>CM061551.1:73882234-76333484 GCA_030864225.1 Capsicum baccatum var. pendulum
TAACTCTTCTCTTAGAGGTAAGACTTAGACCAAAGGGCTTTCAAGCAATAAGTTGTACCCTATTGGCAAAAGTTGACATTACCATATTGTGTTTTGATTTATGGGGTATTCTATAACTCTTGCCTTAGAGTCAAGATTTAGTCGAAGGAATTTTAAACAACAAATTGCGCTCCATGGGTCAGAGTTGACACTATCACATTATGTTTTGATTTATGAGATGTTTTATAACTCTTGCCTTGGAGGCAAAACTTAGCCGAAGGACTTTTAAACAACAAGTTGCGCTCCATGAGCAAGTTTTGACACTATCACATTTTGTCCTGATTAATGAGATATTTTATAAAGCAATGACTTTTAAGCAACAAGTTATGCCCCATGAGTAAGAGTTGACACTACCACAATATTTTTTAACTTATGAGATGTTCTATAATTCCCGCCTTAGAGACACGAATTAGTCCAAGAACTTTCAAACAAAAAGTTACACCTCATGGACAAGAGTTGACACTACCACATCGTGCCTTAATTTATGAGATATTCTATAACTCTTACCTTAGAGGCAAGATTTAGCCAAGTTACATTCCATGGACAAGAGTTGACACTACCATATTGTGTCTTGTTTTATGTGATTCTCTATTAGTCTTGCCTCTAAGACAAGACTTAGCCCAAGAACCTCCCAAAAGAACAAGTTATGCCCAATGAACAAGTGTTGACACTACCTCATTGTTTCTTGATTTATGAGATGTTCTATAACTCTTGTCTTAGAAGCAAGACTTAAGGATTTTCAAACAACAAGTTTTTGTTCCACAAACAAGACTTGACATTACCACACTGTGTCTTGATTTATGAATTGTTCTATAATTTTGTCTTAGAGGCAAGACTTATTCCAAAGAACTTTCTAACAACAAGTCATGCCCTAAAATTTGCTTTGATGTCAAAAACAGAAGATTTCTTCACGAATTATTCAACTTTTTATTTATTAGCAAAATTTAATAGAAGATAAGAAAAAGAAAAAAGAAAAAAGAGAACAAACAAAATAGAGGAATAAAGAAAAAAATATTGACAAAAAAAGAAAAAAAAACGACAAGAAAAAAATAAAGGTTAAGATAAAAAAAGAATAAATAACAAAAAAACAGTAAAAAAAAGATTGAGAAAACAAATACGAGAAGAAAAAAAATAAAAATAAAGTTTGAGAAAAATAAAAAAGAAAAAAAATGAAAAGTAAATAAATTAAATATTGAGGCCAATGAATTTAAAAGAGAGAGAGAAATGAAGAAATAAATAATATTTGAGAAAACAAAAAAGAGAAATGAGAAAAAAAAAAGTAAAAAAAAATAAAAATTGAGACAAATGAATTAAAATAAGAAAAAAAAAGTTAAGGTAAAAAAAATTAACATAGAACTTGAGAGACAAATGAGAATGAAAAGTTTAAAAATATTTGAGATGTAGAGGGACAAAAATGTACTTGTACTACACATAAAAACGAAGGAAGGCTAGTCTTTAAAAAAAATTCATATGGAAGATAAAAAGCCAAAGCTACCCACTTTTGAGGTTATCTCATATAATTTTCTAAAGGCAGACTGGGCTGAGGGATGCAAGACATTCACTTAGGCTTAAGTCCAAACTTTTTGGGTGTTAGTAACCCAATTGAGATTTTTAAAATCGGAGTTGAAGTTGCTTAATTAATTCATTTTTAATACTTAAATATTTGAAAGTCAATAATCCTTAAACTAGAAAGTTCAAAAGTTATGATTATTCTCATTGTTTACTTAATTTTATAATCCTTTCTCTCTGTTGAAAATTGAAAGGGATAGAAGATACTTTATTATTTATTAGGAATTCCCAAAAAATGGTGTATGCTCAAGCATATAATTAATTAAATGAGGGTTAACAAACAATCAATAGGACTGATTCTTCCTATGATGTTTGGTATTTCCTTTAAGCTCAATTGTGTTGTCAAAATAATATCCAGTTTTATAGTACTATTATCAAATTTATTTTAGATGGTTGGTATGATGTTTCTTGGCATAATATCCATGTATGATGGAGCTAAAATGCGGGCTAAAATAGTAGGAAGGGATTCAGAGTATTTCTATATGAAAATAGGGTTGCATTACGGATCAATTTTTAGTTCATTCCTCTTTTGGGTGGTGATAGATGTATTGACGCGATGCATTTAAGATGAAGTGTCTTGATGTATGTCATTTGTAGATGATATAGTACCGATTGATTAGACACGTAGTGAAGTGAATGATAGGTTGGAGGTACAAAGACAAACTCTAGAGGCGTAAGGGTTTAAGTTGACCAGAACCAAAATGAAGTATTTGCAGTGCAAATTTTGTGAGGGTTACAAGATGAAGGCCTGCAAGTGTGGCTGGAGGCATAGGCTCTCCCTAAGTGCGTTAATTTCAAATATCTTGATTTTATTATCCAAGGTGGTGGGGACATCGGTGATGATGTCACTTTTCATATTAGGGCGGCGTGGATAAAGTAGAGGCTTGCGTTCAGAGTCCTGTGTGATAAGAAGTTACTACTGGAACTTAAAGGTAAGTTTTATAGAGTGGTGGTTAGACCGATGTTGTTGTATGGGATGGAATGTTGGCTAGTCAAACATTCCTATGTTCAGAAGATGTATGTTACAGAAATGAGGATGTTGAGATGGATGTGTGTGCATAGTAGGTGTGATAGAATCGAGAATGAGACTATTTGAGATAAGGTGAGAGTGACCTCTATGGTGGACAAGATGAGGAAAGCGAGATTGAGATGATTTGGACATATGATATGGTGTGATTCAAACAACCCCAGCCAGGAGGTGCGAGAGGTTGAATATTGTATGTTGAAGAAGTATTGGGGAGAGATAATTAGACAGGACATGTCCCATATTCAGGTTACCGAGGACATGATCTTAGATATGAAAATATGGAGGACGCACATTAAAGTAGAAGGTTAGTCGTATAGGAGTTTTGTTATGCACTAGTCATAGTGTAGTAGCATTATATTTGCATTTGTTGTCATTTATTATGTTTTGATTGATTACCACTCTACCTCGTGGTTGATTATTTCTTTTTATGACAGATTTTTCATTATCCCGTGTCGTCATATTATTTTCCCTGGTTCCTTGCGTTTGTACCTGAATTTGGTACACTTGAGATGAAGGTCCTTCGAAAACAACCTAGCTACCTCCCCGAGGTAGTGGTAAGGTCCATGTACACTTTATCATCCTCACACCTTACTTTTAGGATTTTACTGGGTATGTTGTTATTGTTTCTTGAAAAATATTTTCTACTCTCCGGCCATCAGCCAATGATTCATCACATGAGATCAATGGAAAATAAGGATTTAGACATAAGTCATTTCAAAGAAAGAAAGTTTCAAGTATCTAAGGTCAATAACTTAATAAAATAGAATATTAATGAGATGTCACATATTGTATTGGAACGGGATGGTGAAATAGAGGCTTGTGCCCTACAGTATAAGAATATGACACCAAGTCTTCAAGGTAAGTTTTATAGATTAGATGTTAGAACAACTAGTTGTATGAGGCAGAGTATTAGTCAGTCAAGAATTCAAGTTCAGAAGATTAATGTGGCAGAGACAAGGATGCTTCAATATAATGTTTGGATACACCAAGATTGATAAGATTAAGTTGAAGATATGCAAGATAAGGTACAGGTGGCTCCATTGATGGATAAGATGTGGAAACAAGACTGATATAATTCGAGCATGTAAAAAAAGCTTAAAGATGTCCTAGTGAGGAAATGAGAAAGACTGACGATGATAAGTCTAAGGAGAGAGAAAGGCAAACCGAGAAAGAATTCGAGAGAGGTGACACAATACGTCGATCTTTAGCTCAATGATGATATGACCTAGATAGAAAAGCATAGAGGTCGAGAATTAGGATAGAAGATTAGTAGGTCGCGTGATTCTCTCTTTCCTATCCGAGAATATGCTTCTAGCTTAGAGCACTTTGTCTACTCCCTCTTCAACTTATTAGTATCACTATTGTTATTCTACTATATCATATTCCTCAATTATAGTACGTTACCATACTCAATTTTACTTTAAAAATCTAACTCCCGCTTTCAATAATACCCATTCTTCTCCCTTATCTTATTTAACTTTTTTGAATACTAATTGTACTTTTACCCTCATAATCTTTATTTTCCTTGCCTTCTTTAAAATTATGATATTTTTATTTTTCAATTTCTATGGTAATTTTTTTTCAGAATCTTTTTAATTATATTCTAAATGGAAAAGGAAAAGAGAAACTAATAATAACTTTATCAACGTATTCCGATGACGATAATACAAAGATTATTCATAACAGCAGAGAAATATTTTATAACCATTAATTCCTAAAATTTACTTATATTCTAAATAATGTAAATTTATAATTTAGAATACATATGAGAATCAAAAGACGTTTATTTATTTATAATTTATAATATATTAATGTATTAATATATTATATTAATATATTAAAAGTGTGAACGCCTCTAAAAAAAGTGATTTGAACTTTTTGTCCTTCATTAAAAGGCTCCATTTAGACAAAACTGTTTTTTCATTATTTTCTTTAATTTATTATTTAATTATTTTTATTATATTAGCTAAACTCCTAAAATATATGAAACTCCTAAAATATATGCAAGAAATCAATAAATATTTTCGATCAATTAGAAAAATACTCCTAAAATAGAATAGAAAAACTCCTAAAAATAGGACTCTATTAAGGAAATACTTCTATAAATATTGAGATGCACGTTAAACTAGAGATGAAACTGATTTACTTATTGGAAAATATGATTGATGCTCATCTAACTTGCTTCGATTGCATGTCTAGATTGATGAATGCTTAATTTTCTAACCCTCAACTTCTTCACTATTTTTGTCAACATTATAGAATTCAACATATGTGTTTATATATATATCTTCTTTGTTTTCATTCAAGTCATTCTTTAGGGTCAAAATTTTCGTATTATTTTTATCAAAACGAAAGCGTTGTGATCACTATTGTATTATTCTGTTGTAGTTTACAAGTCATAGATTACAAGTGCTAGATGAATGTCAGTCGACTTTGAGAAATTTTTTAGGCAAAGGTTAAGTTTAGTTGTATTATTTTTATATTTCTATTTTGAGAATTTTTTTGGTGTAAAGATAAAATTTAGTTGTATTATTTTGATATCTCTATTGTCGTATTATTTTATTATACTTTAAAATGTTGGGTTCGAAATCAAGAGGGCGTCATGCGGAAGCTTAAAGTTTGCAAATCATGAGGTGATAAATTAGACGACAAAGAAAACAATACTAAAAATATAAATTATTATATGTTTTGGCCAATCAGCCTACATATATAAAACCTAATATCGAAAAACATTAAACCTATTGGGAGAAATCTCCCCTAAACAAAGATTCTTTAAAGATTACACTGCGGATGTTATTGTGTTATGATATGAGAAGAGAGTCTTCTATTTATAAGGTTCCAAAACCTTTCCTCCAAAAAAGAGGTTAGCGAAATATGAAAGTTTTATATTTTTCTTCCAGAAAAAGTAAAAGTAAATATGGTTATTTTTATTTTCCTTCCAAGAAAAAATAAAACTTAAATTTGGTAAGAAAATCAGGGCAAAAATCCTAACAAATCTCCCCTTTTTGGCTTGATTTTCTTCACATTATCCACCTTCTTCAGATCATATGCATGAACTTGTTCTTAATATAATCTCCATAACTGTTGTTTGCCATGATTAAAAATAAAGTTTAAAATATTATGGTTAAAAATGTATTAAAAATTAATATTTTATTTTTATTTTTAAAGATGTAGCAGCAGGAATGTTGAAAATATAATTGAAACTTGTTCTCCACATGTACTTGGACAAAAATCTTCATTATCATCAAATTGATTGCAAATTTATTTGAACCTCCTCCTTGAACTTGTCTTCAACCTCGTTTTACCAAATCATTGGATCTTTGAACCGTAAGTTCTGATAACTTGTTAGGCTCGAAATCAAGAGGGCGTCATGCGAAAGCTTAAAGTTTGCAAGTCATGAGGTGATAAATTAGACAACAAAGAAACAATATTTAAAAACATTAAATTATTATATGTTTTGGCCAATCGGCCTACATATTATAAAACCTAATATCGAAAAATATTAAACCTATTGGGAGCCCCTAAACAAAGACTCTTTAAAGACTACATTGTGGATGCTATTGTATTATGATATGAGAAGTGTTCTATTTACAGGGTTCCAAAACCTAAGAGATTAGCCAAATATGAATAAGTTTTATATTTTTTCTTTCAACAAAAGTAAAAGTAAATATGGTTACTTTTATTTTCTTTTTAAGAAAAATAAAACTTAAATTTGGTAAGAAAATCAGGAAAAAAAAAAACTTAAATTTGATAAGAAAATCAGGGCAAAAATTCTAACATAAAGGTGGTAGATGAGTATATATGGTTACTTTTATTTTTTCAAAAAAATAAAACTTAAATAGTAAGAAAATCAGGACAAAAATCATAACAGAAAGATGGTAGATGAGTGTCAGAATACTTATATTAGATTTATTTATATTATTTTATATCTATATCACCATATTATTTTATTATAGTTTATAAAGATGGTAAATGAATATGATGGATTTTAATTTCTTTTTTTATAAAAATTAAATTTAATTAAATAAATTCTACAAAATATATTAAATTTAATTATTATATTTATGTTTATTATTTAAACAAAAGTTTGAAGTCAATAAACTGACAGCTACTCTTTTATATAAACTGCTTTTCGCGTTACAAAAGATATACGGCAACAACTTTTTTTTTTCTCAATTATTTTTTTCCCCTCACCTCTTCGCCTTTTACCTCTATGCTTCTCAAACTTGTGTGTGTGTTGAAGTCTTGCAAGTCCTAGAGGAGTTAAAGAGGAATAAGGTAGAGCAAAAATGAATCAAAGAAGTTTTAATTTTTTTTTTTTTGCTGATCTAAAGAATTGATTAAACTTGTTTGTGTTTTTTTGTTGATAGATCTATTAAGACTTTTGTTTTTTCTTCCTCAGAAAATCCGAGGAGAATCTCAAATTTGAAAAAAAAAACAGTTTTTTGGGGTGTTTTCTGATTGTATAAGTTGGTATTTTTGCTGTGTTTTTGCAGCATGAAGCGATTGAGAGATGATGTGTATGATACTCCGCCTCCATTTAAGCCGCCATTTAGTTCTTCTCGTGGAGTTGTAAGTAGGGTGGACATGGTATGGCATGGTATTTTAAGTTTCGGTACGGTAACTCCGGTTTTCGATATCTAAAAGAACAATACCATTGCCATACCAAATTAGTTTGGTATGGTTCAATATTTTTAAATTCGATTTTAATATTTTATGGTACGATAATTTGATAATCATATTTTATTTGATTTCGTTGTATATATATTCATATAAAAAAACTATGACTTTAAAACTTAAAAACGTCACAATCATATCAGACTAACAATTATCTTTGTTAATCATCTACACAAAAAGAATGTTTTAATCACAGTTGAGTAATCCAAGATGCAAACTCTGAACAACATTACTTAAACTTAAACATAGTACTTCGAAATAATAAGCTTCCAAAAAATTTATTTCTGAGTAAAAGTTACTTTTATGTTCAAATATACGGCATAAATACCAAATACAGTACCAAATACCATAATAATTTAAAACTCCTACCAAATACCATACCAAATACCATAACATCCATACCGCGGTATATAAAATTTCGGTTTCAATATGGTATTCGGTATATATCATACTATGCCCACCCCTAGTTGTAAGCTCGTTGTGTTCTGTTCAATTGTTTGTCTTTGGTATATATGTATATTTTTTAGCGATAAGCATTCAGTACCCCTCAAATTGTTGTCAAAGTTGCTACGACACACCCCAACTTGACATGAGTCCTTATTATCTCCTTAATTTAATTTTAGCATATTTTTGTCACATTTTTGTGTTGTTGTGGCACCTTTATTGCATAAAATGAGTGCCACGTCAGCTAAAAGGTTGACGAAAAAATGCCACATCAGCTAAAAAGGTTGAAAAAAATTTAGTTCAGGACCCCGTGAATTTGGAGTGTGTCGTAGCAAATTTGGTCATAGTTTAGGGGATACAAGATGCTTTACTCTATTTTTTTTATGTAGATACTTGTTTTGATGCATTTTTTTGGTGAATTTGTTCAATTCTTGATAAATCAGTGATTTTTAGTTGATATATGGTGTGAAAATTTGTGATCAAAAAATGTTAGATGCCATTTTTTTGTTATCTAATGAATTGGAGTAGATGTTTATCGTTTTATTTTTTCTATCATTCAGAATTCCCAGAATGTATCTATTTCGCTAGCCAGAACGAAATGGATATATGAACAATCAGCGCGAGAAGAAAAGAAAGAAAGGTCAATCTTCGAAGGGCCTTCGCAAAACTGAGCATTGGTGAGTAATACTTTTTGTGGTATTGTAGAAGTAAAGTTAGACAAAGAAGTAGGCAACAATCAACCAAACAACAATAGGCGGTTTTATAAATTTTAATCCTTGATGCACCCAAGAGTGTGGCTTAGTGGTTCAATGAAGTTGGGATGAGCACTATGAGGTCTCAGGTTCAATTTCCAGTAGAGACAAACACTAACACTAGGTGTTTTCTTCCCATTTGTTCTAGCCTTGGTGGACAGAGTTATCTGGTAACCTGTTACTGGTGGGAGGTGGCAGGTATCCCGTGGATTTAGTCAAGGTGCGCGCAAGCTGGCTCGGACACCACGGTTATCAAAAAAAAAAATTTAATCCGTGATCTCGGTTGACCCTCCTTATAAATCTACGTCAAATTATTGAATGATTTTATGATTTTCCTGCGTTAAATTTCATAGAGATTTTCTTATAGATACATTACATCAATTTCAACATATTAGATCAAGTGAACGCACAAGTCATAACTTCGAAGATGATTTCTTTTGCACCTATAATTAATTTTGTCAACCTCTAGTCATTATGTACTGCAACTAGGAAAATGAACTAGGAACTTCACTAATGATAAGTTTTTTGTATTAAAACAAGGTACATGCACAATACACGTACCTATGAATTCATTTTATAAAATACTACCTATGAATTCATTTTATAAAATACCTAATAAAGAGAAGCAATTAAGAATTAATAATATTTGCTGATGGTGAAAAGAAATATGTGATATTCATTCCCTGTTATTATAATAGTAGTAGGTCTGGGTGTCTAGGCAAGCCCAATCGAGTCGAGCTTAATCAGGCTTCTTACATTATCGAGGTGAGTCAAGCCCAATTAGCAAAACGAACTAAATACAGGCAAGTCGAGCCGGCCCAACCTTTACAAGAATATATGTAAGTAAAGGAGCATACAATCCTCCACCTATATATATGTATATATATATATATATATATAGTGATGTTATTGGGTAATTACCACATCATTTTCTCCGCTGTTACAGGGTAGTAAAACAGGTTATCTGTATAATTTTTATGGTTAAACAGATCCTTAATAATTCTTCATGTTGATTAATTTTTTATAGAGATTGTTATTTATTCTTATATCATGTTGTTGTTGTACTATTTTTGCAGCATGGCGTGATTGAGAGCCGATGTATCTGGTAACGTTATATTTAAGCGGCCAACTACTTCTTCCATCGGAGAATTGTAAGCTCTTTTCACTTTTTTATTTTTATGTAAATTAGTTGTTTTGATTTTCTGAATTCTTGATAATTCTAATTAGTAAATTAGTGATTTTTACGATAACAAAAAAAAATTGGCAACAAAACCCCTGCTTATATGGTTTATTCTTATACTATGGTTTGTTCTTATACTTTTAACCAAGGGGATTTTACCAATTATGAATGCACTATCTAAGGCTTTTGCTTTCAGCTTAACCTAACCTAAGTATTCGCTTAAAGTGGATCACAAAAATCAGAATGTAACTTACCACTACTTTTATGTATGTAAGGTATGTATTAATTTAAGAACATTATAAGTTTGTGAGCATCTCAAATATTAAGATTTATCAAGTTACTACGGGAGACCAAGTAGATTGGCTGGTTTTTCTATTCAAGTATAGTTGATAATCCCATATTCTGTCTTTATTGGAATTTGAGTTATGGTCTCCCTTAATTTCACCCACTCCATCGACTGTTAAACCACACCCTTGGTTCTGCACCAATGTATTTGGCTGGCTACTTATGGCTATTGTTCTGATGTATATAGTTTTTTGTTCCTTTCTTGGATGAATTAGGTATTGTCAATCACAGGCTCCTGGAAGTGGTCTGGGTGACGGAGGTCGTGGTGGCAGCAGTGCTGACGGAGCTGGTGCTAATAACCCAAAGTTGATAGCTATTAACGCGTTGTCATATTTAAATGAAGTTAAGGGCACGTTTCAAAGCCAAAAGCATAAGTATAGCATATTCCTTGATGTTTTGAAAGACTTCAAGGCTAAAAGGTTTGCTACTTTAATTTGCCTAATGTCATTCTTGTTCCTATTCAGATTTGGTGAATTACATGGGAGTTATTCCACAAATCTGTGATATTTTCTTCACAGGATTGATACTGTTGGTGTCATAGCAAGAGTGAAATTCTTGTAAGGGGCATTCTAGATTGATCCTTGGATTCAACACTTTCTTGCCCAATGGCTATGAAGTAACCCTAAGGGATGAAGATAGGTCTCCAAAGAAAACAACTGAGTTTGAAGAAGCTATCGGCTGTGTGAACAAAGTAAAGGTTACATTTTTGTTACCTCTCTGTTAAAAAATATAAGTCTGCCTTTTTCTTCTTTAGAGAACTTTAGTCCTTATTTTCTGGGTTATCATTTCCTGCAGGCACGTTTCCAAAGTGATGTTCATGTGAACAAATCCTTCCTATACCCCTTTTGAACATGTATAGGAAGAAGCGCAAGGCAATCAATGAGGTGTACCATGAGGTAATAATTTTTTAAAATTAGGAAGGTCTGGAGGGCGCGAATTAGGGCAGAAAACTAGGGCCAGTTTGGGGCGTTAGGGTAGGAAAGTATTTGGTGGGGGTTTTATTCCTGTTATTCTTCCTATTCCTATTTTTATTCCTATTCCTATTCTTCTTCTTGTTATGCTTTCGGTGTTCCATGTTTTATTACGAATCTGGGTGCTTTCCGATGTTTCCTACTACTTATGGGTGCCGTATTTACGTTATGAAATCCTGTTCTGTGCGTTACTTTATATTTGTGTGGTGTCTCGTGTCTTGAGCCGGGGGTCTATCGGAAACAGCCTTTCTACTTCTTCAGAGGTAGAGGTATGGACTGCGTACATCTTAGCCCCCCAGACCCCACTAGGTGGGAATACACTGGGTTTGTTGTTGTTGTTGTTGCTGTTATTGTTGTTGTTGTTAGGAGACATAAATAATATAGATGATCTTTATGTTTTAAGTTTAATACCATTTGTCATATCATGTGTAGGTTTCTGTACTTTTCAATGACCATCCAGATTTGCTTGATGAGTTCTCTAGATTCTTGCCAAGAACTTCAGGAACTACTGAAGATAGAGACAGAAAAACTCATGATGAGGATTATAAAGAACCTGATAATGAGAACAAAGGAGACCTAAACAAGCAGCATCAGACTGATAAAATGAAATATCTCCCGGAGGTTGAAGATGTCCTGAAATGTGAGTTCATGGTTAGCATTGTCTGAATCTGTATCTGATGTGATGCATTAGAATCTTCCACCGTTAGCTCTATGGTTTGGTGATGACACTGATTGAAAAGGAATCTATTTGTAAGTATGTTTTTAACTCAGTGTGAATTGCAAGTGCTTATTTTTAAATTCCAGCCTTGCGCTGAACCTGAAGGTTGAGTATTAGTACTATTCTTTCCCAAAAGTTGTTAGATGTTCACGGTTTTTTTTTAGGCTGTTTCTCTTCATTTTTTGGTAAAGTTCTTGGCTTATGCATTTGTTTTTAGCATACTGTTACTGAATTTGGTTATGCTTTTTAATATGGTTTGCTTGATCTTGTCAGATTTGTGTGGCAAAGGCTTCACTTTCTGTGAAAAGGTAAAAGAGCAAGTATGTAGTCCAATTAATTACCAGGAATTCTTAAAATGTCTCCATAGTTATAGCACAGGAGTAATATCAGGAATGAGTTACAAGGTTTGGTACATCTATCAGGCAACTGATCAACCCTTTTTTCCTCCAATGTTACAATAATCTTTGTTTATAATATTATTATTTGTGGTTTGGTTGGGCTCTCTGTAGGCAGTATTAAAGCCACTTATGTTAAACATGTCCTCTCTTTTGACCAACAGTAGTGAAAAACAGGGGTACTAATTCTGTTTTTTACAGGATTCTGTCGGACTTCTTGTTGTTTAAGCATCATTGATGTGAAAGCATGCTACCAATTTCAGGTTGCTGAGTTACTTGTAAAATATCCTGATCTTGTGGAGGGTTTCAATGAACTTTTGGAGCTTTATGAGCGAGTTGGTAAGTTTTGAAATTTCATGATGGTAAAATTGTTGTGTCACATATATATATAACTCATTTTGATTGGTTCCTGGTTTGCAGTTGGGATCCATGCAGGTGTAATGAGCCAAAAAAGTCTTGACTGATTTTATGATTCATTTCATTTATTTTGTTATAAGTCATTATGAAACAAGATGGCAATTGAAATTTTTTAAAAACAATCTCCAGGAAGACATCAGAATTTTTCATGATTAATATTCTATAATATCATAAAAATACTAGGTGATTCTCCCCATTTGTCCTCACCTTGGTGGACAGAGTTAACTGATATCTGTTGCTGATAGATATCTCGTGCATTTAGTTAAGGTGCGCGAAAGCTGACCTAGACACCATGGTTATTAAAAAAAATTTACTAGTGCTCCTTTTTTAACGTCCGGTCACATGCTGAAACCTAAAGGATGATAATTATTATTATTCTTCCCTAAGAGTTGCTAAATGCTCACGGTTTATTTTCAGTCTGTTTCACTTCGTTTTTGGTGATGTTCTTGATGTATATGTATTTGTTTTTAGCACCGTGTTGCTGAGTTTGGTTAGTATGCTTTTAATAGGATTTGCTTTTGACAGATGCATATAGTAAAGGATTTACTTTTTGTGAAGAGGTAAAGGGAAGACTGCAAAGTCCAGCTGATTATCAGACATTCGTAAAATGCCTCCGTATTTACAACAGAGAAATAATTACAAGGGAGCAGTTACAAAGTTTGGTACGTGTATAGTGCATCTAATCTATCTTTTTTGCTCCTATATGACGGTAATCTTTTGTTTATAATTACTGCTATCTATGGTTTGGTTGATGTTCATGCAAAGCATAGGCTAGAAAAACAGTACACTGAACAACCCACACGACCACACCCAATCATAAAGAGAAAAGTCTTGCTACTACAAAAGCTACAACGGCCTCTGTGGGAAGACACTTTGTCAGTTCTTTTATGCAACTTCAATTCAACAATTGAGAAAAAAAGGTTAAAAAGGCTGAAGCACCATTGCTGTGGGCAATATGGATTGCTCTACCGGTCGATACTGTAAAATGGTTATGTCGCTTGGGATAGATCTATTTATGCTAAACATGTCCTCTCTTTTGATTTTTGTTACTATCCACCATCTCTTGATCTTAGATTATTGCACTATTTTGTTATAGTTACTATTCCTTTTATTCGTAATGCTTTGTCATGTTTCCACAATATATTGCCATGATTTCACTTCCGTCATTTCTTTTTTCAATCTGCTTTGATATACTTTTCCTTGAGCCGAGGGCCTATTAGTAATAACCTCTCTAACTCCCAAGATGTAGGGGTAAGATCTACATAATTCACTTCACCCTCCCTAGACCTCAATTTCACTCGGTATGTTGTCCTCTCTTTTGACCAACAAAAGGAAGAAACAGGGTTACTGAATCCTATTTTTACAGAATTCTGTGGTACTAAAGTCTTTTAAATGATGCATGCAAGTCAGTCTGGTGGTTGTTTTTTAAGCATCATAGATTTGAAAGCATGCTCTACTCATTTCAGGTTGCTCATACACTTGGAAAATATCCTGATCTTATGAAGGGTTTCAATAAATTTATAGAGCGTTATGACTGAGCTGGTAAGTCTTGAACTTCATAATTGTAAACTTGTGTCACATAATACATATGTGATTCCATTTTAATTGGTTTACTGCTTTTGTTTGGATATCTTGTAGGTGTAATGACTAAGTCGAATGATGGTCATACTAATTCCAAGTTAATAAAGGGAGAAAAGAAAGACAAAGGGCAGAAGTGTAAAACTGAGTTTGAAGAAGCTGTCCGCTTTGTGGAGAAAGTAAAGGTTATTCTCCTGCCTTCTGTTTTCAATAACAATTGTCTTCCCTTTTTTTTATTATCTGCATGTATTAAACGTATATCTCTAAAAATTTGTTTCTAAAGCAGTAGTATTTTCAGCATTTGTCTTCCAAATTTAATATTTAGACTAAAAGAACAAGAAAAAGTGTGTACTTTGAAATATTTCTTATTGAGAATTTTAAAAGGAGAGCTACTGCTTTAATTATGTCGTCAGACGAAGAAAGAAGGAACTGCTGATTAATTAAGAACTCATTGCATTCCTAACATCACCGGATCTTTAATCAATTTGATCATTAATAAATAGTACATATATATATAGATAACACGAGTCCTTAACTTAATTGTTGGGGTTGTCACTTCATGCAGGAACATTTCCGAAACAATGATCATGTGTACATATCCTTCTTAGACATTTTGAAGATGAATAGGGAGGAGCATAAGAACAACTATGAAGTCTACCATGAGGTGATAAACCATTTTAATTTGGATACACAAATATTATTATATGATCTTCATGTTTTAATTTGTAACTATTTCTTTTCTTCCTTTTTTTTAATGGGTAGGTTGCCGTACTTCTCAACGATCACCCAGATTTGCTTGATGAGTCCACTAAATTCTTGCTAGATTCTTCAACTAATTTCAAGCTTGGGAAATCTTTTGATGAGTTGACCATCCTCGTTGGTTCCTCATAATAATGCTATTGCATTGGCTAGAGCTTGCTGGTGAGTTGTACTTTTTTCTTTGGAAGACTGGTTGGTTGCTTGGAATTCTTTGTCTTTCCGAGATTGTTTGGATATATCTCTAACAGGCAAAATATTATTTATAGATATGTTCTTTACTTCGGGTCTATGACGTTCTTCATCAGTTGTACTATTTTGTGTTATTTTGATTATATCAATTCCCGCGACAAAAATCCGTATGCCACTTGCAACTACACAAATCTCATGTCACTTCCAACTGCACCAATCCTCATGCCACTTCGAACGAGAAAAATCATCATGCATTGACGTGTTTTCTTCTTGGTGCTATTGCCACTCATCTCTTTTTTTCTCTTGATTCTACTTCGTGTTGCTGTCGAAAGAAATAAGTTCATATCACCAGGTAAGCTGGCTGACTTCATAGGAGCCTTTTTGGGGCTCTCTTTGGCTGGCTTATCACTAAAATTGAAATTTTGGAATACATGTTGAGTGTCATTAGTTGCTTTATTTTTGGAGTATTCCTTTTCTTATGTAACATAAATTATCTAAGGGTCTATTCTTAGCAATCTGTTTGATCTCATACTTAGCTTTATTCTTTGCTAGGGTCAACTAGATCGTCGATTCATTCAGTAGAACCCTATTAGCTTCTAGTTGTTCTTTAAGATCTTTCACTTGTTCATCTAAAGTATTAACTTTATCATTAACAGTATTTAAGTCACCGCTCAGTTTCTGAACTTTCACAACCTCTGCAGAGACCTCTCATCTAGCATTCGCCAATTTCTCCCTCAATAAAATGATAGGTCCGTTCCTGGTTTCCAACTTGTCACGCTCATCGCGTAGTATGAGATATCGATATAAGAACGCCCTAAATCCCACAGCAAAAAAGCAAAAATGCAAAAATGCATCCAGCCATAAGAACCCATTCTTTTGCTCCAACCTTCAAATCCTCATAGAAGAAACCAACTACAACGCCTGTAACACACTGTAAGATACCCAAATCAGTGTTCAATGGAATCACAACAACTTGGAAAAGGAGTATGAATACTCCGAAAATAAAGCAACTAATGGCACTCAGCATGTATTCCAAAATTTCAATTGTAGTGATAAGCCATCCAAGGAGCCCCGAAAAAGGCTCCTATGGGTCAGCCAGCTTGCCATTACTTGGTGATATGAACTCCCTATTTCTTTTGACATCAATACGAAGTAGAATCAAGAGCAAAAACGAGATGAGAGTGGAAATAGCACTAAGAAGAAAACACGCCAATGCATGATAATTTTTCTCTTTGGAAGTGACATGAGGATTTGTGTAGTTGGAAGTGGCATGAGGATTTGTGCAGTTGCAAGTGGCATACAGATTTTTGTCGCGGGAATTGATGTAATAAAAAATAACATAACTGATGAAAAACGCCATAGACCCAAAGTAAAGAGCATATCTACAAGCAATATTTTGTCTGTTAGAGATATATTCAAACACTCTCAGAAAGACATTCATGAGTTGTAGGGAATGCTATTTCCTTGGAATTTTTAATGAGCAAGAGATTTGGTATTATTAGACAATAAATATTAGTACTATATGGTATCTGTATCTTGAATGATATCATCTTCCCTTCTAGCAAGTCAGGAAAAAATTCATTAATCCTTTGTATCTTCTTCTATATATATTATGCTGTTATGATTGTTTATACATATGGACAACAACATATAACATTGTTTATACATATGGAAAGAGATGTAATTGAAAGAAGGATAGCCCTGTGCTTGCTATCTGGTGTGACCAAGAGTAAAACAGCTTTGGTCCAAAAATAAAAAAAAGTGAGTAGGCTTCAATATTGAAAAAAAAAATGGTAGCTAACATAAATTAGTACTTAACAAAGCTTGATTATCTACTAGTGTTCTACCTTAATTTGTGACTTTTATATATAAGGTCATTTGTGCCTTTCATATATATAAGGTCATGTCATTGATAAGCTATAGATGTGTGATCATAACTATCACATCTCGTCAATACTTCTTCGGCATCTCTTTAGATTTGTCCTTAGACACCATTTTTAACCTCTCACACCTCCTTAATAGGACATTTGTGCAGCTAAAAATTAGCATGGAACTTTTTATTTAAAAAAAAAAACTTTTTTAGGGTTTAAAGAGTCCGGGTGGAAAGGGTGAAATTAAAACCTTACTAGAAAAAAACTAGTGGCAAAAAAAATCTAGTGAAGAAAAAAAAGTACACATCTCTAACAATACACATATACGCTGTCTCATTAAAAATCTTACAAGGAAAACCCAGTGGGACAAAACCTTGAAAGGGAAAAAGAGTACAACGCGTATTTGCTCCCTTTGATGAGAATATCAATGAGCTTTTGCATCCTGATCTTGTGTACCATCTTCCTGAAAATTGCAATTGGAGGAGACTTGGTGAATAAGTCAATCACATTATCACTTGAATGAATCTGTTGCACGTTAATATTATCATTCTTTTGTAGCTCATGCGTATAGAAAACTTTTGATGAAGTGTGCTTCGTTCTATCTCCTTTTATGAATACTCCATTAAGATCTGTTATGCATGTTGCTTTATCTCTGTATAAATTATGGGTACATTGTCACATTTCAAATCATATTTTTCTTGAATGAGATGTATCATGGACCTCAATCATACACATTCTCGACTTGCTTCATGAATGACTATTATTTCAACATGATTCGATGAAGTGGCTACGATAGACTGCTTTGTATATATCTAAGATATGACAATATCCCTATATATGAACACATAGCTAAGATGCACCCTTTCATGTCATTTAATAAATGTTTCTACGTCAGCATACTTAAATAAACGTAGAATTCAGATCCTCGTAATCTTTCATAATATTGCGCTAATATTGTGTCAAATATATTGATGATATATCATTTTGTATCGATTCACAGTGTGACGTAATATTTTGAGATCTCATCATTTTCTTATTTTTCGATGCCTGAATCTCTTATAAGGTTTCACGAAGTGTTATGTCGTAGGTTCTTCGAGCACATTGCCTTCTTATTATGATTATTTGCTCCTTATTCATTTCAAGGATTATTTCATTTGGAACCGATGGGTCTACCACGCTTTACGTATACGTAGATTTTGTCCTTTTGGGACACAAAATAAGAGTACTTGCAGCTTAATATGAGATGCTTTTGACAATTGACTTGAATTATTTTTTAAATGAGGATTTGATGATAATTCCTAACATATTTCATAGCTGCTTATAATCTCCCCCTTATGTTAGGAAAGCTAACATACACCCTCTATTTTTTTTGAGGAATCCATTTTTGTGTATCAAAATATATTCATTAATCGTATACCGCACATAAAGAATTTTAGATGGAATATTTGGTTCATGACCTTGAACCAATTGAGAGGAAAAAAATAATTATAATCTATTTGTCTAATGCATATAAGTGTTATTGTATGCAACATATCATATTTAAGACCAATACATGAAACTTTGTTTTCATTAGCAATGATTTAGCTATTTATCGAAGACATTCAATTCCAAACTATCATCATCAAGATGAATTGTCTTGATTATACAATTTGAAAGTTATAGTCTTAACTCAATTTTATTGTGCAAGCAATTTTATGAATGTCAAACTGCAGGTTGACAATGAAGATACATGTGATCATCTTATTGATGTATCTTTTTAACATATCACATGATAGGTGAATAAGACCTTATTCACCTATTATACTTTTTAAATTTTAAGGGATCTAATCCCAAAATTAGTTGGTTCGACCAACTTATCATGAGAACAAACAACATAGATAATTTTTGAAGAATCTTCTAGTTCTTCATTACATGTCCAATACTCAAAATGCATATTTTCGAAATGTCGCAATTGTTCATGTCAACTTATGAACTTATTTATAGTAGTAAACTCCAAGTTTATTATGACATGTATTTTTTTATTTAGTAAATTTTAGATTTTCTACTTTAGAAGTAGATTTCAAAATAACTCTTCTCAGTTATTCTGCGTTTTTTGGAGGTGAGTTGTGATATCATCATAATCAAGTACACGGTTGCGTTAAAATTTTTTTATATTCTCAAGGAATGAAATATAGTCCTGCTTTAAGCCTATCAAATTATGATAGTGTATAACCCCGTTCATGATATTGCCACTTTAGGAGCAAATCGAAGCATACATATGATGTAGAGAATGTTTCTTTAACATGTCTTACGGTCATAATATGCGTGTGAAAATATAATCACTTTTGATGATCATTATCATATTGTTTCTCCACACGTAAATTCATGCATTCAATCACTAGTCTTCTTTCAGACATATTATGCATTGTTATCACATGCACTTCAAGAACAAAGTAAGTTGTCATATTTCTGACTTATCATATATTGCTACCACATTCACTTCATGGAATGGAGCATATTCAATGTGACATATTTCATGACTTTTCATTAAAAACACATTATTTTGCCTTAGCCATCATAATATCATCAATATGGTGCATTGAGATTCAAACTCAACGTCTTACCCATATAAAGGCGTCTTAGGCATAAATTGATGGAATTTAAACCCAACATATTATTATCCCTTTTGATAATATTGTTCCTGCGGAATAAATTTGAAATATAAATGCGTGGTTTCAAACCAATTATTTTTCCTCAAATTCATATAATAATTATATTAATAGTAGCAAAAGACAAATAACATAAGGAATTACTAACCTTGAAATTACCTTTAGATTTATAATCTCATCTTATTTGACAGAGTTTCGTGCTGATACCGTGTTATGAAATAACAGAGAATAAAGAAGAACAAGAGTAAAAAGAAGAGAGTAATTCTTATTTCACTTGAGGATCTCTTGGGATCCTTGAGGATGATTTACAATGAAGGAAGTTATTTTATTTATAGGGAAAGTTACTCCTAGTTTCTGACTTAAAAAACAAATAATTCAAATTCTGATAGATATCAACTAAATTTTGATAGATCTTATCTATATAGACATTCGCTATAATGTAAATACATTTATAACATTTTTCACTTATTTCCTTCGATTATTAATTAATTATTAAAAATTTAAAAAGTCCTAAAAAGTATATGACAAGAGTAAAATATATGGTAAATTGATGTTGGTAGGTTTTCTTTTTTTTTTTCTTCTTGTGTACATGAAAAAGGAAATTATAAATAAAGATGCAAATATATATTTATTTAGATAATATATAACCACTGTCTATTTTAGTATCCTAAATATGTATCTATCTATACAGTATTAAAAGTGTAAAGGGCCTTAGAAATGTTGTTTGAAATTTTTGTCTTTCATTAAAAGTCATTAATTTATTCAAAATCATCCTTTCTCTATTTTTCTAATATTTAAGAGTTGAAAATTAATTAAATATATTTATGGTAAAACCTTTCTTTATTAGAAGTTATCAGAATAATGACAACTAAGTACTTTTTCCATTTGTTTAAGAATTTTAAATCAACTAAATTTGATTTTAAGAAAGATTTGAAAAAATCTAGAAATAAATATAAAAGCGTTAGAATAAGAAAAATTCAAGAAGTACTAAATTTTTTAAAGTTTTAAATACGTAATAAGAATGTAATCAATGATTCTGTAAAGATTTAACTTTAAAAACAAGAAAAGGTTTTAAATATAGAAAAAATAGAAAAATAATTATACTATAAATATGGTTCAAATTGATGCATCTCTCTTTGCCTCTAGCAGTAAGCGAAAGATATACTGCAGGACAAACACAAAAATGATCATCCATCAATTACTTGAAACTTCTGATGGTAAAATATTTATGTGATTACAATAAAATATATATTTATATTTACATTGTTATATTAAAGTGTGGAGGATTTTTGAAAAGTGATTTAAACTTTTTACACTCCATTAAAAGATCTCCGCAATAGACAAAAATATTTAAAATTCAGTTTAATCATGAAACATTGAATTAAAGGGCTTAAGTTGGAAAAAAAGTCATTTGAGAACATAGGTAGAGTGTTGAGACATTTGGTGACCAAGTTGAAGCCTTCTTTAAAATTCAAGATAATTATTTTGAGAATCACAAGAATAACTTTGTCATCAAGAAAGGCATATCTGAATTAGGTCAAACAGTGGATGCACGATCCTATATCAAGATAAGCAAAGAAAATCAGCTCCACAAAAGTATGAGCCATTCGATATGAGGGATGTACAATGAAGGTGGAGTTGTATACTGGACAAGTACAGAAGTAGTGATGCACAGGCTCAATTAAAGTTAGTGTTGTAAAAAATTGTCTCAAATGATATTCTTCTTTCACTTTCATATTACATGATATGTACTTGCATTTTCAAGGATTGATATGACGAAGGCATTTTATCTTGTTATCCAAATATTGTGTCATTCTTTGTTTACCCCATTCGAGCTTTAGTTCTATTTTTTTTCATACCCCTCTTTTGAAATTATGATAGAGCCAACAAAATTCAAGAAAAAGTGTTAAGTGAAAAAATAGAGTCAAAAAGTTTTGAAAAAAAGGAAAAAAAGTATGTTAAAAAGAAAGAAAAAAGAAGAGTGTCAAGAAAAATAGAGTTAAAAACGGTCCCAAAGAGGAAAAGAGTCAAAAAAGGGAAGCAAAAAAATCAAAATCAAGCAAAAGAACAAGTTTTATGTTTGGCCTGATTCTCCTATTTCGAGAGTGAAATACGTAGGCAGCCCTACTCTAAGTTCGTTCCAATCAAATAAACAATTTAGAATTACCCAGTCAAAAGAAACTGGGGCATGAATTAATCTTTGTTGTTTGAGTCGATTTTAAAAGTTGTAAGTTTCATCCCACTTTGAGTGTCGTTTGAGCTGCATGCCATCCTTTCTCTACAATCCTATCCAAAATTCAAGTTACAACTAAAGAAAGATCTTCAGATCCATCTTTGAGAATGTTTAAGGCTAAACATTCAATGGATATGATGACACATTTTGGGTACTACTTGTCTTCCTTAGCATAAGGAATCAAGAGAAATAAAAATGAGAGTCTTATAGGCAAAAATTCTTACGGACACCGTAAGACGATGGTGGGTTGAAAAAAATAAAATGAGAGAGTGTTATTGGTGAAAAATTATCATGCGCACCAATAATCCTCCATTTTTCATTCATACCCACATACACACATATACACCATTACACACACTCAACAATACGTACCTCACGGGATTGACGCGCATACATATACTGATGCATACACACAGTTAGTAAAATCGGCTAGTGTACAAAAACTGAGAGAGAGATCGGAGAATAGCGCGACAAATGAGGGAAAATGTGAGAAAAAACATAGAGATATTGAGAGACTGAATGAAACAGGGGAGAACTGCTTGTTCCGACCTAATTTTTGTCGGAATTGCCATCTCTTTCGGCAACCAAATGTCCCTAAGCCCACCAGTTTCTGACCGAAACAACCCCCACTAGAAAATGCCGATAATCGGCCGGCCAAACCACCCTACACCGACCTGAAACCAGTCGGTCAAACGCACCCTAAAACTGACCCTCTCCAGCAAGAAATCCCATAAAAAATTCCATCCATTTGCAAACATACCCACCCATCAAAAATTCAAAACCATAAATCAGCATTCAAAAATTCAATAATTTGATCGTTCACTTGAGTTTTATTCTTGGTTTTGAGTCTTTTGGGAGTAGAGGTTATCGATTTAAGTTGGTGAATTCGTGGTTTGAGGTTTCACTCGAGTTTTTTTTTGTATGCGGACTTCATCTTTTATTCGAGTAGTATTGAGTTCGAAAGCTTCAAATTGAGGTTCAATTTCTCTCTCTCTTTTTATCTCATTATTTATTATATTCGATGTGTTGAATTGAACATTATGTGTTGGTTGATCCTTGTTAGTGATGAATAGTTGTTTGGTGTTGCTTTGTTGTTGATTCCCTTGGTTATGGATTGTGTGATGAAATGATATCTCGAGTGAGAATTAAAATAAATATTTTGAGGGGAATTGAAAATTGAAAATTGAAAATTGAAAATTGAAAAATTGAATATTGGTTTATGTCGATTCATTGTTGGTTGTTTAATTCGGAAGAAGGCGATAGTTTTATGTCTAAATCGGAACTTGGTAGGCAAACAATAGATTGGGTAGGAAACTTTAGAAATTCTCTATTATCGAAGGTGTGGATGTTTGTTTGGAATGACTTTTTGTTTATATCGTATTTTCTCTCAATTATACTCATTTGACCTGGGAATGCCCCAAGGTTACTTATATTGATTTATCCGGGGAACGCTCTGAGAGAGTTGTACATGAAGGCGGTCCGTGATCAAGGCCTGGAACGTCGGGTGGAGCTTAGTTTAGGATTATTTAGAATAGTGTAGGTTTTCCATTTCAACATTTTTATTTTGGTCTGTAGTAAATTAGACTGGACACTACTTTTTTTGCAGTTTTGACTGTTTTGTTGTTTGTTTTCTTGTTGTGTGTTTTGTTGGTTTATGAATTTTATAGTGTCATACTAGCCGATATACTCCACGAAGGGATTGTGGGCGAACCACGGGATCGAGGGGTGTCTAACACTTTCCCCTTGATCAACAGAATTCCTTAATCAAAATTTCTGCTCATGGACCAGTTTTAAAGAGTCAAATTATTTTGCGAAAAAAAATAATTCCAAAGGTGATTGGCACACCAGCTTTATGCCAAGTTTTGACACCCAATTTTGGCTTGCTTTGTTTCCTTTAGTTACGATGCTCCTTGACCTTAAATAATTTCTCAAAATAAATTCATATTTTTTTTATCCTTATGAATTTTGAAAAGAATAAAACAGAGTTTATTTTTCTATCATATGATAAAATATATTGATTAAATATAAATAATTATTTCAGCATCAAAATTTTTTTTTTAAAAAATCTCTTTTGATAATCACATTCGTGTTTTTCTAATTTTATTTATTTTTAGACGCTATATATTGTGACTATATATATTTTCATATTATACACGTTTTTATTACGTGTACATGTGTGTATTTTGTTATAGTCTAGTATATAAGTATTAATATAATATATTTTATTATAATCTCATATATGCACATATATCAATATTGTCCCTGTTATACGTATATTTTGTTAATGTATAAAAAATTAAAAATTAAAATTACAAATTACTGAATCGGATGTGTATACTAAATTATTTATATAATTTATATACGTTATGCCGGAAATAATTTTAAGGTGGTGAGGAGCATCGACATAATTAATTTCAATAGAAAAGAGTATTCGGGACAACGATAACTCCATTTCATTTTTTTTTATTTTTTATTTCACCTAAACCCAACTTTATTTATAAACTTTAGCCAAGAGGTTTAAAAATTTGCCCAAAATTCAATCCAATTTCTATGTCCACTTTATCATTCTACCTCAACAAATACAATTTAATCTGGTCTGTCAATTTATTTTAATCCAAAGGTTCGAAATTTTCAACTATTTTATTTTTTATATGTATCTTATATATTTAATTATTTTATTTTATTTTTTTTAAAAATCATTCGATTAAATGATTGGACGGTTCAGATTTTGATCATTTTTTCAAACATTAGTGCATTAAATGCTCAAGCACATCAAAGAACACCAAATTTCATTCTAATAAACACGAATTAATCCGATTCGCTGATTACTTTTCAATTTGGGGATTTTGAAATTTTCAGTTATCGTTATAGATATATATTTATATGTAATTTATTTTTTATTTACGTACGTATTTACTTTCTTCCCGTCTTTATTTTAAAATTAAGTCAGGACTGTCTTGATCAAAGATCGAACAGATAAAAATAATCACATTTTAAATCAACATTTTATATATAATATATATATATATATATTTAAATATATATCAATATTCTATTATTATTATTATTATTATTATTATTTTAAGAGTTCGGAAACAAAATATGCCATGAAACTAAAAAAAAGTACCAAAATATGCCATGTTTTTAAAGTGGTACCATAATATGTGCAAACGAATTTAAGTTTCAGAAAATGTACATAACTCACTTAATAAGTGAGTTATGCATTTTTTTTTAAAGAAGTTATGTAAAAGAAGTTAAACTCTATTAAAAAGAGAGTTATGTATTTCTTTTTAGGTAACTCACTTTTTAAGTGAGTTATGCAATAGAAGTCACACAACTCTCGTAAAAAGAGAGTGATGCGTTTTTTTATATGCATTTTTTCTACATAACTTACTCTAAAAGTGAGTTATGTAATAAAAGTTACATAACTTGTTTTTTTCCCTCTACGTAAATATAATAAAAATTATATAACTCACTTTATAAAAATTTACATACTATATGAACAATTAATTTATCTTTTAAAGTTTTATTTTTTTAGAAAGAAGGCTAATTATTACGAAACGAAGAGAGGAAACCTTACTAATTATGTGAGTTATTCAAATATAAAATAAGTTAAAAAAATGAGTTATCCATTGAATATAGTTCTTAAAATATGTGTAATAAGACACACACACATATATATAAACTCACATTTATCATATAAAAATCACTAATTAAATGAGTTATGTAGAAATAAAATGCATAACACACTATTTAAGTGAGTTATCCATTCTAAGAGTATAACTCTAAAAATATATGAGTTATATGTAAATAACTTTTTCTACCAGCATTCATATTTCTCCTATTTAACACACACAAACACATATATATATAAACTCACATTTATCATATAAAGCTCACTAATTAAATGAGTTATGTAGAAATAAAATGCATAACACACTATTTAAGTGAGTTATCCATTCTAAGAGTATAACTCTAAAAATATATGAGTTATATGTAAATAACTTTTTCTACCAGCATTCATATTTCTCCTATTTAAACACAAGTATACATTCTAGACTCTCCATTCTTTATTCACTCAACTCCTCTTTTGAAATTGAGTTTTTCTTCTTTAAATTCAATTCTTCTTTTTCAAATTTGTTCAAATTCGACTTTCTTTTCAAAACTTAATCAAGCTTAAAGAATGAATGTTGAAAGTGTTAAAGTTGCACTTTTTTGGGATGTCAAAATTATTCACGAGAGAAATACAATATATTATAGTATCTCCCCCAAGTTTAACGTCAAGTATCTAATTTCAATTGGTTACAGAGACTTTGTAGAATCTATTTTTAGAAGAATGAAAATAAAAAATGATGATTTTAGTTTATTTATAGTTGGACAGTATCCAAATTCGTTCTCATCACAAGGATTGGTAAATTATGGAGAATGAATTATCAATAACGATGATTCGTTGACTGAATTTATATATACTCCTTCTATTTAAAAAAGAATGACCTACTTTTTTTTTTTTAGTTCGTTTCAAAATGAATGACCCCTTTTCCCCTTTTAGTAACTTTTTAATTTTAACTTTTCACATGACATGTTTAAGACCACAATATTGTAGGACAATTTGGTATATTTGACATATCTTTAATTTAACACCACAAGATTCAAAAGTCTTCTTTATTTTCTTAAACTCCTTGTCAAGTCAAATTAGATCATTATTTTTACAACGGAGGGAGTATATATATATATATATATATATATATATATATGTGTGTGTGTGTGTGTGTGTGTGTGTGTGTGTGTGAGTTTTATAGAAATAAGAAGGATAACTCATTTTTTGTGAATTTTACATTTTTTTTCTAATGGTACTTTTATGACTGACAAACGTTTTTGATGAACATGTCAACTTTTTTGCATAACTCATATATTTTTTGCACCATATTCATATCACTAATAAAGTTATCCAAGCTATATTCAATGGATAACTCATTTTTTTAAACTTATTTTATATTTGAATAACTCACACAATCAGTGAGTTTTGCTCTCTCCGTTTCGTAATAGTTAGCATTCTTTCTAAAAAAATAAAACTTTAAAAGATAAATTAATTGTTCACATAACATGTAAGTTTTTATAAAGTGAGTTATATAATTTTTATTATATTTACGTAAAGGAAAAAAATAAGTTATGTAACTTTTATTATATAACTCACTTTTTGAGTAAGTCATACAGAAAAAAGTGCATAACTCTCTTTTTAAGAGAGTTGTGTGACTTTTATTACATAACTTACATATAAAATGAGTTACGTAAAAATAAATGAAAAATAAATGCATAACTCTCTTTTTAATAGAGTTATGTAAAAATAAATGCATAACTCTCTTTTTAATAGAGTTATGTAACTTCTTTTACATAACTCTCTTTAAAAAAAATGCATACATTTTCTGAAACTTAACTCTATTTGCTCATTTTCGTTAAAAATAATGCATATAAACCTCTTTTAAAGAGAGTTAAGCATGTTATGGTACCACTTTAAAAATATGACATATTTAATATTTTTTTTAGTTTCATGACATATTTTGATTCTGAACTCTTATTTTAAAATGTTTATTTTTGATCGAACGGTTCAAATTATAATCATCATAAACAACCCATTATATGGCTTTTCCACACTCCCTAATACATGCATTCCCCTTCCCCTTCCCCTTCCTCTTGCCCATACGTTGACCCATTTCTCTTTCTCAAAACAACGATACGAACAACCATGGACTTTCTCTCTTCTCTTTTCCCTTCTTCATCATTACTGAAAATTTACTCAAAGCTATAGAAGGCCAAGATGAAGACAGAGCACTCGAGAAATCAAAGGGATAGGAGGTTATCTTTCAAGGAGCAGCAAACAGGACTCGAGCTATCAACAAAATTGTCCCCACAGGAGCTAATATTGTCGCCTCGGGAAACTTCCCATTGATCGACTAGCTTTACCAGACACAGTGGATGAGAAATTCTTTGCAGCAATAAACTCCTTAATTTCAGAGCGCCCAACCCAAATTTTCAAAAACACCTTTCTTAACCAGTCTAAAATTTCTTTCTCAATTTCTTTTGAAAACTTCGTCTCTAACCCAAGTTCTCCCTCTTGAAAAAAGACCTTAGAATTTTCTCCACTAGAATTCTGGACCCTTTCCAGAAGATAAAAAAAAGACCCCCTCAACAATGACCTTAGGAACCCTTTTATAGAAGTCGAATTAGGGTTTCCCTAGGGATTTCAAAAAGAGGGAGAAACTCCAAATTTCCACCCGGATCCCGCTACCCTCCAGCAGTCCATACCCCCTTTGTACCAAATTCTTTGGATTTTTCCCCAAAAGGGCAACTGGTGGACCAATAAAAATGTGGGATACCGAATCTCGTTTTCTAACCAATGAATTACGCCCAAGTATGTACCTAATCCGTACTAAAATCCTAAAATTATGGAATATAGCTGTTATATGAGCCAACTCACACTCTTTCTAGCAGCTTCTCGAATGTCCCAGGGTCCAACATCGCATAGAACGCGTAGAGAGGATTAAGATGAGCTAGTTGTGGGTTGATTCAGGTCTGGTCAAGAAGGGTTCAGATTCTGGATTGATTAGTTGCTGTCGTTAATATTGATCTTCGAGTGTTTTGGTAAAAAAGGAGGGATAAAAGGGAATTATTGATGTGGGTTGGGTCAGAGGTTTTGGTTGGGCTGATATTGGATTAGTTTTAGGCTAATGTTATTAAGTGAGTTGGGTCAATATTGGGGGGTATGGTCGATTGGGCTGTTGGAAGTGGGTAAAAAGGGAGAAGGAAAGTGAAATTGGGCTTGGATTTAATTGGAAAATTGTTGGGTTGTTTGAAGTTCTGGGCTAACGGCCCAACTGAAAAGAAGAAAAGGCTGAAATTGAGTTTAAATTAATTGGCTCAAGGTTGGGGTTATTTAATAACCTAACTAAATTTGATTGGATCAAAATGATCCCAATTAGGAAATAGTAATTTTTGGAGATTAAGATTGGATTACAATTCAAATGACTTATTTAAATTATAACCAAATTGAATATCTATTGGTCAATTACATTGCTATTGGGGCCATTTTGATTTCAATTGAGGTCATATTTAATTCGTTCGCTAAATTAAATTGCAATATGCCACAAATCAAGTAACAAATTAACCTCAAGTTTCTTAATTTGACAAAAATCCAACAAATATTTCTCCAAAATAAAAATATTTTGAGAGCAAATCATATTTAAAACTATGTTTTATCCATTTGAATTAATTTTCAAGTTTAATCAATGAAAATCTAATTTTAATGAAAAAGATCACTTACATAACAAAATTTATACACCCTCATATGGGAAAAATGTATAATCGTTAATTAAATGATAAAACTGAATTGAATAAGTAATTTAAACTAGCATTTGTTTGAACAAAATAACTATTGTGATTTTATTTTAAAATTGAAGAAACTCAAAATTAAATTGGATTGCGAAGGGCAAAAATTAGGTGTCAACAACTGCCCTCTCCCTCGGGTAGGGTGGATGTAAGTAACCCTAGGTAAAGAGAGGTTGGCCTTCTTAATTTTTGTCTGACTATAAATTCAAATCTGGAAGAGGTTGGCTTTCACATGAGTTTTATGGAGTTATGGACGAACCTCGGTATCAGGTTTCCTATATATCTTAGGTTTCATGAGAATTAAGGCCACTTGTAGTTCATAAAACTAGATTTTAAGCACGATTTTCACAAAAATTCCCTGCCTATCACGGTTTTAAAGTTTTTGTTAAACCGAGAAGCTGGGGAATAAAGGTATTTGGGGAGCGGTTGGAATGTAGTCGAGTTTTCTACATAGATCCCAGCTTACATATCCCCAAGACTCGGGGAATCACACTTCTTGTAGTTCGACTCAATCGGTAGAAAAGATAGTCTTTTATTTCAGACGATCTTTGGCTCAAGATGAGTGACAAATTGATCGAGTTGCAGAAAAGAGGCTTAAAACCTCTTAACTATGAACGTGGATATCTTTACATCCATAGGTAAGAATTTATCTGGGTGTAATTTCCAAAACTCTAGGAGTCCTATCACTCGAATTTTGGAGAAAGAGAAGGTTACCTCCGGCATGAGTTAAGAAATATCCCAGAGTTGAATATGAGACTTAAAACATCCCAAAATACTCACATACCTTCTAATAGAGGCATGGTTAGATGGTGGTGGTGATCATCATTTAGCTCGCATCCAGAGAGTTTGATGTCCCTCTCTAGACTATGTCCCATTTTGCTGCTAAGAAAGAGTTTCACGTTATGCCGCGTCCTTTTTGGAGTTGCCTGCACCTATGGTTTTGATTTGAGATTTTCATTCTCTTAGATGCTCTCGACAATATCTCAAATATAAATCATCAGTAATAAGCACAATTTACGAAAGAGGTGTGTGGTATTTTACCATATCTCTACGTGAGTTGTTGTCTAAAAAGTGAAGTCATATCTTATTGTACCTATTTGGAAGAAATAATTTGTAGTAACAGACACAACAACCTTCTTGGTTGTTGCATAATTAGCTTATTTGTCGAGCGAACATGTCTTCAAAGTAGATGGACCTTTTGGACACCGGCGATACTTTATACAGAACGGTACCTACAACCGTGTAACCTTATGCTGGTGTGGAAACCCTTTTGGTTACCTATATCACTTGTTGTACGTGGAAAGATAACCTCTCTAGTTATAGCCGATGATTGATTTATAAATTTTTCTTAAACTGTCAATCTTTGGATAATCTTGCGCATTATTAGACGTTGGATATGAGGCGACTTATAGATATCCTTTGAATTGCTAGCTTTTAGGTAATCCTGTATATTATCTGACTTTAGATAAGAGATGGCTTATAGATATCGCTCCAATTGCTAGCTTTCAGGTATTCCTACACATCATCCAAAATTGGATACAATAAGACTTATAAATAATCACTCAAATTATTAGTCTTTGGGTAATCCTGCACATAATTAATCTTGGATATGACGCGGCTTATAGAGAACCCTTGAACGTATCAATTTGATAATCTTGCATATTTTTCGGTAAGAATTTAGTTGTGACTTATGGATAACCTTTGAACTATTAATTTTTAGGCGATCGTGCACACAATCCAGTTAGGATGTTGTTGTGGCTCACGGATGACCTACAGGCTATCAACTAAAAGGTGATTTGGTGCACTATCCTATTTCAAATAATATGACTTATAGATGACCCTCAAATTATCAATTTCCAGAAAACCTTATATATCAGTCATCCTTAGATAGTGACTTAAAGGCATCCCTTCAAATCGTGTACTCTCGATGCATTCATATGCTGATTCATGAAAATATGATGATATTTTCGATGCTAGCATTGTGTCTAGCACGTTAACAGATATATTAAATGTTGATGATATCCTCGACACCAGTGTTGTGTCTAGTGCATCAACAGATATTGAATGACAATGATATTCTTAATGCCAGCGTTGTGTCTAGTGCGTCAACAAATATTGAATGCCTTTTGGGGTGATGGTATGAGATGGCCTTTACGACAATGATATGAAATGACCCTTGCGACAATGATATGTGATTGCCCTAGCGGCAATGATATGTAATGGCCTTTATGGCAATAATATGTAATGGCCTTTGCGGAAATAATATGTAATGGCCTTTGCGGCAATGATATGCAATGGCCTTTACGACAACGATAAGTAATGGCCTTTACGGTAATGATATGTAATGATTTTTACAGGAATGATATGTAATGGCCTTTGCGCCAATGATATACAATGGCCTTTGCAGCAATGATATGTAATGTCCCTTGCGGCAATATATGTAATGGCCTTTGCAGCAATGATATGTAATGGCCTTGGCGGCAATGATATGCGATTGCCCTAATAGCAATGATATGTAATGAAATTTTCGGTAATGATATGTAATGGCCTTTGCAGCAATGATATGCAATGGCCCTTGCGGCAATGATATATAATGACCTTTGCGGCAATGATGTCTTTGCGGCAATGATATGTAATAGCCTTTGCGGCAATGATATGCAATGGCCTTTGTGGCAATGATATGTAATGGCACTTGCAGTAATGATATGTAATAGCTTTTGCGACAATGATATGTAATGGCCTTTGCGGCAATGATATGCAATGGCCCTTGCGGCAATGATAAAATAATTTTACTGGCTTCAATCATCAATGTCCTGCTTTCTACATGTACCTATACTCAAGGTAGAGGATTAGTAAACACAAAGTCTCTTTTACTAGCAACTATTTTTAGGAAATTTCTAAATACAATATTTGTAAAGAAGACAAAGAGCTTTTGCTTGTCGCCTACGATCTTAAGAAATGAAATGGATAAATCAAAAGGTCCTCAATAAATGGGCATTAAACCTATTTTTAGGGCTACCCTAAAATACCGTTCTTGGGTATTTATGCTCTATTATGGCTCCCATGTTTCTCAGAAATTTTTGAAAGAGACTCTCATTTTGTATCTTGAACCCTGCATCTACAGAAAAATGATTAGTTTGAATGAAATTACTCCGTGTTGACCTTCTTCGATCCTTGATTTGCTCCTTGCCATCTTTTGGGCATTCCATTATATCGTGACTTCCACCCTGATACTCCATCCCAAATGATGTCTAGGTAAGTACTAAATAAGTGATTCGTAAGATTTTTGAAAATAGTCTTAAATTTTTTGAAAATAATTTCAAAAAATTCTGTAAAACTTTAGAAAATCTCTGCCAGTCATGTCATGTACTAGCTCAATGAATGTCTTCCTCGTGGTTTTCACTATATCCGATGGATGGTTTCCAAAACTCATGATCATTGTTGGAGGTTTTCTTCAAGTAGTTCTATCATAGCCAAAAATTGAGTCTATCCAGACTTTGTTACAGTTGGTGGCTTCCAAAGCTTGACTTTAACCTCAGGTGCTGGGGAATTTGGAATATGTTCCGGCATTTGGTGGAAATTTTAAGGTCTTCCTCAAAATTTCTGCCCAAGTTTAAAGTTGTTTGAGATGATACCCATCCGAGTGGATCTGAAGTCTTTGCTGATCTTCATTCTCTTGGTTGGATGTCGATCTTCTCTTGTGTATTATTGAGATTTTTTCTAAAAAATTCTGCCCCAGTTTCCATTTCCTAGGTTATATGACCGAGCCGTTGGGGCATCTACGTATCCCATTGAAGCAGGAATTAGGTCAAACATAGTTCAGAACTACGCTAGGGATATATATAGAAAAAAAATCTAATGGGCTGACCGAAGCCAACATAGGCCGCCTACGTATCCCTTTCTTTGGAATTCAGTTCAGACGTAGTTCGTACATAAATGAAAAGGATAAACTTTCCTAAGGTATTGACCGAAGCTGACATAGGCTGCCTACGTATCCCTTTCTTGGGAATTCTGGTCAAACGTAGTTCGTACATAAAGGGAAAGGATAAAATATCCTAAGGGGTTGACCGAAGCCGACCTAGGCCGCCTACATATCCCTTTCTTGGAAATTCAGGTCAAACGTAGTTCGTACATAAAGGGAAAGGATAAAATTTTCTAAGGGGTTGACCGAAGCCGACATAGGCCGCCTACGTATCCCTTTCTTGGGAATTCAGGTCAAACGTAGTTCGTACATAAACTCATAATGGCCTTAAAAATACTCTTATCCATCTTACTAGGACATAAATAAGTACTTCTGTGGATGATATGGTGTTTGCATTGCGTTTGTCCTGAGATCAAATGCCCAATGGAGTCATCGCTTTCCTAGTTAACCACCTCGGTTTCCTCTAGATTAGGCTTCTTTAATTCTCAAACTCTTTGAATCTTCTGTTGACGGTTCTAGGGCTACCATTATTTTTCTTCTTGACATGACATGACAATTGTAGGTTTTAAGTTACTGTTATATGACGGGCGATAAGTCATAAGTGGAGTGGAGGTCCAATTCAACAATGTTTCCTCCAATTAATCTTTCATGATCCCAATTATCTTGGAGAATTCTTCCCTCAAATTTTCCTTATTCCATCCCCGAGACCGTTGCGTACAGGTTTGAAAAATGATTGGTAGAGTCCAGTTTTACTACTAGTCATTTTTATTTTCCTGTAACCAAGCTATAGTCAAGAAGGAGATCTATTATTCATTTTGATCTGGTGAAGTAGGGTCATTTTGTGCCAACACAGAGTAGTTTCTATTACCTGCAAAGTAAAAACAATTCAAAGGTTGACATGTTAGATTCCATTAGTAATAAGCAAAGAAAAATGATAAGGTAGGAAGTAAATAGATAGAGTTGTTTCTCATCTCATGTGAATTGATCCATGAAATAATGATGACTCGAGAATTTCAATGAACAAGATTTTGCTCAATGTTATGGATAGGTGAAATTTTTTGGGAAGGTTCAACTCTTCTTCTTCCTTCAAGAAAATGGAGGAAAACAGAGCTTTTCGAGATATGGTCCGGGTCGAAAGGCTGCCTACGTATCTCACGGAGGAGAAATCAGGCCCTACGTAGTTCTAACTATAATGGCATTTTCTGATTCTAATGTCAACTTTCCTAAAATGGTAGCGATCATTTTGGATTTTTTAAGAATGACTACGGGCTTTTCTGAGAAATTTAGGAGACTTGGAGTACTTTTAGTCGAACTTTTGTATAGTGGGGTATATTTCAGCCTAGAGATGTTCTATGGAAAATGGGATTGGATCATTTATCCTTTGATTCGAATCAACATAACACGTATAAGCACATACACAGTTATATTACACAAGTATATTGTAATAAAAGTGCTTCCTAATAAGGTGACCCGTTTGAGCCAAGGGTTTAGGCCTAAGGATTTTGAAGAAAATATACACCTTTTCAAAGCCAATCCATTATCCTCAAAAACTTTCATAGGTATACATAAAATCAGTCTTTTAGCGACTTAGTTAGGGATTTAACTAGCTTCGCAAGAAAACACGTAAAACAAGTAAGCAAAAGGAAAGAGGGAAAGGGAAGAAGCAGTGATTTAGGCCATTGGGCCCAAATCAATGAGACCTGTCCTAGCCTAATTAGGCTTTCGACCCATTTTCACCCGTACTAATCTAGTTTTCGAGCGTTTGGTTTGAATATCGCTTCACCTGTATTAAATACAACTTTGGCTTTGAGGCCCAAAATGAATGAAATAAACAAACAAATCAATAAATAACTAAAGGCGATGATGTAAATAAATAAAAATGATAGCTTTCAAGTCCTTCTTTGCCGCTTCAAACAATGGGTTTTAGCCCGTACTTTCTTCTGTCGAGTCCTTGCATTTGTATTACGAGATCATCTTTGAGATCGACTCAGAAGGAAGGAGTCTCAATGGCTCACATCAATAATGCAATTATGGGAAAGAGTTCGTTTGGACTCAAAGGCGGGTTCATGCAAAGAAAAGATATATGTATTAATATGTATTCATAAAAATGTGAATTATTTTTATAATAAAGAAAATTCAGGAAGTTCTAGGTTTTCAATAAAAATCACTACTTCAATAAACATAAAAAAAAACTTAGCCAGTAAATTGGTGATACCTACGACATGCAACTGTGTCTAATTGGTTTTTAATTTTTAACATAGACATCGAAAAGAGCACATCATGTTATGCTAGACTTTGGCACGGAAGTAAACATATGCGTGGAAGGGCACTAGTAAAAAGAGTCATTTCTTAATCTTATGTAATGTTCAAAGATAGTGCATGGCTTTTATTCACTACAGTATGGAGATGCTGCAACATGTTGGAGAATTTTGCATTAATAGTAAATCGCAAACGGTTCAAACAAGTAGCCTTAAGTGCCCACCAATGAAAAAGAGTATACAAAAACTAAGAAAGAAAGTTTTATTTACGGGCCATCGAAGCACTCAACCAGAACAAAGCACTTTCTAAACAACTTTACAGTGCGAGCAATCACCGCTCGCCTTTAGATAATTACTAAAGAAAGGTATAAACAAATTTACACTACAGAGAAGCCAAAACAGATTCGTTCTACCTCTCCTCTCTTATATTATACCGGGTACAGATGATCATTGAGGAATCATGGGATTTGCTAATTTTTATTAATCGTAACATCATTATTCTTTAGTCATTTGAGAAGCTGAAGAATTTAAGAGGCGGTCCTACTAATGACCCTACCATCTCAACCACATCAAACTAATGACAACGAGCAAAACTATGTCATGTAACTGAACATAGACAAGACACCATAAACCCGAAAACTATTGAAGGAAATCAAAGCACGGAAATTTAATTATGAAATCCGGTGTAACAAGATATAAGTAGCCCAAAACTACTAATCAAAAATCAAAGTATGAAACTTTAAAAATTTAAACCAGCCTTAGCATGATACTAATAGTCTGAAACAAGATCGAGACAAGTAACTTTACTATAGGGATAGCTGTGGTGATGCGCCATTAGCCTGAAACCTTTTAGCAAACTTATCACTCAAGTCTTGACCGACATATAGAGTGAGAATATTAGATCGAAACTTAATTCACAACATTATTTCGGCCACACAACAGGCTAGAAAGAACTATTCATAGATAAGGTTAGTGGATTTTAGGACACTTTTGACGAAGAAGAATGCCTTTAAAAGTACCACGTAGCAGCATGAATCATATTTAGTCAAATATCACCATAGTGTTGTCTATCATGATCAAAACCTACGGCTACTGAAGTCATCTATCAACAAACAAATCCAGCATACAGCGTTACTGAAAATTTACTCGAAGCTATAGAAGGTCAAGATGAAAATAGAGCACTTGAGAACTCAAAGGGATAGGAGGTTACCTTTCAAGAAGCAGCAAACGGGACTCGAGCTATCAACAAAACTGTCTCTATTGGGAGCTAATGTTGTCGCATTGGAAACTTCCCATTGATCGACTAGCTTTCCCATACATAGTGGATGAGAAATTCTTCACGACAATAAACTCCTTAATTTCAGAGTGCCCAACCCAAATTTTCAAAAATAGCTTTTCTAACCAGCCTAAAATTTCTTGCTCGATTTCTCTATCCTAAAAGAAGACCCTAGAATTTCCTCCATTAGAATTCTGGACCCTTCCCAAAAGAGAAAAAAAAACCTCTCAACAATGACCCTAGTAACTCTTTTATAGGATTTGAATTAGGGTTTCCCTAGGGATTTCCAAAAGAGGGAGAAACTCCATAGTTTCACTCGAATCCGCTACCCTCCAGCAGTCCGTACTCCCTTTGTACCAAATTCTTTGGATTTTCCCCATAAATGGCAACTGGTGGACCAACAAAAATGTGGGATACCGAATACCCTTTTCCAACCAATGAAAGACGCCCAAATACGTACCCAATCTGTACCAAAATCCTAAAATTATGGAATCTAGCCGTTATATGAGTCAACTCACACTCTTTCTAGCAGCTTATCGGATCTCCTAGGGTACAACATCGCGTAGGATATGTGGAGAGGATTAAGACGAGCTATTTACGGGTCGATTCAGGTCTAGTCTAGAAGGGTTCGAATTCTGGATTGATTAGTTGATGTTGTTAATGTTTAGCATCGAGTTTTTTGGTGAAGAAGGGGGATAAAAGAGAATTATTGATGTGGGCCAGGTCAGGGGTTTTGGTTGGGATGATATTAGATTAGTTTAAGGCTGATGTTATTAAGTGAGTTAGGTCAATATTGGGGTCTATGGTCTATTGGGCTGTTGGAGGTGGGTAAAAAGGGAGCAGGGAAGTGAAGTTGGGCTTGGATTTAATTGAAAAATTATTGGGTTGTCTGAAGTTCTAGGCTAACGGCCCAACTGAAAAGGAGAAAAGGCTGAAATTGATTTTAAATTAATTAGCTCAAGGTTTGGGGTTATTTAATAACCTAATTAAATTTGATTGGATCAAAATGATCCTAATTAGGAAATAGTAACTTTTGGAGATTAAGATGGATTACAATTCAAACGACTTATTTAAATTATAACCAAATTGAATATCTATTGGTCAATTGCATTACAATTGAGTCTAATTTGATTTCAATTGAGGTCATATTTAATTCGTTCGCTAAATTGAATCTCAATCTAGCACAAATCAAGTAACAAATTAACCTCGAGTTTCTTATTTTGATAAAAATCCAACAAATATTTCTTCAAAATAAAAATATTTTGAGAGCAAATCATATTTAAAACCAAGTTTTATCCATTTGAATTAATTTTCAAGTTTAATCAATAAAAATCTAATTTTAATGAAAAAGATCACTTAAATAACAAAATTTATACACCCTCGTATGGGAAAAATGTATAATCATTAAGTAAATGATAAAATTGAATTGAATAAGTAATTTAAACTATCATTTATTTGGACAAAGTAATTGTTGTGATTTTATTTTAAAATTGAAGAAATTCAAAATTAAATTGGATTGTGGAGGGAAAAAATTAGGCGTCAACACAAGGGTCCGTAAATGGTGATAAAGAAAATGAAAGTAAGAAAGAGGAGGAATTGGAGAGTCATAAAGAGAAAGAGGACCACATTATATGGCTTTCCTTGGGCTTTCATGGTAAAATTAATGACTAATTTTACTCATCCATTAATTTATTTTGAATATAGTTATTATGATTTGTTTTTGCTTGCTTCCTATTTACACTTTTTAGGCTTGGGCATTTGAAGTCATTCTCCCCCCCCGAAAGCAGTTAATGGATTATTCGGATGAGGTTTCTCATCCAAGGATATTTAGGTGGTTGGCTGCAAAGAGCAACACTAATATTAAGGAGGCTGATCTCTTTAACCCTTTGGATGATGCAATACGTCTTCTTCAAGTAAAATAATTCTACTCAAAGATAAGTACGTCTTCATCTGTGGCTTTGGTTCTCTGAACTCGACTCCAAAAAGATTAACCATCTACTGCAAATTATGCAACAGATGTTTAATCTTATAACATATAGTTCATCTATTGCGACGTACAGATCGTCTGTTACATAATAGATTACCCGTCTTGTGCAGCTGTTGCAATAGATGATTGATATTTTGCATCAAATTATCCATGTGTTGCTCTATTTCTCTAAACCAGACTCAAATGGATTTTAACCATATACTGCAAACTATGGAACAGATGGGTCTTTTTTTAAAAATGTATCCTAACTGTGAAATTATTATATTATGTGATTTAAATGCATCTGTCTTTTTTTTTTCTTTTTTATTGGTTATGCATCCATGGATCGTGCCTACTAAGGAAGATTCGGTAATGACTTATTATATTACTCTTAGTCATGTTGATACTATTGCATACCCAACGGTGGAGTTAATAAAAAAGGAATTGGATGGAGCAACAGCCATAAGAAGAGCAGTTAGGCAAGGTCAGCCTAATGTTGAGGCTCTTCATGACCAACCTTTTACTAAGGCAGATTCGGGTGCTTCTTCTGGTGGAGTTGTTGGTGTTAGTAGCAGGCATGCTGATGCTGTTACCAAAGTATAAATATGTTTGAAAACACCCTTTTCGCCCTTACACAGGTCCCTCTCACCCCTCTTTACCCTCGTGTTCTCATTGCAAATACGATGAGTGCAAGGACAAACAGGATATCTCTAATGATATAGAGGAATTCAAATCCAAGAGGTGTGTCATACCATCCAATAAGGAGAGGGATCCACACACTCCTACATCGTTGGTTAAGAGAAAGAAAAGAGCAATTAGAGACGTACTGGAAATCACAAGAAATTGCAATTCCTCCCTCTTCAAAAGCTGTTGAAGTTTAGGGGCCAGTTAAAAAGGTAGACATATACGCGGAACTTGGTGTCGAAGAGAAGAGGGATCTACGACAGGTGAAGAATGACAAGCCAAGCACACCAGATTACCCCAAGCCTCTTTTTCCCCCCCAATACTTCCAGACTATGACTGATATGCGTATGCCGTACGAGGATAAGACAAGTTTACTTTTCCTAACCTAGCCCTTCTAATCTACCCCATGAAAAAGAAGCTACGCAATAGATTTCACATCTGTTACTACAGCTGGGTATACTGGTGCAACTGGTTATAGTTCTATTGTAACTTATTATCCATCTGTTGCATAAGTTGTGTTGAATTATTGATTCAGCGGAACCTATGCAATAGATGGACCATCCGTTGCATCTTTACAATTACTAACCTATTTAAAAATTGACTTCTTTAAAAATTAACTTCTTATCTCACAACATGTTGACATAATTCTCTACCTCATGAGGAAAGGATATTTAATGTACCGGGAAGGTTATGATGCTGCCGAAAGAATAATGGACCTCGACTTCTACAAGAAGCTCAAGGATAGGTACGATCAACTCAATAGAGAGGCATCAACCCTTGGTATGAGACTTGATTTCCTATTTCCTACGTTGGTCTTGGATGAAAAAGAAATGTTAAGATATGTTAGAGGGGACAAGCCAAATCCACACTGCAAGAGGTGGACCGAGGGAAAAAAGATTCTTGCAGTTATTAGCGTGAACGACATGCATTATCGGGTTGTTGAGATACTACTCGAGGAGGGAAAGATTATTGTTTATGACTCCAACTTACCTCTCATCCACGATTTCAATCTTTTTCTCCTCGTGGAGCCACTGATGTTGTTGTTGCCAATCTTGTTGAGGGAGAGTAAACTGATAAATCATTTACCAAATGAAGTGTTGATGAAGAAATTATGGGATTTTAAAGGTTGAAACAGGGGAATGATCCTTCCAAAAGATGATGACGCTAAAGCGAGCGGCTCGCACGCTCTTGCACATATCAAATGTTTACTGACCGGCACAGAAATGGCCGAGCTAATGACTTTTTTGTGCGACAACGCTGTGGTAAACCTGCAAGAGGTCTGGGCTTATGAGGTACTAACTGGACGCTTGAAACCTGTGTATATAGAAGAGCCTGTGAAATAGAAATTTTTAATTTCAAGTCACCCTTCACTTTATTACATGTATATGTAGTGGCAATAATTTTTTTTCTGCTGAAAGTTGAGTTTTTTATAATGCAATAGATTAGATTGTCCATCTGTTGTAATAGTGGGGAGACCTGTTTGAATAATTTAATAATCTAATAATCTAAGTCTAATCTGTTGCAACAGTGGGAAGACCTGTTTGATAGTTTCTATGAATAATCTAATAATCTAAGTCTAATATGTTGCAATAGTGGGAAAACCTGTTTGATAATTTCCACATATGACCTAAATTTTACAACATATGCCTAAATCTTTTTGATATTTTCCAAAATTTATGCTTGAATATCCATGTTCTCGTCGATAATAAACCAGTAGCAAATACACACACCACCATGAAAATTTCACCAATTAGGCTTCAATATCCATGTGCCCAACAACACCAAACTAGTAGTAATAACAGCAACAATGTAGATCTTCTTGCTCGATTTTGTTTCTCTTCAAAAGCCTTGACTTTATTCAACAAACCCCAGATTACACAATTTGATTATGAAGGGTGTCGTTCTTCATACCAATCAAAGTAATTGCATCCACCCAATTTCTATAAAAAAGAAAACACAATTACAAAATAATTACAAGTCAATAATTAATCAATTAATTAAATAAAAAAATATTACCTTTGAAATCTTACAAGTAAAAAACCTATGATCCGGATTTTGTTGAGTCCAAGAAGTCTTTAACAAAGCTTCATGACTGCACTTACAATATCGAAAATCTTTATCACAAAAAATAATGAAAGATGTGTTTGACATTGTCAAGGTCAGTTGGAAAAAATAAAAGTAATAATTTAAAGAAATTGGATAGATAAAAGAAGATGATGATGAAGAAGGAGGTTTGGGAATTTAGGGTTAAATTTTAGAAGGAAGATGAATATATAAGACAATGGAGGAAAAAAATGACCGTTGGGGGCGAAGTGACTGCAAGTCAGCGAAATGTGCTAGGACTGACACTAACACATTTGATGCCTATTTTATTTTACGTCTTTAAAATGAATAGTCTACTTGATGCCTATTTATTTTAGGTGTTTGAACTGAACACCGTCGATAGGTTGCGCCTTTTTTATTCTAATTCACTTTAAACTTTTTAAATGTAGTGGCAATTTTTTATGTCCAACAAAAGTTGAATTTTTATAATGCAACAGATTCTCCATTCGTTGTAATAGTTATCCTACCTGTTCTGACATATAGTTTATCTATTGCAATAGGTTGACCATCTGTTGCATTATCTCGATATTTTTATCTAAAGTCCATCTGTTGCAATAGTGGGAAGACATTTTTGATAAATTCCAATAGATAACCTACCTGTTGCAACATATGTATTTATCTGTTTGATTATTCCAATAGATATGTCGTCTGTTGCAATAGATAAAGTCCATCTGTTACAGCATATGTCTAAATTTGTTCTTTTTTTTCCATTAGATGTGTCATCTGTTGCATTATATTGATGTTTTTATCTAATGTCTATCTGTTGCAATAGTGAGAAGACCTGTTTAATAAATTCTAACAGATCACCCACCTGTTGCAACATATATCTAAATCTGTTTGAATTTTCCAATAGATATGTCATCTATTGCAACAAATACATTATTTGTTACAATATTTGAATATAGTATTCCTTTTAAATTAATAAGTTCAAATCTAAGGAATAAATAAAATTCACAGACAAAATAAAATAAATCAAAGCCTTTATAAATTAGATGAAATAAGTCAACGAATAAATGAAATGTAAAAAAATTATTATGGATACAAATCTCAACAAATACATCAACAACAATTTAATTATACTGCCAAAGATTACTTTGACAGGATCAAGCATTAAAGATCTACTCAGTATGGAAAAGTTGTTCTTCATTCGGTGCTATGGAATTCGACTTTGCTCTCCGTGGATCTTCATTGTTTCTTGCGTCTAGTTTCTGTGCTTTCTATTCTCTGTATTTCCATAAAAAGAGTAGCATATTGTCAATGCTGTTCAGAAGTGGCTTCTTCTACATCCACCTGGAGAGCCAAAATTGGTCAATGCTAATCACGGAGATAAACAAAATGGAAAAGGATAACTCATCTCTTCTAGAAAATCAAACAGGTCTTCTTTCCATTTTAAATTATCCCAAACATATTATATTTCTGTTGCAACAATTAATCAATTGTTGGGACAAATTTCTACATGAGAAAGATCCTGTACGATAATTTCTAATGGATGAACCATCCGTTGTAATATATGAATCATCTGTTGCAGCAGATGTATATATCTGTTTGATAATTTTCAGCAGATGTGTCATCTGTTGAAACAGATATGTGTCTGTTTGTTTTATTAGTTGGAAGACATATAATATATCCACCTTTTTTAGTTCGTGATGCTCTCCTTTGGAATTGTACATTGCTCAGTGCAACACGCAGACAGAGGATTTGCAATTTTGCTTTTTTGGATGCCTGATAATGCCTTGAAAATCACTCTCCTTCTCCTCTTAGCCCTAATCTCTAATGAAGCGGATGGAAATAAAATCCTCTTTGATGGAATAAGACCCTTCTTAGATGTCAATTCCTTTATTGAAGCAGTTAATGCATTAATAGTATTAATCACTACATCATGTTTCGCCCTACAGTCTTGACATTTGCATGTAGAACATTCACTAGGAGAGGCGAAATCTGTATAACCAATATGATCATACTCATAATGGTTTGCTTTAAATACTTTAAGAGAAGCATCATTAGCACCAACTCTAGCACCACTACCACCACCAACAGCTCCATCAACAACAACAAGCCCGCCCTCCAAATTATTTTTCTCGTAATGGATGTTGCTCCAAACAATTCCATTTTTATTTCGCCGATGACCTTAGGGTCCGATAAATTTTTCACAAACCATAAAGTAAGAAAAAATGTCATCTTTAATTCTCGATTGGTCGAAACTAGCGATGAATGTACATTCTAAGATAAATCATTGCTTATATTAGAATGATGATTAGATCATTCAAAAAAACATTAATTAAAAGAAAAAATGAATTATAATTATACTTAATGCATCCTTCAGGGGGTTGAAGAAATCAAGAAATTTTGCATTTTTATGAGTTTTGGCCGACCACCATCTCAAGATTCTTGGACAGGAAACTCCTTCCTGGTAGTTCATCATATTCTGCTGACGTTGAGATAACGCTTGTAAAGCAAGATCATAGAGTGGTGGATGCAGCCTAGCTGCTTCACTCGTTCCTTTACTTGGACTTGATTTGATTTCTGTTCTTTTGGAAACCATATTATCTAAAATTAATAGGAACATAAAATACTATATTATTGTTGATTAGTACATTGTTAAAAAAGGATAATAGTAAATCAAACAAGCAAAACAGTAAAATAACAATTGCAATAGATCACCGATCTGTTGCACTAGGTAGTATATCTGTTGCAACATATAACCAAACTATTACAATGGATGAGTAATCTATTGTAATAATACAAAACATACCACTCATCTTTTAAGAAATATAAATGGTATGTTCAACAGATCACACAACTGTTGTGATATCATCTATTGCAATATATGAGTGATCTGTTTGAACAATTAAATAATCCATAGCAATGGCTGAGTAATCTATTGTGACAGTACAAAACATATCACTCATCTGTTGAGAAAGATGAATGGTCTGTGCAACAGGTCACACATTTGTTGCAACACATGAGTGATCTGTTGGAACTATTATCAACGGTCAATATTGTTTATATTTCTTCCAATATAAGGTCGTCTATCGCGGCAGATAAATGATTAGTTGAAAAAATCAAGTCTTGGAATTTTCCTGTAGGAAGAGTTGGTAGGATTTTACCTATTAGGAGGTTCATCTGTTGTATGATAACGCTCAATCTACAGCTCTCGTAGGAGTGTAAAGCGGTCGTTAGCAAATATAGAACCCAACCTGGGTTGGGTGTCGATCCCATAGGGAATAGCTTGGCCAATAAGTAAGCAACAGTTACTAGACTTTTAGTGCAAGTCTCGTAATAAGGGGGGATTGCAATGTGTAACCAAATTATTAAAGCAAAACTGAAAATAGCAAAGTAAAAATAAAGAATATTTCGTAGGTTGTGAATCAATGAGAATTGAGGAGTTGGGGTTATGTCCACCTTCTGAGTTATATGTCTCTATTGGCTATGAGTGTGTAGAATTCATACATGAATGTGCATATAGAGAATTGTATTCGATGGTAAATTCAGGCGTCTTTCGACCTATTCGAGGATTATTTCACTTTAACGCTTTCGAGCTTAAAGTGTGTCTAACGGTACGAATTCTCCAAGAGGTTAATCCAGTTATGGCACTAACTGTTTAGTAGGGAATTTAGGGTGTGACCCTACTACCTTGACATTATCTCTTTTCCAAACAAATAACCTTTCTTTCAAACAAGTTAAATGTTATACTGGCGTTATTATATGCGTCTGTAGCCACAAGAATTTGCATTAAGATGAAGAGAATACTGATATAAGCAGCATACGTATCACGAACTCACAAACTCATAGCAATAGATAGTATCTCATAAGGCTTCCATAACCCCAACAGAGAAGTTTAGTTACCCATAAATGCGAAGGAAATCACAATTGACATTGGTATTATACCACAATAATGATAGATTTTGTGTAGCACAAGAGTGGTAGGCGTTAGGCGTGATTTCTTGCAAAAGTAACGTTTCTCTTATTGCGGAAATTAAGAATGGATGAAGAGAAAGTAATAAGAATTAATAAAAAGAATTGTTTTGATTGATGGATGGATGGTGGATGGATGGAAATTAATGGAATGGGGGAATGGTGAATGAATAAAAATCTCTAGCATGATAGGGTATTTATAATACCCATATCCTAATCCTACTAAGCTAATGAAATATTTAACCAAATCCTACTAAACTAGGGAAATACTTCACCCAATTGTACTAGGTTAATGTATCATTATCCAAATCCAAATAAACTAATGAAATACTTAACCCATTTGTACTAGGTTAATGTATCATTATCCTAATCCAAATAAGTTACTGCAAGTCCCCAAAGTCTTCAGAAATGCTGTTTTAGCCTGAGACAGATTTCCCATGCATCACTTTTGGTCCTTTAGGCGTCCAAGCTCCCTTTCTTTCCTTCGTGAGCTTTCTTTAGCGTCAAGTAAGCCATAAAATGCTGAATTCTGCATCATTTATACCTGAAACTTTTCTAATCATGTTCGTTAGCTCTTTTACAGGAAAAAGGACTAAAAGTGCATAAAATATGTAATTTGTTCTCAAAACATGGCACAAATATGGGCAAAATATATTGATATAGGCGTGTAAATTTGCCTATCATCAACACCCCACACTTGAAGCTTTGTTCGTCCTCGAACAAAATATCATGTCCCTCTAAACATCAACTTAGGGTTTCACAGCAACAACACAAAACATTCATCAAGAAAAGCACAACAATTATCAACAAAGAATAGTTTTCCGATCATTAGTAGAAACTATTTAACCTCTAGCATAGACTCGTGATGGTGGTCTACTCGCATTCAAAAGGTAAGGCACAAATAATCATACACAACTACCCAAAACTCATCAACCATGTGTGTCTTACAATATATTACCCATAATCACTCACAAGTATAGCATATTTTTCAAACATGGGTATCAAAATATCCTTTCTCTCGCTCTCACAAAGAATTCTTATGCAGCAACTGATGACCATAGGCTTGCCCTTAGTGTAATACTCCACTAAATGTCAGAATGCTAAGATTAGGATCAAATAGGTCTTTTGATGGTTGTAATGTACGGGTAGGATCAGCTATTTCTGGCCAAAATAGTGACTATGTTCCTAAGCACTTTAATACATCACATTGTATCACTGACACTTTTTCCTTTCAACCTTTCTTCTTTCTTTTATTCTACCACCCTTGTTCTCCTCTTTTGTTTTTTCAATTTTAAGCATAACTTATTTTTCAGCTTTCTTTTCCTTTTTCTTTTCAGAACATACCTCTTATGATAGCACTTTCTTTTTCATAACACATTCAAGCACCACTACAATTTAGAGCATCATACTCACCCAATTTCCTCTTATTTTGTCACATGACTTTTTCACTTTAAAGCACTTAGGAATTTGGATCAAATTACGGTCTTGAAAAAATGGATTAGGCTTACATATGAGGTTCGTCAAAGAAAATAGGCTAAAGGCTCAAAAGGGTTTATCTAGGATGATGTCCATGGGTAGGTAAAACGAAGGTAAACATGTATAGGTTGCCAAAGAAATGCCTAAATCATCTCATAAACTTACACTCTTTATTTTCGCTTTGCATACATACCGAGCAAGTTCTAGCATCAGCCACAAACATAGAATATACTATTATCTCACACACACAAGGCACATGGTCGACTTTATTGGGAGTAGTATAGACTCTTGCCCCAACAGGTGAAGGAATTGAACCACACAATATCACATAGTGAGTCACAGTTAGAGCCTAAATGTCTCAATAGTCATAATTGTAGCACATACTCTTGTTATAATCTCATGCTGCCTATTAGAATTATTTCATGCGAAGCTAAAGAAAAAATTTAACTACTAAAAAAAAGAAAAACAAATAACTAATAAAAAGAGAAACAAAACAAACATAAATGCAAATGTGGATAGAGAAGTATAGCATGCAAATACCACCACCCCATACTTAAACGGGACACACTGTCCTCAGTGGAAAATAAATAAGAAGAACCTAGTTAGTCAGACTCATTCTCTATGTCTGGGGTCATATCCCTTGCATCAGAATCATCATCAGAGTCGTCATCCTTAGAAGTTCCTCATAAGTATCCCACTTAATTCCAAGAGTGGGTCGAGGTGTTTGCAGCGAGAAGGGTACTCCTTGCTCTTTTTGGCCTCTTTTCTTGCCTTTTTGTGAAGTGGTAGCCTTATCTTTGCCTTGTTTTTTGGTGCCATTGTACCTGAGATCTCAATAGAGTCATGTTAGCATAATCTCAATGGATAAAATCTATAAACAAGCAGTAGAGGTACCACCCCACACTTAGGTTGTTGGCACCAACTAGTGAAGTGAAAGTGGTCGATTACTCAGAATTCATCGACATACGTTTTAGGTGGTATATTCCAACAATAAAGTTAGAGATGTCACACTTCTTGTAATCCTTGCAATACTTTCATGTTAGATATAGCAAGACTACTACATAGGGATTACATCAAGGTATAGTATCTATCACAACCTCCTATGTCGGTAGGAAACTATAAGTCTTATTCCGCTAAACGGGACATTCTAACATGTAAGTATTCAAGTGACAAGATTATGCAATCTCCATGACTATATCAATTCCGCAAGTAGTATGACAATGCACCAAAATCAAATTCAAGTCAGAAATAAGTCAAGATTATCCTAACGTATAGATTCACTCACATGGTTTTGTATCAGCAATCCAAACACATTACATCACAAATAATCTTTCAAGATGTAGCAATTCGTAGTACTTACGAGAAATAGATGAAGAATAAGAGAGTACTTACGTGATTGAAGCCTTTGGAGATGGTCTTGTGAATTGGAAGAGCAAAAGAAAGATTTTGAGATGTTTTGGGTGGTTGTGTGGCGCCTTTAGGTTAATTTGCAGTGTGTTTATGTTGCAAGACTAAGTACCCTTTATATAGGAAAAGAATGGGTCGGGTTTTGACCCATTTACAAACGGTTTTGGAGATAAAAATGCCCTATATGCGGCGCATAATGCTTGGCATAGTCATGACATATGCGGCGCATAGTCCATGGCATTTAGAGACATATGCGGTGCATAGTCTATGGCATTTAGGGACATATGCGCCGCATAGTCTATAGAATATGAGATACTGAGACCTAATGCTATAGCATAGGCGGCGCATAGTGTATAACACTCTTAAGGATAGGCGACGCATAATGTATAGCACACTAGATTTCGAGACCTTAGGCTATAGGATAGGTTTTGCAATGTTTGTGGCCTAGTTTTACCTAGGCCTAGCCTTTCTCGATGCCTCTTTTGGAATGAGCAATGCTCAATCCATAGCCTTATGCATCCTTATTCCTAACTCACCACCTTTACCATACAATACGTCCAAATCGTCATTTGAAACCAATCTCCCCGTTGAATACTTCTCGCACCTATATTTGCTCAAAACCAATGAAAACGATTAGTACGATGGGTTGCCTCCCACCAAGTGCCTTAGTTTTGGTCGTGGCTCAACAAAATCCTAGGAAAACAAAAATAATTAAAAACATTTAAAAACGATGGGTTGCCTCCCACCAAGCGCTTGATTTATTGTCGCAGCATGACATAGCTATCTCGATTACTTAGTCTTCATCGAGATAGATGGGGCATCGTTTTCTGAATGGATTCAGACGACGCTGATACTTACTTGTAGGCATGCAATCTTCTTCGATATGACTCTTGTGCATACATACCTCAGGAGAGATACCAATTATATCATCAATCTTCCTACCCATAGCTCTCTTGTACCTCATCAGAGCAGAGATGAGAGCCTCTACGTGCTGTTCACTTAACCATCCGCCACACTTATCGGAAGTATATTTTCTCTTTCCAAGAACACATACCTTAAATAATCGGGGAGCTCTTTCAATTCTAGTATTGGTGGCTCTTCAAGGGAAGTCTTCACTATTGGTGACGGTGGATTCTTAAGATCAAGGTCCATCTATTTAGGAGTATGAGAATAGGACCTTATTCCTGTTAGAGCACCCATAAGTTCTTCATAATTTTCATCATCCTCATGCTCAACATTCAACAGTGCAGCAGCCAATGGCTCAATAGTAAGATGTTTCTTTACAGATAATGCTTTCTTATCTTCATAAGTTACGGAGAACACATCCATATCACTGGGTTGCTTCATTGCTTTGCATATATCAAAGCAGACCACTTCGTCATTCAACCGAAACAAAAGCTCATTATCCCTCATGTCAATAAGCACACTTCCAGTTGCAAGGAAAGGACGTCCCAAGATTATGGGAACTTTAGAATCCACCTCACAATCCAGAATAACGAAGTTTGCAGGAAAGATGAATGAAGAAACCTTCACCAACACATCATTCAAGATACCCACAGGTCGTTTTACCGACCTATCAGCCATCACGAGCCTCATATTGGTAGGTGTCGGATCACCTAACCCCAACTTCCTGTAGATGGATAGTGGCATCAAATTGATGCTATCACCCAGGTCGCACAATGCCTTAGAAAAATTCATAGATCCAACCGTGCAAGGAATAGTGAAAGCACCGGGGTCGGCCTTTTTCTGAACTAGCGATCTTGTAGCAATTGCGCTGCAGTGATGAACATCATCTTTCAACTCATAACTTGCTGCCCACTTCTTTGTCAAAAGATCCTTCATAAATTTTGCATACCCATGCATTTGTTCAAGTGCCTCCACCAATGGAACATTAATGGTCAGCTGTTTCAACATAGTCATGAATTTGTTGAACTTCGTGTCATCCGCCACCTTCTTCAATCTTTGAGGAAAAGGTGGTGGTGGGTATGGAATTATTCTCTTCATGGCTTTCTTTTCCATTTGCTTCCGTATTTTAGATTTTCCAGGTTACAATCTGTTGGAGTCGACGTCATGGCCGTCGTGGCCTTTTTCTGCGGATGCTTCTTCTGTCGCCTTATCATCAATGTCCACTACTTCGTCAACCACTTGCTAACCTTTTGCAGAAGTTTCCAGCACCTTACCACTCCGGGTAGTGATAGCCATGCATGATCCATCGTTCCTTTGATTTTGCACAGTGTTGCTAGGTAGTGTGCCGGCTTTTCTTTGATTAATTGTTGCTGAAAGTTGACTCAATTGCTGCTCTAGTTGTCTTATTGCAATGGAATATGAGTCAACCAACTGATTCATTGAAGAAAAATCGTTCTTCACCCCAGTTACGCCCATATTGGTTGCCTCCACTCCTTTCAGCAGCTTGGCCATCATATCTTCCATAGATATTTTTTCGGAGACAGACGCCTCAACCTCATGATTTCTAGGAGGAATATACAAACCGCTCCTATTTGAATTATTCTTCCAACTACCTTGATCGCGGTCCTTGTATCCCAATTTATAATAATAGTTCCGACCTTGGTTTCCTTGGGCATTGCCTCGGAAACCCCCTTGATTATTCAAGTAGTTGGCTTCTTCTTCAGAGTCAGATTCCTCTCTTCCTTTTGACACAACAGCTTTGACTTTCCCTGATAATAGATGCTTTGTAAGAAGATCAATTTGTGTTTTCATATGCGCCATATCTTGATCACATTCTTCTTCTCTTCTCCTTTGTTTAGCAGTCATGCCAATAGATGAAGTGGGGCTTGCTACCTCAGAATCCCTGGTATACCAAGCTCTACTTTGCTTCGTCATCCGATCTAGCATATTACTTGCCTGTCCAAAGGTGAGGTCCATAAATGATCCTCCAGCCGCATTATCAACCACTGGCTTAGTCACCGAATTCAAAGCTCTGTATAATATCTCCATCAAGTGGACATTGGTCATATGATGGTTTGGGCACCGCATAAGCTTCGTCTTGAACCTCTCCCATGTTTCGTAGAGAGCTTCAGTTGGAAGCTGTTGAAAATTTATGATCTCATCTCTCAACTGTGCTCTTTTGGATGGCGGAAAGAATCTTTCTAGGAAAGCGTCTTTCAATTGCCTCCAATTAGTAATAGAATCAGAAGTCAGCCCATTCAACCATAGAGTTGCCTCCCCAGACAAAGACAATGGAAATAAGCGCAGTTGAATTACATTTTGTCCAACGCTAGGATTGTCGAATGACTTGCATGTAGAAATAAAGTTGATCAGATGCATATTCAGATCATCGCCTGCTAGTCCACCAAATAATCCCTTGAGTTGCAAAAGCTGAATCATGACACTAGTGATATTGAACTTTGCTCCGCGTGCCAATGGAGGAAGAATAATAGCTCCTATGGCACCAGCTCCATCAAGATCATCATCATCGAACGGTATGTGCATAGCTCGGCGTTCGGGCCTAAATCGCACTTGATGATCTCTCCTCTGCATGGGTGCCGCCATCTCAGCAGTATGCCATGGGTTTAGTAGCTCCTCATCGCCCAAGTCCTCATCATCAGGATTTGTTGCACGACCTGGGTTATCAATATTCTGTTGATGCACTTGAGTAGCCATCCTTTCAATTTCACGTTGTGCATCCATTGATGCACTGAACAAACCTGAATAAAGCAAAAACAACAACTAAAAGTAAAAGTACGAGAATCTTTGACCAAAGGGTCTAGTAATTATCACAAACTTAGTTGACACTCGTATTCCCCAGCAACGGCGCCAATTTTTGATAACGCTCAATCTACAGCTCTCGTAGGAGTGTAAAGCGGTCGTTAGAAAATATAGAACCCAACCTGGGTTGGGTGTCGATCCCACAGGGAATAGCTTGGCCAACAAGTAAGCAACGGTTACTAGACTTTTAGTGCAAGTCTCGTAATGAGGGGGGATTGTAATGTGTAACCAAATTATTAAAGCAAAACTGAAAATAGCAAAGTAAAAAGAAAGAATATTTCGTAGGTTGTGAATCAATGAGAATTGAGGAGTTGGGGTTATGTCCACCTTCTGAGTTATATGTCTCTATTGGCTATGAGTGTGTAGAATTCAGACATGAATGTGCATATAGAGAATTGTATTCGATGGTAAATCCAGGCGTCTTTCGACCTATTCGAGGATTATTTCACTTTAACTCTTTCGAGCTTAAAGTGTGTCTAACGGTACGAATTCTCCAAGAGGTTAATCCAGTTACGATACTAACTGTTTAGTAGGGAATTTAGGGTGTGACCCTACTACCTTGACATTATCTCTTTTCCAGAGAAATAACCTTTCTTTCGAACAAGTTAAATGTTATACTGGCGTTATTATATGCGTCTGTAGCCACAAGAATTTGCATTAAGATGAAGATAATAATGATATAAGCAGCATACGTATCACGAACTCACAAACTCATAGCAATAGATAGTATCTCATAAGGCTTCCATAACCCCAACAGAGAAGTTTAGTTACCCATAAATGCGAAGGAAATCACAATTGACATTGGTATTATACCACAACAATGATAGATTTCGTGTAGCACAAGAGTGGTAGGCGTTAGGCGTGATTTCTTGCAAAAGTAACGTTTCTCTTATTGCGGAAATTAAGAATAGATGAAGAGAAAGTAATAAGAATTAATAAAAAGAATTGTTTTGATGGATGGATGGATGGTGGATGGATGGAAATTAATGGAATGGGGGAATGGTGAATGAATAAAAATCTCTAGCATGATAGGGTATTTATAATACCCATATCCTAATCCTACTAAGCTAATGAAATATTTAACCAAATCCTACTAAACTAGGTAAATACTTCACCCAATTGTACTAGGTTAATGTATCATTATCCAAATCCAAATAAACTAATGAAATACTTAACCCATTTGTACTAGGTTAATGTATTATTATCCTAATCCAAATAAGTTACTGCAAGTCCCCAAAGTCTTCAGAAATGTTGTTTTAGCCCGAGACAGATTTCCCATGCATCACTTTTGGTCGTTTAGGCGTCCAAGCTCCCTTTCCTTCCTTCGTGAGCTTTCTTTAGCATCAAGTAAGCCATAAAATGCTGAATTCTACATCATTTATACCTGAAACTTTGATAATCATGTTCGTTAGCTCTTTTACAGGAAAAAGGACTAAAAGTGCATAAAATATGTAATTTGTTCTCAAAACATGGCACAAATATGGGCAAAATATATTGATATAGGCGTGTAAATTCGCCTATCATCATTGTATCAGATCATTAATCTGATGGTTCTTCCATTGCACTAGATAGTTAATTAATTGCATCAGATTTTTTATCCGTAGCTCAATTTGTTACATCAGATTATTAATCTATTGTATTAGAATTATAATCTGATGGTTTCTCTGATGCATCATATGGTTGATCTGTTGCATCATATGATGAATCTATTGCATCAGATGGTTAATATATTGTACCAAATAGGTAATCTGTCGAAGAAAACAGTAGCATGATTTTGTTAAATAAAAAACAACAATTTCACCAATTTTACCAAGAACAAGAACAGAACAAATCAAACTAAATTGTCCTTTTGTTTTTATAAATACAAACAATAAAAATCAAACTTCAAAAAATGCAACAAACAACAAAATATCATAATTTACTTAGAAAAGAGAAGAGAAGAAATACCAGAAATTAGGGCTTTATTCGGATCGCATTTCAAATTAGTGCAACAAATACTTAAATTATTAACCAATACTATAAGAGAAGTTGGCTCAAGTTCTTCATTTTCTTCAAAACTACAAAGGCCATAAATTTTTACCTGTCAAAGAAGAAAAGGACCGATGAAGAATTCAAAGTTGTTGTGGTCGGAGAGCAAGGCTATCACGTTGATTGAAGTAAAAAAAAGAACTGGAATCCCAACTATTTATAGTCAGATATTGAAGTCACCGAGGATTGAAATAAGAAATTTACAGAATAGTTGGTTGGGAGAGAGTTGAGAGAAGCTGTCGAGAGATGGATGAGAGACAAGTTGATTGAATTAAAGCGGGGAACTCAAAGCCCAACTATTTGTCATCGGGGCTTGAAGAGAGACATTTTGCAGAACTGTTGGTTGGGAAAAAGTTAAGAGAAGCTGTCGAGAGAGAGTAGAGAGTGGTTGATTTGGATTGAAGAAGGTGTGGTTTGGGTTGATTTGTATGTTTGAAAAGATTAGAAAGTTTTAAAAATATTAATCAAGTCCACAATTAACTTGATCAAGTTTTCTAATAATGTTTGACCCTATCTTTTGGTCAATGTCACCAATCCTTCATTCAAGAATTAAAAGACACCTATTTTTCAATTCTCTCTTGTTACCCAATATCTCAAGCCTAAGTTCACACTTAGCCCAATTTTATTTTTTCCTTCTTAAGCAGCAAACCAATAATTAAACCCCAAAACCATCAATCAGGCCCAACAACCATAAAACTATTCAACCCATACACTGCCCAGTCCACCTAAAATCGACCCATTTTTGCAGGCCCAATCTGCCTCGACCCAACCTAGCTCTAACATAACAGCGACCCAGCTCTAACATAACAACAACCCAACTCACATTCCCTTTCCCCCCTTAATAATGTAACAATAGAAATATCCAACAACCAACATAAACGTTGTACAACAACAATAAGTTCGACGCACCAAAAAATCAACCATAATAAAACAACGATAAAACCAGCCCCAAACATCGACAACGATGAATTGACCCGAACCCGAACCACACATCCAACTCAGCCAGCACCCGTTTGAATTTTAAAAAAATTTGAATCTCCAATTCGTACAAAAGTTGTACTATGCCAGCTCATAACCTTATTCCTCAATGAAAATTCTGAAATTACCCTTAATTTGTTTGTTCCCACATTGACAATTATTCAAGAGTTTGAAATTTTAAGTTTTATATAAACTCTCTCTACTCCACTGTTAAAGGGGGGAATTGGATGGCAGGGATCCCCATTTGTAAGGGACTTTAGCTATCGGAGGAAGCTTCAGGAAAAATTTGAGGATTCTGGAGGTGCACTTCTAACCCTACGTAACCAAGCTATTTTCAAAATTATTTCAAGAAAAAAATTCATCAAGATAGATTGAATTCCGATGGCAAACTGAAATTGAGGTGGAAGTCGTTCCGATGAGAGTTTGTAATCCCAGTTTTGCTGGCCCAAAAAAGGTGAACGATTCATCCTTCCGCGTCTTCTATTTTGTTATTTAATCGTTATAATATGAAACCTCGGTACTGGTTGTGAAAATTTGTTATTATTGAGGGATTTGTTAGCGTTAGGTATCCATAAATGGATACCTAACACCAACAAATCGCTCTTTAGTCTGCACTTGTGATTTATGCATTGTCCAGTGACCAAAGGATAGAGGTTATAACTAATATACCTTTTGAATCACTAAGTGGAGGGAAAATGCCATCAATGGTAATGAAATTTTTTCAAGAAAATTGTACTGCAATTAGTTTTTTGTGTTGTAACAAGGTTTTATTCTGGATTCATGTACAATGTATAATTTTTCCAATTGCCAAAAGATTAATTACCTCATGAATTATGTTATGGCCTTAAGTTATTTATGGTTTCTCTCATCGAAAGCTTGGACTTAATAGTTTAATTTTCACCAATATTTGTTTCTTCAAGCTTCAATCATTTTTTAAAAAAGCTATTTTAGTTGGTTGATTTATCCGTGTCATATGAATTACTTAGCAAAATAAATTTGACCACTTTTTTATGGTGTGTTTTACCTTCATTTTTCACATCATTGAGTAAATGTTTATATGTATTTCTTCCTTTTTTAAGTTGTGTAAGAGCACTTGAATAGCTACTAATTTTTGTTTCTCTCTTGTTTATTTGCCTCTTGGTGAGTCCCAACTGGACTCCATCGTCGCTGCATTTCCTCAGAACAAAAAAAATCCTTACTCGAGTCAAAAATCTCCATCAAAATGTCCAGAGGCTGATTACACTGATATACACCCACATACGGTATTTACAGGTCAAAGGCGGCTATCCTAAGCCAATATATGACATATTATAAAGCCGGGCACAAGAATATGAGGTTTTATATGCTGATATACAACGTATATATGAAAAATGCAGAGAAATACGGCTGATATACAGCTGGTATACATTTCAAAAAATGGACTCAAAGTCCATAATTCAAAGTCCATAAAGAATGGGCAGCTTTGTTGATGGGCCAATTAAGGGCCCAATTTCAATTCTTGTATTATTTTTGCTAAAAATTACGCAAATACACAACTTATGTTTTCAGTATTATTAAAACTCCAACTCCCTAAACATATTACAAAAATTCCAACATATACACAGAATACTATGTATATGTCGGCTATGTTATGTATATTAATTGGGAGAGAGAGAAGTAATTAAAAAAGTGGGATAGAGTGTAATTACTTTCAAAAGGGTTGGTATTTATGTTATTTATACTTATTTTTGTAGCTTTTATTCTTTATTTTGTTAACTAACATTTTAATCAATTAACCTAAACAAATCCTCTAAAAGGGTTCTCATTGTTATAAAACAACAAAGAATAAAGAAGAAAAGTAGACAGAATAGAAAGAATAATTGTTATTTATCTTGAGGGATGAGAGATCATAAGATAGAGAATACAATGAACAAAACTCCTCTATTTAAAGGAAAAATTTACTCCTAGTCTGAGTAAAAGACATATGCTTCAAATCTTATTAGATATCAAAGTAGATCTTGATAGACATTCACTATAATATAGATACATTTATAACACTCTTACTTGAATATCTAATTAGTAGATAATGTACCTCGTTAAAACCTCACTAGAAAAAACCTAATGGAAAAAAAATCTAGTGAAGGAAAAAAGAGTACACATCTCTAACAATAAGCATATTGGCTGCCTCATTAAAAACCTTATAAGAAAAATCCAGTGGAACAAAACCTCATAAGTAAAAAAGAGTACAACACGTATTAACTCCCCCTAATGAGATCATCCTTGAACCTTTGCATCCGATCTTGTGCACCATCTTCTTGAAAGTTGCAATTGGAGGAGACTTGGTGAATAAATCAGCCACATTGTCACTTAACAAATCTGTTGCACGTTAATATCACCATTCTTTTGTAGCTCATGTATGTTGAAAAACTTTGATGAAGTGTGTTTCGTTTTATCTCCTTTTATGAATCCTCAATTAAGATGTGCTATGTATGCTGCATTATCTCTGTATAAAACTATGGATACATTGTCATATTTTAAACCACATTTTTCTTGAATGAGATATATCATAGACCTCAACCATACATATTCTTGGCTTGCTTCATGAATAGCTATTATCTTAGTATGGTTCGATGAAGTAGATACGATATACTTCTTTGTATATCTCCAAGATATGACAGTATCCCCATATGTGACACATTGCTTATTTGAGATCAAGCTTCATACGGGTCAGATAAGTACCCAATATCATCATAACCAACAAGATTAAGACTGCAAACTTTAGAATAAAATTATGTGTTTGATCTCATTTCGATGTCTCCTAATAGGAGCAAAATTATATCTTGCTAACAAATTAACTGAAAAAGTTATATCAAGCATTGTAGTGTTTGCAAGATACATTAGCACACCAATTGAACTAATATATGGTACTTCAGGAGGATGTTGGGCGTATTTATACCCCTAAGAACCATAATTTATCCATATTTTAGGCTAAGTTTGGAGGATAAAATATATAATTCCTGCACTTCTAGTCCATTTTCCTGTAAGTGAGCTAACCTATGTGATTAGCATGTTTTTTAGGTATTAACGATGAAGATTTCAGCACTTTGTGGACCTTTGGGTAGCAAAGAAAAACTTAACGTAAGAAGGAAGGTAGCTTTTGGAAGCTTGTGGACTGAATGTGATGTATGAAGAATCTGTCCCGGGAAAAATCAGTATTTCTTAATACTTAGGGATGCAGCAGTAACCTAGTAGGACTAGGACAAGGATGTTATAAAAACCTTATTTGCTGAATTTTTCAGCATTGATTCGCTCATTATTATTCAGAACTTTTTCATAATCCATGTTATAGATTCTGTAGTTTTAAGACAGAGAAAACACGGCTCTCTTGAGGAATGGCATAAGGGCAAAACGTCAACCCTTCTTGACGCTACAACCATCCCCATCGCCAAGTTTATTCTAGGATGTGGTATGATGATTATGTCTATTGTGATCTTCGTTGTAATCATGAGTAGCTAAACTTCTCTGTTAGGGTTATGGAAGCCTTTTGATATACTATCTATTACTATAAGTTTGTGAATTGTTGATGCGTATGCTACTTATATCATTACTCTCTTCACTTTAATTGAATTCTTATGGTTGCAAACGTAGGAATATGACATTATAGAATTAACTTGTTCGAGAGAAAAGTTACATGTGTGGAAAAGAGAGTGTGACAAGGAAATAGGGCTACCAACCCCTATTTACACGTTAATGCCTTAACCGGATTAATTTCTTGGAGAATTCGTACCATTAGTTACATGATTTAGGCTCGAGAGAGTTATAGTGAGATAATCCTTGATGGTTGAGAAACACTAGGATTTACCATTAGAATACGAATCTCTAAAAGTGCATGCATGTCTGAATTCCACATTACTCATAGTTAATAGATACGTAGAACTCATAAGATGAACATAACCCTAAATTATTATTCTCTGTGATTAAATCTTACTAAATACATCGTCGCATTCGGTACTTTGATATTATTAATTCACGCATAATCAAATCCCCCTCTTTCCATAGAATTATCGACCAAAAGTTTGCTAACAATTGCAACACTTAGTGACCAAGTATTCCCTGTGGGATTCAACACCCAACCCAGTTGGGTTCTATATTTGACAGCGACCGCTTACACTCTTACGAGAGCTGTAGTTTGGGCGTTATCAAATTTTGGCGCCGTTGACGGGGAATACGGTTATCAACTAAGTTTGTGATAGTTACTAGACCCTTTGGTCAAAGATTCTCGGATTTTACTTTTCGTCTGTTGTTTTTGTTTTATTCAGGTTTTATTCAGTGCATGCCAAATACTCGAAGTTTGGGTCAGCCATTATTACTCATAAACCCTGAACCGCAACTTATTGGCAGGATGGAGGCACAACGAGATATTGAAAGAAGGGATGCCCAACAGAAGCAAGCTAGATTAGCTGCATTGGCCGCTTTTCAAGTGCATCAACAAAATATTGATAACCCAGGGCGAGCAACGAATCCTGATGATGAGGACCTGGGTGATGATGAGTTACTAAACCCAAGGCATGCTGATGAGGTGGCGGCACCTGTGAACAGAAGAGATCGTCAAGCTAGATTAAGTCCTGAATGCCGAGTTGTGCAGATTCTTTTTGATGATGATGATGACGATTTGGATGGTGCTGGTGCCACAGGGGCTATCATTCCTCTACCCTTGGCACCTAGAGCCAACTTCAATATCACTAGCACCATGATTCAACTATTGCAGCTTGATAAATCCCAAACTGCATCTCTCATAAGAGTGTAAGCGGTCGCTGTCAAATATAGAACCCAACTGGGTTGGGTGTCCAATCCCACAGGGAATACTTGGTCACTAAGTATGCAACTATTAGTAGACTGTTGATCAAAAATTCTACGGAAACAGGGGATTTAATTTATGCGTGCAATAAGGTTAACAAAGTAACGAATGAATGCTTTATTTGGTAAGATTTTATCACAGAGAATAATAAGTTAGGGTTATGTCCACCTTATGAGTTCTACGTATCTATTAGCTATGAGTAATGCGGAATTCAGACATGCATGCACTTATAGATATTTGTATTCTAATGGTAAATTCTAGTGTTTCATAACCATCAAGGATTATTTCACTTTAACTCTCTCGAGCTTAAAGTGTATAACTAATGGTACAAACTCTCTAAGAGATTAATCCGGTTAAGGTATTAACGTGTAAACAGGGGTTGGTAGCCCTATTTTCTTGTAACACTCTCTTTTCCAAACATGTAACTTTTCTCTCGAACAAGTTAATGCTATAATGGCGTATTCTATATGTTTGCAACCACAAGAATTTAATTAAAACGAAGAGAGTAATGATATAAGTAGCATACGCATCAAGAATTCACAAACTCATAGTAATAGATAGTATATCAAAAGGCTTCCATAACCCTAACAGAGAAGTTTAGCTACTCATGATTACAACAGAATTCGCAATAGATATAATCATCATACCACAACTATAATAATCTTCGCGAGGGGATGATTTGAACGTCAAAGAGGGCTGACGTTTTTCCTCTTGGTCCGTTGCTCTCAAAAGAGCCGTGTTCCTCTATCGGAAATTGAACGTGAATAATGCAAAAGTGTCGAATGAATAATTGTGAATTAGTCAATCGGATAGTATGCTGAAAAATTCAGCAAATAAGGTATTTATAAAATCCTTGTCCTAGTCCTACTAAGTTACAACTGCACCCCTAAGTATTAAGAAATACTGATTTTACCCGGGACAGATTTTCCATGCATCACTTTCACTCCATAAGCTTCTAAAAGCTGCTTTCCTTCTTACGTGAAGTTTTCCTTTGCTGCCCAAAGGTCCACAAAGTGCTGAAATCTTCATCATTAATACCTGAAAACATGCTAATCACATAGGTTATCTCACTTACAGGAGAAAGGACTAAAAGTGCAGGAATTATATATTTTATCCTCCAAACTTAGCTTAAAATATGGGTAAATTATGGTGTTTTAGGCGTGTAAATACGCCCAAAATCACCACCCCACACTTAAAGCTTTGTTCGTCCTCGAATAAAATATTACGTCCATGCAAACATCTACTTAGGATTTCACAGTAACAACATAAAATGTTCAACAAGACATGCACAGTAATCATTAACAAAGAGTAGTTTTCTTGATCCCTACTAGAAACAATTCAACCTCCAACATAGACTCATGATGATGGTTAATTCGTATCCACAAGTTAAGGCACAAAGAATCATACAAAACTACCGAAAAATCATCAACCACGTGTGTCTCACATAATATATCACCCATAATCACTCATAAGTTTTGTATTTTTCGGAACATGGGTATAAGACTCTCCTTGCTCTCTCTCTCTCACAAAGAATTCATATGTTGCAACTGGTGACCATAGGCTTGCCCTTAGTGTAATGCTCCACTAATATCAGAATGCTAAGCTTAGGATCAAACAGGTCTTTTACAGGTTGTAATGTAGGCTAAGGGACGGGTAGGACTATTTTGGCCAGAAATAATGACTATGTTCCGTAAGCATTTTAATACATCACATTATGCCATTAACACTCTCTTTTAAACCTACCTGCTACCTTTCTTTTATCTACCACCCCTTTATCAAACAATTTCAAGTACCAATACACTCTGAGGCATCACTCTCACAAAATTTCCTCTTATGTTGTCACATGACTTTACACTTTAAAGCGCTTAGGAATTTGGATCAAATTATGGTCTTAAAAAAATGGATTAGGCTACATATGAGGCTATCAAAGAAAATAGCTAAAGGCTCAAAGGGGGTTAGCTAAGATAATGTACACGGGTAGGTAAAAGGAAGGTACACAATCACAGGCTGCCAAAGAAATGCCTAAATCATCTCCTAAACTCATACTCTTTATTTTGCTTCAGACACACACCAGGCAAGTTCTAGCAGCAGTCACAACAGAGAATATACTACAACCTCACACACATAAGGCACATGGTCAACTTTATTGGGAGCAGTATAGACTCTTGACCCAACAGATGAATGAATTAAACCACACAATTATCACATAGTGAGTCACACTTGGAGCCTAAATGTCTCAATAGTAATGATTTTAGCACAAACTCTTGTCATAATACCATGCCGCCTATCAGAACAATTTCATGCAAAATCTAAAAAAATTCAAAAATTTAACTACTAACTACTAACTACGACTAACTCAAACAAAAAAACATAAATAAATATAGGCAAAGAAGTACAACATACAAATACCAACACCCAACACTTAGACGGGACACACTGCCCTCAGTGAAAAATAAATAAGGAAAACCTGATTAGTCGGACTCCTCCTCTATGTCTGGGGTCATACCCCCTGCATCGGAATCATCATCAGAGTCGTCGTCATCAGATTTCTCCACCACGTATGTGTCTGGCATTCGGAGATCATCATCAGTCGACACGTCTTCATCGAGAGGTTCCTCAAAATGTACCCCTACTCCGCACATAGCCCGCGCTTGCTCATTCATCAGGTAGTCATAATCCAACTGCTAGAGCTCTGCATCAGTTCAAATACGACCCCTACTCATCATGGTAAACCTCGTCATGCCATATAAATGGCGAAAGAAACTTTCATCTCGAGCATGTCTTTCTGCAGTGGTTAAGTTGACACCATGCATAGTTTCAGAATCTTTTAACCTTTGTCAAATCAACCTTCTTAGGGTTGTACGGAAGCTTATGATCTGCAGGTTCCTCTTCAATGTCTTCCTTCCTTAATATTGCAGTCAACAGATTGCCAAAGCTGAAGTGGGACCTCTTGTGTAACCTAGCCTTACGCATTGACGATCGTATAACCGCACCAATGTTGATGGGAATATTAGTCATCAGAGCGTACACCAAACATACTCTATCACGTGTGATCTTTGTGTACTGTGTCAGTAATGAGGCAAGAGTTGACTATCCTCAACCATATCTAAGCTTCTTTGTTTAAGGAAGCATATGGGAAGGTGTTGTGTCGACCGGTATCCTTATGATGATTCCGGCGTGCCATTGATCTTGTTCCACACAGTGTGTGTCTGATTGCCCTGTACGGAGGTCTTTGTTGAAGCTCCTTGAGCGGTGATGGATCTACAGATGGAAGACCCAGCAAAGTGTTGAAGAACTCCGCATTCAGTTGCAAAACTTGTCCCCAAATCTTCACTTCACTTCTAGTAGTCTTTGGTGACCAATTTTCATAGAACTCTCGCGTTAGATCAAGATTGCATTCTCCCATGTCTTGGAAAATGAAATCAAGATTTAGCGCCATGATTTTAGCCAAAATGCGAGGTTTCTCTTTGCTAGACTCTCCTTCTGTATCAACTCCACGTGAACATACTTTTTCACTTTGTTGTTCTTGTACGACTTCTTTCCTTCCTCCTCTAGGACCCACTTTATCCCGATCATGTGTCACGGTATCTTCAGTGAGGAGGATTCAGCTTGGTCTTTTCTTCCCCTTTTCATACCTTTCTGTGAGGTGGACGCTTTTTTTTTCCTAATCGTACCTTTGGTTCCATTCTACTTGAGATTAAAATAGATTCATGTTAGCTTATCTCAGAAGATTTAATCGACAAACAAACAATAGTGGCACCACCCCACACTTAATTTGTTGGTACAAACTAATTAAGTGAGTGATGTCGATTACCCAGACTTCATCAACATACGTATAGGCGATATGTTCCAACAACATGTTTAGCACAATCATACTTTTATGTCATCTTAACTATCTTGTCCAACTCTGTTTCATGTAATCTTGACTATACTTTCATGTTTGGAATGATGTACTTTTTGAACAAGACTACTACATAGAGATCGAATCAAGTTATGACATAGAAATAATTACAACATCTCATGCTTGTATTCAATCATGATATTTATCTCGATGAACAAGTCATTCAAACATTCAAGCATTCAATTTTGAAGTTTATGCACTTTATTTCACCATGTCGATTCCGCAAAAGCATGACAGTGTATCAAAAATCAAATACAAGTAGGAACCAAGTTAAGAATACCCACACATATTCTTTCACTCAACTAGATGTATCATAACAAACCAAGCACATTCAAATCACCAACACCACTTGAAGATCTAGCAAATCATTATAAGCGTAGTATTATAACACTTACGGAATATAAAAGAAGAACTTACTTGGTGATGGACTTGGAAGAAGATATTGCAAGGTTAGATGAGCAAAAAGAAAAGTTTTAAGAGGTTTTAGAAGGGTAGGCAGCACTTAGGTTGAGTAAATAATGAGATTTTGTTCTAAGATTAAGGTTCTATTTATAGAACAAGGCTTGGGTCGGGTTTTGACCCATTTGAATCGGGTTAGGAGACCAAAAATTAAGCATAGGCAGCGCCTAATGCTTTGCCTAGTTGAGCATAGGCTGCGCCTATGCTATGGAATTGTAGATTCAGAGAGCTTAGGCCATAGCATAGGCCTTGCCTTGTTCGTTGCCTAGATTTACATAGGCTTTGCCTTGTTCGTTCCCTAGATTTGGATAGGCAATTCCTAACCCATAACCTTTGCTTCTTCATTTATAACTTACGACCTTCAACATGACATACTTCCAAATCAAAATTTGGCCTAGATCTCCTCCTTTATACGTCTTGCATCTACAATTACTCAAAAATAACAAAAACGATTAGAACGATGGGTTGCCTCCCACCAAGCGCCATAGTTTTGGTCGTGGCTCGACTCTTCTTTTTGGATTTTTACTTAACCAAAACAAACTCTTAGTAAAACAAAATGATTAAAAACTATGGGTTGCCTCCCACGTAGCACTTGATTTATTGTCGCGGCACGACATAGTTACCTCGATTACTTAGACTTCATCGAGGTAGATGGTGGCCATTCATTTTATCGAGTCAAGAGGACCGATATATGGCTTCACTCATTGGCCATTCACTTTAAAGACACCATCAGTATTGTCTTCTAACTCTAGTACTCTAGACGAGTAGACTTGGCTAATTTTGAACGGACCAGACCATTTAGACTTCAACTTACTTGGAAATAGCTTCAATCTGGAGTTGAAAAGAAGTACCATATCACCCTTATGAAAGTTTCATTGGATAATCCGCCGATCATGATACTTTTTTATCCGTTCCTTGTAGAGGTCTGATCTTTCATACGCATGTAGACGGAATTCATCCATCTCATTCAGCTTCTCCAATCTCAGGTTAATAGCATCATCCCAATTCAAATTAAGCCACTTCAACGCCTACAATGCTTTATACTCGAGCTCAATGGGCAAGTGACAAGCCTTTCCATAAACTAGTTGGTACGGGGACATGCCAATTGGTGTCATGAATGTGGTCCTATAAGCCCATAAGGCATCGTCCAGCTTCCGAGACCAATCTTTCCTATTAGCATTTATAGTCTTAGCTAGGATCATCTCGATCTCCCGATTAGAAACCTCTACCTACCCACTAGTTTGTGGGTGGTAAGGTGTGGCTACCTTATGTTGCTTGACCCCATATTTCACCAACACGGCTCTAAACAGCTTGTTGGAAAAGTGTGATTCTCCATCGCTTATGATGGTACGTGGTACCCTAAAACGAGAGAAAATATTTCTCTTCAAAAATGCTACAACACGCTTACCTTCATTATCAGCCAGTTCTACAGCTTCGAACCATTTGGATACATAATCCACAACAACTAGGATATATTTCATCCCAAACGACCTCACAAATGGGCCCATGAAATCAATACCGCACACATCAAATAGCTCTACTTCTAGAATCTTCGACATGGGCATCTCATGGTGCTTCGAAATTGTGCTTTGCCTATGACACTGATCACATCTTCTCACAAAATCATATGCATCCTTAAATAATGAAGGCCAATAATAGCTGCTTTGCAATACCTTCCTGGCTGTCCAATCACCTGCATGGTGACCCCCAACTTGGGAAGCATGGCTTGCTTCCAATATAATGGTCACCTCCACATGAGATATGCATCGCCTGATAACATCATCTGCACATCGTCAAAACAGATATGGTTCATCCCAGAAGTAGTGTTTTACATCATGCATGAACTTCCTCTTTTGATAAAACGAGAGATTCTCAGGCATTACATTACTTACCACGTAGTTCGCAAAGTCTGCGTACCATGGTAACTATTCCACCATCATGGCTAGGATCTCTTCGTCAGGGAATGCATCATTAATCTCAAGATCAGGATGCGCTATGTGCTCATTCTCAAGTCTAGATAGATGATCAGCTACCTAGTTTTCGCAACCTTTTCTATCTTTTACCTCGAAATCAAATTCTTTCAGCAATAACACCCATCGAATTAGCCTTGGCTTTGCATCCTTATTTGACATTAAATATCTCAGGGCTGCATGATTTGTATGAACCACCACTTTGGTTCCCAACAAGTTAGCATGGAACTTTTCAAAAGCATAAACAACCGCTTAGAACTCTTGTTCCGTGACAGTATAGTTCCTCTGGGCTCTATTCAAGGGCTTTCTCGCATAGTAGATTGGATGAAATAACCTTTCTCTTCTCTGACCAAGTACAACACCCAAATCTACTCCACTTGCATCACACATAACTTCAAATGGTAGAGACCAATCAGGCGCTACAATGATAGAAACTTCAACTAGCTTCCCTTTGAGGCATTCGAACGCCTTCAAGAAATCTTCACCGAAGTCGAACTTTGCATCCTTCTCCAAAAATTTGAATAATGGACTAGCAATCTTAGAGAAGTCTTTAATAAACCTTCGATAAAAACCTGCATGACCGAGGAAACTATGAAGTCCCTTTACAGAAATTGAAGGTGGTAGTTTCTCAATAACTTCAATCATAGCTCGATCAACCTCAATTCCTATTTTGGAGATTTTATGCCCAAGAACAATTCCTTCTTTAACCATAAAGTGGCACTTCTCCCAGTTTAGCACCAAGTTGAATTCAACACATCTCTGCAACGCCATACTTAGATTCGCTAAGCATAATTGAAACGACTCACCCACTATTGAAAAATTGTCCATGAACAACTCCAAGGTGTCTTCAACCATATCAGAAAAAATAGACATCATACAACGCTGAAAAGTGGCGAGTGCGTTACATAGCCCGAATGGAATACATTTGAAGGCAAATGTACCATATGGGTATGTAAACATTGTCTTCTCTTGATCTTCGGGAGCAATACAAATCTGATTATAGCCGGAATAACCATCTAAGAAACAAAACCATCCTTTCCCTGCCAATTGATCAAGTATTTGGTCCATGAATGGCATTAGGAAGTGATCCTTAAGCGTCTATGAATTTATCTTTCGGTAGTCCATGCACACTCTCCACCCTGTGACAGGTCTAAGTGGAATTAGCTCATTCTTTTCATTCACAACTACCGTCATGCCCCCTTTCTTGGGTACATACTGTACCAGACTCACCCACTTACTATCGGAGATTGGATACACTACCCTTGCATCTAACCACTTAATGATTTCTTTCTTAACCACCTCTTGCATGGGTGGATTCAAACGTATTTGATGCTCAATAGTGGGTATGCAATTTTCTTCAAGCTGAATCTTATGCATACATATTCCAGGCGGGATACCAATAATATCAGCGATAGTCCAACCGATGTCTCTCTTGTATCTCCTCAGAACAGAGATGAGAGCTGCAACTTGCTGCTCACCCAAATCAGCCGCCACAATAATAGGAAGTATGTTTCCACTTCCTACGAATGCATATTTTAGATGATTGGGCAGCTCCTTCAACTCTAACATTGGTAGCTCTTCAATGGATGGTTTTGCTGGTGATATAGGCTGATTTTTGAGATCAAGGTCCAGCTTCTTGGGAGCATGAGAATACGACCCTATTCCTGTTAGAGCACAAATAGTTTCTTCATAGTCTTCAACATCTTCACGCTCAACATTCATAAGCACAACCGTTAATTGATCAACAATAAGCTGCTTCTCTACAGATAATTCTTTCTCATCATCATAATAAACATCAGCTACAGAGAACACATTCATATCTTTGGGCTGCTTCATTGATTTGCATACATCAAAACAGACCACTTCATCATTCATCCAGAATAAAAACTCATTAGCTCTCAAATCAATAAGCACGCTTCCTGCTGCAAGGAAGGGACGCCCCAAGATTATGAGAACTTCAGAGTCTATCTCACAATCCAAAATAACAAAGTCTACAGGAAAAATGAAGGAAGAAACCTTTACCAATACATCATATAAGATACCAACAGGTCATTTTACCGATCTGTCTGCCATCACAAGCCGCATATTGGTTGGTGTAGGATCGCCCAACCCCAACTTCCTGTAGATAGATAGTGGCATCAAATTGATGCTATCCCCCAAATCGCATAATGCCTTGGCAAAATCAAAAGATCCTACAGTGCAAGGAATAGTGAAGGCACCAGGATCTGCCTTCTTTTGAACTAACGATCTTGTGGCGATTGCACTGCAATGATGTACATTATTTGTCAGCTTATAACTTGTTGCCCGCTTATTTGTCAAAAGATCCTACATGAATTTCGCGTACCCAGGCATCTGTTCCAGTGCCTCTACCAAAGGAACATTAATAGTCAGCTGCTTCAACATAGTCATAAATTTATTGAACCTGGTATCATCAGCTTTCTTCTTCAATCTCTGAGGAAAAGGTGGTGGTGGTAGAGGAATAGTTTTCTCCACTGCTTCCTTTTTGTCTTGCTTCTGATTATCAATCTTTTCAGGATACAGATGTCTAGGGGTGACATGATTAGCATAATCTTCAGCTTCTTCGGCATCTTCACATTCTACTTCAATAACATTATCTGCTATAGCATCAACCACCTGCTTGCCCTTGGCTGGATTTTCCAACTCCTTAGAACTCCTGGTAGTAATAGCCATACATGATCCGTCATTCCTTGGATTTAGCACAGTGTCACTAGGTAAAGTGCCAACCTTTCTTTGATTGAATGCCGCTGAAAGTTGACTCAATTGTTGTTCTAGCTGTTTGATTGAAGTGGTATGTGAGTCAACCGATTGATTTATTGATAACAAATTATTGTTTACTTCATTTACGCCCGTATTGGTTTCTTCCACTCCTTTCAACAGCTTGGCCATCATATCTTTCATTGACATCTTTCTAGAGCCAAACGTCATGGCCTCATGGTTTCCAGGCGGAACATACAAACCACTCCTATCAGTCTTGTCTTTCCAACTACCTTGATCTCGGTCCTTGTTTCCAAATTTATCATAATAGTTCCGACCTTGGTTTCCTTAGGCATTGCCTCGAAAACCCCCCTGATTATTCAAATAGTTTGGTTCTTCCTCAGAATCGGATTCATCTCTTCCTTTTGATGCAACCGCTTTGACTTTTTCGATCTTCCCTGATAATAAATGCTTGGTAAGAAGATCCATCTGTGTTTTCATGTGCGTCATATCCTGATCACGTTTCTTTTCTCTTCGCCTTTGTTCTGCAGTCATGCCAATAGATACAGTAGAGCTTGCTACCTCAAAATCCCTGGTATACCAAGCTCTACTCTGCTTTGTCATACGGTCTAGCATATCACTTGCCTTAATAAAAGAAAGGTCCATGAATGACCCTTCTACAGTATTATCAACCACTACCTTAGTCACCGAATTCAAAGACCTGTATAATATCTCCATCAAGTGGACATTGGTCATATGATGATTTGGGCACCTCATAAGCTTCTTCCTGAACCTCTCCAATGTTTCGTGGAGATCTTCAGTTGGAAGCTGTCGAAAATTGCTGATCTCATCTCTCAACTGTGTTCTCTTGGATGGCGGAAAGAATCTTTCTAGGAAAGCATCTTTCAATTGCCTCCAATTAGTAATAGAATCAGGAGTTAGCCCGTTCAACCATAGAGTTGCCTCCCCAGATAGAGACAATACAAATAAGCGCAGCCGAATTATATTCTGTCCAACTCTGGATTGTTAAACGACTTGCATGTAGAGATAAAATTGATCAGATGCATATTCGAATCATCACCTGCAAGTCCACCAAATAACCCCTTGAGCTGCAATAATTGAATCATGGTGCTAGTGATATTGAACTTGGCTCTGGGTACCAAGGGCGGAGGAATAATAGCCCCTGTGGTACCAACTCCATCTAGATCATCATCATCATCATCAAAAGGGATCTGCACAACTCGGTGATCAGTCCTCAATCTAGCTTGATGATCTCTCCTCTGCATAGGTGCCTCCACCTCAGCAGCATGCCTTGGGTTTAGTAACTCATCATCACCCAGGTCCTTGTCATCAGGATTTGTTGCTCGCCCTGGGTTTTCAATATTCTGTTGATGCACTTGAGCAGTGGCCAATGCAGCTAATCTGGCCTGCTCCTACTGAGCATCCATCCTTTCAATGTCTCGTTGCGCCTCCATCCTGTCAATAAGTTATGGTTCAGGGTTTATGGGTAATAATGGCTGACCAGAACTTCCAGTATTTAGTATGCACTGAAAAAAACCTGAATAAAACAAAAACAACAGACGAAAAGTAAAATTCGAGAATCTTTGACCAAAAGGTCTATTAACTATAACAAACTTAGTTGACAACCGTATTCCCCGTCAACGGCGCCAAAATTTAATAACGCCCAAACTACAGCTCTCGTAAGAGTGTAAGCGGTCGCTGTCAAATATAGAACCCAACTGGGTTGGGTGTCCAATCCCACAGGTAATACTTGGTCACTAAGTATGCCACTATTAGTAGACTGTTGGTCGAAAATTCTACGGAAAGGGGGGATTTAATTTATGTGTGCAATAAGATTAACAAAGTAATGAATGAATGCTTTATTTGATAAGATTTTATCACAGAGAATTATAAGTTAGGGTTATGTCCACCTTATGAGTTCTACGTATGTATTAGCTATGAGTAATGCGGAATTCAGACATGCAGGCACTTATAGAGATTTGTATTATAATGGTAAATCCTAGTATTTCTCAACCATCAAGGATTATTTCACTTTAACTCTCTCGAGCTTAAAGTGTATAACTAATGGTGCAAACTCTCCAAGAGATTAATCCGGTTAAGGCATTAACGTGTAAACAGGGGTTGGTAGCCCTATTTCCTTGTCACACTCTCTTTTCCAAACATGCTATAATGGAATATTATATATTTTTGCAACCACAAGAATTTAATTAACACGAAGAGAGTAATGATATAAGTAGCATACGCATCAAGAATTCAGAAACTCATAGTAATAGATAGTATATCAAAAGGCTTCCATAACCCTAACAGAGAATTTTAGCTACTCATGATTACAACAAAATTCGCAATAGATATAATCATCATACCATAACTAGAATAATCTTCGCGAGGGGATGATCTGAATGTCAAAGAGGGCTGACATTTTTCCTCTTGGTCCATTGATCTCAAAAGAGTCGTGTTTCTCTATCAGAAATTGAACGTGAATTATGCAAAAGTGTCGAATGAATAATTGTGAATTAGTCAATCGGATAGTATGCTGAAAAATTCAGAAAATAAGGTATTTATAACATCCTTGTCCTAGTCCTACTAGGTTACTGCTGCACCCCTAAGTATTAAGAAATACTAATTTTGCCCAGGACAGATTCTCCATGCATCACTTTCAGTCCACAAGCTTACAAAAGCTGCCTTCCTTCTTATGTGAAGTTTTCCTTTGGTGACCAAAGGTCCATAAAGTGCTGAAATCTTCATCATTAATACCTAAAAACATGCTAATCACATAGGTTAGCTCACTTACAGGAAAAGGGACTAAAAGTGCAGGAATTATATATTTTATCCTCCAAACTTAGCCTAAAATATGGATAAATTATGGTGTTTTAGGCGTGTAAATACGCCCAACATCACAGCTCAAGGGGTTATTTGGTGGACTTGCAGGTGATGATCCGAATATGCATCTGATCAATTTTATCTCTACATGCAAGTCATTTAACAATCCAGGAGTTGGACAGAATGCAATTCGGCTGCACTTATTTCCATTGTCTCTATCTTGGGAGGCAACTCTATGGTTGAACGGGCTAACTCCTAATTCTATTACTAATTGGAGGCAATTGAAAGATGCTTTCCTAGAAAGATTCTTTCCGCCATCCAAGAGAACATAGTTGAGAGATGAGATCAGCAATTTTTGACAACTTCCAACTGAAGCTCTCCATGAAACATTAGAGAGGTTCAAGAAGAAGCTTATGAGGTTCCCAAATCATCATATGACCAATGTCCACTTGATGGAGATATTATACAGGTCTTTGAATTCGGTGACTAAGCCAGTGGTTGATAATGCTGCAGGAGGGTCATTCATGGACCTTACTTTTATTCAGGCAAGTGATATGCTAGACCGTATGACAAAGCAGAGTAGGGCTTGGCATACCAGGGATTTTGAGGTAGAAAGCTCTACTGTATCTATTGGAATGGCTGCAGAACAAAGGAGAAGCAAAAAGGAACGTGATCAGGATATGACGCATATGAAAACACAGATGGATCTTCTTACCAAGAATTTATTATCAGGGAAGATCGAAAAAGTCAACGCGGTTGCATCAAAAGGAAGAGATAAATCCGATTCTGATGAAGAAGCAAACTACTTGAATAATCAGGGGGGTTTCCGAGGCAATGCCCAAGGAAACCGAGGTCGGAACTATTATGATAAATCTGGAAACAAGGACCGTGATCAAGGTAGTTGGACGAATAAGACTGACAGGAGTGGTTTGTATGTTCCTCCTGGAAACTGTGAGGTCATGGCGTCTAGCTCTGGGAAGATGTCCATGGAAGATATGATGGCCAAGCTATTGAAAGGAGTGGAGGCAACCAATACGGGAGTAAATGAGGTAAAGAATGATTTTTCATCAATAAATCAATTGGTTGACTCGCATTCCACTTCAATAAAATAGCTGGAACAACAATTGAGTCAACTTTCAGCGGCATTAAATCAACGAAAAGCTGGCACTTTACCTAGTGACACTATATAAAATCCAAGGAACGACGGATCATGTATGGCTATTACCACCAGGAGTGGTAAGGTGTTGGAGAATCCATCCAAATGCAAGCAGGTAGTTGATAATATAGAGGAGAATATTATTGATGTAGACTGTGATGATTCTGTAGAAGCTGAAAATCAGAATAAGAGCGTTCATGAGAAAACTATTCCTCTTCCACCACCACCTTTTCCTCAGAGACTGAAAAAGAAAGTTGATGATACAAGGTTCAGTAAATTCATGACTATGTTGAAGCAGCTGACTATTAATGTTTCTTTGGTGGAGGTGCTGGAGCAGATGCCTGGGTACGCTAAATTCATGAAGGACCTTTTGACAAAGAAGTGGGCAGTAAGCTATGACCTGGCAGATAATATTCATCATTGCAGTGCAATTGCCATGAGGTCCTTAGTACAGAAGAAGACAGATTCTGGTGCTTTCACTATTCCTTGCAAGGTGGGATCTATGAATTTTGCTAAGGCATTATGCGATTTGGGATCTAGCATCAATTTGATGCCGCTATCCATTTACAAAAAGTTGGGGTTGGGCGATCCTACACCAACCAATATGCGACTTGTGATGGCAGATAGGTCGGTAAAATGACCTGTTGGTATCTTATATGATGTATTGGTGAAGATTTCTACATTCATTTTTCTGACAGATTTTGTTATTTTGGATTGCGAGGTGGATTCTGAAGTTCCCATAATCTTGGGATGGCCTTTCCTTGCAACTGGAAGTGTGCTTATTGATTTAAGAGCTAATGAGCTTTTATTTCGATTGAATGACGAAGTGGTTCATTTTAATGTGTGCAAATCGATGAAGTAGCCTAGAGATATGGATGTGTTCTCTGTAGCTGATGTTTATTATGAGGATGAGAAAGAATTATCTGTAGAGAAGCAGCTTACTGTTGAGCCATGGTCTGCTGTGTTGTTGAATTTTGAGCGTGAGGAGGTTGAAGAATATGAAGAAACCATTTGTGCTCTAACAGGAATAAGGTCCTATTCTCATGCTCACAAGAAGCTGGACCCTGATCTTAAGAATCGACCTTAACCGATAGCGAAGACTTCTATTGAAGAGCCACCAGTGCTAGAATTGAAAGAGCTCCCCAGTCATCTAAGGTATGCGTTCTTGGGAAGTGGAAATACACTTCCGGTGATTGTTGCGGCCGATTTAGGTGAGCAACAAGTAGAGGCTCTCATCTCTATTCTGAAGAGGTATAAGAGAGCCATTGATTGGATTATTGATGATATAATTGGTATCCCTCATGGGATATGTATGCACAATATTCATTTCGAATAAGATTGCATGCCCACAATTAAGCATCAGCGTCGTCTGAATCCATTTAAAAAATAATGCACCACATATATCGATGAAGTCTAAGTAATTGAGATAACTATGTCGTGCCGCGACAATAATCAAGCACTATATGGGAGGCAACCCATCGTTTTGAATTGTTTTGTTTTATTAAGAGTTTGTTTTTGTCAAATAAAAATCCAAAAAGAAGATTCGAGCCATGACCAAAACTAAGGCGCTTGGTGGGAGGAAACCCATCTTTCTAATTGTTTTTGTTGTTTTTGAGTAAGTGTAGGTGCAAGACGTATAAAGGAGGATATTGGTCTCAAATTTTGATTTGGAAGTGTGCCATGTAAAAGATGGTAAGTTAGGAATGAAAGAGAAAAGGCTATCGGTTAGGCATTGCCTATGCAAATCTAGGCAACGAACAAGGCAAGGCCTATGTTATTGCCTATGCTCACTGCCTCAACTAGGCAATGGTAAAGGCAAGGCCTATACAAATCTAGGCAATGGACAAGGCAAGGCCTATGTAAATCTAGGCAACAGACAAGGCAAGGCCTATGCTATGGCCTATGTTCTCTGAATCGACAAGGCTATAGTATATGCGCCGCCTATGCTCAACTAGGCAAAGATAAAGGCGCCGCCTATGCCATTGCCTTTGCTCTCTGAATCAACTATGCCATAGCATAGACGCCGCCTATGCCCAACTAGGCTATAGCATAGGCACTGCCTATGTCCAACTAGGCTTTGCTAAAGGCGCCGCCTATGCTAAGCATAGGCAAAGCATTAAGCGCCGCCTACTTATGGAATTTTGTCTCGTAACCCAATTTTTCATGGATCAAACTCGACCCAAGCCTTGGTCTATAAATAAAACTTCAACCTTAGAACAAAATCACATTGTTTGCTCAACCTAGGCGTCGCCTAAGCTTCCCAAATCTCTCAAAACTTTTCTTTCTGCTCATCTAACCTTGCAAGATCATCTTCCGAATCCACCACCAAGTAAGTTCTTCTTTTATATTCCGTAGTTGTTACATTACTAAGCTTATAATGGTATTTTAGATTTTAAAGTGGTGTTGATGATTAAAATGTGGTTGATTTGATATGATACATCTAGTTGAGTGAAAGAATACGTGTGGGTGTTCTTGACTTGGATCCTACTTGTATTTGATTTTGATACATTGTTATACTTTTACGGAATCGACATGGTGAAGTTAAATTGCATAATCTTCAAAATTGAAAGCTTGAATGTTTGAATGACTCGTTCATCGAGATAAAGATCATGATTGAATACAAGTATGAGATGTTGTGATTATTTCTATGCCATAACTTGAACGATCTCTATGTAGTAGTCTTGTTCAAAAAGATGCATTAATCCAAACATGAAAGTATAGTCAAGATTACATGAAATAAAGTTGGTAAGAATAGTTAAGATGATATGAAAGTATGATTGTGCTGAACATGTTGTTGGAATATATCGCCTAAATGTAGGTCGATGAAGTCTGAGTAATCGACATCACTCACTTAATTAGTTTGTGCCTACAAATTAAGTGTGAGGTGGTGCCACTGCTGTTTGTTGGTTGATTAAATCTTTTGAGATGAGCTAACATGAATCTATTTTAATCTCAGGTAGAATGGCACCAAAAGGACGACAAGGGAAAGAAAAAGTGTCCACCTCACAGAAAGGTCAGAAAAGGGGAAGAAAAGAGCAAGATGAATCCTCCTCGCTGCAAATACCTCGACGCAATTTCGGGATAAAGTAGGTCCTAGAGAAGAAAGGAAAGGAGTGGTACAAGAACAACAAACTGAAAAAATATGTTCACGTGGAGTTGATACAAAAGGAGAGTCTAGCGAAGAGAGAACCTCACATTTTGTCTAAAATCATGGCGCTAAATCTTGATTTCATTTTCCGAGATATGGGAGAATGCAATCTTGATCTAACGTGAGAGTTTTATGCAAATTGGTCCCCAAAGACTACCGGAAGTGAAGTAAAGATTCGGGGCCAAGTCTTATAACTGAATGCGGAGTTCTTCAACACTTTTCTAGGTCTTCCATCTTTTGATCCATCACCGATCAAGGAGCTTTATCACAGACCTCCGTACAGGGCAATTAGACACACACTGTGTGGAACTAGATCAATGGTACGTTGGAATCGTCACAAGGATACCGGTCGGCACAATACCTTCCCGTATGCTTCCCTAAATAGAGAATCTCGTATATGGTTGAGGATAGTCAACTCTGGCCTCATTCCTGGGACACATTACACAAAGATCACACGTGATAGAGTATGCTTGGTGTACGCTCTGATGACTAATATTCCCATTAACATTGGTGCAGTTATACGATTATTAATGATAAAGCTAGGCTTCACAAAAGGCCCTACTTCAGCTTTGGCAATTTGTTGACTGTGATATTAAGGAAGGAAGACATTGAAGAGGAACCTACAGATCATAAGCTTCCACACAACCCGAAAAAGATTGATCTGACAAAGGTTAAAAATCCTGAAACGATGCATGGCGTCAACCTGACCACTGCAGAAAGACATGCTCACGATGAAAGCTTCTTTCGCCATTTATATAGAATTACGAGGTTTACCATGATGAGTGGGGGTCATGTTCCAACTGATGCAGAACTTCAGCAGTTGGACTATGACTACCCGATGAATGAGCATGCGCGGGCTATGTATGGAGTAGGGGTACATTTTGAGGAACCTCTCGATGATGACGTGTCGACTGATGATGATCGCCGAATGCCAGACTTAGATGTGGAGGATAGCTTTGATGACAACGACTCTGATGATGATTCTGATGTAGGGGGTATGACCCCAGACATAGAGGAGGAGTCCTACTAATCAGGTTTTCCTTATTTATTTTCCACTGAGGGCAGTGTGTCCCGTCTAAGTGTGGGGTGGTATTTGTATGTTGTATGGTACTTCTTTCCTTGCATTTATTATTTTTATATTTTTAATTTTTTTTAGATTTTGCATGATTGTTTTGATAGGTGGCATGGTATTATGACAAGAGTTTATGCTAAAATCATTACTATTGAGACATTTAGGCTCTAAGTGTGACTCACTGTGTGATAGCTGGGTGGTTTGATTCATTCATCTGTTAGGTTAAGAGTCTATACTGCTCCCAATAAAGTTGACCATGTGCCTTGTGTGTGTGAGTTTATAGTATATTTTGTGTTGTGGTTGGTGCTAGAACTTGCCTGGTGTGTGTGTTTAAAGTGAAATAAAGAGTGTGAGTTTAGGAGATGATTTAGGCATTTCTTTGACAGCCTGTGATTGTTTTACCTTCTTTTTACCTACCCTTGTACATTATCCTAGTGAACCCCCTTTGAGCCTTTAGCTATTTTCTTTGGCAGCCTCATATGTAGCCTGATCCATTTTTTTTTCAAGACCATAATTTGATCCAAATTCCTAAGCGTTTTAAATTGTAGAGTCATGTGATAAAATAAAGAGGAAAATGGTGAGAGTGATACCTCCGAGTATATTGGTACTTGAAATTGTTGTGAAAAAGATTGGCTATCATAAAAGTGCTATCATAGAGGTGCTTTATAAAATATGAAAAAAGAAAAAAATGAAAAAGATAGTTGTGTTTATGTTTGAATAACAAAATAGGTGAAAAGGGGTGGTATATGAAATAAAGGTAGAAGGGTTGTTTAAAAGAGAGTGTTAATGGCATAATGTGATGTATTAAAGCGCTTAGGGAACATAGTCACTATTTCTGGCCAAAATAGTCCTACCTGTCCCTTAGCCTACATTACAACCTGTAAAAGACCTATTTGATCCTAAGCTTAGCATTCTGATATTAGTAGAGCATTACACTAAGGGAAAGCCTATGGTCATCAGTTGCAACATATGAATTCTTTGTGAGAGAGAGAGCAAGGAGAGTCTTATATCCATGTTTCAAAAAATACAAAACTTGTGAGTGATTATGGGTGATATATTGTATGAGACACACATGGTTGATGATTGTTGGATAGTTTGTATGATTCTTTGTGCCTTAACTTGTGGATACGAATTAACCATCATCACGAGTCTACGATGGAGGTTGAATTGTTTCTAGTAGTGATCAAGAAAACTACTCTTTGTTAATGATTGTCGTGCATGTCTTGTTGAACATTTTGTGCTGTTACTGTGAAATTCTAAGTAGATGTTTGCATGGACATAATATTTTGTTCGAGGAAAAACAATGCTTTAAGTGTGGGGTGGTGATGTTGGGCGTATTTATACCCCTAAGAACCATAATTTACCCATATTTTAGGCTAAGTTTGGAGGATAAAATATATAATTCCTTCACTTTTAGTCCATTTTCCTGTAAGTGAGCTAACCTATGTGATTAGCATGTTTTTCAGGTATTAACGATGAAGATTTCAGCACTTTGTGGACCTTTGGGCAGCAAAGGAAAACTTCACGTAAGAAGGAAGGCAGCTTTTGGAAGCTTGTGGACTGAATGTGATGCATGGAGAATCTGTCCCGGGAAAAATCAGTATTTCTTAATACTTAGGGATGCAGTAGTAACCTAGTAGGACTAGGACAAGGATGTTATAAAAACCTTAGTTGCTGATTTTTTCAGCATTGATTCTCTCATTATTATTCAGCACTTTTTCATAATTCACGTTACAGATTCTGTAGTTTTAAGACAGAGAAAACACGGCTCTCTTGAGGAACGGCGTAAGGGCAAAACGTCAACTCTTCTTGATGCTACAACCATCCCCATCGCCAAGTTAATTCTAGGATGTGGTATGATGATTATGTCTATTATGATCTCCATTGTAATCATGAGTAGCTAAACTTCTCTGTTAAGGTTATGTAAGCCTTTTGATATACTATTTATTACTATGAGTTTGTGAATTCTTGATGCGTATGCTACTTATATCATTACTCTCTTTGTTTTAATTGAATTCTTATGGTTGCAAACGTAGGAATATGCCATTATAGCATTAACGTGTTCGAGAGAAAAGTTACATGTGTGGAAAAGAGAGTGTGACAAGGAAATAGGGCTACCAACCCCTATTTACACGTTAATTCCTTAACCGGATTAATTTCTTAGAGAATTCGTACCATTAGTTACACGCTTTAGGCTCGAGAGAGTTAAAGTGAGATAATCCTTGATGGTTGAGAAACACTAGGATTTACCATTAGAATACGAATCTCTATAAGTGCATGCATGTCTGAATTTCGCATTACTCATAGTTAATAGATACGTAGAACTCTTAAGGTGGACATAACCCTAAATTATTAGTCTCTGTTATTAAATCTTACTAAATACATCATCGCATTCGTTACTTTGATATTATTAATTCACGCATAATCAAATCCCCCCTTTTCCATAGAATTTTTGTCCAATAGTCTGCTAACAACTGCAACACTTAGTGACCAAGTATTCACTGTGGGATTCGACACCCAACCCAGTTGGGTTCTATATTTGACAGCGAACGCTTACACTCTTACGAGAGCTGTAGTTTGGGCATTATCACAGGACCAATCTAATTTGATATGTTTCGTATTTCAATAAATAATCTTATTGTTTTTGAAAGTTCTCCAAGAGTGTTAATGATTTTCAAATTATAAGCTTATACAATATAAGGATTCTAAATAAGTTTCCCAGAAACTTTTATATGCTTCAAACATTTTGAATCCTTAGAAAGTTTTATACGAATTTTGTCAAGTGACAATATTCAACATGTCATATGAGACATCTTCAAGTGTCTGGACTACAAATCAAATAAGTTTTACACTTACCAAGATGCATGCTTTCATGCCAGTTGATAAATATTTTCACATCAGCATTCTTAAATAAATGTAGAATTCAGATCCTCGTAATCTTTTACAATATTGCGCCAATATCATATCAAAGATATTGTTAATGATATATCATTTTGTATCGATTCATAATGCGACATAACATTTCGAGATCTCATCACTTCATTATTTTCAGGTACATGAACCTTTCATAAAGTTTTATGACTGTTATGTTGTAGACTCTTTAAAAACACATTGCCTTCTTATTATGATTATTTTCTCCTTATTCTTTTCAAGGATTATTTCATTTGGAACCGATTAGTCTACCACGCTTCACGCATGCATAGACTTTATCCTTTAGGTATACAAACTAGGAGCATTTATAGCTTTAATATGAGATGCTTTTGGCATTTGACTTGAATTATCTTTTGAATGAGGATCTGATGATAGTTCCTAACATATTTCCTAGCTGCATATAATCTCCCCCTTATGTTGGAAAAAATAACATACATCCTCTATTTTCTTTAAGGATTTCATCTTTGTGCATCTTGGTATATTCATTAATCGTATACAGCACATCAAAATTATTAGATGGAATAGTTAGTTCCTAATCTTGAACCAATTAAGAGTAAAGAAATAATCATAATTTATTGGTCTAATGCGTAAAAATTCTATTGTATGCAACATATCATATTTCAGACCAACACATAAAGCTTTGTTCTCATTAGTAATGGTTTAGCTATTTATCGAAGTCATTCAATGCTAAACCATTATCATCAAGATGAATTGTCTTGATTACATAATGTAAAAGTTATGCACTTAACTCAATTTTATTGAGCAAGCAACATTTATGAATGTCAAATGGCAGGTTGACAATAAATGTACATGTGATCATCTTATATCGATATCTTAATAGATCAGATGACAGGTGAACAGACCTATATTCACCTTGTATACTTTTCAGATTTAAGGAAATCCCAACATTAGTTGGTTCAACCAACTTATCATAAGAACAAGCGACATAAACAATTCTCGAAGAATCCTCTAGTTCTTCAATACATGTCTAATACTCAATATGCACATCTTCGAGATGTCACAATCGTTCACATCAATTTATGAACTTTTATTCTAGTAAACTCCAAGTTTACCATGACATGTACTTTTTTCTTTAGTAAATTTCAGATTTACTATTACATGAATAAATTTCAGATTTACTACTTTAGAAGTAGATTTCAAAATAACTTTTCTTAGTTATTCTGCCTCATTCGGAGGTGAGTTATGATACCATCACAATTAAGTGCACGTTTTCATTAATAAGGTTCTCATCCCCTAGGAATGGAATATAATTGTGCCTTAAGACTATCAAATTATGATAGCTTATAACCTCTTTCATCATATTGCTACTTCAGGAGCAAATCGAGGCATAAATATGATAAAGAGAATTTCTCTATATTGCTATCACGTTCACTTTAAGAATTTAGCAAATTGTCATCTTTCAGACTTATCATATATTGCTACCACATTCACTTCTTGGAATAGAGAATATTCAATGAACAAGTTTCATTACTTTTCATCAAAAAACATATTATTTTTCCTTAGCCATCATAATATCATCAATATGGTGCATTGAGATTCAAACACAACGTCTTACCTATATAAAAGCGTCTTAGGCATAAATCAACGGTACTTGAACCCAACATATTATCATCCCTTTTGATGATATTATTCTTGAGGAATAAATTTAAAACATAAATGGTTCCAAACCAATTATTTTTCCTCAAATTCAACAATAATTATATTATTAGTAGCAAAAAATGGATAACATAAGGAATTACTAACCTTGAAATCCTTTAGATTTATAATCTCATCTTGTTTGACAAAGTCTCATGTTGATAACATGTTATAAAATAACAAAGAATAAAGAAGAAGAGTAGAGAGAATAGAAAGAGTAATTGTTATTTCTCTTGAGGGATGAGAGATCATAAGATTGAGAATACAATGAACAAAACCCCTCTATTTAAAGGAGAAATTTACTCCTAGTCCAAGTAAAAGACAGATGCTTCAAATCCTAATAGATATCAAAGTAGATCTTGATAAATCTTGATAGACATTCACTATAATGTAAATATATTTATAATAGTCATTTTATTTTATCTTACTTTTCTTTTGCTTAACTTAGAATTCCTTCACCTAATTTATATCGTCTAAAACGGATTAAATTGGCTCCTTCAATTTTTTCCTTAAAACAAGTCTTTCAAAGATTAAATATTTTGTTTGTTTTGTTCATATAATTAATGTTTTATTTTATATTAAAGAAATTTTCTCCAAAATTTTAAAAACTAATTTATTTTGAAAATCAACTCTTTTTAAAAATAAAAAAAAATTAGCGAAGCACTTTTAATTAAATACTCTCTTAATATTTTATCTATACATAATCAACTTTTTCTATCATAATTAATAATACAAAAATAATTTTGTAATCTTTTCTTTCTCCACGAAAGCAAAATTATTTTCCTCTTAAATTCGAAAAACTGCAACTTAGTTTAATTCAAGTGAAATGTTTCTCCTTAGAATAAATAAATGGTATTGTAAATGTTTAAATAAATAACTTTTATATTTTCTATGAAATCAAGTCTCGCGAAATTTAGCCACTTTCAATTAGTCAAGTTAGTTCTTTTTGGTAAACCGTTTTAAGTGAACTCTCCTAAGTGCCTTAAAAATGTTCTTAGGGAGTTAATTGAACTCTTACCCAGTTTTTCTAGTTTTAAAGGTTTATTTCTGTTTTTGAACCTTTGAAACACTTTTAAATTTTTTCTTAATTTTTTTTATCAAAATCAAGTGGCAACTCTATTGGACAATAAAATTTTGAGATCGAAAATGATAAATAATAGGGACAAGAAAAAATATATATTGCAACAATCAATTTATTGATTTCAATGCAAGTGTTACAATCTCTATGAATCCTCTGATTCGCCGTTTCAAATATAAATTCAAGGGCTTAAAGCTTGATCTTGAATTTGAACTAGATTTGTTGATTTGAGGGACTTGATCTTGACTTGTGCTTGAATTCAAGTGCTTTTGAGCTTGTTCTTGAATATTTCGATCTTCATCTTGAATCTTGATGAACTTGATTTGAATGCTTGAGTTTTATAGAGAAATTATGGCGTTTGATCAACAAGCTTTCTCTTAGTTCTTATTAGAGTTCTGGGGGTCTTTTTTCTGAATTATGAAATCCCTATTTATAGTTATGGAAAGTGAAAGAGTCATGATGAAGATGGACTTTCTTTGACCAATTAGATTTGAGTGACGTGGCGTCTTCTATGAGCTTTGATTTCATGAGCCTCTACATTATGTTGACATGTGGCATGGTCCTATTGGATGTTTCCCTTGACTTGGCATGCCAAATCATTTGACACGTGACACTTATTTGGACCTCTAGAATATGGCAATATCTTTGGCTTAGCAACGCGGGCTTATCATTTGTAGACCAAATTAATGGGCTAGTTCAATAAAAATTGGACATTATTTAAATCCATATATGTTTGGACTTAAATAATTAATCCAATTATATTAATTCACAATATTTATTTGGGACTAATATATTTTGAATTTAATATAGTTCAAATTTTCTACGCATTTTAATTTAATAAAATTTCATCGCTCATAAATGGCTCCTACTTTAAGACTTGTCGAAATTTTTATTTTTTTTGAAGACTAGATTTAAAGTATGAACTTGATATTTTAATTACACACAAAATAAAATTATGTGCAAACAAAATTATGACGGACCACTTTTTACATAAAATGCACGTCTTGGACATGCAAAATCCTTTGTCATATATATATATATATATTTATATGTGTGTGTGTATGGATTCACGTGTAAGTAGGGGTGTGCATCGGTCGGTTCGGTTCGGTTTTACGTGTTATTGGTTCGATTTATCTATTTTCGGTTTTTAAATATGTAAAACCAATAACCAACCAATAAGATATTTTCTTATCAGTTTGATTTATCGGTTTTTGGTCCTTAACAGTTCGATTTTTAATTTAACCAATAAGAAAATACTTATAAAATAGAAATATTAACAACTAACATAAAAAATAAAATCTTAATTACCGCCAAAACCTACACAATGCATTTTAGTTTACTAGAATCTTCAAACTTGAACTGAATGTTAGTTAGGAAAAAAATTGAATCCTAATTGTTGGAAGATATAAATGCTTCAAGCTTTTTATTACGATAATAGCCGAATTTTATATTGTGCCTTTGTTGCCCTGAATAGGTTAATACTTTGTGGATCACTGAATTATGAATTAGTAGTGCATATCATCTGTATACATACACATCTCTCTCTATATATAGATAGAGATAGATAGATAGATAGATAGATAAAGAGAGAGAGAGATTTAAATATATAACATAAATTGGGATAAAATAATAACTTAGTGTATCCTTATTGGGTTATCGATTTAACCAATAATCCAATATGTTAAAACCGATACCGAACCGTTTACCCAATAAATTTTTTTATAAAATCAATAAAAACCATTAACTCCATAACCCAATACCAATAACCCAATAACATTTTTATCGATTCGGTTTATCGATGATTCGATTTTTGTGTAGCCCTACGTGCAAGTGAAACAAATGAATTTGTTCATTTTTTTCTTTGGAATTTAATGAACTTATTCACTTGTGGGATTTTTACGTGGTCCCATGAACTTTTTTCTCTTTTTTTTTTCTTTTTTTTTTTAAATATCCAATCAAAGTAACTTAACAATATGACAAATTTGATTTCCTTTTGGATTAACACGAACTGCAGCCTCTTTGTTTAATTGGCTATTTCGATTTGGAAAAGAGATAACTTTACCTCTTGTCATTTTTCCTTTTCCACTAAAATTGTGATGAATTCTTTCCCAAATTTTAAAGGATTAGGAAAGGTTCACCGCCTGGATACTCCTATAAATACCAATCATTCAATTGTTGCAATTCACAAATTTTCTTTTCTATCAGTTCCTTTGATTATTTGTTGCGCCGTGGCTGAAGTATAATTGGTGAGTTATTTTTTTCTTAATTTATTTGTCATTGCTCTGTTCTGTTCCCTTTCCCTTTTTTTCTTATTTTTTGGTAGGGTTGAAACAAATAGCAATATGCAACAATCAGCTTAGGGTGCGAGAGTTTAAATTTGCCTCTGTATACTCTAAGACCGACCAATTTGAATTCAAGATGCTGGATTTACAACAATCGGCTTAGGGGGCGAGAGTTTACCTATGATCGAAGTTTAAACATATTGCAAGCCTTTATTGAAGCATGCTGCCCAAGGACAAATACATTGCTGACATCGATTAGAGAGCTCTTTATATCCATTTGGGATTTACATGAGATTGGGGGCCTACCCATCAGAGGTCTTCCTTGTGAAGAAGTAGTGCCTGAATTCAAAGAGATCATCGGTGTTGACGAGAAGAATGAGAGATTCATCCCTCGTACCTATGAATTCTTATTTTTAGCCTTTCAGCATCTTCAAGAAGGAGAGTCTCATAATCCAAGAGTGACTTTAAGCACGTGGATAAAGTTTTGGTGTAAAAGAGTCTTGAGATATGAGGCAGCTCCAGTGAGGAAGGAGAAAAAATCTGTTCGCTTGAAGTTAATACATATCCCAGCTGAGAATATTCTGAATGCAACAAAGTGGTCAAGCGTAGATGATATGATATTTTCTAAACTTGGAGTAGGGTATGAACACAGAGTTGATACATAGTTAGTAGCATTTTTATCATGTTGGTTATGTACCTTTGTGTTTCCTTCTAAAGATGGAGATTTCATTCGTCCGGGATCTTTTAGAATTGCAGCTATGATAGACAATAAGCAAATGTTTAGTCTTGTCATTCTTGTCTTGTCAAGCATTTATAATGGTTTAAATAGGATTACGAAAGGTTCGCAACTTGAGCACATCAAAGTATCCTTTCCAATCTATTATGTGTATGGTTGGCTTGCTTACTATTTCAAGACACATTTTTCTCTACCTAATGGGCTATCCGTTCAATTAATGGTAGCATATTCTGGAGAAGGTGCTGCAAGATATTTTGACGAAGAGCATGCCAGAAAGCATATCTATCGAGGAGATAATATTTCTTGGACTTCTACCATGTCGAATAAGTCAAATATTTGTTATTTTATGGATAATGATAAAGAATCTGATTCCGAGATTAGTACTTCATGAGTCTTCATTTTAATTTTCTCCCTTTTAGGTATGAAGACTAATTCATTCTTGAGCCATATAGCCCGCATTGATTTAACCGTCAGTTTGGATTTTATCAAAACCTCCCTGGTAGCTTAGCAAATGATATTTGTTGTGCATCACTTGATGATGGACTCAGATTTTATCGTATTTATGTGTTGCATAGATCCATGGCAAAGGAAACTTTTCCTATGGCGGCACCTAATGCCGGAAAGAACTTCTCTACTGCGTATAAAACTTGGTGGGACAAAGTTCATGGGAACTTTCTTGAAGATAACATGCAATCCTTGATGAATGTTGTAGGTCCTATTATCGATACTCCTTAAGAACATGGTGAAGAGGTCTGAATTGTACTTAAGCCTCCTATTTTGAAATCTAAGGTAGTCATTTCATTCAAAGTCGAGGGACTTATACATAAAGAAACTCATAAAGAGGAGTCGCCTGTCCTGACTCAACAGGTTTTCAATAAACGACCATCTCAAGACGAGAGCGATAGTAGTCATGGAGATCATTGTTGGAAGAAGGTAAACCATTCTTTGAAAAGAAAGGTGATTTTAACACCCATGTGAAGATTCTTGCTAGTTCATCAAAGACTCCACCAACCATCGAGAAGGTAATGATTCAACTCTCTACTATTTCATAGTATATGCATCGCCTTTATATACCCCTTATATAATGTTTTTTTCTCTTTGTATGTGCAGTCAGACAATGTCCAAATTTTGAAAGATCCTCACCAAAGTAAGCCACAAGGTAGTAGCGAGTTTGTAGTTGGTCCAGACTCAAGGGAGTTACTTTTGTCATCCAAAGAGTTCACTTCTAACTCTTCCAATAAAGTCAAAACAAATGTACATTCAAACTTTCCTCGAAAACTAGTGGTAACCATGTCTATTTTTCATGGCAAGAAGGTTTTTTCCGAGCTAAAATGGAAATTTATCATGAAGGCTTGGGCTAGTATCTGCACCAAACTTGCAGGACTTACTTCAAATCATATTTTTTCTATTCAAGATGACGTCGAAGTCATACTCAATGACATAAGAGAAATGGGGGTAGATATTACCCCTTTGAAAAGTTTATTGGGGTCTTTCTTTAGGCTAGTGACTTTCTATACCCTAGCATAATATGCCCTTGTTGATCAAACTACAATAATTAAAGAGTCAAAGCCATATTTGAAAGCCAAAGAACATCTTGATCTTGTATCGAGGGAGAGGGATAAGAAATCTGAGAAAGTTTCTGCCGCCTGTAAATCTCTTGAGAAAGAGAGAAAGAAGATGAAGAAGTTGAAGGCTCGGCTAGATGCTGCCAAGCAAGAAGCTGCAGAGAAGGAATCCAAAGGTTTGGCTGCTGAAGAAAATTTTTTTCCAAGTGTTCTGATGTCTCCCTGGCAACGACAAAAGCCTCAAAGGTCGTGTATAAGAAGAAAAAAGTCTTAAAGGCTGCTTTACAAGACTTAGTCAATTATAAGCTATACTTAGATTAGCCTTAGGAGATGTCTTAGTTCAAACCTTTTTGTAGCTTTCTTTTACCCTTTTTATTGAGTAGTCGGATCAATTAGTTATAATGGAAACTCTTTTTCTTTATATTGGACATTTATTTTGATATTTTCTTTGAATTTCAACTCAAGATTTGCTTGCTTATTTTGATACATTGATGTTGTCATATTAAACTCTGGCTTTTCTCTCCCAAACTAGTTGCTCATTGACTTCACGTCTTGTCTCACAACCGAGTTCGACTTGCAACTTCAATTTGAAATCCTTAATAATTAAAGCTTCTGACTTCATAATTGATAATTGCACGTGTGGTAGATCTATGCCTCAACTGTAGGCTTTGGGTATTCTAAATCTTATTGAAATAGCTTCCTTTTCTTTTGATGGGCTTCCCCCATTGAGCCACAAGTATTTGCCATAATTCCAAAACTTAATTGAGATGTTTGTAGACTTGACTTTTATACGACGGATCAAGCAGGGACATGTATTTTTTTGACACTCATGTAACTGAACTCAGAATGAAATTCCAAGCACCTACGTACCTCAATGAAGAGGATAAAGTCACAACATAATTCTGGGTGAGTGTCTTTTTCCTTTTTTGTATCCTAACTTTTTCCTAGGCCGCCTCTTTCGAGGTTTTCAACCTAGCAGAGTTTTTTTATTGAGCCATTCACACTTTATACTCTTGCAGGCCAAGAGTAGACATGTAGTTTATATTCGTGCCTTAAGGAGTGTCATCTTCCTTCAAGGATAGTGCTTCTTCAAGATCTTGGCATTGATTGGGCCAACCCTCATGCTGTAGTACCTCGTACTTTTTCCTAGCTAATTTTATCTAAAGAATGTCTAGTATTAGCTTTAAATTGAATGATGGTTATTACATGACAAATTTTTGAGATTTTCACTTTTTGTCATGTGGGAAATTCAATAAGCTTTCCATCGATATAAGATTCACCAAATCCGATAATTGGGTCAGAAGTTACGACTATTTCAAGTTCCCATCATAAAACAGTGCCATATTAGTTATTGGGGCGCCGCGCCACAAGAGGAAATGACATTTGGCAAATTCTAGTTGGGGTCTGCGATTATGGTGCGTCGCGCTAGGGCCCAAATTCAGAATTGTCCATTTTAGTATCTTAGCGCGATTTCCTCCACGCCGCGCTAAAGTTCCAGGTCGTAAAAGAATGGGAAACACAATGGCTCCACATTGCGCCATCCCTCAGTTTTCCAATTGTCAAATTCCAGAGACACGACGCGATCACACCATTGGTTCAGTTTGGGAAAATTTTACTGAAATTAAATAACACGTCCGGGGTTAAAAGTGTCAACTTCCCACCCCTATTTAAGCCCTTTAACACGTGATTCAACCTTTTTTCACCTAAAATACACTCTATTCTCTCAAAAACCTCTCAAGAATAAGCTAGGGTTTTCATAGAAGATGCAATTCCAAGAAAGTTTCACCGTCAATCTTCATGAAATCACGAACTAAGGTATGCATAGTGTATATTCATGAACTCCTTTCGTCCATGAAACCCAATAATCCCTTTTATAAATTCAAGTTTATGAATTTCATAATTGAGCTGCTCTTGTTCATGTGAATAATGAGAAATTGAATTCTATTCTATGTTGGGTGATAAATTCTATGTAGGTTAAATTATTATACTTATAGATTCCTGCAAACCTATAACTAAACCCTTGAATGATGAAATTAAAATTGAACCATGATGTTTAATTATTGTACAATGATGTTTACTTGTACCATGCCTACAATATGTTTGATTAAATGCCTAGATAAAGGAAAAGTGCCTAACTAGCATGATACCATGAAATCCCCATGTATGTACAAGTTATGCCTATCACATGTTTTGATGAAATGCTTCTATAAATGTATTATGGGTTATTATTTGAATTATATGTTCAAGTAATTTATGCTTGGTCAGTTTTCTTTCATCGAATCCTGGGGGTACTCGTACTCAAATCATTATCTGTGTGCCTAGAGCCATGTCATGTTTTCACGATACTCTCAGTCAAGCTTTGAATCCTTAGACTTCAGACAGTCTTATGACTCAAGAAATCTCCATGATCTAATTAACTCAGTCAGTTGTCAGATATTAGAAGTATTCTGTCAGTCAACGGAATTCAGTAACTCAGACCATTTTTAGTTCAATAAATCATGTTCAGAGTCTATTCAGATGGGAGTAGGAATTAGCACCCAGTGAACCCAAGGATAGGAACACACACTATCAGATGAGGTTGCGATTCTTAGAAGTCATCCTTGCATTCCAGAACTATGTAGCCAACATAAGTTGAGACATCAACACTGTCCGATGAGGGTTGTTGAGGTGGATAAGCACTGTCAGATAAGGGCCTCATCGTTCTCTTTTAGGGACACTATCAGATGAGGGTCGTCCATAGCTTGTCCTTACCAGTGGCGCGGTATTTATACCCTTCCAATTGGTGTTACATATTGGACCCCAACTCAGCCATAATGGCATATTAGGGGCATGTCGATTAGATAACTTCTTCCCATAATTTTATGTTACAGAATCAGGACTGTTAGACATAGTCAATCAGCCTCAGTAATAGAACTCAGATAGTTCTTTAGATTTCAGGACTGTCAGATACAGTCAACTCATATAAAGTATGGAGCTCAGGTAGTTCCATCAGATTCAGGACTGTCAGTAATCATGTTATCACAGTATTACTGTTAGTTGTTGTGTCTCATATGTATTCTCATGCTCATGATAGTTAGTCAGTTATTATTATTGTTCATACATATGAAACTAATGCATTTAGCCTACCTCACATGCATACCAGTACATTCAAAGTACTGACGCATTTGCGCTATGGTGTCTTATACCATAGGTTTAGAGACACGAGCTCCAGAGCAATAGTAGATTCTAGATATCGTCAAACAAAGTTAGAAGTGAGTCCTCATCTTTTGAGGACATGCTTATTTCCCTGTTGTATCATTAATTATTTTACTAGTGGGAGTTAGTTAGGGACATGTCCCATCAAATCCTTACTCAGATAGTTCAGTCAGTTAGAGGCTTTCTAGACTATCATATTTCGGACTTATATTTTTAGTTTTGTTTTGGGTATTCTATTACCCCATGTAGATGTTATGTTATTCAGATTATATTCAGTATTGAACCTTATGGCATTTCAGTGCATATTTCCTCATTATTATGTCATATTAGCCAATGTACAGGTAAAGACATCAGTCATGGATTAGCTTGTGGTCCTTCGGGGTCATGAGCACCGTATAACATTTTGAGTACTAGATTCAGGGTGTTACAAACTTGGTATGAAAGCCTAAGGTTCAATAGAGTCCTAGGAAGTCTGAAATCCACATCTAGTAGAGTCTTATACATCGGTGTATTGCGCTCCACATTTATGTGCAAGAGGCTATAAGAAGTTTTAGGAATAGTTTCCCTTTTTCGATATTCATATCGTGCCAGTGAGCATAATCTCAAGTCAATCTCTCAGTCTAATCTGTTTCTCTATTTCTCCTATCCTAAAAAAATAAATGGAAATCAGTTAACCCCTCAGCCCGATAATCCTTTGGGCGATCATGTTTCTTATGAAAAGTTCAAGGTTGCATTCACTACTCTTAGTCAATCAGTTAACGCTCAAAATGAATGTCCAATAGTCATTCTGGCCAACCCAGTGGCCAATTTAGCTGCAACTAGGATTCAGGACTTCACCCGAATGAATCCTTCATCCTTCATCGGGTCTAAGGTAGATGAGGATCCTCAGGAATTCATTGATCTGGTTTAGAAGGTGACAGACATCATAGGGGTGACTACTATTGAGAGTGCTGAGCTAGCTACATATAAGTTGCAAGATATGGCTTATACTTGGTTCAAACAGTGGAGGTCAGAGAGGTCAGATGATGCAGGTCCTATAGAGTGGGAGGAGTTTGTTACTGCATTCTTAGATAAATTCTTTCTAGTTTAGAGAGGCTAAAGTGCTATAATTTATCAACCTCAGGTAGGGCAACATAATGGTGAAAGAGTATTCTCTTAAGTTTACTCAATTAGCCAGATATGCCTCTCAAGTGGTTGCAGATAGTATGGTAAAAGAGTGTAGATCTGCCATGCTGAACAGTAACATGACTTTAGCCAGGCTTATGACTCATGCTCAGCAGATAGAGGAGCAGACGATTAAGCAGAGGGAGAAGAGTAATAAGAGAGCGAAGATAGGTAGTTTCAACTTCCCTCAGCCTAAATTAGAAGAAGGAAACCGTTCCCAGTTTCATCCTATGTCATTAGTTCCAGCCCCTTCTTTATCCAGTGCTCCAGTTCCTAAGTTTAGGAAGGGTGGCACCAGCAGAACTCAGAGAAATGAAAGAATAATTAAAGGATCTCTTAGACAAGGGATTCATCAGGACTAGCATTTCCCCGTGGGGTACACCAGTCTTATTTGTGTGCAAGAAAGACGGTTCCCTCAGAATGTGCATAGACTACCGTCAACTTAATAAGGTCATGGTCAAGAACAAGTATCCTCTTCCCAAAATGGATGACTTGTTTGACCAACTTCAGGGTGCCAGTTATTTCTCTAAGATATATCTGAGATTTGGTTATTATCAGCTCAGAGTTAGGGAATGTGATATTCCAAAAATAGCTTTTCATACTTGGTATGGTCATTTCAAATTCTTAGTTATGTCCTTTGGTCTTACCAATGCCACAACAGCTTTCATGGACTTGATGAACCGTGTGTTCAAACAGTACTTGGACATGTTCATCATAGTCTTCATAGATAATATTCTGGTCTATTCTCGCAGTGGGCGTGATCATGCAGACTATCTCAGAGCAATACTTCAGACTTTTAGAGATCATCAGCTATTCACCAAATTCAGTAAGTGCTAGTTTTGGCTAAGGTCAGTAGCAATCCTTGGTCACATCATTTCCGATGATGGCATTAGGGTTGATCCTTAAAAGAACAAAGTAGTAAGAAACTGGCCCAGATCTATCTCTCTATTAAATATTAGGAGTTTCTTGGGTTTGGATGGCTATTACAGACGGTTTGTTAAGGGATTTTCTTCTATTGTATCCCCTATGTCCAGATTGACTCAGAATAAAGTCAAGTTTCAGTGGTCAAATCCTTGCAAGAAGAGTTTTCAGGAGTTGAAAACTCGACTCACCTCAGCTCCAGTTCTAGCTCTTCTAGATAGTTCAGATGGGTTCGTAGTGTATTGTGATACATCGATAGTAGGTTTGGGTTGTGTCCTCATGTAGCATGCTAAGGTCGTGGCCTACTCCTCCAGACAACTTAAACCCTATGAGAAAAATTATCTAACTCATGATCTTGAGTTAGCCGCTGTAGTCTTTGCCTTAAAGATTTGGAGGCATTACCTCTACGGAGTTCATGTAGATGTCTTCGCAGATCATAAGAGTCTTCAGTATGTCTTTTCTTAGAAAGATCTCAATATTCGTCAGAGAAGGTGGTTAGAACTCTTGAAAGATTATGACATGAGTGTCCTTTACCATCCGAGCAAGGCCAATGTAGTGGTCGACTCTCTCAGTAGACTATATATGAGTCTTTTTTCTCATGTTGAGGACAGTAAGAAGAAGTTAGCTCAGGAAGTCCATCAGCTTGCCAGACTAAGCATTCACTTAGTCGAGACAGAAGAGGGTTATATATGGGTTCAGAGTAGTTCAGAATCATCTCTAGTTTCAGAGGTGAAAGAAAAGCAAGATAGAGATCTCAACCTTGTCAAGTTGAAAGATAAGTCAAGGGTCAAAAAGAAGATGTTTTCTCCTAAGGAGGAGATGGTGTTTTACGTTGTTAGGGTCTTCTCTGTGTTCCAGGTGAAGATGACTTAAGGAAGCGAGTCTTTCAGAAGCGCATGGTACGCACTACTCTATTCATCCAGGGGGCACAAAGATGTAGCGTGACTTGTGGGAAATCTATTGATGGAGTGGGATAAAGAGAGACGTTGCAGAGTTTGTGGCTAAGTGCTCTACATGTCAGCAGGTTAAGATAGATCATCAGAAACCTAGTAGGTTCATGCAGGAGTTCAGTGTTCCTACTTGGAAGTGGGAAGTTGTGAACATGGACTTCGTGATGAGTTTGCCTCGAACTCATCATCAAAATGATTCTGTCTGGGTCATTGTAGACAGAATGACCAAATCAGCCCATTTCCTTCTAGTTCCTACCTCTTATTTAGCCGAGGATTATGCCAAACTCTACATCAAAGAGCTGGTCAGATTGGATGGTGTTTCGTTGTCCATTATCTCAAACAGAGGTACCCAGTTCACCTCTCATTTTTGGAAAGAATTCCAAAAGGGTCTTGGTACCCAATGTCATCTTAGTACAACCTTTCATCCTTAGACAGACGGTCAAGCAGAAAGGACCATTCAAACGTTAGAAGCTATGTTAAGGACGTGTGCAATCAATTTCAAGGGAAGTTGGTAATTGAGTTTGTATACAACAACAGCTATCATTGCAGTATTTGAATGGCTCCATTTAAAGCTCTCTATGGTAGGAGATGTAGATCTCCAATTGGTTGGTTCAAAGTTAGTGAGGCCTCAGTTATAGGGCCTGACTTGGTATTCGATGCCTTAGAAAAAGTCCAGTTGATTAGAGAAAGACTCCGGACTGCTCAGAGCCGACAGAAGTCTTATACAGATGTTCGTAAAAAAGATCTCGAGTTCGAGATTGGTAACTATGTATATCTAAAGATCTCTCCCATGAAAAGAGTGAAGTGGTTCGGCAAGAAAGGGAAACTCAGTCCCCGATATGTCGGTCCCTTCAAGATTCTTAGTCAATTCGGAATGGTAGCTTATGAGCTCAAATTTTCTTCAGATCTAATCTTAGTTCATCCAGTCTTCCATGTCTCTTTTCTAAAGAAGTGCATAGGTGACCCAGCAGTTGTAGTCCCTATTCAGAGAATTGATGTTCAGAACACTCTCTCTTATGAAGAGATTCTAGTCGAAATCATAGACTATCAAACTCGTAGATTGAGGAACGAAAAATTCCTTCTAGTTAAGGTTCTTTGGCGAAATCAGTCTGTCGAGGGAGCTACTTGGGAAACAGAGGCAGACATGTGTACCAAGTATCCTCACCTCTTCTTCACCATCTTAGATCAAGCTCAAGGTAACATTTCATGTTCAGTGTTCATCACAAACTTGATATGCAGTTTCATGCTCATGTTCCCATTATAAACTTGGTATCAAGTACCATTGCATATTCAGTCATGCACTCATGTATCAGTTTAGTTATGTAATTATGCATCAGGCATGCATTATCATTGGGAGAAACTTAGTTCTTCAGAACACTCAGTCATGCATTCATGAATCAGTTACACAAGTATCAGATATGCATGTTCAGTATTATATGTTCATCTTGTCAGTCATGAGATCATGTTCCAGTTATTCATGTTCAGTATGAATGTCAGTTGTTTTTTCTCCCCTCTCAGTCAGTCTCATTCGAGGACGAATGTTCTCAAGGGGAAGATATTGTAATACCCTATACTTTTTCCAAGCTAATTTCATCTCAAGAATGTCTAGTATTAGCTTCTAAATTGAATGATGGTTATTCCATGAGGAATTTTCAAGATTTTCACTTTTTGTCATGCGGAAAATTCAATAAGCTTTCCATCGATATAAGATTTAGCCAAATCCGATTACACTACTAAAATGGCCAAAAAGCGACGAAAAAAAAGGTGACGTACTGTGTCGCTTTAAGAAGCGACGAGAAAAGCAATGTTGGCCATCGTTTTTTTTTGTTTAGTTTTTGTTTTTATTTATTTTTATTAAAAGCGATGGCCAATGACTTAATATCCGCCGCTTAAAAATAATTTATATTTTTTTAATAAAAGCGACAGACAACGTCGTAATTTATTAAATAATAATAATAATAATTTTTTTAAAAGCGACGTAGTCCGTAGATTTTTAGATTTGATTTTTGTTTTTGTTTATTTTTATTAAAAGCGACGAACAACGTCGCTATAATTTTTATTTTTTAAAATATTAATTCTAGAAAAACGACGTTGTCCGTCACAATTTGTAATTATTTTAATTTTTTTTATTTTGACAAAAAGTGACGGACAACGCGCTTTTGTTAAAACTAAATAAAAATTAATTTTTTGAAAAACAACGTTGTCTATCGCTTTTTGAATTTAATTTTTATTTATTTTTATTAGAAGCAACAGACAACGTCGCTATAATTTGTATTTTTAAAAATTTTAATTATAGAAAGATGACGCTGCCTGTCGCAATTTGTAACTATTTTTTTCTGTTTTTCTTTTACAAAAAGCGACGGACAGTGTCAATTTTTTTAAAACTAAATAAAAATTATTTTTTTGAAAAGCGACATTGTCCGTCGCTTTTTAAATTTAATTTTTATTTTTGTTTATTTTTACTAAAAGCGAAGGAAAATTTTGCTATAATTTTTATTTTTTAAAATATTAATTCTTGAAAAGCGACGTTGTCCGTCGCAATTTATAAATTATTTTTGTTTTACTAAAAGCGACGAACTGCGTCGCTTTTGTTTAAACTAAATAAAAATTATCTTTATGAAAATTACATTGTCTGTCTATATTTGATATTTTTAATTTACTATTTAATGAATAATTATTTATATTTTAAAAAATTAAATGTATTCAATTGTATATTGAATACATTGATATCACACGATCGATTGATCAAAAAAATAATATACTGTTGAAGTTATAATATAATAATATAAGCTAAATTGAATGATAATTTATCATTGTATATATACAAAAATTGTATTACGAGGTAATTTACATGTGTATATGATGTATCTAGTACATATTGTGAATTATAGTCAATCAACTACATATATATATTGAATACATTATATCATACGATCGATTGATCAAGATAATAATATATTGTTGATGTTATAATATAATAATTTAAGCTAAATTAAACGATAATTCATCAGAGTAGAAATAAAATACACTGTATTACGAGGTAATATAGTCGTGTATGTGATGTATATAGTACATATTACAAAGTTGATAGTCAATCAAATATATATATATATATATGTGTGTGTGTGTGTGTGTGTGTGTGTGTGTGTGTGTGTGTATAAATACGTACCTCTCATATAGTGATGTATATAGTAAGTTAAAAGCTAGCTATAACTGAATCAATATATCCAAATATTTTGAATAATACGTTAACATAATATGATCGAGGTAATAATACACTATTGAAGTTATAATAATGAAGCCAATTAACCGACAATTCATCATATTGAGACGTATTAATTTAATCTTTTTAAACCCAATTTCTAATCCCAATTTGTCTCATCTCCTCAATTTTAATCTCAATCGTTCATCATATTTGATCGACGGTCAATACTAAAATCAATTTTCACTATTTTTTCTTGAAATTAGGGGTGTGCATCGGTCTGTTCAGTTTGATTTTATTTTTTATCGGATTGGTTTATCAGTTATCAATTTTTAAATAAGTTAAATCAATAATCAAATCAATAAGGTATTTTTTTATCGGTTTTTGGTTTATCAATATTTACTCCTTAACGGTTCGGTTTTGATTTAACCAATAAGAAAATAAGCATAGAATAGAAATAGTAGCAACTAATTAACAAGAGAAAATTGAAATCTTAATCATATTAGCAACAACAACAACAACAAACCCAATATATTCCCACATCCTGGGGTCTAGGGAGGGTAGAGTGTACGCAGTCCATACCACTACCTCTAAAGAAGTAGAGAGGTTGTTTCTGATAGACCCCCGACTCAAGACAGAGGACAGAATAATCTTAATCATATTAACAACTAATAGAAATAGTAGCAACTCATCATTTCTACATTTATTAAATTATCATTTTTCACAATTTATTAATTCAAATTCGAAATATTTTACGTAATTCTTATTAATCTATATTTATTTTTACGTAAATGTGCACACTCACAATTTACAAATGCATTGTCTTTATTATTATTACTATCAATAATTTTATATAACATTAATTTTTACATGCTTAGTTTATTTTGATATCGATGTCTTATTATTTTTCTCATCATTATCACTTTTATTAAAAGAGTGGGCCTAATTCAATTCAATTCAATTTCTCAATGTGTTTATTTTCTAACCATCTTGTACACAACTAATGTCAATTTTAACGAAATTGATATTAATTCCATTTTAACCCTTTTTAAAGTAATTTTAATCTTAGTCGTTGATCAAAATTGATCCAACGACTGATGTTGACCCTCAATTTTGACCTCTCGATACTACTTTTAGGCTGCTATTTCATCAAAATTATTTAATTTTAATTATTAATATTTTTACACATTATTCTGCACATTACACATGATTTTAAATACATATTACACATGATTTTAAATACATATTGACGTGTCATAGTCATAATTTAGAAAAATACACAAACTATTTCATTACCTTTTGGTATCATTTTTATAATCAAATATGACATTTTATATAATTTTATTAATATTTATTAAATTATTTTTCACGTAATTATGCACATTCACATTTTTACAAATACATTGGCTAGTGTTTCATTATTATTATTATTATTATTATTATCATTTATTGTTAAAATTATTATTATTATCTTTATTATTATTTAAATAACAACCTAAACTAAATCAATTATTTGATCTATTTATTTTCTGATCCAATTTTTATCACAATATACCAATTCTAGCCTAGATTCTATTCAATATATTGCAATTATAGCCAAAATTGATTCAATTTTTTAAACTCCCAAATTAAAATTCAATTGTTGACCCTCTTTTAAATAATTTTATCTCAATCGTTGATCAAAACTAATCCAACGGCTGAGATCGTTTCAATCTCCCTTCGTTTTTAAAAATTTAATAGAAACCCTAATCCCCATTCACCCCCAAAAAATGAGCCATATATCCTCTCTCTCTCTCTCTCCTTCTCTCAATGGCTCCGTTTTCCGCTTCTCCACTGCTCCGACCAGCAAAAAAGCTAGCTCGCCGCTACGCAACAGCCTAAATCGCCATAGCACCGCCTCCCTCATGCTCCAACAACACTACCCTCTCCACTCTTCTTCTCCAAAAATCAACCACCCCAGTTGCCGCTGCTCCAACAACCAAATCATCATCTCCACCTTCACAACCTCCGTCGCTGCCTCCTATACACCGGTCACGTCCTCGCCGGAATTAATGACCAGCGAGGTCGTTTTGGTAAACTCAACCCTTATCTGGTTTGATTTCTCAATACCTCAGCCTGCATATTTGTTTCCCTTAGTTGTGAATTGCCTAAATTAACCCCTTAGTAGGTACAACACACCGGCTGAAAAGAAAAACAGAAAAAAAAATATGCAGTGCTCTACCTGGCCTAATAATTAATGTCAAATTTCTTTTTAAATTTATTCTAAACAAGACACACACTATGCATATAGCTTTTAGAAATGCTTGTTTTTAATTAGGGTTGTTTTATGTACCCAAGAATTACCACATTGAAGCTTAGTAGGGTGGCTGTGGGAACATTTTTGTAGAAATGACCAAAAGCTGCATATGATTTTGAACAAGTAGATGAGAAGATTTATCAAGTTCCTCAGCTAGTCTACTACTCTACTATGTGTGTTTGTAAATTCAAAGTACAAATTAATATAGCTCTAGCTATTACCTAGGGGGTCTGAATGAAAGCAACAATTTTTTTGTTAAAAAATATGGCAACTCTATTGGCAGGTCAAACGCTACATTTTTTTTTCATACTTATGGACACTAAATTAAACCTAAACATTATATAGGCCCTAACATAAATTTATATATATAAAGATTCTAATATATTGAACCAGCAGCTCGTGTGATTGAGGATTTTGTTAAATCTCTTGGTGATTTTTGTTTGTCTAATTATCCGTGCTATCATACGTTGATGCTTAATTTTGTATTCAATTTTTAAATAGGTGGCTGATTGTTATTTATTTTTTAAATTAGTGTTCATTTCTGATTTTTGGTAAAAGCTTAAATTTCTATTCTCCTATAAATGATGAAATATTTGATACTTGATGTTTATGTTAAAAAGAAAAATTGATTCCTTTACATCACATGACGTATTTTGTTCCAATGAGTTTAAAGTTCTATATGGATCAATTTTGTGTTGATTGTACATAATATTTGACTATAAGGACATGTGGAGCCTCGTGTATTGTCAGTTGAGTAACATATTTATTGTAATTCTCTATGAAGTGTATTTATATGTATTCTGGTTAGCTGATAGGGTTTCGATAGGCCTATTTACAAAGAAAATTTTGGCAATTTTTTTTGAAAATTTTGAGAGTTAACAGAATTTTAGGACCACATAAGGGATAAAATGAAGTGAAAGTTAAGTAAATGATCTCATGAGTGTCTTAGATAATTCTAGGAGTCAAATAAGTTATAAGCATCGTTCGACTTGAAAATGGTTTAGTGTAGTACTTGAAAGGTGAACTTGTGTTTTGAAATTTGTAAAGTGTAATCACTTGAAAATGTGAACTCATGACTTGAAATTGGTTTAGTGTTCATACTTGAAATGTGAATTCATGACTTGAAAATAGTTAAGTTTAGTCATTTGAGAAGTGAATTAGAGAGTTGAAAATGGTTAAGTGTAGTGCTTTGAAATGTGTACTAGTCACTTGAAAAGTGGATTAGCGACTTGAAAATGGTTTAATGTAGTTCTTGAAAGGTGAAATTGTGTTTTGAAATTTGTAAAGTGTAATCACTTGAAAATGTGAATTCATGACTTGAAATTGGTATAGTGTTGATACTTGAAATGCAAATTCAAGACTTGAAAATGGTTAAGTTTAGTCATTTGAGAAGTGAATTAGAGAATTGAAAATGGTTAAGTGTAGTACTTTGAAAGGTGTACTAGTCACTGGAAAAGTGGATTAGTGACTTTAAAATGGTTTAATGTAGTTCTTGAAAGGTGAACTTGTGTTTTAAAATTTGTAAAGTGTAATCACTTGAAAATGTGAATTCATGGCTTGAAATTGGTTTAGTGTTGATACTTGAAATGTGAATTCATTTCCTTAAAATGGTTAAGTTTAGTCACTTGAGAAGTGAATTAAAGAGTTGAAAATGGTTAAGTATAGTATTTTGAAATGTGTAATAGTCACTTGAAAAGTGGATTAGCAACTTGAAAATGGTTTAATGTAGTTCTTGAAAGGTGAACTTGCATTTTGAAATTTATAAAGTGTAATCAGTTAAAAATGTGAATTCATAACTTGAAATTGATTTAGTGTTGATACTTGAAATGCGAATTCATTTCTTCAAAATGGTTAAGTATAGTCATTTGAGAAGTAAATTAGAGAGTTGAAAATGTTAACTATAGTGTTTTGAAATGTGTACTAGTCACTTGAAAAGTGAATTAGCGACTTGAAAATGGTTTAATGTAGTTCTAGAAGGTGAACTTGTGGTTTTAAAATTTATAAAATATAATCACTTGAAAATGTGAATTCATGACTTGAAATTGGATTAGTGTTGATACTTGAAATGTGTATTCATGACTTAAAATTTGTTTAGTTTTGATACTTGAAATGTGAATTCATGACTTGAAAATGGTTGAGTTTAGACACTTGAGAAGTGAATTAGAGAGTTGAAAATGGTTAAGTGTAGTGTTTTGAAATGTGTACTAGTCACTTGAAAAGTGAATTAGCGACTTGAAAATGGTTTAATGTAGTTCTAGAAGGTGAAATTGTGTTTTTTGAAATTTATAAAGTGTAGTCACTTGAAAATGTGAATTCATGACTTGAAATTGGTTTAGTGTTCATACTTGAAATGTGTATTCATCACTTAAAATTTGTTTAGTGTTGATACTTGAAATGTGAATTCATGACTTGAAAATGGTTAAGTTTAGTCACTTGAGAAGTGAATTAGAGAGCTGAAAATGGTTAAGTGTAGTGTTTTGAAATGTGTACTGGTCACTTGAAAAGTGGATTAGCGACTTGAAAATGGTTTAGTGTAGTTCTTGAAAGGTGAACTTGTGTTTTGAAATTTGTAAAGTGTAATCACTTGAAAATGTAAATTCATGACTTTAAATTGGTTTAGTGTTAATACTTGAAATATGAATTCATGACTTGAAAATGGTTAAGTTTAGTCACTTGAGAAGTGAATAAGCCAGTTGAAAATGGTTAAGTGTATTGTTTTGAAATGTGTACTAGTCACTTGAACAGTGGATTAGCAACTTGAAAGTGGTTTAGTGTAGTTCTTGAAAAGTGAACTTGTGTTTTGAAATTTGTCAAATGTAATCACTTGAACATGTGAATTCATTACTAGTCACTTGAAAAATGGATTAGCAACTTGAAAGTGGTTTAGTGTAGTTCTTGAAAAGTGAACTTGTGTTTTGAAATTTGTCAAATGTAATCACTTGAACATGTGAATTCATTACTTGAAATTGGTTTAGTGTTGATACTTATAATATGAATTCATGACTTGAAAATGGCTAAGTTTAGTCATTTGAAAAGTGAATGAGTTGAAAATAGTTAAGTGTAGTGTTTTGAACTGTGTACTAGTCACTTGAAAACTGGATTAACGACTTGAAAATGGTTTAACGTAGTTCTTGAAAATTAATGAAAAATCTTTAGGAGTTTTTAAGTATTTTGAATATTGTTGGATTCATTGTTTAAGTGTTGTTGATTTGAATCGCTTAAATGATTTGTTGATGTAATGTGTTGTATGATTATTTTAATTATGTGTGTTGCATGAGGGATGTATATATTGAATTGCATTTTTATTTGGCAGGTGGAATGCAAAAAATGCAGATTTCTACATTAAAAAATGTAGAAAAGCGACGACAGCCGTGACTTTTTTATTCATTGTGAAGAACAAAAAGCGACGACCAACGTCACTTTTTTCATTATGAAGAACAAAAAGCGATGACCAACGTCACTTTTCATTCAATATGAAGAACAAAAAGCAACGATCAACGTCGCTTTTTATTCATTATGAAGAGTAAAAAGCGACGACCAACGTCGTCTTTTTTAAAAAATAATTTCTTTTTCTCAAATTACGACAGATAGTGTCAATTTTGTGAAAAAATATTATTTTTTTAATAAATTAACGATGTCTTCACACATGATGAACAAAAAATACATAAGATGAACAAAAAATGACGCACGTCGCTTTTTTAAAAAATAACTAACAAAATTTTTTATCTAAAAGCGATGTTGTCCCTCGTAATAAAGCGACGTAGGCCATCGTTTTCAATAAAAACAACGCCCCTTTTTAAGACGGGAAAAAAACAATGGATTTCCATAGATTTTTGCCAAAAAAAGCAATGCTGGCCATCACTTTTGGCTGTCATTTTTTAGTAGTGATAATCGGATCAAAAGTTACGACTATTTTATTCTTTCGTCATAAAACAGAGCCACATTAGTATGTGGCGCACCGCACCACAAGAGGAAATGACATTTGGTAATTTCCAGTAGGGGTTCGTGATTATGGCACGTCGCGTTAGGGACCAAATTTAGAATTGTCCATTTTTTTGTGTCTAAGCGCGATTTCCTCCACGTCGCACCAAAGTTCCAGGTTGCAAAAGAAGGGGCAACGCGATGGTTCCGCATTGCGCCATCCCTCAGTTTTCCGATTTTCAAATTCTAGTGACACGGCGTGATAGCGTCATGTCGCGCCAGAGGTTTAGTTCGGGAAAATTTTACTAAAATTAAATGACGCATCCATGGTTAAAAGGGTCAAATTCCCACCCTGATTTAAGCCCTTTAACACGTGATTTAGCCACTTTTCACCTAAAATACACTCTCTTGTCTCAAAAATCTCTCAAGAACAAGATAGGGTTTTCATAGAAGATCCAATTCCAAGAAAGTTTCACCGTCAATCTTCACAAAATTATGAACTAAGGTATGGATAATGTTCATTCATGGACTCCTTTCGTCCATGAAACTCGAGAATCCTTTTTATAGATTCAAGTTTATGGATTTTCTTATAAATTTCATGATTGGGCTGCTCTTGTTCATATGGATAATGAGAAATTGAATTCTACTCCATGTTGGGTGATAAATTCTATGTGGTTTAAATTATTGTAGATATAGATTCATGCAAACCTATGACTAAACCCTTGAATGATAAAATTAGAATTGAACCATGATGTTTAATTATTGTACAATGATGTTTACATGTACCATGCCTACAATATGTTTGATTAAATACCTAGATTAAGGAAAAGTGCCTAACTAGCATGATACCATGAAATCCTCATGTATGTTCAAGTTATGCCTACCACATGTTTTGATAAAATACTTCTATAAATGTATTATGGATTATGATGTGAATTATATGTTCAAGTAAGTTATGCTTGGTCAGTTTCCTTCCAATGAGTCCTGGGGTTGTCGTACCCGAAACATTAGCTGTATGCCTAGAACCATGTCATGTTTTCACAATACTCTCAGTCAAGCTAGAATCCTTAGACTTTAGACAGTCTTATGACTCAAAAAATCTCCATGATCTCATGAACTAAGTCAGTTGTTAGATATCAATAGTATTTTGTCAGTCAACGAAATTTAGTAACTCAGCCCATGTTTAGTTCAGTAAATCATGTTCAAAGTCTATTCAGATGGGAGTAGTGAACCCAAGGATGGGAACAAACACTATCAGATTAGGGTGTGACTCTTACAAGTCATCCTTGCATTATAAAACTATGTAGCCAGAATAGGTTGAGACATCAACACTGTCTGATGAGGGTTGATGAGGTGGATAAGTACTTTCAGATAAGGGCCTCACCATTTCTTTTAGGGACACTATCAGATGAGGGTTACCCACAGATTGTCCTTACCAGTGGTGCGGTATTGACACCCTTCCAATTGAGGTTATATATTGGACCCCAACTCAGCCATAATGGCATATTAGGGGTATGTCGGTTAGATAACTACTTCCCACAGTTTTATGTTACAGAATCAGGACTTTCAGACATAGTCAATTAGTCTCAGTAATAGAACTCAAATAGTTCTTCAGATTTTAGGACTGTCAGATATAGTACGGAGCTCAGATAGTTCCATCAGATTCAGGACTATTAGATACAGTAATTCATGCTATCAGTTATAATTAGATTCAGTAATTATGTTATCATAGTATTAGTGTCAGTTGTTATATCTCATGCATGTATTCTCACGCTCATGATAGTTAGTCAGTTATTATTATTGTTCATGTATATTAACCCCATGCATTAAGCCTACCTCATATGCATACCATTACATTCAAAGTATTGATGTATTTGCGCTATGGTGTCTTATATCATAGGTTCAGAGACACGAGCTTCAGAGCAATAGTAGATTTCAGATATTTGCAGACAGAGTTAGAAGTGAGTCCTCATCTTTTGAGGAGTTGATTACTTACCTATTATCTCATTAATCAGTTTACTAGTGGGAGTTAGTTGGGGACATATCCCATTAACTCCTTACTCAGATAGTTCAGTTAGTTAGAGGCTTTCTAGACTATTATGTTTTAGACTTCAATATTATCTAGTTTTTTTTGGGTATTCTATTACCCCACATAGATGTTATGTTATTCAGATTATGTTCAGTATTGAACCTTATGGCCTTTCAGTGCATGTTTCTACATTATTATGTCATATTAGGCAGTGTACAGGTACAGATATCAGTCATGGGTTAGCTTGTGGTCTTTCGGGGTCATAATCACCGTGTAGCATTCTGAGTACCAGATTTGGGGCGCTACACATGCTCTCTGTATCGACAAGCTTTTAAGCACCATTTGAATATGCCTCTTGTACGACATATGGTTCATCTCACTTCAGGGTGAATTTGTCCCCAGTCTTACGAGAAGTAATAATGGGCCTTCTTACTACAAGGACTTGATCTCCAACTTAGAAAAACCTCAAGTGAACCCTTCTATTGAAAGAAGGAGATAGCCGGGCTTGATAACATTCAAGATTTTGTTGATCCTCCAACCTCTTCTCATCAAGACCTTCGAACTCCGTAAGACGCAACTTAGCATTTTCTTTATCAGTGAGCCCTTCTTGAATAGCTAGTCTCAAAGAAGGTATTTGATGCTCAAGTGGTAGAACTGCATCAACTCCAAAAGCAAGTGAGTATAGGGTCGCTTGTGTGGGTGTACAGTAAGTCGTCCTATATGCCTATAAAGATTCTTCCATCCGCTCATGCCAGTCTCGTTTGGATTTAAAGACAACTTTCTTCAATAAGTTGTATAAAGTCTTATTGAAGGCTTCAACTAAACCATTGGCGGTAGCATGGTACATAGAAGACTTGCGCTACTTGAAGCCAAAGAGATCATAAATTTTATTGATCAGTTTGTTATCAAATGGCTTTCTATTTTCAGTTATTATATATTGAGGGATTCCAAAGGGATGAACGATATTCACTCGGATGAAGTTCACAATATTTTCTTTCTTTACTTCCTTGAGAGCAATAGCTTCGGCCCACTTTGAGAATTAATATGTCGCGGCCAAGATGTATAAGTGTCCACCAGAAGATTTTGGTAGTGGACCAACAACATCCATTCCCCAACCATTGAATGACCAAGATGCTACAGTTGGATGTAGTACCTCTAGAGGTTGATGTATGAAATTTGCATGGAATTTGCATGCTTTGCACCTTCTAGCACAGTCTAAGATTAAACTATCTGAGTAAAAGTTATCAAACCTCAGGTTTGAGCTCATGACCCCAACCCACGACCCATGAATTACATTCACAAGTCATGGATTAGAATTACATTCATGAGTCATAGATTGGACTCGTGAGAATCAGACCTGACATTCTAAAACTCAGAATTATGGTCTAACTCATCTGACTTTCACGAGTCGTGGTTTGAACTCATAGACTGAATTCTCAGTTCACGAGTCTAGTCCATGAGCTATGAACTCAGTCTATGAGTCATGGAATAGACTCATGGATGGGACCTGCAAGTTTAACTTGTTTTTCAATATTCTCTAATTGATGTGGTTTTATTACTAATGCTTCTTGATATGGGTACCATGCCCCCAAAAGAAACATCAAATAAATGCGTGTAGTCTAGATTAAGAGTTAATTCTCTCAAGTAGAGTGGGTCTATAGAGGAATGCTCCATCTAGAGTGCACCACTAGTATCAAGCTAGACACGACACCAAACTCAGAGAGATGACACAACCAGGGTTTCCATATAGCCATGCCAGCTTCTTAACCCGCACCAAAGTGACTATACCGAGTTCTAAAAGTTGTATTCGAGATGTTTACTCTAAGATGATGATAGCTGAATATGAGGTATATCTTAGAGAAATAACTTGCACCCTAAAGTTTGTTAAATAAGTCATCAATCCTGGGGAGAGGATACTTATTCTTGATTGTGACATTGTTCAACTGATGGTAGTCAATGCATATTCCAAGGGAACTATCTTTCTTGTGCATGAAAAGAACTGGAGCACCCCATGGTGAAACACCAGGCTTGATGAAACCCTTATTTAGGATATCTTTCAATTGATCTTTCAATTCCTTAAGATCAGATGGAGCCATCTGTATGGTGGATTGTGATAGGATGGGTATCTAGGAGGAGATCTATTTCGAAGTCAATTTCCCTCTCGGAAGAAACTGTAGGAAGATCTTTAGGGAATACTTCTGGAAACTCATTCACTACTAGAATTAACTCAGAACTCAGAGTTAAAGAATTTGAGTCCTTTACTTAGATGAGATGGTATATACATCCGTTGAATATCATCTTTCTTTCCTTAAGAGAGGAGATAAACTAAACCTTGGGCACTGAAGTACTACCCTTCCATTCAATAACATGCTCATTAGGAAATTAGAACTGGATAATTCTATTTTTACAATCAACTGAGGCATAACATGAGTAGAGCCATCTATGTCGAGAATAACATCAAATTTGGTCATCTCTAACTCCACAAGGTCAACTAAAGTAACTTTTTGAGATACTGTGATTGTGCAATCTTTGTATACCCATCTGACTAAATTAAACTACCCACTGGGGTAGACACTGATAATGGCTCTGCTAATATGTCAGGACTAGCACTGAAGTCTATAACTATATAAGGAGTTGGAAAAAAGTGAATCTCTAGGGTCTAACAATGCACAAACATGAGGATGGAAGACTTGTAGTATACCTGTAACCACGTTAGGAGAACTCTCCTGATCATATCGAGTCTTGAGAGTATATAATCAGTTTTGACACTGCCTACTAATGGAATTGGAGGTGGTGCCTTATTGAGGGCGCCCTACTAGAGCTGATGAAAAGTTGGACTAGACTTGTGGACAAAAATCCTTTTCCTTCTAGACAATTCCTAATCTTATTGTATGGTTTGCCATATCTGAAACATCTATCTCAACCTGCCATACACTCACCCTTGTGGTTCTTACCTTATTTCCCGAAAAGTGGATTGGTCCGACCAATGTTTATGCTACCATGGGACTTAAAAGCCTGACGCTCTATCCCGATTATCCTGGTTGGACTTAGGCATTGGGACATTGGCTGAAGATGGGGCTAGAGCTAAGAATTTTTGGTAGAACAAAGAATGATTCCCACACTCATACCTTTGTTGTGAGAAGTTGAAGCTATCAATTTTGGCCCTCTTATTATCTCTTTCCTTCTCTTTGAATTTCTCCTACTCAATCTATTGAGCATGAACAATCATCCAATAAAGGTCTATCTCTTTAATCAACATAACTTTTTACACTCCTTTTTCTACACTATCTGACACATAAGACATAAAATTACTTATTCTGGCCTTAGAATCAACCACCATAGTCGGAGCATACCTCGCTAACTGAGTAAACTTGAGTAAGTACTCCTTTACATTCATGTTACCTTGCTTCAGATTTATAAACTCTTGCACTTTAGCCTCCCTCAACTCTAATGGGAAGAACCTGTCTAAGAAAGTTATGGTAAACTTTACCCACTCTATAGGTCCTGTCTTAACACCTAAGTCCTCCTTTCGCAGTTTGAACCAAGTGTGAGCTACTCACTACAACTGGTAAGTAGCTAACTCACCACTCTTACTAGAAGTGACACCCATAATGTCTGCCACTTTTTGCTCAAAATCCAGAAGCTCCTGTGGATCCTTCTGATAACGCTCAATCTACAGCTCTCGTAGGAGTGTAAAGCGGTCGATAGCAAATATAGAACCCAACCTGGGTTGGGTGTCGATCCCACAGGGAATAGCTTGGCCAACAAGTAAGTAAAATTACTAGACTTTTAGTTCAAGTCTCGTAAAAAAGGGGGGATTGTAATAAGTAACCAAAGTAATGAAATAAAAGCTGAAAATAATAAAGTAAAAAGAGAAAGATTGTCACGTTGGTTGTAAACAATGAGAATTGAAGCGTTGGGGTTATGTCCACCTTCAGAGGTATACGTCTCTATTGGCTATGAGTGTGTAGAGTCTTGACATGCAATTGCTTATAGAGAATTGTAGTCGATGGTAAATCCAAGCGTCTCTCGACCTAAACAAGGACTATTTCACTTTAACTCTCTCGAGCTTAAAGTGTGTCTAGCGGTACAAATTCTCCAAGAGGTTAGTCCAGTTACGGCACTAGCTTTTTAATAGGAAAGGGTATCCTACTACCTTGACATTATCTCTTTTCCAGACAAATAACCTTTCTCTCGAACAAGTTAAATGTTAGACTGGCGTTGGTCTATGCGTCTTCTTTTCTAGACAAATAACCTTTCTCTCGAACAGGTTAGATGTTAGAATGGCGTGTTCTTGTGTTTGAACCGCAAAGAATGTAGATTTAAGATGAAGAGAATAATGATATAAGCAATATACGTGTCTTGAACTCACAAGCTCATAGCAATAGATAGTAACTCATTCGGCTTCCATAACCCCAACTAAGAGGTTTAGTTACCCATGAATGCGAAGGATATCACGTTTTGCATGGTGGATGGCGTGAATAGTAGGTGTTTGGCGTGTGGTTTTGGTGATTCCTTAGCAAGTAACGATTCTCTTGTTGTGGAATTTAAGAATAGAAGAATAGATTAGAAGTGTTTGTAGTGGAAGATGAGAAAGATGGAAGAAAATTAATAGTTTAAGAATGAATTTCTTGAATTAAGGGAGGAGTTGCCTCCACTAAGGGAGGACTTGATTAAAATCTCTAGCATGATAGGGTATTTATAATACTCCTATCCTACTCCTACTATGCTAATGAAATAAATAACCAAATCCTACTAAACTAATGAAATCCTTAACCCAAATGTACTAGGGTAAGGTTACAATATCATAATCCAAGTAGAATAGTGAAATACATAACCTAATTGTACTAGGTTAATGTATCTTTGTAAAATTCCAGCTTTGTGTCTGTAAGTCCCCAAAGTCTTCAGAAATGCTGTTTTAGCCCGGGACAGAGTTTCCATGCAGCAGTTTTGGTCCTTAGGCGTGTAAACTCCCTTTCCTTCCTTCGTGAGCTTTCTTTTGCGTCAAGTAAGCCATAAAATGCTGAATTTTGCATCATTTATACCTGAAACTTTACTAATCATGTTTGTTAGCTCATTTATAGGAAAAAGGACTAAAAGTGCATGAAATATATAATTTGTTCTCAAAACTAGGCTAAAATATGGGCAAAATATATTGATATAGGCGCGTAATTTCGCCTATCATCAACACCCCACACTTGCAGCTTTGTTCGTCCTCGAACAAAATATCATGTCCTTCTAAGCATCAACTTAGGGTTTTTACAGCAACAACACAAAACATTCTTCAAGACAAGCACAAAAATTATCAACAAAGAGTAGTTTTCCGATTATAAGTAGAAACAGTTTAACCTCAAGCATAGACTCGTGATGGTGATCAACTCGCATGCAAATGTTAAGGTGCATAGAATCATATACAACTATCCAAGACTCATCAACCATGTGTGTCTCACAATATAGTACCCATAATCACTCACAAGTATAGCATATTTTCAAACATGGGTATCAAAGTATCCTTGCTCTCGCTCTCACAACGAATTCATATGTAGCAACTGATGACCATAGGCTTGCCCTTAATGTAGTACTCCACTAAATGTCGGAATGTTAAGATTAGGATCAAGTAGGTCTTTTGATGGTTGTAATGTAGGCTAAGGGACGGGTAGGACTATTTTGGCCAAGAATAGTGACTAGGTTCCTAAGCACTTTAATACATCACATTGTATCATTGACACTTTTTTCTTTCAACCTTTCTTTATTTTATTTTTCCACCATTGTTATCATCTTTTGTTTTTCAATTTTAAGCACAACTCACTTTCCAGCTTTCTTGTCCTTTTTCTTTTCACAACATACCTCTTATGATAGCCCTTTCTTTTTCATAACATATTCAAGCACCCTTGCAATTTAAAGCATCATACTCACCCAATTTCCTCTTATGTTGTCACATGACTTTTTCACTTTAAAGCACTTAGGAATTTGGATCAAATTACGGTCTTGAAAGAAATGGATTAGGCTTACATACAAGGTTGTCAAAGAAATAGGCTAAAGGCTCAAAAGGGTTTAACTAGGATGATGTCCATGGGTAGGTAAAACTGAAGGTAAACAAATATAGGTTGCCAAAGAAATGCCTAAATCATATCCTAACTTACACTCCTTATTTTCGCTTTGCATACATACCAGGCAAGTTCTAGCATCAGCCACAAACATAGAATATACTATTATCTCACACACACAAGGCACATGGTCGACTTGTTTGAAAGTAATATAGACTCTCGTCCCAACAATTGAAGGAATTGAATCACACAATATCACATAATGAATCACAACTAGAGCCTAAACGTCTCAATAGTCACAATTGTAGCACATACTCTTGTTATAATCTCATGCTGCCTATCAAAATAATTTCATGCGAAGCTAGAAAGATTTTACTCCTAACAAAAAACGTTAAACAAAAAAAATGGACTAAAATAAACAAAGTAAACAAACATAGGTGCAAACAAAGAAGTATAGCATGCGATACCGCCACCCCACACTTAGTCGGGACACTGTCCTCAGTGGAAAATAAATATGAGGAACCTGGTTGGTCGGACTTATCCTCTATGTCTGGGGTCATACCCCTTGCATTGGAATCATCGTCAGAGTCGTCATCCTCAGAAGTTTCTCATAAGTATCCCACTTAATTCCAAGCGTGAGTCGGGGTATTTGCTGCGAGGAGGGTTCTCCTTGGTCCTTGCGACTTCTCTTTTTGCCCTTTTGGGAGGTGGTAGCCTTCTCCTTGCCTTGTCTCGCTTTAGGTGCCATTGTACCTGAGACTAGAAATAGTGTTAGTTGCAGCACAATCTCACTTGATACAATCTATAAGCAAGTACTAGGGGTACCACCCCACACTTAGTTTTGTTGCACAAATCAGCGAGGTAAACGTAGTCGATTTACTCAGATTTCGTCGACATACGTTTTAGGATTGTATTCCAACAAGAAAATCAGCATTGTATCACTTATTTGCAGCTGTTGGACTACTTTCATGGTAGCTATAGCAACACTACGACATAGGGGTTACCACATGGAATCGTTATTCTTACAACAAGCACAACCTCCTAAGTCGATAGGTACTATAATCTTATCCCGATGGCCGGGATAGTCTAACATGTAAGCATCCAAACAACACTCTTAAGCAATATTCATAGCCATATCTATTCAGAAAATATCATAACAATGCTATTGAAACCAAATTCAAGTCGGAAATAAGTCAAGAATTCCCTACGTATATGTTCACTCACATGATTATGTAACAACAATTCAAACACATGAACATCACCAACAATCTTATATGATTTAGCAATTTATAATAAGCATAGCAACGTAGTACTTACGATGAAGAATAAGAGAGTACTTACTTGCTTGAAGCTTGTGGAGACGGTGTTGTGAATTAGAAGAGCAAAAGAAGAAAATTTTGAGAAGATTTGGAAGGTTATGTGGCGCCTTTAGGGTGTTTTCTAATGTGGTTGTGTTGTAAAACTATGTCCCCTTTATATAGGAAGAGTATGGGTCGGGTTATGACCCATTTACAATCGGATTTGGGGACAAAATCACCACATATGCGGTGCATATCTCTTGGCATATCAATGACATATGCGGCGCATTGTCCATGGCATAATGGGACATATGCGCCGCATATCCTATGGCATATCTAGACATATGCGGCGCATATCCTATGGCATTTGGTCTCAGTATCTCAAATGCCATAGCATAGGCGGCGCATAGTCAAAAGCACACCTAGGAATAGGCGGCGCATTGTGTATAGCACACTAGATTCCGAGTCTTTAGGCTATAGAATAGGTTGTGCATCGTTCGTGGCCTATTTATACCAAGGCCTAGCCTTCCTCGAAGCCTATTATGACGTGAGAAAGGCTCAACTCATAGCCTTATGCATCACCATTCCTAACTTACCGACTTTACCATACAATGCGACCAAATCGTCAATTGAAATCAATCTCCTCGTTGCATACTTCTTGCACCTATTTTTGCTCAAAACCAAATGAAAACGATTAGTACGATGGGTTGCCTCCCACCAAGCGCCTTAGTTTTTGTCGTGGCACGACTCTTATTTTTGGATTTTCATTTATCAAAAGCAAAAACTAGTACTAGAATGAAAGAAAGACAAAATGATAAAATGATAAAATGATAAAACGATGGGTTGCCTCCCATCTAGCGCCTTATTTATTGTCGTGGCTCGACGTAGTTACCTCGAGTACTCAGACTTCGTCGAGGTAAGTGGTGGATCGTTTTCTGAAAGGATTTAGACGACAATGAGGCTTACCTGTGGGCATACGATCTTTTTCGAGATGGCTCACACGTTTCTCCGGAGAGTCACCAATTATATCATCAATAGTCCAACCCATAGCTCTCTTGTATCTCCTCAGAGCAGAGATGAGAGCTTCTACGTGCTGTTCACTTAAATTATCTGCTCTCTCAGGAAGTATATTTCTACTTTCCAGGAACACATACTTTAGATAATCGGGAAGCTCTTGCGATTCTAGCATTGGTGGCTCGTCAAAGGGAGTATTCGCTGTTGGTCGATTCTTGAGTTCACATTCCGGTTTCTTAGGAGTATAAGACTCTATTTCTGTTAGATCACCCATAAGTTCTTCATAATCTTCATTATCCTCATGCTCAACATTCAGTGGCGCAGCAGACAATGGCTCAACAGTAGGTTGTTTCTCTATAGATAATGCTTTCGTATCCTCATAATGAACATCAGCTACAGATGACTCATTCATATCGCTGGGCTGCTTCATTGTTTTGCATATATCAAACCGTACCACTTCGTCAACCACTTGCTTGACTTTTGCTGAAGTTTCTAGCACCTTACCACTTCTGGTAGTTATGGCCATGCATGACCCATCATTCCTTGGGTTTTGCACAGTATCGCTAGGTAAAGTGCCAGCCTTCCTTTGATTAAATATTGCTGAAAGTTGGCTCAATTGCTGCTCTATTTGCTTGATAGAAGTGGAATGAGAATCAACTAGTTTCTTCATGGAGGACAAATCATCAATCACCTCCTTAACTCCTGCGCTCGTTGCTTCCACTCCTTTCAATAACTTAGCCATCATGTCTTCCATACTCCCAGAATTAGATGTGGTGGTATCACGTCTACCAGGGGGAACGTACAAACCACTCTTTTCATTATATTTCTTCCAACTACCTTGGTCTTTGTTTCCAGATTTATCATAATGGTTCCGACCTTGGTTTCCTTGGGAATTCCCACGGAAACCCCTCTGATTGTTCAAGTAGTTGGCCTCCTCTTTAGAATCAGACTCGTCTCTTCCTTTTAGCGCTACAGCTTTCACTTTTTCGGTCTTCCCTGATAATAAGTGCTTGGTAAGAAGATCCATCTGCTTTTTCATGTGAGCCATGTCTTGGTCACGATCCTCTTGTCTTCGCCTCTGCTCTGCAGTCATGCCAAAAGATAAAGTGGGGCTTGTTACCTCAGAATCCCTGGTATGCCAAGCTCTACTTTGCTTTGTCATCCGATCTAGCATATGGCTTGCCTGCCCAAAGGTGAGGTCCATAAAAGATCCTCCAGCCGCATTATCAACCACTGACTTAGTCACCGAATTCAAAGCTCTGTATAATATCTCCATCAAGTGGTCATTGGTCATATGATGGTTTGGGCATCGCTTTAGCTTCGTATTGAACCTCTCCCATGTTTCGTAGAGAGCTTCAGAGGGAAGCTGACGAAAGTTGTTGATTTCATCTCTCAATTATGCTTTTTTGGATGGCGGAAAGAATCTTTCTAGGAAAGCGTCTTTCAATTGCCTCCAATGAGTAATAGAATCAGGAGTCAGTCCATTCAACCACATAGTTGCCTCCCCAGACAGAGACAATGGAAATAGACGTAATCGAATTGCATTCTGTCCAACTCCAGGATTGTCGAATGACTTGCATGTGGAAATAAAGTTGATCAGATGCATATTCGGATCATCGCCTGCTAGTCCACCAAATAATCCCTTGAGTTGCAAAAGCTGAATCATGGCGCTAGTGATATTGAACTTTGCTCCGGGTGCTAATGGCGGAAGAATAATAGCTCCGGTGGCACCAGGTCCATCAAGATCATCCTCATCATCATCAAACGGTATATGCACAGCTCGGCGTTCGGGCCTATATCTTGCTTGACGATCTCTTCTGTTTGCTGGTGTCGCCATCTCAGCAGTATGCTGTGGGTTTAATAGCTCTTCATCGCCCAGATCCTCATCGTCAAGATTTGTTGCTCGCCTACGGTTATCAATATTTTGTTGATGCACTTGAGAAGCCATCCTTTCACGTTGTGCCTCCATTGATGCACTGAATAAACCTAAATAAAACAAAAACAACAACTAAAAGTAAAAGTACGAGAATCTTTGACCAAAGGGTTTAGTAATTATCACAAACTTGATTGACACTCGTATTCCCCGGCAACGGCGCCAATTTTTGATAACGCTCAATCTACAGCTCTCGTAGGAGTGTAAAGCGGTCGATAGCAAATATAGAACCCAACCTGGGTTGGGTGTCGATCCCACAGGGAATAGCTTGGCCAACAAGTAAGTAAAATTACTAGACTTTTAGTGCAAGTCTCGTAAAAAAGGGGGGATTGTAATAAGTAACCAAAGTAATGAAATAAAAGCTGAAAATAATAAAGTAAAAAGAGAAAGATTGTCACGTTGGTTGTAAACAATGAGAATTGAAGTGTTGGGGTTATGTCCACCTTCAGAGGTATACGTCTCTATTGGTTATGAGTGTGTAGAGTCTTGACATGCAATTGCTTATAGAGAATTGTAGTCGATGGTAAATCCAAGCGTCTCTCGACCTAAACAAGGACTATTTCACTTTAACTCTCTCGAGCTTAAAGTGTGTCTAGCGGTACAAATTCTCCAAGAGGTTAGTCCAGTTACGGCACTAGCTTTTTAATAGGAAAGGGTGTCCTACTACCTTGACATTATCTCTTTTCCAGACAAATAACCTTTCTCTCGAACAAGTTAAATGTTAGACTGGCGTTGGTCTATGCGTCTTCTTTTCTAGACAAATAACCTTTCTCTCGAACAGGTTAGATGTTAGAATGGCGTGTTCTTGTGTTTGAACCGCAAAGAATGTAGATTTAAGATGAAGAGAATAATGATATAAGCAATATACGTGTCTTGAACTCACAAGCTCATAGCAATAGATAGTAACTCATTCGGCTTCCATAACCCCAACTAAGAGGTTTAGTTACCCATGAATGCGAAGGATATCACGTTTTGCATGGTGGATGGCGTGAATAGTAGGTGTTTGGCGTGTGGTTTTGGTGATTCCTTAGCAAGTAACGATTCTCTTGTTGTGGAATTTAAGAATAGAAGAATAGATTAGAAGTGTTTGTAGTGGAAGATGAGAAAGATGGAAGAAAATTAATAGTTTAAGAATGAATTTCTTGAATTAAGGGAGGAGTTGCCTCCACTAAGGGAGGACTTGATTAAAATCTCTAGCATGATAGGGTATTTATAATACTCCTATCCTACTCCTACTATGCTAATGAAATAAATAACCAAATCCTACTAAACTAATGAAATCCTTAACCCAAATGTACTAGGGTAAGGTTACAATATCATAATCCAAGTAGAATAGTGAAATACATAACCTAATTGTACTAGGTTAATGTATCTTTGTAAAATTCCAGCTTTGTGTCTGTAAGTCCCCAAAGTCTTCAGAAATGCTGTTTTAGCCCGGGACAGAGTTTCCATGCAGCAGTTTTGGTCCTTAGGCGTGTAAACTCCCTTTCCTTCCTTCGTGAGCTTTCTTTTGCGTCAAGTAAGCCATAAAATGCTGAATTTTGCATCATTTATACCTGAAACTTTACTAATCATGTTTGTTAGCTCATTTATAGGAAAAAGGACTAAAAGTGCATGAAATATATAATTTGTTCTCAAAACTAGGCTAAAATATGGGCAAAATATATTGATATAGGCGCGTAATTTCGCCTATCATCACCTTCTCGTACTTGGATCCAGAAAACAATGGAGGATTTATTCAAAAAAAGTGTCGATCCTAATTATAGTTGTATTTATTATTGGATTGGTTGGGGAAATAACCTACTGGTTATTCTAAGCAACCACAATTTGGGCCAAAATAGTGAAAACATCCTAAATTCGACATGGGAAACATGTTCGTTCAGATGATATTTCTGAGTAGATAGTGGTGCAGGCTGATCTATGTTTCTTGTTTCGTAGATTCTTTTAGGAGGTATTTTCTGTAAATGGATGAAGGAAAATTTAGAAAGGGAATTCAATAAAGCTCATGCTCTTTCACACTACATAAATACTGAAAGAAGGAAACCGTTCCTAAAATATCTTATAGCCTCTTGCCTATAAGTATGGAATGCTTCACACCCATGCAAAAGACTATACTCAATGTGGTTTTTAGACCCTAGAACACTTTAAAACCTTAGACTCTGATACCAAGTTTTTTCATGACCTGAGGCTACCCTCTAGTCAAAACATGGTTCTTAAGGCTACAAGTAACCCCAATCTAACTTAGGATCTGGTACCTATTGTGGGAACTGAATAAAATAATCATACAAGCATCATATGCAGAAGGTAAATTGATAAAACACTATTAATGTGGAATACTAAAATAATACCCATCGTGTTTGAACTGCTAATACAATTGTAAAAACAAGTCTGACTATCCGAATATTTGAATACCTCTAAGATATAAGGACTTGATGGGACACACCCCAATTAATGCCAACTGACTTAAATGAAGAAAATACTAAAAATAGCTCTAAATACGTGTCCTCAGTGGGTGAGGACTCATGGCGACTGTTGGGCACTAAGCTAACTAAGGGTGATTGGGGAACTGAGCATCCAAACTTATATTATGAAATTAATACAACACAAAAGAGAGTATACGAGCAGTACTTTGTATGATACGTGGTAAGATAAAGACTAACTGAAATGCATATGGATATTGAACATGAGTGCATGAACATGTAAAACAAATACATGATCAATTAAAACATGTACTGAAATAATCTGTAAAATTGATTGACTGAATAGCTGATAAACTAAACACTTGGTCATGCAAACATGAGCTGATAAAATTTGGTTACTGAACTAAAATTATGGGAGCTATCATATAACTGATATGCCCCAATCTGAGCTAATCGGGGTCCAAATGGTAACCCCAATTGGAAGGGTGTCAGTAAATTGCCACGAGTGTCGACACTAGCTGTATGGATCCACTAAACTGGTGTCCCGAAGGACTAAGGTGTCACCCTCTACTAGCAAGTGCCTATAAGAGAATGTTAACTCTCAAGTGATAGGAAGACCTCTCAAAACCTACGTTGGCTACATAGTTCTAGAACTTAGGTATTGCTACTAAAGGTCACACCCTCGACTGGTAGGTGAGCTCCCCATATATGGTTCACTCGGTGCTAAATCCTACTCCCAACTAAACTAACACTGGTGTTTATTAAAGTTAAGTAGATATCATGACCAACTGAGTATGATAATAAAACCATGATCTGACTGACTTGTTTCTTGGAAATGGAAACATGTATAAACAGATAGGTATTAGGTGTTTATAACCCTTCAACACTGAATATTACTTTAAATATAATGACATCATTTAACAACACTGTAAGAAAATTTATGATTTAGAGTACCAAAACATAAAATACATCCCTAGCTGATGAAATCCATGATTTTAAGTATGAGAATATGTTAAACTTATGAGGACAACATGCTTACATGGTTTAATTCATAAAGTCAATTAACATGGTTCCAATTGAGCATGGTATATGTGATTGGAATTTAAAATTTGTAATAACATAATTCATATAGGTAAATATATTGGCATGGCTTGAATTCAAAACTACTAGGAGAATATTGCGTAAATTCATACTTAACATTGAAACTTCATAAAAAAGGTAAAAGGGTTTATACATAAAGTACAAAAGATTATTGGGACTCAATGGGTGGAAAGAATCCATAGATGTATACCCCACATACCAGAGTTTCTTGAATTCTTGAATAAGACTCGAGATTAGGACCTTTAATGGTTGAATTCTTGAGAAAAAACTTGAAATTGTGTGTTATTAGGAAGGGGATGTTTTCACGGTGTTAACTGATGAGTAATGAGGCAAATAATAGACTTTAATTCAAGATTTGGATGATTTGGAAGAGGGGGAAAAGACCAAAATTCCGTCTTGGGCTTTAAAAATATTATAGGAAAACACAACCTTTGTGGCACGGAGGCTATCACAGAGACTAACCTCTATAACTTGGCATGTATTACGAAGTCTAACATCCTTGATACACTATGTATCGTGGAGGTATAGACTCTGTGACATGCCTAAATTCTGAAGGAATTCTGCCTCTGTGCTCCAAAATACCCCGAATACGTTTTGAAAATTCTGAAAGTCTCTCAAATGATCTTTTAACATCCCTAAATATATTTCAAGTTATAAATTAATGTTTTGAGTTCGGGAAGTCCAAAACTAAAATGTTCAAAATCTTGGAGTCTTAAAATGTCTAAGTCTCTTATACTTAATGTGAAATAAATTCCGTTGAGACTCATAAACATGAGATACATAGATGAAAACTTGTCTAGGATTTTTCGGGGTATTATAAGTTTTACCACTAAAAATTACAAAGAGCCACCACAAAATTCAATACGCATAACCAAAATCATCATCAAAATCATTTTCTCCATAAAAAAATATAAAGAATCACCACACAAATTCAACATCCCCCACTGAATCCACATCAAAATCAGCCTACATCAATATATTTTAATGTTTTCCAAAATTAAAGCACCATCATTGTCAATGTTGAAATTCACAACGATAATCATAATTTTTTTTATTTTTACCCCAACTTGCTTTGCTATATCATTCACTATAAGATCTATTATCGTTGTCACCATCATAATTAATCACATCCATATCGTAAATCCAACATTCATCACCAAAATTGACCCCAACTTCACTATCAATTATAGAAAATAAGAGCATATAATCATCAATTTTATCAACCCATCATCAAATTTCTTAGCATTGTGAATTTCATTCAACCTCAAGATGGAGAATGGTGAAAATTAAAAGTCGAGTAGTGAAAGAAAATGAAGTGTTTTTGATAAAAAAATTCAAGATGAGAATATTCATGGTTTAAGAAGAAAAACAAGTAGGGAAGGTTATCCATGGAGAATGCACAAAGAATAAGTTATTTTGTTTTTTCTTTTTTTCCTGCTTGCTTTAATTTGACTCCTACTCGCTTTTCTTCTTTTTCTTTTTAATTTTTTCCACATCAACTTTTTAGGTGGAAATAAATTGTAATGCCCCAAAATCTAATTCCGAGATATCACATGGTGCTCAAGTCTATGAGTAGCCCTAAACTAACCTTTTAAGCCTACTACTAGGTCTGAACTTTACTTCAAGATAAACTAGTCAAGAAATAATGTTGTATCATACCAAAATTGAACTGAATAAACTGAAGATACTGTCTGAATAGAAAATACTAAAAATCTGTAAATAAAGTCGTAGTACGACAAGCCTCTACTGCTAAGGAACTAGAGAGTCATTGGGATAGACCCCCAACTAACTCAGACTAAACTGAAAACAATAAATCAATTACTATGAAATCTAGAAATCTGAACAAGTAGGCCCTCGAATCATGAGGACTCACCAGCTGTGAAAGCATAGATAGAGATGCTCAACTACTCACGCTTCTGATACTGAGCACCTGAACCTACATTATAAGACAATATAGAACATAGACATATATATGGATCAGAACTTTGAGGATGTACTGAGTATATGGGGGTGTAGTGCATAAGTAAAACATCACCGTAATTAGAAAGTAAATGCATGCTGGATGTATATGACTCAGGTAAACTTGATTATATGAAATACCGGTATATAAAATCATGTATAACAAATCATACTTGTAAATCTAGTGAGTCATAACACTTAGTCTTATAAAAGCTTTTCTATCATTCTTTTCTTTCAAAACTTAGAAGCTTGGGAGTTGTGAAAATCTTGGAAATTTGGGAGCTTCTTCTAATTGACATAAACTATGTGAGCTGACATGGAGTCCAATGTGTTGCCCACGTTGGGGAGAGCTATTCTATCCTTGCCATCAGAATAGAGCCTTAACTTAAGTGATCACTATCTTAGCCCACTATAGGCATTTAAAACCTATGGTGGCTCGTAGTTCTGGGGTATGAGACCTTGAAATCATACCCAACTCGATGCTAAATACTACTCCCATACTTATTTTCAAAACTTTTAGTAAATCCACCTAACAGTAGCACAAGAGTTCATAATTAAAACTAATTATGCTTTTCTTTGTTTTCAATCATAAACTGTATGAATAATATTTATTCCTATCTTTGCTTAGGATCAAAATATCAATCATTGTTTTTGAAAGAACTAATCAAAACTCTTCAATAGGACTTGAGATCATAATCTCCTTATAAAATCATTAATAGTACTTAGGACTCAAACTATAAAACTTTAATGCATCAATAATTACATCAATAATTAGATTTAAACTTCATGCTCAACAATCATCTTAAAAGCTTTCAGCAATCTCAGTCAAGACAATGGTATATAACTCATAATACGAATCTTATAATTACAAACATGAATATGTAAATTTCTTGCAATTGGAGCCTTAAATATCATAATAATATCATAAACTAAAATAATGAGGATTTGGGTATCAACCCAAAGTTAAATTTCATGGGAAATCATAGAATATTCAGTAAAATTGAAACCATAATTAAGTTTTGGGAACAAGGATGAAAGGTTTATCCTTGTTCAAAATCCCATATACATTAGATGATAAACTAGCTAAACAAGTTTGATTTTGGGATTCTATTTGTGCTCTTGAATGATGATTCTTGGAATTCTTGAATTGGGAACTTTGAATCTTGAATTGATTTGGGAAAAGAATGGTGAAATCTTGGGAATTCTTCAAGTTGAATGTTGAAGCTTAGGGTTTTGCTTGATAGAAACTTTGATGAATATAAGCATAGAATGCTTTTAATTAAATTAAATCGTGTGTTTGGATGGAATTGGGGGATTGTGAATTGTCCAAAATACCCTTTTTACATTCCTAAACAAAACTGGAAAAGTAAACTGGGGTACTGATTTAATGGGCCACCACGATGCACCACTATCATGGTGGCTCACTAGAATTTGACGACTGGGAAATTGGGGTCTCTGCAATGCAGATCTATCATGTTGTCATATTGGATTTTGACAATTAGGACCTGGAACTTCAATGCGATGCGCCATCATTGCGGTACCCTATAGAGATGTCATTTTAGCCTTCAGCGCAATGCGCCACTATAGCGTTGGACTACTGAAAATTGACAAATGGGAAAATAAACCTCTTCGTGATGCGCCAATATTGCGGAGGTCCACTGGAAAATGACAATTATGAATTTATCCACATCCGCGATGCGATGACTGCCCAGGTGGTACACTGCCAACTAAAAAATTCTCTAACTCTTCAACCGAGTGTTGGAATTGGGCGATTTGGTATCGATGGAAAGCTTATTAAATTTTCCACATAATGGAAATTTGAAATATAGAAAATTCTATATGAAACAAATATTATTTATTTTGAAAGATATCTCTTAACATTCTAGGAACAAATTTAAGCTAGAAACGTTTGGGGTATTACATAAATTTACTTTTACGTAGTATAGGTGTGTAATAGGTAGTTTGAGTATGTACATGACTTTTCCATGGGTGAACCAAGGACTATGATTATACACTTGATACATGTGTATATATATTTAGAAATCTATGTGATCAGGATACTTGTCATAGGTTGGATAAGGTTGGATCAGGCTTGTTGAATCAATTATGATTTAGCTGTATAATGTTTTACATATAATGACTTGGCTTGATTGTACGTAATGGTGATATTTGGTTGATTTTTGATTCTAATCTTAACTGCTATTTGTTGTTTGTATACTAAGTGTATGTCAGCTCGAGTATAGAATAACCTAGGGTATTATGGTTTAGTTAAATACAAAATTCTTATGACTTAATCCCTATTCCTTATTAGGGCTGACTTATTGGTTACCTCATGTGAAAAACGTACATATAAAGTTGGGACTCATTAAAGAATTCTATATTAGTAGGAAAGAAAGGGGACACATGTAGTAATAGGGTGAATCCGTTTAGATGATTGGGGAACCTGGTTGGTAGGTCATATGCCCAGGTGGGCCTTCCCCAGGTCTGATATGCTACTAGGTAGGTTCTTGACCTAGTCTAGGGCTTTTCTCTTGTTATAGTTATCTTTTAGGAGTTGCGTGGACTATGGGTGTATGGCCAAGCTTGGCAGTCTGGGTGGTTGGGTCATGAAAAGGTGATAAAGTATTGTCTCGAGATTTACAAATGAAGATCAGTGAAGTGGTGGGAGGGAACCTTTGGGGATTGGGTCATAATTTTAAGAGCATACAAATTTTCTTTGAATACTTATATTATATTTGTATAATCCGGTGGGGTTAACCGATGATGCTTACCAGTAGATATAGTTTGTACTGATGCTACACTTTTTGTACCCTCTCCGGGGTATAGTCTTTTGCAGGAATCAATAAAGGCTTTTTGACTTTTGTGGTAGTGATCCTCCAATAACTCCCACTTTCTCACTCTCGATGGAAGTTGTGTCTTGTGTCCTTTTCTCTTATCAATGCTTTTACCTGTTTAGACGAGTTTCTAAGGATAGTTTTATTTATCATATTTAATATTTATAAAAACTGTTATAATAAAGTTTGGTTAATGCTATTTAATAATGACTTCTGTAAGTCATGTTGTTTTGTGGGTAAAGGGTTATCCTGTTAATGAGTGGAAATTTTGCCACTTATTTATATCTTATTTCTTCCATACTAATGTTACTAAAGTGATGATAAAAGACAAATTCTTTAATAAAATACACTAATTTTTGGTGTTTGTGGATTTTCAGGGTAATATGATTAAAAAGGAGTGAAGTCGAAGCCAGAAAGAAGAAAATCAAGCTGAGTAGGACAAAAGGCTAAAAATATGTCTCAGGATATAGCCATCAGTTACGACCATCATGATCTAAGGAGTAGCAATCGTGACTAGAAATGATGCTGTGATCACCAAAAGATAGATTGCAATAGCAATTGGTTCAGTTAGGGAAGTGTCATGATTTCAAGAAAATGCACCCCAATTTTGAAGGTCCAAACAATATCAAAAGTTGCAATCGCAATAAAAAGGACTGCAATCACGGATGTTGAGAAATTTTACAATGGTAATAATGGAATTTCACAAGGTTTGATCCTAATACACAAAAGAACTAAAACCTAACATCTCCAGTACCTAATTTTCTGTTTTGAGAGCTAAGAATACATTATTGAACTATTTTTGAGGAAAACATTCCTTTGAGTGATTTCCAAGTGAGGATTTAGTTATTTTATTGGATATTTGCTGAGATTTAAAGATTGGAAATACATTTCCTTTGCCCTTCATGGAAGAATTTAATGCTCATTTTGGTATATGTTTATTCTTTATCTCTATCTGTAGCTTAATCTAAATCTTAGGGTTATGCTTGAATAGGTTGTGATTAGTGCATGGGTATTAATTATTTGTTTATTTACTTAGTTATCTGTGATGAGTTTTGTATTTAGTTTATGATTTAATTATAAATTAGCGGTTGAAAACCCCAATTGCCTTGAACCCATGTCATCCTCGAATGAGGGAATATGGGTAAGGAGTAAATGCAACTATAACTTGAACTATTTCATTTAATGACATCTCTTAGACATAAGGATGCTATTTGAGGTATTGGATTAGTGGAATTTGGTACACTACTGAGGTGTTCAAAAGAACCCATTTATGTAAATTTGGTGTTGTAATTGAAAGATTGACATCAATACCCTTTAATTAGCCTACCCATTACTCCTAGCTAAACTTGGCTAAAGTATCAACTATCCATGCATGAACTCACACCTAGAATTGTATAATCCCAAGGCTTCTCTCCACTTGATTACACTATTAGCACTTTCAGTGTCAAAATAGTGTTCTAAAATCAAGGAAATTATCATTACAAAAACATTCCAATTACCCTCCCCCCTACTTTGCATTTATGGTTGTTTTATTCATATTATGAGTTAACTTCTTATTAACTATCAACACTCTTGGGTTTAAAATTTCATGTTTTCACTCCTTGTGGTTTTGAATCCAACCTAAGTTGAATTATTATATTGACATCGCTCGCTTACACCCATTCAAGAGTGTACTTTGAGTTTTATAAAAAAATGGCACCGTTGTCAGGGAGTGAAATATTATTTTCACTATTATAGTGTTGTTAGTCACCTTGTCTTAGTCGTAGTGTTTTAGTTTACATTTTTTGTTTTTTTTTCATTTTTCAGGTGCATATAAAAGCATACATGATACCATAAGCCAACAAAATAGTAATGCAAACACTTTTGATCGGCATCTTGAGGAGGAGGATCACCATTGAGATGTAGGCCAAGCTAGTGTTCTTCATATTCCACCGGCGGAAGAAAATGAAGCATTTTATATTACTAGAGTGATGCTATATTTTCTTTGAATGAAAGAGTTATTTGGAGGAAAAGCGTATGAGGATGCTAATCTACACTTAAAGAATTTCGTTAATATGTGTTCTCCATTTAACATAGCCCACATTTCTTTAGAATTAATTTGATTACAACTTTTCCTATTTTTTGATGGGATAAGCGGTCTTATGGCTACTCTCTTTGCCCATGGGGTCTATTACTTCATGGGTTGAGCTGATGAAAGCATTCTTGGATAGGTACTTTCATCCTTAGATATTGCCACTAAGAGACGAGATCACCAATTTTTGCCAACTTAGTGGCAAACCATTGTATAAAGTTTAGCAACAGTTCAACAATAAGATAATGCAATTTCCAAATCATGAGGTTCTAGAGAAAATGCTTCTCCAAATTTTCTATAGGGCATTGGGCCGGTTGAGCAAGAGAATAGTTATAATGCAACTGGTGGTTCTCTTTTCAAACTATCTTATGGTGTTGCAGCGACTTTGTTAGATTAAGTGAATAAGAAAAGTAGAGGTTGGCACACAAGGGGTACTGAGGTGGCCGTAGGGTCTCCCTCTATGTCTTTTATAAGCCAAGAACAAAGGAAAACAGATGAGGAAAAAGATGATAAAATGGATAAAGTGATGCCTCAACTTGATCTTCTTACCAAGTATGTAAAGGGAGTTCCTTTAAGATGGTCAATGCTGTTGGTTTTTTAGAGTGTTAAAGGTTATGATTATGAGGAAGCAGAGTCTCTTGATTTGAGTTTCCACCCCACCGATCAAAGGCAAGGTGAGAATCAAGGTCAAAAAGAAATGGATCATGGTAGAGATTGACATGATCGATATTATGATAGAGATAGAGATTGGAGAGATAAACACAGAGACTATGATTAGTATGTACCTCCATATGATAGGGCCAAGGGTACTGAATCAAGATCCACTGACCTAAAAAAGCTTAAAACTAAAGATGTCCTTGCTCATATTTTGATGCATATTGAGGGAACCGATAAAATGGTAACAGATAAAAAGTCATTTCTGACAACTCAATCAAATGGTGATATCTCATTTAGACCCTATCAAGCATCTTTAAACTCAAGTGGGTCAAATCTCGAATCAACTCAATGCAAGGTTAAAGGGCTGATTGCCTAGTGACACGGTTACTAATCTTAAAAATGATTCTTACATCATGGCTATTGTTACTAGGAGTGGTCGAACTATTAGTAATAGTTTTGTTTATATTGATGAAGACTCCAATAAAAAGGAAAGGGATGAACAAGAAAATTAAAGAAAAAGAGTCTACAAAAGCCAAAGAATTCTATTCCAAAGACCAATGATACAATTGTTGAAAAGCCAAAAGTAAGTGAAGAAAGGGTTAAAAGTGAGGAATCTTCTAAAGTGATTGATAGTGATTCCACAAAATTGGATTAAACCCCGGTTGTTCCTTTGTCTCAAATGAAAATTCCTCCTCCATACCCACAAAGGTTAAATAATAAGGAAGATGATACCAAGTTCAAGAAATTTCTTGCTAAATTTTGCAACCCCTCGATGAATATTCCAATGTTAGAAGCTTTCCAATAGATGCTCGAGTATGCAAAATCCATAAGGAATTGGTTATAAAAACCAAATTATGGATGTTGAAATTATAGAGGTAACCCACAATTGTAGTGCCATAGTGTCTATCACAATGGTGGTGAAAAAGGAAGACCTGGATGCGTTCGCTATTCCTTGCACTATTGGGTGCACAACTTTGGGAAAACATTGTCTTATTTTGAGGTCAACATAAATTTGATGGCAGTTTTCAATTTTTGAAAGTTAGGTATGGGTATCCCCAAACCAAACTCTATGAGGCTTTTAATGATTGATCATTCAATCAAAAAGCCTATTATTATGTTGTATGATATTTTAGTGAAAGTTGACTGTTTTATGTTTTCGGCTGACTTTGTTATTCTTGATTGTGATTTGGATCATGAGGGACTCAGTATTTTGGGTAGGCTATTCTTGGCTACCGAAAAAGCTTTAGGAGATGTTGAATATGGAGAAATAAAATTTTGAGTTAATAATGAAGAGGTCTTCTTCAATATGTGTAAGTCGATGAAACAACCTAAGGATTTGTAAGTTGTTTCAGTGATTGATCAGGTTGATATAAACCCTTGGTGGGTGCATTATATAACTTATGGAGTGAGGTGATTGAATAAAAAGATGAGGTGGCTAATTCAACGATGAGTCTTGGCTCTTATAATAAAAACCTTTGTGACAACAATACCTTGCCAACTGTTACTGTGGATGATCAAGTTTCGTGACAAAAGGAAGCTTCAAAGTCTATGGTGAAAAAGTTCATTTGTAGTATTGGGTGGCCCTTGGTGGACATAAAATTAACCATTCTCGAATATTGTTCAAATAAACCCTAAGAGAAGATGTGACATCCATTTAAGACATTGAATCGAATGTTCTATGTTGGTGATAATGTGTTCCCTCTCAACTATAGATTGAAATGTTCTGTGGAAAATTTTAAGTGGCAAACCTATTCATGGTCTCAAATGTATATTTAAATAAAAAATTGAGTTAGAGGATCATGAGAAAAAGAAGTTTGTGGTGGGTGGTCAAGGATTGATGTATTACCACGTGGGTGAACTCAAAGTGACTACGGGTGACTCGTTTTTATTCAAAAAGTCAAAATAATGATCAAAGGGCATTGGATAATGATATTAAATTAAGCACTATATGGGAGGCAACCCATCATTTTCATGAATTTTGCATGTATCCTTTGAGTATTGTTAGAATAACTTAGGATTTTTATCTTTGACTAATCCACAAAATCTTGAAATATTTAAAGTGCTTTGAGCAGATTGGGAGATAAAAAGTGGATTCAAATTGAGTTTGGAGATGTACAAACAAAAATGGAGAATTGACCAACTACTAGGTGCTTGAGGGGTCTCAGTTATTGTGATCGCAACACACTGACTACAATCACGCAATCTGATAGCTCAGGAGTGCATCAGGTACCGCAATTACCAAAGGATAACTGCAATCGGTATCCCTCAAGTTAGTGGACTATCGCAATTGTGAGACCCTTATCTCAATTACGGTACTGTCAATTATTAATATGGTTGAACCTTCTCCAAAATGGTTCCACTCCCTTCTCCTTTAAATACCTAAAAATCCATTAATTTTTATTAATCTTAAAAGGTTCTAAAAGTGTTCTTCATCTGCATCTGAAATCAAATATCAGGTATGCCTCTTAATATCCTCTTTCATGGTTGAAATTTCTCCTTAGTATCATTCTTAGGACCAAAAATAAGGCTTGTGACATCTTTCTTATTGGTGTGTGAAGTTGAATTATCTGGTATGTTTTGTGTTCCTGTTAGTGTATACATGATTGGAGAAGTCTTGATTGCCTAATTTAGGTTCAAAATAAGTGGCAGTTTGAGTTATACAGAAAGTGTTTGTCAATTTACCCAAATGAAACCTTTGAGATATTTTCTATGATTTAAAGGGAATTTTTGAGTGATTATGCATTATGGTTCATGTTGTTTGGTGTGGGAATTGTGTATTAACATGGTTGTGTAAAATTAATGAAAATTTTGAGTTAGGGATTTCTAGGGATGATGAGCCCTCAAGTATCGCGATCGCGACTAAGTAGATTGCAATCACGATAATCAAGGCCTATCCAATAGAAACCTCAATTTTCATAATAGTAACCCAGCAGATTGCAATTACGATAATTGAGGCTTGTCTGATAGTCTGAACAAAATGCCAAAAATTACTATTTGAGCCCAAATTTGATTCTTCAGCCATGCCTGTAGCTTTTGTCAATCACATAGCATTCTTTTCACATAATAATCTTAAAGGTTCATACTTGTGTATTATTTGCATATTTTCAACCAAAATCTAATAATGGCATACCAACACATTGATGAAGTTGAGGCCAAAGTGGGATTTGAACAAAATTGATTTCTCTCCCCCGGTTGTCAAGCGACATACTAATAGAACTTAGCAAGGAAGAAGTTATTCCCTGAGAGAGGGATATCCTTGAAGTGAGTTCCTAAAAATCTCCTGACGTTCTATTAAAGGTTAGAGGTAATGGGATGGATATGCTTTACACTTGACCCATGCCAGGCAAATGAACAATGTGTAAGGAAGTTTTACTCTAATCTCAAAGCGATAAAACTTTTCGACGCACTAATGAGGATAAAGGTCAAGGTAGTACCTTTTAGAGTTGAGGGGATCAACCGGGTGTATGGGTTACCAAATGCTTATGAGTCACTATTCTGAGAAGTTGTTTAGTATCACAATTGTGCCCGAGTAAAAATGTCTCTTCGGAGACCACAAAATCAAAAATTACTTTGAATGAGTTCACAATGGAGGTAAGGATTTGGTTGATGATCATCTGTAACCATGTCTCCCCAACCAAGAATATGAAAAATATTCCTATGATGCGAACCTAGATGGTTGCATGTATTCTGGATAATATTTCTTTGAATATTGGTCTTTTTGTCCTCTCAGAGTTTTGGACATACAAAGCCCAAGATGGGCCTATGTTGATATTTTCTTCCCTAATCATTGAGCTATGCAAAAGGGAAAGAGTTAAAGAGTATTTGGAAGACACTTGGATAGTGACAAAGGCACCGATTTACCAGTTGAAAATGCATGGTGAAGGCATAATTTTTAAAAGAAAAGAAAATTTATACAGGTAAGTCAATTCAAGATGTGTTTAAATCTTATAGACCATCATCAGCAGGGCCATTCGAGATGTTGACAAGTGATATATAGATGGTTTGGGAGTTGATTTCTAGATTGCCCACAATACTTAGTGAGTTTTCTATGAGTCCCACCTCTTATGTTCCTCATAGTGATTATGATAAGCTCCTAGAAAATTAGAAGTGGAAAGGGTCTACTATCTCCAAGTTGGAACAATCTTACACTTCTTTGGCCAAGTCACATGAAGAGTTGAGTTAGTTGCATACAAAGATGATAAAAAGGGTGAAGAAGCAGGACAAATTCCTTACCTAGATATGGAAAGGGGTGAATAATTTGTGAAAGGTGCTAAAACCAAAAGAGCGACTTCCCTTTGCTAGATCAAAAGTTGATGATAAAATTCCAACACAGTGGTTCGAGGATGATGAGGCTAACACTGAAGATATTGAGGATGAGAGTGACAATAACTGTTGATGCAGTTTCAGGGAGCCCCTTTGCTCTTTTATGCTTTGATGATATGCAGTGAAGACACTACAATCTTTTAGTTGGGGGTGCCTTTGTGTTCGTATTTCATATTTTGTTTCATAGTATTTGGATGATTTTGCTCTTTGCTTATAATTGTTATAGATATTTGTAGTATTTGTAAGTTTTTGAATTTTGTTATGGATATTGTTATTTGGATATTTTAATGTTTTGTTATGTATATTGGGTACCTTTGTCGAGCTTATGCTTTATAGGGATTTTTTTTTGGATTAGTCATTTTTTGTTTGTTTTCATTGCTAGAGGTAATATTTTCTTTTTTCTATTCCTTCTGAACAATCCTTTCCCTATGATGGATTGAATGACGACATTCTTAAGGGAAAATCATTATTTTAAGGTGTTGCAGTAGTATATGCTGGGGAATTCTGATTACCCATATCATTATAGTCCTCTTGGATAATCCTTTCCATATGATGGATTGAGTAATGACATTCTTAAGGAGAAATCATAATTTTTAGGTATTGGAGTCCTATATGCAGGGGAAGTCAGAGTACGCGTAGCATTATATTGGGATTGGAATTGTAACTATGGTGAAGTCTTAGTAGTCAATTACTACGGTGAAGTCTGAGTAGTCATAGTATATTGCCCTTGTTAGAATCGGAAATGAGAGATTGTGGCTTTCTTGGTGCAAACAATAGTTAGTCTTGGATGATAAATAGTTAAACAAGCATACTCCTCTGTCTAAAATTTATTGTGAAAAACAAGGACATGGAAGTGAATGATATTGTAACAACACTGTGCCTCTTTTCGTGACTCCTAATCCTTTAGTGGGTGGTAATGTGGTAAATAACTCCTATCTCTCTTAAGTAGGAAGTGCAATTGACCCTACTAAAATAGGTCGCATGCCATGTGTTGTGAGTATTGGTTGAATAATTCTTTTGCTTACTCGTGTCATCTAGGACTTGCCCCATTGGTCTTTCAAAGCTAGTCTTTATTATATGCAGTTGGTGAAATGATCTTGGGCCTTTCTTGTGATTATTGGAAATTTTAGCCAAAAAATCCTACGCTTGCATGAATGGTATCTCTGGTGACCCTGTTTGAGCCTATTAACCCTTCTTTGGAAGCCACATTATAAGTCTTGAACCATTTGAAAAGTATCCCTCTCTTGAACCCTATCCTCCTTGAACTTAAAATTGCCAATGTAAGGCTAAAAGCCAAAGTTGGGGATGTGGTGGAACTTGAAAGAGGAGATCATGGGCCGTGGTATTTTAATTGAGTGCCTAAAATAAAATCAATGATGGAATATAAAGTAGAAAAATAAAGGAAACAACAAAAGGAAATAAAAAGAGAATGCTTTCAATGGACGAGTGAACTAAAGTAAAAAAAGTAAGCACGTGTGTGGTTTAAAGAGAGATGAAGTGGTCAACGATCCAAGTTTGATCTAGTTAGTGTTATGTGGAGTTCAAGGAGGGTTTATTCACTTTTATTCAAATGCCTATCCTACCCTTCCTAGAGCCTATGGTACAAGCTATAAAAATTCCTTCGAGATCTACAACCAAGTATTTTTGAGTTAGTAGCAATCTAAAATAAGGGAAAGTATATGACACAATATTTGTCTGCATTAAAATTTTTTTGTGAGTGTGAGTGCTTGAACATTCGTCCTTTGCATGTTGAAAATATGGTGTGTTTGGGACTTCCTTTCATAAGGAGGCATGTAAACTAGGATAGATTGGTGAAGTTGTCTTAAAATTTAGGCGAAAAAGCATGTTTAGTTTAGTATTGATTGAGAGTCACCTTTGGATAATGGGTTGTTATTACTTGATTATTCTTGAATTTTTATTGTATTCTTGAAAATGATATTTAATTCGAGGGAGTTGCATGGTTAACACTTTCCATGCTTGTTAACTAATTGCTAGTACCAACCAAAGTCATAATTATTGTGGTCGTGCGTTGCAAAAGTGTTAGCCTTAGTGTTGAGTTTAATTTGATAGTCTCATTGGGTTGTGAAGTTGTGTTTCTTGAAGACACACAAAGTCCTTAATTTGGGGGTTTCCACTACTTTATATCTCATTTCATGCACACTATTGTGACTAAAGTGATGATATGAGACTAGTTTGTTAATGAAATGCACTAATTTTTGGTGTTTGTGGATTTTTAGGGAAATCTGTGAAAGAGGAGTGAAGTCAAAGTTGGAAAGGCGAAAGAGAGATGAGCAACGTAAAAAGCTGAAAATGTGTCTCAGGATATGGCCCTCAGATACCACTATTGTGATTTGAGAAGCTGCAATAAAGACTAGTTGTGACAGGCAATGATGCTGCGATCGCGAAAAGATATATTGCAATTGTATTTGGTTCAGATAGGGAGGTACCACAATTACAAGGAGATGCACTCCGATCGTAAAGGTATAGACAACAATAGAAGTCACGATCCAGCAAAAATCCCATGATCGTGGATATCGATAAATTTTTTAGGCTCGACCCTGATACATAAAAGTATTGAAACCTAACATCTCTAGCAAGTTATTTTCAGTTTTAAGAGCTAAGAGTACATTGTTGAACTATTTCTGAGTCAAAAACACCTTTGAGTGATTTCCAAGTGAGGATTTAGTTATTTCATTGGATATTTGTTGAGATTTAAAGATTGGAAATACATTCCTTTTGCCTTTCATGGAAGAATTTAATGCTGGTTTTGGTATATCTTTCTTCTTTATCTCCATGAGTATCTAAATCTAAATCTTAGGGTTAGGATTGAATAGGTTGTGATTACTTCATGGGTATTAATTACTTGTTCATTTAATTCGTTATTTGTGGTAGGTGTTGCATTTAGTCCATGATTTAATTACAAATTAGAGGTTGGAACCCTAATTGCCTTGAACCTATATCATCCTCAAAAGAGGGGATATGGGTGAGGAGTAAATGAAACCAACAACTTGAAGTATTTCATTTAATGACATCTCTTAGGCATAAGGATTGTTAATTGAAGTTATTGGTTTGGTGAAATTTGGTACACTACTGAGGTGTTCGAAAGAACCCATTTGTGTAAATTTATTGTTGTAATTGAAAGATTGGTATCAATACCCTTCAATATAGACTAGCCATTGCTCCTAGATAAACTTGGATAAAGTATCAACTACCCATGCATGAACACACACCTAGAATTGCATAACCCCAAGGCTTCTCTCCACTTCATTACACTCTTAGCACTTTCAATCTCAAATCGTTTCCTAAAAGCAAGGAAGTTGTCATTACAAAAACATTCCAATTAAACACCTATTTTACATTTGTGGTTGTTTTATTCACATTATGAGTTAATTTCTAGTTAACTATCAACACTCTTTAATTATATTTTTGGTGTTTTCACTCCTTGTGTATTCGACCCTAACTTAAGTTAGGTTATTATATTAACAATGATTGCCTACACCCATTCAAGAGTGTAATTTGAGTGTTATCACCTATCCAAGTGGATTAGAGTAGGTGCCTCACGATCTGGTAGGTTAGGTTGTGTTAATTTAGTATTAGAGCTAGGTTATCGGTCTCCTTATATTAGAGTAAATATCGAGTCGAGTCTTGCGATTGATGTATTGACATCCACATCTAATCTTTGGGAAGCTATATGACATTTTAGGAAACTATTTCACTTCCTTATTCCTCCCATGCAATTTTTTCGGTTGTTTTATAGGTTGAGTTCAATGGGTATCTCATGATTCCAATTGGTACGTCAATTAAGCAAATAGATGTCATTTTGACTGTGCAAAAAGATATAAGTGACACAAATTGGAACTGGAATGTTCCAATTGTTATATGGCCTTAAGGATAGTGTGTAACATGTATGATAACCAACTTAAGGTCATAGAATGCACAAATAAAGGTTATGTTAATGAGATATGGACATGTAATATTGACTTTGATTTTTCTTATTTAGTGTGTTGTGATTGTAGTTGCTTGAGTTGCCTGAATCTATGCTATGTGAACGTTGTAAGTGACAGGTGCTGTGTCGTAATAGGTTTAAACCTGTGTTTAAGGTTAATTAATTGGGTACTTATGTGAAATCATACCCGTTTGGATAATTATAAAAGGTGCCATTAAATGGAGTCTAATTTGTGATTGTCTCTTAATATCCAAAAATCTGTGCTAAGTCTGGTTGGACGTGTGAAACTTGTATGGTTGTTAGCTTTTAACAACGCTAAAATTGTACGATAAGAAATCAAGGTCTGAATCCGCAGTATCGGAGGTAATTTAAAGGGGAGTTCTTTTCGTGATTTTGTGAAACATTATGTGATATAATGCAAAGTTATTATCAATTTGTAATCAGCTTAAGCCCATCTAGGGGAATTAACAAGGTTTAAGCATTATGGGTATTAAGGGAGTTTGGGAAGAAAAAATATAGGAAATATAAAATCTAGGCAACTCTTGTTCAGGCTGCCCCAAAAGCATGAAGCACCGCTATAGTAGGATTTTCTCCTCTATAGCGATGCCACTATAGTGAAATACACGTCACTATAGCAGTATAAGTGGAGTAGTAGCCCTTCTATGTTTTCCCCTATTTTCAATTTTTATGTTTGCTTGGTTACTTCAATATTTAGAGTGAGGGACATTGCATGAATATAATTTTTTTTAATAACATAAAAGCATGTTATATTCATTAATAAAGAAAAGGAATTAGTATCTATGTGAAACAAAATAAAAAAACAAAAATTATAGTGTCTAGTACATATCCCAAATAGGGCAACCCAAATTAATCATAAAAACTAAAGAGGGGGTGGGAGGAAAAAAGGGAACCTAGATGAATGCCCTGTCAGTCGTGGGCTGCTGGGGCAGGGTCATCTCATTTTGCATGAATCGGAAAGAAAACTCCCTTAGATTGCCTAAATCCATCTTGATTAGATCCTGGTTAGGTGCCCCACACCTGAACATGACCATCATGGTCTTCCACATTTGGGCGAGCTAGCAATCTCATGAGTGCCGCTTCTTTCTCTCGTCGTTACGGTCTCGACGGAGCATTATAACAATTGGAATGGATCTACTTTATGGATGTCCTAGAAACAGCCAGATCCGCCTCCAAATTTTTGTTAGGGATTTAGGGGTAGGACTGGAAGAGAGCATCATCATCATCATCGTCCCTATCTTCTCCAAGGGCCTCCTCCACGGTCGTACTATTCTCTTCCCCATCCTCCTTCTTATTCTTCTTCTAGCATAAGGGTTCTTTCATCAAGTAAGGATGGAAGGTAATGCACATCTCCATGATCATATCATTGGGATCCTCCAGCACCCCCACCTATCTGTACAACTCTGACATCAACCTAAGAAGGGACCCTTCTAAGGCCCAATGTAATGCATCGAGACTACCCCCTAGACGTCACACGGTGCTTCGAACAATATGTGATCCCAATCTAACCCATTATATTGGCATAACTCGTGAGAAACTTAATCAAATACATAAAATTATAAATAACAAGGGGAAGAAATGTCATGACCTGAACTTGTTCAATACAGTACTATATAAAAACATTTACATCACTAGGTTAGACAAAAGGAAACTGAAACTGAATACATCAATTCCGATTAACTGTCTATGAAGCCTCTACTAATACTAACTATAGGTAACTGAGACATAACCTCCCACTATCCCTGATCAATATGACTAAACAAAAATAAAATATTAAATCTACTATCTAACTTGAGTCCCCAAATAAAAAGAACTCATCATAAGATGGCTAGAAGCTATGAACTACCTCACCATAATGTTGTGGGCTACAACTGATACCTACACTATGAAACAATATGGATACACAAACATATATGTGGTCAGTACTTTTGGAATATACTGAGTATGTAGGGGTGAATGTAATAAGTAAAAATTGATATATATCATAAGCTTATAAACATGTGTGCTAAGTGTAAGTAGGCTCACCTTGATCATGAATAAAACTGAAAGCGGAAATCTCATAAAGCATAAATCATAAGACAACATTGGAATAAGGATTGTGAGTCACTACACTTAGTTTCATAAATCTTTTTTTCTGTGCAAGATTCTCTAACCGATATAAAAACTTGAGAGCAACATGGAGTTCAATGTGTAAAACCCCCATTGGGAAGTGACCAATATACTTTGAACGGGTATAAAGGATAGTTGGGTGATCACCTAAACATGTCCATTGGAAAAGCTGAATAATATATGATATGTCAATGAGGAAAAGCTACATGCCCATTGGGACAAGATGAATAATAATGTCACGTTCAAAACCAGGGCCTAGTCGTGATGGGGTATCTTAAGTCCGCCAAGGACCTGAGATCATCCCCATTAACCTAGACAATCAAAACACAATACAACTAGAAGCGGATGATTTTCAAATATATAACAAGAAAGAACTGAGTTCCGAACATATAACAAGATAGATAAATCAACAACAAGAGGGATCTAAGAATCCACAACACAATCCACCCACACTTTGTGGTCCATAAAAGCCTCTAAACTAAATTTGAATATCAAAATAAGCCGAGACATGCCCCCTACCTTGATAGTGACAATGATAACAACAATGTTAATGTGAAAACTTTAACTCTAAAATATTGAAAGAAATCAATCGAATGACCAAGTTATTTGAAGGATAGAAGCTCACCACTTCACCGTGGACTAACCAGACCTCCTAACGCTGAACAGGGTAAAAGAGGAGTCTAAGGAACCTCATTATAAGACAATGTAGCATCCTAGGATATTAACAAAGTGAGCACTATCATGTAACTTCGGATAAGGGATAAAGTAATGCTATTTCAAAATAAAGTCAAACTCAATGTACATGTTCACATACATACAAATATACATATATATATATATATATTATGCTGGGGTAGGGAACAAAGTTTAAGCATGAACTTCAAGACCATTAACCTAGACTGTGTAGCTCTGACTGTCCTAAAAATACCCATGGGCTATATGAATCCAGCTCTATCTAATAGAAGGGCCCTAGTGCATGCTAGGTACACAAACTAGAGAAAAACGAATAAGGGACAAAGCCTTTCAGTCTCCAACCATTCCAAATTCTATAAATAATGTGAACTATGCACACAATTATAAAGACCCTAATGTTGGCAAATGCAGTTTCCAGTATTAGTCCCCCTAGGACCTCCACCTTCCATGATGAACTACACAACCCTTTTTAAGATCATATCATGGCAATTAAGGCATTTTAAATCCATTTATAGTCCATTAATCTTTTGTGGTATGCATCAGTTTAGAAATAAAGTAGGGAAACCCATATTTCAAGCCAATTATGCAAGTGGGTTGAGGTGATTACCAATTTCAATTCCAAAATCCATTTATCCAGGGGAGTCCATGACACCCATCCCATTATCCATTTCCATGCACCCTAATGAGTTCACAAAGCATCAATTCAAAGCATGAATCATCCATAATAATTATGGGAAAAATATTTAAATAATTACCAAAACCCTCAACCCTTTATTTAAAACCAACACTAAAACCATGGACATATCAAGCCATTGCATGCCATAGTGAAAATGCAAGTTTAGGGAATGAGATACATGGATGAGATATCAAGAGTTATGGAGAGAAACCACCAATTGACCCCTAGATGCTCAATGCCTTGAAAACCCTAGTTGTTCTTTCTTGGAGACTTAGAGAGAGTTTAAGAGTAGTTTATGATTGTAGAGGTGATGAAAATAACCCCCTTATGTTTAATAATCATATGTTATGATTGGGGACAGAGGGAAATGACCAAAGTACCATCAATTACAAGTTTAGGAAATTGGTTGCCAATCATTATGGGTCACATCATGGCTCATAACAACTGGGTACGACTTGTTACCTAGACTCATAGTCTGGGCAGTGACTCATGAAAACCTTCAATGGTTTGGTCGTGATTCATACCCTATGACTCATGATACCTTACGACTTATATGTGTTTAGTTATGATATCAACAAAAACTTGGGCATTTCTCACTAGTTTGCCTATAACTTAATCCCTGTGGCTCGTTATGATTCTTTACGACTCATGAGGTCCATATTGTACTCCGGACAGAAACTTTAGCTACTCCATTGGTTTGATCATGAGTCTCTCCCTACAAATCATGACCACACCTTATAACTCGTGAGGTGCCAATCGTATCCTGGGAAAAACTCAGAAATTTTAGAGGCAAAAAATATAGGGTGTTATATTCTCACTCCTCACCAGGATCATTCATTCATGAATGATGAATCAAGGCATCCATTAACACTATTGTAAGACAAAAATGCAATAACAAAGCCATTAACAAAGTCAAAAAAAAAATAGGAAAACACATACCTTAAGTACAATTATCCAACTCGAGGAACAAGAACATATATTTGGACTTCATGTCCTCTTCAGCTTCCCAAGTAGCCTTTTCTACCTTATGGTCCTCCAAAGGTCCCTCACCGAAGCTATATCTTTAGTCCTCAAATGATGAACTTTCCTATCCAAAATCTTTATAGGACTTTCCACATAAGACAAAGAATCTGAAATACCAACACTCTCACTAGGCACAACCAAAGAAGCATCGCCCACAAACTTCTTCAACATCGACACATGGACAATAGGGTGAATGGAACCCAAGCTCGAAGGAAAATCCAATTCATAAGCAACATTTCCCACTTTTCTTAAAATTAAGTACTGACCCACATAGCAAGGATAGAGCTTCTTTTTTTTTTTTCAATACCTCGCCACTTTCTTCATGGGAGATACCTTCAAGAACACCCAATCACTAACCTTGTACTCCAACTCTCTTTGCCTCATATCTACGTAGGACTTTTGGTGACTTTGAGCATCCTTAAGCCTACCCCCTGATCATGTTCACCTTCTCTATGGTTTTATGAACAAAGTTCAGACCAAACAACCTAGTTTTATCAACCTCAAACCATCTAATTAGAGATCTACACCTCTTACCATAAAGAGCCTCAAAAGGAGCCATCTCAATACTAAAGTGATAACTGCTATTTCACGCAAACTCAATGAGAGGCAAATGATCCACCCAATTATCTCCAAAATCAATCACACAGGACCTTAGCATATTTTTCAAAGACTGAATGGTACTTTTCGCTTGTCTATCCTTTTGCGGGTGGAATGTGGTTCTAAGTTTCAAGTGTGTGCCCAAGACTTTCTGCATTAAATACCAAAAGTGAGAATAGAACTGTACCTCAATCCAAAATGATAGAAACTAGAGCACCATGAAACCTAACTATGTCCTCAATAAATAACTTAGCTTAATCCTCCCTAGTGTAAGTAGTCCTCATAGGCAAAAAGTAAGCAAACTTAGTCATCCTATCCATGATGACTCAAATTGAATCATACTGACTATAATACTGCAAAAGACTGGTAATGAAATCCATATTTATCATCTCTCTCTTCCCCACAGAAAACTCCACCTTTTGAGATAATCCACCGAGCCTCAAATGCTAAACCTTTACTTGTTGAGATATGATACACTTGGCAAAAGTATTTTCCACATCGCTATTCATATTGTCTCACCAATAAATTTCCTTCAAGTCGTGGTGCATATTCAACAAACCAGGATAAACTGTATACCTTGACTTATGAGCCTTAGTCAAAACCCTTTCTTGCAGCCCATCAATATTCAAAACATATAACCTACCTTGGTACCTCAAGATACCTTCACCCCCAATCTCAAAAGCCATAACCTTCTACTGGCCCACATCAGCCTTAATCTACATCAAGATTGGATCCAAAACTTGTTTCTCCTTTACCTCAACACCAAAAATGTCTTTACCACCTCTTAACAATCACACATCCATCCTTCAAATCCATAAGATGAACTCCCAGGTTAGCCAACCGGTGAATATCCTTCACCAATCCTCTTTTCTCCTCATCCACATAAGATAAGCTCACTATAGACCACCTGATAAGGGCATTAACAACTATATTAGCCTTACCTAGATGGCAGTGGAGAATCATGTCATAATCCTTGAGAAACTCAAGTCATCTCTTTTGCTTGAGATTCAACTCTTTCCGGGTGAACACATACTTAAGCTTTTATGGTTTGAATAGATATCAACATGCACCCCATACGAATAATAACACCAAATTTTCAATACAAATACCACAATTGCTAACTCTAAATTATGAGTTAGATAATTTCTTTCATGGACCTTCAGCTACCTAGAAGCATAAGCCACCACTTTACCACACTACATCAAGACACATCCCAGTCCCACACTAGATGCATCACAGTAAACAACAACAAAACCATCAGTACCTTTAGGCTGGGAAAAATTGATGCAGAAGTTAACTTATTCTTTAACTTCTTAAAGATACCCTCACAAGCATCGGGCTACAAAAACTTTACATTCTTCAAAGTCAACTTAGACAATAGAGTAGCAATAAAAGAGAAACTCTCCACAAACCTTCTATAATACCCAGCTAAACCCAAGAAGTTACTAATATCGATTGGAGTCATGGATCTAGGCCACTTTTTAACCGCCTCAACTTACTACGGATCTACCATAATTCCATCACATGAAGCAAAATAACCCAAAAAAGTCAAAACATTCAACCAAAACTCACACTTAGAGAATTTGACATACAATCACTTATGCTAAAGAGTCTGCCCATAATTTGGAGGTGATTGGCATGATCATCCTCACTCTTAAAACATACCAAGATACCATCAATAAACATGATGAAAAACAAATCCAAAAATTTCCTAAACACCCCATTCATATGATCCATAAAAGCAGTCAGAGCATTAGCTAATCTAAATAATATAACCAAAAACTCATAATGACCATATCAGGTTTGAAAAGAAGTCTTATGGATATCCTCCTCCCTAATCTTCAACTAATGATAACTCGAGAAAATATCAATCTTAGAAAAATATCTAGCACCCTAAAGATGGTAACAAAGAACATTAATCCTAGAAAAAAGGATTCTTATTCTTCATGGTCACCTTATTCAACTGCCGATAGTCTATGCACATCTTAAGATACCCATATTTCTTATGCACAAAAAGAATTAGAGAACCCCACAGAGAAATACTAGGATGAATGAAGACTATATCAAGAAGATCCTTTAATTTCTGTTTCAGCTACTTCAACTCAGTCGAAGCCATTCTATAGAGAAAAATAAAGTTAGAATAGATATTGATATAAAATTAATCCTAAAATATATCTTCCTATTAGGAGAAATACCAGGAAAACCCTCAAGAAATACTTTAGGAAACTCACTAACCACAGATATAGATTGCAAGGTAGGATCCTCAAAACTAGAATCATTAACCCAAAGTAGATGATAAATACACTGCTTGGAAATTAATTTTTGATATTTAAGATATAAAATAAACCTTCTTTTAAGAACTAGGGAGCTCCCATCCCATTCAATTATCGATTTACTAGAGAATTGGAAGCTGACCTTATGGGTTCGAAAACTAGAGAAGAATAGCACAAATGGAGCCAATTATCATGACTCGAGGCTACCCCTAGTCATGATACAATACTTAAGGCCATAAGTGAGCCCAAGCAAATCCAAGAACTGGTACCTGCTGAGAGCACAGAATATAGTAATACTAAAATAACATGTGCGGAAGGTAAAACTAATGAAATATAATCCAAAATGAAATGCTAAACTGAATATAACTGATATGTTTGAGAATAACTAATAGCATCTAAAAGATAAACTAATTGTCTGAACATCTAATTTAAACGTCTAAAAGCCTCTAACATGAGGAGTTGATGAGAAAAGCCCCCAACTAACTCCAACAGACTGACATGAAAGTATATACTATAAGTGACTGAGATAATATCATTCTCAATGGATGAGGACTCACCACTACTACTGCTGGAAGATGCTGATCTATCTAAGGATACCCAGAGAACTGTGCATATGAACATATGTTATCAGACAACATTACACAAGCAAAAAATATGTGATAAGTACTTTGAATGTACTGGCACGTAAGGTAAAGACTACTGAAATACATATGAAATCCAAATGTGAATGCAAAACAGGTAAAATTGAGAATTCCTGACCAAGTATAATATGCATTGACATGATCTGAATAATTGATATCTAAATGACTGAAATAATTTATAAAAATGACTAAATAAATACTAAAATCTGTCTACTTGGTCAAGAAAACGTAAACTTAAATAGACTGCATACTAGCTAAAACTGTTGGAGATATCATGTAATCAACATAAATCATATGAGCTATCATGGAGTCCAACGTCTGAACCACATTGAAGAGGGATGTTCTATCTTTTCTATCAAAGTAGAACTTGAACTGGAGTGATCACTAAACTGAGCGCATATTAGGCAAGGGGAAACACTCTCTGGTGAGGCCCCTAAACGTATGGTGGCATGTAATTTCTAGGAAATAGGATATACTAAATCCACACTTTCTTCTCGATGCTAAATCCTACTCTTAGTTGAAAGACACCGAAACACTAACTAATGCATGCACTGATAACTAATTTCTCATACAAGGTATTTTAAAACTTACAGTGCAGGCCTAATATGAAGAAATCATGAACATGTAACCTAATGTATTTAACATAAAATAATACTGAATATAATAATAAAATCATGAGTTAACTGTCTCATTACTTGAAAGTATGAAATGTAAGTAAACATATAGGTATCAGGTGTTCCTAACCCACCATCACTGAATGGTTATAGAATATGATAACCACACTTGAAACAGTCAGATAAGGTCATAATTCAATGACCCACAATATGAAATATTTTAGTAACCTAGTAAATTATATGAATTTGAACATGAGATGAGTCAACCTTGGGAGGATATCATGTTTATACAGTTTAAAGCATGAATTTGAGAATTTGACATGATATTGACCAGACATGACATGGGTTTTTGGAACTACAAGCTTATAGGAGCATGATTCACATGGGATAAAATTATTAGCATGGCTTGACTATAAAGATAACAAGGGAACATGGATATATTTCATGATTTACATTGTACTTGATCATAAATTGGAGTATAATTCATACTTGAATAAAAAAGAGAGTTTTTTGGGCTCAATGGATAGAATGAACCTATAGATAAATACCCTTTATACCTAAAGTAGAAGCTTTGTGAAAATCCTTCAAATTGATCTTGTTCTTGAGAAACCCTAATTGTTTGAGGAAGAAGAGAAAATCATCCCTCTAGAATCTATTTGGTGAAATTGAGGATTATGTCATAATTTAGGGCATTGGGGTATTTTATACCACCCCTTGTCAAGCCAAAACGACTTGGGTTTGCCTTTTAAGGGAGTGGGAAAATACATAAAGGCCCTTGAAAAAATGTACAGGAAAACATACCCTCAGTCATTACAACTCAGCTTTTGACTTATAAAGACTGGTTATGACTCATGGTCAAAGTCATAGCCTAGAATTTTAAGATTCTGGGTGCATTTTGGTTTGACTACGACTTGCCACATAATGGCTTGTTATGACTGATTACAAGTCATAATTAAAAGACTCGTAGTATGGTTATGAGTCATAGGCTGGAATCGTAACCACTGGAGAGGGTTCTTGGCCACACAAACTGATGTGACTACGAGTCCCTCTATATGACTCGTAGTCACTAATTATAAGTCATGTTGAGGTATCATAGTTTCTTGGCTCAAGGCAAAGAGATTAACTGGAGTGGTTATGACTCTCTTGTAATGATTTATCATGAGTGGTAATGATTTGTTACCCTGAGTCATAACCATGGCAGTCTTTCTAGGCTCTCAAGTAAGAATTTCCACAACTTCTTGCCACAGCCTTGGACTGAGACGAGGCTTGATGAAGTGGAAAGCTAACCTCATGATCTATTTCTTGAGATGTTTAGAACATGAAAACTCGGGGTATTACTCTAATCTGTCCCCAAGATAACATCAAAATCCACCATATCCAATATTATTAAATCCACCAAGGTCTCCCTATGAAATATAGATACCGCATAGCCCCTATAGACTCTCCTAGCTACAGTGGAATCACCCACAAAGGTAGACATAGACAAAGACTCAAAAATACATTTAGGACCAAACAAAAGTGCACATCCATATTAGGAGTTACATAAGAAAGAGTTGACCTTGAATCAAGAAAATATAAACATCATAAGAGAAAAGATTTAACGTACCAATAACATTATCAGGAGATACGTTGGACTCCTACCGGATCGCAATAGCATAAAGATGATTCCAAATAGTGATGATACCAGAAGTAGCACCCTTTGGTGTGCGAGAAAAAGAAGTGGTAATCAAGACCTTGTTAGCCCCGTGGCTACTCTACCTATGGGATAGTTCTTTGTATGTCTCTACTGATAACAGCTGAAACACCGATTCCTCCTCTCGCCATAATAACCACAGCAAAGCTGACCACATATTTGGTAAGCAGGATAGGGTAGGGTTATCTGAGCTCCACTTGCTTGAGACTAGGCACCTTATGCCTTAGACCCATTGTTAGTCTAAAAGTGATGATCAACAGACAACTTAGGACAATGAGCACTATCCATCAAATAGAAATTAGAACCCCCACAATTCTTCTTCTTGGACCACTGTCTACCATTTCTACCACTATTCTGCTGTTCTTTACCCTGATCTAATAACTAAACTTCTTACTTTGTATCTCTCCTATTTTTTCTTACTTTTGTTTTCTCATCCTCAACTTGCTACATGTACATTAAAAGTCTAGAGATATCTATATCCTTATTTGGTATAGTAGACAAAAACTTCAAAACCAAGTCTCACGACAAGCCCAACGTAAACTTCCTCATTCTAGACCTCATGCTATATGCTAATTCCAGAGCACAGCGAGACAACTGATGAAAATTCAAAGCATACTCTTTCACACTCATTTTCTCCTTTCTCAGATTCACAAAATCCTCTGGCTTAGCTACCCTCAACTCCTGAGGAAATGAATGATCAAGGAAGGAACCAAAATCTTATCCCATAATATTGAATTTGCATCAATACTACATGACTGCTCCCATCCATATATCACTAATAAGCTACATCATTTAATTGATATGTAGCAAAATCTACACCCTTAGAATCAGTAGCATACATAACCAAAAATATCTTCTCTATATCATCCACAAAACCTTAAGGATCCTTCTCAACCTTAGAACCACTAAAGGTTAGGGGATTTAACCTTATAAACTTCTCAATATGGGTGACCTCAGAAGAAGAAGCAACAGAACCCTAGGTGGAGCAGCACAATCAGGAGCAAAGACCCTAGCCCGAGTTTACACTTCATAGGTGGGGTGAGTCCCCTCCACATTTCCCTAAGATCATATCACAGGTACTAATGCCTTTTAAAGCCATTTGTATCCCTTTAAACTTCTATGCAATATATTAGTTTAGAAAAAAAGTGGGCAAAACCATATTTCAAGCCAATTATTCAAGTGGGTTGAGGTAATTACAACTTTCAATCCCAAAATCAATTTATCCCCGGGAATCCACATCTCTTATCCCATTATCTATGCTCATGCACCCCAATAATTTCAAAAACCATAAATTTAAAGAATGAATCATCCATAATAACTATAGGAAAAATATTTAAACAATTACCATCCAAAACCCTCAACCCTTTATTTAAAAAAACCATTAAAATCATGGAAATATCAAGCCAGTGCATGCTATAATAAAAATAGAAGTTTAGGATAAGAGAACATACCTGAGATATCAGGATTTATGGAGAGAATTGATCCCTAGATGTGCACTCTCTTGAAAACCCTAGTTGTTTTTTCTTTAAGACTTAGAGAGAGTTTAAGAGTATTTTATAATTGTCTAAGCGATAAAAATAATCCCTTTTAGATGTTTTATGGTCATGGTTTATGATTGTTGAAAGAGGGAAATGACCAAAGTACCTTCAATTAAAAATGTAGGAAATTGGTCGCCAATCGTTATGTGTCACGTCACGACTCATGATGATCGGGTATGAGTCGTTGCCTAGTTTCGTAGTCTGGGTAGTGACTCACGACAAACTTAAGTAGCTTGGTCATAAGTCACACTATAAAACTTATGACCTCTGCCTTATGACTCGTAAACGTCTTGTTATGATATCAATAGAAACTTGGACATTCCTCATTGGTTTGCCTATGCATTGATCCTTATTGATTGTAATGAGTCTTCACGACTTATGAGGTCTATGTTGTACTCAGTACAGAAACTTAGGCTAATTCGCTAGTTTAGTTATAAGTCTCTCTCAACAACTCATGACCATATCTCACGACTCGTGAAATGCCAATCATAGCCTTGGTAGTGATCTCAAAATTTAGAAATTTCAGGGGACAAATTTGGGTTTTTACAAATAATTTATGGTGGCACGTAGTTTTTGAGTAGTAGGATATGTTGAACTCATATTCCCTTTCGGTGCTAGGTACTACTCTCAAAATCATACTATTGCTCGTACTATATCAATTAAGTTTACCTTAAAATAAAATTATAAGCTAAATAAGTATGAAAACACAATATGCTTCTATTTTCATCTCAAAATCTTGATTTTTTTATGAACTTCATATCTTGTCTGAAATCATAAATCAAAACTGAAACTTTATCATGTTGTTATACTTTTGTACGTGAACTAGTAAGCTTGAACTTCTTGTAAACTGGGTGCTTAATGCTCAATTGTAATCTTTTACCAACTCATACTAATTTTATGTCAAAAATACTAAAGTCAATTTATAAGGTCACTTTCATGTATAAAAACATAAATAAACATGAAATCTTGTGCAGAATAAGGCTTGATTCATGAGGAACATCATACTCTTGAAACATAAGAAAAATGGGTATGAACCCTCATTATAAATTCCTTCAATTCAAAGTAAAAACTCAACTTTTGGAAACAAGGAAAAAAGGTTATCCTTGTTAAAACCCCACGTAACCTAATGAACTTTCTCATGAGAGACTTGAGTTGAAACCTTGAAAGCTTGAATTTTTTACAAGAAACCCTTATTTGATGTTCTAGAGGATTTGGGAGAAGAAGAATTGTGTATTTGTGTTATGTGATGATGAAAACACATTAGTATTAGTTATAGGATGATTTAGGACGTAAATGACTTGTTTACCTTCAAAAAATTAAAGAAAAACACTAGTTTTAGCATCTATAGGTCCATGGGCGTGACACTCTCTTATCACGGAGCACAAAAGGTGTGCCACACTCTTATTGCAGAGTAGATAGGGCATTCCACACTCTTATCATGGAGTAAATAGGGTGCGTCATGCTTTTATCGCAGACCCTCATTGGATTGCTCGTAAAAATACTCATAACTTTTTGCTCGATATCAGATTAAGGCAAAATTAGATGCATTAGAAACAAAACTCAATTGAATTTTATTTGGTAGGTATTGAACTCAAAAAATAAATATATTCCAGACATTATACATGTTTAAAGTTTACCCATATAGTATCGTATACCAAAACTTTACTCAATCGATAATAATAGTTCTCAACTCAACTTTGGTCTAAGTATTTTCTATGAACATTCTTCACATTAGAAGAATTTGACATACTATATAAATAATCATGACACTTATACATGATTAAATAATCATTTTAGGCCTTTAAACATTCGATGAATGGTTAGAAGCTTAACTAGGAATTTGTGGGGTATTGCACCTAAGTAGAAGTCCTTTCACTCCATCACGATCTGCTCAACCATATTTAACTGAATACCCCTAATAGCATTAGCCACCACCAAGGCTTAAGATAAAGTATGTTAGTAGCAGTGTTCGATGGAAAAATACTTTGGGTTGCAATATTCAATCACCTTCTAGCATCAACTAAAAAATGGGTACCGGTGACATCCCCAGTTGATGGACAAAATACCTGATCCTTGAACGCCTCCTAAATTAGAGCATCCCTCAGCCATGCCATCTCTATCTCCCGGCCTTGGCTATATATTTGTGATTGAAGATATGGGTGTAACACCTCTAATTTTGGCACTTGAAAATTGCTTGACCTTTGAGCTTACTAACCAGACTATGACTCTCTTTATGAATTGTAAGGTATCTATACGGGTCATAGGAACCTAGTCTTAGGGTGACCAGTGAATATTCCCTTTATTTATGTCTTGGATACGAGTTGTACCTAACAATTTGTTTGAACACTCTATGAGTCAAAGTATGACTTTCATAATGAAACCAGTGTGGTGGCCCAAATATTTCTATACTAGTTATGACTAGGACCCTATGGGTTGTAGGGTCTCTTAGTGAGTTGTAGGGTGACTAGAGAGGGGTTCCTCATCTATTATCCATACTATGACTTGTGGTGATGAGTGGTTGTGAGTCCTTACAAATTATATAGTGACCCATAGTCACTGGTGATAATTTTTCAGCTTTTAATGAAGGGTACTTTGGATATTTCCCCTTTCCTACTTAGACCCCACATACATAAAATACCATGGGGCCATTATTTACAACCTTTATCAATCATAAATACTCTCTAAAATCTCTAAGGCAAGGTTAAGCTAGTATTTAAACAATCTGGCATCTAGAGCTTCCAAGGGTTGATTTCTCTTCATAAATCTTGATATCACAAGCATGTTACCCTTCCTCAAGTCTTAATTTATGAAAAACATATGTTTTAAATGGTTTATTTGTATGGATTTGAATGTGTGTTTTGGTATGGGTTGAGGGTTTTGGAATGGTTGATACTTAGATTATTTTCCCATTGTTTTCATGAGTTATTCATGCTTTAAATTAAATGATTTCAACTAATCGATGCATGAGTAAGGGAATTACAATGGGGTCGAGGTCCCTCCCCTCTCCACAAATTGATTTTTTTGAAATTGGAAATTGGTTTTGAATAATTGTGTTCCCTAAACCCATTTGTGTAAATGGCTTTGAATTGTTGAATTATTACTTGGTTTGACTTACTCACCTTTACTATTGCATTGCATAAATGGTTAAATAATAGACATGAATTTTGAAGGCTTTGTTGGCCATGTTTTGATTTAATAAAAAAGGGGGTCGAGGCATTCCCATATTTTTATTTGATAAATTAAGGGAGGTCAAGGCATTCCTCTAATTTGATTTAATGAACAAAATTAGGGAGAGACATTCCCCCAAGTAATAAAATTGTAATGGCATTATTATGAGCTTGCAAGCTAAATGGTATGGCGATACCTATGGTGTGCCTTAAAGTATAATTCCTTAGTTAATTAATGAGTTATGTGAAACTTGTTTTAAATGTGCTTAATAGGGGTTATGTAGCAAAGCCATTAAGGTGTGGGTCTCGAATGACTTATACTAGAAACTCATGTTTTCCGATGTGTGAGTTGGTATTAATGATGTGTGCATGGTTCACACTATTGATATATTTATATATAGGATTAATATGGGTTCAGGTCATTCTCTTGTCTTCCTTAATACCTCCAGTTTGTGCAGATAACACACAATGGGGCCTTTTCTACAACAGAGCTGAACCCATATAGCCCGTGGGTGCCTATTTATGATGGTTGAGCTACATAGTACAGGATAATATTTTACTATCATGCTAAACCTTGTTCCCTAACCTAGTATTTTACTTATATATGTATATGTTGATACGTTCATGGTTTTGATTTGGATTTTGCCTTGGCATTATTTTAACCCTTATCCATGAGTTACATGCTAGTGCTCACCCCATTATTCATCCTCAGATGTTGTATCCCCGTGCAATGTAGGGTTCAAAGGCACTTCTACTTTTCCTGCATAGTGATAGGTGATTCTAGAGTTGTTCGTGTGTCAGCTTGAAGTGGTGAGCCTCCTTCTAACGGAAGGCCCATTACTTTTTGGTTTAGTATATCATAGACTATTTCCTTTTTGGATATCATTGGGGTTGATGTGCTATAGAAATATAGAACTTTTGATGCTTAAAATGAGGAAAATATGTAAATTTTTGAGTTTTTTGTTATATATGATGCGTTTGGGTTTGATTTATAGAAAGTTACATTTTTTATGTTAAGTTCATGAAAATATTTAAAAAGGTGCTTTTGGCTACTTATTGAAGTAATTATGAATGTTTGGGACACTTTTCGGCTTATTTATAATCAAAGCATGTTTGAAAATTGAAGATGAGCTGAAAAGATGACTCCTGAAACTTAATAAGTCAACATGTGGACCGCAAGTAGGACATGGGGACTGCAAGTGGGCAAAGCAAGAGCTAGAATTCCAAAATACCAAAAGTTAAATTATAGGATTTGTTTGTCTTAGCACCTGTGCCTGCTACTTATGCCCACCCTACAGGCCACAGGTGCTACCTGCACCAGATTCAATGCACAATTAGGGACCATAAGTGGCCACCAATCCTATTTTCTTCTATTTTATTTGGACTTTGATTTTAGGGTTTCCTCACGTTCTATAAATACCCTTTATGTGTTTTTAGTAGGAGTTACGCACATTTGATACTCACAAATATATTTTGATTTTAAGATTCGATGTTGATCTTGGGATTCTCTTGTATTAACTTTAGTTGATTAATTCAGTTACGGTTATGGGTTTTCTACTTCTAATTATTATGATTTTATCTATGCTTTCAATTGTGAATGTTATTGATTAATATACAAGAATGAGGGGCTAAAACATATAACTAGGGTTATGGAAATTATGGCAGATTCACGAGGTAGGGGAAGTGCTATTGTTGTTGTAAAATAATGCCCATGAATGCATTTCTTTATCTTTATTATAATAATATTATCAACGGGTGCACATGTTAGGATCCCACCTGGATTATTTCTACCTACTCCAAAAGAAGAGTAGTGACTAGGAAAGGATAAAGATAACAATAATTTGGAGTTTCACTATCGATCCATGCTTTTAGGTGTTATCTTACTAAGATGGTTAGATTTTATCTAATAACTAGAAAATCAAATGGTAATAGTTAAATGGGATAAATATAAGGGTTTGTAAGGCGACATCCTGAGACTCAAAAGGTAAAAGGTGAAATCCTTTTGCTCATCTAAAAGACTGTAGAAGGTACATAACTTATTGATTCTGCATGAAAGGTATTGGGTTGTTCAACAAAGCACGATAAGCCTACAGAGTTGAGAAGCTAGGGGAACACAATCCTAGTGTTCACTTATTATTGCATACAACCGAATTTGACTTTTCTACTAATCTACATTGATACTCAAATCCCCCATTAATTTTTACAGTTTCTCCCATTGATTACAACAGATGAGAGCCACAATTCCTCATATTCCTTTGCGATTCATCTCTAATTTTTTTGGGTTAATATATTTGGCAGTGACCGTATCATCTTCTAACAAGAGATGTAGCTTGGACGTTACCAAAGGCATGTCCCAACATAGGTTAATGATTGGTATTGTTTAGAGGATTTGTGGATTACTGTGGTTGAGTTGGTTATTGATATTTTAAGATTCTTTTTATGTTATACATTTATATCTTATTATATGTTCAAAACTCATCCGCTTCTAGGTATGTTGTGTTCTATTGACTAGGAAATAGGGGTGTTCTCTGATCCTCAGTGGTCTTGAGATACCCGTACGGTCAGGACCTAGTTTGGGTTGTGACAAAGTTGGTATCCAACCTAGGTTTGGTGTCGTTGGATGTCGACAAAGCCATGTCACATAGAATCTCTTTTATGGGTATAATATAACATATCACACTTATACGGGAGGGGCTACAAGGCATTTAGGAATGTTTTCCCTTCTTGTGTTCTGTTTTTGGGCGTAGAATCTAGGATGTTAACATTTTCTCTAATTCCAGTTTTTCACATTTTAGATCATTCCTCCTCGAAGATCTAATACTCATGGAAACTAATATGTCCCACCCAAGGACAGTGTCGACAAAATTTATCTTATTTCTAGAGTTCAGACTCGGTCTAGGGTCATGGCTACTAAATGTACTACCCCTCGTAGAGTTCCACCAGTCCCTATAATTCCTCCTCAGGCTCCTTGGGTTGAGGGTTATCGGGCCCTACCACCCTAAGAAGATATTTCTAATGCCGAGTTTCATCAATTTATTCATCTACTGACCCATATGGTAATATCTCAATAACATTAGTCGAGTCCTTTTGGTACTATTTTAGATATGGCCAACCTAGGTATATTCAAAGGCACTATTCTTCAGGCGATGTTGCTACTATGCTATTAAGGTCTTAATTGCTATTTATTCAACTCCTACACTAAGGGGTGCTACTTCTGGTACCGGTATTGGCTGAAATAATCTATATGCTCTTGCCCCTTGTCAAGATTTTAAGGCATCTCTTGATGTTGTTACTGGTATGCTTCATTGCAATCTTTTCTTGTGGTTAATGAGTTTCCCGAGGTATTTTCTAATGATCTTCCTGATATTTCTTATGATAGGTAAATTGATTTTGGGATTATCCTCCTGTTGGGTAACCATTCTATCTCTATCCATCCTTATAGAATGGCTTTGGCTGAGTTGAAAGAACTTAAGGAGCAGTTGAAGATCTTCTTGATAAAGGTTTTATCTACCCTATTATTTCTCCGTGGGATACTCCTATGTTCTTTGTGAGTAAAAGGGATGGTTCCCTATGAATGTGTATAGACTATCACCAGTTGAATAAGGTAATGGTGAATAATAATTACCCTCTTCCTAGGATTAATGATCTATAGTTAGGTTATCATAAGTTGAAGATTAGGGAGATGGATATCGCTAAGATTGCTTTTTGTACCCGGTATGGCCATTATGATCTTTTGGGCATGTCCTTTGGGTTGAATAATGCCTCGATGACATTTATGGATCATATGAATCGGGTGTTCCATCAATTTCTTAACTTGTTTGTCAATATGTTCATTAATGACATCCTGGTATATTCTAAGAGTGAAGTAGATCATGTCGATCACCTTTGTATATTGTTGTAGACCCTTAAGGATCAATATTTGTATGCTAAGTTTTCAAAGTGTGAGTTCTGATAGAATGCTATTACTTTTCTGGGTCACTTTGTTTCTAGTGATGGGAGCACAGTAGATCCACAAAAAGTTATGTTTGTTAAGAAGTGGCTAATCCCTATGACTCCAATTGATATTTGGAAATTCGTGGGTTTATCCAAATATTATAGGAGGTTTCTAGATCATTTCTCTTTGATTTTTCATCCATTGACTAGATTGGATTATAAAAAGGTGAAGCTTCTATGGTTGGATTCTTGCGAGGGTATCTTTGAGAAGTTGAAGGATAAGTTGAATTTTGCTCCTGTTTTGACCCTACCCAAGGGTACTGATAGTTTCAATGTTTATTGTGATATGTCTCGTGTAGGACTGGTTTGTGTGTTGATACAGTGGGGAAAGGTCATGGCATATGCTTCTAGACAATTGAAGGTGAATGAGAAGGACTATATGACTCATGTCACAAATGAGCTTATCAGAGATATTCTATAGATCCTTGATCATCAACTCTAGAGCCATGGAAGACACCATCTCTAGAGGAAATTTTATGAGACTATACTAAGAGGTATCTTCAGAGATGTTAGATCAGATATCGCTAACTAACCAAGGGTGGAAAACTTAGGAGGTTAAGAGGAGATCTGGCATATATGCTATTGGTGCCACCTACGAATAGAAAGTAGTTGATGATTCAGTAGTATAAGAAATTATGTTTCTAAGAATGGGTTTAGGGGTATTTAGCAAAGCAACTTGTATCAGTCACTTCCGAGAATGTCAATGTAATAGCAACACAAGGTTCAACTTCCAAAGCTTACAAGTCAGAATTAAAAGAGGAAAGTAATTATCTAGATCATCAGATAACGGGTTTTTTGAGCCCACTGGCAAAGGAATCAAATTTGAAACTATTATGATAGATAAAAAGACCATGGTAGAGAGAGAAATGGAGATTGAAGTAATAAGGATAACTACAGAGAGATAGGAGATTAGCCTTAAGGAGATTAAGACTGACATATCAGGATTGACCTAGAAAGAAAAGTCATATGCCATTCTATCAAGCACTTGGAGCACCGGTTCGGGCAGATGTCAGCAACTCTGAACCAGAGGCAACCAGGTACCCTTTCAGGTAACACTATGTAGAATCCAAAAAATGATGGTCATTATATTGTTATTACCACAAGGAGTGGTATTACTACTATGGATCCCCAACAACTTGCTATAAAAGTTATTGATGATGAGACACCTATTCTTGAGTCAAAAAAAAGCAATAGGTGGTGATGATGTAGTTGCTAAGAAAAGAGGTAAGGGCCTGATTGCTGAGAAAGAAATAAGACAAATTCTGAGACCACCCCTAAATTTTACTCAGCAACTGAAGCATAAGAAAGATAGTGGTAAGTTCAAGTGATTCATTAAGATGCTGAAAGAATTGAGCTATAACATACCTCTTCTTGAGGCATTGGAGTAGATGCCTGGTTACGCTAGGTTTATGAAATAATTCGTGACAAAGAAGAAAAGAGTGATAATTGAGGATATTTATGGTTAGCACCACTGGCAGTGCAGTCATGACTAGGTCTTTGGCGCAGAAAAAGGGTAATCCCAGAGCATTCACTATACCATGCACTATTGGGTCATCCTAATTTTTCAAAGCCTTTTGTGACTTAAGAGCCAACATTAATTTGATACCGCTGGTTGCAGTCAAGAAATTTAGCTTGGATCCTTCAGAACCGGCTTTAATACAATTGTTGATGGCTGTCACACGATGAAGAAATATATTGGCATTTTATTTTATGTGATCATCAGAGTGGATGACTTCATCTTTTCATCTGACATTGTTATTTTATACTGTAAGGTTTACACCGAGATGCCCATAATATTAGGGATACTATTTATAGCCTAAGTAGAGGAATGGTTGACATGGATAAAGGAGAGTTTAAATTCAAAGTCAATGGTAAGGAGACTACATTCAACATCCGAAAGTAAATGAAGCAGCCAACCGACATGAGGGTACTGTTGGTCATCGATTATATTAACGATCCTGGAGAGTAATCTTATGGGTATCTTAATGAATTTTGAGTAATCAAGATACATGCATCATGTCACGATGTTAAATCAAGTGTTGCATAGGAGGCAACCTATGCTCATTTTGGTGAAGTCTGAGTAACCATAACAACCACGTCGTGCTGTAGTGTTAAATCAAGCATCGAGTAAGAGGCAACCCACTATTTATAGTGTTCATATTTTTATAGGTTTTTAGATCTTGGATTTAACTAAATGTGGTTAAAATTGCTACATTCATCAATTTTCAAGTAAGGGGAGCATGTGATCAACCCACCATAGTCACAAGTCCCACATGGTAAGTTGAGTAATAAATTTAAAAGTCAAATTTTGAGGATTAAAAATGGTAAGTTGTGGACTTTGGCATTTAGTTATATTTTGGGACCTCAAAATTAGCTTATGTGACCTTAAGTATCTGGAAAAATATCAAAAATCCAAGTTTGAAATACAGGGAAGCAGGTCAAAACTTTTGGCCCTGCACTTGCGCCCTGCACCTGCTGGCCGCAAGTGGAACTTGTACCCCATACCTGGCCGCAGGTGGTAAGTGCAAGTGGCTATCGTGGCTAGGTCATGTATGGGTCCAAATTTTAATTAAAATTTTAGTCCCACAAACACATAAATATGACCTAAAATAACCCCCCACCTATATTTGAATATCCTTAACCTCATTTTAACTCATTCAAATCCTCAAAACTTTACTTTTCTCTTTGAATTCAAACTTCCCTCTTAAAATCCAAACTAACCCACCCTTGATTCAAGGCTAAATTGACATTTATTTGAGATACCAACTTATCCCAACACACTAAAACAAGTTCCAACTTTGGTTTTGATTGACTTGTTCACTTCCAGTTCACCATAAAAAAGGTAACTTTCTTGGCTCCTCATGCTTATGCATTGATCTATTCATTGTTTAAATAAGTTGATATGTGTATTTCATTTCAAAACATATATAATCTATCATCATTGTATATAGGAGCCTTGAAGTATCCTAAAATCTTAATGTATGGCCTTGTTTTGAATTAAAATCTAAAGTTAGGCCCCAACCGAAAGTTGAACTTGAATAATTAGAGTAATACCACAATTTGAGCATGTTTGTTTGCTTTAAAATTCATAATTTTAGATAGGTGTGTACACATTGGAATTGTTAGGTTTTCGAATAGGCTATAGGGGGTGTGAAAATTGAGGAAAATTTTGAACTTTTCAAATTTTGAGTTTTTCTTCAACTTTTTCTCTCTCTCATTTTTATTGGAAACTAATGACTAGTTTTTCAGGTACACATGGAACCAAAGGATACGAAAAAGAAGGCTGAGACTTTGAGGATACGAGCAAAGTATCTCAAGCCTAGTGGTTTAGTAGAGGAGTACTTGATTCATTGGAGGAGAAGGCGACAGTTGGAGTGACATGTAAAGTTACTAGCAGACAAATACACCAGGTGGCTCAGGCAGCTATAAACCTACCAACGATAAAGTCGGCATGAATGTCACCCCCACACGCTCTCCCACCTGATGATGATTATTATGATGAAGAAGAGACAGATTCTAGGTCTACTCTACAAGTTGCTGCCAAGATCCCTAGTCCGAACAGGGGTCACAAGATTCATCTGAGGATGCTGTGTAGGAGGAGTCATTAGCAGTACCCCAATCTGAGGAGGGTACCATAATATATATATATAACATTCAGATGTACCCTAATTTAAGGGGGTACAGAGTGGGCTACCCATAATATATCAGTACAGTAGGGGAAGAGTTTTGCACCTACACAGGCCATAGAGACACCTCCCAAGTGGTGTGTAGAGGATATACGAGCGGTTCATGATATAGAAAGTCATCTCTAAAATACTGGCAGGCCTAAGAGGCTTATTTATAAGGAGTGCCAAATCAATCTATATGGACTGAGGCAATTACCACATTTACAGGTAGCATTTGATTGATATTAGTTAGAGTGGATGACTCGACCACTTAGTTCTAATAGCCCAACAATAGTGCATGAGTTTTATGACTCATACCCAGCTATAATAGATATTACTATACATAGATTAACAGGACCAATGAGGCACATGGAGCAGCCATAACTTGATCATTCACTTATGTAAGGGGTCAGAGTTGATATTTTAGTCAAGATATCAACCGAGTCATTTTTTGCCCAAACTATATTACTCCCCCATTCAAAGTTGAGTGTGACTATAAGATGATGGTCATACGTGATCGATACATCATACGGGAAGCTAAGCACAAATGAGATAGAGTAAAGATGGCTAAGTGGATAAATAACTATATTTTACCTTTGGGTGATGCAACCCCATAGAATAAGGGGCATGGTGTGATCTAGAAAGGGCTATTAACTTTAGAGGTCAAGTTTGATGGTTGTTGATCAGATACCGACTATTCCCCACTGCTTCAAATAATTTTTTGACTTGGAAAAGAGTAACCCTGGTTACTTTTATGATGGTTGGATGTTTTATTGATTTTGCAGATATCCTCTAGCATAAGATACATGATAGAGCATTTGAGGAGTTCTCTAATTTGTCATTTCCTTGCATGATTTAAAGGTTGTTGATAAGGTTGGTGTAACTGAGATACTAGGAATAGATTAGAGGGTACGTGCTATGGCTACTATGCAGACTAATAGTATGAAGGGTATATCACACCCAAGCTTTCTCAAGAGATCTATAGAGCCAGCCGCAGTATCTAAGGCCCAGATTAAGTGCCCAATAGTTTCCATTGAGCCTAGTAATACACATCGAGGCAATGTAGGTGTTAGTAATGATATATAGATCAGGGAGCAAAGACAGGATCCAGATTCGAGTATGTAGGGTGAGAGGACACCTACTACTTCTTCATCAGCCTCATCTTAGACGTCATAGCCAGCTGGCATATCTTCAAAGCCTACTTGCCCATCCATGACAACTCCTCCTACAGGTATGATCACTATATCTTGAGAGTTTTTATAGAGCTTAGTGTACTGTCGTAGGGCTACATATTATTGGTTGAGGGTTATTGAGACTGAGATGACTACTCTCTACAAGCAAATAAGATCAAAGGTTCAGACTAGATTCGAACAGGTAGAGGCCAAATAGAAGGCCACATAGAGAGCTTCACTATTCAAGCTGTGTGATCACTTCCAGACATATATTAATGAGTTTGAGAGATGGTTAAAAACTTGATTCACAAATACATATGCCCCAGATCTAGCCTAGATAAGAAGGGATTTTGATATACTATGAGTAAAGATACGCTCTCTCACAGAGAGTTGTGTATCAGCCACTCTCTCAGTTATACCATAGTGGCGTAGATATCACCTTTATGCATACTAAAAAAGTTTGATTTCTTTATGGAGAATTATGAGAAGGTCCTAACAGTTGGAGCAAAAAGAGGTCACATAGAAGACTTGTAGGATCCTAATATACCATATGACAAGGCGGCTAAAAGGTCCATACATGATTTGATGGACACTACAATAATTGATAGGCAGAGGCATGTAGCGATAGTAGCGGATTCATTTTTTAGTAGTGCACTGCTACCAACACCACCTTCACCAGCTGATATGCCCCCATCTGGGATGGTCATGACACAAGCGCCTAGTATATCCCAGGTATATTTTCACTTCCCTCTATTTAATTTATTTTATCACATTAAGGATAGTGCACACTTTTTATTTGAGGGTGGGAATACCATGTCGTCGTGGGTTTTTGGGGTGCTTCTTCTTTTCTTGTTGGCCGTGGTATGGTTGTAGAGCCAACATGTCTAGGTTAATTTGTATTGTATTGTGTTTTGTATATGTTTTGTGTAATTAGGATATTTTTAAGTATTTAGGATAGTTATCATCTTTTTTTATGGATTTTTGAGAAAAATGATACCCCTTCAAAATTTGTGTTTTTGAACTGTGTGAATGTGTATATATCTATGAACATTATGGATCTTGTTATGACATTTGATTTAGGGACATGATAATCATTTCTAACAATTGCATGAACTGGATAGGTAATAACTTGTGATATTAACTCTGTACCACGTGTGTGTGAGATACAACCTAGCTCTCCTTGTGTGTTGAACTCAGAACTTGCCCATTTAGTCTTGCCTAGGTTGTAGGATAGTCGGTTAGGAAAGGATCATAGTTCATTTTTTATTTTAGTCCACTTTTAGCCTAAATGACCTTCCATGTATGAATTATATCCCTTGATCCCTATTTTGAGCCTTATAGCCTATTTTTCTTATTTCACCTATTCACCTCCCTATTTATATTGTAATGAACCTGTGTTGACCCTGGCCCTCCTTGGACATTGTGCACCTCAACTCAGGCTAAATGCCTAAGTTAATGGTGGCTATCATAGGGGTGTGTTATGTAAAATAGGTATGTAGAAGGAGAAAATAAGAGAAAAAGTTAGTAGAGTTGGGTGTGGTAGAAAAAAAAAGAAAAGAAAAAAATAAAAAGAAAATAAAAACTGTGAAAAAAGAAAAAAGGAAATAATAAAAGACTACACTCAACCAGAATGCGCAATAAAGAATTAAAAAGGAGAAATAATGGTGGAATAAAAAGAAAATTAGCTAGTAAGTTAGATGCCAAGGTTAGTGTAGTACCAAGGAGGCTTAGTCACTTGATATGTCCATATGTACCACACCAGTCCCAAAGCCTACATTACAAGCCAAGAAAATTCCTATAGTGATCCTAATTTGACTGTCTGAAAGTTAAGGTAAGGAAAATAAGGGCAAGCCTATGGCATTTGATGCACATTGATTGGAACTTCTCTTATGAGTGTGAGTATCTCTTGACTGTTCCTGCATTAACATGCATGATTTTATATTAGTGAGTGGGACTTCTTTATTGTGAGGGAACATGAGTCATATTGCTAGTTATTTTCTTATTTCAGATAGTGTAACATGTACATATGTGTGGTTGTCTGTTGCTAATGCAATGTCATATCTTGATCTCATTGTGTTATATTGTTGTGCTTCATATTCATACACAATTGGTTTTGATAAGTAAGATTAGAGGGTGTTCTGTTCTAAGCTTAAAGTGTCGATTGACTGCCTTAAATAACTTATATTCTCCTAGTTAGGCATTGTTTTTGATTTGTTATGTTTTGTTTTGTTGCCTGAGGACATACAAATGTTCTAAGTTGAGGGTATTGATGTGCTATAGAAATATAGCACTTTCGATCCTTAAAATGAGGAAAATATGTAAGTTTCTGAGGTTGTTTTGTTAGATATGATGCATTTTGGGTATGTTTTATAGGAAATCATGTTTTTGATGATAAGTTAGTAAAAAAGATGAAAAAGGTATTATTGGCTGCTTATTGGAGCAATTATGGATGTTCGGTACAATTATCGACTTGTTCGTGATCAAAGCATGTTCAGGAATTGAATAAGAGCTGAAAAAATGACTTCCAAAATTTATAAAGTCAACATATGGATCGCACGTACGACATGTGGACCGCAAGTGGGAAAAGCAAGTGCCATAAGTCCAAAATTCTGAGAGCTAACCTACAAGGATTTTTGGTCCTGGTACCTACTCCCACTATTTACGCCCACCCTATAGGCCGCAAGTGCTACCTGCACCTAGGGTCAAGGCACAAGTAGGGACCATAAGTGGCCACCAACCCTATTTTCTCCTATTTCACCTGGGCTTTGAGTTTAGGGTTTTCTCATGTACTATAAATACCCATTATGTGTTTTTAGTACGATTTACACACTTTTGATACTAACAAATATATTTTGATTTTAATATTTAATTTTGATCTTGGAATTCTCTTATATGGACTTTAGTTGATTAATTTAGTTACGATTTGGGTTTTCTACTTTTGATTATTGTGATTTCATCTATACTTTCATTTATGAATGTTATTGAGTACTTCACAAGCATGAGTGGCCAAAACCCATAGATAGTGTTGTGGAAACCCAAGTAGATTGACAAAGTAGGAAAGTGCTATTGTTGTTTTGAACTGATACCCATGTATGTATTGCTTTATATTCAATATAATAGCTTTCTAAACGAGTGCACAGGTTGGGATCCTGCTTATATTATTGCTAATTACTCTAAAAGAGGAGTAGTGACTAGGAAAAGATAAAGATAACAGTAATTTGGAACTTAACTGTCGATCCGCACTTATAGATTATATCTTAGTAAGATATTTATAGTTTATCTAATAACTAGAGACTCAAAATGTAATAGTTAACTGGGATCACGACAGGGTTAGTAAGGTGACGTCCTGATACTCAAAAGGTAAAGGGTGAAATCCTTCTGCTCGTCTAAAAAACTGTGGAAGATATATAATTTATCGATTCTGTATGCAAGGTATTAGGTTAGTTCAACAAATCACGATAAGTTGATATTTGCTACTAGTTCTACATTAATACTCAAATCCCCCCATTTACTTTTCTAGTTTCTCCCGTTGATTACAATAGCTAATAATCATGATTCCATGTATTCCCTTGGGATTCAACCCCCAATATTTATTGGGTTACTATATTTGGAAGCTACCATATCATCTCCTGAGAGGAGGTATAGCTCGAACATCACTAGGGGCATGTCCTGACTTAGGTTGATGATTGGTATTGTTTAAAGGCTTTGTAGATTAATATGGTTAGGTTGGTTATTGATATTCTCAGATTCTTTTCATCTTATACTTTTCTATCTTATTCTATGTTTGAAATTTATCTGTTGCTAGGTATGTTATGTTCTATTGACTAGGCAATAGGGGTTGTCTCTGATCCTTGGTAAACTTGAGATACCTGTCACGGTAAAACCCTAGTTTGGGTCATGAAAAATTTAGTATTCGATACTAGTTTTGGTATCGTTAGGTGTCCAAAAATTCATTCAAGTAGAATCTCTTTTATGGGTGTGTAGCACGCCACACTTATAAGGGAGGGGCTATAAGGCATTTAGGAATGTTTTCCTTTCTTGTGTTCTATTTTTGGGATGTAGAGACTAGGATATTAATATCTCCTCTAATTCTATTTGATCGCATTTTAGATTATGCCTCCCCAAAGATCCGATACTCGTGAAAACTCCTATGTCCCACCTGAGGATAGTATGGATGGAACTCATCTTGCTTATGGAGTTCAAACCTGTTTTAGGGTCCCGACCATTGATTGTACTACCCTTCGTAGAGTTCCACCACTCCCTACAAGTCCTCCTCGGGCTGAGGGTGATCATGCCTTACCACCCTAAGGAGATATTTCTAATGCTAAGTTTTGTCAATCTATTCATATTCTGACCAATTTGGTGACATCTAAGTCACATCATTTGATTCCTATTGGTACTGTTGTAAGTTCTTCTGAGGTTACCTGATTTGGGTAGTTTATGAGGCTCAATCCCTTAATCTTTATTAGCTTTAAGGTGGAAGAGGATCCTTATTAGGATGAGATAGAGAATATATTCAGGGTAATGCATGCTTTTGACTTTGAGGGTGTGGAATTTATCATATATCAGTTGATGGATATGGCATATTAGTGGTATGAGGAGTGGGATCAGTCTAGGAGTGATGATGTGGAATTATCATTGTGGGATAAGTTTTCTGGTGCCTTTCTGGATCGTTTCTTTCCTTAGGAGTTGAGGGAAGCTAAAGATAAGGAGTTTGTTAATCTGAAATAAGGTAGGATGACTATGAAAGAGTATGCCCTGAATTTTATCAATTGTCCTATTATGATCCTGAGCTAATATCTATCATGAGGGCTATGATAAGGAGGTTCGCTTGGGGATTATCCCAGGATTTAGTATTGGTGTGCAAGAACGCCTTGCTTAATAGTGATGTGGATACCTCTAGGCATATCGTGTATATGTAGTAGGTTGAAGATAAAAAAAGAAGCAATCCAAAATAGGGAGAGAGAAGGTGAGAGGTCCAGAAATTTTGAGTAGGGTGAGAGCCAACAAAATAGTGGAAGAGATGGTAGGCAATGGTCTAAGAAGAAGCTGGGAAATTTTAGTTCTTCGTCTACAACTAGTACTCTATATCCTAATCCATTCAGTGATCGTCTCTTTAAGAGAAACAGTGGGTTTAAGGAATAAGGTGCCCAATCACATGACAGTGAGGCCCAGTTAGCTTCATCATATCCTCTTTCCAGAGTTTATGGATGGTTTCACCATGGATTTTGTGATGAGAGAACAAAAAGTGTTTCAGAATTGGCTAGAGTGGGCATATTCATAGGCATTATCCTTCAGGAGATGTTGCTACTGGGGCTAATAAGGCCTCGGATGCTATTTCTTCATCTTTTGCACCAAAGGGTGCTACTTCTGGTATCATCACTGGCCAGAATCATCTATATGCTCTTGACACCCCTCAGGATTCTGAGGCATCTCTTGATGTTGTTATTGGTATGCTAAAACTTTTATCGTATGATGTATATTGTCTTCTTGATCCCAGGTCTACCCTTTCTTATGTGACCCCTTATATGGCAATTCACTTTGGTATTGGTCCTGAGTGTATGCCTGATCCCTTTTCTGTGTCTATCCTAGTAGGTGACTCTATTGTGGCTAGGAGAGTCTATAGGGGTTGTATGGTATCTATATATGGTAGGGAGACATTGGTGGATTTGATAAAGTTAGAAATATTAGATTTTGATATTATTGTATAGATAGATTGGCTCCATTTGCGCTATATATCTCTTAATTGTAAGACCTGAAGGGTCAGTTTCTAATTAAAGAAAAACCAATGGTTGAGTTTGAGGGAGTTTCCAATTCCTTAATTTGGAGGGCCCATCATTACAATATGTTCCTGTGGTTAATGAGTCTCCTAAGGTCATTCCTGATGATTTTCCCCGCATTTCCCTAATAGGTAAATTGATTTTGGGATTGAATTTCTATCAAGTACCTGTCCTATTTCTATCCCTCCTTACATAATAGCTCTAGTTAAGTTAAAATAACTTAAGGAGTAGTTGAAAGATCTTCTTGATAAGGGTTTTATCCACCCTAGTGTTTCTCCGTGGGGTGATCTTATGATTGATGAGTGGTGATTTTACGACCTATTCTCACTAAACTTTTGTGCACATTACCTTGTTTTGAATGAATAAATGGCACATATTTATGAGTAAATGCACTAATATCCACTCATTGTAGGCATAGATTGGAAAAGATCAAAAGATATAGAATGGACCTTAAAATGATAAAATGGGGGCAAGGAAGAGTGCAGCTGAAGACTGATGATAGGCGTATTTACACGCCTAAAGAACTATAATTTACCCATATTTTAGCTAAGTTTTGGGGACAAACTATATAATTCATGCACTTTTTGTCCTTTTTCCTGTAAGTGAGCTAACAAACGTGATTAGAAAGTTTTCAGGTATAAATGATGCAGATTTTAGAACTTTATGGATAACTTGACGCTAAAGGAAGCTTCACGAAAAAAGGGAAGGATAGCTTGGACGCCTAGGACCAAAAGTGACGCATGGGAAACCTGTCCCGGGCAAAAACAACATTTTGTGAGACTTTGGGGATCAGCAGTAACCTATGAGGATTAGGATAATAATGCAGTAATTTATTAGGATTAGGATAAGTACGCAGTAGCCTAGAAGGAATAGGATATGGGTATTATAAATACCCTATTTTTCTGTAGTTTTAAGGGACACTCATTATTATTCTCATCATTCACATGCTAATTCATTCATCTACAACTCTAAACAATTTGCTTTCAATTAATTCTTAATTACTTTCTCTTCATCTATTCGACTTCTAAATTTTCACAACAAGAGAAACGCTACTTGCAAGGTCTTCACGCCACAAACCCTACCAACTTATTCTTCACGTTATACTTTTATTTTGGTATGATAATAATGTCTATTGTGATTTCCATTGCACTTATGAGTAGTTAAACTTCTCTGTTGGGGTTATGGAAGTCTTATGAGATACTATCTATTGCTATCAGTTTGTGAATTCGTGACACGTATGCTGCTTATATCATTATTCTCTTCATCTTAATGCAAATTCTTGTGGTTGAAAACACATAGAATATGCCAGTATAGCATTAACTTGTTCGAAAGAAAAGTTCTATGTCTGGAAAAGAGATAATGTCAAGGTAATAGGGCACCAACCCCTGTTAAAAAATTAGTGTCGTAACTGGATTAACCTCTTGGAGAATTTGTACCATTAGATTCTCTTTAAGCTCGAAAGAGTTAAAGTGAAATAGTCCTTGTTAGGTCGGAAGACGCTTGGATTTACCATAGAATACAATTCTCTATAAGCACATGCATGTCTGAATTCTGCTTAACTCATAGCCAATAGAGACGTATAACTCATAAGGTGGACATAACCCCAACTCTCAATTCTCATTGATTAAAACCTTACGAAATATTCTTTCTTTTTACTTTGCTATTTTCCGTTTTCACTTTGTTACAGTAATTGCACGCTACAATCCCTCCTTTTTATGAGACTTGCACCAAAAGTCTACTAATCATTGCTTACTTAGTGACCAAGTATTCTCTGTGGGATTCGACACCCAACCCAGTTGGGTTCTATATTTGACAACGACCGCTTACTCTCTTACAAGAGCTGTAGTTTGAGTGTTATCAAAAATTGGCGCCGTTGCCGAGGAATATGGTTGTCCACTAAGTTTTTGATAATTACTAGACCCCTTGGTCAAAGATTCTCGTACTTTACTTTTAGTTTTTGTTTTTATTTTTTGCAGGTTTTATTCAGTGCATGCCCCATACTCGAAGTTTTGGTCAACTGTTATTACCTATAAATCCTGAACCACAACGTATTGGTAGAATGGAAACACAACGGGAAATTGAAAGTATGGATGCTCAATAGGAACAGGAGAGACTAATTGTTCTAGCCGCCGCTCAAGTGCATCAACAGAATATTGATAACCCCGGGCGAGCAACAAATCCTGACGATAAGGATCTAGGTGATGACGAGTTACTAAACCCTAGGCGTGATGCTGAGATAGTAACACCTGCCAACAGAAGAGATCGTCAAGCTAGGTTTAGGCATGAACGCCGACCCGTGCAACCAACATTCGACGATGATGATGATGATGATCATGATGGAGCTGGAGCCACAGGAGCCATTATTCCTCCACCATTGGCACCCGGAGCCAAGTTCAACATCACGCGCACCATGATTCAGTTATTTCAACTCAAGGGATTATTTGATGGACTAGAAGGCGATGATCCGAATATGTATCTGATCAACTTTATTTCTACATGCAAGACGTTTGACAATACTAGCATTGGTCAGAATGCAATTCGATTACGCATTTCTATAGGTCTCTGTTTGGGGAGGTAACTCTATGGTTGAATGGGCTGACGCCTGATTCTATTACAAATTGGAGGCAATTGAAAGACGCTTTCCTAAAAAGATTCTTTCCGCAATCCAAAAGAGCATAATTGAGAGATAAAATCAGCAATTTTTGACAACTACCAACTGAAGCTCTCCACGAAACATGGGAGAGGTTCAAAACAAAGCTTAAGCGGTGCCCAAACCATCATATGACCAATGTCCACTTGATGGAGATATTATACATATCTTTGAATTCAATAACTAAACTAGTGGCAGATAATGTGGATGGAGGATCATTTATGGACCTCACCTTTGGTCAGGCAAGCAATATGCTAGATCGAATGACGAAGCAAAGTAGAGCTTGACATACTAGGGATTCTGAGGTAGCAAGCCCCACTTTGTCTATCGGCATGACTGCGAAACAAAGGATAAGAGATGAAAAACGCGATCAAGATATGGCACACCTGAAAACACAAGTGGATCTTCTTACAAAGCATCTATTATCAGGGAAGACCGAAAAAATTAAAACAGTGGCGTCAAAAGGAAGAGAGGTATCCGATTCTAAGGAAGAAGCCAACTACGTGAACAATCAGGGAGGTTTTTGAGGTAATGCCCAAGGAAACTAAGGTCGAAACTATTATGATAATTTGGAAACAAAGATCGTGATCAAGGGAGTTGGAAGAACAAGACTGATAGGAGGGGCGTATATGTTCCTCCTGGACGACGTGAGGCCACTGAATCTGGTTCAGGAAATATGTCTATGGAAGATATGATGGCTAAGTTTCTGAAAGGAGGGGAAACAACTAGCACGGGAGTAACAGAGGTAATAAATGACTTGGACTCAATGAAGCAATTGGTTGATTCACATTCCACTTCAATAAGACAGCTGGAACAATAATTGAGTCAAATTTTAGCCACATTAAATTAGAGAAAAGTTGGCACCTTACCGAGAAACACAGTGCAAAACCAAGAAATAATGGAACATGCATAGCTGTTACTACTAGGAGTGGTAAGGAGCTGGAAAATTCATCCCAAAGCAAGCAAGTGGCCGATGATATCAATGGAGAAGATGATGTCGCCGAAGCCAATAATGACGCTCATGACGTCATACCTCTATATCCATAGCCTGAAAAGATTTCCGAACCAAAACTTGATGAAAATAAAGTTTTGGAGAAAACAATTCCCCTTCCACCACCTCCTTTTCCTCAAAGATTAAAGAAGAGAGCTGATGACACTAGGTTCAGCAAAATTCATGACGATGTTGGAGCAGCTGACCATTAATATTTCTTTGGTGGAAGCACTAGAGAAGATGCCCGGATATGCTAAATTCATGAAGGATCTGTTTACAAAGAAGCGGGCAGTAAGCTATGAGCTAGCAGATGAATTTCATCATTGCAGTGCTATCGCTACAAGATCACTAGTTCAAAAGAAGGCCGACCCTGGTGCTTTCACTATTCCTTGCACGATTGGATCGTTGGATCTTTCTAAGGCATTGTGCGATTTGGGAGCTAGCATCAATTTGATGCCACTATCTATTTAAAAAAAGTTGGGGTTGGGTGACCCCACACCAACCAATATGCGGATTGTGATGGAAAATAGGTCGGTAAAACGACCTGTTGGTATCTTAGATGATGTGTTGGTGAAGGTTTCCACCTTCATCTTTCCTGCAGACTTTGTGATATTGGATTGTGAGGTAGATTCTGACGTTCCCATAATCTTGGGACGCCCTTTCCTCGCCACTAGAAGTGTGCTTATTGACATGAGAGATAATGAGCTTTTGTTTTGAATGAATGACAAAGTGATTCATTTTGATTTGTGCAAATCAATGAAGCAGCCGAGAAATATGAATGTGTTCTCTGTAGCTGATGTTTGTTATGAGAATAAGAAAGCATTATCTATAAATAAATAGCTTACTGTTGAGCCATTGACTGCTGCACTGCTGAATGTGCAGCATGAGGATGATGAAGATTATGAAGAAACTATGTGTGCTCTAACAGAATTAGTATCCTATTCTCATATGCCTAAGCAGCCGGACCTTGATCTTAAGAATCAATCGTCACCAACAGCGAATACTTCCATAGAAGAGCCACCAGTGCTAGAATCGAAAGAGCTCCCCAGGTATGCATTCTTGGGAAGTGGAAATACACTTCCAGTGAGTGTTACAGCTATTTTAGGTAAGCAGCATGTAGAGGCTCTAATCTCTGCTCTGATAAGGTACAAGAGAGCCATTGGTTGGTCTATTGATGATATAATTGGTATCCCTCCTGGGATATGTATGTAGAAGAGTCATATCGAAGAAGATTGAATGCCTACAAGTAAGCATCAGCGTCGTCTGAATCCATTCAGAAAATGATGCCCCATCTATCTCGATGAAGTCTAAGTAATTGAGATAGCTATGTCGTGCCGCGACAATAAATCAAGCGCTTGGTGGGAGGCAACCCATTGTTTTCAATTGTTTTTGTTGTTTTTATTTTCTTAGGATTTTGTCGATCCACGACCAAAACTAAGGCGCTTGATGGGAGGCAACCCATCGTTCTAATCGTTTTTGTTGTTTTTGAGTAAATGAAGGTGCAAGAGGTGTAAAGGAGGAGATTGGTTTCATATTTTGATTTGGAAGAATTGCATGTTGAAGGTGGTAAGTTAGGAATGAAGAAGCAAGAGGCTATGGGTTAGGCATTGCTTATGAAAATATAGGCAAAGAAAAAGGCAAGGCCTATGTAAATCTAGGCCACGAACAAGGCAAGGCCTATGCTATGGCCTAAGTTCTCAGATTCTAGAGTGCTATAGCATAGGCGTCGCCTATGACTAACTATGCCATAGCATAGGTACCGCCTATGCCAAAGCCTTTTATCTCTGAATCTTATATGCCATGGCATAGGCGCCGCCTATGCCTAACAATGTCATAGCATAGGCTTCTCCTATGCTCAACTAGGCTTTGCAAAAGGCGCCGCCAATGCCAAGCATAGGTAAACCAATAGGTGCCGCCTATGGTAACTTTTTATTCCCAAATCCGATTCTAAATATGTCAAAACCCGACCCAAACTTGCCCTACATATAAGAACTTAGTCTTAGAACAAAAATGCATTGCAATTCCACCCTAAAGCGCCGCTTACCTCTCTAAATTCTCTCTAAAAGTTTCCTTTTGCTCTTTTACTTTGCAATAAAATCTTTCAAAGGCCATCAACCAAGTTAGTACTTCTTTGTTCTTCATTTATATTCCATAAGTACTACACTACTACACCTATAATGAATTGTTAAATCTTGAAGTAGTAGTAGTGATTTGAATATGGTTGATTTGTTGTGATACAACTGAGTGAAAGAAAATGTAAGGATGATCTTGACTTGTTCCCAACTTCAATTTGATTTTGATGCATTGTCATACTTTTGCGGATTTGACATGGTCAAGAAAATTGCATAATCTTGTCAATAGAAAGCGTACATGTTGGAACAACTTGTTCATCGAGATGAGAATCATGGTTGACTACAAACATACTATGTTGTGATTATTTCCAAATGTTATAACTTGATTCAATCCTTATGTGGTAGTCATTGCTCAAAAGATACATCAATCCAAACATGAAAAGTATTGCCAAGATTTCATGAAATCAAATAAAAAAGGATAGTTAATATGACAAGAGAAGTATGACTGCACTGATTATATTGTTGGAACATAACACCTGAACGTATATCGATGAAGTTTGAGTAATCGATATCGTTCATTTCACTAGTTTGTGCCAACAAACTAAGTGTGGGGTGGTGCTACTACTACTTTTTTGAATGATTGTATCCACCGAGATGAAGCTAACATGACTATTATTTCAAGCTCAGGTACAATGGCACAAAAGGCAAGACAAGGAAAGGAAAAAGCAACCACTTCACAAAAAGGCTAGAAAAGAGGACGAAAAGAGCAATGAGAATCCTCCGCAATTCAAATACCTCACCGAATGTTCGGAATAAAATGGGTCCTAGAGGAGGAAGGAAAGGAATGGTATAGTAACAATAAAGAGAAAAAATATGTTCATGTGGAGTTGATAAACAAGGAAAGCCTAGCAAAGAAAGAACCCCGTACGTTGGCCAAGATAATGGTGTTACATATTGATTTCATATTCTGAGATATGGGAGAGTGAAATCTCGATTTAACACGAGAATTATATGCCAACTGTTCACCGAAAACTATAGGGAGTGAAGTAAATATTCGGGGACAAGTTCTACAACTAAATGCGGAGTTCTTCAACTCATTTCTAGGTTTTCCATCTGTTGATCCATCACCATTCAAGGAGCTATATAACAGACCTCCGTACAGGTCCATTAGACACATATTGTGTGGAACAAGATCCATGGCACGATGGAGTAGACACAAGGACACCGGGCGGCACAACACCTTTCCATATGCTTCCTTGAATAGGGAAGCTAGGATATGGTTATGCCTAGACAACTCTTGTCTGATTCCAAGGACTCAGTACACAAATATAACATGAGATAGAGTGTTCTTGGTGTACACATTGATGATGAATGTCCCAATCAACATTGGTGCAATTATTCGATCTACAATGCATAAGGCTAGGCTGCACAAGAGGTCCCACTTCAGCTTTGGCAATTTGTTGACCGCAATATTGAGAAAGGAGGACATCGAAGAGGAACCGACAGATCATAAGCTTCCACACAACCCGAAGAAGGTTGACCTCACAAAGGTTAAGGATTCTGAATCCACGCATGGCGTCAACCTTACTACTGCTGAGAGACATGCTTGAGATAAGAGTTTCTTTTGCCATCTGTATGGCATGATGAGGTTTACAATGATGAGAGGAGGTCGTGTTCCAACTGCTGCAGAGCTCCAACAGCTGGATTAGCAATACCCAATGAATGAGCATGCAAGGGCGATGTGTGGAGTAGGTGTTTATTTTGAGGAACCTCTTGATGACGATGTGCCAACCGATGATGATCGCAGACTACTAGACTCTGACGTGGAGGAGAATTCTAATGACGACGACTCCAATGATGATTTCGACGAAGGGGGTATGACACCAGACATAGAGGGGGAGTTCGACTAACCAGGTTCTTCTTATTTATTTTCCACTAAGGGCAGTATGTCCCGTCTAAGTGTGGGTTGTTGGTATTTGTAAGCTATACTTCTCTATATGAATTTGCATTTATGTTGGTTTGTTTTGTTTTGTTGTAGTTAATTGTTTGTTTTTTTAGTTAAATTTTTTTTAAATTATTTATTTTACGTTACATGAATTTTTTCTGAGAGGCGGCATGGTATTATGACAGGAGTCTGTGATAAAATCATTACTATTGAGACATTTAGGCTCTAAGTGTGACTCACTGTGTGATATTTATAAGGTTTAATTCATTCATCTGTTAGGGTCAAGAGTCTATACTGCTCCCAATAAAGTCGACCATGTGCCCTGTGTGTGTGAGGATATAGTATATTCTGTGTTTGTGGCTGATGCTAGAACTTGCCTGGTGTGTGTGTGAAGTCAAAATAAATAGTGTGAGTTTAGGAGATGATTTAGGCATTTCTTTGACAACCTGTAATTGTTTACCTTCGTTTTACCTACCCATGGACATTATCCTAGTTAACCCCCTTTGAGCCTTTAGCCTATTTTCCTTGACAACCTCATATGTAAGCCTAATCCATTTTTTTTCAAGACCATAATTTGATCCAAATTCTTAAGTGCTTTAAATTGTAAAATCATGTGACAAAATAAGAGGAAATTGGGTGAGTGTGATGCCGCAGAATGTATTGGTACTCGAATTTGTTATGAAAAAGAGTGGCTATCATAGAGGTTTGTTATAAAAAAAGGGAAAGAAAACTAAAAAGTTAGTTATGTTTAAAAATTGAAAAACAAAAGAGGTGATAAAGGGTAGTAGAGTAAAATAAAGCAGAAAGGTTGTTTGAAAGAAAGCATAAATGGCATAATGTGATGTACTAAAGCGCTTAGGAACATAGTCACTATTTCTGGCCAAAATAGTCCTACCCGTCCCTTAGCCTACATTACAACCTGTAAAAGACCTATTTGATCTTAAGCTTAACATTCTGATATTTAGTGGAGCATTACACTAAGGGCAAGCCTATGTTCATCAGTTACAACATACGAATTCTTTGTGAGAGTGAGAGCAAGGATAATCTTATACCCATGTTCGAAATATATACTATACTTGTGAGTGATTATGGGTAATATATTGTGAGACATGTATGGTTGATGAGTTTTGGGTAGTTGTGTATGATTCTTTGTGCCTTAACTTTTGAATACGAATTAACCATCATCACGAGTCTAGGTTGGAGGTTGAATTGTTTCTAGTAGTGATCAGAAAACTACTCTTTGTTAATAATTGTCGTGCCTGTCTTGATGAATATTTTATGTTGTTACTGTGAAACCCAAAGTAGATGTTTATATGGACATGATATTTTGTTCGAGGACGAACAAAGCTTTAAGTGTGGGGTGTTGATGATAGGCATATTTACACTCCTAAAGTACTATAATTTACCCATATTTTAGCTAAGTTTTGAGGACAAACTATATAATTCGTGCACTTTTAGTCCTTTTTCCTGTAAGTGAGCTAACAAACGTGATTAGAAAGTTTTCAGGTATAAATGATGCAGATTTCAGCACTTTATGGATAACTTGATGCTAAAGGAAGCTTCACGAAAGAAGGGACGGAGAGCTTGGATGCCTAGGACCAAAAGTGACGCATGGAAACCTGTCCTGGGCAAAAACAACATTTCCAAGACTTTGGGGATCAGCAGTAACCTATGAGGATTAGGATAATGATGCAGTAATTTATTAGGATTAGGATAAGTACGCAGTAGCCTAGAAGGAATAGGATATGGGTATTATAAATACCCTATTTTTCTGTAGTTTTCGGGGACACTCATCATTATTCTCATCAATCACATTCTAATTCATTCATCTACAACTCTAAACAATTTTCTTTTGAATTAATTCTAAATTACTTTCTCTTCATCTATTCGACTTCTAAATTTTCACAACAAGAGAAACTCTACTTGCAAGGTCTTCACGCCACAAACCCTACCAACATATTCTTCACGTTATACTCTTATTTTGGTATGATAATAATGTCTATTGTGATTTCCATTGCACTCGTGAGTAGCTAAACTTCTCTGTTGGGGTTATGGAAGCCTTATGAGATACTATCTATTGCTATGAGTTTGTGAATTCGTGACACGTATGCTGCTTATATCATTATTCTCTTCATCTTAATGCAAATTCTTGTGGTTGCAAACACATAGAATACGCCAGTATAGCATTAACTTGTTCGAAAGAAAAGTTATATGTTTGGAAAAGAGATAATGTTAAGGTAATAGGGCACCAACCCCTGTTAAAAAGTTAGTACCGTAACTGGATTAACCTCTTGGAGAATTTGTACCATTAGATACTCTTTAAGCTCGAAAGAGTTAAAGTGAAATAGTTCTTGTTAGGTCAAAAGACGATTGGATTTACCATAGAATACAATTTTCTATAATCACATGCATGTCTAAATTCCGCATAACTCATAGCCAATAGAGACGTATAACTCATAAGGTGGACATAACCCCAACTCTCAATTCTCATTGATTAAAACCTTATGAAATATTCTTTTTTTTTACTTTGCTATTTTCCGTTTTCACTTTGTTATAGTAATTGCACGCTACAATCCCCCCTTTTTATGAGACTTGCACCAAAAGTCTACTAATCATTGCTTACTTAGTGACCAAGTATTCTCTGTGGGATTCGACACCCAACCCAGTTGGGTTCTATATTTGACAACGACCGCTTACACTCTTACGAGAGCAGTAGTTTGAGCGTTATCAAAGACCTGGACCATATCAGCCTTAATTGGTCAGCATAATGCGGTTGCGAAACACAACTGCAGTCGCTTAGCTGCATTCGTGGTTAAATTTATGCGATCGCAGTTTAGTGGAATTATGCAGCAGGAAAGTTTTGTTAATCTAAATGAACGAATCCCAAATCATATATAGGCAAAAACCCTTTCTTCTCTGGGCATTGCTTACTATATCGCTATTTTTGGTTTGAAAGCAAGAAACCCTAATTAGGCAAGTGTGTAACTATTCTTGGAGGCTTAATTTCTTAGTAATTTTATGAAGAATAAATATTTTGAATAATCCCCATAGTATATCTCTTTATACTCTCTTCATGAGTAGCTAAGTAATTTAGTCTTAGGATTATGTTGAACTAAAGTGTAATTGTGTGTGGGTCTTGCTGTGGTTTCATGATTTCTAGTTGTTGAGTATGGATTCCTCCATTTCTTAGGTTAATGAGTTGAATTTAATGAGTGAAAACCCCAAATCTCTAAATGGGTTTGATGGGTGAAAATCTCAAACTCTAGAAACCCTTTTCATCCTTGAAAGAGGGATGAAAGTGAACTTAAGGTAACCTATAGCATCCTTGAAAGAGGGTTATAGGGGGACAAAGTAATGGTGGACAATTAAGTCAATAGTTTACTGCCTTTTGTAATCTTATAAATAAGTGTGATTGGGGTTTAAGCCATGTCAAGGGAATCATCCTTCAAATAGGGATGCTTGATTGAAGTTTTGGGTGATTACGAATTGCACACTTGTTAGGTGGGAGGGAGTTTCCAATTCCTTAATTTGGAGGGCCCATTATTACAATATATTCCTGTGGTTAATGAGTCTCCTAAGGTCTTTCCTGATGATTTTCCCCGCATTTCCTTAATAGGTAAATTAATTTTGGGATTGAATTTCTATCAAGTACATGCCTTATTTCTATCCCTCCATACATAATAGTTCCAGCTGAGTTAAAATAACTTAAGGAGTAGTTGAAAGATCTTCTTGATAAGGGTTTTATCCACCCTAGTGTTTCTCCGTAGGGTGATCTTATGATTGATGGGTGGTGATTTTACCACCTATTCTCACTAAACTTTTGTGCGCATTACCTTGGTTTGAATGAATAAATTGCACATATTTATGAGTTAATGCACTAATATCCACTTATTGCAGGCACAGATTGGAAAAGATCAAAAGATGTAGAATGGACCTTAAAATGATAAAACGGGGGCAAGGAAGAGTTCAGCTGAAGACCTGGACCGTATCAGCCTTACTTGGTCAGCATAATGCGGTTGCGAAACACAACTGCAGTTGCTTAGTCACGGTCGTGGATAAACTTATGCGATCGCAGTTTAGTGTAATTATGCAGCAGGAAAGTTTTGTTAATCTATATGAACGAATCCCAATCATATATAGGCAAAAACCCTTTCTTCTCTGGGCATTGCTTACTATATAGCTATTTTTGGTTTGAAAGCTAGAAACCCTAATTAGGCAAGTGTGTAACTATTCTTAGAGGCTTAATTTGTTAGTAATTTTGTGAAGAGTAAATGTTTTGAATAATCCCCATAGTATATCTCTTTTTATTTTCTTCATGAGTACCTAAGTAATTTAGTCTTAGGATTATGTTGAACTAAAGTGTAATTGTGTGTGGGTATTGCTGTGTTTTCATGATTTCTAGTTGTTGAGTATGGATTCCACCATTTCTTGGGTTAATGAGTTAAATTTGATGGGTGAAAACCCCAAATCTCTAAATGGGTTTGATGGGTGAAAATCTCAAACTCTAGAAACCCTTTTCATCCTTGAAAGAGGGATGAAAGTGAACTTAAGGTAACCTATAGCATCCTTGAAAGAGGGTTATAGGGGGACAAAGTAATGGTGGACAATTAAGTCAATAGTTTACTGCCTTTTGTAATCTTATAAATAAGTGTGATTGGGGTTTAAGCCATGTCAAGGGAATCATCCTTCAAATAGGGATGCTTGATTGAAGTTTTGGGTGATTATGAATTGCACACTTGTTAGGTGGGAAGGAGTTTCCAATTCCATAATTTGGAGGGCCCATTATTACAATATGTTCCTATGGTTAATGAGTCTCCTAAGGTCTTTCCTGATGATTTTCCCCGCATTTCCTTAATAGGTAAATTAATTTTGGGATTGAATTTCTATCAAGTACATGCCTTATTTCTATCCCTCCATACATAATAGTTCCAGCTGAGTTAAAATAACTTAAGTAGTAGTTGAAAGATCTTCTTGATAAGGGTTTTATCCACCCTAGTGTTTCTCCGTGGGGTGATCTTATGATTGATGGGTGGTGATTTTACCACCTATTCTCACTAAACTTTTGTGCGCATTACCTTGGTTTGAATGAATAAATGGCACATATTTATGAGTAAATGCACTAATATCCACTTATTGCAGGCATAGATTGGAAAAGATCAAAAGATGTAGAATGGACCTTAAAATGATAAAACGGGGGCAAGGAAGAGTTCAGCTGAAGACCTTGACCGTATCAGCCTTACTTGGTCAGCATAATGCGGTTGCGAAACACAACTGCAGTTGCTTAGTCACGGTCGCCGATAAACTTATGCGATCGCAGTTTAGTGGAATTATGCAGCAGGAAAGTTTTGTTAATCTATATGAACGAATCCCAATCATATATAGGCAAAAACCCTTTCTTCTCTGGGCATTGCTTACTATATAGCTATTTTTGGTTTGAAAGCTAGAAACCCTAATTAGGCAAGTGTGTAACTATTCTTAGAGGCTTAATTTGTTAGTAATTTTGTGAAGAGTAAATGTTTTGAATAATCCCCATAGTATATCTCTTTTTATTTTCTTCATGAGTACCGAAGTAATTTAGTCTTAGGATTATGTTGAACTAAAGTGTAATTGTGTGTGGGTATTGTTGTGTTTTCATGATTTCTAGTTGTTGAGTATGGATTCCACCATTTCTTGGGTTAATGAGTTGAATTTGATGGGTGAAAACCCCAAATCTCTAAATGGGTTTGATGGGTGAAAATCTCAAACTCTAGAAACCCTTTTCATCCTTGAAAGAGGGATGAAAGTGAACTTAAGGTAACCTATATCATCCTTGAAAGAGGGTTATAGGGGGACAAAGTAATGGTGGACAATTAAGTCAATAGTTTACTGCCTTTTGTAATCTTATAAATAAGTGTGATTGGGGTTTAAGCCATGTCAAGGGAATCATCCTTGAAATAGGGTTGCTTGATTGAAGTTTTGGGTGATTATGAATTGCACACTTGTTAGGTGGGAGGGAGTTTCCAATTCCTTAATTTGGAGGGCCCATTATTACAATATGTTCCTGTGGTTAATGAGTCTCCTAAGGTCTTTCCTGATGATTTTCCCCGCATTTCCTTAATAGGTAAATTAATTTTGGGATTGAATTTCTATCAAGTACATGCCTTATTTCTATCCCTCCATACATAATAGTTCCAGCTGAGTTAAAATAACTTAAGGAGTAGTTGAAAGATCTTCTTGATAAGGGTTTTATCCACCCTAGTGTTTCTCCGTAGGGTGATCTTATGATTGATGGGTGGTGATTTTACCACCTATTCTCACTAAACTTTTGTGCGCATTACCTTGGTTTGAATGAATAAATGGCACATATTTATGAGTAAATGCACTAATATCCACTTATTGCAGGCATAGATTGGAAAAGATCAAAAGATGTAGAATGGACCTTAAAATGATAAAACGGGGGCAAGGAAGAGTTCAGCTGAAGACCTGGACCGTATCAGCCTTACTTGGTCAGCATAATGCGGTTGCGAAACACAACTGCAGTTGCTTAGTCACGGTCGCGGAAAAACTTATGCGATCGCAGTTTAGTGGAATTATGCAGTAGGAAAGTTTTGTTAATCTATATGAACGAATCCCAATCATATATAGGCAAAAACCCTTTCTTCTCTGGGCATTGCTTACTATATAGCTATTTTTGGTTTGAAAGCTAGAAACCCTAATTAGGCAAGTGTGTAACTATTCTTAGAGGCTTAATTTGTTAGTAATTTTGTGAAGAGTAAATGTTTTGAATAATCCCCATAGTATATCTCTTTTTACTTTCTTCATGAGCACCTAAGTAATTTAGTCTTAGGATTATGTTGAACTAAAGTGTAATTGTGTGTGGGTGTTGCTGTGTTTTCATGATTTCTAGTTGTTGAGTATGGATTCCTCCATTTCTTGGGTTAATGAGTTGAATTTAATGGGTGAAAACCCCAAATCTATAAATGGGTTTGATGGGTGAAAATCGCAAACTCTAGAATCCCTTTGTCATCCTTGAAAGAGGGATAAAAGTGAACTTGAGGTAACCTATAACATCCTTGAAAGAGGGTTATAGGGGGACAAAGTAATGGTGGACAATTAAGTCAATGGTTTACTGCCTTTTGTAATCTTATAAATAAGTGTGATTGTGGTGTAAGCCATGTCAAGGGCATCATCCTTGAAATAGGGATGCTTGATTGAAGTTTTGGGTGATTATGAATTGCACACTTGTTAGGTGGGAGGGAGTTTCCAATTCCTTAATTTGGAGGGCCCATTTTTACAATATGTTCATGTGGTTAATGAGTCTCCTAAGGTCTTTCCTGATGATTTTCCCCTCATTTCCCTAATAGGTAAATTGATTTTAGGATTGAATTTCTATCAAGTACCTGTCCTATTTCTATCCCTCTTTACATAATAGCTCCAGCTGAGTTAAAATAACTTAAGGAGTAGTTGAAAGATCTTCTTGATAAGGGTTTTATCCACCCTAGTATGTTTCTCCGTGGGGTGATATTATGATTGATGAGTAGTGATTTTACCACCTATTCTCACTAAACTTTTGTGTGCATTACCTTGTTTTAAATGAATAAATGGCACATATTTATGAGTAAATGCACTATTATCCACTTATTGCAGGCATAGATTGGAAAAGATCAAAAGATGTAGAACGGACCTTAAAATGATAAAACGGGGGCAAGGAAGAGTGCAGCTGAAGACCTGGACCGTATCAACCTTAATTGGTCAGCATAATGCGGTTGGGAAACATAACTGCAGTTACTTAGTTACAGTCGCGGTTAAATTTATGCGATCACAGTTTAGTGGAATTATGCAGCAGGAAAGTTTTGTTAATCTATATGAACGAATCCCAATCATTATAGGCAAAAACCCTTTCTTCTCTGGGCATTGCTTACTATATAGCTATTTTTGGTTTGAAAACAAGAAACCCTAATTAGGCAAGTGTGTAACTATTCTTAGAGGCTTAATTTCTTAGTAATTCTGTGAAGAGTAAATGTTTTGAATAATCCCCATAGTATATCTGTTTTTACTTTCTTCATGAGTAGCTAAGTAATTTAGTCTTAGGATTATGTTGAACTAAAGTGTAATTGTGTATGGGTGTTGTTGTGTTTTCATGATTTCTAGTTGTTGAGTATGGATTCCCCCATTTCTTGGGTTAATGAGTTGAATTTAATGGGTAAAAACCCCAAATCTCTAAATGGGTTTGATGGGTGAAAATCCCAAACTCTAGAAACCCTTTGTCATCCTTGAAAGAGGGATGAAAGTGAACTTGAGGTAACCTATAACATCCTTGAAAGAGGGTTATAGGGGGACAAAGTAATGGTGGACTATTAAGTCAATGGTTTACTGCCTTTTGTAATCTTATAAATAAGTGTGATTGGGGTGTAAGCCATGTCAAGGGCATCATCCTTGAAATAGGGATGCTTGATTGAAGTTTTGGGTGATTATGAATTGCACACTTGTTAGGTGGGAGGGAGTTTCCAATTCCTTAATTTGGAGGGCCCATTTTTACAATATGTTCATGTGGTTAATGAGTCTCCTAAGGTCTTTCCTGATGATTTTCCCCGCATTTCCCTAATAGGTAAATTGATTTTGGGATTGAATTTCTATCAAGTACCTTTCCTATTTCTATCCCTCTTTACATAATAGCTCCAGCTGAGTTAAAATAACTTAAGGAGTAGTTGAAAGATCTTCTTGATAAGGGTTTTATCCACCCTAGTGTGTTTCTCCGTGGGGTGATCTTATAATTGATGAGTGGTGATTTTACCACCTATTCTCACTAAAATTTTGTGTGCATTACCTTGTTTTAAATGAATAAATGGCACATATTTATTAGTAAATGCACTAATATCCACTTATTGCAGGCATAGATTGGAAAAGATCAAAAGATGTAGAATGGACCTTAAAATGATAAAACAGGGGCAAAGAAGAGTGCAGCTGAAGACCTGGACCGTATCAGCCTTAATTGGTCAGCATAATACGGTTGCGAAACACAACTGCAGTTGCTTAGTCACGGTCGCGATTAAATTTATGCCATCGCAGTTTAGTTGAATTATACAGTAGGAAAGCTTTGATAATCTATATGAACTAATCCCAATCATATATAGGCAAAAACCGTTTCTTCTCTGGGCATTGCTTACTATATAGCTATTTTTGGTTTGAAAACAAGAAACCCTAATTAGGCAAGTGTGTAACTATTCTTAGAGGCTTAATTTGTTAGTAATTTTGTGAAGAGTAAATGTTTTGAATAATCCCCATAGTATATCTCTCTTTACTTTCTTCATGAGTAGCTAGGTAATTTAGTCTTAGGATTATGTTGAACTAAAGTATAATTGTGTGTGGGTGTTGCTGTGTTTTCATGATTTCTAGTTGTTGAGTATGGATTCCTCCATTTCGTGGGTTAATGAGTTGAATTTGATGGGTGAAAACCCCAAATCTCCAAATGGGTTTGATGGGTGAAAACCCTAAACTCTAGAAACCCTTTGTCATCCTTGAAAGAGGGATGAAAGTGAACTTGAGGTAACCTATAACATCCTTGAAAGAGGGTTATAGGGGGACAAAGTAATGGTGGACAATTAAGTCAATGGTTTACTGCCTTTTGCAATCTTATAAATAAGTGTGATTGGGGTGTAAGCCATGTCAAGGGCATCATCCTAGAAATAGGGATTCTTGATTAAAGTTTTGGGTGATTATGAATTGCACACTTGTTAGGTGCTTGAAATATCCAATGGGTAAAATCGTCGTAGTTTTATTTAATGATTGACTATAATGACTTTTGGCCTATCCTATCCTTTGATCAACAACTAAACTTCATGCTAAACTATCATATACCCACATGCTTTACCTTTAGGTAGACATAATCCCAAGACTCTCTCTATTCTTGATATTAAATCAATAGTGTCATATTCGTCCATTGATAGTAAAAAATCATTACAAACCAATCCCCCTATTTTATTTTACATTTCTTGTTTATTATCATTCCAGGTAACTTTTTAGTAATTAGATCACCCACAGGACTTGAAATTAATAGTTCTCTCCTTGTGGATTTGACCCCAACTCTAGTTGGGTTATTGACAACGATCGCCTCACCCGTCAATCATGGGAGTTAGTTGAGCATTATCAAAATGGCGTCGTTTCCAGGGAGTGGAATATATATTTCACTTATGCGGTGTGATCTTTACTTGGGAATACCCGGGGTGGTGTAATTTACTTTATTAGTTATTTTTAACATTTTGTAGACAAATTGAAGTGTTAACAGAAGAATGAGCAATAGCGCAAGTAATATGGGCCCCCCTTTGATGCCCCTCTAGATGATAAGGGCTCACTAAATGAAGATAGACAAACAGGTACTATCCGTATCCCACCAACTAATAGGAACAGAGTCTTCCATGTGACTAACGTCATGCTTTACATATAGAAAATTAAAGGATTGTACAGGGGTCAATCCTTTGAGGACCGAAATTTCCATTTAAAGAATTTCGTAGAAGTGTGTGAGCCATTCTATAAAGCACACATTACTCAAAAATCCATTTGGCTTCCCCTCTTTCCATTCTCATTAACAGACTTGGCGGTTTAAGGCTCTGCTCACTTCCACCTGGCTCAATTACATCTTAGGACGAGCTTACTATAGTGTTTCTTGATAAATATTTCCCACCATACAAAATACTTCAAAAGCGGGACGAGATTGTAATTTTTTGACAAATGAATGGAGAGCCATTGTTTGAAGCTTGGGAGAGGTTTAATCGTAAGCTAGCTCAATGCCCAAATTATGAAGTCCCAGAGAAGATGCTTCTCGATATCTTCTACTGTGACCTTGATCCATTAAATAAAATGGTGGTAGATAATGCGGCGGGTGGTTCCCTGGTAAATTTACACCACCACGTGGCCTTTTTATTGATTGGAGAAGTGTAAAAGAGAAATTGAGGTTGGCATACCCGAGAAACCGAAGATCCCAAGATCCCTTCTACTACTTCCACGGTTGATAATGAACAAAAAGGGAGGAATGAATAAAAAGAGGATAACATGGCTAAAATGATGAAACAACTTAAAATCTTGACAAAGCATGTTATGGGTGCACCCGCGACAACGATAAATGCCGTATCATCAAAGTTTTATGAAGATGGTGAATAAGCAAACAAGTTTGATAAGGAAATCCAGAATTTGGTAAACTCCTCGGGGGTCCCCTCCTCACCTATCAAAGGCAAGATGGGAACCAAGGTTGGATAGATCATGACTGGGATAGATATTGGAGAGATAGGGACCAGGATTATGACCATTATATTCCTCTTCATAATAGGGTCAAAGCCAAAGAGTCAAATATCATCGACCCCAAAAAAATTCAAGATCAAGGATGTATTGACAAGGATCTTGAATAGAGTGATAGGTATGGACAAAATGGTCTGTGAGTTGAAAGGTGATTTTTCTCAACTTTCCCAAACCGTGGCATCTCACTCCGCCTCTATTAAGCAATTGGATACCCAAGTTGGGAAAATTTTCATGCAACTAAATTCTAGGCCTATAGGTAGACTCTCTAGTGACACGATTGCAAATCCAAAAAATGATGCGCAAGTTCTAGCAATTGTCACAAGGAGTGGAAATACCTCTAATGAACCCTATAAAGGAGACTTGATTGAGAAAATACCCAAAACGAATGCAAAGAAGGTGTTATCTCAAAGTCAAGAAAGAGATGATGAGAAGAAAACTAATGAAAGTGACGAAGAAGTGGTTAAGATTAAAAAGCCACAAAGTGAAGTAAGGCCCACAATCCATGTTCTTCCCCCATTTCCCCAATGATTGCTTCAAAAAGAGGAAGATGACAAATTAAGGAAGTTCATGGCAAAATATAGCAATCTATCGATAAATATACCATTGCTCAAGGCGATCCAAGAGATATTAGGATACCCTAAGTCAATCAAAAAGTATATTTCCAAGATGAAAATTGTTCAAGGTGACACCATTGAGGTGACTCATGGGTGTAGTGTTATCATGGATAGTATGGTTACGGAAAAGAAAGACGACCCTAGAGCATTCACCATCCCTTGCATAATTGGGATGCATGAGTTTGCAAAAGCTCTATGTGATCTTGGTGCAAGCATCAACTTAATGCCTTTTTTAATAAACAAGAAGATTGGATTAGATGCCCCTACACCGACCTCTATGCAACTTCTTATGGCATATCGGTCCATTAAAAAGCCAATGGGAATTTTGTTTGATGTCCTTGTTAAAGTGGACAAGTTCATACTCTCGGTGGATTTTATAGTGTTAGATTGTGAAATAAACCAAGAAGTACCTATCATCCTTGGTATTCCTTTCTTATCCACCGGGAGAGTCATTGTCGATCTAGAAATGGGGGAGATGAAGTTTAGGGTTCAAGAGGATAAAGTTTCTTTCAAAATTTGCAAGTCAAAGAAATAAACAGTAGAGCGTCAAGTAGTATCTGTGGTGGATGTTGAGAATGAGAAGGTGAATGGGAAGGGGTTTTAAGACCCACCTTAATAATTATGGAAGGAAAACGTCGTTCCACGATGATAACTAAGGCGCTAGGTAGGAGGCAACCCACAAATGCCATGAGAGTGGATCATATCCTTTTTGTTATGTTTTTGTTGGATAGATGTTGACTTTTGCATATGAATAACCCATGAATTTGTACTATGAAGTGCATTGGATGATCTAGAAAAAAGGAAAATGTGTAATTCTGCATTGAAAACTAAACAGGGGAAAACAGGAGAGAAAAAGTGCTCTCAGTTACCGCGACCGTGGTACCAAAGCGTGATCACAGTGATGCAAGTGTCTGGGATCGCGGCCACTTCAGTTATGTAACCCCTTATTGGCCCTTATTTCTATCACACTCCCTTTAAAGATTTTACTCTCTAATTTGGGCTAATTTCTGGCTAAGTTTGTTAGCTCTCAAACAACATCCTTGCATCACAACTTTGGTAAGTGTCATGAGTACATGTTTCTATCTTTGAAAATAAGCCCTAGAATGCATGATTAAGAGAGGGCCTAAATTTTGGATTGTTATGACTTCCATGTTTTCATACTTAGTGTGGTGTGATGTTAGCTGCTTAGTTAAGGTATGCACATAACTGGGACATCTTGAATACCTAATAATGTGTGAGAAATATGGACAGACATGCTATGCCCTTCAAGTGTTTGACACTTTGCCTAAATGAACTTTCAATAGGGGTAACTTTTTTTAAAGGGCGCATTCAAACACTTATTAGCATTGCTCATTTGTTTTTTCCCTATACATCCATATTGTAGTGCATGCTAGTAACAAAAAAAAACTTGGAAGCAATCTGAACATGAGAAAATAATATGAAACTAATCTCAGGTATCACGATCGTGGTAAGATGACCGCGATCGCAGTAACAATAATGCGGTCGTGATTGTAATTGTGGCATCCGAGGCTAATTTCATGCCATGCTAAGAATTCTAAACTTCAAATTTTTAACCTAGAACCATCGAGCACCCATTCCAATGAGCCTTAATGAATAATGTGGTATAGTTTGCATGTTAAAATATCAATGACTGATATAACGTGTTCCTAGTGCTTTCAAGACAACTTCATGGAAAAGTATGATCACATCCTATTCATGGAACCTAAGTACCACACTCACTACTATAGTGATCTACTAAGGACAACGATGCTCTCGAAAAGAGGAATTTGATTGGTGCATGTGCCAAAGAAACTACCGGCATTTTATGACAACTTGAAGCCATAGGGTGTTAGTGTTTCACCCTAGATCCATGCATCATAAATGAATAATAGGTCTGCAAATTTTATGCTAATATCAGTTAAGTGTCTTTTTCAGACCCGTTCCATATGACTATCAAGATTTGGGGCAAACCAGTTAAAATTGGGGCTAAACAAATCAATGATGTTTATGGTTTCAAATATACAGACATGGATGAATTCAAAGCAAAGAGGTGTAATTCAGGGAGTTGGTTGGTGCAATGGCTATGCCCTAGAAAGAAATTCTCTTGCACCAAGACAAAAAGCAATATCTCTATGAATGACTTCACTTTTAAGGCACGGATATGGATGCACATTATTTGTAGCCGAGTTTCTCCTTTAATCCATATGACACCAACCCCAAAATTACATTCTTGGATGGTTGCTTGTATTCTAGATGACATCCCATCGGATGTTAGTCAACTCGTGGTCAATGAAATAAATTATTTTAAGAACCAAGGTGGTACACATCTCATCTTCCCCTCTTTGATTATTGAAGATGAGTATGCTAATGATAGATGGGTATGTCTTAGTGCCCCCATCTACCCCTTGAGGATTCGAGGAGAGGGCGTACCCGGTAGAATTATGAAAAGAAAGATCGATTTGGAAAAGTTGACATGCAATGAGCCCGAGGCTGATAGAAAAATCACCACGAGACCTCTTGAGGAGATGGTAGTAAATATTGCATCCATAAAAAAGATTGTATTTTATTTTTCCCAAGTCTGAGAGAGCCTTCCACTACCCATCATTCATATGTGTCACATGCCGATTATGAGAAGTACATGGAGGACCAAAAGAAGCAAGACTCTACCATTTCTAAGCTTGAAAAAAGCCTACTTTTTTTTGGTGGAGTCACACCAAGACCTCTAAATTGAACATGAAAATATGGTTACAAGAAAGAAGAAGAGGTATGAGTTCATTATCAAGATGTAAAAGGGGTAAAGGGTCTATGAAAGGTCCTAAAAATCTAAGATAGACTTTCTTCTTCTTGGGTGGAGAGTTATGATGAGGTCCCAACTGAGTGGACCGATCTTGAAGATAATGGTAATGATTCAAAATCTGAAAGCGAAAGCAGTCCTTGATGCAGTTATAGAGAGAACTGTTATCTCTTTTATCCTTGATTATTTATGCAGTGGAGACACTGCTATCCATTCAGTTAGGGGTGTCTCCTTATTCATTTAATTTGGGCCTATATTATTGATATTTTTGCATACTTTTCTGCTCTTTTAGATGATTATTAGTTTTATTTGGTTTGTAATATTTAGGTACTTTGATGGTGTCCACATTTGCATGTATTATTAACTTTGTTCTTAGTTTGCTACTTTAGTTTAAGTTTGAATAAATGAACCTTTCTATCGTGATTGGGTTTCTAACCATAATTACAGGGGAAGTCTGAGTACCCATGGCATCGAGGCCATGAAATCAAGGGAAGTCTGAGTACTTGTAGCATTAATGATTTGGGATCACATAGTCTAAGTAACCACATGGGTGGTTTTTCCATTCTATAGTTTTCAATGTGAGACTATTCCTTGGGTTTGTTGTAATGATTAGCAAATTGTGCATGGTGTGGATACAAAAGCAAACACCCCTTCCCAATCCAAAAATTTTGCAAAATTCAAAGGCATGGACCTGAGCAACCTCGTGATGAAATTTTTCCTTTTTCTATGACTCTGAAATTGATTTAGGAAAAATAGTGAATACTCCATCTTTGTCTCAAGCGAGTAGAACAATTGACCCCCATTGACAACATTCGTATGCCATGTGTGTGAGCTTAATTATCTTCATCTCATGTGTACTTGTACTATCTAGAACTTGCCCCATTAGTCTTTTAAAGCTATATTTTGATTGTGCTTGGTTGGGAAAATAATTATAGGCTATCTTGTTATTTTGGAAGCCCACTTTAGGCTAAAAAACCTACCAATACATAGAAATTACCCCTAGTCACCCTCTTTGTGCCTGTGGACTTTTCTCTGGCAAATACATTACAAGCCATGACCCTTATATTCATTCTCTCTTGAACCCTATCCTCCTTTAACTTAAGAAAACAAATTGAGACTAAAAGCCTATGTTGGGGGTGGTATAAAGAGAGAGAAATATAGTTGAACCACAAAGTCGTAAGAAAGTGCCTACGAGTTTAAACAAGTAAGCATTTTGCTTTGAAGAAGGAGAAAATCCACTTAAAAGAATGAAATTCATAAATTTTAAAGGCATACAAAAAGAGTGAATAAAAAGAGGCGAAAATCTTATGAGTAAAGCAAAAATGAAAAGTAGACAAATTAGTAAAGGAAAAAAAACTGGCCCAAGTAGCAATGCATAAAAGGATTATTATTTAGAAGTTAAAGGGGGGTTTATACTTACCGTCCCATGTTAATAACCTACCCTACCCTCAACCTACATTAAAAGCTCAAAAAGTTCTTTTGTGATTCCCAACCAAGTGTGGTCATTGTAGTAGTGATTGAAAATAAGGGAAAGCCTATGGCATGATACTTGTTAACATAAAGAATTTCTTGAGAGAGTCAGTGTTTGCACTTAAAATTCCTTGTTTCATGCTTGATAACTAGGTGTGTGAATTTTTCCTTTCTTGTGAGGAGTTACGTGAACTAGTTGAGGTGGGTGATTTTGTCATCTTCCTCACAATGAGATAAATGGCAGTATAGCATGTTATAGTCAATATGTGAGTCATTTATATAGTATTAGTAATTGTTACATGGTTTCTCCTCGAAGTCTATTGCATCCTTCACTATTCTATTTTATTATGAGGGGAGTCGTTAAAAGCCAATTTGCCTATGTATGAAAATCTTTTGGTGGTATCAATCAAATTTAAGTCATCATGATCGTTGGGTGATAAAATGAGGGTGTACATATGAACTTGTCTTATAGAAAAGGGTGGTGTTGCTTGAGGACAAGAATATTTGGATAATATAGATGTTCAATAATAATAATTTTAGTTGAGATGTTTAGGTTAACGCTACATGAAATTTTAAAAGGCGAGAAGTGACTTAAGCCTAAAAATACGAATACATATGATCCCCTATGCCAATCCTCTTTTTCTTTTCAATTTCATATCCAAATTCCTAAATCCTTTTTCTTTCTCATGTCACATGTTTGCCTTTAGGCTTTAACAATTTCTATATAAAATAATCTGTGAAACATGACAAAAATAACATTAATTTCAATATTACAATAATAAAATATCTACATATGCTACCAATATAATGTAATAACTAAATAAATATCTATTCATCTACTTCAAAAAGAAAATAAATCAATAAAGAATATGAAATTCATAAAATAAAAAAAACAATGAAAAACAATTATTAGCTACATTTCAAGCAAGGAAAAAGTTGACAAAAATGTATATATGTAAAGAAAGAAATTATGATATTATAAATTAAATTAGTTCATCTTTAACTTTTAATGATCAATAATAAAAATGAAACAATCATCAACAATTAAAGAATTTTTTTTACACCATTTTATACAAGTAACATAAATTGTTTGATTAAAATAACTTTAAAAACAAAAAGGAAATGAACTATTCACATAAAAAATAGAAAAATTCTGATTCTTTTTCCTTCATTTTTTTTTTGAATATTTAAATATTACTAAGTTCTATTAAAGTTTACAATATTTTTATTGAAATTATACACTCAAAAAAATAATTGATGAGGAAGAAGTAATTGAAAATATATATAACTCTATCAAAACTCCTTGAGCACTCTTTCTTGCCTTCTTGGTGTATCATAATATCCCATAAAATAAATGTGATCAAATAATAAAAGATGAAATTAAAGATTTTGATCAAGAATTTTTATTATTTTGAGCAAGAATTTTTTTTTGTCTTTGTGTTATTTTTTTGTTTCCTAATCTAGCTAATTTAGAGGAGGTTATAGTGATAAAGAGGAGAAAGAATAATTTTGAATGAGAATTTTCATGAAATAAAATATGAATAGATAAAATGGAGGAATATCAAAAGGCATCATAAATTTACAAATTAAATTTTTGGGGTTATGATGATTAAAAATTGAGAGTTAGGAATATCATTAGGAGTATAAATTAAAAAAGTTTGAGTTATGAATAGTTTTTTATTAATTAAATTAATTAAAAAAATTGAAACACTATAAGATACTATCATGTACATTTATTATTAGGATTAAAAAAGATATAAATTTGACTATAAGAGAACACATAAAATATTAAAAAGAAAAGATGAAAATCAGAAAAGGGAGGGAATATATTAAAAATCATTTTAAAACATGGATGTTTTGTTTGAGCGATTACAATTGCTGACTTAGTTTTTATTCTCATATATATATATATATATATATATATATATATATATCTTTTGAGTCGTTTTTAAATACATCAATATTTAAAATAAGGAAAAAATTCAATTAATTTCTAAAAAAATAAATAATATTTTATTTTCTTACATAGAACGTAAATAAGAAAATTTTAATAGAATTCATGATGAAAGTTATTTAATATAACGATCTTTAATATTTTTAATAAATGTTAAGGCGAACTTTTAAAATTAAAAAATGGCCAAAAAATCACAAAAAAGATAAATAGGTTTGAAAGCCTCTAAGGCATGCCACATAGGATTGGTTAAAACTCTTATATATATGTATATATTGATGTATCAAACATTTATAAATAAATCAAAAATATGAATCACTATCACAAATTATTTGTCATATGTATCACCAGTATTCCAACAACAAATGTATCATATAGTAATGTATATATTTTTTATAAGTGATTAACAACACCACTACATATTTTTATCCTATTATATCAATGTTACACATGTAGTTTCTCATTGGATTTAATGTATCAATGGTGAACGTATAAATGTATCACAGAATTAAATAAAATACCATATGTATCAATTTAAGAATCCAAACTGAATGAGGGTGGAAAAACCATTAAATGAACAAAAAACATATGCATCATCCTTAAAATTATGAAAAGGATACACAAATTCTTTATATATATATATATATATTTAATATATTTATTTGATACATGTGAGTGATATATATATATATATATATATATATATATATATATATATATATATATATATATATATATATATATATATATATATATATATATATATGTCTTGATATTTATGATTGATACATATAATCCACCATCATCACCCCTTCCATCATTCGTGTGCACCATCACGGCCAAATTTGATACCCCACTCCCTCCATCGTTCGTCCTCACCACCACCGCCACTTTGATCATTCTCCTCGAAAATCTAGCAACTTATTGTTCAATTTCTCCTCTTTTCCTTAATGGGTATTGACTTAAAAATTGAATAAAAATTCAAAATTGATAAAAGAAAAGTTGATAAAAAAGATTAAAAAAAAAAGACAATGAAATTTGTGAAGAAGTTGCAGTAATGGAGATGAAAGTTGTCTCAATTGATGATAAGTTAGGAAAGATTTTAGGATAGGAAAGTTTTGAAAAAAAGGGGTTGCGTGCGTTAATGGTGAAGTAAAAATTGGATAGCGGGTTTGTTCATATATATCAAGAGTAAAATATTAAATCCAAAATTTTAAGTAATTGTTAAAATGTAATAAATTTTGGGCAATAAGGTCTCTTAAGTTTGTGATTTTAGGTAGTTTTTCAAAAACATATGGGTCCATTAAACTTTACATTTCCCTCTTTTCATCTGTTTTTAAATTTGTGAATATTGTGGCTCTCTATAGTTGTATTTTTATTTGCTTAAAAAAATTTCATTCTTAAAAAATCTTTTGCAAATAATTTATATAGTTGCAAATGATGTAAACTACTCTAAATCACAATAATTAATAATTTAAAAATAAATTAAAATTATAGTTAAAAAAATGTTGTTTGACTATTAAGTTTTCATTTGTGTCACATAAATTAATGTAAAAAAAAACGGTAACCATAATTTCTTTGTTTCATTTTTTTTGTAAAATTCAAATTTCAAACATAAATAATTTTATTTTCACTTGAAATTTGGACATAAAATCTTTAATTTTCTTAAAATAACATCTGGATATTTGAAGACTACGTAAAGAAAATACAACAAGTCAGAGAAATTAACAATTCAAAATATTTAAACGATGTATATAACACAATTATGATAAAAAAAAGCTTGGTTAAATCACCAAATTTGAACGATGTCACATAAATTGAGATGAAGAAAATATTATTCTTATTTATCAATATAATTAATAGAGAAATTAATATTATACTTTTTAAGAAAATATTTGTACTATATGATTTCATATTGTTAGGTATGTGCCTTATACGGTCGTCTCGCAACTAGTCTCTCTAATAAAAGAGTGCATATGTATGTATATGTATTATGTATTGTTTTATGTGTAAACTCCCGGATCTAAACTCTTATGAGATGTACAATTGTTGAACCCTTGGAGGTTACGCCACACAGTGAGGGACTAGGTCCCTCAAAGTTAATTACAAGTAATAGAATGGTAAAGAAACTATGAGGTAATGGAAAGACAGATGCAGTGCAGGAAAGTAAGAACACAAGATTTTTACATGAAAATTCAAGAATGAAAAAAGCACGGCTTGTCCTCACAAGCACCAAACAGCTCACTATAACCAACCTCTTGATTATAGACTCAACTGTGAACCTGACTCTAGGTTCCTTTTGCTTGTAACAACTTTATTATAAGCCCATCTTTGTAATTCTACGAAGGACCCTCTCCATACTAATTAACTATAATCATCTTCAAGCTTAGGTAACTCTACCTAAGAACTCTATACTCAAAGAGAAAAACACTACTCTTATATATTGAGTAGTTAGGTTACAAATCAAATTTCACTCAAGAACAATTTCTATTTAAGCTTACAAAAACAGCTAAGAACTTGAGCAATATTGAAATGGGGTTTTGTTGCCTCTCTTTTCACTCTTTAAAATTTGTAAAAATCATTTGAAGAAGAGGCTTATCTTTTTTTATAGCTGAGTGATGATTAGAGCTGAAATATCATTGGACCAACTGTCCAAGTCAGTACAAAATAGCACCTGCAAGTTTATTACATAAGAGGACTAAACTATGAAGATACTGTATGCCAGTTGTATTGTATGTTTCACATCCTGGGACCTGGTCCCTTGCAGTTTAGCTGCTCATCATCAAAACTACATATAGCAGTTTTTCCCTTTTTGATGATGACAAATTAAATCGTATAATTTGAGCATTAGTGCGCATACATCACATTTAATCAGAGTGATTACCACTTGAAGTTGAATGTTTCCCTCTCATCATGCTTCCTCCATCATACAACATAGAGACCTAGTCCCTTATTTTTATTTGTAGCAAGAACTTCCCCCTGTCATTATGCATATCTTTATTTGGTGCATTCGCACACTTCCCCTGATCACTGTGCTACATACTTATGTACCATGCGAGAACACACATGTGTCAGGTACTTATATATAAAGTTGCACATGCACCGAGGCCTTACATATGAATCCAGTAGTAGTATTCCCCTTTTGGAATCATTGAAAAGGAGAAATACTAAACCATAAGTATAAATAAGTGCAGGCTAATTAACTCATAGCCACTGGAGCAATACTAACATGAATAATAGATTAAGGTAAGAAAAAAATTATGAAGTACACAAGCAGAAATTCAGTTATTATCGAACAAGTTTAGTACCAATAAAATGTACCAAAAAATTATAAAACAATTATTTGTAAAGGCAACGATGGAACTAAGGACCAGAAACTTACATATAAAACTAACACACTGGGACTAGGTGGAAGGGGGTTTGGGAGAGAATTACTTTAGCGCCATATCCAATCTTTCAGCTGCAGCAGCATGAGCATCTAGAAATTATTTGGTGAGAGTTTTTACTTTAGTATTCTGTCTTTGTACTTCACTAGTAAATTCTATAATTTTTTGTTTAATCTTTGCATTCTCTGCGTTATTTTGTGGAACCTAGTCTCTCTGAGGATAAATTTTGAATCTGTAGTTTCAGATGAACTATTTGAGTATCTTTTACTTATAGAATAATCCTTAATTCCTTCATTTCTTTGTCTAAGATTTCTTGAGCATCTAGTAGTTTAGACACTTGGGATACAGTCCTTATTTTCCCTTCAATACACATATTTTCCACCAGTATGGTTAAACTGATTAGTTGTTTGACTGTTCGTGGTGTTCCTATAGTTCCAATCACTCTAAAATGATTAATGACTTTGTTCAACAAGTAACCGTAAGGAATACCATGCCTTTGTTCCTTTTCTTGGACCACCTTGTGCAAATGCTCTATGATTAGAGCAGGCAGACTCATTAAGTAAAACTTACTCAGGCATTCGATTAAAAACAAATCAATACCTAAAGCAATTTTTCTTTTCTCTGATATTGGTAGCAGAACCTTATTAATAAACTCAATAACCAGCTTAAAATCACTCTTTAGAAATTTCAACAATTAAGGTCCCACCTACTCTTGAAGCTTTAATAAAAAATTTTGTTGTGGGTTGTTTCTACACAACTGTTATCACCCCTATAAAAGAAACATCTAAAATTCCACCCAAGGTTTCTTCATCCATCCATATTTCTTTTCCTTACACCTGTATAGATAACTCGACCCATCTTTTGAGAAATCTATTGAATAATAAAATTCACTCACATTGTTTTCAAAAACCACTGGTGCTACTTCCTCAAATAAATGCATCCTCCTTGATGCTTAAAATATTCTACCAATTCCACCATCCTAGGTTTCTCATAGATTTTGGAATCAAATATCCTTCCTGACAACACTTTTATGTCTTCGGCATTTCAATCCTTCTTTTGGAGACAAATTTTACTTTTTTCCTCTATTTTTACTCTCTTAGGCTCACCTCTTAGCTCTTTCTTTTCTTTAATTTATCTTTTCTTGGGTTTGGGTCCCTTATAGACCTTTTTTCTTTTTACAGCAATGTGTTTCTTCTTGCTTACACCATGACTCTCAAACTTAGGATCAGAGGACCTGGTCCTTTCATTATCATGAGCAACAAACCTTTTCTTATTAGAAGTAATAACAATATCAGACTTATTTTCTACATCTCCTTTCACCTCTACAACTTTAAGTTTTTTTTACCTTGGCAGTAGATTTTTTGAGTCTTCTTGTTTTAGCAATAGAGTACAATTCTTATTTATTGTAACTACTAGTAATTTCCTATCAGACCCTCTACTAAAGAAAGATCGTGTAACTCATTTACCAGAGTTAGTTAATTTCTCCTTTCCTTTACTCTCCTTCAGGTTTAACATTTTAAAATAAAAAGTTGCTCATTTCTATCTTCTTCTTTTTCTTTATTTGGTGGTAATACAAACTCCCTTTTCTCTATTAGATCATTGTTTTTTCCTTCTCCTGTTATTTGCTCTTCCCCGCTAACAAAACCTTTCTTGGGATCATTTCCAAGTAAAAGCAAGCTTCAGCTACTAATTCATGCTACTAAGAGTATTAGATTTCTTTAAAAGAACCTCAATATCAACTAGATTATTAAATATAAAATTTGACTCTGAAAGGGTAGGAGAGCTAGGTTATTGTAATTATCTAAACTTTCTACACCTTTCAATTTCTCAAAGGGAATATGAATTTGAGGGGCACTAGAGGACTTTGTTTTTTTTTTTTAAAAAGGAGTTCCTTTAATTTATTGAATCTCTTGTTTAATTGGAGAGTCAGAAAATTTGCTTAGGTAACCCATTTGGATAGAACATTCACTGGGATTTAAAGTTTCAACTAGAAAAATTTCACTTGGGGTTTTATGAGTTTCATATAAGGACTAACAGGTAATGCTTTTTGTGGTTCTTGAGAATGATCTGAAGAGAGATCTTTCATGGGGTTTGAAGAAGAGGTAATTTTAGACATGTTTAGATTGAGAAATAAACTGAAACACCCTAGGTTCTATTTCTTAGAAAATTTCCTGTGTTTTGAGTCTTATGGACATCATACGACTTGGGGTACTTGTCATATGATAGGTACGATTTTGGTTCCTCATATCTTATGTTTATGAATATAGTTTGGTTGGTTTCTGTCCAAGGTATGAATAGAACATACTAGTCAAATTTTAGGGTACTAGTGGTATGACGTCAATCATATGATACCCTATGACTAGCCTAGGTGATTCTTTTTTGCCTAAGGTGCAATTATAGGGTACTTGTCGTATGGTTTGCTATGAGTTGACCTTGGAGTTCGTATGTTAGACAGTGTTGGGGTCCAAGGTGAGGCCTAGGGTACGAGTGGTGGGTACGACTCATATGATATGGTAAAATTTAGGGGTGGTCATACCCTCCTGTGGGAATTTCATACATTTTAAGTTAGGGGTATTTTGCATATTTTCCCTCTTAACCTCTTATGACCCACGACTTAAAACACTGCTGACTTTATTTACCATATTATTCTAATCATAAACATTCAAAAACTCTCTCTAAATTCTCTCAAGATCTTGGGTTAAGCAAAGCCTAGGGTTCCTCCAAGGTGGTCAATTAAAGCTCTAAAGGATGATTTCTCTCTATCTTCTTCATAATCTAAGGTGTGTTACTCCTCCCTTATTGTTAGTTCCAACTAAAGACATATTTTATGAATGGTTTTCATGGCATAATTGGTTTATAGTTTTGGTTTTGAATTATATTTTGGGGGTTTTGATTATAATGGTTGGTTATGATTTTCCTATTTCTTTTACTTATGGTTTTCATTATTACAATGGTGGTTTAGACCTTTGGTTGCATGGCAATAGTTAATTAGTACAGGTTTTTTATTTTGGAAACTATATGCTCCCATTGTGTTTGATAAATGCCTATAAGAATGCTTTTATTACCTAGTTGGACTTTTAATAAAACTATTGTAAGGTATAACTTGGTAATGAAACTAAAATTGGATTGGATTGTTTGAAATGGTTAAATGGTAATATCTTGGTGATCATGGTTTGGTTTAATTTAAAGCCTTGAAGGGTACAAGGGAATCCCCCAAGCAAACATAATAATGAACTACTTGCGGGTTACATGGGAATTCCCCAACTAAACTTAATAATAATGGAATCTTTGAGTACATCGGAATCCATTAAATAGTTGGTTAAGGACATTGCTTTCAATCTATAGTCGGTATGATGATACCACTTCTTATAGCCTTTGTTAATAATAAATGGAATTTATGGTTTGGTTTTGTGACAATGGTTTTAATTGAGCAATAATGAAGGGTTGTGATAGCTAATTGCAAAGGTGTGAGTCCAATGGACGAACACTGGAAACTTATGTTTGTCGATATATGGATTGGTCATGGTGACCACAGACTAAACTTATGGGGTACACGAAAATACCTTAAGTTACACTTGTAGATTTATATCATGGAGAGTGAAGGGTACATGGGAATCCCCTACTCCTATGGTATCTCCATTTCATGCGGACACATATATCGGGACTTGTATAGGGGGTAACACTGGACCTAAATATCCCATGGTTGGTTCTAGGACAATTAAGCTTCACATACCCAGGTTAATGGTTTAAAAGGCATGTTGTAATACCCCAAAAATCCCAACCTATGTTATAGCCATGTTTCAAGCTCATGCAAAGTACATTATAGTTCTTTGGTAGTGTATGAGTGAATTTGATGTATCTTAAGGCCTCAAATAACTCCCAACTATTAGACGAATCAAAATATTTCCTAACAGTTGAGTTTTTGTGAAAAGTATTTCTATAGTCAACTTCAAATGACCATATCTTTTGTTCTACTTAGAATTTTCCAGCTCAAGACCCAAGAAATTTAATTAGCTTTCCAACTATACTAATTTTTCTAAATCTGATACTCGGGTGAGAATTTTGGCACTTTTAGTGAAAAACTGTAGCCCAATGCGATAAGGACGCATCATGGTGATGGCCAAAATAACTTTCATCCTTTTCTAGTAGACCACCACGGTAAGCACCACGTCGCGCCAAGAGGTATTTTCACATTCGTCACTTTTCATTAAGGCACCACGATTGGCACCATATCGCGCCAAGGGACCAAATCAAGATTGTGTATTCCAATGGTGCAACATGATAGTAATGCATCGTGTCGTAGGGTAAAATAGGGATTTTCAGTTTTTCAATGGCCCTTGTTAATCTGAAAATGGGGAAACTATCGGTTAAGGATTATGCCTTGAAGTTTCACCAGTTTTCTTGGTATACTCTGAAGATAGTTTCGGATGTGAAGGCCAAGATGAGAAAGTTCACCTCAGGACAGTCTCATGAGTTGATCCTTGAAATTAAGACAACCTTGTTGATCAACGACATAGGCATATCTAGGTTGTTTATTCATATACAACAAGTGGAGAAGGAAAAGAAAAGGTAGGGTGAGAAGTATAGGTTCTCTGAGTAAGGTGGTGGCCAATAACAAAGTAGTAGGGGTGGAGGTAAGTAGCCAAAAAAAAGTGGGGGAGTTCTGGTTATTTCTCTACAACAAGTGCTCCTTACATTAAGTTATCAGGTGAAAAATATCAGCAGGGTGGCAATAAATTTAGGGCACCGGGTACCCAATCTCAGTCTAGTAGGGTAAAGTCTGCTTCATCATGTCCTTAATTTAGGTTCTGTGGATGGTTGCATCGAGGTTTTTGTGATGGGAGGGGGACAGGTGCTTCAAATGTGGTCACCTAGGCTATATGGTTAGAAGCTATCCAGTTGGTAAGGTTGCTTCGGGGGTGAATAAGGTTTCAATTGCTTCATCATCAGCTCAGGCACCAAAGAGTGTACCATCTAGTTTCAACACTGATCAGAACTGTCTATACTCACTCACTACCTGATAGGAGTTTGAGGCATCACCTGATGTTGTTACTAGTATATTGAAACTTTTATCCCGCGATGTGTTTTATTTACTTGATCTGGGTTCCACTCTCTCTTATGTGACCCTATTTGTGGCTGTGTATTTTGATTTTTCTCTTGAGGTTATTTCAGGCCCTTTTTCTATTTCTACCTTGGTAGGTGACTTTGTGGTTTCTAAAAGAGTCTATAGGGGTTGTTTAGTATCTGTTGGAAAGTAAGGAGACCTTGGTGGATTTGTTTGAACTGAATATGGTGGATTTGATATCATTGTAGGGAAGGATTAGTTACTCGTATTATGCTTTCTTAAATTATCGGGCCCGTAAGGCTATCTTTTGGTTCTCTAGTGAGCTGATTATTGAGTGGGAGGGTGGTTACCTATCTCCTAAGTGGAGGTTTATATTATATCTTAGAGATCGAAGATTAATCTCCAAGGGGTGTGTATTGGGTGTATTTATGCAGCCTAGTGTCACTATTCTAGCCTTATTAGCCTTTTTTTAAGGATGAATCTATTATATAATGGTTGATAATAAGATAAATGTGTTAAAACATGTGTTTAGAAGGTTCCAAGTAAAGTCCAAGTGATTTTGTACTTAAAAGAGTCAATTAGAATTCAATATAGAAAAACTAGTCTTCCTAGCTTGGGCTAGTTGCTTTTCTAGTTTATCTCATTGGATTCTATTGATTTCAATGTGTTCCTTAAGGTTTTAAATGTGTTATAATATGTGGATCAAGTTGTTAGGATTGTACAAAGTTCATATGAGTTAAAGAAAGAGTCGGGTCTTGAAGTGAAAGATCCTGGAATTCAACCTAGTCTAAGCTCTTTTTTTAATTCATCGTAATTGGTTTAGTGTTGTTTGTCCTTCGAATTCGTGTGGTATGATGATGTATAATGATTTTTTATATGAATATTATGATATTTTTATGTTAAATAGGCTGGAAAATCATTATAAAGACACCACAAGACAAGGGAAGTAAGGAGGAAGGACCAACACTTAACCGAAATTTAGAGGGCAAATTCCAGTAGCACCGTGCAATATGTGTGCGATGCATGCTCCATTTCTATAGAATAGAGTGTGTGTCACATTCTCTATTTCTATGTAATAGAGCATGCATCTTATGCTCTACTCCACTCCTGGGCGTTTTAAGCTAATTTGACTCCTATACGGACTTGGCTTACCTTTATGCTATATATACACGTTGTATCACATTTTTACATATCTTTTGAAATATTTTGGAGATCAAGGAGATAATATAACTTCATTATTAGGTTTTTATTTTTTTTATTTAGTTCATACATGTTTTTAGTTATTAATTACAACCTTGTGATTATGATTATGACTATGTGTGGCTAAATGCCCTCTTTCCGGGGTTGAAGACAAGAACATGATTATTATTGCTATAGATTAAGTATGTTTTCTTTGCTTATCGATATTAGTTGTTTGTTTATTCTTATTGTAACTATTTTAAGGATTCACAACTCTTAGAATACATCAATTGTCAACCTTGTGAACTCAAGAGAGGGAATAGGGTGATAGAATATTGGAATAAACAGAGTATGGTTCTTGATCTTTATAAAATAAGAAACATAAATTAGTATCTAGGACAGGGATGAACTTAGATACCTTACTTGATTCATACGTAGGATGATATTTTTAAGCTATTACATTCCTGCTCAACGATGTAGGTATAAGGTTCAACTTAGGTAAAAGATTAGAGGTTGGGGAACCGTAATCATGCAATTAACCCTGCGAATCAACAACCAAGATAAGAAAGTTAACAAATGAAATCCAATAGCATAATATGATTTTTTAGAGTTCTTCAATCCTAGATTTTCTCCTATTGATTGTCTCAAGACCTTTATTTTCTGTATTGTTTAGTTTTAACTTACAATTTCTAAACTCTTTATTTGGTTACTCTCACATCAAGTGAATCTAAATTGTGAACTAAAATCAAATATTTGCCAAATCTAGTCTCTGTGGGATGATAACTCGTCTTTATTGAAGGCCACTATATTACTTGGTAGACCACGTACACTTGCATGTACGCTTAGGCGCTATCAAGTTTTTGGCGTCGTTGTTGGGGACTTATATTTTGGTAATAGTTTATTTTAATTTTCTTTTTAGATTTATTTGATATTTTTATGCTTGGTCTTAGTTTTGTTCTTGCAGGAAACGGGTTTATAGGTTGATAAGCTGGAAAGGGATTAGGAGTTGGTAGAACCAAGCTCGAAATCCTAGCAACTTTACCATCAATGCAGGAGAGAAGCAATCCTTCTACCTAGAATTACTTAAATCCAAGAGGTCAGAGAAAATACTTCTATGGCTGAACAACAAGCAGTTGGTAGAAAGGTTAGGGAAGTGTCAGTCCCACTTCCAACGAACTTGACTTCCCCAATTCAAAAATTCGAGCTGAAATGCAATATAGTGCAACTTCTTATTACCAGTGGACAGTTTGTAGGGCTTTTATACGAGGATCCACAATTCCACTAGTAGAACTTCATTGATCATATTGATACATTCACTCCTATTGGGGTGACTCCATATTATGTAAGGTTGACATTATTTCCCCATTCACTTTTAGGAGAAGCTAAAGGGTGGTTGAATATGGAGACGACCAATTCAATCACATCATGGGATGACTTATCCAAAAAGTTCCTCATCAGATTTTTTTCCGTCAGGCAAGACTGCAAGACTTCACAGTGAAATAGTTAGCTTTAAATAAAAGCCTGGGGAAAACCTCTATCATGCTTAGGAATGCTTCAAGGCTATTCTTTAGGAGTGTTTACACTACAAACAGTATAATGAGGTACTTTCTCACACTTTTGTAGAAGCTCTTGATCATAATACAAAGATTTTGCAAGATTTAGTTGTAGGTGGTCAAGCACTGGAATTGACTTATGATGAGATGTACACATTGTTGAACTGCATAGCACAAGGAAATCTAGATTGGCATTCAGATACTAGAAGTTTCATAAAAAGAATTACTGGTGTATTGGAGGTGGACCAATTCATATCCTTATCAGTATAGGTTTCTGCACTATATAATTTGATCAACACATTATTCAGTAGCATGAAGTTGGGAGCAGCACAACCTGCAGCCAGGGTTAATGCTATCCAACAAGCTACAGAATAGTATGACGTATGTGGTAATAGTGTTCATTTTGTGGCCCAGTGTGCTTCAAATCCAGAATCAGTGATGTATATAGGCAATGCTAAAAGGCCAAATTATGGTAATGCCCACAACATAAAGTAGCATACTCAACCATAGAATGGCATATAGCCACAAGTCCAACTAAAATAATCAAGCTGCAATATGGAGGAGATGATGAAATAGATCTTAGCTAACCAGATACAGTTTGCTACAGACATAAAAATTTTCCAAACGGACACAAGAAGACTAGAGTTGGACGTGGGGAAAAATCAGCAAGCAGTAAATACTAGGCCATAAGGTGGGTTGCCAGCTGACAAATAAAATCCAAAACAAGTCATGGTAATCACCTTGAGGAGTAGTAACAAGATTCAAGGAGAACCTTCAAAGGTAAAAAAAGAGGTAGATGTTGATGTAATGACCCAACAAGTAAATGACAGAGTTGTTGAAAATTCAAGAAAGTTTGAGTAATTGAAAGAAAAATTTATTGAATTAGAAGTGAAGAAGACACTACCATTACCTTTCCCTTGGTGGAAAATTGAAGCAAATAAGGATGCACTATTTAAGAAGTTCTTTGATACATTCAGAGAGCTTCACATTAACTTACCTTTGTTAGATTTTTTGCAGAATATGCCCAAGTATGCAAACTACTTGAGGGTTGTGGTGGCTAATAAGGTGAAATTGTTGGATATGGGAGCTATAACACTCACTGAAGAGTGTAGCATTGTGATGACTCGGAAAATCTCCAAGAAATTAAGAGATCATCCCAATCAAAGTTAGGAATACAACAGTCCATGCACTAAGTGAGTTAGAGGCGAGCATAAACTTGATGCCCTTATCATTATTTAAAATATTAAGCTTGGGAGAGCCAAGACCGACCACCATGGTGTTGCAGTTTGAAGATAGGTCATTTATACGTCCAGATGGAATAATTGAGAATGTCCTCATAAAGGTTGGCAAATTTATTATACCTACTAACTTTATTGTTCTTGATTTAGAGGCAGTTGAACAGGTACCAATCATATTGGGACATCTATTTTTAGCAATCGGAGAAGTATTTATTAATGTTATAGAAGACACACTTAAAATTATTTTAGAGAATAAAGAGGTGGGGTTTGATGTATACAAATCACCCACAATTACATCCTAAGTTAAAGATTTATGTATGATAAATATTATCGAAGGGGATAGGTATGGGGTGGCTATTCCACAAAAGACATCTTCAAACTACCTAATTGAGCAGGCTAAGACTCTATCTCCTAAGCCTGAAATAATGAAAGTTGATGAGCCTGAAAAGGCTAAAACTTGAGAAACCTATTACTCTTGAGAATTCACACCCAAAAGGGGTGAAAAGGATATAAAGATGGACTCCAAGTGTGAGAAAAAATATAAAGAAATATGGTTGAGTTGAGTCGCGATACAAAATCAGGCGCTGCTTAGAAGGCAACCCAAGTTAATTAGGTATGTTTTTTTTAGTTTTTAGTTTTTATTTCATGGATTTTTCATTTTTTGTTGAGTTACAGGTTGATGGGAAGTCTGAGTACCATAAACTTGATCTTGAATCATGGTGAAGACTGAGTGTGGGGTCCCATGGAACCCATTTATATGTAAAGATGCTACTATCTAGGCCTAGAGGCCTCAGGGAGTGTTTCTATCTCTTACTTTAAATTCACTTTGGGACAAAGTAGATTTTTAAGTGTAGGGTGGGGAAACTCCCAATTTTTAGCTCAATTTAAATATTTTTATGATAGGAATAAGTGAGATATTTGAGTTGCTACTATTTTTATTGCATGATGTAAGTGTTTTGTTTGGTAAAAGCATGCTAATTACATAAAGTACTATTTTTTAGACTCTTAGGCTCATGTTGTGACTCTTGTACTTGTTGGCTTAATTTTTAATTCATGCTATTTTTTGGTGAGTAGTCTATGATGATCCTATTAAGTTGAACATGTTCCATGTGTGATATGAGATTTTTCTATATTCCTTGTTGCATGTGATTTCTAGAACTTGCTCGGTGTGTGTGAAGCAAAATAAAGAACGTGGGTTTAGTAGATGATTTAGGCATTTCTTTGATAGCCTTATTTTATATCTTCTATTTTTCCTACCCTTGTGCATTATCCTAGTTAACCCCTATTGAGCCTTTAGCTTTTCTTTGGTAACCTCATAAGTAGCCTAATCCCTTCTTTGATGGACCTTAATTTGATCCCAAAAACTCTTAAGTTCTTTAATGAATAATTGAATTAGCAAGGAGTGTGAGAAATTAAAGAAGAAAAAGGTGAAATTGATGCCCCAAGGTAATAGAAATTGGTGTATAATTGATGTGTGGTGGATGGGTCTGATATAATCTATGCTAAAAATATTGCCATGATTGTGAAGAAAAAGAGAAAAATTGATTCTCGTGGTAGTAAACTAGGGGTCCTCAAAGTGTTTGTGAAAATACCTAAAATAAATAGGGCAAAATAAGAAAATGGGGGGAGACAAAAATTGCTGTAAATGGGTTGTTGGAGATTTGTTCTAATTGCATAATGTAGTGTATTAAAGAACTTAGAGAGGCTAGTCACTATTTTCAAATAGTTTCTACCCTTCCCTTAGCCTATATTACAACTCAAAAAAGTCTTAATTGATCCTAAACTTTACATTCGACTATTAGTAGAGCATTACACTACGGGCAAGCCTATGGTTCATTATGTGTAACTTGTGAATTCTTTGTGAGAGTGAGAGTAATTTGATTCTTGTACTCATCATGTTCTAAATTTCTTAATTATGAGTGATTAGCGGTAAGTTTCTTGTTGTGAGGGAACATGTTTGATGAATATGGTTGATTTGTATGATGTCTTTGATTTAATAATAAGCATAAGTTTTCCACTAGGTCAGTCAATTCTTGAGGCTAGGATGTTTTGGAGTAGTGTTCATAAGATTTTAATTATGTAAATAACATGGTTAACGTAGTAACTTACATTCTATGAAATCCTTGTAGTGATATCTTGAGTGTCTTGCATGTATTAGAAGTGTAGAGTCTTCTTAGTTAATGATGATTGAGTTAAGAGTTGTTCGAGGACGAACAAGGTTTTTAAGTGTGGGGTGGTAATTTTGGGTGAATTTATGCATCCTAGTATCACTATTCTAGCCTTTTTAGCCTTTTTTTGAGGATGATTCCATGCTATAATGTTTTATAATGAGATAAATGTGTTAAAACATATGTTTATAAGGTTCCAAGTGAAGTCCAAGTGAGTTTGTACTTAAAAGAGTCAATTAGAGTTCAATATATAAAACTAGTCTTCCTTCTTGAGTTAGTTGCTTTTCTAGTTTATCTTGTTGGATTCTATTGAGTTCTATGTGTTCCTTATGGTTTTAAATGTGTTTTAATATGTGGAACAAGTTTTTAGGAGTGTATAAAGTTCATATGAGTCAAAGAAAGAGTAGGAGCTTGAAGTGAAAGATCATGGAATTCAACCTAGTCTAAGCTCTTGTTTTTTATTCATCGTAATTGGTTTAGTGTTGTTTTTTCTTATAATTCGTGTCATGTGATGATTTATAATGATTTTGTACATGAATATGAAGATATTTTGATTTTAAAGAGGCTGGAAAATAATTGGAAAGACACCACAAGACAAGGGATGAAAGGAGGAAGGATCAAAACTTAACCAAAATTTGAAGGGCAAATTCCAATAGCACTGTGCGATATGCATGTGTCACATGCTCTGTTGATATGTAATAGAGCGTGCATCTCATTATCCATTTCTATGGAATATATCATGAGTCACATGCTCCACTCCACACCTGGGTGTTTCAAGCTAATTTGACTCCTACACGGATTGGCTTACCTTTATGCTATATATATACATATTTTATCATATCTTTTGACATATTTTGGATATTAAAGGGATACTACAAATTAATTAGTAGTTTTTTATTTGTTTTATTTAGTTCATACATATTTTTAGTCATTAATTACAACCTTATGATTACGATATGACTATGTGTGGCTAAACGCCCTCTTTCCAGGGTTGAAGCCAAGAACATGATTATTATTTCTATGGATTAAATTTCTTTGCTTTGCTTATCAATATTGATTATTTTTCATTCTTATTATAACTATTTTAAGGATTCGCGACTCTTAGAATACATCCATTGTCAACATTGTGAACTTGGGAGAGGGAATAAGGCAATAGAACATGGGAATAAGCAGAGTATGGTTTTTGATTCTTTATAAAATAAGAAACTTGAATTAGTATCTAGCATAAGGATGTACTTACATACCTTACTTGATTCATATTTAGGATGATATTTGTTAAGATCTTAAGTTAACTATTACATCCCCGCTCAACGATGTAGGTATAAGGTTCAACTTAGGTAAAAGATTAGAGGTTGGGAAGCCGTAATCATGCAATTAACCCTATGAATCAACAACCAAGATAATCAAGTTAACAAATGAAATCCAATATCATAATATGATTGTTCAGAATACTTCAACCCTGGGTTTTCTCTTATTGATTATCTCAAAACCTTTATTTTCCGTGTTGTTTAGTTTTAATTTACAATTTCTAATCTCTTTATTTGGTTAATCTTGCATCAATTAAATTCAAATTGTGAACTGACTCAAATAGTCTAAATCTAGTCTCTGTGGGATCGATAACTCGGCTTTCTTGAAGGTCACTATATTACTTGGTAGATCGCGTACACTTGTGTGTGCACTTGGGCGCTGTCAGGGTATCTCTACCATCTAGTTTGGTTTAAGGATTCTAACTTGGAAGGTCCTTCTTTGCATTCTTTTCTGTTGGTGAATGAATTTCCCGAGGTCTTTCCCAATGACCTTCTTGGTGCTCCCCCTAATAGGAGATTGAATTTGGGATTGATCTGGTTCCAAACACTCATCCAATTTCTATTCCCCCTTATAGAATGGCTTCATCTTAGTTGAAGGAGCTTAAGGAGAAACTCAAGGATCTTTTGAATAAGGGTTTAATCTAACCTAGTATGTCCCCGTGGAGTGCACGGTGATATTCCTATGTAAGCGAATTGTTCCCTTCAGATATGTATTGACTATCGGCATTTGAATAAGGTAATGGTTAAGAACAAGTATCCTCTTTGAAGGATAGATGGGTTGTTTAATCAATTGCAAGGTGCCAAATTCTTTTCTAAGATTAATCTTCAGTCTAGGTATCATCAACTTAAGATTAGGGAGGTGGATATCCCTAAGATGTATTCTGGACCGGTATGGTCACTTTGAGTTTTTGGTCATTCCTTTTGGGTTGAACAATGCCTCGACGGCATTCATGGATTTAATGAATAAGGTATACCATCACAATCTTGATCTGTTTGTCATTGTGTTCATAAATGACATTTTGGTGTATTCTAAGAGTGAGATGGATCTTCCCAATCAGCTATGCATTGTGTTGTATACCTTGAAGGAGTGGAGTTGTATGCCAAATTCTCACAATTTGAATTTTGGTTGATTGTTGTTACTCTTTTGGGTTATATTATTTCTAGTGAGGGGATCATGGTGGATAGACAAAAGATTTTGGTGGTTAAGAAATAGCCTAGACCCATGACTGGCTACTACATAAGGTTCGTAGAGAGTTTCTTTTCTATAGCTGCCCATTTGACTGAGTTAACTCAGAAAAAGGTAAAGTTCTCTTAGTTGGTTATTTTAGGGGGTTTTCAAGATGTTGAAGGATAAGCTAACTTTGACTCTGGTGTTCACTTTGTCTGAAGGTACGAATGGGTTTGTGGTTTACTGTGATGCCTATCAGGTGGAACTTGGTTGTGTTTTGATACAGCATAGGAAGGTGATAGACTATGCTTCTAGGAAGTTAAAGGTGTACAAGATAAACTATACTACTCATGCCTTAGAACTGTTAGTTGTGGTATTTGTGTTGAAAATCTAGTGGCACTATTCGTATGGAGTGCACGTGGATATCTTCTCAGATCATAAAAGCCTGTGATACATGCTTACTCAGAAAGAGCTTAACCTCAGCAAAGAAGATGGCTTGAGATTCTCAAATAGGATGACATGATTCTTCACTACCATCCAGGTAAAGCTAATGTGGCTGTTGATATTCTTAGAAGGTTGTCCATGGAGATTCTAGCTCATTTGGATAAGGAGAAGCAAGAGTTCGTGAAGGATATTGACTATTTGGTCCAGAATTCACCATCAATTCTCATAAATTCAGAAATTGAGGTATGGTAAATGTTCATCCATGGTTCCTTCCACCTATGGATTCCAAGTATCCTATTTTAAATCCAAAGTTTTGATCTTTATAAGTTATCATGAATTTTAATTCTATATCATGTTTACATGAAATTATTGTTGTTATTAAACCCCACACATTTGAATAATGTTATTCGCTGATTTAAATCATAAGTAATGATGTTGGTATTGAAATCATGCTATTACTTGAATCATGCTATTACTACATGCTTTGAACTATTCCCCTGCTTAGCTTCTACTATGCATATCAACTGTTTGATGAAATGCCTGCAAGATTGAATTTTGAATAAATGCTTACATATTATGTACTCAAAGTTTTAGTACTATTTTGATATTATTTCTATCGAGACTTGTGGGTTACGAATACCTAAAAATTTAGTTATTTACGTAGTCTGATAATATCATTTCAGTCAGTTATCATGATCAGTTAAACTTAGAAGGGTTCAACATTCTGAGTCGCTTCAGTTGGGAGTAGGATTTAGCATGAGCGAGTCCAGGCATGGCGGCTTCCCCATCAATTAGGCAGAGTCATTATTAGCAATCCCTATACTCCAAAACTACGTAGCCAACATAAGATATGAGGAGTCACCCATTAGTTCAGCCTTAACTACTTCTCAGGGGTCACCTGTCAGTTTAGGCTTGACACTCGTAGTCCTTCGGGTTAGTACATCAGTGGATCCACATAGCTAGTGTTAGTACCCGTGACATGGAACTGATGCACTTCTGATTGAGGTAACAGGTTGGACCCATAATTGCTCATTTAGGGCATATCGGTTAGATGATAGCTCCTACAGTCACTGTCCAGTCATCAACTCAGTAACTCAATTTTATTTTTGCTTGACCATAGCATACAAATATTAGTTATTCATGTATTAGTACTCGGTATTTCAGTTTACAGATTATATTCAAAACATGTTTTATGTTAGGTCATACATTCTCAGTATTTACAGATTTCATGCATTTTATCCAATACTTCATGCTACTCATTCAGTTAGTTATTATTCCTGTACATGAAACCATGCATATCAGATGTTAGGAGAAAGGATATTGAGTTTGAGATTGGAGATTTTTTTTTATCTAAAGATCTCTCCCATGAAGGAATTAAATAGGTTTGGTAAAAAAGGGACGCTTAATCCCCGATATGTTGTCCCTTATAGAATTTTGAGCCATTTTGGGAAGCTTATGAAATGTGATGTGGCACATCATGCCATAGGACAAAATGGAATTTCTATAGGGCACCACAATGTTGGTACATCTTATTGAAGTTCCAGGTCCCAATTGTCAAAATCTAGTAGGACAACACGATAGCTCCTCATCACAGAGACCTTCAATTTCCCATTCATCATTTTCCAAGCATTTGAAAACCCCAACACCATATTATAACAATGCCATGAAAACATTGTATAAAACATGCTTTTAGTTGGAACTAACAATGAGATAAAAGTATCTTGCCTTAGATGATGAAGAAAATGGAGAGAAATCACCAACATAAGCCCCAATTAGATCATCTTAGTGAAACCCTATCCTTCCTTTACCCAAAAGCCTTTAAGTGGATTATAAAGTGTTTTATAAGTGTTAATGAATAGAATAATAGCACAAATAACCTCCCAAGTGGTTGAGAAGTCATGGGGACTTAATAGGTTAAGAAGGGAAATGTCAAGATTTCCCTTACTTAAAGAGCATAAAAATCTCATCAAGGGTACGACTATACCATACCGGTCGTACCCTCCAATACGAGTGGTACCCACAACTCGTACTCTAGGCTTACTCCTTGAACCTAACACTGTCCAACATATAATTTCCCCAAACCAAGTCGCACCCAAGCATACGACTAGTACCTTTAACCTATAAGATGTGTGACCACTCTCCACTATATGAGTCCATGGTACAACTTGTACTCTGGATTACAACTCATGGTGAGCCACTCTTACTTAGATCCAAGTTATTTTACTAAGTCTTAGATCAAGTAAAGGAAAAAACAAAACCAAATAACCCATATCTAACCATACAAATCATACCAACACTAGTCGTACCCATTCCAGAAACCAATCCAACCCACCAACCAACAATGGTTAGCTTACGATTAAGGTATGCCACTCGTACCCCATTATACCACTAGAACCTAGTAATCATATGTCATCCAGAACCCAGAAATACAAGAAATTTTCTAAAGGTCCCAAAACCTAGGGTTTCAGACTCCCCATTAGGATCATATAGTTTTTCCCTTAGAAAGCATAGATGTTCAGAACAGCCTTTCTTACAAAAACATTCCAGCCGAGATCCTCGATCGGTCAATTTATAGACTAAGGAATAGAGAAGTTCCCCTAGTTAAAGTTCTTTGACAAAATCAGTCCATTGAGGGAACCCGTTGGGAAGCAGAAACAGATATGCGTACCAAGTACCCTCGTATTTTTTCCACAAACTCAGATTCAGCTTAAGGTTAAAATATTCTTAAAATTTCTCATTTCCATGCTCAATTTCAGCTGCATATCATTCTCATGTCAGTTATGCATTCAAAGAATCATTTCAGTCACATTTCAGACTCAGTCATGTAATCACATTTTCATCATGTATTTTCAGCATGTAATTTCAATTCGTCAGTGCTTTCATCTTAACCAATTTCATTTGAGGATGAATGTTCTTAAGTCGGAGATATTGTAATACCCCAAAAATCCCAACCTATGTTAGAGTCATGTTTCAAGATCATACAAAGTACATTATAGTTCTTTGATAGATTATGAGTGAGTTTGGTGTATCCTAAGGCCTCAAATAACTCCCAGCTATTAGACGAATCAAAATATTTCCTATCGATTCAGTTTTTGAGAAGAATGTTGCTATAGTCAACTTCAAACGACCATATCTTTTGCTCTACTCAAGCTCAAGATCCATCAAATGATAGGAAATTGAATTTTCTATTCAACCATAACAATTTTTACTAAATCCAATACTTGAATGAGAAATTATGAAACTTTTAATGAAAAATAGTGGCTAAACAAGATAAGGTCACACCGCGGTGATGGCCAAAATCACGTTCATCCTTTTCCATCGGACCACTGTGGTAAGAAATGTGTCATGCCAAGGGTCATTTTTGTGTTTGTCACTTTTCAGTAAGGCACCACAATTGGATTTTAGAAGAATTACATGGTCTTCCTGAACAAGCCTTTTATTTAGTAAGTAATATCAATGAAGCTACCGTGAAGGCTATGAAATTAGAAATGGAGAGAAATCATCTCTCCAAGGTGCCAAATTGGGATTGTTCATTCCAGTGGTGAAACGCGATTGTACGGCATCATGTCGTAGGGTAAAATGGGGATTGTCATTTTTCCAGTGGCCCAACACGATTGCACTGCATCGTGCCGAAGGTCAAAATCAGAATTTTCAGTCCTAGTTTTGATTTTTAATTTCCAAAGGCATTTAAGTCCTTTTCTCTTTACCCCATTCAATCAAAACACATAATTTAACTCCAAAGAGAGCATTATCTTCTCATTATTCCACCATCCTCTCAATTTAAAGTAGACCTCTTTCAAGAACAAACTCTAGCCCTTCAAGATTCAAGATCAAATCTCAAGAATTCACCTTCAATTCTCACAAATTTAGAAATTGAGGTATATTAAATGTTCATCCATGGGTTCCTTCCACCCATGGAATCCAAGTATTTAATTTTAAATCCAAAGTTGTGATCTTTACAAGTTATCATGATTTCTAATTGTGATTTTAACCATGAATTCCCATGAATCTTGATTCTATACCATGCTTAGATGAAATTGTTGTTGTTATTAAACCCCACATGTTTGAATAATATTATTCGCTAATTTAAATCATAATTAATAATGTTGGTGTTGAAATCATGCTATTACTACAAGCTTTGAACTATTCCTATGGTTAGCTTCCACTACGCATATCAAGTGTTTGATGAAATGCCTACAAGATTGAATTTTGAATAAATGCTTTCATATTATATCCCCAAATTTTTAGTACTATTTTGCTATTATTTCTATCGAGTCTGGGGGATTATGAATACCCAAAAATGTAGTTGTTTACTTACTCTCAGAATCTTCAAAATAGTTTCAGACGTGTTATGAGCAATATCAGTTTAGTCAGTTATCATGATCAGTTAAACTTAGAATTTTTCATTATTCTGAGTAAGTCCAATTGGGAGTAGGATTTAGCACCAAGCGAGTGCAAGGATGTAAAATTCCCCATCATTTAGGTAGAGTCGTTAGTAGCAGTCTCTATACTCCAAAAATACGTAGCTAGCATAGGATATGAAAAGTCACCCGTTAGTTCAGGCTTGACTATCTCTCAGGAGTCACCCATTAGTTTAGGCTTGGAACCATTAGTCCTTGGGGACATTACATCAGTGGATCCACATAGCTAGTGTTAGTAATTGTGGCATATTAATGACACCATTCGAACTGGGGTCACATGTTAGACCCCAAATTGCTCATTTGGAGCATGTCAGTTAGAGATAACTCCTACAATCTCGGTCCATTCATTAGTTCAGTAACTCAATTTCAATTTTACTTGACCATAGAATACATATATTAGTTATTCATGTATTAGTACTCAGTATTTCAGTTTACAGATTATATTCAGAATATGATTTATGTTTTGTCATGCATTCTTAGTATTTATAGATTTCATGCATTTCATCTAGTACTTCATGCTATTTATTCAGTTAGTTATTACTCTTGTACATGAAACCATGCATATCAGCCTACCTCATTTGGCATACCAGTATATTCAAAGTAGTTATCGCATACTCGTTTCTTATGGTATGATGTATCATATCATAGGTTCGGAAGCTCAGTTCTTGGATCACACATAGATATTCCAAATTATCAGCCATAGCAATGGTGGGTCCTCATATTTTGAGGACATGGTCTATTTATATTAGTTATTTCATTAGGTCAGTATTTTCCATTCAGATGAAGTTAGTTTGGGGTTTGTCCCAACAACTCCACAGTCAGTCAGTAGAGGCTTTTTAGACTTAGAACAGACAGTTAGTAAGTTTGGTTACTATTTTATTTGAATAAGACAGTTATTTTTCAGCAGTTATTCCCACATTTATGACCCAGTATTGATTTCAGTTGCTACAACCTTATGTCTTATCACTTGTTCTTTTGCATATATTATAATCTTATTCAGTGCTCATAGCAGGTACCAACTCATGGGTTAGCTTGTAGTCCCTTAGGACTGTAAGAACCATGTGATGCCCAGGGTGTACTTTCGAGCATTACAAACTTGGTATTAGAGCCTAAGGTTTGAAATTGTCCTAGGAAGTCTGAAAGTCGCATAAAGTAGAGTTTTATATATAGGTGTGAAGCGAGCCACACTTATGGACAAGAGGCTACAAGGCGTTTTAAGAAAAGTTTCCTTTTTTTAGTGTTTATATCGTACGACTGAGAATGAGCTCGTGTTAAACTTTTTGTTTAATATGTTCTTCCTTCCTTTTAAAGAACATGACTCCCAAAAAGACAAATGGAAGAAGAAATGTGAACTAGCCAGGACCTCTGTCCATTTATGAAGATCCCCTGGACAAGCATATTTCTCATCAAGAGTTTAGAGCTATATTTACTACTCTAGCTCACTTTATAACAGCTCAGAATGTTAAGCCAGCTGCTATTCTGGGCAACCCTGTGGCTAATACTACTGCATATAGGATTTAGGACTTTATCCGAATAAATCATCCTCTATTTTTGGGATCCAAATCTGAAGAGGATCCGTAGTAATTCTTAGACGTGGTCGGGAAGGTAACAAACATTATAGGGGTGAGTTCTAGTAAGAGTGATAAATTGGCTACTTACCAATTACAGGATACAGCCCATACCTGGTTTAAATAGTTGAAATGGGATAAAGGCGCAGATTCAGGGCCTATAGAATGGGAGGAGTTTGCTACAACTTTCTTAGATAGATTTTTCCCATTAGAGTAGAGGAAAGCCAAATTGTCAGAGTTTATCAACTTAAGGCAGGGCAACATGAGTTTAAAGGAGTATTCCCTCAAGTTTACTATGCTAGCTATGTATGCTCTTTATGTGGTTGCTGATAGCAGGTCTAGGATGAGCAAGTTCGTGTCTGAGGTATCTAACAGTATGGTCAAGGAGTATAGGACTACATTGTTAATTAGGAATATGGACATATCTAGGATTATGGTCCATTCTCAACATATTGATGAGTACAAGAATAAGGAAAACAAGGGAGAGAATAAGAAGGCTAGAAAAGATATCTTTAATTTTTCTCAACCAAAGTCAAAAGGTGGTAACCATACTCAGTTCCATCAGTACCCAAATTCAGGAATGATAATCAAGATAGAGTGTCAGGATATAAGTCCCAAGGCAGTGTCAACAGTGTTCGTACAAATCTTCTTTGCCAAAAATATGGTAGAAACCATCAGGGTGAGTGTAGAGCTACCAGTGATGTATGCTTTACGTATGGCAAGCTAGTACATCGAATTTGAGAGTATTAGGTAGTTTCTTATAAAGGAAAGTATTTATGCCAGTAGGTCAAGTCCCACCAATAATCGGTTCCAGTAGCCGTCTAACTCAGTAGGGCGCCTCCTCCAGTGCTACTAGTGGTCAGTGTTAGAACATCCTCTATGCACTTTAGTCCCGACAAGATTAGGAAACTTCTCCTGATGTAGTAACTGGTACATTAGGCCTTTTATTTACCTATTTATGCTTTACTAGACCCTGGATCTTCTCTTTCTTTTGTAAACCCTTATATAGCTGTCAACTTCAGAGTCAATCCCAAAATCTTAGTAGAGCCTTTTTCAGTGTCTACCCTACTAGGTGTCTCTATTGTAGACTGACAGGAATACAGGAGTTGTCTGATTACAGTGTCTAAAAAATTCACTTCAGTAGACCTTGTAGAGTTAGAGATGATGGATTTTTACATCATTCTCGACATAGATTAGCTCCATTCATGTTATGCTTAAGTTGATTTAGAAACAAAATAGTTCATTTTCAGTTCCCAAATGAACTAGTTCCTAAATGGATGGGTAGTAATACAGTACTTAAGGGTTAGCTTATTTCGTACCTTAGAGAGAGGAAAATGATATCTACAGGGTGTATTTATCATCTTGTTCAAGTCAAAGACTCTAATTTTAACACTCTAAATTTTGAGTCAGTTTCAGTAATGAGGGCATTTTCAGATGTGTTCCCTTGAGATCTTCCTGGAGTTTCTCCCGAAAGGGAAATTAACATTGGAATAGACCTTCTTCCAGATACATAACCTATATCTATTCCACCATACAGAATGGCTCCAGCTGAAATCAAAGAGTTGAAAAAATCATTGAAAGATCTCCTAGATAAAGGATTCATCAGACCCAGCATTTCCCCATGGGGCGCACCAATTTTGTTAGTGCGTAAGAAAGACGGTTCTCTTAGAATATGTATCAACTACCGTTAGTTGAACAAAGTCACAATTATGAATAAATATCCACCTCCCATAATCAATGACTTGTTCGACCAACTTTAGGGTGCGAGTTATTTTTCTAAGATAGACCTCAGATTCAGCTGTCATCAACTTAGAGTCAGAGAATATGACATTCCAATATTAACTTTCAGAACTCGATATGGTCACTTCGAGTTTCTAGTCATGCCCTTTGGTTTCACAAATTCACTAGCAACCTTCATGGACTTGATGAACTGAGTGTTCAAGCAGTACTTGGACATGTTTGTTATAGTATTTATTGATGACATTCTTTTCTATTCCCGTAGTGAAAATAATCATGCAAATCTCCTCAGAATAGTATTGCAGACTCTTAGAGCCTATCAGTTGTTCACTAAATTCAGTAAGTGCAAATTTTATCTAAGATCAGTAGCTTTCCTTGGCCATATTATTTTTGGTGATGGCGTTAGAGTTGATCTTCAAAAGACCAAAGCTGTGAGAAACTGGCCCAGACCTATTTCTCCATTAGATATTAAGAGTTTCTTGGGTTTGGTTAGCTATTACCAGTGGTTTGTTGAAGGGTTCTAAACTATTGCATCCCCCATGTCCAGATTGACTCAAAAAAGGTTAAGTTTCAGTGGTCAAATTCTTGTGAGAAGAGTTTTCAGGAGTTGAAGACTCAACTCACCACAACCCTAGCTTAGACGTTACCAGATGGTTCAGATAGGTTTATCGTGTACTGTGATGCGTCTAGAGTTTCATTAGGGTGTGTTTTAATGTAGAAGGGTAAGGTTGTGGCCTATTCCTCTAGACAGCTTAATCCCCATGAAAAGAATTACCCTACCCCTAATCTTGAGTTAGCAGTTGTTGTGTTTACCTTAAATATTTAGAGGCACTATTTATATGGGGTGCATATCGATGTGTTCACAAATCACAAAAACTTATAGTGTTTTTTTCACAGAAGGATTTGAAACTGCATCAAAAGAGGTGGTTAGAGTTGTTGAAAGACTATGATATGAGTGTTTTGTACCACTCGGGCAAGGCCAAATGTAGTGGTAGATGCCCTAAGTAGATTGTCTATGGGTAGTTTTTCTCATGTTGAGGTTGATAAGAAAAGTTAGTTCAGGAAGTTCATCAGCTTGCCAGGTTTGGTGTTTGTTTAGTCGATTTAGCTGAGGTAGCATTTGGATTCAAAATAGTTTGGAATCTTATTTGGTTGCCAAAGTAAAAGAAAACTAGGATAGGGATCCTAGTCTAGTGAAGTTAAAGGAGTTAGTTAGAGATTAGAAAGTAGAGGTTTTCTCCCAAAGGGGAGATGATGTGTGGTGTTTCCAGGGTAGATTGTGTGTGTTGTGTGTTGTGTGTTGATGAGTTGAGATATAAAATTCTTGTAGAAGTGCATGGTGTGTGTTACTCAATTCATCTAAGGGCCACGAAGATGTACTACAATCTATGGGAAATTTATTAGTGGAGTAGGATGAAGACAGATATTGCAGAGTTTGTAGCTATGTGCTCCACTTATCAACAGGTTAAGATTGAGCATCAAAAGCCTAGTGGGTATATGAAGGAGTTTACTATTCCCACTTGGAAGTAGGAAGTAGTGAACATGGATTTTGCGACAGCTTTACCTCGTACTCGTCAACAACATGATTTGATTTAGGTCATTGTGGACAGGATGACCAAATCAGCCCATTTGTTACTAGTTTATACCTCTTATTTAGCCGAGGACTATGCCAAGCTCTATATTAGTGAGTTAGTTAGGTTGCACTGTGTCCCATTTTCTATTATCTCTGACAGAGATACTCAGTTTACCTCTCACTTTTGGAAAGATTTTCAAAAGGGTCCTCGTACCCAAGTTTACCTCAGTACATCCTTTCACCCTTAGATAGATGGTCAGGAAAAGAAGAAAATTCAGACCCTTAAGGACATAATGAGAGCGTGTGTTGTTGACTTTAATGGCAGTTAGTATGACCACTTCCCTTTGTTTGAATTCACGTATAATAACAGTGATCACTTCAGTATTCAGATGGCTCCGTTTGAGGATCTATATAGAAGGTGATGTAGGTCTCTTATTGGTTAGTTTGAGGTAGGTGAACCATTTTGATAGGGCATGACTTTGTGTTTCATGCTTTGGAGAAAGTTTATTTATTTTAGGTGAGGCTTAAGGCAGCCAAAATTCTACATAAGCCTTATAAAGATGTGAGGAGAAAGGATATTGAGTTTGAGATTGTAGATTTCATTTATCTAAAAATCTCTCCCATGAGGGGATTAAATAGGTTTGGTAAGAAGGGGAAGCCTATTTCCCGATATGTTGGCCCTTACAGAATTTTGAGCTATTTTGAAAAGGTGGCTTATGAGCTTGAGTTACCCCCAAACTTAGCATCAGTGCACCCAGTATTTCATATCTCTTTGTTGAAGAAGTATATAGGTAACCCAGCTATAATTGTTCCCTTAGAAAGCATAGATGTTCAGAACAACCTTTCTTATGAAGAAATTCCAGTTGAAATCCTTGATCGATAAATTCAATAGACTAAGGAACAAAGATATTCCCTTAGTCAAAGTTCTTGGGCGAATCAGTCTGTTAGGGAGCCATTTGGGGAGCAAAAGCAGATATGCGGACCAAGTACTCATTTTTTCTCTACAAACTCATATTTAGCTTAAGGTTAAAATCTTCTTATAATTTCTCTTTTCCATGCCTAATTTTAGCTACATATCATTGTTATGTCAGTCATGCATTCATAGAATTAGTTCAGTCATATTTCAGACTCAGTCATGTAATCACGTTTTTATCATGTAAATTCAATATGTAATCTTAATTCCTCAGTTATTTCAGCTTAACCAATCTAATTCGAGGATGAATATTCCCAAAGGGGAGATATTGTAATACCCCAAAAATCCCAACATATACTAGAGCCATATTTCAAGCTCATGCAAAGTACATTATAGTTCTTTGGTAGTTTATGAGTCAGTTTGATGTACCTTAAGGCCTCACATAACTCCCAGCTATTAGACGAATCAAAATATTTCTTATCGATTGAGTTTTTGAGAAGAACATTTCTATAGTCAACCTTAAATGACCATATCTTTTGCTCTACTCTGAATTTTCCAGCTCAAGACCCACCAAATGATAGTAAATTGAATCTGCTTTCCAACGATATCAATTTTCCATAAATCCAATACTCGGGTGAGAAGTTATTGCACTTTTAGTGAAAATTAGTAGCCGAACGCTATAAGGATGCATTGCGGTGAGGGATAAAATCACATTCATCCTTTTCCATTGGACCATGCAGTAAGCACTGCATTGCACCAAGGGGAATTTTCATATTCGTCACTTTCCAGTGAGGCACCAAAATTGTCACCGCGTCGCGCCAAGGTGCCAAATCAGGATTGTTCGTTCTAGTGGCGCAACATGATAGTACCGCATTGAGCCTTAGGTTAAAATAGGGATTTTCAATTTTTCAGTGTCCCGATGCGATAGCACTGCGTTGTGCCAAAGGTTAAAATTGGGAGTTGCAGTTCCAGTTTTGAGTTTTAATTTCCAAAGGTATTTAAGTCTTTTTTCTCTTCACCCCATTCAATCAAAACACAGAATTTAACTCCGAAGAGAGCATTATTTTCTTATTATTCAACAATCGTCTCAATTTAAAGTAGCCCTCTTTTAAGAACAAACCCTATCCCTTCAAGATTCAAGATCAAATCTCAAGAATTCACCATCTATTCTCACAAATTTAGAAATTGAGGTATGTTAAATGTTCATGGGTTCCTTCCACCCGTGGAGTCCAAGTATCTAATTTTAAATCTAAAGTTGTGATGTTTACAAGTTATCATGATTTCTAATTGTGATTCTAACCGTGAATTCCCATGAATCATGATTCTATACCATGTTTTTGTGAAATTATTGTTGTTACTAAACCCTACAGTTTGAATAATGTTATATGCTGATTTAAATCATAATTAATGATGTTGGTGTTAAAATCATGCTATTACTACAAGATTTGTACTATTCTCATGCTTAGCTTCCACTATGCATATTAAGTGTTTGATGAAATGCCTTCAAGATTGAATTTTAAATAAATGCTTTCATATTATATCCCCAAAGTTTTAGTACTATTTGGCTATTATTGTTATCGAGTCTTGGGGGTTATGAATAACTAAAAATATAGCTGTTTACTTAGTCTCAGACTCTTCAAAATAGTTTTAGACATGTTATGAGCAATATCAGTTCAGTTAGTTATCATTATCAGTTAAACATAGAATGGTTCATTATTCTGAGTCACTTCAGTTGGGAGTAGGATTTAGCACCTAGCAAGTGTGTGGATGGAAAACTCCCTATCAATTAGGCAGAGTCGTTAGTAGCAGTCCCTATACTCCAAAAATACGTAGCTAGCATAGAATATGAGGATTCACCCATCAGTTCAGGCTTGACTATCTCTCAGGGGTCACCCATCAGTTTAGGCTTGACACTCTTAGTCCTTCGAGGCAGTACATTAGTGGATCCATACATCTAGTGTTAGTACCCATCGCATGATACTGATTCTATTTGAACTGGGTTATAGGTTGGACCCTAAATTTCTTATTTGGAGCATGTCGGTTAGATGATTGCTCCTACAGTCTCAGTCCAGTCATCAACTCAGTAACTCAGTTTTACCTTTACTTGACCATAGCATACAGATATTAGTTATTCATGTATTAGTACTCAGTATTTCAGTTTACAGATTATATTCAGAATATTTTTTATGCTTTGTCATGCATTCTTACTATTTATAGATTTCATGCATTCTATCTAGTACATCATGTTATTTATTTAGTCAGTTATTACTCTTGTACATGAAACCATACATATTAACCTACCTTATTTAGCATGCCAGTACATTCAAAGTACTGTTCGCATACTTATTTCTTGCTCTATGATGTATCATATCATAGGTTCGGATGCTCAGTTCCCGGATCGTGCATAGATATTCCAAATTTTTAGCTATAGCAGTAGTGAGTCCTCATATTTTGAGGACATGGTCTATTTATCTCAGTAATTTCATTAGAATAGTATTTTCCATTTAGACAGAGTTAGTTGGGGGTTTGTCCCATCAACTCCACAGTCAGTCAGTAGAGGCTTTCTAGACTAGTACAATAAGTCAGTCAGTTTTGTTACAATTTTATTAGTTTAAGACAGTTATTTTTTAGCAGTTGTTCCTAGATTTATGACCGAGTATTAATTTCAGTTTCTAAAGCCTTATGGCTTATCAGTTGTTCTTTCGCATATGTTATTATCTTATTTAGTGCTCTAACAGGTACTAGCTTATGGGTTGGTTTGTTTTCAGGACTATAAGCTTTGTGTGATGCCCATGGTGTACTCTCGGGGCATTACACATACTAAACTCTCTTTCCTTATGGGTTATGAATGCATATGGTTATGTATTTGGTTTCAAAGGTTGGGGTTATTTTATCCTTATCCTAAGCGCATGATAGCGTTCACCAGCTAACCCCTCTTCGAGCATTGTATCCCCATTCAATATAGGAACCTAATATTCTACTCCTCCTACTCAGTGATCGAAATTAGGATTATCTTGCATTGGATTAAAGTGGTGAGCTTTCATAATCTAAAAGGCTTCATTTATGTCATAGATTTCTTTAAACACTTTAGTCATTTCATAAACTATAGTTTTGGCTATGGTCGGGGGAAAGTCCTGCCTGGATAATATTTTACCTTTGGATAGAGGATTTTTAGGACTACTACGGTTTTGTATGGGCGGTGTCGATATTGGTGTCAGCCTTGGCATTTGTATTCATATTATGTTTGATATCGGTTGATTGTATTTGATTTATAATTTTTCAATTTTGTTTTGATTTTACACACACACACACACACACACACATATATATATATATATATATATATATATATACTTTTGATATGGGATGTAGGGTGGTTTGGTGGGGTATTGGGGAAGGTCTTTAATCTAGGTTAGGTTTGAGACACCCAACATGACTAGGCCATAGTTTAAGTCATGTCAGATTGGTATTAGAGCCCTAGGTTCATTATTAATTAAGAGTCTACAAACCCGTATCGAGTAGAGTCTTTTTTAAGGGTGTGTAGAGAGCCACACTCATAAGGGAGAAGCTATAAGGTATTTAGGAATGTTTCTCTTTTTTGTATTTTGATTTTATGTTGTAAAGTCTAAGGTCTTGAATTTCTCTCTAATTTATGTTTGTTCACTTTTAAGATCATGCCTCGGTGATCTGATACACAAGGAAACTCCTCTATTCTAATCGAGGACGATGTTGATTATATACACTCTACTCATGGGATCCATACTCTGTTTAGAGGTCAAGTTCCTAATTTTTCTAGATTTCTACCAATTCCCTCTAGTACTCTTTAGGCTCCTTAGGCCGACATGATGAATGCAGAGTTTTATTAGTCAATTTATATGATTGCTCAATTGGTAGATTCTAAGGCTATGCATGGTATATTTGCTACTCCATCTTATGAGGCCACAAGAAGTGGCAAGTTTATGAGGTTGAGTCCTCTAACTTTCACTGTTGTTAAGGTAGAGGAGGATCCTCAAGGTTTTTTGTATGAGATAGAGATGATTTTCAGGATTATGCATTCCACAAATGTGGAGGGGTGGAGTTTTTTGCCTACCAGCTGAAGGATATGGCGTACCAATGGTACAAGGAATGAGATAGGGCAAAGGGTGATGTTAAAGAGTCATCTATGTGGGATACTTTCTCTAATGCATTTCTGGACCGCTTCTTTCATAGGAGTTGAAGGAAGCGAGAGTGGGAGAGTTTGTTAATCTAAAATAAGGGAAACTATCGATTAAGGATTATGCCTTGAAGTTTCACCAGTTGTCTCAGTATGCTCCAGAGATAGTATCGGATATAAGGGCTACGAGAAAGTTTACCTCAGGATAGTCTCATGAGTTGATCTTTGAAAGTAGGACGACCTTGATGATCAAGGATATGGACATCTCTAGATTGGTTGTTCATATGCAATAAGTGGAGAAGCAAAAGAAAAAATGGTCTAAGATACGAGAAAGGTAGGGTAAGAAGTGTAGGTTCTCTAAGTAGGGTGGTTGCCAATAATAAAGTGGTATGGATGGTGGTAAGTGTCCAAAGAAGAAGTGGGGAAGTTCTAATACTTTCTCCAGAACTAGTTCTCCTTACATATAGCCGTCGGGTAAAAACATCAGAAGGGTGGCGATAACTTTAGGGATCGAGTGCCCAATATCAGTCTAGTGGGGTACATTCTGCTTTATCCTATCCTTAAATTAGGTTATAAGGATGGTTGTATTGGGGTTATTATGATGGGAAGAGAGATGGGTGCTTTAAATATGGTCAGTCAGTCCATATGCTTAGAAACTATTTGTTTGGTAAGGTTGTTTAAGGGGTGACTAAGGTTTTAGTTACTTCATCATCAACTCCGACACCAAAGGGTACACCATCAAGTTCCATCACTGGTTGGAACTATCTATGTGCACTCACTACCCAACAGGAGTTTGAGGCTTCACATGATGTCATGACTGGTATGTTGAAAATTTTCTCTCGTGATGTGTATTGTTTACTTGATCCGGGGTCCACGCTGTCTTATGTGACCCTATTTGTGGCTATGTATTTTGGTTTTTCTCTCGAGGTTATTTTAGATCCTTTTTCTATTTCTACCCCGGTAGGTGACTTTGTGGTTGATAAAAGAGTCTATAGGGGGTGTATAGTATCTATTGGTAGTAAGGAGACATTGGTAGATTTATTTGAATTAAATATAGTTGATTTTGATATCATTCTAAGGATAGATTGGTTACACTTATGCTATTCTTCCTTAGAGTATGAGAGTGGATACCTATATCCTAAGGAGAGGTTTATATCATATCTTAGAGCTTAGAGATTAAACTCCAAGGGGTGTCTCTACCATCTAGTCTGAGTTAAAGATTCTAACTCGGAAGGGCCTTCTTTGTTATCTATTTGGGTGGTGGATTAATTTTCTAAGGTCTTTTCCAATAACCTTCCTGGTGCTCCCCATAATAAGAAGATTAAGTTTTGGGATTGATTTGGTTTTGGATACTCGTCCAATTTCTATTCCCTCTTATAGAATGGCTCCAGCTGAGTTAAAAGATCTTAAGAAGGAACTCAAGGATCTTTTGGATAAGGGTTTTATCTGACCTAGTATGTCCCCGTAGGGTGCACGGTGTTATTCATGCATAATAAAGATGGTTCCCTTCAGATGTGTATTGACTATCGACATTTGAATAAGGTAATGATTAAGAACAAGTATCCTATTCCAAAGATAGAGGACTTGTTTGATCAGTTGAAAGGTGCCAAATTTGTTTCTAAGATTGATCTTCAGTTTGGGTATCATCAACTTAAGATTAGGGAGGTGGATATCCCTAAGACTGTATTCCAAACCAGATATAGCCACTTTAAGTTTCTGGTCATGTCTTTTCGGTTAACTAATACCCCAATGGCGTTCATGGATTTAATGAATAGGGTCTACCATCAGAATCTGTATCTATTTTTCATTGTGTTAATAAATGATATTTTGATGTATTCTAAGAGTGGAGTGGATCATGCCAATCACCTATGCATTGTGTTGTAGATCTTGAAGGAGTAGAGTTATATGTAAAATTCTCAAACTGTGAATTCTAGTTGATCGTTGTCACTTTTTTAGGTCATATTATTTCTAGTGAGGGGATCATAGTGGATACATAAAATGTTGTAATGGTTAAGAAGTGGCCTAGACCCATGACTCCAACCGACATTCGGGGCTTCTTGGGTTTGGCTGGATACTATAGGAGGTTCATAGAGAGTTTCTCTTCTATAGCTGCCATTTTGACTGAGTTAACTTAGAAAAAGGTAAAGTTGGTCGGTTGCTTGTGAGGGTAGTTTCAAGATGCTAAAGAATAAGCTAACTTTGGCTCTGGTATTGACTTTGTTGGAAGGTATGGATGGGTTTGTGGTTAACTGTGATGTATCTCGAGTGGAACTTGGTTATGTTTTTATGCAGCATAGGAAGGTAATAGCCTATGTTTATAGGTAGTTGAAGGTACATGAGTGGTACTATACTACTTATGACTTTGAACTATTAACCATGTTATTTGCGTTGAAAGTCTGGTGGCACTATTTGTCTGGAGTGCACGTGGATATCTCAGATCATAAAAGCCTACAATATATGTTCACTTAGAAATAGCTTAACCTCAGGCAAAGAAATTGGCTTGATCTTCTCAAATACTATGATATGAGTCTTTACTACCATATAGGTAAAGCTAATATGGTTGTTGATGCACTTAGTAGGTTATCCATGGGGAGTCTAGCTCATGTTGATAAGGAGAAGCGAGAGTTGGTGAAGGATATTTACTATTTGGTTAACGTTGGAGTTTGTCACTTAGACTCTAAGGATGGTGGTGTGTTGGTAAAGGAAGTGGTGCGGTCATCTCTTAGTGTAGCGATCTAGGAAAAATAGATGTTAGATCCTTTTTTATTAAGGATCAAGGGTGATATTGGGCAAAAAGTAATGGTATTTTAAATTAGTGGTGATGGTACCTTGCGGTACCAAGAGAGGTTATGTGTCCCTGGAGTTGATGGTTTGTGAGAAAGGTATTGTTTTAGGCATATGGGTTGCCCTATATTGTTCATCTTGGTTTGAAGAAAATATATCATGACCTCAAAGAGATGTATTGGTTGAATGGTTTGAAGAGGGAAGTGGCTGATTTTGTGGCCAAGTGTATGTGTGTCAACGAGTAAAAGTTGAGCACATGAGGCCAAAGGTTTGTATCAAGAGATTTAATTTCCTGGATAGAAATGGGAAGTGATCAACATGGATTTTATTACCGGTCTTTCTTGGTCTCAAATTCAATTTGATTTAGTATGGGTCATCATGGATAGGATGACAAAGTCATGTCAATTTTTAGGGGTGAGGACTAACTTCTCGGCTAAGGATTATAAGAGGTTGTACCTCTATGAGATTGTGAAGCTGCATGGGGTGCTTGTCTCTATCATATCTGAGCATGGTATGTATTTTTAATCTCACTTTTGGCGATCATTTCAGAAGGGGTTAGGGATAAAGGTTAGTCTAAGTACTATTTTTAACCCACGGATGGATGGGCAAGCAGAGATGACTATTCAGATGCTGGAGGATATGCTTTGTGTGTATGTGATCGACTATGGTGGCAGCCGGGTTAAGCATCTACCTCTTGCAGAGTTTGTTTACAATAATAGTTACCATTCTAGTATTACGATGTCCCCTTTTGAGGCATTGTATAGTAGGAGGTATAAATCTCCTATTGATTCAAGCTTGGTGAGGTAGATATGTTTGGTCTGGACTTGTTTTATCAAGCTATAGAGAAGGTGAAGGGGATTTTGAGATAATCTTAAGGCTATCCAAAGTCACCAAAAGTCCTATGCGGATATAAGGCGAAAATACTAGGAGTTTGAGGTTGAGGACAAGATATTTCTAAAGGTGTCTCCCAAGAAAGGAGTAATGAAATTTGGGAAGAAGGGGAAGCTCAGTCCCCGGTATGTTGGCCCATATGTGATTTTGAGGAGGGTTGGTAATATTAAGTAGGAATTGGAGTTGCCTTCTAGTTTGACCTCTATTCACCCGGTGTTTCATATCTCTATGTTGAGGAAATATATAGGTGATCCTTCATCGGTTGTTCCTTTGGAAGGGTTGGGTATTTCAAATTCTCTATCTTATGAAGAAATCCTAGTTGAGATCTTAGATCTCGGGTTCTTCGATTACTGACCAAGGATGTAGCCTCGACAAAAGTTCTATGAAGGAACCATAAGGTGGAAGAGATAACTTGGGAAGCGGAAGAGAACATAAAGTCCAAGTATCCATATTTGTTTTCCAATTTGAATATTCGTGCTTAAGGTATATGTTCTTGATCACATCTTTATTTTCTAACTTAGTTAAAGGAAGGATTGATTTCTTGCATTTTTGTTTTCTAAATTAGTTAAAGTTTGGAATGGAGGTGTTGGGGTGTAAATCGTACTTATACTGACTTGTCCATCATTCGGGGACGAATGATACAAGTGGGGGATAACTGAAATACCCTGGGTTCTGGTCCTTAGAAAATTTCCTTTATTTTGAGTCTTCTGGACATCATATAACTTTGGGTACTTGTCGTATGATAGGGTACGGTTTAGGTTCCTCATCTCGTATGTTTATCAGTGTAGTTTGGTTGGTTATTGTCTAAGGTATGAATGGATCATACTAGTCCTGTATTAGGGTACTAGTAGTATGATGTCAATCATATGATGCCCTATGTCTAGCCTAAGTAATTCTATACTGCCTAAGCTACGGTTCTAAGGTACTTGTCGTACGGTTAGATATGAGTTGGTCACGTTGGTCTTATGTTGGACAATGTTGGGGTCCAAAGTGAGGTCTAGGGTACGAGTGATGGGTACCACTCATATGGTATGGTACGATTTGGGGAGGTTGTACCCTTCTACGGGAAATTTATACAGTTTAAGTTGTGGCATTCTAGATATTTTTCCTCTTATCCTCTTATGACCCCATGACTTACAACATTAGTAGGACTTCATTTACCCTATTATTCTAATATTAAACACTTAAAAACTCTCTCTAAACTCTCTCAAGTTCTTGGGTTAAGCAAAGACGAGGGTTCCCTCTAAGGTGGTTAATTAAGGCTTTAAAGGGTGATTTATCTTTGTCTTCTTCATAATCTAAGGCATGTTACACGTCCCTCATTGTTTGTACCAACTAAAGTCATGTTTTATGAATGGTTTTCATGACATAATTGTGGTATTATTTTGGGGTTTGAATTATATCTTGGGGGTTTTGGTTATAATGGTTGGTTATGGTTTTCCCATGTCATTTACTTATGGTTTTCAAGATTACAATGGTGGTTTGGACCTTTGGTTTCATGGTAATTGTTAATTGGTACTTGGTTTTTATTTTGGAAACTATATGCCCTTAATGTGTTTGTTAAAATGCATATGATAATGCTTCTATTACGTAGTTGGACTTTTATTGAAACTATTGGATGGTATAACTTGGTAATGGAACTTAATCTGGATTGGATTGTTTTAAATTGTTAAATGGTAAGGTCTTGTTGGTTATGGTTTGGTTTAATTAAAAGCCTTGTTGGGTAAAGGAAATCCCCCAAGCAAGCATAATAATGCACTACTTGTGGGGTACATGGGAATCCCCCAAGTAAACTTAATAATAATGGAATCTTCGGGTACATGGGAATGACTTAAAAGGTTGGCTAAGGACATTTCTTGCAAGCTATAGTCGGTATGATGATACGACTTCTTATAGCGTTGGTTAATAATAAATGAAATTGGTTTTTTGGTTGTGTGACAATGATTTTAATTAGGCAATAATAGCGGGTTGTAATAGCTAACCATGAAGGTGTGAGTCCAATGGACGGACACTGGAAACTCATATTTTATCTTTCTCATATTTGAGGGACAAGTCTTTCCGTGCAGCAAACACCTTTTTTACTGTACAGCTAGTTGCATCTTTTTTTCTTGTTGTTTCGGGATTTTGATTCTTCTTTTGCATTGGATAGTTCCTCATGAATTCTTTAGAGCTGCCACCTTTGTGACAGCCTTCAGTTTTATAATTGAATTTTCTAAGTTGACCACCTTTTTTTATAGCTCTAACAATCCATGTTGCCAAGAGTGCAACATCAGTGTCTTCTTCTCCCGAGTTAGATTCTAAATCCTTTAGAATCAATAATCTCTCCATTTTGCTTCTTTTTTTCCTCCCCTAGTTTAGTTTTAACAATCATGATGATCAGAACACTCAAGCTATGAACCTTTTAGAGTGAACCCTCTCTGATACCAATTATTGAACCCTTGGAGGTTGCACCGCACAGTAAGGAATCAGGTCCCTCAAAGTCAATTACAAGTGATAGAATGGTAAAGAAACTAAGAGGTGCTGGAAACACAAAGGCAGTGTAGGAAGGTAAGAACACAAGATTTTTACGTGGAAACACAAGAAAGGGAAAACCACGGCTTGCCCTCACAGCACCAAACAGTCCACTATAACCAACCTCTTGACTCAGATTCGACTGTGAACCTAACTCTAGGTTTCTTTCGCTTGTAACAACTCTATTACAAGCTTATCTTGGTAACTCTACCAAGGACCCTCTCCACACTAATTAACTCTAATCGGCTTCAAGCTTAGACTCTACCTAAGCACTCTCTACTCAAAGAGAAAAATACTCCTCTTATAGCTTGAGTAGTTTGGTTACAAATCAAAGCTCACTCTAAAACAATTTCTATTTAAGCTCACAAAAACAGCTAAGAACTTGAGCAGTGGTGAAATAGGATTTTGTTGCCTCCCTTTTCACTCTTTAGAATTTGCAAAAGCCATTTGATGAAGAGGCTTCTCTTTCCTTTTATAGTTGATTGATAATTACGGTGGAAATATCATTGGACCAGTTGTCCAAATCAGTACAAAATAGCTCATGCAAGTTTATTACACTCGAGGACAAAATTATGCAGATACCGTGTGCCAGCTTACTGTACGTTGCACATTCAAGGACCTAATCCCTTGCAGTTTAGCTGCTCATCATCAAAACTACATATAGTATTATATTTTTGTCATGGGTTATTATTTTTTTTGTCATTGGTTTTTATTGTCTGTTAAGGGGTCGTTTGGTCGAAAACAAGTTATTCTGGGATCAATTATTCTAGATAGCTAGATTAATTATCTTGAAATTAGTTATTCAAAAATAAGTTGTCCCACTATGTGTATGGGATAATTTATCTCATCAATATGATATAAATTATGGTATAAATAATTCCAAGTCTACCTATCCCAAATTATTATAATCATACATCACACAAAACGACTCTTAAAAGATCTATTTAATAACCTTAATCATGATAATATTTGTCAAAATCACTCTTTATATCTGTCTAAACATTTGTTTGATTGACACTATATTAATTGAAAATGTCGGAAAATTTTTGAACAAAAAGTAGTAAGAAGGAACTCTCTACTTTTCAAATGTTAAATCTTTTAATTTTAATCTATCAAAATGACTAATATTTGTCATCGAACACAAATTAGTAGTGAAAAATATGTTCCTTTCCTTTTGTCTTGTAGCGTGGGCCCATATCCAAGAGGAGTAAGGATGACTTACAGTATAAACACCACCAGTGTATTCCTAGGCATTGGATTGGGGAGGATATAATCTACTGTTAAAAATAAGGTAAAGAAATTAATTTTAATAAATATTTAATTAAAAACATATAATTTATAAAAAATATAAAAAACTGTAGAAGAAACAATGCAAAATAATATTACAATAGAGTTCAACTAATCAAAATATAGGAGAAAGACTTGATGAATTAATTTTCATTTGATTACTTTCATAAAAGCATTATCTTAAAGTCGCAAGTAAATGTAACGTCTAACTAATTAACTTCCTAGATTTTTGATGTCCGTTTCCATTTACTAATAGGGTAACAGATGGTTTAATTAGCCAAGTTTCATAAATAAATATATTAAATTAAGAAGGAACCAATAAATTAGCCATGCAAAAAATGTAACTTAATTGTTGAGTTAATTTTCTCAATATATGTACGTAACTTTATGTAATTGTCCAGGATATCAGATTTTTAGGAGTAAGAGAGATCGATCCAAAATTCAGAGGCAAACTAAATTAAAGGCATTAGGTAAGTCTGACGCTTCATTAATTTCTCTTTTCTTTTTAGGTTTTAAACTTATACAATGCTCATAAACTGCCAAAGTGCCGGCCATGTATATTGTTTTAACACGTGGTATCAAGTTGTTTGCTTTATTTTTTCGGAAAACTAATTCCGTTTCTCGTATGCTCATAGCGTAAAAAATATACTTAAAAAACTTATTTAAAAAGTAATTATTTTTCTTTAATTTTATCTTTACTTATAGTTAAATATTAATTTTTAAAGAAAAATTCATTTTGATAATAGTAAAATAAATACTTAATTAGTATTTTTATTTGTCATGAATAAATTTGTTATCTTTTGAGTAAGCTGATAATGTGAAAGAAAATTATGTTGTCGTTAGATAAAAGTTAAGTTTATCATTCCTCTCATTCTTTTTGGAATATTAGTAGTTTTTTATTTTTTTAAATGGGAAGACAGGGAATTACTACGTGAGAATTGAATTCTCACGGCAAGATAAATATTTATGTAGCCAATCAATTGAACTACTTATAGCTCTTGTTTGGCCATAAGTTTTATAGTTAAAATTGTCTTTTTTGGAATTTGTCGTTATATTAAGACATCCATTTTACTTGAAATTTGAAAATACTTAAGATCAAATAAGTATTTGAGAATAAATTTTTATCCTATATCCAAACAAAAACTAAATTTCCCCCCAGAATATTAGTAGTTCTTTAATTTTTTATCGTAATTTATTTGGTGCTTTTGGATGAAGGACAAAGAAGGAAAATATCGCTTCATTCTATGCAGAAAAAAGCGATGACACTTGGATTATTAGCCTTATTTACAACACTATTTTGGGGTTTAGAGAGCAAGATTTCACCTTTTGATACCACAGTTGCACTGGATGGAAGTGGAGATTTCAAGTCCATAACAGAGGCGTTACAAGCAGCTCCAAATAATAGTGAAAGAAGATACAACATAAAGATAAAAGAAGGGATGTACAATGAATATGTTTTTGTTCATAAAAATAAGACTAATATAACATTTATTGGTGAAGGAATGGACCGTACCATCATAACTGGATCTAAAAGCAATGGCACTGGCTTCAAAACAAATGAGACTGCTACTGTAGGTCAGTTTGACCAACCTATTTTATATGCAAGATTACGAAAATAATATGTTATAGTATACTATTTGTCTGATTTTCTATTTTCCAATTTTTGTCAGTTACTTTGGAAACTTATCTATATTTATTTTTGAATTTAATCCATATATATATATACATATATATAAATATGTGGATGAATGGTCAGTTTGACTATCCTATTTTATTTGCAAGATTACAAAAATAATCTGTTATAGTATATTCATTGTGTTATTTTCTACGTTCCAAATTTTGCTAGTTATATCACAAGCTTATCTATATTTATTTTTGAATTTAGTCCCCACCCCCACCCCCACCCCCCACCCCACCTTCACATATATATATGTGGGATCTTTTCGATTTTAAAGTCAACGATTACTTTATAAACTTTTTTCTTTCTATTTTAATTTAAATTTAACTCGTTAAATTCAATAATACATTAATTCATGTAATATCTTAAAATATTTGTCGAGCTAAATTTTAAAACTAGTAATTTTAAGAATTTCACATTGCCCGTTTATTTTACCATAAGTTACCTATACTACCTATCTTATTCCAAAAAGAATAGTACACACATGCATATTATATATTATACATTATATGCATCTTTATACTTCATATACAATAGATGTGGATTTGCCGGCTCTTATATCTTTTTTTTGTTTGTTTGTTTTTTAGGTAAATAGATACAAAATTTTTATTTATAATGTAGTGCATAGAAGTGAAAAGTTTTTGTAGCAGACCATAGTACATGGCTATGGGTTCAACAAGAGATATACACTTAAAATTAATATTCTATTCTTCTTCTTCTTCATCTTCATCTTCTTGGTTGAAAACAGATATACGTGGCTATGGATTCATAGCACAAGATATCACATTCCAGAACACTGCTGGACCATCGATGCACCAAGCAGTCGCGACTAGTATTTCAGCTGACCACGTTGTGTTCTATCGTTGCAAGTTTGATGGGTATCAAGATACACTTTACACAAAAAATGGTGTTCAATTTTTCAGAGATTGTGAAGTCTATGGTACTGTGGACTTCATATTTGGTAACGCAAAAGTCATACTTCAAAATTGCAATATCTATGCTAGAAGACCTGATGATCTTCAAAATGAAGTGACAATAACTGCCCAAGGAAGAAAAAACAAACATGAAGATACTGCTATTGTCCTTCAAGGTTGCACGATAAACGTCACACAAGATTTGCGGGAGCGTGAACCAAAGGTAATACTATTTGTAAAACTGTATGATCATCTAGAAGTTTAAAACGGTTAAACAGATTGAGGACACGTGATTTCATTTGCAAATATTGAATTCATTACCTGCCGAAGCTTATTCATCAGTACAACTTGCAAATACTGAATCTCAATAGTTGAAATACTTGAGAAAATTATATTTTCCTTCACTGAAAAATTGAAGTATTTCATAAATAGGACAATATATAATTATAAATTGTTGGACCGACCCCCTTAACATATATGCGAGAGAATTAGATTCTTAACATATATGCGAGAGAATTAGATTCTAATCTAGTGGTAAAAGGAGTTCAAAAATATCTAAGTCACTATGTTTAAATTCGACGTATGATATGTACTCTTGTATTTTTTGAATAGACACTATGTTTAAATTTGACATGTGATATGTACTCTTGTATTTTTTTAATTTCCTTATATGAACTTCTAATTCCAACTATGCAAACAGTTACTCAATTATTTTATGATACGATGTCTCCACAGGTACGAGTGTTTCTCGGAAGATCTTGGAAAAATCACTCTCGAACGATCATCATGTCAAGTTTTTTAGATGAATTTATTGATCCAGAAGGTTGGGTTGAGTGGAACGGGAATAAAGAAGATATATATTTTGGTGAATATAATAATAGTGGGCCAGGAGCAAACATAACTGGAAGAGTGAATTGGACAATAATACTTTCAGAGTCAGATGTTTCTAATTTCACTGCTCGAAAATTTCTCGATGGACATAAATGGATCCCTTCTAAAATCCCAAACACACTTGATCTATTTAAAATGTAGTACCATATATTAAGTATATGTATACTCTTAATTTCCACTTGGAAAATAAATACATTGGAGATTTAAATGTTAGGGTTGTGTATTTAAATGTTTTTCCAAACAAAAATAATTGAAGAGTGGAAATTTAATTCCAACCTCGAGTTGCCACTTGAAATATATGTTCGACATAGTCAAAATTCGACGATCATTCACTCAATCACTTATTAGATAATTTATGAAAACGTAGATTCATCGCCTTTTTGCAAAACTGAATATTTCATTAATATATTTTTAAAATTGATCAAATGTCACTTCTAGCACCAACTCTCAAAAAGGCTTCTTGATTAAAATCAGGTAACTTACATAAATTCCTTATTATTTAAGTGTTATAACACTTTCTCTCAATACTTTATTAAATTACATTATATCTCAAATTTTTAATTTTATGATACATGTGTGATAACGTGATACATATAATTAGTGATACATTTAAAATAGAAAAGATTTTTATTTTAGGAAGTAACGAATTCAATTATTATGAAAAGTAAAATTAGGCACAAATCATGAAAATGATACATCTGGCTCCAAATGTATCACAATGATACATTTTGTAAAATTACTCACTAGTCATTAAAAATTCAATATCATACCAAAATAAATAATCTACATATGTCAAACATTTGTTAAATGTATCAAATATTTATAAATAATTTAAAGTTAAATATTTGTTAAATTACATCATATACTGAATTTTTAAATTTGTGATACATATGTTATAACGTAATGCATATAATTAGTGATACATTTAAAACATAAGAGATTTTTATTTTAAGAAGTAACGGATCCAATTATTACGGTGTGTAAAATTAGGCACAAATCGTGAAAATAATACATCTAGTTTCAGATGTATTACAATGATACATTTCACAAAATTACTCACTAATCATTAAAAATTCAACATCACACCAAAAATAAATAATTTACATATGTCAAACATATGTTAAATGTACCAAATATTTATAAATAAACATATGTTAAAGTTATATCAATTGATGATAATTTGGGAGAGATTTTAGGGGATGAAATATTTGAAAAAAAAACTTCAAAACTAAATAGATTGCATGCATTAATTGTGAAGTAAACGTAGGGTGGGGTTTTTATTCATATGTATCAAGAGTAAAATACAAAATTCGAGATTTTAAGTAATTATTTAAAAGATAGTGAATTTTGGATAATAAGGTCTCTTAGGTTTGTGATTTTGTATACCCACTTAATGCATCCCGCAACCCTTCACCCCTCCCCCTCCTTTTTTCTTTCTCTATTAGTGCACTCATATTCTATATTATTAATTTCATAGGAAAGTTTGCTAAAGGAAAGGTGTTGTTAAAACTGGCTATGAAGATTTTATTATAATATTCATATTAATTGACATTTAATATTATGTCCTAAAAATGATTTAGGGATAAGTAATTAATGTTAAAAATAAAATATAAAAAAAGTATAAAATGGAAGAATTTATTTTTGTATTAGTGGACAATAAAAGCGATTAGAGCTTGTACCTGCAGTTAATTACTAAGGGGATAAGTCCCATGTCAATACGGACCCAACATCAATTATGTATTGAGTTGATACCAATAAGAAGCGAGTCTAGAATTGTCACTACTCGAGTCTACACTCTGGCTAATATATGTTATTTAGAACCACAAGTGATTCCAAGTTAACCCTTGAAATAATATATCTAAACGTAATATGAAAAACTAAAGCTAAAGCTAAAATCGAGCTCAACTCTTATAAAAAAATAGTATGAACGTTTCTTAACTGAAATATCACAAATGTTTAAAACCTGATTACAACTGACTTGACTTGACTATGTCTATGAAGCCTCTACTATATAGTGACTTTCACTTCTAAAAAAACAAAAGATAAACGACTAACTGAACCATTGACAGGTCCTTGGAAAAGATGAGGACTCACTCAAAGTTGATCGATAAAGCCTGACTATGTACCTGCATACCTGTAACATATATTATAAAATAATGTAGCGTAAGAAAAGTATGCATCAGTACAGAAAATGTACTGCATATGTAAGATAATGATTAAAAAATTTAAAAAAACTGAAATACATACTGAAACTAAATCTGAATAGTTGAAGAACTCGATGACTAAAATTTGAATTTCATAATTGTATGTATTAAACTGTGTGTAAACACAACTAAAGACCATAAATAAGGATTTCTGAAGACAATGCATATTTGGAATCATGTTAATTGAGATCATTCTATGTAAAATCATGTTATCAGAGATCATGCTATTTGAAATCATGCTATCTGAAATTATGCAATCTGTAATCATATAATAATTATCTTAAGTAGAATATCAAAATAGGGTTTAATCTTTTATGTGGGAGTTTCTTATAACTGACATACAACATATGAGTTCATAATGCACTAACTTATAATTTCAATTGGAAATGGCTAGCCCATACCTTGACAGGGCATAGACTTGGCTATCTATATGTGGATCCACTAAATGTGCCTTTTAGGCTATTTATCATCCGACATTGAGGTGGAAACATAATCCTACAGTGACACCTAGTTTTGAATCCTATTTTGCTCAATGTTAAATACTACTCTCAAAACTATTCTTGTAATCATATGCTCAATAATGACTTAAAATTACCATCTATATATTGTAAAGATTGAAAATTTATTAAATTTATAACTTGAAACTATCATAAAATACACCCTTTAATGGGTTTTATTGTATCTTCTTGAACATTCATAATAACATAAACATTCTAAAACCATGCTTTAAATATAGACTTCAAGAATAATATGCAAGATCATGTCAAGATTCAAAAGTGAAATAAGGAAACCTTGCTAAATTTAAAAAGGAAATACATAGTTATAAAATTCATACATGAGTACAAGCTTCAAGAAATCATGCAATTGGATACTCTTTCTGCTAGGATTTTATAAACTCACAGGGAACATGGAGGAGTCTAACAAGGTTAAAGAAGTTTTTGATGCTTATGTAACCCGACGAATCAATTTAATCGAAGCCCTCATTACTAATGGCAACTCTTTTCATAAAACTATCTATGAGACATACGGCAAGAAGTGGCAAGTCGATTTGTCCACTTTGTCTGATTACCTGCTTCCAAGACTTCCATCTTCAACAATGCTTCTAAACTTTACTAGTGATAAAGTGCCTGAATATAGCTGGTTAAGTACATTTATTATACAATGTAAAATATGGTTACTCTTTAATGTCGTATATTCTAAATGGCTGGGTAAAGAGGACAGGGGCATTCTTTTCAAGAAGATAGATGATATGCCAAAAATGAAAGACATTGTTCTTAAAGTGGTCAAGATGAAGGATTATAAGTATAAGGATAATGACAAGGATGATGAGCATATCATTCAGTGTGATTTATGTCCAGAGTATGCCTTATGCATATTTTGGATTTGGTGTGGCACATGCAAGAAGGATACAATCTTGTACAACTGTCGTTCATGCAGCAAGCTTCGCAAGGATATTTGCAAATTATGCAATAAGTTTGCAAAAGTTGTGAGACACCTATGACAACTTTCTCTACTTGTCTTTGAATTATGCACTTAATGGACGCTATAAGATACCTAGTGCTACTATATTTTGTATAATTCACAATAAAATATACTAATGATAGATATACCTAAACCTATTTCCTAAAAAAATACAACTGGATCATAAAAATAGTGAATTTGAAATTGGGCTTATAAACTCGAATTATGAAATCAAATTCATGAAAATAAAGTAATTCTAGACATGAGGATGAAATAAATTCCTCATTGAAGTCCTATATACCTGAGATTATATGAATTTGTAGAGAGTAATCTTAGGAAATTTTGGAGTTTTGAAGATGAAAACCCCCTTTTCTATTTGTTCTTGCATTTCGTTAGAGGAGAAAGGAATTGGAAAATATTAATGATATTTATTTTGAGAATGTAACCTTATTGGGATTTTTAATACGTGAGGAGAGGTTTTGAGGTAAGTAAAGGGCCAAACTACCCTTTAAAAAATTCTTTAAAAGTGAAAAAAACCCTCATCGAGTATTTTCGATGGGGAGAATTTTTTAGCTCACTTGTAATAATCCTTCAGGTGATTATTGCACTTTATTTTTTTTTATTTAGAGCTTTCTATAGATGCCTCAAGTCATTTATGACTTGTTGAAACTAACAGTTCGACTATCGAGTAGTTCATTTGATTTTTAGAGTCATTTCATAGTTTTTGGGCTTTCATTGTTAAGAATAGGATCTCAAGACTAAACTTTAGGTAAATGACTTTGGATGATAATTCTAACAATCCTATTAGCTCTAGAATGTTGATTTAGGCTAAAGGGACCCTTGATCTAGGTCCTAAGGCTTTCAAACTCATTATTGGCAATTGGGTGAATTTTGACTAAAATGGTCTTTTGGGTGTGCGGCTTACTTTTTATCAAAATGATCTCAGATGAAAATTTTGATGGCACTGATGAGTTTGGAATGCATAATTTATTAGGGTAGCATAGTTTGTTTAAGTTTAAAAAATTTCAAATGAATTACAAGGGTTCGATCGGGATTTTGGAAATTTAGCAAAGTTGCTAATGTTGGTGCATTGTAATGACCACTAAGTAATTTTTTTGCATTTTTTCACTATTTAAACATTTATAGCTTTTCCATAGTTTCCCCAAGTCATTTATGAGATGCTAGAGCTAACAGCCAATTACCCGTAGTTTATTTGGCTTTTAGAGTCAATCTCCTATTTTGAAGTTTTCACTATTAAGATTTAGATATCAAGCCAAAGCCTCAGGTACCTCGTATGCTACTTTTGACAATTTTATTAGATTCATTACATTGATTTTATGCTAGTAAGAGCCTTGGTTTAGATCTTGTGGCTTTCAAACTCTTTTTGGACTATAGGGTGGAAATTGATTAAAATGGCTCTTTGAGTGTGGAATCCATATTTCATCAAAACAACCACATATGGAAATCACAACAGTGTCATTGAGTCTGGGATGTTGAAATTGGTAGGGTAGCATAGTTAGTTTTTATTCACGGAATTTCGAATAAATTTTGAGGTTCCGATCAAAGTTTTAGCCCTAAGCCAAAACTGCATTAGCGGTTTTAGCTGGTGCATGCAAAAAATGGACTTCCTATTCATGAGGCCTTGGCTTTGTTCATTAAGTCCAAAGAAATAAACTATCACAATCGCGAGGCATGGTCGCATTCAGAAAGATCAAGATTATTATCTTTTGCATTGTGGGCTCGTCTTCATATTTTCAAAGGGTAGGCCAGGCTAAGGGTCATATTCGTAATGCATTACCTGCGATCGTGATGACTAGACCCCTGGCAATATTTATTATGGTGGAATCTGATTTTCTTCATTTATTTTCAAGTCCCAAATCCATAGAAATCCGAGAGAGATTATGGAGAGTGAAGTTTGATCATTGGTTGCTCTGGCTGAGTTCGAGAGTTCGTTGAAATTAGTTTCTAATCTAAATTTCCATAAGTTTCTTTTAATTTTGTAGTTAATTCTCTGGGTTAAAATTAAGACCCTTAATTTTTGGCATGATGATTTGAGGGAGTATTTAGGCTCAGGTTTTATCTATTTTTAGGATAAATTATCCTTGAGCCTAGTGGGATGTTTGATGATTTTAAGGTTGTGATTTCACTAGCAGGCCCCACATGAGATTTTTAGCTCCATTTTTGACCTAGGGCATTTATATAAAATATGGGTATTGTTATTCTTGTATAAATATGTAGATTATTATTCTGATAGCATGGCATCACGCGGAGGCTTCTCAAGAGGAAAAGGCTTCGATTTAGTAGACTTTACCAATCTTTCAATGACGTCTAGGTAGGCTAGGATTAATCCTCTCTTATATTGAGCTTTATTATGGCATTAGTATAATATTATGAAAGTTATGGATAGGGTTTTATTTCTTGATGGTTATTTTAGTATTTTATGGGTCTATATTAGACATTTAAGGACCTTTTCTTTAGAATTTGGCCCTTCCATCCCTCTTAGTGAGAATAATGCCTTATTAGGACTAGTTTTGACTCATCTTAAACCTTAGGGTAAAATTCTAAAGCCTTAGTCTAGATTTTGGTAGGTGTTTTCCCTAAAGTGGGTTTTTGAGAGTAGTAGTAGGTCTCGTCAGCCCTCCTTATAGGTCAAATATTTATATTATATTTTTTAGACCTGGAAGACCTTCTTGAGAAACTTTGGGACATTTTTGAACCTTAGGATGACTTAGACCTTTTATCGATTTTTGGTTAGTCAATTACCTGAATTAAGGTATAGTTCTCCTTTAAGCTCACTAATTAAACTCTTAGAGTTAACCTTTATACCTTGTAAGATTTTCATTAAGGTTGTTAAGTCAATATTATATGGATTCTAAAGAAATTATGGATCTGTATTATCATCTTCATTATTTGAGATTTACTGACTTGTTTCGATTCGTGTTTGACAGTTGTGATCTATTAGGGCATTATTTCAATGGTATCATTCTTAAGCTCTAGTTCGAGTTCGACATCATGGTTTGATAGAGATTTCAGATATGGTTCCACTGGTGTCTATTATTTTAAATTATTATTATTAGTATTTTTTTTCCTATTTGCATCCATTGGGATTTTGGGGCCTGGCTAGGTTATTTCCTTATTTTCTTGCACCTTCTAGGCTTATGGGGGTTCAATTAGGTTATAGTTAGATTGTATTAACTTATTTCATTCGCTATTGAACTTTTATAATTTTATTTAGTTTGGAATATTTATTTAAGATTTAGACTTATATCTAACTTAGTTTACTTTCTCCATTTTATCATGCTTTTGTTATGATTTATCTCAGTTGGATGATGATGCCTCCTTATTTTCCATTAATTGGGTGTTCATACTACACTTTTGTATCCTTTTTCTAATGCAGATTTGAGTCAGCCATCATCATTGATATTTTATCCAGCTTACCTTTTGGACTCGGAGATAGGGTGAGCTTTCAGAGCTAAAAGTTGATCTTCTCTCCTATTATTTTTGGACAGTCTTTACTTTTGAGACTGTCTATATATTGAAATTATTCAGTACTCATCATTTGTATTTAGTAGCTCTTGTACCGACCTTACTAGGTCTTTGGATACTCCTTTGTACACTTTTCTCATTCTTCACCTTTATTTAGTATCTTACTCATGTATATATCTATTTACTATTTAGTTGTATGCTTTGTTTTTGGTATTTCTTATACCTTCCACCAATTAGCCCATTACTAACATTTCGAGCTATGGTTTGGTTTACCTAGTAGTGCATTAAAGTAGATGTCATCATGACTTAAGAAATTAGGTCATAAAAAATTGGTATTAGAGTGACCAGTTCACTGGTATTATTGGTACAAAAGCAAGTGTCTAGTATAGTCCTGGATCAAAACAATAGCGTCAGTTTCTTATCTTTAAGAGGCTATAGGACATTCTTAGGAGAATTCCACTTTCTTCATTCATTGCGTGTGCTAAGTTTCTATTGGTTTCTAAGTTTCTCACTATTTCATTCTTTCATAGTCAATATACGTCTACAATGACTGACAATGAGAACCCCGAGTCTGCAGCCGAGGCACCTATTAACGATTGTGGAAGACTTGGAGTCCGCGAATAGGCTAGAGTAGCAGCCCCAGTGAGGGGTTAGGGGAGGGATCCTTCACCATATCCTGCTATTACTCCCGAGCTAGAGGTAGCTCCAAAGGCTACACCGCCCAGCCATTAGTAGCCAAGAGGTAGCCCAGGCTCCACCGTGGTTTATTTCATCTTCATTGCTCATATATTTATTTCTTCTTCATTTCTTAAAGATTCCTTAGTACAGTTATTGAGATTAGTTTGTGGTGTACCTAATGTGCTATAGAAATATAACACTTTCAACCCTTAAAATGAGGAAAATATGCAAGTTTCTGAGGCCTTTTTGTTAGATATGATGTATTTTGGGTATGTTTTGCAGGAAACTATGTTTTGGTTGATAGGTTCGTGAAAATGGTAAAAACAAGGTATTTTTGGATACTTTTGGAGTGATCATGGATGATTGGGATATTTTCTGGATTGATCATGATTAAAGTATGTTCGACAAAGAAGAGCTGAAAAGCTAACTCCCGACACCTATTAAGTTGACCCACAGACGGCAGGTAGGACCTACAAAACGTAGGTACACAAAGTGGGTACCAAAAATTCAAAATCTCGAGAGCTGAGCATTGCAGGATTTTTGTTCCTGCTACCTACACTATGTGCCTAGGAAGCAGGCAGTACCTGGACCTTGCCAGATCGCAGGTATAGAGAGCAGGTGGCCACCGACCCTATTTTTTTTATTTTGTTCAAGATTAATTTTTAGGATTTTCTCTTATACTATAAATACCCCTTATGTACTTTTTAGTAGAAATGATACACTTTTAACACTTAGAAACATATTTTGATTTCATGATTTATCTTTGATCTTAGGATTTCATTGTATTGACTTTGATTGATTATTCACTTTAAGGTTGTGGGTTTTTATTCATCTTATCATTGTGATTTCATCTTTGTTTTCCAACATGAATATTATTTATTTCTTCACAAGTAGGAGAGGCTAAAACCCATAGCTAAAGTTGTGCAAACCCTAGCTGATTGACAAAGTAGGGGATGCGTGATTGTTGAATTGAAACCATACATATGTCATGCATTATATTATCTTCATTGTAATAGTTGTCTTAGCTGTTGCAAATGTTTGGATCCCTCCTAGATATTGCTACTTACTCCAAAAAAGAAGTAGTAACTAAGAAAAGATAATGACAACAGTAATTTAGGAGCTAATAGTCAATCTAATGTAGTACAATGGAATATCTGAATGATTATTAGCATTTATCTAATTACTTAAGACTCAAAAGGTGATATTTAATTGGGATCAGGATTAGGGTTAGTAATGCGATATTCTGAGACTCAAAAGGTAAAGGGAGAAATCCTCCTGCTAGTCCAAAAGACTGTAGGATGTACATAACTTATTGATTTTACATGCAAGGTATTGGGTTGGTTTAACAACACACGATAAACCTACGGAGTTGAGATGTTAGGGGAAACACAATCCTAGTATCCACCCATAACTAATTTCAACCAGAGTTAATATTGTTACTTGCTCAATATTACTACAAATAAATCACCCCATTTACTTTCTAGTACTGCCTGTAGACTAGAACTGCTGATAACCACACTTCCACGTGTTCCCTTAGGATTCAACCCCAACCTTAGTTGAGATACTATATCTTGACAGTGACCCTACCATCATTTAAAAAGAGGTGTTTCTTAGACATCATTGGTACCATCTAATGGTTCTCAATCTGTGCATCAAAGTGGTACCGATGTAGGGGCACAACCTATAGCTACGACTCCTAGAGTTCTAATCCATACAACACCAACAGTTGTATATCTAGACTCCACCCATCCAAATATGTCTTTTGAGGAGTATAAGATGTTGGGTATATTTCTAAGATTGACTTTTAAGGAGTAGAAGATATTGGGTAGATTTCCAAGATTGACTCCATCTAGATTTATAGTGGCTCAGGGTAAGGATGCCTTTGAGTTCTTAACTGCTTGTGAGAATAGGCTCTAAAATTTAGGCCTAGTTGAGGCTTATAGGGACAACTACATTACTTTTTAGTTGGAATTGACAGTTAGACATTTGTGGAGTGATTATGTTGATTTCAGGATAACTAAATCTCTTACTATTACATGGACTCAATTCTTTGAGGCTTTTTTAGAGAAGTGTATGATTGGCAGTCTTCAAAAGAGCTTGAAAATCAGTTATCGGGTTAGAAAAAGGTTCTACAATGGTTTTTGAGTATATGGCATAGTTTCATGAGTTGTCCAAACATGCTACTACTATCTTACCAACTGAGTATGAGCAGATTTGGTGTTTTGTTAGGGGACTAAGAATTCCTCTTCACATAGCTACTCAATGTTTAGATGTCATTGGTAGGTCCTTTCTTGAGGTTTTTTATTATGCCAAGACTATGGAAGGGATAAATTATGAGGCCAGAGGGGGCAGTGATAAGAGGTCACATTAGTAGGGTAGCTTCAGACAAAGCCAGAGCTGCTCGCAGTTCAGGAGAAGAGGTTCTTAGAGTAGGTACCATCCATGTCAGTCTTATCTGTACCATGGATTGTCTAGTAGGCTTTTTCATGCATCACTCCAGATTATAGATAGCGGTTAGTCTCGTTAAGGTAATTCTGGTAGTCCAAGCAGTGACTAGTCTTTGAGTAGTGAACATTCTTGGTTTTCTAGTTGAGGTGGCTATTTTAGGTTAGTTGGATCTTCTGGGCAGAGTAGAGTGCCATGTCTCTATTATGACTATAGAGTTGTTTTTCATTACTCTAGATAGCGTCCCTTACTTGGAATGATTTAACCTACAGCTTAGTGTATTCAGTCAATTAGAGCAGTGCATAACCAGTTAGAGGTGGTACTCAAAGGTGCAAAGGTTATCCCCAAGGTTCTCGAAGAAGTATTAAGGCATGTAGTACATATGGTCGGTCAGACACCTAATTTGGAGATGAACAAGGTCAATTATATACTATACCTGGTAGGCTAGAGGAAAGATTCTTAGAGTGTTATTATCATAGGTATGACTTCAGTATGTCATTATCCAACTATTGCCTTATTTGATTTAGGATCCACTTATTCATATATATATATATATATATATATATCTTCTTATAATGCATCATAGTTAAAGTTAGCTTGAGATCCTTTATATGTGCCATTTGATGTTCCCGTGGGTGATTCTTTAGTAGTGAATCATATTTATAGATCATGTATTATTACCGTTTAATATTCTGATACTCGAGCTAACTTTATTTTGTTATATATAGTGGATTTTGATGTGATTCTAGGCATGGACCAGTTATCCCCCTATCATGCGGTCTTGGATTACTTTGCCAGGACTTTTGCCTTAGCCATGCCTAGTATACCCTCATTTGTATGGTAGGGTTAGCTGCACACTGATGGGGATTAATTCCTATGTAAAGGCTAGGAGATTGGTGTTAAAGGGTTATGAGTCTTATCTTGCTTATATTTATGATGTTAGTTTTGAGAGTCCCTCACTTAATTCTATTTCTATTCTCTGTGATATTTAGTTTTCTATTGATCTTGAGTTGGGCACCCAACCTATTTCTATAGCACCTTATGATATGGCTTCTGCCAAACTTAAGGAGTTGAATTCTCATCTTTAGGATCTTTTGGTTAAGGGTTTTGTTATGCCTAGAGTATTGCCTTGTGTGCTCCCATCTTGTTCGCAAAGAAAAAAAATGGTTCCATGCATATGTGTATTGACTACAGGTAGTTGAATAAGGTGACAGTGAAAAACAAGTATCCTATGCCTCATATTGATGATTTGTTCGACTAGCTTTAAGGAGAGATAATGTTCTATAAGATTGACTTGATATCCAGTTACCATCAGTTGAGGATTCAGTTAGAGGACATCCCTAAGACAATCTTTAGGACTAACTATGTCCATTATGAGTTCTTTATAATGTCTTTTGGGTTGACCAATTACCTAGAAGCATTCATGGATTCGATGAACCGTGTTTTCAAGCCTTAATTGGACTCTTTCATGATTGCCTTCATTGATGATATCCTCGTTTACTTGAGGAGTAGAGAGGAGCATGAGCAACATTTAAGGATTGTGCTTTAGATATTGAGATATCATAGACTTTTTGCCAAATTCTGAAAGTGCAAATTTTGGCTCAATTTCTTAGATACTTGTGAGACCACATAAAATTTTGATCATTTTATTTTGGATCCTTCCAAGTGTGTAATGTTGATTTTTAACTTTAATTATGATTAGGTATGTTAAAAGGGAATCTTGGAAATGTTTGGGAATTTTTAAATGGGGTTCGGGGTCATTTTGAAACTCCAAGGTAGTAAGCCTACACGACAATGGTGTGCCACTCCACTTAGCTTCCGTGATAAGGGTGTGGTACAGAGGCTAAGCTCTGCGATAGCGGTGAGCCATGCCGCTATGTATTTTTCATCCAGTTTTTGTTTGTTTTCACCATGGGTGAGTGGCTTTTGGTCCTTTTGCCCCTTGCACAATTTTAATCATTAAATAAAGTCTTTTTTTTCAGTTGTCAAAGATCAAATACTACTATTCTCCTCTTTAACTCCCAACCCAAGAAAGTTTAAGGGTTTCACAAGAAATTCACCATTCAGGATCTAAACTTTGATTTCTCTTTGATTTACTCTATATTTCAGGCATGTCTCTCTTTTCTTAACTTGAATTTTATATTGCGGCATTTATTTAATCAATATTCATGTGTTCTAATTGATGGGTTTGAAATTGGATTGATGGGTTTTGAGTATTACTACTTAAATTATTTTTCCCATGTTTTAAAGGGAGTATTCATGCTTTAATTAATGATTTTTGGGACTGAATTGGTCCATTATGATATTTATTGGAATGGGGGACAGGGTTTCCCCAAATTGATGAGATTTTGGTTTGATAATAACATTAATATCAAAAATATTCAAAATTTATTTTGAATATGGATATTTTCATAGTTTAATTTATCTTTTGAACCTATTGCATTAAAGTATAAATAAATAAATATGGTTTTAGAATGCCCTTGGTGCCCATGGTTTTAGATTTTAAATCTAACTTGGGAGTTTAATAGTCATATGGATTGGTTTGGCATAATTGAATTAGCTTGCAACTATCTTGGTATAATAGTAAATGACTTAATAAATAACTCCTAGACTAATAGTTGGATTTTTATGCAAACTATTTTAATTTAGGATTAAAGTGAATTGTGTAGCTCACCATGAAGGTGTAGTTTCAGGGGGCTAACACTGGAAACAACACTTGCCGATGTTGGGGGTAGATATGACTATGTTTCTGGATACACATTTTGTTTTGGGTGGCTATAACCTTGGTATCTTTAGCCTTTTCTTGATTTTCCTTGATACATGCGGCTAACACGCACTGGGGACCTTCCTATAGGGAGAGTCAGACTTATATAGCTTGTGAGTGCCTTTAGGATGAAGCAATCTATATAGTTCAGGCTAATGGTTTAAAATATTATGTAATTAGACCTTTGCCTGTATCCCAACATCCTATATATGTATCTATAAATGTTGTGTGTATGGTTTTTACTGGATTTGGATAACTGTACTATTTAATCCCCCTCCCTTGAGTTATATGTCAGTGCTTTCCCTATTGACTGTCTATCCGCAGACGCTGCATCATTTCATGATATAGGTTCGAAGGACTTTCTTGTCACTCCTATGCAGCGTTAGGTGGTGTTATTCATCAGTTGAGTTGTTGTGAAGTGGTGAGCCTCCACTTTTAAAAAATCCCTACCATTTTATTAGGTTTCTTTTTATATTGTGGTAATTGTGAATTTCTTTCCATCATAGTCGTGGCCATGTCTAGACTTAGTTTGTTATTCTTGGTTTAGAGGCTTTGTGGATAAGTGTTGGGTTGGTATTTTGTTTTGATTCTTTGAACTATCACTTGGTTTAATGATCCTTCTTATTGTTATTATAGTTGACGTCTGTTGTTTATATTTATAGTGCTCTTGAGGCAAGGCTAAAAGGGTTGTCTCCGGCCAATGGTGGGCTCAACATTACCCATCACTACAAGGCCCGAGTTTGGGTCATGACAAGCTTGGTATCAGAGCACAATTTAGGGTCATTGTTGTCCACAAATCCATATTAAGTAGGGTATTTTTAATAAGTGTGTAGTGCACCATACTTATAAGGGGGAGACTATAAGGCATTTAAGAATGTTTTCCTTTCTTTTGTTCTATTTTGGGCTATAGTGTCTAGTTTCTATGAAAATTCTCTAACTCTTGGCTTAATCATATTTCATATCATGCCTCCCCAAAGATCTGATGGTCGTAGAAACTCTGCTGGAATCTTTATCCCACCTAGGGAAAATGTGGAAGGAATTTTCCTTCTTCACAGAGTGCAGACCTGATGTAGGTTCCCTACTCCTAACTATACCTCTCCACATGGGTTTCCACTGGTCCCTACTAGTTCTCCTCGGGCTTCTCGAGCTGTGATACACATGCTCAATCACCTTAGGGGGTATCTCTAATGCAGAGTTATGTCAGTCTATCCATATTCTTGCTCAACTGGTGGCATAACAGTCACATTGGTTTTGATCAAGTTGGCTTTGTTGTTAGTTTATCTGAGGTCACTCGAGTTGGCCAGTTTATGAGGTTGAATCCCCCAACCTTTACACCCTCTAAGGTTGAGGAGGATTCTTAGGGGTTTATTGATGAGATAGAGAAGATTTTCTGGGTTATACATGCTACTGATTTTGAGAGAGTGGAGTTTGTTACTTATAAGTTAAAAAATATGGCTTACCAGTGGTATGAGGAGTGGAAAGTGATGTGGGTGATAATGATGTGTTGACTATGTGGGATGAGTTTTTAGTTACTTTTATTTATCACTTCTTTCCTCAGGGGTTAAGGAAAGCTAAGGCAAAAGAGTTTGTGAAGATGAAGCAGGGTAAGATAAGTGTTAAGGAGTATGCTCTGAAATTCCAGCAGTTTTCCTGTTATGCTTCAGAGTTGGTGTCTAACATGAGTTCCAACATGAGAATGTTTACTTTTGGTTAATCCCGTGATTTGGTGTTAGAGTGCAAGGTTTCTATGTTGAATAATGATATGGACACATCCAAGCTGGTGGTCTATGTGTAGTAGGTGAAGGATGAGAAAATGAAGTAGGTAGAGATGGGTGATGTTCCGACTTTTTATGGAATATTTTGCATCTTTTTCTTGGAAAAATTGTGTTTTCAAGCAACCAAAGTTGTATTTAGTGGTGGATTTGAGTAATTTTAGGTTAAGGAATAGCTGAAGGAGAAAACTTAGGAAAACACAAGAAAAAAGTCATTGACGGCTCAAGTGGTGGATCGTCAGTAATGCGATGGACCGCCAGAATGGTTGTCAGAGATAAACAGAAGATTACAGGTGGAAGGCTCATGTGACAGTCCAAGTGACGGACCGTTAAGACTACGACGGACAATCGATGTAGCCGCTAGACTTAAGCAAAATGCGGGTCTTCAGAGGGCCCATTGACGGACTGTTTGATGGACTGTCAGGATATCAATGGTCCGCCAAGGTGGCCGCCAGGACTAAACAGAACCTGACATCTTTGAAGCACCTAGAGACGAACTAAGTGATGGACTGTCAGTTGTGAGACGGGATGTCAGCTGAACCGTCAGTTTGGGCGGCTTTTTCTGAGTTTAAATTTTAAATCTTTTAAACCTAGGAATATATAAATACCCAGCTAGGGTTTTATTTTGAGATTATTCTGAATCTGGATATTTTTTATCTTAGTTTCAATCTTTGATTCTCTCTGTAACATAGAAATCTATAAATCAAACTACATCTGGGATTTAAATCATTCCATTGCTATTGAAGATTTAAGAATTAATTCTTGTAACCTTTGTAAGTAAATTGTGAATTTGTTTATGAATAAAACAAGTATTTTTTCTCTTTCTTCTATGGAGATAAGTGGATAAGCTCCCATAACTAGGGTTATGGGAGCCTTGATGTAAATATTAGATATGGGTTGTGATGGCCAAAGCGACGGTCCATCGCTGACTTGACGGTCCATCAGCTTGTCGATCGCTCCTGGGTAGCTCGAATAGGTCTTAGTAAAATGGCCATAACATTTTACTCCAATACTGGATTTTGGTGAAATTTGTATCGTTGGAAAGATAATTCAATTTTCTATCTTTTTGTGGGTCATGATCTCAAAATTTCATAGTATAACAAAATATATGCTCGTTTAAAGTTAACTATACCAAAATCCTTCTCAAGAATTTAATTGGTAAGGGATTTTTTGATTCATCTAATAGCTAGGATGTATTTAAGACATTAATATACATCAAACTTGATCATAAAACTACCAAATCACTAAGATTTATTTCTCATGAGCTTGAAGCATGGTTCTACTATCGGTTGAGATTCTCGAGGTATTATAGCATCTTTCCTTTCTTAAGTCCTGTTATGTTGTTAATTTTAGTCTAATGAAATAAAAGTGTTGTTTATGTTAGCACCTTGTTGTGAATATGGATGATGAATAATGTTGGCATCAAGCTATGACTATGTATGTATGACTGTTTATTTTTGTATTCTAGTATATATGACCAACTGTTAGAGAATTTGTAGTTAGCATTAACTTGTATAATATGCATGATATGTGGTGTAAATCTTAAGAGCAGTGGAATGAGTTTGACTTAGTTGCTTGTGTGTGCGAGTATTTATATTAGTTCTTATATAGTGTTGCACCTAGAATTTGTCTGGTTCAATTGATGCTATGTTATATAAGAAATGATAGCAGGTCGCCTTGTGATTTTAGACGACTTAGCCAAAATAATTAACCCCACTAAAAAGAATTTTCCATTTTTGAACCCTTCTTTGAGCCTATGTTAATTTCTTTTCTTCTTCACCAATCACTATAGTTAACTCTCTTTAAGTTGTTAGCACTTAGCTCTGGCCCTGGCCCAATAGTGGGAATTGTAAACCTAAACTTAGGCAAAACACCTAAGTTGAGGGTGGCTATTGTCAAGTTGTTAGCTATCTAAGGGAAAGTTGGTTTAGAGCATCCGACCATGGTCTACTCAGGACACTGTGCACCTTGACTAATTTTATTAGCATAAGTTGAGGGTGGTTGATGCTTGTGTGTGTGTGTGTATCTATATATATATAAGAGGGTGTTGTGGTAAAGTGTAAATAAATTTGAAAAGGATGAGTGAGCTAGTTCAAAAATAGCCTTGGCAGGTAGAACTTGTGGGCAAAGAGAGTTAAATCTTAGTGTTAAGTCACTTTTTCCCAAAATTTCTTCCTCACCTAGACTCAAAGCCTCATTACAAGCCTGAGAAAAGACCTTCTTGATCTTAGCGAATCAACTATAAGAGAGCATTGGATGATAAGGTCAAGCCTATGGGTATGTGTACTATGTTTGTAACTTCTTTGATAAGTATAAGAGTTCTAATTTGTACCCATAAAATTTACTGAGTGATGAATTTCCTTGAATGTGAGAGCAATCTGAGTTGCACTTTATTCCATTGATCTCTGTAGATTTTAGTATCTATATTTGTGCATATGTATTGATTATTAAATAATGTTGGTTATGGACTCTGGCATGTTGAACCATATAATTAGGATGGCAAGTAAATGGTTGTGTAAAAATTGGTTCGGCAAGTTGAATGCCTGTCATTGCATTGTTCATATTTGTGGTCTGGTGCTGAGTTGCTTGAGGATAAGCAATTATCTTAAGTTGAGGGTGTTGATGTTCTGACTTTTGACAAAATATTTTGCATGTTTTTCTTGGGAAAATTATGTGTTTTCAAGAAACCAAAGTTGTATTTAATGGTGGATTTGAGTAATTTCAGGTTAAGGAATAGCTGAAGGAGAAAACATAAGAAAACAGCAGAAAAAAGTCATTGACGACCCAAGTGGTGGATCGTCAGTAATGCGACAGACCGCCAGAATGGCCGTCATAGATAAACAGAAGATTCCAGGTGGAAGGCTCATGCGACGGTCCAAGTGATGGACCGTCAAGACTGCGACAGACCACCAACATAGCCACCGAACTTAAACAAAATATGGGACTTCAGAGGGCCTATTAACGGATTGTCCGACGGACCATCGGGATATCGACGGTCTGCCAAGGTGGCTGTCAAGACTAAACAGAACCTGGCATCTTTGGATCACCTAGTTACGGACCATGTGACGGACCGTCAGTTGTGCGATGGGCCATAAGTTGTACCATCAGTTTGGACGCAGCTTTTTCTAAATTTAAATTTTAAATCTTTTAAATCTGGGAACATATAAATACCCAGCTAGGGTTTTATTTAGAGATTATTCTGAATCGGGATATTTTTTATCTTAGTTTCCATCTTTGATTCTCTCTGTAACATAGAAATTTGTGAATCAAACTACATTTGGGATTTAAATCATTCCATTTCTATTGAATATTCAAGAATTAATTCTTGTAACCTTTGTAAGTAAATTGTGAATTTGTTTATGAATAATACAAATATTTTTCTCCTTCTTCTATGGAGATGAGTGGATAAGCTCCCATAACTAGAGTTATGGGAGCCTTGATGTAAACAATAGATATGGGTTGTGATTCTAATTGAGTTTCTATAGGTAATTGATGTTGCATAAACCCTTCTTTTCTTTAATTACTTTTCTTGGTTGAAAACCTGAAAGGTGAGCCCAAAAATAATCACTTGTTCAGATAGAAAAGTGTCTGTTGGGAAAAGAAAGGGTTTACATGAAATCTAGAGACCTTAATCTTTAGATTAATGGAAAATTCCTTAACAAGGATTTACCTATATGAGAAAATGGCTGAGTTATCAATAAATTCTTTAAATTTGAGAGAGTTAAAGAATAAACTATCCATTAAGGTTGAGAAACTAATGGATAAACAATAGAATTCAGCTAATTTTGTAGTTGAAGTTATTGAGTGGAACTAAAAAGTGACTCACAACCCTAACCATTTAGACATCTTAGTAACCATAACTCTGGTTTATTTAATATCATTGCATTACTACTAGTAGAAAGCATCATTAGTTGGAAAAACTCTGTTACAATCACTTAGAATACAATTCATAAATCAAAACCCCTCTTATTTTGGAACCTTTGATAACAGTCTAATAACAATCACAATGCTTAGTGAACACAGTATTCGCTATAGGATTCGACACCCAACCTAGTTAGGTTTTATATTTGACAGCGATCGTTCACTCTATCATAACAGAGGTATAATTTGGGCGTATCAAATTTTGGCACCATTGCCGAGGAATACGGTTGTCAATTAAGTTTATGTTTGTTAATTGACCTTTGGTCAAGTTTCACAAATTTTACTTTTATTTGTTGTTTTTGTTTTATGCAGGGTAGTTGTTGTGTATGCCAAGTACATGGAGATCGGGTGCACTGTTATTACTAGTACATCCGGAACCGCAGTTAATTGGCAGACTTTTAATGGAACATTTTGCATTTTTTCTTGGGAAAATTGTGTATTTTCAAGCAACCAAAGTTGTATTTAATGGTGGATTTGAGTAATTTCAGGTTAAGGAATAGCTAAAGGAGTAAACTCAGGAAAACACTCAAAAAAAGTCATTGATAGCCCAAGTGGCAGATTGTCAGTAATGCGACGGACCACTAGAATGGTTGTTAGAGATAAATAAAAGATTCTAAGTGGAAGGCTCATGTGACGATCCAAGTGACAAACCATCAACACTACGAAGGACCACCAACCTAGTGCCAGACTTAAGCAAAATACGGGACTTCAGAGGGCCCATTGATGGAACGTCCAACAAATTATCGAGATATCAATGGTCCGCCAAGGTGTCCATCAGGACTAAACAGAACTTGACATCTTTGGATCACCTAGCGATGAACCAAGTGATAGACTATCAGTTGTGCGATGGGCTGTCAGCTGAACCGTCACTTTTTCTGAGTTTAAATTTTAAATCTTTTAAACTTGGGAATATATAAATACCCATCTAGGGTTTTATTTTAAAATTATTTTGAATCTGGATATTTTTTATCTTAGTTTCAATCTTTGATTCTCTTTGTAATGTAGAAATCTGTGAATCAAACTACACCTGGGATATAAATCATTCCATTGCTATTAAAGATTCAAGAATTAATTCTTGTAACCTTTTTAAGTAAATTATGAATTTGTTTATGACTAATACAAGTGTTTTTTATCTTTCTTCTATGGATATGAGTGGATAAGCTCCCATAACTAGGGTTATGGGAGCCTTGATGTAAACAGTAGATATGGGTTTTGATTCGAATTATGTTTCTGTAGGTAATTGATGTTGCATAAACCCTTCTTTGCTTTAATTACTTTTCTTGGGTGCAAACTTGAAAGGTAAGCCCAAGAACAATCACTTGTTCGGATAAAAAAGTGTCTGTTGGGAAAAGAAAGGGTTTACATGAAATCTAGAGACCTTAATCTTTAGATTAATGGAAAATGCCTTAACAAGGATTTACCTACATAAGAAATCGACTGAGTTATCAATGCATTCTTTAAATTTGAGAGAGTAAAAGGATAAACTATCCATTAAGTTTGAGAAACTAATGGGTAAATAATTGAATTCAGCTAATCTTCCAGTTGAAGTTATTGAGTGGAACTCAAAAGTGACTCACAACGCTCACTGTTTAGAGATCTTGGTAACCATAACTCTGGTTTGTTTAATATCATTGCATTACTACTAGCAAAAAGCATCATTAGTTGGAACAACTCGGTTATAATCACTTAGAATACAATTCATAAATCAAAACCCCTCTTATTTTGGAACCTTTGATCAACAGTCTAATAACAATCACAATACTTAATGAACACAGTATTCCCTATGGGATTCAACACCCAACATAGTTGGGTTCTATATTTGATAGCGACCGCTTAGTCTCTTATAAGAGAAGTATAATTTGAGCATATCATTGGGAAAGAGGCAAAACAAGAAGTTTAGTTATTTAAAGCACGGAACAAATCAATAGAATAGTGGGAGAGATAGTAGGTAGTGGAATAATAAGAGCAATTAGGGAAATTCTTATTTTACAGCTAGTGCTTCTTATCCTAAGCCTTCAGGTGATCGTCATTTTTAGGCTAGCAGTATTCCTAAGGCTCAAGGTGCCTAGTCTTAGGCCATTTGAGTTCAATCAACCCTATCTGAACCTCCTTGCTATTTTTGTAGGCAAGTTCACTTACTATATTATTAGGAAGAGAGAAATTAGTTCTTTAATTATGGTCAGCTTGGTCATATGCAATGAGATTTTCCTTAAGCTAGGGTTTTGAGTGGAGCTAATAAGGTCCCGATCACCTCTTTTTTTGTCTCGTGCACCTAAGGGAACCACTTTATATACTGACAATGGCCAAAATCATCTTTATGCACTTGCTACTCATTAGGAGTTTGAGGCATCCCTAGATGTTGTTACTGGTAGTTATAGCTCTTCTCCCATGATGTTTATTGGTTTCTTGATCCAGGTTTTACCCTATCTTATGTAACCCCTTATGTAGCTGTACATTCTAGTTTTGGTCCTGAAAGTATTTTTGATCCCTTTTCTTTTTCTACTCTATTAGATGATTCTATTGTTGCTAGAAAAATTTATAGGGGTTGTATGGTGTCTATCTTTCATGTAGATACATTGATGAATTTGATAGAACAGGATATTTAGATTTTGATGTAAAAGGGATGAGTTAGCTCCATTTGTGCTATGCTTCTCTCGATTGTTGAACTCAAATCATTTTCCATTTTCCCAGTGAATCAGTGATTATATGGGGAGAGTTCTTTAGTACTCAAAGAGAGGTTTATTTCTTATCTTAGAGCAGAGAAAATGATTTCCAAAGGGTTTTTGTATCATCAATTTTGGGTTAAAGATTCTAATAGGTTAAAGATTCTAACTCTAAGAGTCCCTCTTAGCAATCTATTCCTGTAGTTAATGACCCCAGTGATCTTTTTGGAATACCTTCCAATGGATTTTTGGATTAATCCTCTACTATCTACCTATCATATTTCCATTCTTCCTTATAGGATGGATCCAACTGAACTAAATGAACTAAATAAATAATTACAGGATCTTCCTGATTAGGGCTTTATTTGTCTTAGTGATTCTCCGTGGGGTGCTCTTGTACATTTCATGCAAAAAAGATGGGTATTTTTGGATGTGTATAGATTATTATCAATTGAATAAGGTAACAATGAAAAATATGTATCCTCTACCTAGGATTATGACCTATTAGATCAGCTTCAGGGTTCTAGGTATTTCTCTAAGATTAATCTCCGTTTAGGCTATCACCAGTTGAAAATTAGGGAGGTTAATATTCCTAAGTCTGCTTTTTGAACCCAGTATGGACATTATGAGTTTATGTTTATGTCATTTGAATTTAACAATGATCCGACTGCTTTCATAGGTTTTATGATTCAAGTTTTCAAGCAATTTCTAGATTTATTTGTTATAGTCTTCATTAATGACATTTTAGTGTACTATAAAAGTGATAAAGATCATGCCAATCACCTCTGAATTGTGGTGCAGACTCTTAAGGACCAAAAATTATATGTAAAATTTTCTAAGTGTGAATTATTTCTATATGTTTTAACTTTTCTCGAGCATGTTATTTCTAGTGAAGGTATCAAGGTGGATCCACAAAAAGTTGAAACAGTTAAAAGGCGTCTTAGACCCACAACTCCAAATAACATTAGGAGCTTCTTGGGCTTCGTTGGGTATTATAGCAGGTTTGTATGGACTTTCTCATCTATTGCAGCTCCGCTGACAAAATTAACTCAGAAAAGGTTAAGTTTTTATAGTTCGATGTTTGTAAAGGTAGTTTTGACAGGTTGAAGGATAAGTTGACTTTTGTGCCTATTTTGACTCTACCCAAGGGTAATAATGGTTTTGTTATGTATTGTGATGCATCTCAGGTGGGATGGGGTTGTGTTTTGATACAACATGGCAAATTTGTAACCAATGCTTCCAGGAAGCTTAAGGTTCACGAGAAGAGTTACCGAACTCATGCTCTAAGTTAATGGCTATGGTTTTTTCCTTAAAGATTTAGTGTCATTATTTATATAGGGTGCATATGTATATTATTCAAACTATAAGAGCTGCAGTATGTGCTTATGCAGAAGGAATTGAACCTCAGGTAGAGGCTATGACTTGAATTGCCTAAGGATTATGACATGATCCTTCACTACTATATAGGTAAGCTAATATTGTTGCTGATACTCTTAGTAGGTTATTTATGGTGAGCTTATCTCACGTGGAGAAGAAGAAAAGAGGGTTAGTAAAAGATATTCATAGGCTAGTTAACTTGGGAGATCATTTTTTAGACTCTGAGGATGGAGGAGTGATTGTTCAGGAAGTGGTTAAGTCATCTCTTAGTGCTGAGGTCAAAGAGAAATAGGTTATGGACCCTATACTTATGAAAATCAAAGTTGATGTGGGTCAATAAAAAGTTATGGATTTTGAGATTGGGGAGGATGGAATCTTGAGGTATCAAGGTAGGTTATGTATTTTTGATATTGATGGGCTACGAGAAAGAATTTTGACTAAATCTCCTGAGTCCAGATGTTATAGTTCATCTGGGTTTGACCAAAATGTATCAAGACTTCAAGGAAATCTATTGGTGGAATAAGATGAAGAGTGATGTGGCGAATTTTGTTGCAAAATATATAGTCTGTGAACAAGTCAAGGTAGAACATTTGAGGCTTGATGGAATGTCTTATGACATATAGTTGCCCATATGAAAGTGGGAGATGATATGATTAATATGGACTTCTTTACTGGTCATCCACGATCACGGAATAAATATGATTCTATTTGGGTAATTATGGATAAAATTTCTAAGTCTTCTCATTTCTTGCTGATAACGACCAACTACTCAGGAGAGGATTATGCTAGGTTATTCATTCAGGAGATAGTAAAGTTGTATAGAGTGCCAGTGTTGGTTAATTTAGACCGAGTTACGTAGTTTTCTTCTCACTTCTGGTATTCATTTCAGAAATGTTTAAGTACTCAGGTGAACCTTAGCACTACTTTCTTACCTCAAATAGATGGATAAGCAGAATGAACCATTAAGACTATAAAGGATATGCTAAGGGCTTGTGTGATTCATTTTAAGGGAAGTTGGGTTGACCATTTTCTTCTTATTATGTTTTTTTACAATAACAGTTACTATTCTATCATTCAAATGGCTACTTTTGAGGTAAGTAATTGGGTATTATTGAAGATTAGGACTGCTCAAAGTTGCCGAGAGCTTTATACGGATGTAAGGTGAAGGAAATTAGAGTTTGAGGTAAGCGATTGGGTATTCTTGAAGATTTCTTCTATGAAAGGAGTTATGAGAGTTAGAAAGAAAGGAAAGCTTAATCCCTGTTACATTGGTTCATACTAAATCATAAGGAGAATTAAGAGTATTGCTTATGATTTAGATTTGCCAGCGAGCTTGGATTTAATTCATCCTATTTTCGATGTGTCTATGTTAAAGAAGTGTGTGGGTGATCCTTTCTTTGTAGTACTTATGGAGAATATTGGTGTTACAGATTCGTTGTCTTATGAGGATGTCTCGATGGAGATATTAGATAGGAAAATTTGTAGATTAATCAAAAGGTGGAAGAAGCTACATGGGAAGCTAAAGAAGACATGAAAGCCAAGCACTTGTTCTTGTTTCCCGTGTTAGATAAATATGCTTAAGGTATGAGTTTTGTTTCCCTCTTATCATATTTTGTATTTGTCCTTGGATTCTACACCATTCTTATTATTCTCATGTTACAAATGTCCTAACTCCTCATTTGAGGATGAATGATCCTAAGGGAGGTATAATGTGACACCCCATAAAGTTTTGATCATTTTACTTTCCCACATGTGTAATATTGATTTTTTACTTGAATTATGATTATGTATGTTAAAAAGACATTTTGGAAAAGTTTGGGAATTTTTGGAAGAGGGTCAAGGTTGTTTTGGAACCCTGAGGCAGGAAGCCTCTGAGGTAGTGGTGTGTCACACAACTTAACTTCCAAAATAAGCGTGTGGCACAGAGGCTAAGCTCCGCGATAGTGGCGTACCACGCTGCTATGTATTTTTCATCAGTTTTTTTTGTTTCACTTATCTTTAGGGGATTTTGGTCCTTTTACCCCAAGAAAAATTTTTAAACATCAAATAAATCCCTTTTCTTCAATTGTCAAATATCAAATACTACTATTCTTCTCTTTAAATCCCATCCTAAAGGGTTTCACAAGGAATTCATCATTCAGGCTCTAACTTTAATTTCTCTTTGATTCCCTCTATATTTCATGCATGTCTCTCTTTCCTTAACTTGAATTTTACATTATGGAATTTATTTAAACAATATTCATTTGTTTTAATTGATGGGTTTGAAATTGGGTTAAGGGGTTTTGAGTGTTACTACTTGAATTACTTTTTCGATGTTTTAAAGGAATTATTCATGCTTTAATTGATGGGTTTTGGGACTGAATCGTTGAATTATGATCTTAATTGGAATAAGGGACATGTGTTTCCCCAAATTGATGAGATTTTAATTTGAGAATGACATTAACCTCAACCCACATTTAGACTTGATTTTGAATATGGAAATTTGTATGGTTTAACTAGTCTTTTGAACCCATTGCATAGAGTTAAAGGATAAATAGATAAATATGGTTTTGAAATGCCCTTCGTGGCCATGGTTTTGGATTTTAAATAGAAGTTGGGAGTCTAATGGTAATATGGACTAGTTTGTCTTAACTGAATTAGCTTGCAAACATATTGGTATGATGATACCATGTTGGTAGGTTAATGGCCGGATACATGTAAACTATTTTAATTTAGGCTTAAGGAGAATTATGTAGCTCACCGTGAAATGTAGTCCCGGCGGGGCTAACACTTGAAACAACATTTGCCAACATTGGTGGTCTTAATGACCATGTGTCTGGATACACATTTTATTTTGGATGGATATCACCTTAGTGTCTTTAGCTTTTCCTTGGTTTTCCTTGGTACATGCGGCTAACATGGAGTAGGGCCCATCCGTCATAAGAAGTAAAATGCATATAGCCCATAAGTGCCTTTAGGATGAAGTGAGCTACATAGATCAGGCTAATGCATTAAAATATTATGTAATTAGACCTTTTCCCTTATCCTGACATCCTGTATATGTATCTATAAATATTGTGCATGTGGTTTTCACTGGATTTAGATAACTGAACTATTTTATCCCCATCCCTTGAGTTACATGCCAGTGATCATCCCACTGACCGTCCTCAAACCATGCATTATTTTATGATGTAGGTTCTAAGGACTTTTCTATCACTCTTGTGCAGCATTAGGTGTTGTGATTCATTGATTGAGTTGTTGTGAAGTGGTGAGAATCCATCTTTAGAGAAGCCCTGCCATTTCATTAGGTTTCTTTCCATATTTTTGGAATTCTAAATTTCTTTCTGTCATAGTCTGGGGCATGTCCCGATTAGTTTGGTATTGCTGGTTTATAGGCTTTGTGGACAAATTTTGTGTCGGCATTTTGTTTTGACTCTTTGAACTATCACTTGGTTTATTTATCCTTCTTATTACTATTTTGGTTGACTTATGCTATTTATATTTATGGTGCTCTTGAGGCAATTCTATGGGGGTTGTCTACGGCCATTGGTGAGCTTGAGATTGCCCATCACGTCTAGGCCTGGGTTTGGATTGTGATAATTCTTAGGGCATGTGGTGACTAAGTATTGGATTATGGTGGATCCACCAAAGATTTAGTTATTTATAATTGGTTTATACATATATCTTTGACCATGGTTTGAAGTTTTATTAGTTTAGAAGTCTACTAAAGTTAGTTTGTCGAGGGATTTGCAACTATTGCAGTGCCTATGACTAGATTGACTAGGAAGGAGGTTCCATTTCAGTGATCCGATGAGTGTGAGATGAGCTATCTAAAAGTTTTCTAAAGCTCAAGGGTATGCTTACTTCAGCTCCTATTTTGACTCTTCTATTCGAGAACGAGGGGTTTATAGTGTATTATGATGTTTATACTTGGTATGGGTTGTGTTTTAAAGTAGTAAGGTAGAGTTATTTCTTATCCACTGAGAAAGTTGATGGTTTATGAGTTTAACTACCCTACTCATGATTTGAAGTTGGCAACAGTAGTTTTTTCGCTCAAGATTTAGAGGCATTACTTGTATGGTGTTCATTGAGAGATCTATAGTGACCACCATATTATTTAGTATATTATGACTCAGAGAGATATTAAATCAAGACAACGCATAAGTATTGAGTTACTAAAGAACTATTATATCTCTATCCTATACCATTCAGGCAAAGTGGATACCTTGAGCCAAAAGGCGGTGAGCATGGATAGCTTAGCCTTTATTTCAGTTTTGGAGTTGTCATTGGCTTGATTCATTCAGTCTTTAGCCAACTTGATGGTTCTACTTGATTTCAGGCCTCAGAAGAACTCCTTACAGTGTTTAGTCTAGATATACATTGATGGAGCAGATTCATGATCATTAGTTTGATAATAGTAGACTTTGTGGCGTTCGTGATCAGGTGTTGAGAGGTAAGTCCAGTTGGGCTACCTTGGATTCTATGGGTATTTTAAGATTTTATGGTCGTATTTATGTACTGAGGGTTACATATTTAAGTTGATATAGTTAAGGCTTATAGCTCTAAATATTATATTCAATCAGGGCAAACTAATATGTATGGATATTTGAGGCATCATTACTGGTGGAGTGGCAAACAAAGGATATAGCAAATTTTGTAACTAGTTGTCATTGTTGTCAGCATGTGAACGTTGAGCATCGGAGGCTTGGTGGCCTAATTTAGCGATTACCCATTCTCAAGTGGAAGTGGGAGCAGATCACTGTGGACATTATTAGAGGGTTGCCTCACACTTCTCATGGTTCTGACAACATTTGGGTCACTATAGATCGATGGAAAAAATAGCCCATTTTCTCTCTATCCAGATGTTGTTCAATGTCGAGAGGTTTGGCCATATCTATGTTTATGAGATTGTTTGCCTATATGGAGTGACCATATCTATCGTTTCATACAGAGTCTTAGTGTTTACTTCTAGATTCTACAGGACTTTTTAGGAAGAGTTAGGTACTCAGGTTGATCTTAGCACAACATTCCTCCCCTAAACTAATGGGCGGTCGGAGAGGACGATTCAGGGTTTGAGGATATGCTCCTTGCGTGTGTAATGAACTTTAGAGTTAAGTGTCACTTAGCCTCACTGACTTTCGCTTAAAATAATAGCAGCTGTTCGAGTATTGAGATGGAACCATTTGAGTTATTATATGATGGGTGTTGTAGATCTTTTATAGGTTGGTATGATATGTCTGAAATTAATCCCCACGGTACTGACTTACTTCTTGAGACATTAGATAGAGTTCAACTAATTTAGGATAGGCTGAGGGCAGGCAAAAAAGTTATGTTGATCATAGACTTTGTTCCTTAATGTTTGGAGCTAGCGATCGGGTTTTCCTTCGAGTATCGCCCATGAAGGGTGTGATGAGGTTAGACAAGTTGGGAAAGCTCAGCCTCGAGTATACTAAGCCATTTAAGATACTTCAAACCATTGGGGAGGTAGTTTATGAGTTGTCATGCCCCCAGATTTTGCATCTAGTCCAATTTTCCATGTCTCAATATTGTGGTGTAATATCTTAAATAATTCTCATGTACTTTGGTAGGACTCGGTTTAGTTAGATGAAAGGTTGAACTTTATGGAAGAGCCTGTCTCTATATTTTCTAGGGATGTCAAGAGGTTGAGCTATAGATGTATTCAATGTTTAAGGCTCAATGGAGACATCATCTAGTTAAAAAGGCTACTTGGGAGATTGAGAGTAACATGCGGATGCAGTACCCCCACCTATTTGAGCCTTCGAGTACATCTTAATTCTTTCCTTTTGTGAACAAAAGTACTTTTAGTGAGGGATATTGTAATGACCCTTTAGATTATTTTCTACATTTCTACACTTTTTCGCATTTAAAGGTTTACCATAGCTGCCCTAAGTCATTTATGACTTGTTGGAGCTGACAGTTCAATTACAAGACAATTTTTTTTGGTTTTTAGAGCCAATTTGTTGTTTTGAAGTTTTTGTTGTTTAGATTTGGGTATCGGGACTAAACCTCAGGTAAAACAGACTCGTATGCCAATTTTGATAATTCTGTTAGATCTAAAACATCATTTTAGGATAGGGGTACCTTTTGTTTGGGACTTAAGGCTTCCGAACTCATTTTTGGCAATGGGGTGGAAATTAGTTGTAATGATCCATTGAGTGTGGGCCCCATAATTCATCAAAATGACCCTAGATAGAAATTTCATGGCATCGTTGAGTCCGAAATATCAAATGGTATGGTAGCACATTTTGTTTACGATAATGAAATTTCAAATGAATCTCAAGGGTCCGATTGGAGTTTTGGCACTTGGACAAAACTGCTCATGCAACTTTAACTAGTGCATGCCAAAAATGGATTTGCATTTGTGAGGCCTTGGTCGCATTTATGAAGGCCAAGGAAATAACCTATCGCGATCTCAAGAACATGGCAGCATTTGTAAAGGCATATGAGCCACCATATTTGCGGGCTTGTCTTTGCATTTGCAAAGGGTAGGCATGGTTTAGGGTCGCGCTTGTTGTCACACCTCAAATCCTATTGGGGAGGACAGGCACACATAGCCATGAAGGCCCGAGAGAACCAATCCATGGCCTTGTACTTCTTATACATGTAACTATAATAACCAAAGGTTTTGCCTTACATGGATAAATTGCATTGATGAGAAATAAATGACAAGCCCAAAACTATAGATACCAGACTTGGCCGTTGGGGCCATAACATCTAAAAGATAAGACACTATCATGCTTAACTTTACATTGGTCTACAAAGCCTCTAAAATAAACATAGACACTTAGTTAAGATCAGGACAAACCCACGCCATACTCTAACTTCTGTACAATACCAACAACAACAACAACAACAAACCCAGTGTATTCCCACCTGGTGGGGTCTGGGGGGGGTAAGATGTACGCAGTCCATACCTCTACCTCTAAAGTTCTGTACAATACCAAAATATATAAAATAGACTCGGACAGCCCCAAATAAATTTGGAGCTCACAAATAGCTGGATATCCTGGGCTCCTACTGAGAATGTGTATTATCTGAAGCACCTATGCCTGCAGCATGAAATGTAGGTCCCCCATAAGGGCCGTTAGTACGAAAATATGTACTGAATACATAAGGATGAAAGTAACACACATGATATAGGAGCTCAATGAAAATCAGATACAAATGTACAAATAGTGCTAGTAGACCACCTTTATGTATACTTTTTGGGTCAGGTACATTACATTTTTTCTTCATTTTTCTTTTCTTACTCATTATCTTTGTAAGCCATATGATACAAATGACCAGCTGATCAGTGGTAAATAGACAAATCAGGATTGGTCATGCTAAGCGTATGCCCCTGAGCTACCACCCATAAATAAACATTGGGATAGGTCCATGCTAAGAATACGCCCCTGAGGTACAACCCACATATAAAGACAGTGAGATTGGTCCATGTTAGGCTTATGCCACTGAGCTGCCACCCATTTAATTAATATTTGTGTTACTTAGTTTATTTAGCCTTTGATATTGTTACTTTGGTGGTCATAACATTTTGGTACCTTTGAACAATAATCTACCAATAAAAGATATTTGAATAAACACTTAACGCAATGACAAAGAGGTATAGAGCAGATTGTACACGGATGAAATATTTAGGAGCTGAAAATAACATAGGGTCTTATTTGACTTAAAAGAGAACTCTTGAGACTTACTAGTGAATGTAAAACTGCAAACTTGATAATAAGAATGTGGTGAGCTATTTTAACACATTAGGGACAGGGAACAAGGTCATTATCTAGATGGTAGGTCATGTGCTTTCACTAGGTATCATCTATTATGAGAGAGCTTCAGAAGCTTACTTTGTACCATAAGTGTTGGATTCATGCCAAAGAATACGAAATAGAGTAGCCTTACATACCTGGTTGTATAATTCCTCTATTAACCCAACTTAACTTCCATCTTTTAGGATTGCTTATGTATAATAAAGTATATGGTAAAACTAACATCAGTAACTAGCCAACACATTGGGCTACTTAAATTTGCCTAAAATAGTAGTCGGGTAGTAAGCCCTTAGTTTATCAATCAAAGGTATTATTTTAACCCTTTACTCCTCTAACTACACCCACCTACCATACATATTCTTATAAGATCCCCCGAAACAACTTTGACTTTATTACACCCTCCAAATAATACACAAAACAACATGGGCAATAAACATATACAATAATTAATTTGGTGGTGTACCACCACACCTTTATTCTATATTTTAATTCAGACTAATCACACTTTTACCCAATATCAACCTAGCATCCCCCAATATATACACAAAACACAGTCCATAAAATAGCCCCAAATCCCTTTTATTGTAGCAATCAAATATGAAATTCATCATCTGTTGAGTTCTCTATAACAACACATCCATAATTCTTTTCCAAATTCATATGTAAGGAGGAAAAAATGGAGCAGTTACCTTACCTCAATTTTCTGTAACTTATCCTTCTAATTTGAACTCTTCAAGAACTTGAACTTTCCTTCACACTTTAAATCAAAGAAGACAAGAGAAGTCTTTTAATAACGAAGAAAAAGTGAGTAGTTAGCTTACTTTATGTTCTTCTATGGACTTATAATTAAGCATGAATGTCATGTTTTCCTAATCTTCTATGGGAGAATTAAGCTAAACCACCATAATTGTTTTCACTTACCTAGAATTAAGAAAAAGTGAGCAGCTATCTTACTTTATATTCGGCCAATGATGCCTACTGAGTACCTGTTGTTTTAGTACTCATACTACTATTTTTTATCTTTTCCTAATGTATATTTGAGTATTATACATCTTTACTAACATTACATCCAACTTACCTTTGGGACTCAAAAATAGGGTGAGCTTTAAGAGCCGGAGCTGATCTTCACTCCTTCTATTATTTTTGGATGGCTTTTACTTTCAAGACCATTTGTATATTGACATTATTTAGTACTCATATTCTTTATTTAGTGGCTCTTGTTTTGACCTTTGCATTTAGTGGCTCTTGTACCGACCTTACCGAATCATAGGATACTCTTTTCTAGACTTTTCTCATTTACCGTCTTTATGTAGTTATGTTTCTATTTACTATTTAGTCATATGCTTCATTGTTATTTCTTATACCTTCCACTAATTAGCCCATTACTAACATTTTGGGCTATGGTTTGGCTTACATACTAGTTGGTTAGGTAGGTATCATTATGACCTGAGAAATTGGATTGTGACATGTATCTAGTATAGGACAAAGATGGACTTTGCATTCACGAGGCCCTTGCCACATTTATGAAGGCAAGGTTTTTTACGGTTGCACTCGTAGGACAGCCTTTGTATTTATAAAAAGGAGGCTAGATAGGTCAGTTCAGTCTTTTTCTTTGTTATTGCAATGAACCAACCACATTTATGAAGGTTTGTCTAAGCTGGCACCTAAGTTCTTAGCGAGGGTACCGCTTTTGCAAAGAAGGGACCCCTGACAGTATATATATACATATATCTTCTTTATTTTTCCAACATAATTCTAATTACCAAACACCATTATAGATACCTTGAGCTAAAAAAATGTAGAATAATCATATTGTGGAACTAGGATTAGCTTGGGGACATGATTGTGGCCATTATGTTGTCGATATACTATAGTTTTCCTTCTTAATTCGTCACTAATTTATTCAATTTAATTTTTTATTTTCAAATATTAGAAGGACTTGTTTGGGGGCTAAATTGAACTCAAATTTTGCTAAAATAGAAGGCAAAATAATCCTTGAGCGGAGAGGAATGCTAGGAAGATTTTAATTTTATAATTCCATAAGCAGGCCCTACATGATATTTTAAGCTTGATTTTTTACCTAAAGCATTAATATGAAATAGTATATCGTTATTATTGTCCTGATGCGTAGACCATTAGTTTGATAGAATGGCAGAAGTCGAAGGCTTCACGAAAGGGAAAAGCATTAGGGTAGAAGATTTATGATCATTCGATGGTGCCCATGAAGGATAGTCTTACCTTACTTTTAGATTATGCTTAATTATGGTATTATCGTAGTACTATGCTAGCATGAGTGTGTATTTATGGATTGGTTATTATTTTAGCATTTAGTGCTTTATTGAGCCAGTTTGGGGGCCTTTTGGTAGAATTTGAGCCAATTTTTTCCTTAGGTTAGTATACTATAATCCTTTATAATTAGACTTAGTGCTTATCGTACCTTGGGATAAGATCGAGAAGCCTTATACTAGGTTCAGGTAGATGCTTGCCATAGGTTGGGTTTTTGGGGTTTGGTAGTGGGTTCAATTGCTCCTTTTGGATAGAATAATTATGATAGTCCCCTGTGAGTTTGGTGATCACTTTAGCTATTTGTTAGGCCATTATCGGGGGTTTGTAGGTTGACTTATTGTAACTCTCCAAGTATGCACCCCAAGCGTCACAAGGTGCTTACGACCCCGAAGAACCACAAGCTAACTCATGACTGGCACCTGCTGTGAGAACTGAATAATAATACTAAAATATGCAGAAGTTAGGTTGAAATGCCATAAGGTTCATAATCTGAATACTGATAAATATAGCAACTAATAATAACATCTGAAAACTGAACAGTGTCTGAACTAGTCTAGTTTGAAAAGCCTCTACTGAACTGTCTAAATGTGGAGTAGATGGGACAAGCCCCCAACTAACTCTGACTAATAAAATACTGAATCTATTATAATACTAAAGTAAATAATATCCTCGATGGATAAGGGCTCACTACTAAATCCTCTGCTGTTAACTAAATCTGGCTAAGCGCAGTCAAGAACTTGAGTGTCTAAACCAATGATATGAGACATCATAGTGTAAGAAAAGAGTATGCGATTAGTATATGGAATGTACTGGTATGCTAGATGAGATAAGGCTAAAATGCATGGGTTCATATGCATGAACAGTAACTGCTGAGTGATATAAATATAACTGAATAAAAGTACATGGATAACTGAAGCTACTACAAACACTGATTATACAATACTGTGCATATACATATATATTGTGTCTGAGATTTATACTGAAATTGAGTACTAAGTTTTGATAACCGAGTAGCTGATATTTGAGATTACTGATAACTGGGTGACTATTTCTGACAGTCCTAATTCTGTAGAACTGAACTGAGTTCTATGCTGAGACTGAAACTAAAATTGTGGGAGGTAATCATCTAAATGACATGCCCCTCTCTGAATTGATTGGGGTCTAACTTATAACCCTAGTTGGAAAGGTGTCAGTACCATTCCACGAGTATAGACACTGGCTATGTGGATCCACTAAAATATCATTCCAAAGGACTAAGGGTCACCCTCTACTGGTAGGTTCCCTAATGAGAGTAGTATTACCCTCAACTGGCAGGTAAACACCTTATCAACCCTCAACTGGCAGGTTTATATCTCAACATACATTGGCTTCGTAGTTCTGGAATGCAAGGATTGCTATAAAGGGTCACACCCTCTACTGATAGGTGAGCCCCCATCCTTGGTTTTGCTCAGTGTTGAATCCTACTCCTAACTGAATGACATTGATTATTAAACTAAATTAAACTGGATTGAGTTTCACTGAGTTCTGTAACTGACTGAGTACTACTATTTGTGACGTTACTGAGACTATTCTGTAGCTACTGTGATCTAGGTAAATAGCTAGATTTTCCGGGCATTGAATACCCCCAGGACTCGATAGCATCAATAGTAAAACATGGAAAATCTTTAAAGCATACTATCTAGTCACTTAATCATGATTCATTCATTGAGACATTTTGCCAAACACTTGCAAGGCATAAACTTATACATGAATGGGAGCACACGCTAACATGTCATGATTGCACTATTCAATTCATATTGTCATTCTAACAAACACTTGGGGAGCATGATTATTTCACATAATAATAAACATATGTATAAATATAATGGCTACAACATTCAACTTGTAAATTTAAGGATTTAACATGAGAATCACATAATGCATCACACATGCTATCTTAATCTCATGAAACTTGTAATTAATCATGGATTGAAACCCAAATAACATCATGAACATACAAACAATCTAATTCAAGCATGGAAATCATAAATCTGAAAACTTGAATTTTTAAATAGGGTTCTTGGACTCCATGGGTGGTAAGGGCCCATGAATGAACACCTAACATACCTGGAAAGATATGTTCTTGAAGTTTCTTGATGGAATTCTTGATTCTTGAAGGCTAGAGTTTTGCTAATTAGAAGAGAGAATGATCTTGATTTGAGGAAAATTGAGTAAATGATGATATAATTAGGTTATTAGGGGTTATTTAACATGTTTAGACTAATTAGGATCTTGAAAAAAGACTAAATTGCCCATGAAAGAAATTAAAATTCACGTCACTGAATTCTCGCATCGCGGAGAGCCACTAAAAGTTGGATGAAACTATTTTAAAAATGGACAATTGTGAAAATGGGCTTTGGCGCGACGCAGGCCAATCGCGGTACCTCACTGGAAATTGACAAATGTTATTTTCTACTGCACCGCGATGTGGCCTAATCGTGGTGCTTCACTGAAAATATCAATTGAGAACTAGAACTTCACTGCGATGTGTTGGAATCGCGGTGCCTTACTGGAAATTGACGAATGTCATTTTGACCCTCACCACGACGTTATGCTTCTCAATTTGACATTCTGCTTCACTAAAAGTGTCATAACTTCTCACCCGGATATCGGCTTTGGGTGAAATTTATATTATTAGAAAGCTAACTAAATTTCCTACAAAATGATGGGTCCTAAGTTGGAAAATTCTAAGTATTTTTGAAAGTATATACAGGAATTCTTTTGTACGGAGAGCTAAATTGAGCTAGAAAAATATGGGGTATTAAATTTATCACTTTAGATATTTTGTTAGGCTACTATGGGGGGTTTGTGGGTTGAATTAGACATTGTTTTAAGCTCTCTTAGCTCAATGACATTGGGAAGTGTAGTTTTTTACCTTAGTCCGTGTCTTCATCCTGAATAATCAAAAATCGCTATACCTTAAAGAATCTGACCGCTTAAAATTGGATATCGACTAAATTAATCTGAAATAGGTTAAAACTTAGGATATTACCTTTGATTTTATACAATCATGTGTTAATTCTAGTTTCAATTTGACATATGTCATATTTTTATCACTTATGAGTTCCAGTTTGAGTCCAGCATCATTTGTATTTATTATTATGTGTTAGTTTTTATTTGAGTGGCATTTATTATCATCCTTATTACTGATCTGGGTCAGAAAACTAGTAAAAATTGATAGAAAGGTGGTTATGATCGAAAAAAGGAGCATTAATTACCGATGGCCTATATTTTGAATTATTTTGTGCGTGTTGTTACCATATTTCATCCTTAATTTACTATTATTCTTTTCATTTACCCTCCATCCTTATGGGAGCTCGGTTGGATGATGTTCTTTTTTGTTTGTGCTCTCTAGGCCTATGGGAGCCTAGTTAGGTTGTAGTTCTACTTTAGTTTCTCTTTTGCACACTTATTTTACCTTTATATCACTTTCACTTTGCTTGATCTACTATTTTTTATTTTGCTGCTTAAATTCTTATTTTAGCTTACGTTATCACACTTTACTTATGCTTTTATTGTAATTTATCTTAGGTGTCCTATGATGCCTATTGAGTACCTAATTTTTTTACTCATACTACACTTCTGCATCTTTTTCTTGATATAAATTCAAGTACGATCCACTACCACTGAGGTTATCCTTAGCGTGCTACTAATTTAGAGACAGGGTGTGCTTTTACAGTCTGGATCTCATCCTCCTCCTTTTGTTAGTTTTGGATAGTCTTTTGTACAGTCTAAGACTATGTCATATATTTGTCATTATTTAGTACTCCTTTTAGTTTAGTGGCTCTTGTAGCGATCTTACTAGGTCATGGGGGATTCATTTTGTATATTTTTTCCTTCTCCTTCAGTTGTATAATATGTATATATCTATTTACCATTGCTTTGAGTTACTTCATATTTTCCTTGTACATCTTTTTTCTTTATTTTCTTACCTTTCATCAGCTAGCCCATTACTTGTTGTTTCAGGCTATGGTTTGGCTTACCTACTAGTAGATTATAGTAGGTGCCATTATAACTCAAGAAATTAGGATTGTGACATTACTAGTTAGGCCGCATGGCAAAGGGATGGACCATCACTTTTCTCATCGTCCGTTGGAAGACGAACACCCTCCAGTAAAATGGTCATAACTATTTACTCTAGCATTGGATCAAAAAATGATTGGTGGCATTGGAAAGAAGACAGTTATGTACATTTTAACAATATGTTATATGCTTTAATTGAAGCTCTAAGGTGCAATCTTGATTGGTATAATCTTTGTCCATAAGGTTGTTACCTATTACACAAGCTAAAAAGGTGAAACAATTATATACATAGAAATAAAATTGAATCATATTTTCTTCAAATGTTCAATTATCAAAATTAATTGTTTTTAACTATTTTTATAGTTTCCTAGGGATAGAGCATTAAACTATGGTACATGGCATGTGAAAGTATAGTCAAATTCACTCTCACGAGAAAACAATTAATCAGTCAAGTTTGTAGTGAATCTATTCGGAGCAGTAAAAATATAAATCTCTAGTGAGTGCATGGAAAACATATACTTGCTTTTTTAGATGGTGTGCAAGATGTCATACTCCCTCTAATGTGTCAAAAAATTGTGACTAATTTAGCTTAAAAGCATTAGGAACTTAAGTCCTTAATGACAATTTAAGTTAGTTTTAATGTTAATTTGGTTTATTTTAAGGGTTAAGTCCAAGTGGTGGTTGAAAGAGCAAAACGAAGTAAGGAGATGGAAATTAGAGCTAAAAGTGCAAGAAGGCATCATCACAGAAATTCAGTGAATCACTAATGGTATTGGCATATCATCAAATAGGGATTTCGTGACCTAAATTAGTAGTTCAACCAGGGTTAAATAGAGGCAATTTGGCGATGAGAAAAAAGTGATTGGTGTATCGCCGATCAGTTCAATTGAGAACACTCCCGATGCCAAAGTTATCAGATGCCAACCCTTGAGCTCAAAGTCAATGTTATGTTGGCGATAATAAATTAGATCAATGAATTGTTGAGATATTTGGCAATAGCATTTGTCTTTCACCAAATTAGATGTGGCAGTATTTTTGTAAATTCTTGTCCCATTATTGCTTCAGCTATAAAAGTCTTTTTGGTAGCTTAGAACCCTATTATTTGCCAATGTTGAGATCCATAAGTTTGCATTTGAAGCCCTAGGTTGGGATTTTTTTAAATTTCTTATTGTTCTATGTTAAATTTGGATTTCCTTTAATGATAATATAGGTATATTTCCCCTTTCTCCATATATGAGTAGCTAAATTACCAACTAGTGGTTATATATGAATGAGTTTGGGACCCTTAGACTTGCCTTCTGGATTGCAAAGATTTTTGCCTTGGGTATTCTTTTTTATATAGAATGTGTTGAGCTTGATCAGTTTTTAGGTTCGTTCTTTATTTGTGGCTAGTTCATCGTTTGATAAAAAATTTGGTTTTGATGTTGAGATGTAGTGGATTCATCTCATAGGGTTGTTAGGTTCGTTGCTGATGTTGGGTGTATTTATGCACTCTAGTGTGACTATTCTTGCTTCATTATTCTTGTTTTAAGGACAATTTGTGTGATTTATGTGCTAATATGATATAAATAATCATGCAAGTGTCCAAGTACGTATTTACAATGTTCAACTTGTTTTCTAAACAAGTTTGTACTTAATTGAGTCATTTAGAATTTAACCCGGAAAACTAGTGTTACTAGCTTGAGCTTGGTGTGTGTCTAGTTAGTTTCATTGAATTCTATTATATTTAAAAGGTTCCAAATTATTTTAATGGTGTAATTATATGTGGAACAACTTGTTGGGAATTTGTAAGGTTCAATTTGATTAAGTTAAGAGTCGGAACGATAAGTTGAAGATCATGGAAATTAAACTTATTTTAGCTCTTGTTTTGATTCATCGTTAAGGATATTGTGTTGTTTTGATCTATAATATGTTGTGTGTGATGATTTAGGAAGCTTTGTGATCTGAATATGGTGATATATTGATGATAAAAAGACTTAAAATTTATTAGAAATACACTACAAAAGGCATGCAAAAAAAATAGGACGTTCAACACTTAGAATTAATTTTGAAGGCTAATTCCAGTGATCCAACGCGATAGCAACGTGATGCATCAGTCCAGAAATGCTATGACTAATGTGCCGCATCAATTAAGCCAACGAGCCGAGCAACGCATCGCGGTGGGTTGTCCATGCACAGCCAAAAATGCAATTCTTTGCTGACAAGGCTTGGGGTTTGTCCTACTAATAATATAATATATTTCTCATGTGGGAATCTTTTGGGAATCATCTTGGATCACACTCAGTCCCTTAATCCTATAAGGATTAGGAATACTTTATTATATATACACACATTGCACATAATTTTGGGGGAATCGATGGACAAACTTGGACAATTCTTAAGGATTCTTGGATACGTTAGTTACATAGTGGACGTATTTTGAGGAGGCAGCTGCTACATTTAGGTTTTAATTTTCATTCTTTATTTAGCTTTTAATTATAAGAACATGTATTCAATTATTTGAATCGTGATTATGAATATTATCAGCTAAAATCCCTCTTTCCAAGGTTAAAGTCAAGAACATGACTACTATTGTTTTGAATTAATTTTGTTTAATTTGATTATTATATTTGGTTGTTTGTTCATCTTTGATTTAACTATTTGATGGATTGATCACTCAAAAAATATATTAATTGTCGACCTTTTGATATCGGGAGAGGGAATAGAGAGATAGAACATGAACATGAATGAAGTATGGTTTTTATTCATTTATGAAATAAAGAATTGAACTTAGCATCTAGGACAGGGATGTACTTAGATGCCTTACTTGATTCACACATAGGATGATAGCGTAAATAACTTAATTGGATTATTACATCCCCTCTTAACGATGTAGTTGTTATGTCCAAGTTAGGTAAACGGTTAGAGGTCGGGAGACCATAATCATGCCATTAACCCTACGAATCAACAACCAAGATAAGCAAGTTAATGAATACTGTTCAATAACGTAGTATGATTGTTCTAAGTGCTTTAACCCTGGGCTTTATTCCATTAATTATTTCAAAACTTTTATTTACGTATTGTCTACTTTAGTTTTAATTTATAATTTCCAAACTCTCTTTTGGTTATTTTTGCACTAAATTAATCTAAACAGTGAACTGAAATTGAATCGTTGTTTAACCAAGTCCCTGTGGGATCGATACTTGGCTTTCTTAAAGGCCACTTTACTGCTTAATAGACCATGTACACTTGCATGTACGCTTGGGCGCTGACAGTTCCCTTGGGATGGTTTGTCCTATTGTTAGTGTGGGGATCGGATACTCCTTTGTTATTGTGTTATGGTTTTGTCTAGTGGAGTTGTAAGGTTAAAGGTAGGTGGCCTTTTCTGTGATCGCTTCATGAGTTGGCAAGTTGGAAATTCTTTATCTCAAGTCGTTGATTTTATAGTGGTGGTTTTTTTACAACAACCATGGTTTTTAGATTGGTATATTTCTTCTTTGATGATGTGATCCTTGTGTGGATTAGGGAAATTCCTATTTCAGAGTTTGTATGGCCTAATGAGGCTTGGTGGAGTGTTTCTCTTTGATGATATGTGCCTGTGGTTATTTCTTACTTAGATGGAGTGTTAGATTGATTAGTTGTCAGCTAAAATTACATTTCTCTGAGTTGCTAGAGTTTTTGCCAATACTGGTGTAGTTTTCAACCTTGGAAAGTTTTTTAGTATATTTGGATAGTTATGCCTCCAGCTGATATAGAGTTGGTTGCTTGCATTTTTGGTCGATGGTTATCCCTGAGGTGATTTTTGTTCTTCAGATATATCTCAACTGTGACTTGGAATGATTTATCTCTAATATGTTATATTTGGATACAACAGTCTATTAGAGATAATTGACATCGATATATGATTATTGGTTCAGTTTTGACTTGACGCCTTAGAATGGCGATTTGAAAGCTATGATAGATTTAGAGTATGAATGCCTACCTATTTTTAGTTTTGGTTTAAGCAGTTGAGATAGAGTAATTCAGCATTGGTATTGAGATTTCAGCTTGGTGTGTAGAGTTTGCATGTACCCTTCATTTTAGACTTGTCTCAGCTCAAATTTTGTTATAGGCTAGTTGAGCCTACTCTGTGGTTACTTATTCGGTCTTGTTGATTTGAATGGATTATAGGTGATAAGTGTTCAAATGATAGCCCATGGACCGGTATTAGTTCTTTTATCTTTGACCTCGAGTACCTAGTTTTCTTTGGAAATTTTTTATGATATACTCAGTAGGAGTAATATACTCGAGATGGATTCAATAAGGCTTCATTCTCGATGGATGAGACATCCTGGAGTGTAATATTTAGTGGTGATAGTTATACCTTGGATTTTGAAATTTCAATTTAATTTTCATCTGTACTGGTTGCAATATTGGCATGGGTTGCATTCCTTGATCATCTCCATTTATATGCCTAAATAGTGCCTTGTAATTTTATTCTCATGTTTATCGTATGGACTTTTAGCAGATTAGCTTTAGTTCCTTGAGTTCTCCATGATGATATGGTATGGATGAGAATTAGGTAATTTTCTCCTGGTTTGGAGTGGATAGCAGGTGCAAGAAGGTAAAGCAAAGTTATATTTAGATTTAAGTCTATGATATAAATCATGTTTTGGTTTTCTTTAGGTTTGATCAGCCTTAGAATGGTTATGTTTTTATCAAGATAGCATCGGTGTGTTATGGTTCAGTTGTGCCTGCATCAGCCTTTTCAGTTCAGTTAGAGGCCAGTTAGCAGTCGAAGTTAGATTTTGACTATTTGGAAATAAAGTGAATGTACTAGAAAAAAATGAATACCAATGGTGAAATCCCTTGCTAGTGTTATCTCTTGTGGAGGTTACCTAGGAATTCATGTTAGGAGCATGCGGGGCCAATACCTCATCCTTTCAAGCTTTTGAGATTCTTTCTATCCATTGACTTTTGGGGATAAAAGTCCTTTTAGTAGTGGATAATGCAATGACCCTTCAGGTCATTTTCCATGTTTATGCTTATTTTTTGCATTTGAGTTTCGTGATAGCTGCCCCAAGTCATTTATGACTTGCTTGGACTGACGGTTCATCGGGCAGTTCGTTTGATTTTAGAACCAATTCCCTGTTTTGATGTCTTCACTAGTTCCAAATGGCCACCGGGTGAAATTTTAGTGAAACAATCTCAAATGAAAATTCTGATTGCACCAGCAGATTCAGAATATCAATTTTATAGTAGGTAGACCTTTGGTTTGGGTCCCATTGCACCCGTGCTTATTTTGATATATCGATTGGAAAGTTGAACAATTGAAAGTTTAGATGTGGTACCCATATTTGGTCAAAATGACCTCAGATTGATAACAACTTTGCCAATGGATCTGGAACATCAAATTTAGTGTGGTTACATATTTCGTTTTTGAAAATTGGATTCTGAATACATCCTGAGCCATTGGCCGAAACTTGGAATTTAATTCCAAGTTTCAGCAGTCTTATAGTGCGGCGAAGAAACGCGATCGCAGAAGGAGACTCGCGATCATAGAAGGATACTCGCGATGTCGCAATTGCGACATGCGTGGGTTTGTGATTGCCCTAGTTGAGGGCCCGGGAAGGGTTATTAAAATACCCATTTTAGACGAGAATTGACGATTATCTTCCTCCATTGATACCTAAAAACCCTAATATGGTGTGCTAATCACAAATTGGTCATGGTGGGTGACTTGGGATCTTGATTATCATTTTTTATAGTGATTATCTTTAAATTTAAGGTAAGAATCTTTTGAATTCATGGTTGAATTTCTTAGCTTAGACCTAAATCCCCAATTTAGGTTAGGTCTTGATTTTAGCCCAAAGTATGCCTAGTTTTCACCCATTTCTTGAGGGTTATGATTCTTTATTCACGTATGAACATTAGGTTGACTTGGAAACGCACTTTTCGTAAATGGGACCCACTTGGGGTTTCTAGTATCATTTTTGGACCCAAAGTATAATGGTGCAATATGGGTATCGTTAGGCTCATATTGATGAGTAGATTGCTATTTTGATAGTGTGTTGGCCTTTTAGGCTTGTGGAATGAAGATGAGCTTTTGGTGAATGGTGGAAAGTTTTGCGATTCAGCTTTGAGGTAGGCTTATGTCTACTCTTTTTTATAGACAATGTGTGATATATGCTGCGTGTAGTATTGAATATAGAAGTTTGGGGATTCGATATGGGTTTTGACCTGTAAGTTGCATTTCTTAATACACTTTTTGGACCTGATGGCCTTCTCCCTAGTTTGGATTAATTCATAGAATGAATAGGTCATGATGTTAGGTTTTGGATGTGTTTTAAGTGTTAGAATCATGATTAGGATGATTAACCTTAGTTGGGTTATTCTAGTTATCTTAAAACCGTAATTTGGGGGTAGAATTGACATAAATGCTTATGTTTCTAGACCAAGTTCCTATCTTAGAATTGGTTTGGGCTTACTTAACATCTAGAATTTGAACTAGATACCTTAGCCTAGTTTGGGGCATGGTTTGCCTAAATATGGAAATTAAGGATTAAAAGTGGGATGGCCAACCCATTTAGGCCAAGACTTGTGTTAGCCTTGTGCACTTGGTTGCGGATGTTAGGCATAGTTGAGACTAGTAAACCTTAGTATAAGGTTACTTCGTGGCTTATTTAATAATGGTGCACTTTTACCCAGATAATGATATTTGGGCCTATAGATATACTACTTCCTTTTTTATATGATGTTTGACCTATAGAGATGTTATTTCCTCTTAGACTTGATATTTGGCTTATAGAGATGATATTTCCTCTTAGACATAACGTTGGGTCTTTAGAGATGATATTCCTCTTAGATCTTATTCTTGGGCTTATAGAGATGATATTTTTTTCATTTATTATTATTGCACCTATAGAGACGGTATTCCTCTTAGATATGACAATTGGCCAAAAAAGGTGACATTCCTTGTAAGTCATGATGTATGACCTATTGATATGAGATATTTTAAAGATGAGTACATGATTATTGACATTATGCCTCCTATATGAGAGATAACTATATACTTATAGATATTATGCCTCCTAGATATGAGATGCCTCCTATATGTGAGACGATTATATACCTATTGATGTTATGCCTTCTAGATGTGAGATGGATTCAATATGTGATGTGATTAGATATATTTTATGGCTAACAAATAAGATTATCAATATTAGTTCCGAAAATGTATATGGGCTGAAGGCCATGATTATGATGTGGTGATTATTTCAGATATGTTATTGGGTTGAGGGGCATGTTATAATGTTGGTTGGATATCGAGAAGTGTTTATCCTTATAAAGGATACGATTACAGTTTATGCATATGCATATATATGTTTTTGTACACATCTCTCTGGTATGAGACAGAGGAAGATGCGATATGATGCTTATTTCCACTAATTGAATACTTGTGATGGCATGCATAGATTTGGTACATTCAAAAATAGTATATCAGTAATTTATATGATTCTAGATGAAAAGCGATCTTATGTATGTTCTTCCTAATTAAGGGTAAAGCTATGTGGTAGCTAGTTGTCTATTAGGTGACTATAGCACTTGATGACTTATTTTATGATGTCGATTAATTGTTAAACGGGAAATGTGTATTAATGTGGCTAGGTAATAAGAGATGTTAGTGATAAGAGATGACTTGATAATAATGATGAATAGTTGGTAAATAAGGATTAGTTGGTAAACGAGGATTTATTAGTAAACGATGGAAAATTAATTAACGGCATTAGTTTAAGTAAGATGGTTAGATGATAAATGGTACTGTGTGGACTAGTAATGATTAACGGCTATAGGTTGATTAGTTGATAATGATGATTAGTGGATAAATAGCGATTATGGTCTAGTGATGAATCTTGACTAGATGTTGGGTATTGGCTACTTACTAACAATGGCTAGTTTCTACCCAGCGAATAAGGATTATGTGAAGAATAATGTTTAGGCTAATAATTAGAGGTCATGTGAAGACTAGCTAACTAGTGGTTTAATGATAATAAGCGTTGGTTAGCTAATATCGAATAGTTAGGAAGTATCGACAAGTGAGATGTTTTATGATGATACAATTATGATTATAAGTATACTAACAGGCTTGTAGATTTACCCTTCTTTTACCACGTCTTGAGTCTATGCACCTAATATATGTCTCTAAATATATGTGTATTAATGTTTATGATAATATTAATACTCGACAAGGTCTGAGGATATGGTGATGATGATATTGATACCTAACAAGATCGGAGGATATTGTGATGCTATATTGATATCCGATAAGGCCGGAGGATATTGTGATGATGATATTGATACCCAGCAAGTCCGAAGGATATTGTGATGCTATATTGATACCCGGCAAAGCTGGAGGATATTTTGATGCTATATTGATAACCGAAAAGGTCGAAGGATATTGTGATGATGATATTGATACCTGGCAAGGTTGGAGGATACTGTGATGATGTATTGATACCCAGCAAGGCCGGAAGTTGATTACACTGATGATGATAGGATATGATAGAAATGGTTAAGATGATGAGATTGTGATATTGATTGTGTACTTTGCATTCATTACTGCATGCGCATCGCCTATCACCAGTATGCACTTATGTCTGTCAGCCGGTATGGGATAGTTGCATAGATATGGGTTAAGAGTATGCCTTGTGTTATTGTATGTTGATTGAACCTTTCGAGTCTGAGATGGTGGGGGTACGCAAAGGCTCGGCTAGGTATTTGGTTTTCCAAAATAGCCAGTTATTCACGTTATTGATATTGTTATTATCATTTTTATAATCATTATTATTTCTTGCTTATGATAGATTGGTCATTGATCCGGTATCAAAATTTGAGGTATATCTACGACCTCTTCTATCTTATGATGGTACTATTATGCATGATTATTTCATGTCTAGCCTTGTGGATTAGAAGCCCTGAGTATGATAGTATTAAATCTTGGTAATATTATAATAAGGTCCTAGAATGAGGATATGATGATCTAGGTTATGCTTTGAGATGACCTTACGTTTATATGTACATATATATATATATATATATATATATATATATATATATATATATATATATATATATATATTGTGTGTGAGTGTGTGAAGTTATGGCACTACCGTATATCCCTTCTTTTATTTATACATATTGTATACTTTTTCTTGGCCTTGTATATTGCAATAAGTATATCTTCCTTCGCTCTTCATTCATATATTGTCCTTGGATATACAATATAGTATTGACGTCTATTGAATATGGCTGGAATAGGATAGTTCACCCTGATACTTCCTTAGATTTACTATGTTAGACTCTTGGACTTGAACAGGATAGTTGTCCCTTATTATTCTCATTGGCTTGTTATATGATTTTGGACTCTTAGGTGTAGTTTCCATTCTGTGTATATGTTGTATATAGCTTCTTTATCTTTAGATCTCAGTTGGCAGTTGCCTACTGAGTACCATTCATTTGGTACTCATACTACACTTTTACAGCTCGTCGATCATAGTACAATTTATCATCGTTGATGTGTGCATCATACGGAGAAGCCATGGTTCGGAGACTTAGAATGAGCTCCTGATGTTCGGAGTATTACTTATCTCTCTATTTTGTATTAAACTAATCTCTATATTGTGTTCAGAGATAAGTTGTATCAGTGTAGTTCCGTTGTTATTTCACTTTTGTACTCTTGTGATATTACAAGTTTTTATAATAATACCGCCAAGTTTTGGGATTCCATTATGTATTGATCTTTATTTCATTTATTCCGTACTCTTTTTCTTATATTATTGAGTGGTTTGTTACTAGCCGTTCCAAACTACAGGTCGGCTTGCCTACTAATGGGTTGTGGTAGGCGCCGTCATGACCTGAGAAATTGGGTCATGACAAAAACTATGATTAATGGATGTACCAATTGGGTTAGGAAATTGGATAATGCTCTTTGGTCTTATCAAACAGCTTTTGAAATGCCAATTGGTATGTCTCTCTATTAAATGTGTTTGGAAAGGCTTGTCACCTATCGTTGGAGTTAGAGCATTGAGTTCTTTAGGATTTAAAGAAGCTTAATATGGATTGCAAAAGAGGCTTCTAAATCTAGAATAGATCAAATATACGAGTTGGAGGAATTTGGTCTTCGAGCATATAAGAGCTCCTTTTTAGAAAAAAAGTGAATGAAAAGGTGGAATAATACTAAGAAAATGAAAAAAGAGTTTCGTGTGGGATATGAAGTGTTACTTTACAATTCAAGGTTGAAACTCCTTGTGGGAAAACTCAAGTCTAAATGGTCGGGCCCTCTTATGGTGGTAAATGTGTATCCTAGTGGTGCAATTGAGTTAGAAGACCATGAAAAGAGAAAGTTCACATTGAATGGTCAACGGTTAAAATACTTCTATATTAGTGGATCCAGAGTTGTTAAGTGGAGGTGCTCCATTTTAAAGATGTTACTTGATAAGGAACAACATCGTGCCACAATGAAAAATAAGGCATTTCTTGGGATGAAATCCAAGTTTTACTTTTTGTTTTGAATAACGTTTGTTGTATGGTGCATATGTGTGATAGGATTGGAATGTGGAAAATGGATCACAAAATAAGTCAGAAGAGAAAAATGTAAGAGATCGTGTGCAAAGCTCTAGGGAAAAGGCTTTGGTAAATTGTCAAACACATTGGTGAATCACCTAAGCCCTTTACTAAAATTGATCTCTCAAAGCTATTCAACTATGAGATTTAGAGATAGTTTCAAAATTTGACGTATTGCCGAGGCTCTGGGATAGAGTGTTCATCGCTAATTGGTTTGGTATAAAGAAAGTTCCAGGTACCAAAACTATAACGTTTAGCGATGGTTCTGTAGTTTGGCATATCGCCAGTCTCTTTAGCGATGCTATGTCCTTTGCCAAACAGGGTCATTTTAAAATATGACGATTAGACTCTTGACTATTCACCTTTTGAATCTAAGGTTTATTCAAACCTTTTCACATTCCCGATTTTCCTTTATTCTATCACTTAGACTATACACAAATACAAGCTCACACACTCAATTTCTCTATTCAAATAACCACACTACATAAGCACACAACCATCACTATCATTATCATTCCCTCGCTAGAGTTTGCACACCACCATTTTTTATCTCCTCTCCATCAATTTCTCTCTGAATCTAAAGGTTGGAGATTGATTTTAGGTTTAAATTTCACTTTATTGCTCTTGTTCATAGTTATATGTCACTCATTATGTGTACTATGTTCCTGTTCAAAATACTTTGATTGGTGAACTTGATTTGTTCAAATTTGAGCTTTAAAATTAGGGGATTTTTTAAAAACTCTGACTTTTAGTTGTTGGTTTGTGAAATTAAGGTGCAACTGAGAGTTAATCGTGAGTATATAGTTTATGGGTTGATTGTTGTTGGTATAAGTGTCGAATTTTTTTTGGTTTTAACGTAAAATTACTTTGAAATTGAATGATTTTTCCCGATGATATATTGGGGATGTTGTTTTCTAGGGTAAAATCATCGATATTGTTTTTTGGTATTAAAATCTAGAGAAGTCTGAGTACCCATGGTATGTTGAGATGAAATGGCCATACAAATGGTTTGAAAAACTCAAAAGCTTCGAAGGTTGGGGATGATAACTTTTGGTGATGAGGTTGAGAGCTTTAGTGATGCACCAAACTTAGTGGAGCTTTCCAAAACACTCTATACATCACCAAAGGAAATAATGGGACTAGCTAATAAAGGTGATATTTTGGTGATGCTCGGGGAGTATCGCTGAACAATTTGGTGTATCTCCAAACCCCAACTTTGTTTCACCAAATTCCTCTTCCCTAGATGTTCCATTTTGCAATAAGGGTAGTGCATCCATGAACCCTTTGGTGATCTGCCAAAGCAGTTTGGCGATGCATTCTTGGAAAATCTTGTGTTTTTTTTGTCTAACTTTGCCTAGTGCATTGCTTATATTATGTGTAGCTATGCCTAGAAATGAGTGTCTCTCCAAGAAACAAACTCGCTTTTCTCTTCCTATATCCAAGGCCTCAAAAGGGGTAAAATTTTTGGAACAATCACAACTAAAAAGGATGGTTAAAATGACATCGGTAACTCAGATAACTCTTAGTCAGCCGGCGAATATCCTTAGCACCTTGCTATTTCAAAATTGGGTCAATTGATTGAATTAGATAAAGTATTTTATCTTCTTTGTACTAATCGTTCTTAAACAATAATTGGTGTCTTCCAAACACAATTGAAGCATCTAATTATTAATATCATTATTCAAACTCACAAAGGACAAAAAACACTTAGTATAACAAACTAGGAGTATTGAAAAAAATTTAAACTCAATATTTGATTATTAAATTCATCACCTAACAAAATGCTTGTTCTTTACCAACTGAATTTCGTTGTAAGGAACGGATTATATTGCTTATACTAGTGAATTAATTATTTTTATTTCACCTTCTAAATTTTAAAATATATAAATAGTACTAAACATAGCTTGGTTTATAAGTTACGGATAATTGTTGAAACAAGAGAATTAAGCAGCAGTGACGGTGATTTTAGTTGGGTTTGTCGACGAAGCTCTACTATTGTCTTGGCGGCAGTGCAGCTGGCTTGGATTCGCCAGCGGTGGAAGCAGTGGTTGTTGTGGGGTTTTGTTGGTTGAGCGGTGGCCATTTGGTAAAGTCGTCAAAGAAAGAGAAAGGAGAGAAGGGAGGTGGGGTTCCATCGATCGGTAGGAAGCGGTTGCGGCTTGATATGGCTGTTGTTTTCGGTGAGAGGAGAGAGGGTTGTGGAGGCGGCTATTTTTTTAAGGTAAAAAACATGAGATTAGGGTTGGTTGTTTTGCTTAAGAAGGGATGAAAAAAGTGACTTGATCTCAGCCGTTAGATTAATTTTAATCAACGGTTTGAGATTAAAATAATGTAATAATAATTTAAAAATAGATCAATAATTGAATTTTAATTTGAGGTCAAAATTGATATCAATTCTGACTAAAATTGATATTAATTAAATGAGAATTAGGCTAGAAATTATATAAGCTAGGCAAATTGAATTGACTTAGGCTGTTATTTAATAAATATAGGAAAAACGTGATAACAATAACAATAACAATAATAATAATAATAATAATAATAATAATAATAATAGATAATGCTTGTAAATTATGGACATGTATAATTGTGGAAATGATTTAATAAATATTAGCAAAATTATGTAAAATATTATATAATGTAAAAATAATAATATAAAAATAAATTATATATTTTCAAATCATGAATGTGACACGTTAATATTTATTTGATATCAAAATAATGCATAGAAAATATCAATATTTAAAATTAATAATTTTACTAAAATAGCAGCCTAAGAGAAGTATCGTGAGGTCAAAATTGGGTGTCAACACAACTAACCCCATTTAGTCCCACAAATTGGGGTCTGTGGAGGGCACAGTGTACGCAAACCGTACCGCTAAGATAAAAAGGTTGTTTCTAATAGAAACTCGGATCAAGAAAAATAGTCTGAAGTAGTCCAATTTCAAGAAAAAAATAGTAAAAAAAAAACACAAATGGTCGCTTACCACCATCCATGATTGCTTTTTGGTGGTCGCTTTTTCTGTTTTTATAGTAGTGCGAGAAAGAGATGTCAAAATCATAGCGACGATGGATGAAGAGCAACGATGACCTTTTTTCAGTAGTGATTGAAGTCAAAAATCGATTAAAACTGACATCAATTAGATAAAAGGTTGGCTAGAATTTAAATAAAATTGAGAGAATAATTGAATCGACTTAGGCTGCTATTTAAATGTAATAATAATAAATAAATAAATATTATGAAAATTGTTATTCTTAAAAATAAATTATGTATGTCACACAAAAATATTATAAAAATTATCGATAAAAAACTATGGCTGGAGGCTACGGTAGCGGCGGCATAAGTGGGATTCACCGGTGTATTTTGTTAGTGGAGAAGCGGGTGAAGTTTGTGGACGTCGGAGATAACTCTGTTTTGCTCGTCAGTGGGGAAGGAAAGGATGGTGATGCCAATGAGAAGGGGGAAAAAGGATTGGCCGCCTGTTGTTGATCCACTGATGGTGGCAAGCAGCGGCTGAAAGAAAGAGGAAAGAGAAAGCAAGGGTCGAGGTATGCGGTATTTTTTTTAGAATGAATTAGGGTTTTACTTTTTGGTATTTTAAAAGGAAAGAACGTAAGAGTTTGAACCCAGTCGTTGGATCAATGTTTATCAACGGCTGAGATCCAAAGATTAAGAATTTGGTTAAACAATTGAATGGAATTTGAAATTTAGTTCAACTGGACATAATTTGGGCTAGGATTGTAATAAATTAGATAAAATTAAGCTAAAATTGTTATAAATTGACAAAATCAGGCTAGAAAATAAATTGATTAGAAAAAATTAAATTGACTAAGGTTGCGGATTAATACAATAATAATAATAATAGAAAAATAAATAATATAATTATTCTCAGAGTATCCAAGAATAAATTGTGTAAATAAAAATACAACACATAATATATTACTTTAAAATCAACGATAACAATAATTCGAAATAGACACCTATAAATTATGAATGCAAAATTTAAAATTGTCAATAAGAATAACAAGAATAATAATGATAATATTATTATTTTTATTAATAATAATAGACAATGTATTAGTAATTTACGAGTGTGAATACTAAATAAAATATTAACAAATCATGTAAAAATATTACATTTAAATTGATAAATTGCAAAAAATGATAATAAAAGTAATAAAATACTTTGTATATTTTTTAAATCATGAATGTGACACATCAATATTTTTTTGATACAAGAATAATGAGTAAAAAATACTAATATTTGAAATTAATAATTTAGATAAAACAACGGCCTAAAAGGAGTATCGAGGGATCAGGATTGGGTGTCAACACACACAAAACCAGAACCTTTGACTTCAAAATGATCGAGTAGGGACCTTTTCAAATGAAAAAAGTATCGAGTTTACAGGAGAAGCTGAAGAAACTAACCTCTAATTTTGAATAACTCTCAAACAATTGAAACTTTGATTTCGGGTCTTCTCCTTGTCTTCTTAAAGAAAATTTAATTTTGGGTTTGATTTTTTAATTTTTCGAATTGATTTTGGTTTTAAATTTTAGAAATTCGATTAAACGGTTTGATTTTTTATTTTTCAAAAAAGAATTGGTTAAACCAAAAAATTAAAATTACATAAATAATATATATTATGTCACATTGCGAACCAAAATAAAACGAGAAACCGTCAACAATACCTTTGATACAATATTGGTACAATATTGTGAAAGATTACGAGGATCTAAATTCTACGTATATTTAAGCATGCTGACGTAGAAATATTTATCAAGTGACCTGAAAGGATGCATTTTTATAAGCGTTCAACTTATTTGATTTACAGTCCAGACACTTGAAGATGTCACACTTAACATGTTGGATATAGTTACTTGACAAAAATCCATATGAAAATCCCTAAAGGATTCAAAATTCCTGAAGCATATAAAGTTTTTGGAAAAATTTTTGCTATCTTTATAGGAGATAATTTGATGATTTGAGTATCATTGGAACTCTTGGAGAGTTTTCAAAAGCAATAAAATATTTGCTTAAATGAGAAACATGCAAAATTAAATAAGGATCCATTCCGACCTCAAGAAAAGAATAAGGAACTCCTTGGTTATGAAGAACCATATTTTAGTATAATTGATGCACTAATGCATCTTGCAAATACTACAAGGCCCGATATAGCCTTTTTTAGTTAATTTGTTATCAAGTTTGCAGTTCTGATTTTATTGGTCATGTTGATGTTAGGTACTTATCTGACCTACATAAAGCTCGGTTTAAAATAGGTTATGTATTCATATGTGGTGGTACTGCCATATCTTGGAGATATACAAAGTAGTTTATCATAGTCACTTCATTGAATCATGCTGAGAAAATAGCTATTCATGAAGCAAGCCGAGAATATGTATGGTTGAGGTCCATGATACATCTCATTCAAGAAAAATGTGGTGTGAAATATGACAATCTACCTACAATTTTATACAGAGATAATGCATCATGTATAGCACATCTTGATGGAGGATTCATAAAAGGAGATAGAACGAAGCACACTTCATCAAAGCTTTTCTACATACATGAGCTATAAAAGAATAGTGATATCAACGTGTAACAGATTCATTCGAGTGATAATATGGTTGTTTTATTCACCAAGTCTCCTCCAATTTCAACTTTTAAAAAGATGGTGCACAAGTTCGGGATGCAAAGGTTCAAGGATGTTCTCATTAGGGATAGTTAATACGCGTTGTACTTTTTTTTCCATATGAGGTTTTGTCCCACTAGGTTTTCCTTGTAAGATTTTCAATGAGGCATCCGATATGCGTATTATTAGAAATGTGTACTTTGTTTCCTTCACTAGATTTTTTTCACTGAATTTTTTTCTAGTAAGGTTTTAACGAGACACATTATCTATCTAGACATTCAAGGGGGGAGTGTTACAAATGTATTTACATTATAGTGAATGTCTATCAAGATCTAATAAGATCTAGTTGATATCTATCAGGATTTGAAGTATCTATCTTTTACTCAGAAACTAGGAGTATTTTTTCCTATAAATAAAGTGATTTTGTTCGTTATATTCTCAATCTTATGATCTCTCATCAGAAATAAAGAAGTCTCTCTTCTTCTCTCTCTATTTATTTTCTTGTTTTTGCTTTTATATTTCATAGTAGTAGTATTAATAATAATATTATTCAAAAAAAGTAGTAGTAATAATAATAAATAAATGAATAAATAAACTAAATATTAAATAAAAGATAAAAATATAGTAATAATATTAATAATAAATAGTACTAATAAAAAAATAATAATAGCAGTAGAACTCATAATATTACGTTTAGGATGATATATTTAACAAAAAAAATATTAAACAAAAGATAATAATAATAATAATAGTAATTACAATAAAAAATAATAATTGTAGCAGTAATAGTAGAAGACACGTAGTAGTCTATATATATATAAAAATAAAATTAAAAGCAAGACAAGAAGCCACGTGGCAAGATATTAAAAAGCCACGTGATAATTTTTAAGACATAACTTAATAATGTAATAAAAAATTTAAAATATTTGAATTTGAAAAAATTAATATTCTTTATTTGAAAAAAAGATTTCATTAGATTAAAATTAGAAACTCATGGTTAAAGAGTTTTGAATGAACTTTTACTCTTTCATGTGTATCTCTTTAAAAATTCAAATAACTGTTATAAAACTATCTAAATATAATTTATGTATATATTAAATAAAATATAAAAATATAACAATGATATTAATAATAAATAATAGCATTAAAATTAGTAGTAGTAGTAGTAGTGCGTAATAATAATAATAAAAAAAAAAAATAGTAGTAGTGACAATACATATAATACAAATAGCAATAGGAGTAGTAGTAGTATTAATAATAATATTACTCAAAAAAAAGTAGTAGTAATAATAATAAATAAATGAATAAATAAACTAAATATTAAATAAAAGATAAAAATATAATAATAATATTAATAATAAATAGTACTAATAAGAAAATAATAATAGTAGTAGAACTCATAATATTACGTTTAGGAGATATATTTAACAAAAAAAAATATTAAACAAAAGATAATAATAATAATAGTAATAACAATAAACAATAATAATTGTAGTAGTAATAGTAGAAGACACGTAGTAGTAATTTTTTAATTTAGAAAAAAAAATATTGCAGTAATAATAATAATAATAATAATAATAATAATAATAGAATAAAACTATTAATCTTAGTAAAACTTTAAATTTTGAAATATTAATCTATTTGATTTTGAATTTATCCAGCTAATTAATTTTTTAAAGAATAGAATAAAACTTATCATGAATGAAACATTTAATTAAATGTGGTAACTAGGGAGAGATAACATTCATAATCCAAGGCAATTATGACTCTCTTTTGGAAGTTATCACACGATTAAATAAATAAATTAAAGGTAATAGTTGTCTAGCCACAATTCAAGCAAATGTTTGTATTTGAAATTAATAATAATTTGAATTGAAAATAAATTTATTAGCTTAAACCTAGCAATCATAGTTAAAGAGTTCTAAATAAACTCTAACTATTTAATAATAATAATAATAATAATAATAATATAAAATAATTATAGTAGACTCATAATATTACGTTTAGGATGATCTATTTAACAAAAAAAATATTAAACAAAAGAAAATAATAATAATAATAATAATAACAATAACAATAACAATAAACAATAATAATTGTAGTAGTAATAGTAGAAGACACGTAGTAGTAATTTTTTAATTCAGAAAAAAAATTGTAGTAATAATAACAACAACAACAATAGTGATAATAATAATAATAATAATAATAATAATAATAATAATAATAGAATAAAACTATTAATCATTGTAAAAATTTAAATTTTAAAATATTAATCAATTTGATTTTGAATTTATCCAGTTAATTAACTTTTTAAAGAATAGAATAAAACTTATCATGAATGAAGCATTTAATAAATGTGGTAACTAGGGAGAGATAACAATCAATTCATAATCCAAGGTAACTAGGGGGTTTGGGCCACAAGTGATAAAAGAGACTTAAAATGAGGTGTAGGTGACATAAGTCGTAATAATTGAGTAGATGTGACAATTACTTAATTATGGTTTAAGAAAGTTTGGGAATTTTTAAAATAACCCACAAGTTTTTAAATTTACACTTTGATCCAAATGTTAGTTAATATATAACGGGGAATGAAGGAAAAAAAATGCTCCTTTTTCTCTCTCCTCGTCCGTTGTTATTTTCTCTCTTTTCGCGATACTTGTTGTTTATTGTTGTTGCTGCTTTATTCATCATCTTCTGATTCATTATCATCATCTTATACGTTATTATCATCTTCATATTCTTCTTGTTGACCATTGTTGTTGTTGTTGCTGTTGTTACCCCAACTGCTGCTCTTTGACCAAATTCTTATGTCAAATTTTATTTCGTAAATCGCTTTCAACTTTGGAATTTACTTGAGAGGAGACTTTGGTAAGTCAGATTATGCTTTTTAGTTGAATCTAGGTAACTTCTAGTGTGTTGTTTTTTCAACAATAGCTTGCACGTGAACATGAATACAATACAAGAGCAATCTGTTTAAACAGATCCATTATCTGCGGCACTAGATAAATGTTCTGTTGTAACAGTAGACTCATGTTGGATTCATGTTTATGGGTTTTAGGTGCCCGTAATATGAATCGAATAGATGGGTATTCTGTTGCACCAGATTAGTAATCTGTTTCAACAGATAAATAATCTGTTTCATCAGATTACTAATATGTTTCGAATAATAAAATACAGCTCTTATCACACACAAACCTAACAGATAACTCATATGTTCTTGCTATTGATACTGGAATCAAATTATTCCTTAATTGTCGGCATGTCATTCGTTAAGAAATAGAAATAGACAGCACGAAAATTAAATAAGAAATAAAAAGTCAAGTGCACCAAACATAATTTTTTATAAAATAAACAAAAAAAATACATAGATAAAAGAAAAAAAACCTTAATTATTATTATCTTCATTATTATTTATATGGCCAGCCAACCAATCTTCAACAGACAGCAACATCGCCCTCCTCAGCCTGCGGATCTCCCGCAATATCCTTACTCTGACGGCGGCCAACTTCCAATTCAGGTCATGAACCTCCTTCTGCAGTTCCCGCATGGCGTCTCGTAAAATAGCGACATCCCACACAGGAACAGTCATATCTAGAAAACGCATAAGTTGACAAAACATACGTAAAAAAAAAAAAGAATTCGAATGTAATGTAATATACAACAAATATTTACACAAAAATTAAGAAAAAAACTTACTCGAGACAGGAACAAGCTATCAAGTCCTTGAAGAGAAAGTAGTTGAAGGTGTAACAAGAGCAAGGAATAAATAGTGTGTAGTAGAACGAACGACTGAGTAAGGAGGGTCCTATTTATAAAGGATTGAACTTAAATGAGTTAGGCAAAAAATCAAAACTGTTCACCTCCATTTATTAATGACATTCTTGATTACTGTAAAAAGTTATGACTTAATTAAATTAATCAATATTATGATAAGTCATGACTTTTTAGCTTTATTATTATTAAAATAATTATTCTTTCCAGAAACCATTTTTAATTTACACTAAATTGGATAACAGATTATATATCTGTTGCATTAAAAAATTCATCTGTTACAACAGATATATCATCCGTTGCAACAAATAGATAAATTGTTGCATAAGATAATATATCTGTTGCAACATATAATATATATATATTTTTTTTTCTAAAATAAATTATATTCATGACATCCAAACTTTCTGACTTTTTAATTATATAAATTAATAAAGCAGATTTAAAGGCACAACTGTTCACCTCCACTTATTAATGACATTCTTGATTACTGTAAAAAGTTATGGCTTAATTAAATTAATCAATATTGTGATAAGTCATGACTTTTCAGCTTTATTATTATTAATAATTAGTTCTTTCCAGAACCATTTTTTTTACACTGAGTTGGACAACAGATAATACATTTGTTGCATAAGATAAATCATCTGTTATAACAGATATATCATCATTTGCAACAAATAGATAACCTATTGCATCAGATAATATATCTATTGCAACATATAATATATATATTTTTTTAAAAAAAAAATTATCTTCATGACGTCCAAATTTTTTGACTTTTTAATTATATAAATTAATAAAGCAGATTTAAAGGCACAACTGTTCACCCCCATTTATTAATGACATTCTTGATTACTGTAAAAAAGTTATGACTTAATTAAATTAAGCAATATTGTGATAAGTCATGACTTTTCAACTTTATAATTATTAAAATAATCAGTTCTTTCAGAAATTATTTTTTTACACTGAGTTGGACAACAGATTATATATCTGTTGCATCATATAAATCATCTGTTACAACAGATATATCATCCGTTGCAACAAATAGTTAACCCGTTGCATCAGATAATATATCTGTTGCAACATATAATATATATATATATATATATATATATATATATATATTCAAAATAAATTATCTTCATGATATCTAAACTTTCTGACTTTTTAATTATATAAATTAATAAAGAAGATTTAAAAACAAGAATATTTCTGATGAGTTTTTTACGGTTTAAATTGTGTTTATCATTTATTTTCTTATTCTTTTTTGTGAAAAGAAATTACTTAATTAAATCAAGCTGGTGAGTTTTTTATTATTGTAACAAGTCATGACTTTTCATCTTATTAAATTTAAATAATCTTTTTCTCAATTTAAAAATTGAATACACCTGGTTTTCAATAATCGTTCCGTGTTTTTTTCTTTAATAACTATTTTTATTAATTGAGTTATGGCAACAGATTGTACATCTGTTGCATCAGATAACCCATCTGTTTCAACAGATATACCATCTGTTGCTATAAATCGACCATCTGTTTAAGGAGCTTTTTTGATTTTTTCGCAACAGATAAGGAATTTGATGCATCAGAAATGTTTTTATTTTTGTTTGTTGAATGTGTTTAGACAAAAGTCACAATCACGACTATTCATTAACTTTTTTCTTAAAAATCATTTCATCATATATCTTAATTAAATTTATCCAATGTTGTGACTTTTTTAAAATTAAATAATCTTTCTTTTACGATTATAGTATCATTTAGTTCCTTATTATTTATTAACGAACCATTTTTAGGAGAATTTCTCATCATGACTTTCATTACTATCTGTTGCCACAAGTGCTCAATCCCTAACTCCAACCGTCGACATGTTGAGAATACGAAATAAATAGAATGATAATTAAATATTGAATAAGAATTAAAAATTCAAACTCGACCAAAAACCAAACCTAACATCTACATGGATTTTTTTTAATCCCTTATAAGTAGATCGGATATAAAAAATGAAAATGCATATGCTAAAAGAAATAATAAACATAACCTAATTATTATTATTATTATTATTACCATTATTATTGTCAACCTGACAATTTTCATCCGGCAGCAGCTGGGCACTCCTCAGCCTTGCTCCGAAGTCGGCCAAATCCCTCTTGAGTTCATCAAACTGCCTTTGAAGTTCCTGCAAGGACTCGATATGAACCTTTTTGTACGAATCTGGATCATCCATATTAGTATTGTAAGTATAGTATAATGAATGAGTGAGTGAGGAGTGAGAGAAGGCCGGAGGGATCTATTTATAAAATGATTGAATTGGAAAGGACTGGACTTAGTCAAATGAAAAGCCACGACTGTTCATATCCCTTAATTAATAAAACTGGTGAGTTTTCGTATATGTAAATTAAAAAAATGGATTTAAATACAACATTTTATCTTTTTATTGTATTTCGGAAAGAGACAGATTGGTAATCTGTTGCAAAATATATTCCACCTGTCAAATAACTTACAATACAACATATGGACAATCTGTTGCAACAGATGGATATATCGGTTTGCTTTTCCATCAGCTGTGGAATTTGTTGCACTTGTTAGTCATCTGTTTATTCAATTTCATCGAGAGCAATCGATTTTTCTACACACTTCTTGACCAAACTCAATTTTTGCTCTTGGATTGCTTCTCTTTTTTTCTTTGAAACCTTCAACCAAATTAAATTTTTGCTATTGGATTGATGACAAAAATTGAATTTAGAGGCCAGCTTGAAGGATGCAAAGAAAAAAAGAGAAGCAATCCAAGAGTAAAATTGAGTTTGGCCAAGAAGTGTTTAGAAAAATCTAGCTCTCGATGAAATTGAACAAACAGATGATTAGCAAGTGCAACAGATGCCACAGCTGATGGAAAAGCAAACTAATATATCCATATGTTGCAACAGATTGTCCATATGTTATATTGTAAGTTATCTGACAGGTGGAATATATTTTGCAATAAATTACCAATCTGTCTCTTTTCGCAATACAATAAAAAGATAAAATATTGTATTTATGTCCATTTTTTTTTAATTTACATATTCGTAAAGTCACCAGTTTTATTTAATTAAGGGATATAAACAATCATGGCTTTTTGTTTGACAAAGTCAAGTCACCACCACTTCCAATTCAATCATTTTGTCATTGTGGTTGTTAAGATCAGTATAGAGCTCTTGATCTTTTGTGCGTTTGTCAATAAGGACCACTCTCTTTCTTAGCAGCTTTCTTATAATACTCCTCTTGGTCCTTCTTAGCTCTACGCAAGGTCAAGGAGAAGTATGGAAGGTTCTCTTTGAGTTTTTCCAAGGCAAGAGCTCTCTCGGCTGATAAATCCTGTGTTGCAGCGTATATGGATAGTGCAAAACTCAATGCAGAATATTTTTCTGGTAGAAGCAAGTCTTGAGAAGACATAATCAGTAATCTATCGACACCAGCTTTCGTTGTGTCAAGCAGTTCTGTTGATATCTTATCTTCTATGGAGAAGATTGATTAGCAGCAAAACCAAGTGATTGAGATCGTTTAATCTATTGACTAACTCAAGCAAAGGCATATTCTGGATTACCAAACTTCACAAGGTAGTCTGGTGGTTCAAAAACATCAAATGTCTTGTTTCCGGTATTAGCTAATGATGGGGAGATTCTGCCTTCCTCACCATCCTGAAAAGAAAAAGCACTCAAAATTAGATGGAGTATCTCTACATAACAAAACAAGATGAACTAAATCTAGCATTCAGTTTTTTCTTCCTATTCCCCACCCCTTTTTATCTTCTCACCTTTATCAGATCCGAACTTTTTCTTTTTTTGGATACTTGATAATGCCTAGGAAATTGCTTTCTTTCTCCTCTTAGCCTTAATCTCTAATGGAGTGAATGAAACTGAAATCCTCTTTGATTGAATGACACTACTGTTAGATATCAATTCCTTTACATCAGCTGTTAATGCATTAGCAGTATTAATCACACCATTATATTTTGACTTGCACTCTTCTCATTTGTATATCTAAGATAATCAAGGAAGGGCAAGATTGATCATTCTTCTACCATATAGAGGACAACATATCCGTCATGCAAAAGTCTACACCTTCGCCAGAAATGCTTACCACACCAAAAGTCTGTAGAAGGCATGAAAAATAAACACGAGCAACATTCGACATTAAATCTTAACAAAGTATCAGAACCATATTCATGGTCCCTCAGCCTTATCAGTACGGACCTACCAAACTTAACTGTAAAATTGTAAATATCTGTTTGAATGATCTATGACTAATCGGTAAAAACAACATTCACAAAATCAGTGTACTCTATGTGTGTTTCCATGATAACATTATCAGTAATACATACCTCCCACATATGAAGTGGTTCCATCTGCATGCAGCTTATTCCTCCGAACCTATATTTACTGCAGCCTCTTGTGATGGTCAGGCAAAAGTTGATCAACTTTCAGTTTCTTTTATATCTACAAAGAAGAAGGAAAAAATTTATGTCACAAAAAGAAAATTATCCTTTTGTTGTAATAGATGTAGAGTCTGTTGCATCAGGTGAGGAGTCTGTTGCGTCAGATATGGAGTCTGTTGCGTCAGATATGGAGTCTAATGCAACAGATATGGAGTCTGTTGGAATACATAGAAGCCTTGCTGGTGGTTTGATTTGTTCCAACAGTTTCTCCGTCTGTTGCAATATCAATAACAACATAAACTACAAACAACAAATAAAAAATATCAACAATAAAGAAAACAACAACATTTGTTCCAACATCATCATCAACAACAAAGAAGCATACATCCTATGTTCCAACTCCATCAACTACCAGGGACAGACCCACATGGAGTCCTCCGGGTGCGCGAGCATAGACTGAACTCGTATAGAACTTTATATATGTATATGGAAATTAAGAAAAAATGTATATAATCTAATCAGTGAGCACTCATAGTAAGAGTTGTTTGGTTAGCCTAGTTGTTGTTTATGGGTGCTTGAGGCTATTTATTTCTTTTGGTATTGAGTTCAATTCCCACTCAACACATATTTTTTTAATTTTGGTAACCAACTGTTCTCTCCTTATTTACTTTAAACTTTCTTTTATTTTTTTTCTTCCTTACTCCTTGTGTTGATTGTTCAGACTCCACTATTTTTAAGCTAATAAGCACCCACCGCCTAAAAAACCTAGATCCTTCACTGTCAACAACACCACACCACAAGTTCCAACAACGCCAACCCCACCAACAACATCAACAACAAAGAAACAAACAAAATACATAAAAAAAATGATACTGTCAATAAGGCTTTTAAACTTCTCCCAACAGATAACTTTTTTTTTGCATCTTGTTATAAAAATTCGTGGTTCGTTTATTGATGATAGGCGAATTTACACGCCTATAGTGCTATATTTTACCCATATTTTAGCCAAGTTTTGAGGAAAAAATATATAATTCATGCACTTTTAGTCCTTTTTCCTGTAATTGAGCTAACAAACGTGATTAGCAAGTTTTCAGGTATAAATGATGCAGATTTCAGCATTTTATGGATAACTTGACGCCAAAGGAAGCTTCACAAAAGAAGGAGAGCAGCGTTTGGGCGCCTATGGACTGAAAGTGATGCATGGAAAACCTGTCCCGGGCAAAAACAGCATTTCTGAAGACTTTGGGGACCAGCAGTAACCTATTAGGAGTAGGATAATAATGCAGTAATTCATTAGGATTAGGATAACGATATATTAACCTAGTAGGATTGGGTTAAGTAATGCATTAGCTTAGTAGGAATAGGATAGGAGTATTATAAATACCCTATTTTGCTAGAGATTTTTATTATTCTCATTCTAGTTCTAATTTTCATTCTACTTCTTATTCCACAACTTACAACTCGGATTTTAAGTCTTCCATTAATTCTACTTTTTATTCTTCTTCTATTCATCTATTCAATTCTTAATTTCCGCAACAAGAGAAACGTTACTTAGCAAAGAAGTCACGCCTAACGCCTACCACCCTATACCTAACGAGATCTTTATTGTGGTATAATAACAATGTCGATTGTGATTTCCTTCGCACTCATGGGTAACTAAACTTCTCTGTTGGGGTTATGGAAGCCGTAGCATAGGCGCCGCCCATGCCCAAGTATGCCATAGCATAGGCGCCGCCTATGCTAATGCCTTTTGTCTCTGAATCTCATATGCAAAGTGAAAGGCGCCACCTATGCCTAGGAATGCCATGGCATATGCCTATGCTAGACAATGCTTTTCAAAAGGCGCCGCCCATGCCAAGCATAGGCAAAGCTAAAGGCGCCGCCTATGGTCACTTCTTGTCTCCAAATCCGATTTTAAATGGGTCAAAACCCGACCCAACCTTTTTCTATAAATATGAGACTTAGTCTTGAACCAAAAACACATTGGAAACCTAGCTTATGCGCCGCCTATAGCCTCCAAATCCTCTCAAAAATTTTCCTTTTACTCTTTTTCTTCACAAGAATATCATCCAAAGGCATCAATCAAGTAAGTACTACTTTGTTCTTCATTTATATTCCGTAAGTACTACGTTACTACGTCTATTATGAATTGTTGAATCTTGAAAGAAGTAGTGGTGATGTGAATGTGTTTGAATTGTTGTGATACAACTAAGTGAGTGAATGAATACGTAAGGATGATCTTAACTTGTTCCCAACTTGAATTTGATTTTGATGCATTGTCATACTTTTGCGGAATTGATATGGTCTCTAAAATTGCATAATCTTATCACTTGCATACTTACATGTTGGAATGACTTGTTCATCGGAATAAGACTTATAGTTGCCTACCGACATAGGAGGTTGTGATTATTGATAGATACTATACCTTGATTCAATCCCTATGTAGTAGTCTTGATATATCTAACATGAAAGTATTGCAAAGATTACAAGAAGTATGACTGCACTGATTTTATGGTTGGATTATAGTACCTAAAACATATGCCGATGAAGTCTAAGTAATCGACCACTTTCACTTCACTAGTCTGTACCAACAAACTATGTGTGGGGTGGTGCCCCTATTGCTTGTTTATAGATTGTATCAGGTACAATGGCACCCAAAGCAAGACAAGGCAAAGATAAGGCTACCACTTCCCAAAAAGGCAAGAAAAGAGGCCGAAAAGAGCAAGGAGAATCATCCTCGATGCAAGTACCACGCCGCATGTTTGGAATTAAATGGGTTCTAGAGGAGAAAGCAAAGGAATGGTATAGGAACAACAAAGAGAAGAAATATGTTCATGTGGACTTGATAAACAAGGAAAGCCTAGCAAAGAAAGAACCGCGTATGTTGGCCAAGATCATGGCGTTACATCTTGATTTCATCTTTCGAGACATGGGAGAATGCAATCTCGATTTAACAAGAGAATTCTATGCCAACTGGTCACCGAAAACCACAGGAAGCGAGGTCAAGATTTGGGGCCAAGTTTTATAACTCAATGCGGATTTCTTCAACTCCTTTCTTGGCTTGCCTGCTGTTGATCCATCACCATTCAAGGAGCTGTACAGTAGACCTCCATATAGAGTCATTCGACACACACTCTGTGGAACAAGGTCCATGGCACGGTGGAGTAGACATAAAGACACCAGACGACACAACACCTTCCCATATGCTCCTTTGAATAGGGAAGCAAGGATATGGTTGTGTATAGTCAACTCTTGCCTTATTCCAGGGACGCAATACACCAAGATAACAAGAGATAGAGTGTGCCTTGTATATGCATTGATGACGAATGTCCCTATCAACATCGGGGCAATCATTTGCTCCACAATGCGGAAAGCTAGGCTACACAAGCGGTCCCACTTCAGCTTCGGTAATCTGTTGACTGTAATCTTAAGAAAGGAGGACATCGAAGAGGAGTCGGCTGATCATAAACTCCCACACAACCCGAAGAAGGTTGACCTTACAAAGGTCAAAGATATTGAATCAACACATGGCGTCAACCTTACTACTGGTGAGAGACATGCTCAAGATGAGAGTTTCTTTCACCATCTTTATGGCATGACTCAGTTTACAATGAAGAGCGGAGGTCGTGTTCCAACTGTTGCAGAGCTCTAACAGCTGGATCATGACTATCCAATGAATGTGCATGCAAGGGAGATGTGTGAAGTAGGTACATACTTTGAGGAACCTCTTGATGACGATGTGCCGACCGATGATGATCGACGAATGCCAGACTCCGATGTGGAGGATAATTCTGATGACGACGACTCCTATGATGATTCCGACGAAGGGGGTATGACCCCCGACATAGAGGAGGAGTCCGACTGACCAGGTTCTTCGTATTTATTTTCCACAGAGGGCAGTGTGTCCCGTCTAAGTGTGGGGTGGTGGAATTTGCATGCTATACTTCTCTATCCGCATTTGCATTTATGTTTGCTTTAGTTTTTTTTTCGTTTTTCGTTTTAGTTTTTTTTCGTTTTTTGTTTTTCGTTTTTTTAGTAGTTAACTTTTTTTTTACTTAACTTCACATGAAATTATTCTAATAGGCAGCATGAGATTATAACAAGAGTTTGTGCTAAAATCATGACTATTGAGACGTTTAGGCTCTAATTGTGACTCACTATATGATATTGTGTGGTTCAATTCCTTCATCTGTTGGGTCGAGAGTCTATACTACTCCCAATAAAGTAGACCATGTGCCTTGTGTGTGTGAGATAATAGTATATTCTGTGTTTGTGGCTGATGCTAGAACTTTCCTGGTATGTATGTAAAGCAAAAATAAGGAGTGCAAGTTTAGGAGATGATTTAGGCATTTCTTTGGCAACCTACACTTGTTTACCTTCTTTTACCTACCCATGGACATTATCCTAGATAACCCCTTTGAGCCTTGAGACTATTTTCTTTGACAACCTCATATGTAAGCCTAATCCATTTGTTTCAAGACCATAATTTGATCCAAATTCCTAAGTGCTTTAAAGTGTAAAGTCATGTGACAAAATAAGAGGAAATTGGGTGAGTATGATGCTTTAGAATGTAATGGTGCTTGAATTTGTTATGAAAAAGAAGTGCTATCATAAGAGGTATGTTATGAAAAGAAAAAGGAAAGAAAAAAATAAAACTGAAAAGTTAGTTATGTTCAAAATTGAAAAACAAAAGAGGAGAAAAGGGGTGGTAGAATAAAAGAAAGTAGAAAGGTTGTTTGAAAGAAAAGTGTTAATGATACAATGTGATGTATTAAAGCGCTTAGGAACATAGTCACTATTTCTGGCCAAAATAGTCCTACCCGTGCCTTAGCCTACATTACAACCATCAAAAGACCTATTTGATCCTAAGCTTAGCATTCTGATATTTAGTGGAGCATTACACTAAGGGCAAACCTATGGTCATCAGTTGCAGCATATGAATTCTTTGTGAGAGCGAGAGCAAGGATACCCTTCTACCCATGTTTCGACAAATATACTATGCTTGTGAGTGATTATGGGTAATATATTGTCAGACACACATGGTTGACGAGTTTTGGTTAGTTGTGTATGATTCTCTATGCCTTAACATTTTGAATACGAATTGACCATCATCACGAGTCTATGTTAGAGGTTGAATTGTTTCTACTAATGATCAGAAAACTACTCTTTGTTAATGATTGACGTGCTTGTCTTGATGAATATTTTGTGTTGTTACTGTGAAATCCTTAGTAGATGTTTAGATGGACATGATAGTTGTTCGAGGACGAACAAAGCTTTAAGTGTGGGGTGTTGATGATAGGCGAATTTACACGCCTATAGTGCTATATTTTACCCATATTTTAGCCAAGTTTTGAGGACAAAATATATAATTCATGCACTTTTAGTCCTTTTTCCTGTAATTGAGCTAATAAACGTGATTAGCAAGTTTTCAGGTATAAATGATGCAAATTTCGGCATTTTATGGATAACTTGACGCCAAAGGAAGCTTCACGAAAGAAGGAGAGCAGCGTTTGGGCGCCTATGGACTGAAAGTGATGCATGGAAAACCTGTCCCGGGCAAAAACAGCATTTCTGAAGACTTTGAGGACCAGCAGTAACCTATTAGGAGTAGGATAATAATGCAGTAATTCATTAGGATTAGGATAACGATACATTAACCTAGTAGGATTGGGCTAAGTAATGCATTAGCTTAGTAGGAATAGGATAGGAGTATTATAAATACCCTATTTTTCTAGAGATTTTTATTATTCTCATTCTAGTTCTAATTTTCATTCTACTTCTTATTCCACAACTTACAACTCGGATTCTAAGTCTTCCATTAATTCTACTTTTTATTCTTCTTCTATTCATCTATTCAATTCTTAATTTCCGCAACAAGAGAAACGTTACTTAGCAAAGAAGTCACGCCTAACGCCTACCACCCTATACCTAACGAGATCTTTATTGTGGTATAATAACAATGTCGATTGTGATTTCCTTCGCACTCATGGGTAACTAAACTTCTCTGTTGGGGTTATGGAAGCCGTATGAGATACTATCTATTGCTATGAGTTTGTGAATTCATGACACGTATGCTGCTTATATCATTATTCTCTTCATCTTAATGCAAATTCTTGTGGTTGCAAACGCATAGAATACGCCAGTATAGCATTAACTTGTTCGAAAGAAAGTTATATATCTGGAAAAGAGATAATGTCAAGGTAGTAGGGTCCCATCCCCTATTAAAAAGTTAGTGCCGTAACTGGATTAACCTCTTGGAGAATTTGTACCGTTAGATACGCTTTAAGCTCGAAAGAGTTAAAGTGAAATAGTCCTTGTTGAGGTCGAAAGACGCTTGGATTTACCATCGAATACAATTCTCTATAAGCATATGCATGTCTGAATTCTGCACAACTCATAGCCAATAGAGACGTACAACTCATAAGGTGGACATAACCCCAACTCCTCAATTCTCATTGTTTAACATCTTACCAAACATTCTTACTTGTTACTTTGCTATTTTTCGTTTTTACTTACATTACTTGCACGACAAAACTCCCCCCTTTTTACGAGACTTGCACTAAAAGTCTAGTAATCTTTGCTTACTTGTTGACCAAGCTATTCCCTGTGGGATCGATACCCAACCCAGTTGGGTTCTATATTTGACTACGACCGCTTTACACTTCTACGAGAGCTGTAGATTGAGCGTTATCATTTATTCAACAATTAAAAGTTCCTTCAATTTTTTTAAATAAATATGATATGGGAAAATGATAATTAAATTAAAAAAATGTAAATAACTTGAAAGAAGAAGACGAGAATGAAAGAGCAAAAGTGAATTATATCATACCTTAATGTCAAAAGGGGGTCAAAACAGCAATTTCAGTTGAGGAATCTAAGATATGGATATGGATTGGTTTAGATCCGAATGAAAATTTATGAGAAAGAGGAGAGAAAAAAAGGTTGTGATAACCCTAAAGAGGATAGAAAGGAAAAAAAATGAGAGATAAATAAAAGAAATTTAGGGATGAAGGAGAGGCGAGAAGAGATGAGATGATTCTAATTTCTAGATGTACTACCCTTAATATTAAATGACTAAACAAAGTGTATTTATTCAAATTTATATTTTTAAAGTATAATTAATAAGGCTAATTTGGTAGTAAAATAAACCCCTAATTAATATTTTCTTAATGGGTGTGCCAAGTCAATATGAAATGGAAGAAGTATTAGCGGTTTCAATAATCATTAATTAATATTCACTAATAATTTGAGGGGCACGAGGAAGAAAACGGGTGACATTAAAAAGACAGGACAAGACTACTCAATGAGATTTTTGAGTTATCCAAGAAACATTTTTTACCGCCTTTAGTAGTACTACTACTTTATCTACTCGGACAGTAGCTTGCTTTAAAATAAAAAAAAAATTAAAATAGATATGTCGTCTATTGCAACAGATGTAAATATCTGTTTGAAAAATCCCAATAGCTCAGTCATCTGTGACAACAGATGAAAATGTCCATTTGATAACTAAATAAGAAATGTCATCTGTTACAACAGATATCAATATCTGTTTGAAAATTTCTAACAGCTCAGTCATCCGTCATAACAGATACAGATGTCTATTTGATAATTAAATCAGATATGTCATCTGTTGCAACAGATATTATTATCTATTTGAAATTCTCCAACAGCTCAGTCATTTGTTGCAACAGATTTTATGCAATTGATTTAGGTGGAACTAGGGATGAAAGAATGATCTCATCATTAACTTAATGTTAAGATTAACAATAGTACCTACATCGATCTAGGTGGTACGGGGGATGAATGAATGAGTTCACAGGGTCAACTATAAATCCAATTGAGTCGTTGTATTTGCATGGTGTTAGTATTGCATTCATCCTAACCCGAGTCATCGATCGATCACTCTGAGTTAAAATGAGTTCTCATTAACTTAATGTTAAGATTAATAATAGAACCTACATTGATCTAGGTGGAACTGGGGATGGATGAATGAGCTCAAAGGGTCAACTACAACTTCGATTGAGTCTTTTGGCAATTGCATGATGAGATGGTACTGCATTCCTCCCGACAAGAGTAATCGATCGATCACTTTGAGATAAACCGATTCTTACTACCTCGTATGTTCAACTAATACCTTAATTGAATACTCTATGACTAGGGGTGAGTTCTCATAGGGTCAACTATAACTTCAATTGAGTCTTTTGGAAATTGCATGATGAGATGGGACTGTGTTCCTCCCGACAAGAGTCATCGATCGATCACTCTGAGCCGAATCGATTCTTACTGCCTCATATGTTCAACTAATACCTTAATTGATTAATCTAGGACTACGGGTGAGTTCTCATAATGTCAACTATAATAGATGACAACACCTATTTGATAATTTACAATAGATGGGTAATCTATTGCGATATTGACTTAATCCATTTGATAATTTACAACAGATAGGTAATCTGTCGCAACAGATACTTAAAATGTTTGATATTTTACAATAGATTCGTGATCTGTCACCTCAAATGACGTAATCTGTTTGATATTTTACAACAGGTGCATAATATGTTGCAACAGATTACATAATCTGTTTGACTTGATCCAACAGAAAAGACATTTGTTGCAACAGGTTGAACATTTATTTTTATATAATTCAATTGAGTTCATATGTTAGACTAATACCTTAATTGAATGTGAGTTCTTATATGGTCAACTACAACTTCAATTTAGACTTTTGGCAATCGCATGATGAGACAGTACTGCGTTTCTCCCGACCAGAGTCATCGATCGATCACTCTGAGTCGAACTGATTCTTACTACCTCATATGTTAGACTAATACCTTAATTGATTAATCTAGGACTAGGCTACTAATACCTTAATTGAATAATCTAGGACTAGGGGTAAGTTCTCATAGGGCCAACTACAACTTCAATTGAGTCTTTTGGCAATTGCATGATGAGACGGTACTACGTTTCTCTCTATCAGAGTCATCGATCAATCACTCTGAGCCAAACCAATTCTTACTACCTCATATATTTGACTAATACCTTAAATGATTAATCTAGGACTAGGGTACTAATATCTTAATTAAATAATCTAGGACTAGGGGTGAGTTCTCATAGGGTAAACTATCGATTAATCTAGGACTAGGGGTGGGTTCTCATAGGGCCAGCCATAATAGATGGCAGCGCCTATTTGATAATTTACAACATATGGGTAATTTGTTGCGATATATGATAATCCATTTGATAATTTACAATAGATGGGTAATCTGTTGCAACAGATGACTTAATCTGTTTGATAATTTACAACATATTCGTAATCTGTTGTTACCTAATCTGATTAATAATTTACAACAGATGAGAATCTGACGCAACATGTTGAACATTTATTTTTTACAATTTTAATTGAGTTCATATGTTAGACTAATAGTACCTAAATTGATTAATCTAGGACCAGGGGTGAGTTTTCATAGGGTTAACTAGAGTACTCGGTCAACTACAACTTCAATTATTTTTATACAATTTCAATTGAATTATCCTTTTGGCAATTTCATGATGAGAGGGTTAAAAATTACGCATATATTTTATGATTTTAAAAATAATTAAGATCAATTCGGACAAAATTAATATTTTCAAAACTACTTGTCATTCTTTTCCAAAATACAAATCAACCCATACAAAATCTTTCATCATTTTGAATCTCGAGGTCTCGCTCTTTCTCTTTCATTCTCACTCAACAATACAGTACAGACAACAACTACTCAACAAATTTGCTCAACCCTCCATAATAGATTTCTTTTCTTCTCATTTTCGACCACATAGGTGTTATTTTCGACTTTATTCTTGTAATGTAATGTAATTTTTATATTTCTTTGTCTGTAGGTAAAATATATCTCCCAAAAGAAAAAAAAGTGAAAGTGGATCAACGTCTAACCACTAAAAAAAGGCTACAGTACAGAAGGATTCGGAGGAGCTTCCTGAACAATCTCAATCAGGGAAAAGTGAAGCTGAGGAGAGATATGAAAACAATATTGAAGGAGGTGGACAAGGGTCCGTAGATGGTTATGAAGAAAATGAAAGTGAAAAAGAGGAGGAATTCGAGAGTGATAAAGAGAAAGAAGATAATCATCAATATAATGATAATGGATCACCAATGGGGCATGAATTAATATCGATATCCCAGCATGATCCTTTCAAAACTTTTAGTATTGACAGGTTTCAAGTTGCGATGTCGATAAATGACCCAGAAGGAAAACAACTAATTGGTCAAATTGTTCTTAAATGTTAGATGGGGAAAATTTTTGAACATTTTATGAAAATTATGAAGCACGAAAACATAGGTGGACTTTTTAAGAAGAGCTACTTTGGACGCTTTCTTGAGCTGCCTGAGAAACCCTCTGCCCGTATTCGTTTCCCTACGACGATGGTAAATGGTCTTTTTAAGCGCAGGATCAAGTACACAGGGGATGATAAAGATCCGAAGGAGGGGGGAAAAAGAAGATGGATGAAATCTGGATCAACTACTGTGGCATGCCCGTTTGTTTTGGCTTGCAAGAGTTTGCCATAGTGACGGGCTTGAGATGCCATCGTCCAGAAGGACCACCACTCCGCAAAAGATCTAAGGCAATAAAGTGCAAGGAAAAAATAGATGGGTTGTTTGACATTGCTCGACGTGGCTATAAAGCATCAGATTTGTTGACAGATCTTGAGAATAAAACCATACCAGAGCAGTACGGGGAGCAATTGTGCTTAGTTTGGTTTACCCATTCGGTTATATTGGCAAGAGAGGTCAACAAGGTCCTAGAAGATGATTTGTTGGCGCGTGCTGAGGATTTTGATAAATTCAACAATTATCCCGGGGGATATGACAACTTCTACTTGATTGTCCAATATTTACTGACAAAGCTATCCTCAGGGACGACCATATTATACGGCTTTCCTTGGGATCCATTATTTTATATTGAATATTGTTATTATGACTTTTTTTGGCTTGCTTCCTGTTTATATTTTTAGGCTTGGGCATTTAAAGCCATTCCTCCCCTCCTAAAGTAGTTAATGGATTACCCGGATGAGGTTTCTCATCCAAGGATGTTTAGGTAGTTGGCTGCAAAGAGCAACACCAATATTAAGGAGGTTGATCTCTTTAACCCTCTGAATGATGCAGTAAGTCTTCTTCAAGTAATAAAATTCTACTCAAAGATAAGAAAGATATTGAACAGATGTTATATCTGGTGCAACAGATGTTATATCTGATGCACCAGATGGGACATCTGTTGCGACAGGGTATATATTGCATCAGATTACCCATCTATTGCATTGGTTCTCTAAACCCGACTCCTAAAAGATTAACCATCTATTGTAAATTATGCAACAGATGTGTAATCTTATAACATATTATTCATCTGTTGTGACATGTAGATCATTTGTTGCATAACAGATGATTGATATTTTGCATCAGATTATCCATGTATTGCTCTGTTTCTCTAAACTAGAATCAAACAGATTTTAACCATATACTGAAAACTATTCAACAGATGGGTATTTTTTTAAAATGTAGCCTAACTGTGAAAATTATTATATTATATGATTTAAATGCATCTGTCTTTTTTTATAGGTTGTGCATCCATGGATCGTGACTACTGAGGAGGAGTCGATGATGACTTTTTATATTTCTCTAGGTCTTGTTGATACTATAGCAGACCCAACGGTGGAGTTAATAAAGAAGGAATTGGTTGGAGCAACAGCCATAGGAAGAGCAGTTAGGCAAAGTCAGCCTAATGTTGAGGCTCTTCATGACCAACCTTTTACTAAGGCAGATCTGGGTGCTTCTTCTGGTGGAGTTATTGGTATTGGTGGTAGGCATGTTGATGCTGCTACCACTCATGATGATAAGCATATTGATGCTCAAGAAAGAATAAATGTGTTTGAAAACACCCTTTTTTGCCCTTACACAGGTCCTTCTCACCCCTCTTCACCCTCGTGTTCTCGTTGCGAATGTAAAGAGTGCACGGATAGACAGGATAAACTCTGAGAAGAAGTAGAGGCTTTCTCTACAGCTATCAAGTAATTCAAATCAAAGAGGTGTGTCATACCATCCAAGAAGGTGAGGGAGCCGCACACTCCAACAGTGTTGGTTAGGAGAAAGAAAAGAACAATTAGAGACGTACACTCTGGTCGAAAATCAAAAGAAATTACAATACCTCCCTCTCCAAAAGTTGTTAAAGTTCAGGGGCCAGTCAAGAAGGTGGACATATATGCGTAACTTGACGCCGAAGAAAAGAGGGATCAGCGACAGCCCAAGAATGCCAAGCCAGGCACACCAGATTACCCTAGGCCTCTTTCCCTCCCCCCAAGACTTCCAGACTATGACTGATATGCATATGTCGTACGAGGAGAAGGCAAGTTTACTTTTCCTAACCTAGCCCTTCTAATCTACCCCATGAAGAAGAAGGTACGTAACATATTTCATATTTATTGCAACAACTGGGTATACTGGTGCAACTTGTAGTGGTTCTGTTGCAATTTATCATACATCTGTTGCATAAGTTGCGTTGGATGGACCCTATGCAACAGATGGACCATACGTTGTATCTTTACTATTACTAATTTATTTAAAAATTGACTTCTTATCTCATAGCATGTTGACATAATTTTCTTCCTCATGAGGAAAAGACAATTAATGTACCGAGAAGCTAATGATGTTGCCGATAGGATAATGGACCTCAACTTTTACAAGAAGCTCAAGGATAGGTACGATCAACTTAATGGGGAGGCGTTATCCCTTGGCGTGGGACTTGATTTCATAGTTCCTACGTTGGTCTTAGATGAAGAAGAAATGATAAAATATGTTAGAGGGGATAGGCCAAATCCACACGGCAAGAGCTTGACCGAAGCAAAAAGGATTTTTGCAGTCATTAGCATGAACGACATGCATTATTGGGCTGTTGAGATACTACTCGAGGAGGGAAAGATCAATGTTTATGACTCCAATGTACCTCTCATTGACGATTTTGATCTTTTTCTCCTTGTGGAGCCACTGATGGTGCTGTTACCCATCTTGTTGAGGGAGAGTAAACTGATGAATCATTTGCCAAATGAAGTGTTGATGAAGAAATCATGGGATTTTGAAGGTCGAAACAAGGGAGTGATCCTTCCAAAAGATGATGCCGCTAAAGCGAGCTACTCGCACGCTCTTTCACACATCGAATGTTTGCTGACCGACACAGAAATGGCCGAGCCAATGACTTTTTTGTGCGACAACGCTTTGGAAAACCTGCAAGAGATCTGGGATTATAGGGTACTAACTGGATGCTTGAAGCCTGTGTATATAGAAGAGCCTATGAAATAGAAATTTTTAATTTCAAGTCACCCTTCACTTTATTACATGTACATGTAGTGGCAATAATTTTTTTCTGATGAAAGTTGAGTTTTTTATAATGCAATAGATTAGATTGTCAATCTGTTGTAAAATATATTTAATCTGTTCTGGCAGATAGTTTATCTATTGTAATATGTTAGTCATCTATTGCATTACGCCGAAGTTACTTCTATCTGTTGCAACAATGGAAAGACCTATTTGATAATTTCCAACAGATGACCTAAATTTTACAATATATTCCTAAATTTTTTTGATATTTTCTAACAGTTACGCTTAAATATTCATGTTCTCGACAACACCAAATCAATAGTAAATACACACACCACCATGAAAATTTCATAAATTAGTCTTGAATATCCATGTGCCCAATAACACCAAACCAGTAGAAATAACGGCAACAATGTAGTATCTTCTTGCTTGATTTTATTTCTCTTCAGAAGCCTTGACTTTGTTTAACAAATCACAGATTACACAATTTGCTTGTGAAGGGTGTCGTTCTTCATACCAATCAAAGTAATCGAATCTACCCAATTTCTATAAAAAAGAGAACACAAATTACAAAATAATTACAAGTCAATAATTAATCAACTAATTAAATAAAAAAATATTACATTTGAAATCTTACAAGTAAAAAACTATGACCCAAATTTTGTTGAGTCCAAGAAGTCTTTAACAAAGCTTCATGACCGCACTTACAATATCAAAAATCTTTATTACGAAAAATAGTGGAAGATGCGCTCGACATTGTCAAGCTAAGGTGGAAAAAATAAAAGAAATAATTTGAAGAATTTGGATAGATAAAAGAAGATGACGATGAAGAAGAAGATTTGGGAATTTAGGGTTAAATTTTAGGAGGAAGATGAATATATAAGACAATGGGGGCCAAAATGGCTGTTGGGGGCCAAGAGACGGCAAGTCAGCAAAATGTGCTAGACTGACACATTTGATGCCTATTTTATTTTACGTGTTTAAATTGAACACTGTCTACGTGATGCCTATTTTATTTTAGGTGTTTGAACTGAACACCGTTGATGAGTTGCGCCTTTTTTATTTCAATTCAATTCACTTTAACCTTTTTACACGTAGTGGCAATTTTTTATGTCCAACGAAAGTTGAATTTTTATAATGCAACAAATTCTCCATCCGTTGTAACAGTTATTCTACCTGTTCTGACATATAGTTTATCTGTTGCAATAGGTTGGTAATCTATTGCATTATCTCGATATTTTTATCTAAGTTCATCTGTTGCAACAGTGGAAAGACTTGTTTGATAAATTCCAACAGATCACCTACCTGTTGCAACATATGTCTAAATTTGTTTGATTTTTTCAATAAATGTGTCGTCTGTTGCAACAGATACATTATATGTTGCAATATTTGAATCTAGTATTTTTTTTCAATTAATAAGTTCAAATCTAAGGAATAAAAAAAAATTGTAGACAAAATAAAATAAATCAAAGCCTTCATAAATTAGCTAAAATAAGTCAACAAATAAATGAAATGTAAAAAAATTATTATGGGTACAGATCTCAACAAATACATCAACAACAATTTAATTATACTGCCAAGGATTGCTTTGACAGGCTCAAGCTATACAGATCTACTCTGTATGGACAAGTTGTTCTTCATCCGGTGCTATGGAATTCAGCTTTGCTCATCGTGGATCTTTATTGTCGCTTACGTATGGTTTCTGCGCTTTCTGTTCTCTATATTTCTATAAAAAGAGTAGCATATTGTCAATGTTGTTCAACAGTAACTTTTTCTACATCCACCTGGAAAGCCAGAATTGGTCAATGTTTATCACGGAGATACAACAAAATAAAAAAGGATAACTCATCTCTTCTAGCAAATCAAACAGGTCTTTCTCCCATTTTAAATTATCCCAAATAGATTATATTTCTGTTGTAATAATGAATCAACTGTTGGAATAAATTTCTACATGAGGAAGACCCTGTATGATAATATTCAACGAATGAACCATCTGTCGTAACATATGAATTATCTATTGTAGCAGATAGGTTATCTATTAGTACAAATAAAAGCAGTATGAAGAGCTATTTGATTTGCTAAAATAGACTAGACATATGTTTATCTAGTGCAACAGGTTAGTCAACTGTTGCAACAGATGTATATATCTGTTTGATAATTTTCAGCAGATGTGTCATCTGTTGAAAAGATATGTGTCTGTTTGTTTTGTCAGTTGGAAGACATATAATATATTCACCTTCTTCAGCTCGTGCTGCTCTCCTTTGGATATTGTACATTGCTCAGTGAAACACACAGATAGAGGAGTTGTAATTTTGCTTTTTTGGATACTTGATAATGCCCTGGAAATCACTCTCCTTATCTTCTTAGCCCTAATCTCTAATGGAGCGGATGGAAATAAAATCTTCTTTGATGGAATGAGACCCCTCTTAGATGTCAATTCCTTTACAGAAGCCGTTAATGCATTAATAGCATTAATCACTATATCATGATTCGCCCTACAGTCTTGACATTTGCATGCAGAACATTCGCTGGGAGAGGAAAAATCTGTATAACCAGTATGATCATACTCATAATGGTTTGCTTTAAATACTGTAAGAGGAGCATCATTAGCACCAACAGTAACACCACTACCACCACCAACAGCTCCATTACCACTAAGACCATCAGCAACAACAAACCCACCCTCCAAAATTATTTTTCTTGTAATGGTTGTTGCTCCAAATAATTTTATTTTTTTCTGTTGATGACCTTAGCGTCTGAGAAATTTTGCACAAACCGTAAAGTAAGAAAAAATGGCATATTCAACTCTCGACTGGTCAAAACTAGCAACGGATGCACAATCCAACATAAATCATTACATAAATTAGAATGATGATTAGATCATTCAAAAAAAATCATTAATTAAAAGAAAAAATTAATTATAATTATACTTACTGCATCCTTCGGGGGTTGAACAGATCAAAAAATTTTGCATTTTTATCAGTTTTAGACAACAACTATCTCAAGATTCTTGGATAGGAAACTCCATCCTGGTAGTTCACTTGTTGTCTCAAATAAGGTAAATCAAAACCATTATTGAGTGAAAAAAATGAATGATATCATAATAGAAGAAAGAAACATTTACCATGAAAGCCCATGGGAAGCCATATAAGTTGATTGTCTTTGGCGCTAACGGAGTCAACAAATGTTTGACAGTCATTTGAAGCTTTCATACCCCCAAGGATAGCTGTTAAACACCTCAAGATCCTTGGAGAGCTTTATTAAACTGAGGCTTATGTTGTTGTTAACGTCTCTCGCCCAAAGAATATTATGTACAAACCAAACCAAGCACAATGACTGCTTGTGCTTTTTTGAAAGTCCTTTACCTTTCAACGCTTCTATCAAATTTTTGTTTTTGAAGCTTGAACCAACAATGGACACCAAGTCATCACGATCACACGACTTGCCTTTGCCTTTTTGGGTGTGCAGGGTGCTTTTTTTGGGTTAGAATAGGTATAACTTGAGAAGGAGGATAACATTTTAGTCCAGTAACTATGGCAAACTCCTTCTAACCAAAACAAACATGTATGCCACATTAATTTATCTACACCTCATCCATCTTATCTTTGTTTTCATACATAAACCTATGCTTGAGAAGTTCATATACCATTTTCATTTGGAAACGAGTATTGTTGTCCTCCGGTAAATTAAGATATTTCCCAAAGCAACTGTCCCTGAAATAAGCATCTAATTTTTGTTCTCGAAGTATTTTTCTGAAGGTGTCGAAAGATTTTCCCATGGTTGAATTAACCACGAAATCACCCATTAAATCTACGGCACCGTCGCACTGCACTCTCACAGGATAATGATCAATACTGAAGGCCTTGACCAACTCTTCGGTGGAAGGGCTATTAGTATCTGCATTATCTTTTTTGAAATATTCCTCTTCCCCGTGTTCATCATATTCTGCTTCTGATTGAGATAATACTTTTAAAGAAAGATCATAGAGTGATGGATGTAGACTAGCTGCTTCACTTATTCCTTTACTTGGACTTGATTCAATTTATGTTCTTTTGGTAACCATATTATCTAAAAATAACAGGAACATAAAATAATATATTATTGTTGATTAATGCATCATTAAAAAGGGATAACAGTAAATCAAACAAGCCAAATAGTAAAATAATAATTACAACAGATCACCAATTTGTTGCACTAGGTAGTAATCTGTTGCAGCATATAACCAAACTGTTGCAACGGATGAGTAATCTGTTGTAACAATACAAAATATATCACTCATCTTTTAAGACAGATGAATGGTCTATGCAACAGATCACACAACTGTTGTGACATCATCTGTTACAATATATGAGTGATCTATTAGAATAGTTAAATAATTCGTAGAAACGGTTGAGTAATCTATTGCGACAATGTAAAATATATCACTCATCTATTGAGAAAGATGAATGATTTGTGCAATGGCTGAGTAATCTGTTGCAACATATGAGTGGTCTGTTAGAGCAGTTAACAAACCTACAGCAATGGTTGAGTAATCTGTTGTGACAATATAAAAAATATCACTCATCTGTTGAGAAAGATGAATGGTCTGTGTAACAGGTCACACATCTGTTGCAATACATGAGTGATCTGTTGGAACAGTTACCAACAATCAATATTGTTTAGATTTCTTCCAACATAGGGTCGTCTATCGCGGTAGATGAATAATCAGTTGGAAAAATCAAGTCTTGGACATTTCCTATAGGAAGAGTTGGTAGGATTTTATCTAATAGGAGGTTCATCTGTTGCATCAGGTCATTAATCTGATGGTTCTTCCATTGCACCAGATGGTTAATTAGTTGCATCAGATTTTTTTATTAGATGCTTAATCTGTTGCAACATATGATAATGTTGTTGCATTAGATAGTTAATCTGTTGCATCATATTATTAATCTGTTGCATCAGAATTGTAATCTGATGGTTCCCCTAGTGCATCAGATGGTTGATTTGTTGCATCATATAATAAATCTATTATATCAGATAGTTAATATGTTGCACCAGATGGGTAATCTGTCGGAGGAAACAAAAAATATTAGCACGATTTTGTTCAACAAAAAAATAGCAATTTCACCATTTTTACCAAGAACAAGAATAAAACAAATCAACTCAAATTATCGTTTTGTTTTTATAAACACAAACAATAAAAATCAAACTTCAAAAAATGCAACAAATAACAAAATATCATAATTCACTTTGAAAAGAGAAGAGAAGAAATACCAGAAATTAGGGTTTTATTCAAACCACATTTCAAATTAATGCAACAAATATTGAAATTATTAACCAATATTATAAGAAAAGTTAGCTCAAGTTCCTCGTTTCCTTCAAAACTAAAAAGGCCATAAATTTTTACCTGTGAAAGAAAAAAAGAAATAATGAAGAATTCAAAGTTGTTGTGGCGGAGAGCAACGCTGTCACGTCAATTGAAGGTTGAAGTTGAAAAGAAACTCAAAGCCCAACTATTTGTAGTCGGATGTTAAAGTCGCCAAGGATTGAAATGAGAAATTTGCAGAACAGTTGGTTGGAAGAGAGTTGAGATAAGCTGTCGAGAGAGGGATGAGAGACAGGTTGATTTAAATTGAAGAGGGGAACTCGAAACCCAACTATTTTTCGTTGGAGGTAGAAGTCACTGGGGATTAAAGGGAGAAAAGAGGGGAACTCGAAGCCCAACTATTTTTTGCCGGAGGTAGAAGTTGTCGGGGGTTAAAGGGAGAAATTTTGTAGAACTGTTGGTTGAGAGAGAGTTAAGAGAAACTGTCGAGAGAGAGGAGAGAGTCGTTGATTTGGATTGATGAGGAGTGTGAGTTGGGTTGATTTGTATTTTTGAAAAATTTAGAAAGTTTTAAAAATATTAATCAAGTCCACAATTAACTTAATCAAGTTTTCTAATGAGGTTTTACCCTATCTGTTGGTCAATGTCACCAATCCTTCATTCAATACTTAAAAAAGACACTCTTCCTTCAATTTTCTCATGTTTTTAACGGTGAAAATTTTAATATAGAGAAGTTTCAAATAAAAAATGTGTCACTTATGAGAGATATAGTAAAAGGAAAGTACATCAGTAAAACCAAATCATATATTGTAAAGTTAGGAGGAGGTTGAGAGACTAACAAGAAAATTTTTGTTGGTTGGATCATGAGTTCCCCAGAAAAAATCACAAAGAGAAGTGTAAGAAACAAATCTCTTGTCATATGTGATTTTCACGGCTTCAGTGTGTCCTATTGTTCCTTCAGTACCTCTTTGTAGGAAGGTTTCCTTACAGTTCCTCCATAGTACCCTGTTGCAGTTCTTACAACTCCTTCTACTTGACCATAAGCAGCTTCAAGATCATAAAATCCATCCAAAATTTTACCAAATAAACTACAAGCTGGTTAAAAAAGACATCTACGTGTGTATATGCTATTAATTATTGACCTGAAAGAAATGCAAAAATTAAAGAGAGACACTGAGTATGATCAAAAAAGACATTTTGGTATACTAAAGTTTTTCTTGTGCACAAGGTCTGGAAAAGGACTTAGAAATAGAATATGTATCTCCAACAAAAAATGCATGACAGAGTAATTCAGCCGGAATATTATTATCAGTGTTTTCCGACTCGGAGTAGTCTGAATGTTGAGATTTGCTCCGTCCAAGTAATTTGTAGTAGTGCATAATTGAAAAAAAATTGTACTAATTGTTAGAAGGGAATGAGTAGGATGGCTTCTAATTTATACCTTAGTCTTTGACAAAAGAGGGATAATGTGTGTGTATATACAAATAATAAACCAAACGATCCTTCCGAAAAAATTGCGTCGTATGAACTATACTACAACTTGTAGAACACCACTTTGAATATTGCCTAATATAGAAAACCCCGTGGCTTGTGTGGTCAGAGACGGAACACCTTAATAATAAGATATGTCATCCGAAAAAATGTTTGTAAATGGATAGTGCTAAATGGCCATAAAATTTGGTCCAAATTTGGTCATGATAATAAAAATATTATATTACCCTTTTCCTTCAAATAAACTATATTACCCTTTTCTTTAAAAAAATATTATTACATATACATTGACTAGACACACAGCTTGAAAACAATTCAAAAGACTAAGGGTGTGTTTGGTATGATGGAAAATGTTTTCTGAAAAACATTTTCCTATTTTCCCTTATTTGGTTGTAATATAGGAAAATATTTTCCAAAGAAATTCATTTTCCTCTTGGTTGTAATATAGGAAAATATTTTCCAAAGAAACTCATTTTCTTCCATTTGAAAGAAAATGATTTTCCTCATGGGCCAAGGAAAGTCATTTTCAAGAAATATTGAGATGTGACTTATGGGAACTTGAAACCAAAATAAATCAAAACATGATAAAGTGACCAAAATAGATCATCTACTTAATAAGTTACTAAAATGGGTTAAATAATAATTTATTACATTTTATACCCTTTTTAACGGTTTGATAGCAGATGTGTACAGTAAAAAAATTTTAGTAAAACATAGTAATAATTTATTACGTTTTACAAAAAAAATTATAAAACGTAATAATTTATTACATTTTATAAAAAATTTTGTAAAACGTAATAATTTATTACGTTTACATGATTTGACATAAAGAAGTGATGTGATAGTACAATGAATTTTTTTAAAATTATAAATTAAAACGTTATATCTTTTATAAATTAAAACTTTTTATTACAATTTATAAATTGTAACTTTTTATTGCGTTTCTTACCATACAATTTTTTTAAAGAAGTTATTGATTCATTTTGTCAAATTAAGTACCACCTAGCTCACTATTTTTGACTTTTTCTTTCATAAATCTTATTAAGAAGTTACATTTTAATAAATAAAAAATAAAAAATACATTATGATAAATATATTTTATTAACACGTAACAAAAAATTACATTATTTTCTAAATTTGGCGAGATAAATGTATAATTATTGATGTCGCATCTCATACAAACTGACCAAATGATTAAAAATGTGTAGTTAAATATTATATTATAGAAAATATATTATATTTTTAATTAGAGGACCACACGCTCATGTAAAATTAAAATTTAGGTAGAAAATAATATATTTCTATTCACCAATCAAACACCATAAAATATTTTTTGGAAAATATTTTCCACTCAGCAACCAAACATAAGAAATAAATAAAACACCAACTTATTTTCTATGAAAATATTTTCTAAGAAAATATTTTCCACGAAAAATATTTTCCATCATACCAAACACACCCTAAATATTCATTTGAAATAGAACTTGAAGTCTTAAAAGAATCATGTTGTCATAATTAAATTCATTTATAAGTTGACTTGAAATATCTTTTACATAAAATATGTTGGCCCAAAAATATCACCAACGTCGCTGACATAATAGCGCGATGATTTTCAAAAAATTAATTTTAATTATGTAAAATAAATTAATCAAAAAGTTAATATGTATATTTATTTTAATCTATAATCTATATCCATAATCGATAATCTATCTATATCTATAATTTATAATCTATAATCTATAATATAATAAAAGTGTGAAGAACCTTAGAAAAGTGATTTGAACTTTTTGTCTTTCATTAAAAGATTCTTCTTTAGATAAAATTACTATTTTCTCTAATTAAATTTCTCAAAAAAATTAATGATTCAAGCTTAAAAAAAATGCGTGACTTATATTTTCAATCTTGTGTCCTTTTTGGATTATGTCACAAATTTTCCAAACAACGCAACTTTTTTGAATTCGTGTTCTGATTGGTTTGTAAATATTTTTTTTACCAAATCTTGTGTCCTTTTTGGATTATATCGCAAATTTTCCAAACTACCAACTTTTTCGAATTCGTGTTTTGATTGGTTTGTAAATATTTTTTTTTACCAAATTTTCATCGTTTTTTCTCTACTTCTGTATAAACAAGTTTCATATTTTCATCATTTTTTCTCTGTTGTTCATAAGTTAAATGTACCAACAAGATTCATCTAATAAGGTATAACTAAATGTTTGTGGTGTAACCGAGACAAGAATACCAATTCTGAGTCAAATGCACTTTCTTTCTCCTAAAATTTCTTCGTTCTTGGACACGTTTCACCACGTTTGATTGCAACCTCATGGCTATCCAGTAGTTTGCCCTTGCAAACAATCCCAAAACTACCAACACCAATCTTATTCTCTAGCAAAAAATTGTTTGTAGCTGCAGCAAGGTCAGTAAACTAAAATTTCTCTGCCTTCACTGTGTGTTTAGAAGAAGTTCCACTCTTTTGATGCCTCATCAACCGCGACCCTTGATGCCTAAGAGTTGATGATCTCGAAATAGGACGACTACTACTAGACAATTGTCCACCATTAGAAGTAGTAGCAGTAATGAGATAGGTACGTAATGCTATTGATATATTGGAACTCTTTACAAATTTATGTTGCCTTGAGAAGTGTACATCCACGCTTGACTCTTTTGGATCATGTTTCTAAAAAAATCTTGATAGTAATATGTTATATGATATTTGGGTTGCCTAATTTACATATTTTAGTTGTATAACTACAATTGAAGAGAATAACATACTTTATTTTTGTGAAACCTTGATTTTTCTTTAGAATTGATCAACAAATTGCAAAGAAGTCAAGTAGTGATGATTTCATTGGCAAAAAATGGAGGACTGCATGCTTAAATTATGGAATCTGGCCTTTGATGCATTATGGACAAAGAAGATATTATCCTAAAGGCTTCAGATGACATTGTTATAAATGACAGGTATCTGTCTACCCAAAGATTTTGATCCAACAACTTTATAGTCAATGACAAATCACAAATTACAGTTACTCAATTATGTCTCTTTATGAACATTGCATTATTATTTACTATATACATCACGCTTTAGCTGCAGAGATTCAAGACTTAAGTACTCTAAGAATTCTATCATTGTTTAACCTACAAATTTATACAACCTTGCCCTCAGATTTTGATCCATCAGCTTTACACTGAGTGACAATTGCAATGTCAATTGCTTGATTAGGTCTTGAATTTGACGTTCCATTATAGATTGTTTTATATCATTATTGCATACTTTATCTGCAGAGATTTGAGGCTTATGTACATTAAAGAATATATGTTATTCTTTACAGTGATTTTGGTGAGGCAAAAGTCTCCTAATCGAGTTGCAGTTGAAGAGGCGGTCAACAATGATAACTCCGCTGTCGCACTACATCTAGCCACTGTGGAGAAGCTTCAGTTCTCCTTCGAAGATACAATTCTCATCAACTTTTTTAACATGATGTTGATTAAGTTACTCTGTGTATTTTGTTAGTATTTACTTTGATCATGTTTACTTAGTGCTTCAGATTATCTAACGATTTTTAACGTTATGAAGAGAAAATGTATAAAAAAGCAAAAAACTCCTACTTTGATATGTTTCCATTGCATTTCCTCAAGCAACACCAATATTCGTATTTACTGTATGCAGTAAGATTGATTTTTAGTCTACTTACTAATATATTTGCTCCATTCATCATTAGAAAAAAGAGACACAATATTATTTCTATGAATTTGTTAAATAAGACTACTTTATGAAGTGCCTACTGCTCAGAATGTATTGTTATGCTTTCATTTCTCTCACTTTTTTCTAGGATTAGCTGAGGGTCTATCAGCCATCTCTCTACCTCTAAGGTAGAGGTAAAGTCGCATTCACTCTACCCTCCTCTGTATATATCGTTGTTGTTATTAAAACTGCTTTTTGAAAGTAAATCTTTAGCGATCTCTTTACATTTGATACTTACTGCATGTAGTTAATAAGGACATACTCATAATTCTCCCAACGAACTCAAATTTCTAAGTAATAGGTTGAGCAATTTATACTAATCACTTTCTTGATTTGATTATGCATTACTGGGAGAAAGCAGAGTTTCCATTTGAAGTCATTCCAAAACTTAGTGCTTTGCGGGTAAAGTTGTTGTCACGTGATCACAAGCTCACTGGTTCAAGCCGTAGAAATAGCCCTTGCAGATATGTAAGGTGACATTGCTTACAATAAACTCTTGTGGTTTAGCCCTTCCTTAGACCCATGCATAGCAGGAGCTTTAGTGCACCAGGCTGCCCTTTGTTTTCAAGATTTCAACTTTTCTTGATTTTTTTTATTGGTTTTTTATTTCAGGTGTTCTGATTGATTGTGGTGTTGTAGTTGATTTTGTGTTTAATGAACATAAATAGGTGTCAAATACTGGTTATATCAGCAGGAACACCCAAGAATCTTCCAGTCAAAGTACTTGATTCTATACTATCAACTATTTGTACATTTCCACTGAATAACAATGTTTTTTCAATATGTTCTTTATTGAGGAGGGAAATAAATAGTTAGGACAATATATTTCTATGGTGGGGTTAATGGAGATTCGAATCCTCCTGTATTTGATCAGATTGTTGGTGGTACTTTTTGGAGTCTAGAGAGGGTTATTGGCATAGAATGTCTTCATATTATGAAGGGGTTTTTAAGGCTATTGGGAAGACTATAAGTGTGTGTTTAGCTGCCAAGAGTTTAATGAATTCCAACCTTTTATATCTGCTTTAGAGATTGTTTTAGAATCGGATTCATTGTATAATTCTACTAATTTTAATACTTAAGAATTGACTTTGCTTGCAAAGAGCAATTTTGGGAACAATGGTTCAATTGTTAGGTAAGTTTGTTCACCTATCTGGATCTAAAGTTGTTAGCTTTGACTTAAAAAGATCTGTTTTGATTTTATTAAGTTGGTATTTGAGTTACGATTATGATTCCTGAATTTTGATATGCCACTTACAATACAATTCAATTACTTGTAGTTCATGTGGAACTGAATCCTAATTTAGGCGTTAAAATGGTTAACAATTTATGTATTTCAATATCTATTGACCATCAACTTACTCCTACACTTTAACATTTTAGATGTTCTTTCAACTTTCAACATAGAAATATTTAAATGAGTCCAGGGTCTATTGAAAACAACATCTCTACCTTACAAGAGAGGGGCAAGGTCTGCGTATGCACCACCATCCCCAGACTCCACCTATGGGTCTGCTTACACACCACCCTTCCCAGACCCAACCTATAAATTATGTTGAATTTGTTATTGTTATTTGGTTTAATTCATCCGAATAACTCCGTTAGATATTAAGGTGCCTTAAAGTTGGCAGTTTAGACTAAGGAATTATCTGTTGGCTTGTGAAACTAAAATTTACTTCATCACGCGGAAGAAGCGAAAGAAAGTGAGAAATCAGCTAAGACAATCTAGAGAAAAAAAGTATGAAATAAACTAACAATACTGGGAAAATCCCAAAAGTAAGTCTTATTCTATTCCAGTATTCACCCAAATTATATACGAGAAAAGTGGTCTTTTAGTAATCCATATACTTAGTATTGTTTGATCATAATCTGAATTGCAACGTTTGAAGCTTAGATTCATTCTTACTACTCATTTGAAATAGGTCATGGACTGCAATAGAATCTATCCTTTCCTCTGTCTCTTCAAACTTTATTACAAGAAAGATAGAAAATTACCTAGGCATGAGTTATGCTCTTAGTACTAACCAGATAATAGCCTTTGTGGGCATATCTTTTTGAGTACGTTGCTGAAAATTGTTCTTAAGCATAACTAAAGTACCCTTAACATATATAGTTAATAAACTGTCTGAATGCAGTTATACTCAAGTCTATTTGGTATTTTATTTGCATTTGATAGTAGGTATTAAATAGTCCTGATATTATTTATCCCACCATATATATCATAGTGGGGATAGCTAATCCCAGATAATTAATTTTGAAATAACTTATTCCTAACCAAGCAACCTTAAGGGAATAAAAGTCCTATTTTTATCCAAACGAGGGCTTAAAATTGTCTAATTTTTAAAGGAGTAGAATATCACTCTTTGTCAAATAGTAAAAGGGCAACTTTATATATCTCCTCTCTCATGAATCTGTTGATTAAATGTGTTTTTGTTCCTTTTAGTAACTGGATACAAGTCTGAAATAGTCAAACTAATGAATTTCGAATATCAAAGTCTTAAGCAATTGAAAACAAAACAATGTTTCTTCCATATGTAGGCAAAAATATTAGGTCTTGCATAGTAGTAAATTTTGCTATAATTTTTTCATTAAACATCACAAAAATTAATTATATGCTATTAATATTTATTTATATTATTTAAATAAACATAACATTTATTTTAATGTCAATTTCTAATTTTTAATACTTAATTTTTATATATAATTTTATTAATTTTAAGGATAATAGTCCAAAAAATATATGTACTTTGTCTAAATTTGCAGTTGGACATACTGAACTTTGCGAGGGTCCTATGACCCCCCTAGATTTTTTTCCATATTTAAATGACATATATCTGCCCACTTAGACCACTTATTCAGTCACCTAAAAGGCGGTGATTCACACGCGACCTTTCAACAAATATTTATTCCTCTTAATTATGTTTTAACTCATAATTATATAACCTTGAGATATTATCATGGTGGGTTTTGAATAGTAAAATTAAAAATTAAGTGGAATAATTATTTATTGAAAGGTCACGTGTGAATCACCGCCCTTTGGGTGACTAAATAAGTGGTTCAAGTGGGTAGATATATGTCATTTAAATATGAAAAAAAAGTCTGAGGGGTCATAGAAAGTTCAGTATGACAACTGCAAATTTAGGTAAAGTACAAGTATTTTTCGCACTTTTTTCCCTTGATTTTACATTGAAATTTTCTATTTGTGAGCGAATAAATGTTCTTGTTTGAATTTTGGATTTATGCCTATTTTGTAAACGAGTGTTTACCATTTTGTTTGGTACATTTCACTTGAAGAAATCCTATTGTATTTAACTTGATTAGATTTTATCTTTCAATATCTTATAAATAATGTCAAATATAAAAAGAAGTGCATTCAAATGTCTCACAAATAATTACATCTACCCCTTGAAGACCTTTTTGCGTAGCATTCAATTAATATTTTTCACTTAGTTAGAAATTTACTAACTTCAAGTTTTATTATTAGGTTCGTGAAAATAATTTTTATAAATTTTTTAAATTACTTTTAATTTATAGTTACTAGATTTTGAAAGAAACTCTGAAATTTTTGTAGGTGTACTGAAAATCAAACTTTCATTATGCTACATATAGTTAACTTAAGTAGATAAAAGTGCTCAAGCATAAGCAACCTTTGCCATTTCAGTTACACCTAGCTATAGGTAATATTACTTGCCTTCTAGGTTTAGGGACTTCTCAGTTGTTTCCTGTCATTAGGATAAACTTTATATCCTCTATTTATTAAAAAATTGGACTTATCAACAGCTTTCTCTTAAGGTTGATTTGTTCGTGACGTCATTCTACTTGAGATCACCAAGTGTAAGAGATTATTTTTGGTGTACTACTGATAGGTGGTACCTTTCCAAACATTATATAATTTCTTTACGGATATATGACTTTTTTGAGACCATGTAACAAAATTTGGTTATTTATGTTATTTGTTCTTCTCATTAGCTTATTTCGTGCTAGACTTAATATATCTTTCTATTTGGAGGATACTACATACTCTCAAAGCCTGATTTATGTTCGTGTTCAACACTTGTAGGTGATGTTGTTGAGAGAATTTGGTGTCTTCATGTTTGTCATGTTGGTGATCTGATATAGAATTTAATTCTATTATTGCTTGGTAATATTTTCTTTTGAAAGAGTAACTGATATGCATTGCTTTTTAAAATGTATTAATTGTGACTATTTGTTTTTATGAATTATTTGTAGAATATTCTAAATATCCATGCAATTGAGTTTCAATTCTTTGTAAGACAATTACTATGACGAAAAGGCCTGCATTTCATAATTTTATTTTTAAGAGTGATCAAAGTACTTGTGAACAAATTTTGATGGTAGTAGAGGAAATCATATGCATTCTTATGAGTGTCATCAATTGTCGTGAGTAGCATTTTTGAGGTATTCTGCAGCTAAAATTGACAGGTTGAGGATATTTTTGGACTAAAAAGATAATGTAGATATTTGTGAGTCATTTTTTAAATGTTAATAATAACTGAGAAAAATAGTGAAAGACGATTATCAGTTGAAAAGTCTTTTAAGGAAGCTTAACATGAAATTATTTTTTCTTGACACTTTATGCTTTCCATTTCAAGTAAACAAGGCAAGAATGTAACACCCCGTACTTTTTTTAGATTAAATACGCTCATAGAAGGTCAAGAACTAGCTTCAAAAATGAATATCATTTTATCCTATGTAATTTTCAAGATTTCGACTTTCCATTGCGTAGGAAATTGAATAAGATTTCCATCGATATAAAATTCGCCCAAATCCGACACCCGGGCGAAGAGTTATGGCCATATTAGTAAGACAGTGTGCCACCTGAGCCATCAGCGCATCACGGAGCCAGACAAAATGACAATCATTAAAATCCAGTGAGCCTCCGTGATCATGGCTCGTAAGGTTCAAAATGGCAATGGTCTTTTTTCAGTGCTCCGACACGATTCCACCACATCGCGGTGCCCTTTCAGTTTGCATCCAAGGTGGCAACGCGATACCACCGCATCACGCCACTAACCAGTTTCCCAGTCATCCACTTTCCAGTGAGCTGGAGCGATTTCACCACATCACGCCAGCATGTAAAATCGTATTTTTGTTCAGGTTCCATTATTTAATTTCAGGGACCATCTGATAATTTTCCAAAGCCCCCAATCAGCCTAAATACGGGATTTATATCCTTAGTAGCCAAATTACTCATTATTTTCACTATTCCTCAAGAACAAAAGCATTCTCTCTAAAATTAGCAAACCTTAGTCTCAAGAAATCAAGGTCAATTTCAAGAATCCTTCCAAGAACTCATCGAATTAAGGTATGTTAGATGTCCATTCATGGGTCCCTTTCACCCATGAAGTCTAAGAATCCTTTTTCAAAGTACAAAGATTAATGATTTATGATTTTCATGCTTGAAATAGATTCAATTCATGTTCATGATGTTAATTAGGTTACAAATCATATTTAATTATAAGTTTTCATGGAATTGAAATGGTTATACGATGAACTGTATAAATTTTATTCTATAACCCTAGAATTGAAATTGAGTATTGTATCCATGATTTCATGTGTTGGCCATTGTTATGTGAAATAATTCATGCTCCCCATGTGTTTGATAAAACGCCTATGCGAAGGAAATAGTGTCATTGTCACATAATAGCATGTATACCCCAAGCATGTACAAGTAGATGCCTTACAAGTGTTGGATAAATTGTCTATGAGAATGAAATAATGTCATTATAGCATGCCAACATGTATTTCCTATTCATGTATAAGTTAATGTGTTATAGGTGGTTGTTGACATGTCTTAATGAGTGAATTATGAATAAGTGAATAGTATTATGTTATTCAAGATTATGCTATGCTTTACTTTTATGCTATCGAGTACTAGGGGTATTTAATATTCGACAATTTAGCTGATTACCTAGAGCCAGTATTAGTTTCAAGATAATCTCAATCATGCCATGATCAGTAGAATTCTGTCAGTTATAGAACTTAGGAAAACTCAGAAACTTCAGTATCAGTTCAATCCAATTTCAGTAATCAGTTCAGAAACTCGGTGACATTCAGTCAGATAACAAAATTCAGTAGTGTTCTGTCAATCAATGGAACCCAGTAAACTCAGTTATATCAACCAGTTAACATGATCAGTAATAGATTTAACCCAGTCTAGTACAATTTAAGAATCAGTTCAGTGTCTATTCAGTTGGGAGTAGGATTCAGCACCGAGCGAGAGCAGGGATGAAGGCTCCCCTGTTATTTAAGCAAAGTCGTTAGTAGCAGTCCCTTTACTCTAAAACTACATAGCCAGGACAGGATGAGGATTCACCAGTCAGATTAAGGCTTGTCTACCTCCCAGGGGTCACCCGTCAGATTAGGCTTGACTTCCTGTTCAGGGTCACACGTTAGATAGGCTTGACCACAGTAGTGTCTTTACCCATGGCATGGTACTGACACCCTTTCAGTTGGGGTTATAGGTTGGACCCCACTATTTCAAATAAAGGGCATGTCAGTTAGATGATTACTTCCCACAATTTCAGTTTCAGTCTCAGTATTTAGAATAAAACTCAATTCAGAATTTCAAAAATCAGGATTGTCAGATAAAGTCACCTAGCTCAATAAAGAACTCAGATAGTTCTATAGATTTAGGACTGTTAGATACAGTCAATTAATATTAGTATCAACAAATTCAGAGATCACCCATTAGATAGGCCTGATCTCAGGGGTCACCCATTAGATAGGATCGACCCCATAACAGTTATCAGTAATCCAGTACTTGTAGATTCAGTTATAAGTATTATAGTGTCAGTAAACTTAGATAATAGTTGGACAGTATTCAAAGCTCAGTATTTAGTGTCATTACGACTTCAGTTACATTATGTACTCATGTATGTATTCTCACTTAGTCATGTTCACGTTGCTTAGTCAGTTATAGTTCATGCATATGAACCCTTGCATTTAGACTTACCTCATTTAGCATACTATTACACTCCTATATACTGACGTATACTTTTCTCTTGCGCTATGGTGTCTTATACCATAGGTTCAGACGCACGATCTCCCGAGCACCCTAAGCAGTTCAGTTTCAGCTAGCAGCAATAGACTTAGCAGTGAGTCCTCATCATTCGAGGATGTTCCTTATTTTATTATTGCATTAGATTTAGTATTTTAGTAGATGGAGTTAGTTGGGGAATTGTCCCATCAACTCTACAGTTCAGACAGATTAGATGCTTTTCAGACTAGAGTATTTTTAGACAGTTGTTTTAGTTTTAGTATTGTTATACCTTACCCAGTTGTATTTTAGTTTTGAACCTTATGGCAAGTTTCTACCAAATTTCATGCATTTTATAGTATTATTATTCAATTATTGTAGTAGGTACCAGTCATGGGTTAGCTTGTGGTCCTTCGGGTTTATGAGCATTGTGTAGCATCTGGGGTTTAGAATCTGAGGCATTACAAACTTTGTATCAGAGCCTATGGTTCAACAGTGCCCTAGGAAGTCTAAAAAGCCACATCTAGTAGAGTCTTGTGCATGGATGTGTAGCACGCCACATTTATGTACAAGAGGCTATGAGATGTTGTAGAAACAGTTTCCCTTCTTTCAGTATTTATGTCGTGCGAGTGAGCATGAGCTCTAGTAAAACCCTCAGTCTAATCTGTTTCTTCCATTCATTACAGAATATGCCTCCTTGTAGAGCTAATGCCCATAGAAATTATAACCAGCCAGCTCAACCCGCAGATCCTTTGAATGAGAATGTTTCACATGTAGAGTTTTGGGTAGCTTTTCAAGTACAACTAATATTTAGGGTAACCATTAGGCTGCAGCCCCATCTCAGCAAAATAGGGATTTATCCACAACCAGAATCAAAGATTTTATGAGAATGAACCCACCAGAATTCGTTGGGTCAAAGGCAGGTAGGAGTCACAGATTTACCTTAATGAGGTAAAGAAAATCACCCAGATTATGTATGTATCTGAAGAGGAGGGTGTAGAATTGGCATCCTATAGGCTGAAGGATGTTTCTTATGATTGGGTAGTAATGTGGAAGAAGAGTAGAAGGGAGGATGAGCTCCCATGACTTGGCAGATATTTCAGGATGTATTCTTAAACAAGTTTTCCCACTTGAGATGATGGAGGCTAAGATAAAAAAGTTTATGAACCTGAGGCAGGGCTCTATGACAGTGAATGAGTATTGCCTCAAGTTTAACCAGTTGTCTAAGTATGCCCCTGATCAGATGGCTGACCCTAGATCAAACATGAGTAAGTTTGTGACCGGTGTGTCTGGGTTGGTGGTTAAGGAGTGTAGGACTGCTATGCTCAATAGAGATATGGATTTTTCTAGATTGATGATGCACGCTCAACAGATTGAGGCAGAAAAAGCTAAGGAAAGAGAGAGAGTAAATAAAATACTCGAAATAGGTAGTTCTAGTTTTTTTCAGCCATGGTCATAGGGTGGTAGCCGTTCTCAGCATAGTCAGAAGTTTTCAGTCCCAGTTCCATCTTCAGCTAGTGCACCAATACCAAACTTCAGGAATGACAGTCATAATGGGGTGCCAGGCTCCAAGACCCACAGTAGTGTGAGAAGCAACCGTACCTATCCGCTTTGTAAAGAGTGGGGTAGAAATCACCTAGGTGTGTGTAGAGCATGCAGTAAGGTATGTTTTGGATGTGGTAAGCTGAATAATAGGATGTAGGAGTGTAGAATAATAGCTCAGAGGGGTAGAGATTTGAGTTAGCAGGGTGACACTTCTAGTACCACTAGTGGTCAGCGCTAGAACAGATTTTATGCACTCCAGACTCTCCATGATTAGGAAAGTTCCCCTAACATAGATTTGGGTACGTTATGAGTCTTTTATTTTTATGATATGATTTGATAGACCCTTTGCTCCCAGTTGAGCTTAAGTTTTCAGCATGAGTCAATCAGTAAATCCAATAATTTAGTTTAGAAGTCCAGCAGTCAAGCAGTCAAATTCGTATGGTTTGTTTTTTCCACCTTTCCATCTAGTCATATTATCAGAAATCTTGAGAATGTAACTATTCCCAGATAGAACGCCTAGTAGTTGAGAGTTTAGCTCAGTTCATGAATCATGCATTAGTTTTAAATCCCAGATATTCAGTCACAATTCAGTCTATAGGTGCCCTGTGCATCACCCTAGTATCTCAGTGTTGTAAACATTCTTAGAAGGATATAGTATCCCAAGGGGGAGATGCACTACAACCCCCGAGATATCATGATCTAGACCTTTCTATTTTTTTAGTGTAACAAATTCAGTTTGAGGTAGTGGGTACTCATAGTTGACCCTTTAGTTCCAATATCATCTATAAGCTATTTACTCAAAGGCTCAGTTCAATTCACGATATTCAGTTCACGTATCATGTTTCAGACTCATTCATATTCTCATATTTTCGTTCATCCATGTTCAGTAAATAATCTTAGACTTATCAGTGTTCTTAGCTTGAGGTAATAGTCTTCCTTAGATCTACTCAGTTCCATGTTCAGTTACAACTATAATCCTTAGTAATACCTATTATTGCATAATCAGTCATGCATTCCCAAATCAGTTCAGTCATGTATTCCATGCATCATATATGCATATTTAGTATGGAAACTCAGTTGTCAGTAGTTCAGTCATGAGTAATGTTTCAGTTATGCAAATTTAGTATGTCGGCTTAATCTATCAGTAGTCCTCAGCAAAACTAGCCATATTCAAGGACGAATCTTCCCAAGGGGGAGATTTTGCAACACCCCATACTTTTTCCTAGCTTAAATACGCTCCTAGAAGGTCAAGAACTAGATTCAAAAATGAATACCATTTTATTCCTATGTAATTTTCAAGATTTCGAATTTCCATTGCATAGAAAATTGTATAAGATTTCCATCAATATAAAATTCGCCCAAATCTGACACCCGGGCGAAGAGCTATGGCCATTTTAGTAAGACAATGTGCCACTTGAGCTATCAGCGTGTCGCGGAGCCAGACAAAATGACAATCGTCAAAATTCAGTGAGCCTTCACAATCATGGCGCATTGCTCCAAGGTTCAAAATGGCAATGGTCCTTTTCCAGTTCTCCAACGTGATTCCACTGCGTCGCGGTACCCTTCCAGTTCGTATCCAAGGTGGAAACGCTATACCACCGCATCATGCCACTAACCAGTTTCCCAGTCATCCACTTTCCAGTGAGCTGGCTTTATTTCACTGCATCATGTCAGCATTTAAAATCGGGATTTTTATTCAGGTTTCGTTATTTAATTTCATGGACCATCTGGTAATTTCCCAAAGCCCCCAATCAGCCTAAATAGGGGATTTATACCCTTAATAGCCAAAATTTCTTATTATTTTCACTATTCCTCAAGAACAAAAGCATTTTCTCTAAAATTAGAAAACCCTAGTATCAGGAAATCAAGGTCAATTTCAAGAATCCCTCCAAGAACTCATCGAATTAAGGTATGTTAGATGTCATTCATTGGTCCCTTTGATCCATGAAGTCCACGAATCCTTTTCTAAAGTACAAAGATTAATGATTTATAATTTTTATGCTTGAAATAGATTCAATTCATGTTCATGATGTTAATTGGGTTCCAAATCATGTTTAACTATAAGTTTCCATGGAATTGAAATGGTTATATGATGAATTGTATGAATTTTATGCTAAAATCCTAGAATTGAAATTGAGTATTGTATCCATGATTTCATGTGTTGGCCATTGTTATGTGAAATAATTCATGCTCCCTATGTGTTTGATAAAATGCCTATGAGATAGAAATGGTGTCATTGTCACATAATAGCATGTATAGCCCAAGCATGTACAAGTAGATGCCTTACAAGTGTTTGATAAATTGTCTATGAGAACAAAATAATGCCATTATAGCATGCCAACATGTATTTCCCATTCATGTATAAATTAATGCATTACAAGTGGTTGTTGACATGTCTTAATGAGTGAATTATGAATAAGTGAACAGTGTCATGTTATTCAAGATTATGATATGCATTACTTTTATGCTATCGAGTCCTGGGGGTATTTAATACCCGACAATTTAGTTGATTACCTAGAGACAGTGTCAGTTTCAAGATAATCTTAGTCATGCCATAATCAGTAGAATTCTGTCAGTTATAGAACTTAGGAAAACTCAGAAACTTCAGTATCAGTCCAATACAATTTCAGTAATCATTTCAAAAACTCAGTGGCATTCAGTCAGATAACAGAATTCAATAGTGTTCCGTCAGTCAATGAAACCCAGTAAACTTAGTTAGATCATCTAGGTAACATGATCAGTAACAGATTCAGCCCAGTCTAGTACAGTTTAAGAATCAGTTCAGTGTCTATTCTATTGGGAGTAGAATTCAGCACCGAGTGAGACAGGGATGACGACTCCCCTATTAGTTAGGCAGAGTCGTTAGTAGTAGTTCCAGTACTCTAGAACTGCATAGCCAGTGCAAGATAAGGATTCAGCCATCAGATTAAGGCTTGGCTACCTCCCAGGGGTCACCCTTCAGATTAGGCTTGACTTCTTATTCTAGGTCACCCGTTAGATAGGCTTGACCACAGTAGTGTCTTTACCCATGGCATGGTACTAACACCCTTCCAGCTGGGGTTACAGGTTGGACTCCACTAGTTCATATAAGGGGCATGTCGGTTAGATAATTACTTCCCACAGTTTTAGTTTTAGTTTCAATCTCAGTCTTCAGAATAGAACTCAGTTCAGAATTTCAAAAATCAAGACTGTCAGATACAGTCACCTATCTCAATAAAGAACTTAGATAGTTCTACAAATTTAGGACTGTTAGATACAGTCAATCAGTATCAGTATCAGTATCAGCTGATTCAGAGATCACCCGCTAGAAATGCTTGATCTCAAGGGTCACCCATTAGATAGGATCAACCCTATAACAGTTATCAGTAATCCAGTACTAGTAGATTCAGTTATTAGTATTACAATGTGAATAGACTTAAATAACAGTTAGACAGTATCCAAAACTCAGTATTTAGTGTCATTATGACTTCAGTTACAGTTATGTACTCATGCATGTATTCTCACTCAGTTGTGTTTACATTACTTAGTCTGTTATAGTTTATGCATATGAACCCTTGTATTTAACCTTATCTCATCTAGAATACCAGTACATTCCCATATACTTTTCTCTTGCGCTATAGTGTCTTATACCATAGGTTCAGACACAGGGGCTCCCGATCACCCTTAGCAGTTCAGTTTCAGCCAGCAGCAGTGGACTTAGCAGTGAGTCCTCATCATTTGAGGATATTTCTTATTTTATTATTGCATTAGATTTAGTATTTTAGTAGATGAAGTTAGTTGGGGGATTGTCCCATCAACTCTACAGTTCAGACATATTAGAGGCTTTTCAGACTAGACTATTTTCAGATAGTTGTTTTAGTTTGGTTTTGTTATACCTTACCCAGTTGTATTTCAGTTTTGAACCTTATGGCAAGTTTCTGCCAAATTTTTACATTTTACAGTATTATTATTCAGTTATTGCAGCAGGTACCAGCCATGGGTTAGCTTGTGGTCCTTCAAGATTATGAGCACCGTGTAACATCTGAGGTCCAGAATCCGCGGTGTTACAAACTTGGTATCAGAGCCTAAGGTTCAACAGTATCCTAAGAAGTCTGAAAAGCCACATCTAGTAGAGTTTTGTGCATGGGAGTATAGCGCGCCACATTTATGTACAAGAGGCTATGAGATATTTTAGGAACAATTTCTCTTCTTTCAATATTCATGTCATATGAGTAAGCATGAGATCCAGTAAAACCCTCAGTTTAATCTGCTTATTTCATTCATTACAGAATATGCCTCATCGCAGAGCTAATGCCCGTAAAAATAATAACCAGCCACCTTAGCCAGCAGATGCTTTAAATGAGAATGTGTCACATGCAAAGTTTTGGGCAGCTTTTTAGGCGTTAGCCAAAGCTATGATAGCTAATTTTTAGGGTAACCGTCAGGCTGCAGCCCTATGTCAGCAAGATGGGGATTTAGCCACAGCCAGAATCAGAGATTTTATGAGAATGAACCCGTCAAAGTTCTTTGGGTCAAAAGAAGGTGAGGACCCACTTCTTTTTCTTAATGAGGTAAAGAAAATCACCCAGATTATATATGTATCTGAAGAGGAGAGTGTAGAATTGGCATCCTATAGGCTGAAGGATGTTGCTTATGATTAGGTAGTAATGTGAAAGAAGAGTAGATGGGAGGATGTAGCTCCCATAACTTGGCAGATATTTCAGGATGCATTCTTAGACAAGTTTTCCTACTTGAAATGAGGGAAGCTGAGATAGAAAAGTTCATGAACCTGAGGCAGGGCTCTATGATAGTGAAAGAGTATTGCCTCAAGTTCAACCAGTTGTCTAAGTATGCCCCTGATTAGATGGTTGAAGGACATAGTGTCCCAAGGGGGAGATTCACTATAACCCCTAAGCTATCATGATCTAAACCTTTCAGTTTCTTTTGGCGTAACAAATTCAGTTTGAGGTAGTATGTACTCATCGTTGACCCTCTAGTTCCAATCTCAGTCGTAAGCTATGTACTCAAGGGCTTATTTAGTTCACGATATTTAGTTCACGTATCATGTTTCAATCTCATTCATGTTCTCATATTCCCATTCATCCATGTTCAGTAAATGATCTTAGAATTATCAGTGTTCTCAGCTTGAAGTAATAGACTTCCTTAGATCTACTCAGTTCTATGTTCAGTTATAGCTATAATCCTTAGTAACAACTATTGTTGCATAATCAGTCATGCATTCCCGAATCAGTTCAGTCATGTATTCCATGCATCAGATATGCATATTCAGTATGGAAACTCAGTTGTCAGTAGTTCAGTCCTGAGTAATGTTTCAATCATGCATGTTCAGTGTGTCAGCTTAGTCTATCAGTAGTCCTCATCTTAACTAGCCACATTCGAGGACGAATGTTTCCAAGGGGGAGATATTGTAACACCCCGTACTTTTTTCTAGCTTAAATACGTTCCTAGAAGGTCAAGAACTAGCTTAAAAATGAATACCATTTTATTCCTATATACTTATGCATGTATTCTCACTCAGTCATGTTCACGTTACTTAGTCAGTTATAGTTCATGCATATGAACCCTTGCATTTAGCCTTACCTCATCTAGCATACCAGTACATTCTCAAATACTGACGCATACTTTTCTCTTGTTCTATGGTGTCTTATACCATGGGTTTAGATGCACGAGCTCCCGAGCACCCTTAGCAGTTCAATTTCAGCCAGTAGCAGTAGACTTAGCAGTGAGTCCTCATCATTCGAGGATGTTCCTTATTTTATTATTGTATTAGATTTAGTATTTCAGTAGATGAAGTTAGTTAGGGGATTGTCCTATCAACTCCGCAGTTCAAATAGATTGGAGGCTTTTTAGACTAGAGTATTTTTGGACAGTTGTTTTAGTTTTAGTACTGTTATACCGTATCCAGTTGTATTTCAGTTTTGAACCTTGTGGCAAGTTTTCGCCAAATTTCTGCATTTTACATTATTATTATTCAGTTATTGCAGCAGGTACCAGTCATGGGTTAACTTGTGGTTCTTCGTGATTATGAGCACTGTGTAGCGTCCGAGGTTCAGAATCCGGGGCATTACAAAGAAACAATAAGAATCCTTCCTGGCTAGGATTTTTTTACCATGACTAAGGGTCTATCAATTGATTGCATGGTAATTGGGTTATTTCTAAGCGTGTAATATGGAATACAGACCCTGCACTTTTATTTTATGAATTTCATCTCTTTGCTGACTTGAATAAAAACAATTCTTGTAATTATAACTTGAATGTGCAATTAAATTTTTTCTACTTATTATAAATCAAGTATTTTTTGTTTAGAATGGAGGTAATTGTACAAGGTAAAATCTGTAAGTCATGGTTAGACCATATATGTGTAATGGTCAACGCTCACACATACAAAAGATCGACGTAGCAAAAATAAAAATATTTCGATGAATGTGTGAGCATACTAGAGAGATATAGGCTAGGGATGAGGATATTCCAGAGAATATGAGAATAGCTCCTGTGATAGTCAAGGAGAGAGGAAAAATTGAGATGGTTCAGACATATGAACAGAAGATGTTTAGATGCCCAATCGACTTACCAAATATTTTGTGTGTGTATGTATATATGTGTATGTGTGTGTGTGTGCTATACATGTATAATAATCTAAAATATCTTCAATTTTGATAAAAATGTAGAATCCCAAGAATATAACTCTTCAAATGCTTTTAGAATTAGGAAATGAGTATAAAGACTAAATACTCTTTAGAGTGTCTAAAATATCGGTTTGTCATTAATTAGACAATTTCAACTTATAGAAAGGACAAATCAGTATAAACTTAAACGGGGAATATATTTTGGCTACATCTAATTTTACTCCTTAATTATTAGTTTGATGGCAATTTATCATGTTCCTTTTTAATTAGTCACATTATTTTATCTTCAAAATTTTATGTTATAGTTTTAATTTTTTTGTAATTAATGAAATAACGTACACAGAATAATTTATTTTTCATATATATATTTGTTCTTAATTAACGCTTGATACACGTGCAATGCACGTATATTAATCTAGTAATATAAATTTTGTAAAATAACTATTGGAAAGGTGTCATCTACCACCCTAATAACAATTGACCAACCTCACTTTGGGCGCTGCTTGCGGAGACGGAGAGAGAAAACACGCATAAGGATATGAATTTTTTTTATTTTTTTATTTTGGGTTTTTCAAGGTATCCCCACAGCCGGCAGCCGTGAGATTAATCCTCCGTTCCTCTATCAGCGCACTAAACGGTAGAGAACTGACCATAGAGTTTGCTCTATTCGCCAGAGGCGGGTATCGAACCCCCGACCTCTTGCTTAAGGGACATGGTGCTGAACCACCATGCCAACTCTAGTGGTTAAGGATACGAATTTTTAAATGTAAATGTATGTGAGAGACGTGTTGAATGCTAGTACCACGTGCCTTAATTTTGTTTGGATGGTGATGTTGTCTATAGCCTGCTCGGATGATGTCTCTTCCTTGGAAATGCACAATATGAAATCGAAAATGGGACAAATATATCACTCGATTATGATAAATAGTATGTATGTATTTTTCATAATATTTTAAATATATTAAACATTGAAGGATTCGTGCTATATATTATTTTTTAATCTCAATTTATGCGACACAAATAATTTAGATAATTAATTATTAAAATAATTTTAATTATTAATTATTGTGATTTATAATACTATTTCTTCTATGTCAATTTAAGTGACATTGATATAATTTCAAAAGTTAATTTATATGGCAGTAATATAATTTCGATAGTCATTCAAATATTTTATGTTGACATATGTTTTGTATCTATTTTATGAAATATTATTAATTTTCTAATATGAATATAATAATTAATTAGGGGTGATATAATAAAATCACGATTGAAACAGCGAAGAACTCATGTCTTAAATGACTTATAATAACTAATTAGAAGTGATATGATAAAATTACTATAAAAAATACTTGTGAAAAAAAGTATAAATAGGCATCATATAAGACATCAACTAAATTTAAAAAATTAAAAGTTAATTTATTATTTTTTGTCAATTTTTTATTAAATATTATATTTTTTAAATACTTAAATAACCTATAGTAATTAATTTGGGGTAATATAGTAAAATTACGATTGAAGCAACTGAAGCAGGAAACACAAGTAGGCATGTCGATTATTTTATATTTTTATTTAATATTATAATTTTTTTAATACTTAAATAACTTATAGTAATTAATTAGGGGTAATATAGTAAAATTACAATTGTAGCAGCTGAAGCAAGCAACACAAGCAGGCATGTCGAAGGCATGCGACATGCCTGCTTATTGCCACTTATTATATACAGTAATATATATTCCTATCATTAGTAAGATAGTATATATACGCCCGTCACACTAACAGTATGGGCATATATATACCCAAAAATGATAGAGGATATAAACGTATCATTGAATCATAATTCAGGGGTATATTTGTCCCTTTTTATTTTAATTTTTTTATCCCAAATAATTAATCCAAATTCATTATTGGACCCAATAAAATCACTAGTCGACCTAGTCTCAATTAAAATTCAAGAGACGTCAATTTAGCATATGCATTTTTTCTACCCCTACATATAACGATACATACACAAAATACAATAACACCCACTACTATCAATTTCAAAAAAAAAAAAAGTTACCATAATACCCCAAAACAACACAAAATAAATTAAACCCTTCGCGCTTCAATTTTTAGCAAAATTTCATCTGAAAAACACTATCCATCACCGGTCAGTACTACATAGCCACCGTCTTCGTTGAATCGAAAACACCCCACTGACAGACCAGCGTTGCAACCCTAACTCTGACCACCTCCGGTCTAATCTCCACTCCCTCCAACCAGTAAACACAAACTAGCAGTAGCGATCAATCACTCAATTTGATTGCGGTTCACGTTTAAAAGAAAAACAGAGGGAGTATCAGGTTTGAAACAAAAGTAGAGGTGGGATTGAGTTGGTTGAAATCGGGTTCGATGAGTTTATTGGGTCGGGTAGTGGATTTGGATTAATTATTTGAGATAAAAGAATTTAAATGGAAAAGAGACAAATATACCTTCGAACTATGATAAATGGTATATCTATATACCCTTCGTTATACTTTGAGTAAACATATGCTTCTACCGTTAGTGTGAGGGGCATATACGTACCATTTTATTAACGATAGGGGTATATGTGTATCCAAAATATGACGGAGGATATATACGTACCATTTATCATAATTCGGAGGTATATTTATTCCTTTTCCGATATGAAATTATATAACTCTCAACTTGAAAGATAAAATTTTAAAGGTTAAATTTTGAAGTTGTGATTTTTAAAATATGAAGTTATATTTTGGATATGCCTTTTCAAATGATAAAGGTGGATCCGTTATTTTTTGTCATGTCATATAGGCCCAACTTCGATATTTAATTGCTTCTATTTGAATTAGCTGAATATTACAATACGAGATTTATATAAAAAAAAAAAAATGAACAATCCAATCTACTTATCTATTTATTCGCAGAGATGAATGGGATCACAATAGAGATTTGTTTACGTGAAATGTAATCTTAAATGAAATGTAACCATGTAGAGATTCATATGTTAACATTGGGCCTATTAAAATTTACCTGAAAGAACTAATATTTTGTGATAAAGGTGAAAATTTCTTTTTGAAAATATTTTGAAGATATATTTCTAAAATCTAATCAAACTATATGACCAAATAAAAATTGAAAGATAAAGTTTTAAAATTTAATCCAATATATATATCAAGCACTAACGTGTTTTTTGATTTTCAAATTTATGAACTTTATAATTTAAATGATATTCAGGAGTCTTGGAGTAACTGATAAAGTTGCTGCTATGTGATCAGGAGATCACGGGTTCAAGTCTTGAAAACAGCCTCTGGCAGAAATGCAAGGTAAGGTTGTGTACGATACACCCTTGTGGTGGAACTCTTCCCCGAACACCGCACAAAGCGGTAGCTTTAATGAACCAAACTGGCCTTTCTCTTGACCACAAAACTAAACTTTGACTTAGCTGTTCTTACCTTCATTATTCTTTTATTTTGAATCTCAAGGATGTCATGGTAAATATGATTTTCTCTGTTAAATCTTAATCAAGGATTTATACTCTTGGGTCATCTAAATAGCAAATGAAATAAGCAATTGAAAAATAATTTTAACAAATATACTGCAGTAGATTAAAATAGGTATCGACAATTCCTAGCTTTATACATCAATTTTTTTGAGTTTCATATTTTTTTCCCATCCGGTATCCGCTACTTGCATTAGAGCCCTGATTAATTCGAATCGCACGGACCCATTAAGGTGACAACGCTTCCAACAGAGTTTTCTCCATACTCAGGATCGAACCGGCTAATCCAGATCACGCGGGCTCATTAAGGTGGTAGCGCTCCGAACAGAGTTTTCTCCATATCGGAGTTAAACTCTCAACCTCTGATTAAAGTGGAGCAATCTCATTCACTGCACCACAACCCATGTTGGTGAGTCGGAGTCTCATTATTATTCCCTATATTTAAGTTGGTTTGAGATTGATCATTTTTTGGATCCGTCTTTTCAATGCAAAAGGCGAAGGGAACAAATATTTTTCCCTAGAAAAAACAGTCTTGTTTCATAATTAAGAGCACTTTCTACATTTTTTTTCCTGTTATATTAGAAAATAATGAATTGTGTTCGGATAAGCATTTTGAGTTGCTCTTCTGACTGTATTTTCAGTTACTATATTTATTTTATAAAATATTTGTCCCGATTTAACAATTGTTTTGCAATATTTAAAGAATTCTTTTTCTGAATCTGTACGTGTTAATGTAGATCTTAGTATAATTAGTTTCTCTAAAAATATATTTCATATTTTTCCATTAACAATCTAATGTTTTTTGGGAAACGAATATTTTTTATCACTTTAAATTAGACATAAATTTTTTATCAGTCAATATACATAAGATAAAATCATTCTTTTCTTGTGACTCGTGACAAAAGCCGAAGTACATGGGAAATTTATATTTTCGACTTTACAGAAAGAATTACTTTGTGTTTACTACATCACTAAATTTAATGAAATTGTGTTATAAAATTGCTTATCTTATTTTTATATCAACAAAATCACTAACTTATATTTCGTGTCCTATAAATTAATAACTGAAATTCAAAAATGTACTGTTTTTCTACCCACACGCTGCCACCAACCGCTACACATTATGGATGTGCAAATTTTTGCTAAACTGAATCAAAAAATATGTTGATTGGTAGATATCAGGTTATTAGTTTAATTTGTAAGTTATGTTATTGGAATATTTAATTTGGTGCTAATTATTTTTAAAACTACTTTAATGATTTGATGGTAACCTAATAACAACATAATTTTTATTATCACCTTCTTTCTTTTGTGGTCTAATATCTTTTCCGTGCTAATAATAATATTTCATGATATACCCATTCTTGTGGCCATAGTCACATGTAACATTCTTGAATCTGGACTTTGACGTGCTTCTACTTATATCTCTGTCATTCTGACCTCTGAACTTGTTTCTTCCCCTATCTTTAGTAACAGAAACATCGAAGTGTGAAGCTAAAGAAGATGAGGCCTGAGATCTTCTTCTCATTTTTCATTTAAAAAATCACTCTTAGCATATTCCATAGTCATAACACCACTAAAGAGCAAAACTAGTCAAAGAAACTTGAAGAGTTTCCCAAGAGTCTGATAGAGTATCACTATCAGAAGTTCGTTATTTTCCGACTGAAAAAAAGTAGTCACAAGTTTCTGACTACTTCGGTCGGAAAATTTACTTTTTTATTTTTATTTTTTACAAAATATTATTCTGATACTATTTGTGACTACAATAGTCGAAATGTTTGGCGGGAAATTGCGAAAAATGTATATTTCGATCACCGTAGTCGGAAATAAAAATAATTAAATAAATATATTACTAAATATATAATTAGACCCTTATACGAAAATTAAATAATTATTTGAAAAAATTATTAAATATTTATTTCCTACCACTGTAGTCGGTATTATAAATAATTAAATAAATATATTGTTAAATATATAATCACACTCTTATATAAAAATTAAATAATTATTTAAATAGATTATAAAATATTTATTTTCGACCACTGTAGTCGAAAATATAAATAAAAATAAAAATATTATTAAATATATAATTAGACCCTTATACAAAAATTAAATAATTATTTAAATAAATTATTAAATATGTATTTTCGAATACTATAGTCAGAAATATAAATAAATAAATAAATATTATTACTAAATATATAATCAGACCCTTACACAGAAATTAAATAATTATTTAAATAAATTATTAAATATTTATTTCTGACAACTGTGGTGAGAAATATAAATAATTAAATAAATATATTACTAAATATATAATCAGACCCTTATATAAAAATTAAATAATTATTTAAATAAATTATTAAACATATATTTTTAACTACTGTAATCGGAAATATAAATAATTAAATAAATATATATTATTTAACTGATCATGTAGTTGATAAAAATAAATAATTAAATATATTATATATATCATCAACCGTTGTAGTCGAAAAATTTAAGTAATTAAATATTTTAAATTTCTACCTGATTGAAGTAATCGATGTATATTGGGGTTGGTGGAGTGGTAACGACGACGGTGAATACGGTATTGAAGGTCAATTCCACCAATTTCCATGTTGTATGAATCGCGCACTATATCTATATTGACAAATCAAATCAGTATTCTTAGGTGATGATATTGACGGTATTGAAATTCCCATCTTCACTGATTCGAGGTAAAAATTTGTTTCATTTTCTAAGTGGTCTATTTTTAGTAACTTTGATTGATGAGCAGATCGTAGTCTTCATTGTTGTGTCATTTGTGGTTCAAGAGTTTATGGTCGTGGTCATAGTAAAACCTCTTCAGTGTTTTCAGTGCTATTCTTTCTCTAAATCTGTTTCTACCATTGCAAACTTGTTTGAGTAAATGGTTAAATTATTCTGCATTTCTTATGTTTGCTAATTTCTACTGCAAGCCAACTGAGATGGATCTAGAAATTATGACTTCTTTTTAACAGTTAGTGCAGTATCTTATGTTTGAAAGAACCTGATCTACTGGTGGTGTTTTTTTATTGTGCGACTCCTGTACTTTATACTGATGTTACCATTGTTACTATTATTACTTTGATTATTATTGATTCTTACATGATAGATGCCTAGACTAGCGCTATTTAGGTAGTATCTCCTTTCTTGCGATTCTTATTTGTTGTCTTAAACGTTCACGTTGGTTGGTTGGATTTTTCTTCTATCAGCAAGGGTAGTTTGGTTGTTGAGAAGGTCGTAGAAAGAACTATTTGGCATTCCATGGTTCTGTTGTGATTGTAGCTGTTTTAGCACTTACTTTGGTTCTTACTTACATGAACTATAGAGGTTTAACGAGTGTCGGATGGATGGCTGTATCTCTTGGTATATTATTGATCCTACCTTTCGTGGTTATGGGGATCATTTCGATTCCCAAAATTAGGCCTTCGTGATGGTTGGTGCAAGATGTACATAGTATTGATTAGAACTTGTAGCTGAATACTCTTTTCTGGAATCTGAACTACATTAGATACTACAGCTCGAGTGGTAAGTTTTGTCTAATAGATATATGAAAAAAAGGTGTTTCTTAATCATATGTCAGCATGTCACCAAGACTATTTAGAGTGTTCAGTTATATATACAGAAAATATCTACCAAGCTAGAGTTAGATGATGTGTAAGCCATTTGGACTAATATGGAGTAGTTGTATGGCTTAATAAAGTAGAGTTTATTAGATCAAAGTATTGGTCAAGTTAAATAGGTATATGTACCTATTCTTGTTTGGCTGGTTTATCATCTGGTATTAGTCTTGATGTTGGTGTTATTGTTGAGATGGGTACTCATTCTCCGTTTGATGTGATTTGTGGTCCAGTTGGGCTGAGGTTGGCTCAAATGGGTGAAATCAGTAATTTCCCATTTTGAGACTTATTCGGCCTTTATGATTTTGTGGGATGCTTCTTCTTGGTAGTATATGTATGTGCATAATTTGTTGATAACCAAAGTGGGTGTCCATTGGGAGTAATTATTTTTTGCCATCGATTGAGTATTGATTCAACCAAATGCAGGTGAGATTGTTCTTTTATCAACATGCTTTCTTTTTATTTTCTTCTATTAAATTCTTTACCCCATCTGCTTGTCTCTCTTTTTTCCTTTCTTTTATCTTGTTTGTGAAGCTATCACATGGATTGAATTCCTTTCACTGATATAAAAAAAATTCTTTTAATTAAAATATTCTATTATTGCTGTCTACTTTACTATGTTGTATTGAATCTCTTAGTTTTTTGCTTGTGTCCACCGCGAAGTAGCATCTCTAAACAACCCCGTTATTATTTTTTTTCTCTTGTTTTTGTTTCTCTTCTCTATTATTATTACTGTTGTTTTTCTTGTGTAGATGGAAAATGAAGATCGTACATGGATGTATAATAGACAATATCCTAACCGTGCGGAGTTGAGGGAGAAATATAAAGTTGGGGTAGCTGGATTTATTGCTAAAGCAATGACACTTAATGATTTTCTTATTGAAGGGATAATTAGGTGTTCTTGTTGGAATTGCAAGTGTTGCAAGTTATTGAGTCCAGATGTTGTTACATTACATCTTTATAGGAAGGATTTTATGTTGAATTATACTATGTGGACAGCTCATGGAGAGAGTAGTACTGCTAATAATTTTGTTTTTCAGAATTATATTGAAAGTCCAATAAGAGAGAACAATGTTGAAAGTTCACGATATAGTGAGATGGTCAGGGATGCTTTTGGGACACACTCAGGGGCTCAAAATGAACCAAATGATGAGGCTAATCACTTTTATGAATAGTTAAAGGAAGCTAGTCATCCATTGTATGAAGGATCAATGCATTCTAAGTTATTTGTTGCCGTTCGGTTACTGAGTATTAAGTCAGATTATTCAATTTCTCAAGAGGGCATGAATTCTATCATTGGACTTATGAATGAACTTAACCCAAATAAACTTGACTTACCCAAAGATTTCTACACAACAAAGAAGTTGGTTTCTAAGTTAGGACTTTCATCAGAGAGAATTCATTGTTGCGAGAAAGGTTTCATGTTATTCTATAAGGAAGATGCAAATTTAGAACATTGCAAATTTTGTAATCAGCCTCGTTATAAGGAAGTCACGCATGCCAAAGGGAAGAAGGTTCATGTGAAGTCGATGCAATACTTACCCTTTATACCACGGTTAAAGAGGTTGTATGCATCAATGAGTTCTGCCCCTCATATGAGATGGCACTATGAAAATAAAAGACTACCTGGTGTTTTATGTCATCCGTCAGATAGAGAAGCATGGAAGCATTTTGATAGTGTGTATTCGGATTTTGCTAGTGAACCAAGAAACATTAGGTTGGGTTTATCTACTAATGGATTAACTCTATTTTTTGTTTTAGCTACACCATATTCATGTTGGCCAGTGATTGTGACTCTTTATAATCTCCTACCTGAATTTTGTATGACGAGTCCGTATATATTTCTAACTTGCATTATTCCAGGTCCTCGCAATCCAAAAGTTTTGATTGATGTATATTTGCAACTATTTATTAATGAGTTGAACTTATTATGGCATGAAGGTGTGGAAGCATATGATGTATCAATGAAAGAAAACTTTAGATTGCGTGCTACTTTGATATGGCCTATAAATGACTTTCCTGCTTATGGAATGATGTCTGGGTGGTCGACTGCAGGTAAGTTAGCTTGCTCTTGTTGTATGGAAGACATTAAAGCATTCACTTTGAAACATGGGGGTAAAAACTCATGGTTTGACTGTCACCTTCGATTCTTGCCAATGCAACATGAGTTTAGGAGAAATACCAGTGATTTTATGAAGAATAAGACTGATTTTGAGGAGCCACCATCAATTTTGTTGCGAGAAGAAATTTGGGATAGAGTCAGGAATCTACCTAAGGTAACAGAGTCTCCATCATCCAGGATACCTGGTTATGGTGTTACACATAACTGGACTAAACGAAGAATATTTTGAGAGTTAGATTACTGAAAGGATAATCTTCTGTCTCATAATCTAGATGCCATGCATATTGAGAAAAACTTCTTTGACAACTTGTTTAATACTGTGATGGATGTAAATAATAAAACAAAAGATAACTTGAAGGCCAGAATGGACTTAAAGGAGTATTGTTGGCGCAGTGAGTTGTGCCTGACATACTTAAACAATAAGATTCAGAAGCCCAGGGCTAGTTACACATTCACTTTGGAGGATAGAAGAGTGATTTGTGATTGAGTTAACAATTTGAGAATGCCAGATGGATATGCGTCAAATTTGTCTAGGTGTGTTGACATGAAGGAAGGAAAGTTGACCTCTATGAAGAGCCATGATTGTCACATTTTCATGGAGTCATTGATACCTATTGCATTTAGTTCATTGCCCGATAGAATCTGAAAGCCCATAACAGAGAGAAGCTTATTTTTCAAAGATTTATGTTCTAACACATTAAGGGAGGAGAACCTATTTTTGATGGATATCAACATTTGCTTAACCTTAAACAAGTTGGCAAATAAATTTCCTTCTATTTTTTTTTATGTTATGGAGCATTTTTCAATTCACCTTGTGCGAGAGGCACGACTTAGAGGGCTTGTTCACTGTAGATGGATGGTTCACTTTCAGAGGTATTGACTTTTAACATTTACTTTCATGTGTTTTAATTGAACATTATTTCATCTAAAAGATCATACTATGCAGGACCATTGACAAATGTAAGTGGACCATAAAAAACAGATCTCGAATTGAGGGATCAATATGTAGGCTTATTTGGCTAAAGAGACCTCTTATTTTTGTTCATATTATTTTGAACATGATGTACCATGTCTGAGAAACTGACCTAATAGGCATGATGATGGATACAATACAGATCCTTCAGCACCACCATTTTCAATATTCAATCAACCAGGTAAAGAAAGTCCGAAAGTTGATCCACTTTAATATTTGAATGAGGTGGAGCTTAAGTCAGCTACAACGCATTTATTATTAAATTGTCCTGAGGTCCTGCCTTTTTATAAGTGAGTATATTTATATTAACGACAATCATTCAAGTACTATCTAAGCTTTAACTAATGAAGGTCATAACTTTGTCGAACAGCTACTTCGTGGCTTTACACGGGGATGCTGCTGTTTATCCTATGTTTTCAGCGTGGTTTAGAGAATATGTAAGTTTAACTTTAATATTTAACACGATTTAAACTTTTGTTCAGTTTTATGTATATTTAAATTCTAACCTTTCTTGAACTTTTTATAAGTTCATAATCCAGATAAATTTGACCCAAATGGCCAATTTTTACGTGATATAGCTTGTGGGGACCTTATGCTAAAGTTAGGAAGTTTTCTAGGTACTTTGTCAATGTGTACAGATTTCATATAGAAGATTTCTCTAAGGGCAAGAAAACGACTAATAGTGGGGTGTGGGTGAAAGGTGATGGTGGTGTTGATTATTATGGTGTGCTTCAAGAGATTTTAGAACTTGATTATCACGTTAGTTGGCCAAAGAAAAAGTTGGTACTCTTTCGGTGTAAGTGGTACGATCCTACACCTAGGTTAGGTACAAAGGTGCACCCTCAGTACAAAATAGTTGAAATTAAGCGATCAAGGGAGTATGGACTCTATGATCCATTTGTCATTGCACAAAATGTGAAACAAGTGTATTACGCTCCTTATCCTTTGTGTAAGAATAAATCTGCATGGCGGGTAGTTATAAAAACAAAGCCCGTGCATAAAGTTGAAGTAGAGGATGCATTGGATGTAGCGTATCAGAATGACATTTCTAGTGTTAAAGAAAGAGTGGATGATGAATTAGCAGGTGAGTTGCAGCATAGTGAAGGCCTATATGAAGAATTTGATCCTTCTGATCATAGATTGGATGTTAATGATTATGGAGAAGGAACATCCGGGGCAAACGACGAGGAAGATCCAATCGATGAAAATGAAATAAGCGAGGAAGAATCACTTGATGCAAATGAAACAAGCGAGGAAGAGTTACTTGATGACTATGAAACAAGTGATGAGGAAGAATTGATGAATGGCTATGAAACAAGCGATGAGGATTGAGTTTCCACTGATTTCTTCAAACTGTTGGCTTTCTTTGGGGAGTGGAAGACCAAAGCCTTTGCTATAGTTCTATTCATTGGAACAGCAAATGCTGCAGGTTTTGGATTTTTCACACTACAAAAGGAATTTGGATTTGGGATACATTTTTTGTTTCTAGGAGTAGTAAGATACTTGGCTTTTGCTGGAACTTTTATATTTCTATTATTGCATGTTGATTCTTTAGCCTCAGTTATTATTTTGTTATTTCTGCCTGCTGCTACTGCATCTTTTTCATCCTCTTTGACCCAAGTGTCTATAGGAAACCGCCTCTCTGCCTTCTCTAGGTAGGGTTAAACGTACAATCTACCCGCCCCAAACTCCACTTGTGGGATTACAATGGGTTTGTTGTTGTTGCATATCGAGGTCCAAACAAGATATTATTTGGCAAAATTAGAGCATAGTTTTTGAATGTTCGAGACTAGTTGGGTAGCATCATGTATGGGGATTAACTATTTGATATAATAATATGCATGTGATTGGGACTAAGACATCTGTATAGAGTACAATGCATTTACTATCTCTTTCCTACTGTTCTTTTGCTAGTTCACTGTTCTTTTCTGAATAACTTCACTCATTTTTATAGTGGATTTTTTAGTACAGAGGATTCCCCCTCTTTTTACTTATAAGGGCTCAAGAATCAACACTTAATACTTGGTTAGTATCTTTAGTATTTTTACTTATCATGAACTTAGGTTTCCCTTACTAAGGTAGCTAAGGTTTGATGAAAGCAGCATCTGTTATTGCTATTAGTTGTTGTATTAGTGCTAGGAAAAGAACTAGTAGGTTCAATGTGTAATACTCCGGCATTGTGTACAGCCTGGTAGACTGGCAAAACCAATGCAAGACCTAAAACATAATTCACAATGTGGTTGCAGTGCCATGGCAGACTGCTAACGGTTGATTGGTTACTAAATGTGTGTTGTGCCAGCTGGAAGATGAAACAAGGGATCATATATTTGTTGAGTGTCATTATGCATGCTATGTGTTTGTGGATCAAATTACTCAACTGGATGCAGTTATACTGTGTTAGCCAATTGCTTGGACCAACTGCTTTCAGTGAAGTTTCTTGCTTATCATAGTTATTGCCTTTTAATATCTGCTACCTTCTGTTGTTTATTTTTTTTGTTATCACACTATTTTGTTGTTGTTACTGACTCACTGTGCTTTTTTAAGAATGCTTTGTAATACTTTCCTTATTATTACAAAGCATTCTGAAATAATACTTTCCTTATACGGTGTTATGGCAATTGCTTGCATGTATTTGATTTTGTTCAAATGATTGGATAGGTTATAGGCACCGCGATTTGAAAAAACAGATGCTCGAAGCTAAAGAATATGTATTTGGAATGTCAAATGTTTAGGGAGTTACCTTTATATTCTGTCAGGAGTTTGGATTGCTCCACCTAAGTAGAACGAAAAGAAGGAATTGGAAAATAAAAAGGGGGAGCTATATGGAGACAATCAAGAGTGATTCCATGTCATGTTCTCTACCAAGTAAACTATATACACCAGTATAGTGACACTTTTCAAGGCTATGCCAAAGTTTGCGAGATAAAGTCCCCATTGAAAGAGCAAATGATTATTACTAAAGGTAATGGAGTTGAGTCTACTCATATGACATTATATGAAGTCGTCTGAATATGTATGGCTAAATACTTATCACTAAGTTGATCACCTGGTATCGTTCAGTAGGTCAGTTTCACAATAGTACTCTGATTAAACAAAAAATCTTTCAGTAGGTAAGTTTCATAACAGTACTCTGATTAAACAAAAAATCTTACACGCTTATGGTTGAACTTTAAAGTTAAAAGAGGGCTTTAAAATGAGTCTAATTTATTGGGTACAGCCTGGTAGACTGGCAGTGTGTTTCAAAGTAAAACTTTGTAAAGTCAGACGCACTTCCATTCTCAACATGCTGCTTTTGTTAGGTTTGCCAACAATTGTTTTCTCCACTTAACTGTGTGTTCCAATTGCAGAACTTTGTAAAAGCAGACACTCTTCATTTTCAAGATGCTCCCTTTTGTTATGTTTAGTCAAATCTCATAAGAACTTCCCAACTTTCTCTTGAAAACTATTTATAGTGAGATCAGGTGTAGATAGAGATCATCTTCATCTTTTTTTTCCAAGTAGATGGACATCTTCTTGTGAAAGCTGTTGGCACTTTATGTTCTTGCTGAAATATAAAAGTAAATTGATGTCAACTGTGAAGTAGGGAAACAATGAGAGAAACATTAACTTTATTAGCATTTGATATATTATACCTTTCAGCATGTCTGCTTAGTGCTTCCTGAAGTCTCACATTGGGGCTTCTAGCAGCCATTACCTGATTACATAGAAAACAACATTAGAATTTAGAATTCAGTACAATATCAATGTGATCATCACTATATTACTGTTCTTACTATGAAGAAAATAACCACAATTTTTACATGAAGGCGCAAATGTTCCTTTCAAAGTCTTTGGATCCACACAAGGATTAGGGCCTTCCAAAAAGCAGAAAACACTTTAGATGAGAAATGATATTAATGGTGACTCTAATTATATAAAGGATGGCAAATTTTCCTCCACATTAGTTCACTATGTGTATATATTTGATTCAAATTGAGCTATTTAGTGAAGGTGCAGGATGCTCATGTGTATATATTTGATATTGATTTTCTGGTTGAATATAAAAGTTACAATTTTGTTGTTTTGAACAATTTGTTTCTTCCTAGCCATTTTGGGATGTTTGAACTTTAAAATTGTCTCGTCTTAATCACAGAATTGGGTACCCCTATCACATCAGCAAAACCAAACAGCTTCAGTTGTAGAAGTATTTAGAATCATAGAGGAGGTATGAATCTTACTTACTGATATTGTCCTTTTCATTTGAATAAATTTGATTTCAACCCCTATTTATCTTTAAGATATTATAGGGTGAAGCTACTGTAAGTGTGAATATTTCCTTAGTGTTCTCCGGAGGTAGTGGTATGGACTGCGTACATCTTACCCCTCAGACCCCACTATGTGGGAATATACTGGGTTTGTTGTTGTTGTTATTGTTGTTGTTTCTATATTTGAAATATTCCTTGGATGCTTTACGGATATATACTTTTTTCTGCTGAACTTTGATTCAAAAGTGAATAGAGAGGAAACTCCGTGCTAATAGTTCTTATGAATTGTCCATGTTACAACAACACTACAGTAGATTGGAACTTGGATGTGAATACTCTTTTCTAGGAATCTGAACTACAGTAGATACTACAACTCGAGTGGTAAGTTTTGTCTAATAGATATATGAAAAAAAGGTGTTTCTTAATCATATGTCAGCATGTCACCAAGACTATTTAGAGTGTTCAGTTATATACAGAAAACATCTACCAAGCTGAGTGTTGTCTGTTTTGTTCAATTTGGTTGTTTCCCAAGTGGTTAATAAAGAAAATTAATGGCATCAAAAGGTCATGGTAATGGACGGCGTAAGAAAGGTAAGAAAGGACCTGATAATCTTCCCGTAGGTTAATATACAACACCACCACCACCACCTGTTACCACAACTCTTCAGCCAGCTACTACAAATATTCTTCCTCCTCCAAGGGAAAATATTTCATTACCAAATGCATTTTTCATGCCCCACTGCCCTACCAGTTATAGCCCTCTTCTCCCCATAATAGTATGCATAGTAGCTCTTCATCTGTACCTTCGACATCATCCACACCTAGCCTTTCTGGATTGAGAATTGGAGGTCCTAGCACATCAACATCGCCATCCATTGATAGTGGTACAACGTCTAATGCTACAGCGGTTGCTTCCCAGATTCTGAAATTTAAAGAGCTAGTAGAATATGACGGCAATGGGAGGCTAATTATTGCCCCTGATGGTAATGAGTAAGTAACCCTTATGTTTTTTCGTAATTTTTAAAATTTTCGGAAGCTAAGATACAACAACAACAACAACAACAAACCCAGTGTATTCCCACCTAGTGGGGTCTGGGGGGGGGTAAGATGTATGCAGTCCATACCTCTACCTCTAAAGAGGTAGAAAGGCTGTTTCCGATCGACCCCCGACTCAAGACACAAGACACCGCACAAATATATAGATACATAGATACATAGTAAAGCACAGAACAAGATTTCATTACATAAAAACGGCACCCATAAGTAATAAAAACAGAGAAAAGCAGACAGGATCGTAATAAAACATGGAACCAGGTACCATAGCAAGAATAATACCCCCACCAAGTAATTCCCTACACTAGCGACCTAAACTGGCCCTAGCCTTCTGCCCTAATTCGCGTCCTCCAGATCTTCCTATCTAGGGTCATGTCCTCGGTGAGCTGTAACTGCTCCATGTCCCGCCTAATCACCTCACCCCAGTACTTCTTCAGCCTACCCCTACCCCGCCTAAAGCCATCCAACGCTAGCCTCTCACACCTACGAACCGGGGCATCCATGCCCCTTCTCATCACGTGTCCGAACCATCTCAATCGGACCTCCCGCATCTTATACTCCACTGGGGTCACACCAACCTTCTCCCTGATAATCTCATTCCGAACTCTATCCCCTCTAGTCAGCCCACACATCCAACGCAACATCCGCATTTCTGCCACCTTCATTTTTTGGATGTGGCTGTTCTTAACTGGCCAGCACTCCGCTCCATACAACATGGCCGGACGGACTACCGCCCTGTAGAATTTGCCTTTAAGCTTGGGCAGCACCTTCTTATCGCACAACACCCCCGACGCGAGCTTCCACTTCATCCATCCCGCCCCAATACGGTGCGAGACATCCTCGTCAATCTCGCCGTTACCCTGGATCACGGACCCGAGGTACTTGAAACTATCCCTCTTACATACCTCCTGTGATTCCAACTTCACTACCACCTCATTCTCCAGCCTCACGTCATTAAACTTGCATTCCAAATACTCTGTCTTGCTTCTGCTCAACCTGAACCCTTTAGACTCAAGCGTTTGTCTCCACACCTCTAGTTTGTCATTCACACCCCCTCGCGTCTCATCAATCAAAACTACATCATCTGCAAAAAGCATACACCAAGGCACCTCCCCTTGAATATGCCACGTCAACACATCCATCACCAAAGCAAACAAAAAGGGACTAAGAGTAGATCCCTGATGCAATCCTGTCAAGACAGTGAAATGCTTTGAGTCCCCTCCCGCCGTCCTCACCTGAGTCTTCGCTCCATCATACATGTCCTTAATTGCTCTGATATACGCCAGCGGGACTTCACTCACCTCCAAGCATCTCCAAAGCACCTTCCTGGGGACTTTGTCGTATGCCTTCTTCAGGTCGATAAACACCATGTGCAGGTCCTTCTTCCTTTCCCTATACTGTTCCACTAGCCTTCGTACCAGGTGGATTGCCTCCGTCGTCGAGCGGCCAGACATAAATCCAAACTGATTTTCCGAAATAGACACTATCCGTCTCATCCTCACCTCGACCACTCTCTCCCAAATCTTCATAGAGTGACTCAATAACTTAATCCCCTATAGTTATTGCAACTCTGTATGTCACCCTTATTCTTATAGAGAGGGATCATGGTCGGAAGCTAAGATAATTTAATATAATTTTATTGCACGTTTATTCCCGCATATAGCGCCAGACATATGGTTATAGAAGCAATTAAACCATTTTATACGGAGCGGTGGGGTAGTTGGAACGAGATTCAACTCGACATTAGAATTCTTATGTTGAACCAGTTTGTGGTATAATCAAAATCAAAGAATTTACTATTTCAGTATGCTATCAATGATGAATTTACCTTTTTATCCATCAACTCATTTGATGACTTTATATTAAACTATTTTACAGACAAAGTGTGCATGGAATTCTTGTTATGAAAATGAAATACAATCCATTTTCAAGTTGAAAATAGCTCTACGGATCAAAGAATACTTGTATGAGGCCCGGAAGAACTTGGAAAAACCTGGTTGGCTGAATGCTGATGTGTGGGTCAAGTTATTGGGAAAATGAGATACTCTTGAATATAGGGCGAGGAGGGAACGGGCAAAGGCAAATAGAGCATCTCAAATGGGTGGCTCGTTGCACACTGGAGGTTCGATGAGTTTTACTACCAACCGACGAAGACTGGTAATACTAGCTTAAATTTCTGATTTGTTCGGTTCAGTTCAATGTTCTAATCAGTACTAATCTCTTGCCAAATATATATGCTTTTATTGCACTGTATATGGTTGATTGGTGTCTGGATTGATCTTGCAAGTTTAAATGGCTGTCTCAAACATTAAAGGCACGCTTACTGATCAAAAAGAAAGAATAAGGCATGTTTAGCATCCTGCACAATTTGTAATTGATTGTTGAGCCTCAACTGTTGTATACTATATCATCTATTCTAGGTTATGTGTATATCTACAGTGTCATTGTATTCAACATTAAGCATGTCCCATATTTCATGGTGGAGCCATCATAACTATTTTGTCTGACGTTGAATCATATGGTCAAAGTGGTGTATAGAACTGAGGACTTAGGTATGATGAATTAGCAAGTTTGTTATTAGAGTTTCCTAGGGCGTTGCTTTTTAAAGTTTTGGCTCTACACGAGTGGATTCTTTCTTATAGTTGTGGTCTAAAATATATGGTGTCTCTGTCTTATCATTTTTACATGAAAGATTGATAAGTGGTTCTAACAATCTGATAATTGGTTTGTATGGTATGATGTCTTTTCAACTTACATAAAGAATGAAAATGTTCCTGTTTTTAAAGCAAAAGGCATGTTGCAATTTGAAGTATAACTCACTATATACAAAGATTACTAGATTTGTAGTCTTAATCAAAATATTGGAAAGTAAGAGATGTTTTTGACGCTATAAAATCTAATGCAGACGTGTACTAATTTTCTGCAGCAAACACTAAACAATAGACAGTTTGCGGATATTACAAAAAGTAAAGGGTAAAGAAATCTTTATGAAGTTATATACACGGTCAATATAATGAACTTTTTGCATGACATCTATAGGTAATCATCCTTAAACTTGCATTTGTATTTTTGAAAATAGGACAGGTTATCTGCTACACCAGGTAAACTGGCCCGATGGTGTAGAAAAAAAATTTACATTGATGGTGGATATATCTTAAACTCATATTTTTCTTAATCATAATGTGCTGGTTAATCAGTTACCAGCATATACTATCAGTAGGTTTGTAGATGAAGCAATAACTAGCAAGAAAAGCTTTAAATTGAAAAGCTCAAATTGGATAAAGAGGTTAGGATCTTGAGAAATTGGCAGTCCTATATCATCCTCTAAGACTTGATGCGACCTTCATGACACTACTCTATTATGCCGTGTTTCACGGTACCTCTGAATTTGGATTATTTCTCTCTGGGTTCAAGTGCTGATAGTATCAGCCATTTCCTGTGTTGTTTACATTAAGTTTAGTAGTGGTGTTGGAGAATGGGTGTAGACTGAAGAATGTTTAGGTTCTAATTGATATTCATGCTCCACATAGTTTTCTTGATCTCACTGCTAGAGACTGGACTTAACAATAATGTTTGTTGAACTGCATCTAATACATATCAGTGCTCAAATATTCTCCTGCTTGCTCTCTTCCTTGTCCCAGCAGCCTCTCCTAGTAACCTTTGATAGTAGTTGACAAAGATCTCAGATTTGTTTATGATCATGTTATACCTGACCCTGCTCATCCTTCAACTGAGTAACTGGCCGCATCAGATTCTCCTCTTTAATGCTGTAAAGATCCATTGGATTATTTTGTAGTTGTGCTTGTAGAGTCTGCAGTGCATTCCTATCATCATTAGCCTGCTCGACTAAATTACTGAAATGTTGCTTGTGTAATTGCTTGAACTTAGTCTTTAGAAGTTTAAACTTCCTCACCACCCTATACATACTATAACCATCAACAGACATAGTCCTTCCTTCTGGCAATAGCTTTTGGTAACAAGTTTCGCTTTAAATATTTCTACCTCTTCTGATGGCTGATAGTTGATCTTATAGATCCTTCTGCAACTAATATGCTTCTTCCCTCTTAAATAGTACATTGTCATGTGATTTCTCTCGTTTTGTACTGCCACATTTGCATAAAGGATCTGTCTGCTTGTGTTTTATCTCATATTAGCTAGTACTCCATGTTATTTTTCAATTAAAGTTACTTGTAGAGTAATCGAACAGTGGCCCCAAAATTGTTCTCGAGTGATAATTTATGGCTTTGTGCTAAGTGCTACTGGATCACTATAGTGTGATATTGGGTTATGTGTCTTAATCACATTCAAGGTGTTCTCATATTGAAGAAATGCATATAAGAAGTTTAGTATCATTAGAAACATGTTTCTTTGCTGCTCCTCAAATTTCTAGGAAGATCCATGAAACAAAAAACAAGTAACCTCTTACAGGTTGAGGCTTAATTTTTTACGAGTTATTTGATTGGAGATGGAGAATTGATTGATTAGGAAAAAAAAGAGAAACAATAAGTTTCTAATTGTATATAGTTAGTTATTAGTATATGCTCAATCTCATTTATATTAGTCTCTTTCCTACGATTCTAACACTTAAGTCTTCAACATGCTACAATAGGCAGTGTGTACCTCAACAATAAATTCATCTGGTTGTTTGAGAAACCAGTTAGTTCATACTTGCATTATTTTTTTTCTAAAATTTTTCAGAAGTATGAAAATGGGGGAAAAGAGCCCGCTTTTATTGAGGTCTACGAAGAGACGCATAGGAAGAAACAAAAGGATGGTACAAGAGGAAATTGGGTCGAAACGCGTGCTAAGGATGCATATGTAAGATAATAACTTTTACATACATTGTTTTATGATTACTCAGCTTTACTTGTTTACATACTGACAAATAATTTTTCTTTCAGGAAGAATTTCAAAAAAGCATAGAAGACTGGTGTCAAACCCAACCTACTTCAGAGGATGATACCATGGTCCAACCATAACCTGCAGAAATGACTAATATGTGGACAGCTGTGGTAGGTGGTCCAAAGAAAGGTAGAACCTACGGGACAGAGTTTCTCCAATCCTCGAGTAGTCCTTCGTTGTTTCCCAGTTCCTCTTCTACTTTGTAAACTGGGGAAGAAATGGAAGTGATGAATAAGCAAATTGTGGAATTGACGCAGAAATGTGCAGCTAACGATGCTAAATTTGCTAAATTTGAAGAGTTGGTTAAGAAACACATGCCTCAAGTATTTCATGATGAGGAAGATAGTGAATCTGATGATAATTAGATTGTAGTTATTGTTCTTGTTGTGACATTTAGATATTTAAACAATTTGATTTGATATTTGTTTTGGATGTTTTAAAGTGGTTTTATTTATAAATTTTTGTCGTGTTTGATCCTATTGTGAAAAATGCATTAGTTATGTTGTTTATAACCCGAGAGCAGTGTAAGTCAATGCAAGATTTAATTATATAATTGTTGGTGAATATTTTTATTAAAATTCTGACTAAAGTAGTCAGAAGAATAATTATTTATTAATGTTCTGACTACAATAGTCGGAATGATTATTTTATTAAATAATTTATTCATTAGTTTCTGACTACAGTAATCGAAAAAAATATTTATTTATTAAAATTCTGATTAAAGTAGTCGGAACAATTAGTTTTAAATAATGTATTTAGTATAGTAGTCGAAAAAATTATAATAATTAAATAATTATTTATTACATTTCCGAATGTAGTAGTCGGAATAAATATAATTATTAAATAATTATTTATTAATTTTTCGACTACGGTAGTCGGAATAATTATAATTATTTATTAAATTTTCGACTACATTCGTTGAAAAAATTATAATTATTAAATAATTATTTATTTTAATTTCGACTACCATAGTTGGAAAATTTATAATTATTAAATAATTATTTATTAAATTTTCGACTACAGTAGTTGGAATATTTGTAATTATTAAATAAATATTTATTAAATATCTGACTGTGTTTCTGACTATAGTAGTTGAAAATTTTTCGACTATAGCAGTCGGAAATATTTTTCCGACAAGCTATATTTCGACTACCATGAAACAGCCTGAAAGTAGTCAGACTTACCTTATTTTCCAACCACATTTCGACTACATTAGCCGTCGGGAATATAATATTTTCTAGTGGTGTATTAAGAAGTCAGAGTTTCTGAATTTCTTTATCAAACTTTACACCATTTTGAACAGCTGGTCAAGGACATCTTAAAATTATTTATATGATAAAAAATAGGACTTCCCACTTTGTACATGATATTTATCAATTATTTCTACAGAAACAACTTGTTATTGTCAGTCTTTGAAGTATAAAGTACCTCAAGCTTGTCCCACAAACTTCTGACATGTGTCTCATTCATAATAGGATTTCTAACATCATTTTCAATCCATTGTTTGATAGCCACAAATTTGTAGGTGCTCAAATTTTCAATCCTCATCTGTCATGGACTGAGGTTTATTAGAAGAAAGCACATAGAAGATCTTTTATCTTGTATTTTCAAATATGATAGTTACTGCCATAAATCGAACTTTATTTATTCACATAGGAAGATAAAAAAATTCATAACCCAACAGGTAGTGATATATTGTATCAGTCAAAATGATCGTTGTTGTAGGCTCTATAGTACCAAGTTGCCTATTTGTGTTTGTGCATCTCAAAGTTTTTTTAGTTAAATTTTTCTTATATTATTGCAACTTGTTGACATGTGGGGTATTTACATATATTACTATATACCAATAGTTATTTATAGTCTTTGCAAAATTTTGTTCTTACGGAATTTTGAAGATTGAAGTTACAAGTCAAGATGCAAGTTTAGAAGATGCACAAGTTTATTATTATTTTGCTAAAGAAATTACATAAAACTTGATATCATAATCTAGCTCGAGATGTAAATTGGTTAAGTATTTTTTTTTACTAAGCAAATATTGATATATATCATCCTCATATATTGAAATCTTCAGATGCAATTTTACATTTAATGATGAAATTTATAATTTTATGATATGAAGTTCTAGGACGTACCATTGGTGGTAAATTATAGACATGAATATTGTTTGATTTCTAAATGTTAATCTAGAACGAGTTAGTTACTCGTCCTCTAAAGGTTAATCAAGGACAAGTTAGTTGCTTGTCTCTAAAGGTTAACCAAGGATTAAGTAATTGCTAGTCTCTAAAGATTAATTTAGGACGAGGTGGTTTCTCATTGCAATAGAGTAATTTAGAATTAGTATTTTGTCATCGCGAAAAAGGTTTAATGACCAAAAGATTACTACTTTTCAAAGATGAAAATTGTCTATCTAGAACGAGATATATAGTCTCCAAAAGTGTTTTAACGACCAGATATGTGCAGTCTCTAATAACATTTAACGACCATCTATAGCACCCCGTTACAATTAACCTTTAGTGAAGAAGGCTATTAGAACGAGAGATGACCAACAATTTTCTGTTAAAAGGAGAAATTTGCAACTAGATTCGAATTTTTGGGAGCGGATTTTCCTTTCTTAGAAATTGATTTTCTTGTAGTGAGCTTTACTTAATTATTTGACTTGTTTATATTTGTCAAACCTTTAAACTTATTTCTTCTATAATTGAATGGTGATGTCAATTTGATAGTAAGACTCCAAACTTGCAAAAGTTTTTCATGAAAATACTAAGGGTGTGTTTGGTAAGAAGGAAAATGTTTTTCATTAAAACTATTTTTTAGAAAATGTTTTCATAGAAAAGATGTTGGTTTCTTACATATTTTTTATGTTTGGTTGGTGAGTGAAAAAATATTTCGAAAAATACATTTTACTGTTTGGTTAAAGAGTAGAAAATACTTTTTTATAAAGATAATTTTTGACCCCGGAAAATACTTTTTTTTAGATGTGTTCAATATGGAGGAGAGAAATATTTTCTAGGAAAATAAGTTGTTTCTTACTTATATACCTGCATTTTTTATGCAAGTAGGAAAATATTTTTAAAAGTATTTGTATATTTTTAACAAAAAATAATGAGAATGAATAGGGTAAGAAGGATAGGATAATAAAAATTTTTTGAAACTCTTTTAAAAAATAAATTAAAATATTATTTTTTTAGTGGGGTTGGGGGAGGGGGGAGTGGGTTGGTGTGTGTATGTGTGTGAGGAGTGGCGGTGGTGGTGGGGTTCAGAATAGGTGGTAGGGACTGGGTAGGAAAAAAGTTTTGAGTTTTTTTTTTTGAAAAATAAATTAAAATAATAATTTTTTAAGGGATGGGTAGGGGGTGGGAGTCAGGATAGGGTGTAAGGGTGTGGTTAAAAAATAAATTTAATTTTTTTTTGGGAGGGGGGGATAGGGATTGGATAAGGGGCGTGGTAAAAAAGTTTGATTTTTTCTAAATAATTATATTTTTTTAAGGAGGGCTGGTAGGGGTAGGGGTAGGGGATGTGGCAGTAAAAAAGTTTGAACTATTTTTAAAAGATTAAATATATTTTTCAGATTAGGGGTAGTGGGGTGGAGGTGGTAGGGGATTGGGTATTGGGATAGAGTGGGTGATTTTGAGAGTTGTAAAAACATTTCAACTTTAGAGTGAGGTTGAAAGAGAATTTTGAAAAATATTTTTCCTACTTTCTGTCGGAAAGTCATTTTCCTTAAATTTGAGAAAAATAAGTTAATTTGAAAAATATTTTCTAAAACAATTAAGCCAACCAAATATGAGAAAATTAGAAAACATTTTTCAAAAAATATTTTCTTCATACCAAACACACTCTAAGTTTAACTTGCAACTCACCTGGTTGTGAGAGAAATTGAAGTGTGTTTGAACATGTGATTGAACACATGAGAAGAAAATTTACTATATCCAATTTCTATATTTCATTATTAGTAGTATCTGTCACAGCCTTTTTTATCAAAAATAATAAATTTTAAGTTTGAAAGGGTTTTTATTATTATGTGACAAAAGATAAAATTTATTTCGAAAATGATTCTTTTAAATTTAAACTCAGAGTCGTCACTTGGCATAAATCTGGTGTACCAAGTCGCTTTTGAAAATTTATTTTCAAAATAATTTTTTGACTCTTTCAAAACTGGTCCACGAATAGAGATTTCGGTTAAGTAATTCTGTTAATCGAGAAAAAGGTGTTTGGCATTCGTCGGTCCCGTGGTTTGACCACGGTCGCTTCGGGAGTATATCAACTAGTACAACACTATGAAATGCATAAGACAAACCAAACAAACAACACACAAAAACAAACAATCAAATAGTCAAAACCCCAAAATAGTGTCCAATCCAAGTTTTTACAAATCGAAAAAAATGCTGAAATTAAAACTAAACTATTCTAACTATCCTAGTTCTGCTTGTCGCGCCCCCTTTTAAACCAAAAAGATTATGATTTTAAGTTTGAAAGGGTTCTTATTATTAAATGACGAAAATGAAAATTTGTTTTCGAAAAGGATTGTTTATATTCAAAACTCAGAGTCGCCATTTGGCATAATCCGGTATGCCAAGTCACCTTTAGAAAATCCTTTTCAAAATGATTTAACTCTTTAATCTGGTGTACGAAAAGAGATTCTGGTTAAGGAATTCTGTTGACCGAGGAAAAAGTGTTAGTCAATCCTCGATCCCGTGGTTCGACCACGGTCGCTTGGTGGAGCATATCGGCTAATTTGACACTATGAACATATAAAGCAACAAGCACATAATCACAAAACAAACAAAATCAAAGTTAGTGTTCAGTCCAATTATACAGTCCCAAAATAGAAAAATGCAGAAATGTAAACCTACGCTAACCTACACTAACCCTAAACTATGCCCCAATGCTTTGCCCGATGACTTGAACCTGATCACAAACCTCCTTCGAAGACATAATACATTGAGGCATTCCCCGGTGAATAAATACATGAATCCTCGGGACATTCCCCGGCTAAATGAATACACTTGAATCGATTACGATAAACTAGAAAACATTCATCACACATACATTCAAACATTCATCAAAATACCATTCCTAAACTTTTCCTACCCGAACCTAAATGCTTGCCTATTAGTTTTGATATAAAATGCGATATTATCAAACTTAGCAGATTCGACGCCTATTTGCATTAAACAAATATCAATTAATCAATACGAACTAATCACGTTTATTTTTCGATCCATTTTCAATTCACACCCCCCAAATTTGTTCTAAACACAAATAAAGTGTCATTTCAACACACATTCTATGATTACAAAATTAATCACAGAATCGCAACAACAATAATTCATTCCATGTTCAATTCAATGCATCGAATAGAATAAACAATGAAATAAAAAAGAGAAAGTAGAATTGGACCTCAATTTGATGATTTTATTTCGAACAACCAACGATGGATCGAAACTCACGAAGTAATGGAACCTCAACCGAAATGGAACCTCAATGTCGAACCTCAATAAAGAACAACAACTCGACAAACTTTAACCCGACCTCCATTCGAATCAACAACCAAAAGCAAAATTGCAAAATTAGAAACCAAATTAACCTGAAATGGATATCGCAAAAAACACAAACCACACCCAACCAATTTTCATACATTCCGGTGGATTTCCCAGCAACCCTCTACTTTTTTGGCTCATCTTTCTCCCATGATTCTCTCTATATATCCCCGTTCTCCGATCAGCTCTCTCTCGCTTAATCCCTCATCTTTTCACTATTTTTTCTTCCATTCCAATGAGCTCTATATGTGTGTGCATATGATCTGTGTGTTTGTGAGATGGTGAAAAAAGAAAAAGGCAAAAGGAGTATGTCTCGATCATATTTTGTGTATGTGCGAGAAGAAAAAGAAAATCAAGGGAAATGGAGTCCCCCCTATTGTGTATGTGTGGTGTGTGTATATTCTGCGTTCTCTCTTGGGAAAAAATGAACAAGTTTTTTGTTAATGATGAGGGGTGTAGGTGATTATCTTCCCTTGTAGGCCCCCCTTGCTTCTCTTTTTGACTTGTGAGGTATGTGTATTGTATATGTGCTCCTGTGAATGAGAAAAGAAAAATGGAGGTTGTGTCAAGTGTATTGCTACTGTGAGTGAATGTTGTGGAAGATGAATTTTTGTGAGTCGGTCCCTCAAGTTAATTTTTGAGCTATGTGTATATCTTTTTTTTTGTGAATTTTGTTGAAGTACAAAGGGGGGAAAACGTGACAAAGAGGATGGGGATAGGGGTAGGGTAGGTGGGTAGGGGGTGGGGTAGGTTGTTAGGATTATTAAAATAAGATAAAATTTGGAAGGGATTTGTTAAGAATAATCCCTTGTGTCTCATTCATAATATGATTTCTAACATCATTTTCAATTCATTGTCTGATAGCCACAAATTGTAGGTGCTCAAATTTTCAATCCTCATCTGTGATGGACTGAAGTTTATTAGAAGAAATCACATAGAAGATCTTTTATCTTGTCTTTTCAAATATGATAGTTACTATGATAAATCGAACTTTATTTGTTCACATAGGAAGATAAAAAGATCTATAACCCAACTGGTATTGATATCGATGTTGTATCAGTCAAAATGATTGTTGTAGGTGTTATTTCCCACAATATAGTCGGGTATGCAGAATCTGTATATTACAACAACAACTTCAACTCGAGTTCAAGTATAAACAAGAACACAATGAAGTATCAAATACCCTCAACACAAGATCAAAATGACCTTTCCAAGAGGTGTATTTATTTTTTCAGAAAAATAAAAATGAAACAGAAAATAGCCAAGTCATCCGAATTCATGGATTTTCCTTAAGGAAATAATCCCCCTCACTGTACCCAAGGTTGTGGAATTTTTCTCCCAGTATAAAATGGCTAACCAGACCAACAGTAGCGATACTCAAACGGTTGGAATTTCTTTGAACTCATAGAACGTTTTGAGTGATCACACAGAATATTTTTGAGACAAGAAGAGAGTTTTTAATCTAAAATTTTCGTATACAAACCTGTGGATGAAACTAGATTTATGCCTCTTCTGAAAAGGGGCAAAGGTTCATCTAAAAGGTGTAACCTTTTCTGAAAATTCATATCTATTCGTCCAAACATTGTGACTGTTCTGAACAGGCATGCCATTTCATGAATAAGTGCGTCAGTTCATTAAAATAATGCATCATTTTAGATACAGTGCATCAGTTTATTGAAATAGTCCATCAGTTCAGTTTCAAAACTGTGCACCATTTCAGTGAAAAATTGCATCAGTTCAAAAATTTATCTGAAGCATCCATTCAAAATAGCTACTGCATGCATGTTTTCGTTGCTTTTGTAATAAAACTGAAATCATATAAATAGAGTATTAAACACAGAAAATATTTACTACATTACTTTTGGTATTTTCGGAATTCAAATAAATTTTATCCAAAAAGATAGATCTTATCGATTGATCATTTGACAAATCCAAATCCAAATCCAAATCCGAAGCCGAGCCGAGAGAGCGACGATAATGATAGCACGAGGCATCTCTTATTTCTTGCCTCACTTACCATGCAGAGTAAGTGTTCATCATTATAAACACTCCAAAGTTCCTTTCTCCTACCAATGTGGGAGAATTAGTGAACTTTCCAATTTTGGGAGTACACTTTCCAAACTGGTGTCTCCTCTTCTCCACCATTTTTTCTCCATTTTCCATTCACACTTCTATGAACCCAACAATTCCCCACATGAATAGGGAATGGCTATTTTTCATAAAAATTTTACGGACAAGTATGTGATCATCAAGCAAAGACTGATTGCATCTGGATAAGTGGGTTTCCCTTTGAACTTTCCATAGCTAACATGCATCAGATGCACTCGGTCAATCGGTAGATTTGATATCTTTGAACCGTTGAACTTTATTGTACACCTAGACAATACATGTCACACAACCACCCTTTTAACATTTATGGTTCTCATGGTTTTGTTCTTTTCAGCCATGAACATATCCCAATTTCATGAGAGCTTAGAGAATAGGCCTTTACTAACATTCTCTTTGAAGCGGCTTCCACTTCACCCTCACATAGGTGATTTCTAAATGTTCAATCCTGTAGATTAAACTATTTGGTCAAATTTGCCAAATTTAGATAATCATTAAAAGACTTTTCACCTTAAGTCTTATCCTAGTTTACTATACATTGTCTACATCATGAGAACGGGTTGGGTAATTGACAATGTTGAACTTGTCAGACACAACTTTGTTTGATCTCCTTGAACCTAGCTCTTGGGATCTTCAGTCTTCTAGGTAGAGTTACCGCCATGCTGACTCGTCCTAGGCCTTAAACCCATTCCCTTGGATGTTCTTTCCACTCCTTCTCTAGATAGGCCTTTTGTAAGTGGATCTGACACATTATCCTTTGACTTTACATAGTCTATAGTGATAATTCCTCTAGAGAGAAGTTCCCTAACAGTATTATGTCTCCATTGTATGTGATGAGATTTACCATTGTACATCATGCTCCCTGCCCTACCTATTGCCGCTTGGCTATTACAGTGTATACATACTGGTGCCACTGGCTTGGGATAATACGAAATATCTTCCAAGAAATTTTGGAGCCATTCTGCTTCTTCACCGGCTTTATCTAATGTGATAAATTCAGATTCCATTGTAGAGCGAAGGATACAAGTATGTTTGGATGATTTCCAAGAAACTGCTCCTCCACCGATAGTAAATACATATCCACTTGTGGATTTTACTTAGTTCGATTCGGTGATCCAATTTGCATCACTATACCCTTCAAGTACCGCATGATATTTATTATAATACAACACATAGTTTTAAGTGTATTTAAGATACCCCAAAACTTTTTTCATAGCCATCCAATGAGTTTGGTTAGGATTACTCATGTACCCACTCAATTTACTAATTGCACATGCTATGTCTGGTTGTGTATAGTTCATTATATACATTAAACATCCCAATACTCTTGCGTACTCTAATTGTGAGTCACTTTCACCTTCATTCTTTCTAAGTGCAAAGTTCACATCCAATGGAGTCTTGGCAATACCGAATTCCATATACTTGAACTTGTCAAGTAATTTTTCGATATAATGAGACTATGACAATGCTAACCCTTGTGGAGTTCGATGGATTCTTATACCTAAGATCACATCTGCAACTCCAAGGTCTTTCATGTCAAACTTGATCTCGAGCATTCGTTTGGTTGCATTTATATCATAAATGTCTCTGCTGATGATCAACATATCATCCACATATAAACAAATAATGACTTGGTGATTTGGTGTGTTTTAATATATACACATTTATCACATTCATTTATCTTGAATCCGTTTGCCAACATGGTTTGGTCAAACTTTGCATGCCATTGCTTAGGTTCTTGATTTAGTCCATAAAGTGACTTAACAAATTTACACACCTTATTTTTTTTTCCTGGAACCACAAAATCCTCAAGTTGTTCCATGTATATTTCTTCCTCCAAATATCCATTTAGGAATGCGATTTTCACATCCATTTGATAGATTTGAAGATAATATACCGACGCCAAGGCAATTAACATTCGAATCGAGGTTATCCTTGTTATCGGCGAGTATGTATCAAAGTAATCAAGGCTTTCATTTTGTTTGAAGCCTTTTACTACAAGTCTTGCCTTGTATTTGTCAATAGTACCATCTGCCTTCATTATTCTTTTGAAGATCCATTTAGAACCTAACGGTTTATTTTCGAGAGGAAGGTCAACCAATTCCCATGAATGGTTGCTTAAGATTGAATCTACCTCACTATTGACTGCCTTTTTCCAAAAGGATGAGTCTGACGATGACTTCGCTTCTTTAAATATTTGAGGCTCATTTTCTAAGAGAAATATTACAAAATTTGATCCAAATGAAGTTGACATTCTTTGACGTGTAATACGTCTTCTCACTTGGTTCATCTCGAGGTCATTTAGATCCTCCACTAGACTGTTCATGTCTAATTTTATACGGGTAAATATTTTCAAAGAAATCAGCATTGTCTAATTCAATTACCATATTTACATTAATATCCGGATGCTTGGATTTATGAACCAAAAATCGATATACTTTACTACTTTTTGCATATCCTATAAACACACAGTCCATCGTTTTAGGTCCTATCTTAACCCTTTTACGTATAGAAACTTGAACCTTCGTTAGACACCCCCACACTTTGAAATATTTCAAGTTGGGTTTCCTTCCTTTCTATTTTTTGTAAGGAATTGATTGTGTCTTACTATGGAGAACTCTATTGAGTATACGATTGGCCGTAAGGATAGCCTCCCCCCCATAAGTTTTGCGTTAAACCAGAACTTATAAGTAAGACATTCATCATTTCCTTCAAAGTTTGGTTTTTCCTTTCCGCAATTCCATTAGATTGATGTGAATATGGGGATGTAGTTTGATGGATTATTCCATTCTCTACACATATTTATGCAAAGGGAGATTCATATTCTCCACCCCTATCACTTCTTATTATTTTGATCTTTTTGTCTAACTGATTTTCAACTTCAATTTGATATTGCCTAAACGTAGCTATTGCTTCATTCTTACTATTTAGCAAGTAGACATAACAATATCTGGTGCAATCATCAATAAAATTTATGAAATACTTTTTCCCACCACATGATGGTGTTGACTTCATTTCACAAATGTCAGTGTGTATTAAGTCTAAGGGATTGGAATTCCTTTCAACGGACTTATAAGGATGCTTTGCATACTTCGATTCCACACACGTTTGACACTTTGATTTATTGCACTCAAATTTTGGTAAAACTTCTAAGTTAATCAGTTTTCATAACATTTTGTAATTAACATGGCCTAAACGTTCATGCTATAAATTATAAGACTCAAGCAAATAAGAAGAATTTGAACTTTTATTTATTTCAACAGTCATTACATTCATCTTATAAAGGCCTTCGGTCAGATAGCCTTTCCCGAGATCCATTTCTCCTTTGCTAATTACAATTTTTCTAGAAATGGTTACACATTTGAATCCGTTCTTATCTAGGAGTGAAACAGAAATTAAGTTCCTACGTAACTCCAGAACATATAACACATTGTTCAATGTCAAGACCTTTCCGGAAGTCATCTTTAAGCAAATTTTTCCTGTTCCCTCCACCTTAGCAGTTGCGGAGTTAGCCATGTAGATCATTTTTTCTTCTTGAGCCAGAGCAAATAACGAAAACAACTCCTTATTGGCACATACATGGTGGGTGGTACCAGAATCCATCCATCATTCGCGAGGATTCTCCACCAAGTTGCATTCTGAGAACATAGCACACAAATCAACGCATTCTTTGTTGGATTCAATCATATTTGCTTGATTTTTTTTCTTGCTTTTCTTCGGGGCTCGACAATCTATGGACTTGTGGCCAATTTTTCCACAATTGAAGCATTTTCCCTTGAACTTTTTCTTGGGTTGATTGCTTCCATGTTCAACTTTCTTTCTTTTCTTCGAATTATTTTGGTCATCTTCTACAATATGTGCTCCATTAATTATAGAATTCCCTTTTGACCTTCTCTAAGAAGCTTTATTGTCCTCTTCAATACGCAGTCAGACAATAAGATCTTCGACAGTCATCTCCTTGCATTTATGCTTTAAGTAGTTTTTGAAGTCTTTCCACAAAGGTGGTAGCTTCTCAACTATCGCTGCTACTTGGAAAGCATCATTTACAATTAAACCTACAAAACAGTTTATCTGAGTATTAAGAACATTTTTAATTTGTTCAACTAAGGTATTTTTCAAAGATATATCTTCTTCTAGGAGATCATGTATGATGACTTGCAACTCCCGTACTTGAGAGACACCAAATTTGCTATCTATCATTTTGAAGTGAAGGAACTGTGCAACAAGGAATTTTTTAATTCCCGCATCCTCCGTCTTATATTTTCGTTCAAGTGCCCCCCACAGTTCCTTTGATGTCTTGGTTCCACTATAAACATTGTAGAGGTTGTCTTGGAGACCACTCAAAATATAATTCCTGCAAAGGAAGTCCAAATGTTTCCAAACTTCTACAATAACGAAGCGGTCTTTGTCCGAGGTTTCCTCGGGCACCTCAGGAGCGTCTTCTCTAGTAAACCGTTGCAAGCATAAAGTGGTGGGGTAAAAGAACATCTTTTGCTGCCACCGCTTAAAGTCAATGCCCGAAAATTTTTCGAGCTTCTCCGCCGGTGCCATTGTTGGCGGAGCATTTGTGCAACTTGATGTGGCAATATTATTTACCCCCACAGACGTTGTCGCATCCATCATTTGACTTTCAGTTGCCTTTTTTCTGTCACCACAAGACAAAAAATACTTAGTATTTTCAGAATACTACTTATAAAAATTAAGCAACTTTAATTTTTTCTTCTTGTTTCTAGTTAACAATGAAGTTTTTATGACTTTCAATTATCAACCGAATGATCTTTAACTTGTGACAAAGTTTTTATGACTTCAAATCACTAGTTAAGTTCAGTCGGAGTAGAAAGTAAAAACTTTAATTTCCAAAAATAAGCTATACAGATTCTATAATAGTGTTATTTCCTTAAGTTTGTTATTTCCCATAATATAGTTGGGTATGCAGAATCTGTATATTACAACAACAACTTCAACTCAAGTTCAAATATAAACAAGAACACAATGAAGTATCAAATACCCTCAACACAAGATCAAAATGACCTTTTCAAGAGGTGTATTTTTTTTTTTAAAAAATAAAGATGAAACAGAAAATAGCCAAGTCATCCGAATTCATGAATTTTCCTTAAGAAAATAATCCCCCTCACTGTACCCGAGGTTGTAGAATTTTTTCTTCCAGGATAAAATAGATAACCAGACCAACAGTACCGGTACCTCAAACGATTGAAATTTCTTCGAACTCACAGAATGTTTTAAGTGATCACACAGAATATTTTTGAGACAAGAAGAGAGCTTTTAATCTAAAAATTTTGTGTACAAACCTGTGGATGAAACCAGGTTTTTATAGCCACAAGATGCCTCTTCTAAAAAGTGGCAAAAGTTTATCTAAAAGGAGTAACCTTTTCTGAAAATTCATGTCTATTAGTTCAAATATTGTGACTGTTCTGAACAGGCATGCCATTTCGTGAATAAGTGTGTCAGTTAATTAAAACAATGCATCAGTTCTGAAGCAGTGCATCAGTTTACTGAAATAGTGCATCAGTTTAGTTTCAAAACTGTGCATTATTTCAGTGAAAAATTGCATCAGTTCAAAAATTTATCTGAAGTATCTGTTCGAAATAGCTTCTGCATGCATGCTTTCGTAATGAAACTAAAATCATATATATGAAGTATTAAACACAGAATATATTTACTGTGTTACTGTTGGTATTTTTGAAATTCAAATAAATTTTGTCCAAAAAGATAGATCTCATTGATCGATCATTTGACAAATCCAAATCCAATTCCAAATTCGAAGTCGAGCCGAGCGAGCAACGATGATGAAGACGCGAGGCATCTCTTATTTCTTGCCTCACTTACCATGTGGAGTAAGTGTTCATCATTATAAACACTCCAAAGTTCCTTTCTCCCACCAATGTGGGAAAATTAGTGAACTTTCCAATTTTGGGAGTACAGTTTCCAAATTGGTCTCTTCTTCTCCACCATTTTTTCTCCATTTTCCATTCACACTTCTGTGAACCCAACAGTAGGCTCTGTAGTACCAAGTTGCATATTTGTGTTTGTGCATCTCAATGTTTTTCTAATTAAAATTTTCTTATATTATTGCAACTTGTTGACATGTGGGCTATTTACATATATTACTATATACCAATAGTTATTTATAGTCTTTACAAAATTTTACAGAATTTTAAAGATTGAAGTTACAAGTCTAGATGCAAATTTAGAAGATGCACAAGTTTATTATTATTTTGCTAAAGAAATTACATAAAACTTGATATCATAATCTAGCTCGAGATGTAAATCGGTGAAGTTTTTTTTATTAAGTAAATATTGAAACTATATATATCTTCCTCATATATTGAAATCTTCAGGTGCAATTTTATATTTAATGATGAAATATATAATTTTATGATATGAAGTTCTAGGACGTACCATTGGTGGTAAATTATAGACATGAATATTGTTTGATTTCTAAATGTTAATCTAGAATGAGTTAGTTGCTCGTCCTCTAACGGTTAATCAAGGACAAGTTAGTTGCTTGTCTCTAAGGGTTAACCAAGGATGAAGTAGTTGCTAGTCTCTAGAGATTAATTTAGGATGAGATGGTTTCTCATCGATATAGAGTAATTTAGAATTAATATTTTGTCATCGCGAAAAAGGTTTAGTGACCAAAAGATTACTACTTTTCAAAGATGAAAATTGTCTATCTAGAACGAGATATACGGTCTCTAAAAGTGTTTTAACGATCAGATATGTGCAGTCTCTAATAGCATTTAACGACCAGCTATAGCACCCCATTACAATTAACCTTTAGCGAAGAAGGCTATTAGAACGAGAGATGACCAACAATTTTCTATTAAAAGGAGAAATTTGCAACTAGATTCAAATTTTTGGGAGCGAATTTTCCTTTCTTAGAAGTTGATTTTCTTGTAGTGAGCTTTACTTAATTATTTGACTTGTTTATATTTGTCAAACCTTTAAACTTATTTCTTCTATAATTGAATGGTGATGTCAATTTGATAGTAAGACTCCAAACTTGCAAAAGTTTTTCATGAAAATACTAAGAGTGTGTTTGGTAAGAAGGAAAATGTTTTTCATTAAAACTATTTTTTAGAAAACGTTTTCATGGAAAAGATGTTGGTTTCTTACATATTTTTTATGATTAGTTGGTGAGTGAAAAATATTTTTCGAAAAATATTTTTTAATGTTTGGTTAGTGAAAGAAAAAATATTTTTCAAAAAATACATTTTACTGTTTGGTTAAAGAGTAGAAAATACTTTTTTATAAAAATAATTTTTTACCCGGAAAATACTTTTTTTAGATGTGCTCAATATGGAGGAGAAAAATATTTTCTAGGAAAATAAGTTGTTTCTTACTTATATACCTGTGTTTGTTATGCAAGTAGAAAAATATTTTCTAAAAGTATTTGTATATTTTTAACGAAAAATATTGAGAACGAATGGGGTAAGAAGGATAGGATAAGAAAAAAAAATTGAAACTCTTTTAAAAAATAAATTAAAATATTATTTTTTTTAGTGGGGGAGGGGGAGTGGGTTGGTGTGTGAGGAGTGGTGGTGGTGGGGGGGGGGGGGGTCTGAATAGGGGGTTTGGGCCATAGGTGACAAAAGAGTTTTAAAATGAGGTGTAGGTGACACAAGTCTTAATTATTAGTTGGAGTTGACAATTATTTATTATGTATTAAGAAGGTTGGGGAAGTTTGAAAATAACCCATAAGTTTTTAAATTTACACTTTGATCCCAATGTATACCTAAAATAATGGAAAACGGAGAAAAAAAAGGCGTCTTTCTCTCCCTTCTCATCCATTGTTGTTTTCTTACTTTTAGCAATTTTTGTTGTTCATTGTTTCTGTTTCTGCTGCTTTATTCATCATCTTCTGCTTCATTATCATCATCTTCTACTTCATGATCATCTTCATCTTCTTCTTATCGACTATTGTTGTTGTTGTTGTTGTTGGTACAATGCTACTGCTGTGATCTGATCGATTTCTTAGGTCAAATTTTATTTACTACATCACTTTCCACTTTGGCATTACTTCATAGGTGACTTTGGTAAGTAAAATTATGATTTTTATTCATATTTGTCATCTGGGTACACTTCTATTTTTCCAACAATGGATAGAACCCCGATCATGAATCCAGCATAAGTGCTCACAATTTAAACAGATCAATCATCCGGTGCATCATATGAGTAATCTGTTGCATCAGAAGATTTATCTGTTGTATCAGACTGTTTATCTGTTACATTAGACGAATTATTTGTTGCATCAGACGTATTATCTGTTGTATCAAGATGTTTATCTGTTGCACAAGACTAATTATCTGTTGCAACGAATGATTAATCTGTTTGAAACAACACAAATCAACCCCTGCCACAAACACAACAGATAACCAATATGTTTTCAACTCTTGCTATTGCTACTGGATTCAAAATTATTCCTTACGTCTAATTGCCCGTTCCAAATTTCCTAATACGATTTCTCATTTTACTTGTCTTTTTCCTTAATGAAGAAAGGATTAAAAAAATCCATATTTTATCCTTTGCATTAATCATTTTTTCTTCAAATTAAAATGAAAACATCATTTAATAGAGGGACTTATACGCCGATCGACGTTAAAAGCTTTCTTCTCTTATGAAATTTCGATTGAATAGAAAACAATGGTTATTTCAAACACGTCTACTATCCCACCAACTAATCAGTGAATTATCGTAAACTAGACATGTTATTAATTATTTTTCTTAATCAATGTGGCATCTCAATTTGGGACGGATAATTTAAGATGGAGGGAGTACGAATTAAAATGTCAGAGCCAAGCAAAGAAACAAACTAGTCATCTGTTGAAACAAACTATTTATCTGTTACATCAACTTCTTATCTGTTGCAACATGAGTAATCTGTTTTGAACAACACATCAACCCCTGCCACAAATCCAACAGATGAATCTTTCTATTGCTACTGGATTCTAAATTATTTCTTTTTACGTCGAATCGTCGACATGTTTGTTGAGAAGATATAGACAGAATGAAAATTAAATATGGATTAAAGCATCAAAGATCAAAAATAATTTATTTATTAAACAAAAACAAATAAAAATACATATAATAGACTAAAAGAAAAATAATAATCTAATTATTATTATTATTATCATCATCATCATTGCCAGCCGACCAATCTTCAACCGTAAGTAGTAAGGCCCTCCTCAGCCTGCGTTCTCGTGGAGCATTCTTACTCTAACTCCTCTCAGTTCCCATTGCAGGTCACGAACATGATTCTAAAGTTCATTCACGGCGTCTTGCAGAAAAGCAACATCCCACACTGGGTCAGCCATAATTTTATCTTCTAGAGTGTAATATGAAAGACGAGATGCAATAAATAAATAGAGTGTAGTTGAATGAACGATTGAGTAAGGAGGGACCTATTTATAGAGGATTGAATTTGAATGAATGGCAAAAAGGCGCGACTATTCACCTCCATACATTAATTACATTTTTGATTAAATTAAGAAAATAAATATTGTGATATAAGTCATGACTTTTTAAATTATTATTATTAATTAGTTCTATCGAAGAACCATTTTTATTGAGTTGTGGCAACAGATTCTATATCTGTTGCATCAGATAACACATCTGTGACAACAGATATATTATCTGTTGCAATAAATATAAAATATGTTGCATCAGATAACATATATGTTGCAACATATAATCTAACTATTCACCTCCATTTATTAATTACATTTTTTATTAATGTGAAAAGAAATGACTTAATAAATTAAGAAATATTATGATAAGTCATGACTTTTCAGATTATTATTATTAATTAGTTCTTTCCAAGAACCGCTTTTATTGAGTTGTGACTCGATATAGGTTGCATCAGATAGATCATCTGTGACAACAAATATATCATCTGTTGCAACCATAGTGTACCTGTTGCATCAGATAATTTATTTGTTGCAACATATAATCTACTTTTTTTAAAAAAATAACTATCACCATATCATTAATCCAAATTTTCTTACTTTTTTATTTTATAAATTAAAAAAACACCTTTTCAAATTCCTTAATAAAATAATAACCATTTTATTATATAATAAATAATTAAAAAAATAAATTCAAAAATTAAAATGATGAAAAGTCACGATCAGTTATTAAAATTGTGGTTGTAAATTGTGTTTATCATTTATTTTCTTATTATTTATTTACGAAACATTTTTCATATTGAATAATTGAAAAGTCATGTCTTTTTCTTTTCACCCTCTCAATAACAACAATAACCCTTTTTTATTAATAACCGCCAGGTGCAACATATGATTGGTCTGTCGTAGTAGATTAACCTCTAATTATTGACACAAATTGCTGCTCAATTCCTACCACCAACCGTCGACATGTTAAGAACAAGGAATAAACAGAATGATTATTATTAAATACTAAATAAGAATTAAAAATTCAAAGTCGCCAATAAAATGAAATGAATGTTCATAGATATTTGAATCCCTTGGGTAGATCTGATATACAAAAGGAGGAAAATAATCGCTTAAATAAAAATATTACCTAATTATTATTACTACTATTATTATTATTGTCAATCAGACATTTTTCATCCGGCAGCCATGTTCCGAAGTCAGTCAAATCTCTCTGGAGTTCATCAAAATGCCTTTGAAGTTCATGCAAGGACTCTATATGAATATTCTTATACGAATATGGATCATCCATATTTGTAAGGAGGGACCTATTTATAAATTATTGTATCTCAAAAAGAAAAGAAAAATGCTTTAAAATAAATCAGATAGATGGGTAATCTGTTGCAAAATATATTCTTTCTGTTAGATAACTTATAACATACTGGCAATCTTTTGCAACAGATGTATATATATGTTTGATTTCTGCAACAGGTTGTTGTTTGACAATATAAACAGACATGTCATCTGTTGCAACAAGCTAATCATCTATTTATTCAATTTAAGCCATAGATAGGCTAGGAAGAATAAGGTGCGTGCAGATGGATCCACTATCATATGTGTGAGAGTTAAGTATGTATTACTAATAAGGTCACCGGGACAATAGACATAAAGTACAATATTTTTGTGAATGCAGTTTTTAACCGATTAGGCATTGATCATTCAAACAAGATTCTGCATTTTACTATTAAGTTTGATGGGTTCGAAATTGATAATGCTGAGGACCTCATGAAGATGGTCCAGATACCCCGTTATGAATTACTGACGGTTGTTGCTCGTGTTTATGCATGTCAAGTTTTGAGAAGGGATCAATATTTGTCATCACTGCAGAGAACCAATAGTGATTGGACTTAACTTTAAGTGTGCATTGGACCCTTAGAGGGCCCTCAAAGCCTCGCACTGCATCAAATAAGAATGGAAAACCAATATATTTATTGCCCTGGCCAAAATGTATATGGTTATGTTGCTCGCTCGGGGTGATAATTATATACTAGAAGGTGTGGTAGGAGAATGCTTTCGAGGGAAAATAGGTGGTTAATAGAAGACTATTTCATCTGAGAGCTAATTGAAGAAGAGACATAGGGTAAAAAGTAACTTTTAACAAATCGAGCCGATGGAATTATCTTAACAGATGCGAAATCTGAATCAAGTGCAAATATAAAAGTGTATCCAGTAATGTTATTTCATCTGTTGTGTATCTAAAAGAAAAACAATGCAGATGGACACTTTGTTAGGGAGATGCGTGGTCAGTATTATTACCTAGGTAAAAAATAAGAGAAGACCAACAAAGCAGCCTCACAAGCATTGAGGGTATAAATGATGTTCAGCAAGTCTAGAAAACTTACGCCAACAACAACTGCAGTTAAAATAAGGAAACTAAGAGAAAGCGGTAGTTTCTAAATTTTAAATTTCATCCCATGCCTTCTTGTTTGTGTTTCTATCAGGTCCACTTCCGCTTACCTAATCGGAATCACAAACGAGATTGAAATACAAATAGAGTATCATTACTTCCTTAGCAATATGGATTAATTGATTGTGTTTTCTAGCCTTAGCATGCTTTCAACATTCCTTGGAGAAGATCAGATGCTTGCTGTAGTATGTGAATCTCGATAATTTTTTAGCTTGCCTTCAGCTTGTTGATTCTACATTCAAGCTGGTCGTTGCCGTCTTCCAAATTGGTAAGAAGTTCCTCATCTCTTATGAGCTCAATCAGGAACACTTCTTCTCTTGTGAGCTCAATCGAAACACTACGTTCAAAGTTGTGACATTCTAGAAGCCCTTTAGAATACTTTCTTCAAAAGCCTTAAAGGATACATGGAGGGTCATTATGTTTGTTTTAGGTCAAAATGTGTTGATGCACGTTGAAAATGTGGTCCCAATAGTTGAACAACACACTTTTATCGAGCATTGCTCCATGCATCTTTCTTAACCAATTTGATAAATTAGTAAGCATGGAGTTATGTTGCGTGTATCTAAATTGGCTCTACCAAGCCTATCAAATGTTACGTAACTCTGAGCTCATTACCCTATCAAAAAATATGCTCAAGTTAGTGCACAAATCAAATAAGCTCAATCTGTCAACCTTTCTGCTGATCATTCTTCTCCAATATAGATGACAAGATATCTGCTATGCAAAAATCTACACCATCACCAGACATGCTTTCCTGGGATTAATTCTTTAGAAGACATCAACAGATATCTTTAGAAAATTACTCCCAGGCAAGCATGTCTAGCGATGGTGTAGACTTTTGCATACTAGATATCTTGTCATCTATATTGGAGAAGAGCGATTAGCAGAAAGGCTGAGAGATTGAGCTCATTCAATTTGTGTACTAACTCGATAATATTTTTTTTGATGGGTAATGAGCTTGGAGTTACATAAAGTTTGATAGGCTTGGTAGAGACGGTTTAGGTCACACGCTACGTAAATCCATGCTTACTAATTTATCAAATTGGTTAAGCAAGATGCATGGAGGGACTCTCGATAAAAGTGTGTTGTTCAACTGTTGGGACCACATCTTCAATGTGCATCAACATATTTTGACCTAAAACAAACACAGAGACTCTCCATGTATCCTTTAAGGCTTCTGAAGAAAGTGTTCTCAAGGGCTTCTAAAATGCCACAACTTTGAAGGTAGTGTTCCTGATTGAGCTCACAAGAGACGAGAAACTCCTTACCAACTTTGAAGATGGAAATTACTAGCTTGAATACAGAATCAACAAGTTGGAGACAAGCTTGAAAATTATTAGGATTCACATACTACAGCAAGCATCTGATCTTCTCCAAGTAATGTTGAAAGCATGTCAAGGCAAGAAAACACAATCAATTATAACCATATTGCTAAGGAAATAATGATACTCTATTTGCCTTTCATTCTCGTTTATGGTTCCGATTAGGTCAACGACAGTGGACCTAATCGGAAACACAAACAAGAAAGCATGTGATGAAATTTAAAATTCAGAAATTGTCGCCTTCGCTTAGACTCCTTATTTTAACTGCAGTTGCTATTGGCGTAAGTTTTATAGACTTGTTGTACATCATTTCAACCCTCAATGCCCGTGCTGCTTCTTTATTGGTCTTTTCCTATTTTCTATCTAGGTGATAATCCCGACCACGTAGCTCCTTAGCAAAGTGTCCATCTGTATTATTTTTCTTTCAGAGACACAACAGATGAAATTACATTACTGAATACACTTTCATATTTGCACTTGATTTAGATTTTTGCATCTGTTAAGATAATTCCATCGGGCAGATTCGCTAGAAGTTACTTTCTACCCTATGTATCTTCTTCAATTAGCTCTCAGATGATATAGTCTTCCATCAACCATCCATTTTCCCTCGAAGGCATTCTCCTACCGCACCTTCTGGCATATAATCATCACCCCGAGCGAGCACCCAAACCATATAAATTTTGGTCAGGGCAATAACTATATTGGTTTTTCGTTCTTATTAGATGTCGTGCTAAGCTTCGAAGGCCCTTTAAGGGTCCAATGCACCCTAAAAGTTAGTCCAATCTCTATTGAATCTCATTACAATGACACTAAAACTAGATCCCTTCACAATGCTTGACAAATAAACATGATCAACAACCGACATTAAATCTTAACAAGGTATCATAACCATATTCATGGTCCCTCAGCCTTATCAGTTCGGACCTACCAAACTTAACTGTAAAATTAAAGACATCTTTTTTGAACTATCTATGACTAATCAGTAAAAACAATATTCACAAAATTAGTGCACTCTATGTGTGTTTTCACGATAACATTATCAGTAATACATACCTCCTACATATGAAGTGGTTCTATCTACAAGCAGCTTATTCCTCTGAACCCATCTTTACTGTAGCCTCTTGCGATAGTCCATCAAAAGTTGATCAACTGTCAGTTCCTTATATCTACAAAGTAGAGGAAAAAAATTGATGTCACAAAAAAATATTATCCATCTGTTGCATCAGATGTGGAGTCTGTTGCAACAGATATGGAGTCTGTTGCAACAGATATGGAGTCTGTTGCAACAGATGTGGAGTTTGATGGAATACATCAAACCATCCTTTCTGGTGGTTTTATTTGTTCCAACATTTTCTCCATCTGTTGCAACATCAACAACAACATAAACATCAATAGAAAAGGAACAACAATATTTATTCCAGCAACATCATCAACAATAAAAAAACAACATCCTTTGTTCCAGAACCATCAACAACACCACACCATAAGTTCTAACAACTCCAACCTCACCAACAACATCAATAACTGCATCAACAATAAAGAAATAAATAAAATATATATAAAAAATGATACTGCCAATAAGGCTTTTAAACGTCTCCCAACCGATGACTTTTTTCTTATATTGTAATAAAATTTCTCGGTTTGTTTATTCAACACTTAAATTTTTTTTAATAAATATGATATGGCTAAATAGTAATTAAATAAAAAAACAGATGTAAATAACTTGAAAGAAGAAGACGAGAATGAAAGAGCAATAATGAACCATACCTTAATATAAAAAAAGGGGATCAAAATAGAAATTTAAGTCAAGGAAAGATATGGATCGATTTTGATCCGAAAAGATCTTCTTTATGAGAAGAGAAGAGAGAAGAGAAAAAAAAAGTCTGTGACTCTAAAGAGGAGAGAAGAAAAAGATGAGAGTTGAATAAAATAAACTGCAACTGAAGGAAGAGATGAGATAATTTCTAATTTCTATAAATGTATGTATGTATTGTGTACGTAGACGTGGTGGTTTTCAATATTCATTAATTTATATTGATTAATTTTATTTATAATTTGAGGGGCACGAGGAAGACTAAGACTACTGACATTGAAAAGACAAGACAAGACTGATCAATAAACTCACTTTTGAGATATCCAAGAAATATTTTTACCACCTTTAGCAGTAAGTACTACTACTTGATATTATCTACTCGGACCAGATGATTGATTTAAAATTAAAAGAGAAAAAAAGATTTTCAAACAGATATTTCATATGTTGCAACATATATAAATATCTATTTAGAAATCCGAACAGCTCAGTCATCTGTTACAATAAATATAAATATCTGTTTAAAAATCCCAACAACTCAGTCATCTGTGACAACAGATGAAAATGTTCTTTTTATAATTAATTAAATCAAATATGTCATCTTTTACAACAGATATAAATATATATTTGAAAATTTCCAATAGCTCAGTCATCTATCACAATAGATGCAAATTTCTATTTGATAATTAAATCAGATATGTCATCTGTTATAGCAGATATGAATACCTGTTTGAAAATTTTCAACAGCTCAGTCGTTTGTTGCAACAGATTTTATTGTAATTGATTTAGGTGGAACTAGGGACGAATGAATGAGCTCGTAAGGTCAACTACAAATCCAATTAAGTCTTTGTAATTGCATGGTGTTGGTATTGCGTTCATCCTGACCCGAGTAATCGATCGATCACTCTGAGTTAAAATGAGTTCTCATCAACTCAATGTTAGGATAATGACAGTACCTAAGTTGATTTAGGTGGAACTAGGGATGAATGAATGAGCTTACAGGGTCAACTACAAATCCAATCGAGTTTTTGCAATTGGATGGCATTAGTATTACGTTCATCTCGACCTGAGTCATTGATCGATCACTCCGAGTTAAAATGAGTTCTCATTAACTTAATGTTAGGTTAGTGATAGTACCTAAGATGATTTAGGTGGAACTAGGTATGAATTAATGAGCTTTCAGGGTCAACTACAAATTCAATCGAGTCTTTGCAATTACATGGCATTGGTATTGAGTTCATCCAGACCCGCATCGTCGATCGATCACTCTGAGTTGAAATGAGTTCTCATCAACTCAATTTTAGGATACTGGTAGTACCTAAGTTGATTTAGGTAGAACTAGGGATGAATGAATGAGCTCGCAGGGTCAACTACAAATCCAATCGAGTCTTTGCAATTATATGGAGTTGGTAGTGCGTTCATCCTGACCCGAATCGTCGATCGATCACTCTGAGTTAAAATGAGTTCTCATCAACTCAATATTAGGATAGTGATAGTACCTAAGTTGATTTAGGTGGAACTAGAGATGAATGAATGAGCTCGCAGGGTCAACTACAAAACCAATCAAGTCTTTGCAATTGCATGGTGTTGGTATTGCATTCATTCCGACCCATATTGTCGATCGATCACTCAGAGTTGAAATGAGTTCTCATCAACTCAATGTTTTAAAAACTATATCTTTTAAAATTTTAAAATTAATTAAGATCACTTCAAACCAAATTAGCAATTTCAAAACTTTTTATTTTTTTCCAAAATTACAAATCAACCCATACAAATCATCCATTTATGCAAAAAGCTTTTCATTTCAAATCTTAAGTTCTCACTCTTCTCTCTCTCGGGGTCTCCTCTCCATCTCAACAATACAAACAACAACTACTCAATATATTGCTCAATCCTTTAAAACAGGTCAATTTTCTTCCCATTTATGACTACATATAGTTATTTTTTGACTTCATTCTCTCTTGTATCCATTGTTTTCTCTATCTTCGTATGTAACAGAGTTCGAGAAGAGTTCTACATTTATTCTTTATCCTAAAAACTATGGATTTTTAGTTAATGATGAAAAAGAAGACTTTTAGTTGTATTATCTTCGAGAATGGGTTAACAATTTTTAGTTGTGATGTTAAAAAAGTAGGAAGCACATGAGAAAACTCTAGTTTTTTTCTCAGTGTTTTGTTGACTGTTGTAGTATTGTTGAATGGTGTTTTTGGTGGCTGTTGTTGGGGGTGTCGGTATTTGTATTTTGTTGGTGGTGTCGGTGATCTTGGTGTTGGTATTTGTGGCATTGGTGGTGGTGTTGGTGGCATTGGTTGTGGTGGTGGTGGTCCATCTGTTGCAACACGTGGAAGATCTGTTGGGAGATATTAAATAGGCCTTCAAATAAATTCCCTATCTGTTCCAACTGATGGGTTATCCGTTGGAGTATTTTCTTGTAATGTGGCGTAGAATAATTTATTGAAATTTGTCCATCTGTTGCAATAGGTGGAATATTTATTGGGAGATATTAAATAGGTCTTCAAACAGATTTGGATTCACCATGTGTTCCAACTGATGGGTTGTCCATTGGAGTATTTTTTTTTGGTTATGTGGTAAGAATAATTTATTGAAATTTGTCTCGTCGTTTTTAAAAAATTATGCAGACATCAAATGCAATGTATTTTTTGTTTTTCTTTTGTTTGTAGTTAAAAGATGTCTCCTAAAAGAAAAGAAACTGAAAGTGGAGAAAGTGGATCAACTTCCGATCACCAAACAAAAAAGGCTAGAGTACAGATAGATTCAGAGGAACTTCCAGAACAATCTCAGTTAGGGAAAAATGAAGCCGAGGAAAGTGATAACTCCTCCTCACCAATGGGGCGTGAAATAATATCAAAATTACAGCATGATTCTGTCAAAACTATTAGTATTGACAAGTTTTGAGTTGTGATGCCGATGAATAACCCTAAAGCAGTATTTGGTGATCTTGTACTTAAATATCAGTTGGGGAAACATTTTGATGAACTTAGGAGTATTATGAAGAAGGAAAACATAGATGGACTTTTTAAGAAGAGCTGCTTTGCACACTTTCTTGAGCTGTCTGGGCCCAATCCTTTCTGTTTCCTAATGATCATGGTATATGGCTTTCTCAAGCGCAGGATCATATATGTAGGGGATGATGGAGGTCCGAAGGAGGGCATAAAAAAGATGGATGAAGTCTGGATCAACTACTGTGGCATGTCGGTTTGTTTTGCATTGAAAGAGTTTGCCATTGTGACGGGCTTGAGATGCGATCGTCCAGAAGAACCTCCCTTCAAGAAAACACCCCACAAAGGGTCCAACAAATGCAGAGTAAAAAAAGATGGGTTTTTGGGCATTGTTGGACCGAGCTACAAAGTGGAGGATTTGATGGCAGATCTCAAGAATAAAGACATACCAAAGCACTGAAGGGAGAAATTGTGCTTAGTTTGGTTTGTCCATTCCGTTTTATTGGCAAGAGAAATCAGGAAAGTCATAAAATGTGATTTCTTGGCACTTGCTGATGATTTTGGGAAATTCAATGATTATCTCTAGGGATAAGACAACTACTACTTGACTGTCAAATATTTACTGAAAGAGCTAAAGCCAAAGACGGCCACATTATACAGCTTTCCTTCTGATTTCATGGTAAAATTGATCACTATTTTTACTCATTCATTAATTTCTATTGAATATACTTGTGACTTTTTTTTTTGCTTGCTTCCTGTTTATAATTTTTAAGCTTGGGCATGTGAAGCCATTCCTCCCCTCCGAAAGTATTTAAGGATTACCTCGATAAGGCTTCTCATCTAAAGATCCTTAGGTGGTTGGCTACAGTAGAGAGCAGCAAAATAAATATTAATGACGGTGATCTCTTTAACTCTCCGGATGATGTAGTACGTCTTCTTTCAACTAAAATAATTTTCCTCAAAAAAAGATATTGAAATAGATGTTCCCTTTATTATGACAGGTGGGTCATTTGTTGTAATGAATTACCCATCAACTGCAACTGGTGCTTCATATGGGTAATCTGTTGCAACAGACGATCCATATTTCATAAGAGATTAACCATATGTTGCTCTGGTCTCTGAACCCTACTCAACAGATTACCCATCTACTATAAATTATGCAACAGATGGGTAATCTGATACAATATATTATCAATCTATTTTAATATACAGATCAACTATTGTGGTAGCTAGATCGTCTATTGCATAAGTTGGTTGTGTTAACATAACCCGAGTCCCATTTAACCCAAATGACTGCAAATTATTATTATATGATTTAAATAACTTCGGTCTTTTTTTATAGGTTATGCATCCTTGGATCGTGCCTACTACTGATGAGATGGGGATGACTTCTTTATTACTCTGGGTCTTGTTGATAGAAAAGAAGACCCAATGGTGGAGTTAATAAAGAATAAATTGGATGGAACAACATCCATAAGAAGAGAAGTTAGGCAAGGCCAGTCTAATATTTAAGCTCTTCACGACCAAACTCATAATACAACAGATCCGGGTGCTTCTTCTAGGGGTGTTGCTGGTGGAGTTGTTTGTGATGGTGACAGCCATCCTGCTGCTGCTTCTGCTGCCAGTCATAATTATGAGCATGTTGGTGCTCAGCAAAAAATAAATATGTTTAAAAACACCCCTTGTACAGGTCCTCCCTCTCACCCCTACACCGGTCTCTCCCACCCTAACAGTGGTCCCTCTCACCCCTCCCCACCCTCATGTTCTTATTGCAAATGCAAAGTGTGTAAGGACAGAGAGGATAAACTCCCTAACAAGCTAGAGGCTATTGCTAAACCTGCCGAGGAGATAAAATCCAGGAGTGGTGTCATACCATCCAACGAGGTGAGGGATCCATTCACTCCTACAGTGGAGGTTAGGAGGAAGAGAAGGAAAATTAGACAAATTCTCTCCATTTTAAAATCAACAACAATTGCAACTCCTCCTGCTCCAATAGTTATTGAAGTTCAGGGGCCACCAAAGAAGGTTGACATATTCGCGGTGCTTGGCAAGGAGAAAAAAATGGAACTGGAAGAATTTATCAAGATGAAGGTTCAAAAAGAATACACCATGTATTCATTTGCCGCCAAAGACTTCTCGAATATGACAAATATATGCGTGTGGTACGAGGACAAGGTAAGTTTACTTTCGCTAACCTACCCTTCCAATCTACTCCATGAAGAAGAATTTATGCAGTAGATGTGTAATCTGTTGTAAAAACTTGGTATTCTATTGCAACATAATACACATTTGTTGCACAAGTTGCGTTGGTTGGGTAATTTGTAACTTGATTCAGTGAACCCTCAGCATTGAATTCTTTTGACTGTATTTTTATTCTTTACAATTACTAACCTATTTAAAAATTATCTTCTTATACCATAGTATGTTGATGAAATTCTCTGCCTCATGAGGGGCAGACAATTAGCGTACCAAGATGTTTATGATGCTGCAGATAGGATAATGGACCTCAACTTCTATAACAATTTCAAGGATAGGTATGCTAAACTCTATAAAATAGTTGATTCCGGTGGCCTGGGATTTGATTAGTTAGTTTCTACATTCCAATGGGATGAAGAAGCAATTAAATATGTTAGAGGGAAGAGGCCATATCCACACGGCAAGAGCTGGACCAAGGCAAAGAGAATTCGTGCAGTCATAAATGTTGATGTCACACATTTTCTCACTATTGAGATACTACTATACGAGGGAAATATTAAGGTTTATGACTGCAACTTACCTGTCTTCAACGAAAAAATATTTTTAACCCACATGCAGCCACCCTTAAAGTTGTTGACGCAGAGTAACATGATGGATCATTTGCTGGATGAAGTCTTGGCAAAGGAATTATGGGATTTTAAAGGTCGAAATAAGAACATCCAGCTCCCAAGAAATACAATCGGTGTAGCGTGTGGGCCGTACTATCTTGCATACATCGAGTATTTGCTGACCGACACATAAATAACCAGTGTGTGCGACACCGTTGTGGGAAAGATGAAATGGGTCTGGGCATATGGGGTACTAACTAAATGGTTGGAACCCGTGTTTAAAAAAATATGTACAAAGACAGAGATGAACACGATAACAAATTTTTATTTCAAGCCAATTCACTTTACATGTAGTGGTAATAATTTTTATGTCTGGACAAGTTGAATTTTTATAATGCAACAAATTTTATATCTGTCGTAATAGATATAATACCTGTTGTGATGGATTGATTATCTGTTGGAATAGGTTGGTCATCTGTTTCATTATGCAGATGTTCCCAGTCTGTCTGTTGTAACAGATTTACGATCTGTTGCAACATATAACTTATCTATTGCAACTGATCGGTAATCTGTTGGAGCAAATGAAAAAAGTAGGAAGACCTGTTATATAATTTCCAGCAGATAATCTACGTGTTGCATCTCATGTTTCAACATATGTCTAAATCTGTCTGATAAGATATGTCGTTTGTTGCAGCAGATGTATTATCTATTGGGATATTTAAATCTAGTACTCCATTTCAATTAACATGTTCAAAACTAAGAATTAGTTATATTCATAGATAGAATAAAATAAATCGAAGCCTTCGGAAATTACATGAAATAACTCAACAAATAAATAAAATGTAAAAAAAAATTATTATGGGTACAAACGATCTACTCTACAAATAAATCAACAAGTTAAACCAAGGAGGATAGGTTATTACATTAACAGACTCAAGCTATAAAGATCTAATTAATATGGACAAGTTGTTCTTCATCCGGTGTTACGGAATTCAGTTTTGGTCATCGTGGATCTTTAACGTCGGTTGTGTATGGCTTCAGAGCTTTTGCTTCTCTATATTTTCATAAAAGAGCAGCATATCTTTTACGGAGTAATCCGGCATCAAGTCCATAATTTGGTACTTGTAATCCATCGCTCAAATACTCGGCATAGGCGGCAACAAAAGGACCGCAATCCCTATGTTATAAAAAAATAGATAATCCATATCTTGCAGTTCATGCAAACATTGTGAAATGAAACTAAATCATGACACTTATACTTACAGGCTACCAATGGTTCGTTGAGCAATTCTGTCAATATATTGTACATCAAATGGATTAGCCATTTTATACCGGTATGCTTCAATCATCGACCAATCAGTACGAACCTTTTGGTCCAAAAAGCCACTCATATCAAGTTAAGTAGGCAATGTTTTGGCCAGCTTTTGTATCTCAAACGATGTCCCGGAATGTCTCCTTCACGACATCGAGTCATAAACTTGGATGCGACTCTCTTTTAGAATGACGACAGCCAACACCCAATGGAATTCATCACCATAATTGATTGGAATGTACACTTTGTCGACCAAATGCCATGGTAAGCTAGACGGAATGCTAAAACCTTTGATGATGTTGATTAAGCATTTCTTGTTTCAGGAAACTTTCGACTGCTGTTCACAATACCTATCATAGGCATTATTGATCTAAACTTTGTACAAATAATTGCCTATTGTGTATCTGTATTGTTCTTGTGTTTGCAACTTGTCCTTCTTTCGGAGGTAGTAAAAAATGACTTTGATATGTTGCACATATTATCAAATATTTCAGATTACGTGATGAAAAAATCAATACGCAGATGTAATTAAATAAAGTATTAATTAATAGTAATATGTATGACATTTAAACCTCATCATTCCAGCAAGTTTGGGGTTGTGACGTCAAATAGAACCAATTCTTCATTTTGGGATGTGCAACAACAAAGTCAAACATATCAAAACCAAGACTCGATTCATTCACTTTGTACCACTCGTCATTTTATTTCCTACACGATGATTTATATGTGTTAATGTCAGGTTCTTACAACAAGAATTGTATAAACGAATATCTATAAAATTGATTTATGTACCTATTGGCATGATGCTTTAACAGCCCATCAGCAATTCATTCTGAATAGTTTTTGATCAATTGTGTTAGTTTTTTTGGAGCCTCGTCTGAGATGTTGAACCCTTCAAACGGGTAATTCTTCCATTCACCCAAAATGGTAGGCTCCACTTTTTCTTCATCTTTGGAATTAGTTGATGGATTATCAATTGTGATATTATGCTCTTCGGCAGTAACTGTGACATCCACCTGGAAAGATAGAATTGTCAATGCTAAGTAGAGATATACAATAGATTTTTCATCTATTGCAATAGATGAGTCTTATGTTGCATCAGATGAATTATCTGTTGGGACAAATTCGAACAGGTAAATCAGAGCAGTACAATAATTTTGAACAGATGACCCATCTGTTGCAGCATAAGACTCATCTGTTAAAACAGATAATGAATCTGATGCAATAGGTGAGACAACAGTTGCAACAGATGTATATATTTGTTTGTTAATTTTTAGCGGATGTATCATCTATTGAAACAGATATGTGCCTGTTTGTTTTTTGAAATAGATGATGTACATTCACCTTTTTCAGCTCATGCTGCTCTTTTGTGGCCCTTGCACACTGAACATTAGTGTAAGATAAAGACAAAGGCATTGCAATCTTGCTTTTTTTGATAATTGATGATGACTTGGAGGTGTCTTTCCTTCTCCTCTTAGCCGCATTGATCTCTAGTGGAGTGTGTAGATATGAAATTCTCTTTGATGGAAGACACCCCTCTTATATGTCATTTCCTTTACAAAAGCAGTTAGTGCATTAATAGCATTAATTACTCCATCGTGTTTTTCCTTGCAGTCTTGACATTTGCATGAAGAACATTTGCTAGATGCGGCAAAATCTAGAGAAAAATTTGTACAACAATTGTGATCATAATCATAATGGCTTGTTCTTTCAAAAACTGTAAGAGGAGCATCATTAGCCCCACCCTCCAAAATTGTTTTTTTTGTGATGGTTGTTGCTCCAAACAATTCTATTTTTATTCCATCAACGACCTTAGGGTCCGATAAAATTTGCACAGACTGTAAAGTAAGAACAAATGGCATCTTCAACTCTCGGTTGGTCGGAACAAGCCACGGATGGAAAATCTAAAATAAATCGGTACATATATTAAGAATGATGATGAGATCATTTAATTATTAATTAAAACAAAAACTTGATTAGAATTGGACTTACTGTTTCCTTGGGGGCATTGAAAAGATCAAGAAATTTTGTATTTTTATCGGTTTTGGCCAACAATCATCTCAGAATTCTTGGAAAAGAAACTTCTTCCTGGTAGTTCACTTGTTGTCTCAAATAAGGAATAACTTAAAATGCTCAAGCCTATAACATAACTCCAATAAATCAAAAACATTATTGAATAAAAAAATGATGAATCATATCATGATAAAAGAAATATTTAACATTAAGGCCCATGGAAATCCATATAAGTTGACTATTTTTGGCGTTAACAGAGACAACAAATATTCAACAGTTATTTTGAAGCTTTCATAACCCCAAGGATAGCTGTTAAATACCTCAAGATCCTCGAAGAGATTTATTAAACCGAGGCTTTTGTTATTGTTAGCGTCTCTCGCCCAAAGAACATTATGTACAAACCAAACCAAGTACAATGATTGCTTGTGCTTCTTTGAAAGTCCTTTACCTTTTAACGCTTCTATCAGATTTTTATTTTTGAAGCTTTGACCAACAATGGATACCAGATCATCACGATGACTCGACTTACCTTTTTCTTTTTTGGGTGTGTGGGGTGATTTTTTGGGTCAGAGTAGGTATAACTTGAGAAGGAGGAGGATAACATTTTAGTTAGATAACTATGGCAAACTCCTTCCAACCAAAACAAACAGGCATGCCACAGTAATTTATTCTGGAAACGAGCATCGTTGTGCTCCGAAAAATCAAGATATTGCCCAAAGCAGCTTTCCTTGAAATAAGAATCCAATTTTTATTCTCGAAGTATTTTTATGAAGGTGTCAAAAGATTTTCCCATAACCGACTTAACCACGAGATCACCCATTAAATCTGTGGCACTATCGTACTGCATTCTCACAGTATAACGATCAATGCTGAAGGTTTTGACCAACTTTTTGGCGGAAGGGCTATTAGCATTTGGATTATCTCTTTTGAAAGATTCCTCCTCCCCGTGTTCATTATCTTCTGCTCCTGATTGAGATAACGCTTGTAAGGCAAGCTCATAGAGTGGTGGATGTTGCTGAGCTGCTGCACTTGTTCCTTTACTTGGAATTGATTCAATTTCTTTTCTTTTGGGAGTCATGTTATCTTAACTTAATAGGAACATAACATAGATTATAATTGTTTAATGCATAACAGTAATATAACAGTTTCAGCAGACAACTAATCTGTTGCACCAGGTATGTTATCTGTTGCAACATGTAACCGACCTGTTGCAATGGATGAGTAATCCGTAGGAACCATAAAAACAACACTAATCTATTGCACCTGGTATTTTATTTGATGCAACATATAACTGACCCATTGCAACGGATGGGTAATCCGTTGAAAATCATAAAAATAGATCACTAATCTGTTGCACCAGGTATTTTATCTGTTGCAACATATAACTGACCTGTTGCAACGGATGAGTAAACCGTTGGAAAGAATAAAAATGGATCACTAATTTGTTGCACCAGGTATGTTATTTGTTGCAACATATAACCGACCTATTACAATGGATGAGTAAGCCATTGAAAAGAATAAAAACAGTCCTAACCTATTGCAAAATGAAGAGTAAACCATTGGAAAGAATAAAAATAGATCACTAATCAGTTATCTATTGGATCAATATTTTTTAGATTTCTTCTAAATAGAAGAGTCGTCTATTGCAACAGATGAATGATTTGTTAGATTGTTCACCTGTTGCATTAGATTTTTATAGTTGCATCAGATTTTCATCTGTTGCATCAAATTTTCATCTGTTACATCAGATGTTTCACCTGTTGTAATATTATTTTTGCCAAGATAAACAACAAATCAACCCAGCAACACCAACACATCACACACATACACACACACTAAGAACACCAATTGTGACCAAAAATCACCAATAAATTCGAATCAACAGTACAACAACAAAAAAAAGAAATACCAAAAATTAGGATTTTATTCAGTCCATATTTCAATACAAGAAGAGTAGTTGGCTCCAGTTCCTCTATTTCTTCATAATTTTTTACCCGTGAAAAAGGAAATGGGACGACGAAAAACTCAAAGTTGTTGTCGACGGAGAAGTCTTCACGTCGATTGACGATTGAAAGTTGAAAAAGAACTCACCCGACTATTTTTCACCGGAGGTTGAGGGAGAAATTTTGCAAAACTGTTGGTTGAGAGAGAGTTGAGAGAAGCTGGAGAGAGAGTAGCTGATTTGAATTGAAGAGGGGTGTGGGTTAGGTTGATTTGTATTTTTGAAAAGATTAGAAAGTTTTAAAAATATTTATCAAGTCCACAATTACTTAATCAAGTTTCCTAATGATGTTTGACCCTTTAAGTTGGTCAATGTCACCAATCCTTCATTCAATTTTCTCGTCAGAATAGGTGGTAGGGATTCGGTAGGAAAAATATTTTGAGTTTTTTTTGAAAAATAAATTAAAATAATACTTTTTAAGAGGTGGGTAGGGGGTGGGAATCAGCATAGGGTGTAAGGGTGTGGTAAAAAAAAATTTAATTTTTTTGGAGGGGGGGATAGGGATAGGGGTCGGGGTTGGATAAGGGGTACGGTAAAGAAAAGTTTGATTTTTTTTAAATAATTATATTCTTTAGGGAGGGCTGGTAGGGTTAGGGTTAGGGGTAGGGGTAGGGGGTGTGGTAGTAAAAGAATTTGAAATATTTTTAAAAAATTAAATATATTTTTCATATTTGGGGTAGTGGGTGGAAGTGGTAGGGGATTGGGTATTGGGATAGAGTGGGTGATTTTGAGAGTTGTAAAAACATTTTAACTTGAGAGTGAGGTTGAAAGAGAATTTTGAAAAATATTTTCCTTACTTTTTGAAGGAAAGTCATTTTCCTTAAATTTGAGAAAAATGAATTAATTTGAAAAATATTTTCTATAACATTTAAGCCAACCAAATATGAGAAAATTAGAAAACATTTTTCAAGAAATATTTTCTTCATACCAAACACACTCTAAGTTTAACTTGCAACTCACCTGGTTGTGAGAGAAATTGAAGTGTGTTTGAATATATGATTGAACACGTGAGAAGAAAATTTACTATATCCAATTTCTATTTTTCATTTAAACTCAGAGTCATCACTTGACATAAATTTGGTGTACCAAGTTACCTTTGAAAATTCATTTTCAAAATAATTTTTTGACTCTTTCAAAACTGGTCCACGAATAGAGATTCCGGTTAAGAAGTTCTATTAATAGAGGGAAAGATGTTAGGCACCCCTCGGTACCGTGGTTCGACCATGGTCTCTTCGAGAGTATATCGACTAGTACGATACTATGAAATGAATAAACCAAATAAAACACAAAAACAAACAATCAAACAGTCAAAACCCCAAAATAGTGTCCAATCCAAGTTTTCACAAATCAAAACAAATGCTGAAATTAAAACCTAAACTATTCTAACTATCCTAGTTATGCTCCCTTTTTAACCAAAAAGATTATGATTTTAAGTTTGAAAGGGTTCTTATTATTAAGTGACAAAAATGAAAATTTGTTATCAAAAATGATTATTTATATTCAAAACTCAGAGTCGCCACTTGGCATAATCCGGTATGCCAAGTCACCTTTAGAAAATCTTTTTCAAAATGGTTTGACTCTTTAAACTGGTGTGTGAAAAGAGATTTCGGTTAAGGAATTCTGTTGATCGAGGAAAAAGTGTTAGTCAACCCTCGATCCTGTGGTTCGACCACGGTCTCTTGGTGGAGCATATCGGCTAATTTGACACTATAAGCATATAAAGCAACAAACACATAATCACAAAACAAACAAAATCAAAGTTAGTGTTCAGTCCAATTATACAGTCCCAAAATAGAAAAATGCGGAAATGTAAACCTACACTAACCCTAAACTACGCTTCAATGATTTACCCGATGACTTGGACCTTGATCACAAACCTCCTTCGAAGACATAATACATTGGGGCATTCCCCAGTGAATAAATACATGAATCCTTGGGACATTTCCCGGCTAAATGAATACACTTGAATCGAGTACGATAAACTAGAAAACATTCATCACACATAGATTCAAACATTCATCAAAATACCATTCCTAAACTTTTCCTACCCGAACCTAAATGCTTGCCTATTAGTTTCTATATAAAATGCGATATTATCAAACTTAACAGATTCGATGCCTATTTGCATCAAACAAATATCAATTAATCAATACGAACTAATCACATTCATTTTTCTATCCATTTTCTATTCTCACCCAAATCCATTCTAAACACAAATAATAAGTCATTTCAACATGCAGTCTATGATCACAAAATTAATCACAGAATCGCAACAACAACAATTCATTCCATGTTCAATTCAATGCATCGAATAGAATAAACAATGAAATAAAAAGACAAAGGAAGTAGAATTGGACCTCAATTTGATGATTTTATTTCGAACAACCAATGATAGATTGAAACTCACGAAGCAATAGAACCTCAACCCAAATGGAACCTCAATGTTGAACCTCAATAACGAATAACAACTCGATAAACTTCGACCCGACCTCCGTTCAAATCAACAACCAAAAGCGAAATTGCAAAATCAGAAACCAAATTAACCTGAAACGAATATCGCAAAACAAAACAAACCACACCCAACCAATTTTCATACGTTCTGGTGGATTTCCCAGCAACCCTCTACTTTTTTGGCTCCTCTTTCTTCCATGATTCTCTCTTTATCTCCCCATTCTCCGATTATCTCTCTCTCTCTCTCACTTAATCCCTTATCTTTTCACTATTTTTTTTCCATTTCAATGAGCTCTATATGTGTGTGCGTATGCTCTGTGTGTTTGTGAGATGGTGAAGAAGAAAAAGGAAAAAGGAGTGTGTCTTGATCGTATTTTGTGTATGTGCGAGAAGAAAAAGAAAATTAAGGGAAATGGAGTCCCCCTACTGTGTATGCGTGGTGTGTGTATATTTTGCATGCTCTCTTGGGAAAAAATGGACAAGTTTTTTGTTAATGGTGAGGGGTGTAGGTGAGTATCTTCCCTTGTGGGCCCCCCTTGCTTATCTTTTTAACTTGTGAGGTATGTGTATTGTATATGTGCTCCTGTGAATGAGAAAAGAAAAATGGAGGTTGTGTCAAGTGTATTGCTACTGTGAGTGAATGTTGTGGAAGATAAATATTTGTGAGTCGGTCCCTCAAGTCAATTTTTGAGCTATGTGTATGTCTCTTTTTTGTGAATTTTGTTGAAGTGCAAAAGGGGAAAAACGTGACAAAGGGGATGGGGCTAGGGGTAGGGTAGGTGGGTAGGGGTGGGTTAGGGGTAGGTTTTTAGGATGATTAAAATAAGATAAAATTTGTAAGGGTTGCTATTTTGTCTTTTTGTAGAAGAATAATCACATGGGTGAAGGTAAGTGGTAAGGTGAGCTAGAAAAAATGAATAAAATTGAATTTCAGGAGGGACAAAATTAGGTGTCTACATCATGTCCCTTTTTGGGTGTAAACACAAAAGGTTTTCAAATAAAAAAGTAGACAATGAGACCAAATTTTGACCTGACCATTATTCAAAGAAAGAAACAGAAAGTAGAAAGGCAACTGGGTCTTGACTTAGGACATCCTACCTACTCAACCTGTTTTCCAGGCGGGTTCATGGCTTGCAATTTCTTCAACTTGTTACTTGGTTTTCAATTTATTCACCCTGCTCTTCAAGCGGGTTCCTGACTTACTATTTTTCAATCTGTTTACTTTAATTTCTTTACCTTGTTGCTTGAATTTTCATTTATTCGCTTTGTTTTTCAGGCGGGCTCCTGAAATCACAACTAGAAAAAAAATTATTCCAAATAAAGATTATGATAAAGAGAGATTCCATTTTCCAGAAAAGTAAACTTCTAAACAACAGGAATTAAATTTTTTGCCCAGTTGATCATCGGAGGACTTTTGTGAAAGTCACATCATAACTACTTGAAAAACCCGAACAAAGAAATGCATCTTTTATGGGTTAATTGGAATGATTAGAATAGAAATTGTATTTTCTAGGAGTCAAAGGGAAATGACTCGACCAGGAAGTACATCTTCTAGGAATCAAGGGGAATAACTCGACCAGGAAGTATATCTTCTAGGAATCAAGGGGAATGACTCAACCCGAAAGTACATCTTCTAGGAATTAAGGGGAATGACTCGACTAAAAGGTACATCTTATAGGAATCAAGGGAATGACTCGACTAAAAGGTACGTCTTATAGGAATCAAGGGAACGACTCGACTAAAAGGTGTGTCTTATAGGAATCAAGGAGAATGACTCAACTAAAAGGTATGCCTTATAGGAATAAAGGAGAATGAATCAACTAAAAGGTATGCCTTATAGGAATCAAGGGGAATAACTCGACTAATAGGTATGATTTATAGGAATCAAGGTGAATGACTCGGCTAAAAGGTATGCCTTATAGTAATCAAGGGGAATGACTCGACGAAAAGGTACGCCTTATAGAAATCAAGGGGAATGACTCGACTACAAGGTACGTCTTATAGGAATCAAGGGGAATGACTCGACTAAAAGTTATGTCTTATAGGAATCAAGGGGAATGACTCGACTAAAAGGTATGTCTTATAGGAATCAAGGAGAATGACTCGACTAAAAAGTATGTCTTACAGGAATCAAGGGAATGACTCGGCTAAAAGGTACGTCTTACAAGAATCAAGGGGAATGACTTGATTAAAAGGTACATCTTATAGGAATCAATGGGAATAACTCGACTAAAAGGTACGTCTTATAGGAATCAAGGGGAATCACTCGACTAAAATATACGTCTTATAGGAATCAAGGGGAATGACTCGACTAAAAGGTACGTCTTATAAAAATCAAGGAGAATGAATCAACTAGGAGGTATATCTTCTATGAGTCGAGAGGAATGACTTGACCAAAAGGTACGTCTTCTAAGAGTCAAGGGGAATGACTCGACTAGAAGGTACATCTCCTAGGAGTGAAAGTTTAATTTAAGAAGTGTATCACCTAACCAAATGAAAACTGAAATCCCTGGACAAGAAAGTGTGTCTCCGAGAGATATATGATGATGAATTTTTACCATAATTTGATTATCAAATCTTTGTAGCAACATTACTTCCTACATTTGTAGGAGTGAGGCATTGCATCCCTTGATATTTATGCTCAGAAGTCCTTGATTAGAAGGTAGTATATTTCCTATTTCGTCAAAGAAAACTTGCGTGTTTAAAACATGGTAGCTGGTTTATGGCTTTAACTTTTGCGACAATTGCTCTTGCACTGGTCACATTCAATTATGCTACCAACCATTAGCATTGTCATTGACTTGCTGCAACATTGATCTAAACTCAGATTATTAAGAGTGACTCTGACACAAACACAGTATCTCTATTGTTGATATGTTCCTTGGACACATCCTTTGAACCTTGGTATTTCAATGAGTTCCCAGATTTGTCTGTTGATGAAACTTTCTGCGTGCCTTATTTCAGCTCACAATTATGTCTCTTTCATGCGCTGGCCTTTCTGTCTTGCTATGTGCAATTGAAGAAGTTGGTAGCTAGTTTTGAAATCTTTTCTCCCTTTTTTTGTCATGGACTTGACTCAAAGACACGAGAAAAATGACAATGATGGGATAACTGACTTAAGAAAACAAAAATAGAACTATAGAGAAGGAAAATAAGACAATGAATGTCCCCATTTGAAAAAAGAGAAAAGAAAACTTATCTGAAAATGATAGTTACTCTAGTGATTATGACACACCTTTTGGATTATACTTCCTTCTCTTCCATCCAAACTTTCTACCAATTATTCTTGAGTTAATCACCTTGAAACTGAGTTACTTTCTTGGGACAATGGTACTCAGAGACCTCACTCGGCCAGTGACGCCCTGAATGGTTTTCGCCAACAAGCCTCTCTGATTTTTTTTCTCACCTCACCATTGCCTTAAGGTATTCAAGAGGGTTTTTCACCAATGGGGCTCTCTTATTTTCATTTCTTTTAACTCACATTCGTCTTATGGTGTCCGTGAGGATTTCACCGATAAGACTCTATCATTTTTATCTCTTTCAACTAACCATCACCTTACGGTGCCTGTGAGGGTTTTTACCAATAAGACTCTCTCATTTTATTTCTCCCAACTTACCATTGTCTTACGTGCCCATGGGGGTTTTAACCAATAAGGATCTCTCATTTTTATTTCTCTCTTGATTCCTTATGCCGAGGAAGACAAGTAGTACTCAAACATTCGTCATCATGTCCATTGCATGATTAGCCTTAACATTCTTAAAGATTGATCTGAAGGTCTTTCTTTGGTTGTCACTTAGCTTTTGGATAAGGTTAGAAAGAAAGGATGGCATGAGACCCAAATAACACTTGAAGTGGGGTAGGACTTAAAACTTTTGGAATCGACTCAAACAATGAGGATTAACTCATACCCCAGTTTCTTTTTATAGGGCAATCCAAAATTGTTTATTTGGTTGGACCGAGCCCAGACTAGGGCAGCCTATATATCTCACCCATGAGAGAGGAGAATCAGGTCACGCATAGTTCTGACAACTTATTCTTTTGCTTGATTCTGATTTTTTTTCTTCTTCTTCTTTTTTTTCATTGACTCTTTTCGCTTTGAAACTTTTTCTGAATCTATTTTTCTTGACAGTCATCTCTTTCCCATCTTCTTGACACATTCTTCTTTCTTTTTTTTTTGAAACTTTTCTGACTCTATTTTTTACTTAAAACTTCTCTTTTCTTTCTTTTTGAACACATTTTTCCCTCTTTTTTTTGAAACTTTTTGCACTCTATTCTTTTGCTTGACACTTTTCTTTTAAGCTTTGCAAACTCTATCTTGATTCCAAAAGAGGGGTATGAAAGAAAATAGTACTAAATCTCAAATGGGGTAAATAAAGGATGACACGATCTTTGGGTAGCAGAATGAAATTCCTTCGACATATCAATCCTTGAAAATACAAGTACATATTATGCAATATGAAAGTGAAAGATGAAGATCATTTATGACATATTTTACAACATTAACTTTGACTGAGTCTGTGCGTCACTACTTCTTTTGTGCTTTTCTTGCATATAACTCCACTTTTGTTGTACATTCTTCACATTGAATGGCTCATGATTTTGTGAAGCTGATTTTCTTTCTGTTCCACTTGATATAGTATCGCGCATCCAACTATTTGACCTAATTGAGATATGTCTTTCAATTGATGACCATGTTATTCTTATGATTCTCTCAATAATTGCCTTATTTTTCAAAGAAGGTTTCAACTTGTCACCAAATGTCTCAAACCTCAACCTATTTTCTTAGATTTTTTTTTCTAATTTTGGCCCTCTGATTCAAAGTTCATGCTTAAACTAGATTTTACGATCTACCTGAAAATTCTGCTAGCATGTCATATCACTAGAAATGACATAAAATGTACTGCATAAAGAAAACAAACGAACAACACATATTTAAAATACAAAGGGAAAAGGGACACTCCATTTATTTGAAATGAAAGATAGAAGGGTTTGAACATAAACCACAAAAGGAACAGAACAAGATAGATCCCGAACTACAACCCTAAAATAATTCAGATAATAGAAAAGAAAAGAAAACAAAACAAAACAAACTACCAGACCTCTTCCTAGTAGGGAGAGAGATAACTTCTCAATTTCTCAGCCTGACATATTAGCCACTGGTTTGCATATCAGCATGACTAGAGCTTCTACCACTGTCAGACACATTCCCTTTAACAAATAAGTTTTGGATCCCCATGCTTAACTTATTGCCTCTCACATATTATGCAGTACCACATGCTGGTGAAAACCCCCATGGGATGGTTGAGGTGCTAATGTTTTGTACCATAATCAATTTTTTCTTGAATCATTTTCTATATTTGTCTTTTCAAAATACGATAATTTTTAGTACTATGACCTCGTATATTAGAATGATAATCATATCATACATTAGGATCAAAATTTTTTAAATGTGGATCAGGAGTTTACCCAGGGATAGGAGTAATCATGCCCCATTGTCTCAATGTCTGGAACAAACTGGTGTAGGACTCTCCAATTGGCATGAAATTATCCTTTGCCTTTCTCTTCATTGCAAACTCTGGCCTCAGATAAAACTTGGATTTAGAGGTTCCTTGGTAAATTTGTGGGGATCTAGGACCACGTTGAGGGATCGGGGCACGCCATTGTGGATAGAAAGATGAATGACCACATGAATGTGCATTATTCAAAGGATATTGAGAAAGTGAAATAGGATTTCCTGGATTTTGGAGAAAATAACATTGTTGCAAGTGGTTATGTGGATCTAATATGTAAGCTTAGGATTGAGGCTGACAATATTGGTGGGTTGGACCTCTCAAACTCTGCTTTGGCCCTGGCCAGACAATAGATGTGTTTTCCTTCTTCTTTCTTTCAGTTTTCCTTGATTGCAATGTCATCCCAAATGTTTCACAGAATCCTTCTGTCCATCAGACTCCCCAAATTTTGATGTCTCATAGCTTGGAGGAAGGTTAATACTTGAAACTATGCCCCAGTTTTTATCTTCATAGCCCCCAAGTCCCAGGGAACTTTTCATATCAATTTCTACACTTTTCACTTTCCCTACTATTCTCTCTGGATTTTCTCGCATGCTAGGTTTCTTGGTAAGAAATTTTGGTGGTTCATTTAACTTAACTGTAGGCTTAAGAGTATAACAATGATCATCAAGAGTATTGAACGTGGATTCACTAGTGGATTGGGAAAGCACAATCATTAGATTGATAGCCAAAGTGGAAGCCTCAGTAGAAGGTTGAGCAACAAAAACATGAATGATATATGGTGCTATGAATGTGGTATGCTTATACTGAGGAGCTAAATAAAGAGTGGTAGAAGTATTGGGGTGAATTTGACGTGGAAGGGATTCTGCGGCATGTTGTGGTGCATAAAGAACAACAATAGGAAACTAACTTTACGATTTTGGTGGAAGACTCAAGGTATTTCCGGGGTTAATAGTGGGTAACGGGGGAGGAGGCATCCCACTGGCCCAAGCTCGATACATTTCCATCATTTGTTGCGTTAGTATCAAATTCTCTTCATCTAAACTCTCATTTTCCTGACTCTTTGTTTAATCCATGAGATCACTCTCTATATTCTTGTTGGACACAGCTAAACCTCCTTTAGATTTGGTGTGATATGGAGGACCAGCCAGAATGCCACAAACCAACCACCTTAAACTGACTCAACAAAAAATAACAAATGTGTTAGAGTTCAACATTTCTTCAAAATATTTTTCCTCATTTTGTTTTGAACAGATCACCGAATCGAAGAAAGGCGCCTACGTATCTCACCCTCGAGAGAGAAGAATCAGGTGTGCGTAGTTCGTGAAGTCTTGCCAAAATGACCAATTAAACTCATTTTTCTTTCTTTTTTCTTTTTCTTGAAACTTTAAAAAGAAAAAGAATAATAAGTTGTCAAAAGAATTGACGAAAATCTTTTGCATTTTTCAGGTCTAAACTCCCTATACAAAATGAAACCTATAATTTCCAAAGAAAAATCTTTTTGCATTTTTTATTTTGAATTTCATATGAAAATGAAACTAGAAACTATTAAAGGAAAATCTTTTTTGTAGTTTTCTTTTAAAGGTGTATATCAAATACCTACACTAAATAAAGAGTGCAGAATATCTTTTTGAATTTTTAATTAAGATCAACCAAAAATAAAACCTACAACTATTAAGGAAAATCTTTTTGTATTTTTCTTTTCAAGGCATATATGAAACACCTACTCTAAATGAAGAGTGAAGAAAATCTTTTTGGATTTTTTAAATAATATCACCAAACCCACGAAGGTTGCCTACGTATCTCACTCCCGAAAGAGGATAATCAGGTGTGCGTAGTTCGTCCAGATTGGACAATTAAAGATACTTATGAACCATGACTTGAGGGACACGATAAAGGCAGACGATGAAAACGTTAATAAAATCTTTTTGAGTTTTCAATTTGACACTTAACATAAAAATGACACCAACAACTATGAAAGAAAAATCTTTTTGGTATTTTCATTAAATGAAATGTACAAAACTTCTACCATTTTGTTTTTGAATTTCTTTTATAAAAACCTCCTACTAAAAAAAAATCTTTTTAAAATTTTCGAATTATAAATGCTTGCTAAAGGAAACAATGACAAAATCTTTTTGATGTTTTTTTATTTTTGACAAATGAGTGCAAAAGGTGAAACTCTTTTTTGATTTTTTGGCTACGAAAAATAAAAGCCATAAAAACTCTAAACAACTACGAAACCCTTTTTTTAATTCACCTTTCCTCTTCTTCCTTTTTTTTTAATTTTTCTTTGCCTACACATTTTTCTTTAATTCTAGCTCATGCTTTTCCCAAATCAGTCCATCAAATGACCATATTACCCTCAAAGATGCAACAATTAGCACATAGGGATGCTTTAGGGGTGAGTCTCCTACAATGGACTAAGTGGGTCCCGCTAGGTCTCAATATGATATAGATAAGCATGACCTAAAAGCCGACCTATGCTGGGATCCACTAACAAGGCTGTTCGAGGGAGCATATGGTCAATAGTGGCTGTGATTGCTTTCCACCTACTCCATACCAGTCGACTGCTCCCCCTTCTAAAATAAGGGTGACTCAACTAGAGGTCGTGTACATAACGTGTACTACAGAACTTGTTGTAGAAAGAATTGACTCGGGTTATGGAAATGATGCCAGATATAAAGAAGTAACACATAAGAGGAAAAACTGTAAACACATATCTAGTAGGTATTCAACAATGAACAAATACAAACAATAACACAAATAACGTCTATACACCCATAATGTCAAATTAAGTCGATATAACTATAAAAATAAGCTCGAATTCTGAAAACTCTCCAGCGGAGTCACCAGAGCTATCACACCCCTTTTAAAACCAAAAAGATTATGATTTTAAGTTTGAAAGGGTTCTTATTATTAAGTGATAAATGAAAATTTATTTTTGAAAATGGTTGTTTATATTCAAAACTCAGAGTCTCCACTTGGCATAATCCGGTGTGCTAAGTCACCTTTAGTAAATCCTTTTCAAAATAATTTGACTCTTTCAACTGGTGTGCGAACAGAGATTCCGGTTAAGGAATTCTGTTGATCGAGGGGAAGGTGTTAGGCACCCCTCGATCCCGTGGTTGGACCACGATCGCTTGGTAGAGCATATCGGCTAATTTGACACTATGAATTTATAAACCAACTAACACATAAACCCAAAACAAATAACCAAACAAACAAAATTAAAATTAGTGTCTAGTCCAATTATATAGTCCCAAAATAGAAAAATACGGAATTGTAAACCTACACTAACCTACACTAATCCTAAACTACACTAATGCTTTATCCGATGTCTCGGGTATTGATCACAAACCTCCTTTAAAGACATAATACGTCGGGGCATTCCCCGGTGAATAAATACATAAATTCTCGAGGCATTCCCTGGCTAAATGAATAAACTTGAATCGAGTACGACAAACTAGAAAACATTCACCACACATACATTCAAACATTCATCAAAATACTATTCTTAAACTTTGCCTACCCGAACCTAAATTCTTGCCTATTAGTTTTGATGTAAAATACGATATTATCAACTTAGCAGATTTGATGCCTATTTGCATCAAACAAATATTAATTAATCTATATGAACTAATCACGTTTATTTTTCTATCCGTTTTTAATTCTCACCACCCTCCAATCCATTCTAAACACAAATAAAGTGTCATTTCAACATACAGTCCATGATCACAAAATTAATCACAAAATAGCAACAAAAATAATTCATTCCATGTTTAATTCAATCATCGAATATAATAAACAATGAAATGAAAAGACAAAGGAAGTAGAATTGGGCCTCAATTTGACGATTTTATTTCGAACGACCAATGATAGATTGAAACTCATGAAGCAATGGAACCTCGACCCAAATTTAACCTCAACGTCGAACCTCAATAATGAACAAAAACTCGACAAACTTTGACCCGACCTCCGTTCAAATCAACAACCAATAGTGAAATTGCAAAATTAGAAACCAAATTGACTGAAATGGATATCGCAAAAAAAAGACCACACCCAACCAGTTTTCATACGTTTCGGTGGATTTCTCGACAACCCTCTACTTTTCCGACCTCTCTTTCTCCCACGATTATCTCTATATCTCCCCGTTCTCCGATCAACTCTCGTCTCTCACTTAATACCTCATCTTTTCACTATTTTTTCTTCCATTCCACTGAGCTCTATATGTGTTTATGTATGCTCTGTGTGTTTGTGAGATGGTGAAGAAGAAAAGGGAAAAAGAGGGTGTCTCAATCATAATCTGTGTATGTGCGAGAAAAAAAATAAAATCAAGGGAAATGAAGTCCCCCTACTGTGCATGCGTGGTATGTATATATTCTATGAGTTTTTTTCTTCTCTTTTTGACTTGTGAGGTGTGTGAATTGTATATGTGCTCCTGTGAATGAGAAAACAAAAATGGAGGTTGTGTCAAGTGTATTGCTACTGTGAGTGAATTTGTGGAAGATGAATTTTTGTGAGTGGGTCCCTCAAGTTAATTTATGGGCTACATGTATATTCTTTTTTTTGTTAATTTTGTTAAAGTGCAATAGGGGAGGGGGGGGGGAACACGACAAAGGGGATAGGGTTAGGGTTAGGGTAGGTGGGTAGGGGTTGCGGTAGGGGTAGGTTGTTAGGATGATTAAAACAAGATAAAATTTGTTAGGGATTTGTTAAGGGTTGTTATTTTATCTTTTTGTAGAAGAATAATCACATGGGTGAAGGTACGTGGTAGGGTGAGCTAGAAAAAATTAATAAAATTGAACTTCGGGAGGGACAAAATTAGGTGTCTACAATGCTTTACCTGATTCCTCGGGCTTTGATCACGAGCCTCCTTTGCGTACATAATACTTCGGAGCATTCTCCGATGAATAAGTACAATGTGGCCTCGGGGCATTCCCCGGTAAATGAATACATTTGATGAAGTGTGATAAAAATGGAGAAATCACTCAACGCAAATATTTATACATTTGATGATATAGAATCCTACGAGTTGCCCACCCACAACCTAAGATTTGACTATCAATCCTCGGCCTAAACATGATACTATCGAGGCTAACCAAAATCGATGCATATTCCAAATTAAACAATCAACAATGAACCAAAACAATCAGTATTCACCTTTTATTGATTTTCAATTTTCACCCTTGATTTTATTCTCAAATTACCGATTTCTCATCCAAATCAAAATTAATCCATCATTAATTAAACCATATTCAATTTCCTTATTCAGATGCATTAGCACATTCAATATAATTCCAATAATTCAACATGATCACAATAAACACATATTCAAGAACTTTCCATGTAGCACACAAAAACAAATAAATTTAACGAAATTAAAAGAGAACAAGAGTAGAATCAGACATCAATTTGAAGCTTTCAAACTCAAATATTAATCAAATGAGAAGATGGTAACCTCCACTGGAGACCTCGAGTTGAACCTCAATGCGAATAAACCCAGCCTCGGTGTAGTCTTGATTGTTTTTCGTCAACCCAAATCAAAGATTGCGAACGAACAAGAAACCATACCATATTTGAGAAAAACGTCTCAGTTTCACTCATTTACCGGCAGATCCCACCATAATTAGACCAAAACGGGTTAGGATCAGTCGATTTGGGGGTTGGTTTTTCTACTTCTGGTTGTGGTGAGTTATTTTTGGCTTTTTTCCAACGGATTTGGTGATGGTCAAGAGCTGGGTCATTGTTATTGCTTTGCCAGAGCTCCGGGGAGCTCAGTTCGTGATGGGAAAGGTAGAATAGTTTAAAGTTTTTGGTGGCAATGGCGGTTTTCAGCGGAAATTCACCAAAAAAGTCACTATTTGCCAGCTTTCTCTCTTATTTCTCTCCACTCTCCCTTCACTCTCTATCTCTTTCCGTCTACCTTTTTTCTCCGCTCTACTGGTTTTTCATTGTGTGTGTTTTCCAGCTTGTGAGAGTGTGTATTCCCTGAGTATGTGTGATGTAGGGTGTCCCCATTATTCCGTGTGTGTAATTTGTTATATGGGAAAAATAAAAAAATGCAAGTGGTAGGGGCTTGGGTAGGGTAGTGGGGTAGGTAGAGTGTGAGTGGTTAGGATAAGGTAGGTGGTGAAATTTGATTGGGCAGGGTGTTAATTTATTGGGAATTTTGTTATTTTTGTCTTTTTGTGAAGGGATTGTCATATGGGGTAGGGTCTATGATATGACAAGGATGAATGGGTAAAAGTTTACTTTTGGAAGGGATAAAATTACATGTCTACAGTATCTATTGATCAATCTCGACAGCTCATGCATGAAGGACTAAACTTGAGCTATTGCGTCTCAATGATTTGATATACATAAAGTATACTAGAATGTTGAAGAGTAGTTAGTACCATTAATCTAATTTTGTGGATAATATTAATGTGACAGATAAATGGTTAGATGGAGCCTCAGAATATAATGAAAAAGAAATAGTATATGAGGAGGTGATCTCAGTTGGGGCACTGTTACTACTACGATTGGAGTTGAGGAGAATATATACAATGTTAGGGAGAGTTCTTCAAGTTCAAGGTTACATAACAAGGAAGAATAATAGCTTCTTCAAGTTCAAGTTGGTCACTAATTGACGAAGACTCTGCGGAGGAAGAAGATGAAGATAAATATATTACTAAAATCCTGATCTTCAAGAATATGTAAATCCTGAAGAAGAAATGTGTTGCTTCATTTATAATTTGGTTTTGAATTTGTTCGTCTTATGAATTATTGACTATGTAGTTCTCTATACTTTTAGTATTTAATTCTTAAATTAAAATATTTGTTAATATGTTATTGATATTTACATTTTAATTATTTATATATGCAATTTAAATACTTCTTAATTAATTGGCAACAAAAAAATTAAAATATTTGTTATTATTGTTATGAAATATAAAGCAAATACAAGAAGAATAGAGAGACAAGAGAGAATGATTATTATTTCTCGTGAGAGATCTCTTGATGGGTTAATTACAATGAATAAAAACCACTTTATTTATAGGGGAAAACTAACGTTGGGGGTTCTAACATTTCCATAAATAAACATTCACTATATATGGTAATATATTTATAACACACCCTTGAATGTCTAATTGATAGATAACGTGCCTCGTTAAAACCTTACTAGAAAAAACCCAGGGGGAAAAAAATCCAGTGAAGAAAAAAGTATACACATCTCTAATAATACGCATATAGGTTGCCTCATTAAAAACCTTACAAGGAAAACCCAGTGGGACAAAACCTCATAAGGTAAAAAGAGTACAACACGTATTAACTCTCTCTAATGAGAACATCCTTGAGCCTTTGCATCTCAATCTTGTGCACCATCTTCTTGAAAGTTGCAATTGAAGGAGACTTGGTGAATAAATTAGCCACTTTGTCACTTGGACAAATTTTTTGCACGTTAATATCACAATTCTTTTGGAGCTCATGCATGTAGAAAAGCTTTGATAAAGTGTGCTTCGTTCTATCTCTTTTTATGAATCCTCCATTAAGATATGCTATGTATGCTGCATTATCTCCATATATAATTGTGGATACATTGTCACATTTCAAACCACATTTTTGTATCATGGACCTCAACCATATACATTCTTGGCTTGCTTCATGAATAACGATTATCTTACATCATTTGATAAAGTGGCTAGATAGACTGCTTTATATATCTCCAAGATATAACAGTATCTCCACATGTGAAAACATTGTATGTTTGAGACCAAGATTTATGTGGGTTAAATAAATACCCAACATTAGCATAATCAAAAAGATTGGAACTACAATCTTTAGAATAAATAAGCTCATATGTTTGATCTCATTTCGATGTCTCCTAGTAGGAGGAAAACTATATCTTACTAACAAATTGATCGAAAAGGTTTTATCAGTCCCTGTGGTATTTTTAAGATACATAAGTGCACCAATTGCACTAAGATGTGGTACTTCATAACTGATCTAAAGTGGTATATTTTTTATTTCAACAAATAATCTATTTCTTTTGAAAACTCTCCTAGAGTTTAAAGCTATAAGCTTATGTAATATAAGGATTACAAATAAGTTTCCTAGAAACTTTTATATGTGATGTGTATGCCCATGCTAACACACTTGAAGCTTTTAACTCTAAATAATTGCAAAGTCTTGAGCAACTTTAGTTGTTTTTGATTAGTTTATGTTGGTTTTGCAGTAAAAGTAGAGAAGAAGGAGAACCACAAATAAAGGAAGCAAAAAGTATGAAATCGGAAGCAAATGAAGAGCTAAATGTGGTTGATAACATCCATGACACGTCGTCAGCCTGGTGCTAGGCTGTCAAGGATGCCGTCAAACTTAAACAGAAGAGGGGAGTTGCAGGAAGTTTTGTGATGACCTTCATAACATGCCGTGAAGATACTGATAGGTCGTCACTGTCGTCGTCAACCTTAGACAGTAGAAACTGAATTTGCAGAGAAGCTGACGACGTCCGTGATAGGTCATCAAAATTATGATAGGCCGTCATAACCGCCGTCATCTATTCCAAAAAACATCTGAAACTTTAATTTTATTTCCTTATTTAGGATTAACTATTTAAATCCTTCTTTTATGGTTTTTCTATTATCCATCAATTAATTGACATATCCTTCAAGATATGACTTTTTCTTCTCTCTCTCTCGAGAAGACAAATATGTTGGTGGTTTTCCTTGTGATTCAATTGAAAGAACATTTTTGATTTCCTTCATTATTGTAAGTTAATCCTTTCAATTATGAATTCAACTTGTGTGCTTATTTCTTACATCACGAGTAGCTAAACACTCTTAACATGGGTTATGGAATCTAGGGTTAGGTCATGATAAGGTGTTGATTAATTACTCAAGGTTTAATAGGTGTTAGGATTTCTTGGTAATTCTGATATTCTAACTTATGTCTGTTGGTTGCAAACAATAGGCGTACCTACTTTGGTTTGCTTGAGAAAGAAATCATAAACAGTAGGAAGTGAATTATCGATAGGGACTCGAAAAGGCTTCGTTTAATGATCAACGCTGTAACAAGGTTGATTAACCTGAGGTAAAATCTGGGCAGTGAGTTGTGATTCCCTAAGTCCGGGAGGATTAGGAAATTAGACGCTTGAATAGGATGAGAGACATTCGAGCATACTATCGATAGAGATAGCTTGCCATCCTAACCACCGTGAGAACCTTGAGTTATTTGTGGCATCTGTCATATACCATAAACCCTAGTGAACATAATCCCAGTTATTTCATAAAATATTGATTACAAACATTAATCTCAAAGTGACTAACAATTGTCTGAGAAATTTAAACCCCCATTTCAGGAAACAGTAAACTACTAGTGAATTATTTTGTAAACAACTTGAGTTCACACCCTATTCCCTGTGGGATTCAACCCCAACCTAGTTGGGTTTTATATTTACAATGATCGTTCACACCCGTTCAAGAGTGTAGTTTGAGCGTTATAAAAAATGGCGCCATTGCCAGGGAATACGGTTGTAAACTAAAAGTTTGTGTATGCTAATTTGTTGTTAGTTAAGTTTTCTAGATTTATGTTTATTTGTTGTTTTTGTATATTGTAGGTATGTGTTGTTTATGTCAAAAACAAGAAGTTTTGAAGAACTATTATTTCCAATCAATCTGGAACCTCAACTGATGGGGAAAATGGCTGAACAACAGGAGGCAGACAGACTAGCCTTTTTGGCCAGGGCTCAGGTGAACGTACAAAATTTAGGTCAACAACCACATCACCAGAACCCTGATGATGAAGACTTAGGTGTTAAGGAATTGTTAAATCCTCAAAACCCAAGGCGATTTGAGCAACTTGTTGTACCAGTGTAGCGAAGTGTCAATAGAAACCGTCCAATCTGAGGAAGGTATGGTCAACAACCCGTTCAATATGGGGCTAATAAAAATGATAAAGGAATGGATGGAGCTGGTGCAATGGGTTCTATCATTCATCCACCATTGGCACCAGGTGAAAAATTCAGCATAACAACCAACATGATCCAACTCTTGAATCTGAAGGGGTTGTTTGGAGGCTTACCTGGTGACGACCCAAATATGTATTTGGTGAACTTCATCACTATTTGCAAATATTTTGACAATCCGAGAGTGGTCCAGAATATGATCCGGTTGAGATTGTTCCCTTTGTCTCTGTCTGTAGAGGCAACAATGTTGTTAAATAAGCTAGAGCCCGATTCTATAACCAACTGGAGACAGTTAAAAGAGATGTTCCTAGAACGGTTCTTTCCACCCTCCAGAAGGGTACAGTTGAGGGACAAAATCAGTAACTTCAAACAACTCTTAACTAAAGCATTGCACGAAACCTGGGAGAGATTTAAGAAGAAGCTTGCACAATGTCCAAACCACAACATGACAGACTTGCACTTGAAAGAGATTTTGTACAGAGCTTTCAACTTTCTGACAAAGCCAATTGTAGACAAAGCTACAGGTGGGTTCGTTCATTGATCTCTCTTTCCTTGATGCTTCTGACATGCTGAATAGAATGACCAATAAGAGTCAGGCTTGACACACTAGGGATTTTGTAGTAGATAGGCCGACTGTTGCTGGTGTTGTAACTGCAAAATACCACAGAAGGGATGAGGAGCGAGACTAGGACATGGCCCACTTAAAGACACAGATGGACTTGCTGTCCAAGAACTTATTGTCAGGCAAGACTGAAATGGTTAAGGCTGTGGAATCTCAGGGTACTGTTGCTACAAGTGCCAATGCAGAGGCAAACTATGTAAGTAATCAGGGGGGTTTCTGAGGCAATATCCAAGGGAAACAAGGTTGGAACTTCTATGAAAATCCTGATTATAAAGATAGGGAGCAATAACACTGGAGAAACAATAATGATAGAAGTGGTTTGTATGTTCTTCCTGGAAGTCGGGATGCTGCAACAACAAGCTCTAGCAAGATTTCTATGGAGGACATGATGGAAAATTTATTGAAGGGAGTTGAAGCTACCAACTCGGGAGTAACTACTATGAAGAGTGAATTCTCTACCCTCAGTTAGTTGGTTAGCTCACACTCTACTTCTATTAAGCAGTTAGAGCAGCAGATGAACCAACAATTTGCTACACTAAACCAGAGAAAAATTGGTACTTTACCTAGTGATATGGTTCAAAACCTGCGAAATGGTGGTTCATGTATGACGATTACCACTCGGAGTGGTAAGTTGTTATGTAACCCCTCTGTGGGCAAATCTTTGGAAAATAAGGTAAGTATTGATGAACCCGGAGAAAGTAGTCTAGTGGATTCTGAGAAGCTGATGGTTTTGTTGATATTTTGGAGAAATAATACGCGAAGGAGGAGAAAGTAGTGTTAAATACTATCCTAGACCACTACCTCCCTTTTCTTAACTATTGAAGAAAAAGGTCGATGAGGCAAAATTTGGCAAGTTCATGGCTATGCTCAAGCAATTGACAATTAATGTACCTTTGGTTAAGGCACTTGAGAAAATGCTAGGCTATGCCTAGTTCATGAAAGACCTCATCACAAAGAAGAGGAAGGTCAGCAGTGAGCAGGTGGACAATCTCCACCATTGTAGCGTGATTTCCACACAATTCTTAGTGCAAAAAAACGCTGACCCAGGTGCATTCACTATTCTGTGCAAGGTTGGGTCTCTGGATGTTGCAAAGGCATTACATGATTTGGGTGCCAGCGTGAATCTAATTCCACTTGTTGTATGTAAGAAGCTGGGTTAGGAAGATCCAACACCTACTAACATGCGACTAGTGATGGCAGATAGGTCAATAAAGCGGCCTATTGGAATTTTGCATGATGTGTTGGTGAAAGTAGCAGACTTTATTATTCCTACTGATTTTATGGTACTGGATTGTGATTTGGACTTCGAGGTACCCATTATCTTAGGAAGGCCACTCTTGGCAACAGGAAGAGTAATAGTTGACATGGAGTTGAATGAGCTCAAGTTTAGGCTCGGTAAAAAAGAGGCAAAATTCAAAATGCATCAAACCATGTCTCAACAAAATGATATGAATGTATTCTCAATTGTTGACATCTTCTATGACGATGAAAAAGGGGTATCAACAGGTTGTCTTGGCGAATTCTGAGTAGTCAAGAGAACTCATTCGTGTCGCGACAGTAAATCAGGCGCTAATAGGAGGCAACCTAGAATTTTTATGTTTGAGTAAGTGTTTTTATTTTATAAATTAGAATTTAGTATAGAGAAGGTGAAAAAATGAAAAGGGTCAGCTAAAAGGTCATGACGACATCCGTGACAAACCGTCACAACTGTGATAAGCTATCACGAATGCCGTCAGCTAGATCAGACTTGAGAAATTCTCTGCTACTGTTGATGACGATCTTGATGGGCTATCACAACCGTGATAAGCTGTTACAAATCGTCTTCAGCATAAAGCCTAAAATCTGAAAACTGGGCCTAATTTTAATCAAATCTGACCCGGCCCAAATCGCGAGCCTTTAACTTCTTTTTCTTTAGTTATTTTTTTCCTTAGTTAAAATAGTTTCCATTCTTGGCAAAACACTCTAAGAAAAACAAGTTTAATTTGTGTGTGGTTTGTACTTAAGAATCAAGAACATCTTCTTCCTTCACACTTTTTCTTGTGTGTGGCACTAGATTAAAAGCTCCATCAGGTATACTCTACTTCAACACTTCTTTGCTTGTGATGTATGATGAATAAAATCTAACTCAAGTACCCAATGTGATTGAACCAAGTTCAAACTTGGAAAATGGCTAAAATTTCCCCTAGGGTTTGTTGTACAAGCCCAAGGGTTGAAAAGATAGCTCACAATTCAAATTCAAGTAAATCTTGAGCAAGAATGGGGACCAAAAATTTAGTTAAAGTCAAAAGTGGGTTCTGATAAGTGTTACGACATCTATGATAGGCTATCATCATCGTGATGGCTTATCAGGAATGTCATCAAAAGCTGACCAAACTAAAGTTGGTTCTGGATAGAGCTGACGACAATCGTGACGGGCTATCATAATTGTGACGGCCTATCATGAAGGTCGTTAGAAAGTGTAAAATTGTTTTGGTTTCTGTCTGAGGTTGACGACATCCGTGATAAGTTATCACGGTCGTGATGGCTTGTCATGAATCGTCATCACACGTGAGGCCTGAAACATAAATGAGCTTAAATTATTAATGTACCTGTGTTTGTGATCTTTAGGGTTGACTAACATTCTTCTAATGTCTCTAGGTACTCTAAAATAGCTCCAAAAAGAAAGAGTCCCATAGAACCAAAGAAAACAGCTAAAGATGATGTACATCGTAAGCTCCTTAATGAGAAATCTAACTACAAAGAGAAGTCGTTGCTCAGAAAGCTAAAGAAGAAGTAGAGTCCAAAGAAAAATCCACTACCTCTACCAATTGAGGTGGAAAACATTGATGATACTGAGTTAACCATAGCTTCTGAGCAGGAGGGGTCTAAAAAAGGTGAGTCTGAATAGCATGAGTCTGAACATGATGAAGATGATGAAGAGAATCAAGAAGAATCTGAAGAATCTGAGTCCGAAGGAACAGCTTTCGGGTCCCCATCCACTGAGAAACAAGATGATGAAGAGTATCCACCTCGGAGGACTTTTATCTAATGTAAGAACCCAAAAGTGAAGAACAATGTTAGATGGCAAATCCCTAGAGCTGAAGAAATCTATATTGCTGGGTTGCAAAGAACTGATAGAAGGAATGCGAAGAGGCCAATCCAAGAAGAAAAGATGATCATCATGAAAGGGTTGAGCAGATACCCTAAAGTGGAGAAGAAATTCAAAGAATACGGCTTAGGACGGACTACAGAAAGGGGAGGTTTATTTTGCCCCACACTGGTTCGGGAGTTCTATGTGAATTACCAAGCCCAGTTGGAGAATATGTGTAAACCAAGTAAAAAAGTAGCAGATCAGTCTCTTCTAGTGAGAGTTCGGGTGAGGGGTGTAAGCGTTAATGTTTTGACTAGAGCCATCAACAGATTCTTGGATAGCCCTGACTTTATGCCTCAGGCCACCACACCGTCATTTTATGCTCGGATAAAGAATAAGGACAAACAACGTCCTTGGTTGGCCAACATCTTCACTGACGGAGAATCGTCTTGGGTGAAAAACCTAAATGAGAGAATCTGTAAGTCCTCATTGACTCAGGAGGAAAAATTTTGGTGGGGCATAGTGCGAGTTTGGCTAATGCCTATGAGGGAGACAATATTCTGGGCGATGACCGGGCTATTTTGGTAGCAATTTTAGTGCAGCAGCTTCCTTTGAACTTTGGGGAAATCATTATGGATGAGATAAAGATCAGGATGTTGAGGGTCGACACTGCTTATCTTTTTTTGTGTTTTATTATAGAGTTGTGCAAAGCTGCTGAGGTGCCAAAGATTTTAGGAGTTGATGAAGATGTTCGTGCCTGGAAGACTCACAACCCCATCCGGTTTGATGAGATTCAGTCGGGACTTAGACTTGATAAGGGGCAGAGGTAGCAGGAAAACCACCGGTTATAGATGCAGGAGCAGCACCTCAGGTCGATGTACAGGATTCTTTAGCACAGGTAGCTTCAGTGCCTGATACTGAAGCCAATCCCTCAGTTTCTCTAGCAGCAACACGTTTGGCATTTCAGCCTATTGATATTAGGAAGGTGGCTAAGCAAGAAAAGTGGTGCGAGGCCCAGCTACATGCCTTCGCCAAACAGTTTCCTACTGCTGTGGACAAAAAAATCAAGGCTGCTCTAGAGCCTTTTGTGATATTGCCTGCGCGAGTTGCAGATTTGGATAAAAGATTCAATGCTCGAGCAAAAGAGATGACAGATGATGATCTTGCTACATTCAGGGCTGTGTTGGATAAGGTTAAGGCTGAGGTTGGGGTGCTGCAGCAGCACCAAATTATGATGCCAACAGGTACGACTGTGGAAGAATTGGAGGAAGAAATTCCTATACTTGATCTCACTACAGACTCCTCGAAGAAAAAAAGAAAAAGAGGGAAAAGAAAGGCATGAATAAGAGAGAAGAGCCAGATAGTGAACAAGAAAGAAAAGCGAAGAAGAAGGCAGAAAAGGAAGAGTTAAAAAAGGCAATATTGGAGTCTATGGATGATAATGAGAAATGAAAAGCAGCCATTCGAGCTAGGGCTGTAGGTGCTTCATCTAGCCAGGCTCCAACCACCGCCAGGACAAATTCTCCTGATGGGGAGAAGACAACAGATGATACAATAGTAGGGTCGAAGACCCAGGATCCACGTGCTTGACTATCTTTAGGTATACCCTAACCCTTAGTGCATTTTATTTTTGATTATTAAGTTGAGGGTGTAGGGTAAATTGCTGTTGTAACATAATCTGGAGATAATTAGGAGTAGTACAAGTACTATAGGCAGTTGGCTTATTTTATGATTTATGAGTACTTCTCCAGTGGTTTGATCTATTGTGTACTGTGTGAATTGCATCCATTGTGACCACTGCGTATCTTTTTGTAGCATTAGTATGGCAAATGAATGACCTCTGTTAAACAAATGCATAAACCGGATAAGTAGTAATATGAAAGATACTTGTGTGCCATGTGTGTGTAAGGTCTTTCTCAGTTCCTATTGTGCTTTGAGTCTAGAACTTTCTCGGTTAGTCGTGCCATGGTCATCGGATAGGCGTTAGGAAAGGAACATTGGACGTTTTTGCATGTTAGCCCACTTTAGCCTAAATGACCTTCCTAATGTGAATAATATCCCTTGCTCCCTCTTTGAGCCTAAATAGCTTATTTTTTTCTTGTGTACCTTTCACCTTCCCGTTTATATCACAATGAACCTGTCTTGGCCCTGGTCCTCTTTGGTCACTGTACACCTTGAGTTAGGCAATAACCTAAGTTAAGGGTGGATATTATAGGGGTACGTGATGCAATCTGTGTATGAAGAGAGGTAGAATGAGAAGGATGAATAAAAAGTTGGGTGCTGTGAAAAAAAAATAAGAAAAGATAAAACTGTGTGAAAAATGATAAAAAGATAATCAGTTAATTGAAAAGACCATATCCATCTTGAGCACACATGATCAATAAAAGAGGGAAGAAAAGAAGGTTAAGAGTTGAAACCCCTAAGGTCTAATGTAGTGTCAAGGAGGATTAGTCACTTTCAAATATCCATGAATGTCATACCAGCCCCTAGCCTACGTTACAAGCTTAAGAAAAGCCCTATAGTGATCCTAACTTACCTATTTGAAGACTTGGGTACTGACTATAGGGGAAAGCTTATGGAATTTGATGCACAATGTTGGAACTTCATTCTGAGAGTGAGTCTTGTGTTTATGCCTGTGTGTATAAATTTTGATATGAGTGAAAAAGGGATTTCTTTGTTGTGAGGGCACACTAGGTATGTTGCTAATCACTGTCTTGTTTGGATAGTGTGATTTGGGTATGTGCTGGGTTGTTATTGCTGAAATTTTTGCCATATCTTGATCCTTGTGAGTTTCATGGGTGTTTTTAATAATAGACACAGTTGTTCTTACTTTGACTGACCTTGGAGATGGTGCATGTATTCTGAACTGATATGAGTAGTTAGCTGCCAAATTGTACTTTGTATACTCTTAGTTATGTTAAGGTTGCTTGAGGACAAGCAATTGTTTAAGTTGAGGGTGTTGATGTGTGAGCCCATGCTAACACATTTGAAGCTTTTAACTCTAAATAATTGCAAAGTCTTGAGCAACTTTGGTCATTTTTGATTAGTTTACGTTGGTTTTGCAGTAAAAGTATAGAAGAAGGAGAACCACAAATAAAGGAAGTAAGAAGTATGAAATTGAAAGCAAATGAAGAGCTAAGTGTGGCTGACGACATCCATGATACATCGTCACCCTGGTGATAGGCTGTCAAGGATGCCGTCAAACTTAAACAGAAGAGGGGAGTTACAGGAAGTTTTGTGATGACCTTCATGAAACGCCGTCAAGATCCTGATACTCCTTCACTATCGTCGTCAACCTTAGGCAGCAGAAGCTGAATTTGCAGAGAAGCTAACGACGTCCGTGACAGACTGTCAAAATCATGATAGGCCGTCACAACCGCCGTAATCTATTCCAAAGAACATCTGAAACTTTAATTTTATTTCCTTATTTAGGGTTAACTATTTAAATCCTTCTTTTATGTTTTTTCTACTATCCATCAATTAATTGACATATCCTGCACGATACGACTTTTTCTTCTCTTTCTCTCTCGAAGACAAATATTTTGGTGGTTTGCCTTGTGATTCAATTGAAAGAACACTTTTGATTTCCTTTATTATTGTAAGTTAATCCTTTCAATTATGAATTCAACTTATGTGCTTATTTCCTGCATCATGAGTAGCTAAACACTCTTAACTTGGGTTATGGAATCTAGGGTTAGGTCATGATAAGGTGTTGATTAATTACTCAAGGTTTAATAGGTGTTAGGATTTCTTGGTAATTCTGATATTCTAACTTATGTCTGTTGGTTGCAAACAATAGGTGTACCTACTTTGGTTTGCTTGAGAAAGAAATCATAAACAGTAGGAAGTGAATTATCGACAGGGACTTGAAGAGGCTTCGTTTAATAATCAGCGTTGTAACAAGGTTGATTAACCTGAGGTAAAATCTGGGCAGTGAGTTGTGATTCCCTAAGTCCGAGAGGATTAGGATATTAGACACTTGAATAGGTCGAGAGACATTCGAGCATACTATCGATAGAGATAGATTATCATCCTAAACACCGTGAGAACCTTGAGTTATTTGTAGCATCTATCATATACCATAAACCCTAGTGAACATAATCCTGGTTATTTCATAAAATATTGATTACAAACACTAATCTCAAAGTGACTAACAATTGTCTGAGAAATTTAAATCCCCATTTCAGGAAAAAGTAAACTACCAGTGAATTATTTTGTAAACAACTTGAGTTCACACCCTATTCCCTGTGGGATTCGACCCCAACCTAGTTGGGTTTTATATTGACAACGATCGCTTACACCCGTTCAAAAGTGTAGTTTGAGCGTTATCAATATGCTTCAAACATTTTGAATCCTTGAAAAAGTTTTCATATAAATTTTGTCAAGTGACATCTTCAAGTGTTTGGATGGCAAATTAAATAAGTTTTATGCCTATCAAGATGCTTCCTTTCATGTCACTTGATAAATATTTCTACGTTAGCATGCTTAAATAAACATAGAATTTAGATCATCGTAATCTTTCACAATATTGCGTCACTATTGTATCAAAAATATTGATGATATATTATTTTGTATCGGTTCACAGTGTGATATAACATTTTGGGATCTCATCACTTCATTATTTTCATGTACTTGAATCTCTCATAAGGTTTCATGAAGTGTTATGTCATAGGCTCTTTAAGAGCTCATTGCCTTCGTATTATGATTATTTGCTCCTTATCCATTTTAAGGATTATTTCATTTGAAATCGATTGATCTACCACGCTTCACGCATGCATAGACTTTGTTCTTTATGAACACAAAATAGGAGCACTTGCAACTTAAATATGAGATACGTTCGACATTTGACTTGAATTGTCATTTGAATGAGGATCTGATGATAATTCCTAACATATTTTATAGTTGTTTATAATCTCTCCCTTATGTTAGGAAAACTAACATGCATTCTCCATCTTCTTTGAGGAATCCATCTTTGTGTATCATGGTATAGTTATTAATCATATACCTCACATCAAAACTATTGGATGGACAATGTATAGTTCTTGACTCCGAATCAACTCTGAAGGGAGTTAATCATAATTTATTGGTTTGATGCATACAAGTGCTATTGTATATAATATTTTATATTTTAAACCAATACATGAAGCTTTGTTCCCCTTAGTAATGATTTAGTTATTTATCAAAGGCATTCAATGTCAAACCATCATCATCAAGATTGTCTTGATTATATAATTTGAAATTTATGTTCTTAACTCAATTTTATTGAGCAAGCAACTTTATGAATGTCAAACGCAGGTTGACAATGAATGTACATGTGATCATCTTATTGATGCATCTTTTCAAGATATCACATGATAGGTGAATGACCCCTTATTCACCTTTTATACTTTTCAGATTTAAGGAATTCAATCCTAACATTAGTTGGTCCAACCAACTTATCATGAAAACAGTCCAACCAACTTATCATGAAAACAAACAACATGAATAATTCTGAAGAATCTTCTAATTCTTCATTACATGTTCAATACTCAATATGGACATGTTTGAGATGTCATAATCGTTCATGTTAACTTATGAACTTTTATAGTAGTAAACTCCAAGTTTATCATGATATGCGCCTTTTTTACTTTAGTAAATTTCAGATTTACTATGATATGAATAGATTTCAGCTTTACTACTTGGAAAGTAGATTTCAGAATAACTCCTCTCAATTATTCTACCTCTTTCGAAGGTGAATTATGGTACCATCACAATCAAGTACACGTTTATATTGATGAACTTTATCATCACATTCACCCTAGGGAATGGATCTCTGCTTATAACAATTAAAATTCTCATTCCCATGAATGAAATATAATTGTGTCTTAAGCCTATCAAATTGATAGCTTATAACCTCTTTGAAGTTAATGCTATTGCAAGAGCAAATCGAGGCATACATATGATGTAGAGAATTTTTCTCTAACATATCTTATGCGTGTGAAAATATCATCACTTTTGATGATCATTATCATATTGTCCTTTCACGCTTATATTCGTACATTCAATCGGTTTGTCTTCTTTCAGACATATTATGCACTGCTACCACATTCACTTTAAGGAATGAAGCATATTTGATGGGATAAATTTCATATCTTTTCACCAAAGACATCATTTTACCTTAACCATTATTATATCATAAATATGATGCATTGAGATTCAAACTCGATGTCTTATTCATATAGAGGTGTCTTAGGTGATAAATCGATGGGACTTAAACCCAATATATTATCATCCTTTTTGATAATATTATTTTTGAGGAATAAATTTAAAACATAAATAGTTCCAAACCAATTATTTTTCCTCAAATCAACAATAATTATTATATTATTAGTAGCAAAAGACACAGATAACACAAGGAATTACTAACCTTGAAATTACATTTATAATCTCACCTTGTTTGACAGAGTCTCGTGTTGATAATGTGTTATGAAATATAAAGCAAATACAAGAAGAATAAAGAGACAAGAGAGTGATTATTATTTCTCTTGAAAGATCTCTTGATGGGTTAATTACAATGAAAAAAAATCCCTTTATTTATAGGAAAAAACTAATCTTGGGGTTTCTAACTTTTCTATAAATAAACAATCACTATATATGGTAAAATAGACATTCACTATATATGGTAATATATTTATAACAATTATGTTATTGTTACTGATATTTTGGTTATTTATATTTATTCTTTTCTTAAGTAATTGGCGCTTCAATTCATAAAGCCAATGCTTCATCTCGCTTTAGTAAAGCGGGTCCTCATCAGTTTTTGTTGCCTCTTACCTTCCAAAACACTAGGTGTGTCACATGTGTAGTGAATCTAGAGGGGCAAACAAAGTTTTGAAAGCCACAAAAACTAATCATACCATTTGAGATACGAGGGGTCTAATGCGTTCATAATTTTGAAAGACATAAAGCTACAACCTTAAGGCATTTCTCTGATTGCGACCCTACCCCCAAATTGAATTTCCTTCCAAATTCACAAGATTTTTTCTCTTCGAAACTTGGATCTATTGCTTCTTTTTCACTAATAATAGCTCAAGTGCATCCGAGGTAAATCGATCTGAATGTCTTGTTGATGCAATAGTTGGTAATCGAGCAACCGCCACACAGTTTTTTTCCGATATTATTATCTTGTCTAAACATTGAAAAACCACCAATCAAAAATTACATCCATGAAATGTGCATACGACAAACTCTAAATGAATTACAAAACCGTTGGTTACAGAGATGAATGTTACATTTTCTTGACTTCATCTTCAACAGGATCACGAAGAGTTCCAAACATCCAATCCATCCATATTGTGTAGTGACCATAATTATGGCGGTACGTAGTATGGTGGATGGTATGGTAACCAGCACCCATAACAGGCCAAATCTTCCCATGTATGCAGTCATGGATATTTGCGGTCCATATGGCTTCTATGAATAAGAGTGCTATGTGTGTGGTAAAATGCATAGGCAACAGGAAAAGAGCTACTAAATGTGGCACTGCCTGTAGTATTCCCATCCATTGGGTGGAATGCCAAACCTGATTTCCAAAGCAGCAAGTCATTCATGTTAATGAGAGAAACTTGGACATTTGAATATCATACAAGCTCCAGATGAAACATCATACATCTAAACTACAAAGAAAACCTATCATTACTTAATTGGACTACATTAATGTGTTAGCTTGCAATGCAGTGAGGAATTTTTTTTGAAAATTGTGGTCTCCATGGTTAGATTTCACACATTTGACTAATTCCACAAGTTATTTTTCACCTCCAACCAGCAAAACAATGTGGTGAAGATTTGATAACCAATTTCCTCGAATATGTAATCTTTCAAAATAGGTAAGACACTTCTTTGTGCCAGAAGATCCTAGCATGGTTACTACAGGGATAGCAGTCTTGTGATGTATCAAACTATCAATATCTAATCTCAATGCCGTGCAGTTGAGATTCCAACAAACCTTTTTCTTCCAATGCTCTCTAATTCAGATTATCATTAATAAAGAGGACCAATAATGGCAGTTTATCTCAGTTAACAATATGTAACCACTTCAATCCCCTCTAATCAAATAAGGAAAGGGTGTATGACCAATGATTGAGATGTGAAAAAATTTACATCCTCAGTTCGTTTGCAAGACACTTTCATTTTCAATCGTACAGGAAAATGTCAAAAGCACAATTAGCAACAAGTTATCGACAAAGTAGGAGCAAGAAGCCAACCTACTGGGACAGCTACAAGTTGTTTTTAAAGTAGAACACAGTCATGTGGTGAAACTTACCAGCAAATGGCGAAAGTGTATTTTGCTTGTTGTATTCTGTGCTCTGTGCTTTGCTATGTATTTGTGCGGTATCTCGTGTCTTGAGCCGGGGGTCTATCGGAAACAGCCTTTCTACCTCTTTAGAGGTAGAAGTATGGACTGCGTACATCTTACCCCCCCAGACCCCACTAGGTGGGAATACACTGGGTTTGTTGTTGTTGTTGTTGTTGTATATATGATGTGTAGCATGGAGATATTTGTCCAGAGGTTTTATGTCATGCAACTCACGATGCATCCAGTAGATACCAAATTCTACTATTACCAAATAAACTGCAACATAGATAACATATGAAAGCCATCCAACATCGCTTATTCTTGAGAAACATTTTGTCCACCCACTTTCAATCATAAACTCAGAAAGTGATGGAAGGGCACAGTACCATGGCATAGCTTTCATGGCAACTCCTATTTGCAAGAGCATACCCCTATTTGAAGGGATGGCATCTGCATTGACAATGTTCATGAGGCTGAAAATTTTTGCATTTTCTTCCATACCAACACCAGATGAGAATAGATGAGGCAAAAATGCAGATGTACCATTACCATAATATGCAATAAAATGAAATCATATTAAATGAGAAATTAACAGCTTAGAACTCAAAGAGGTCAGCAATCGATATGAAAAATTAAGTACACCTAGCATGGTTTTAGAAGATTATTATCAACTTGACACCAATGTTGAAGATATTTCTTAGAAATCAAAAGGCTCTATAAGTGTAATAGTCTTAGAACAGTTCTCTTGCCTTCACAACAAACAACGTATTGTCATTAATGTCATAGTCTCAAATTATTTTTCCTGTCTAATCTGGTTACCTTCATAAGGCAAGGGTAAGGCTGCGGACACACTATCCTCCCTAGACCTTACATGTGGGATTACACTGAGTATATTGATGTAGTCAAAATAAAAACTTAAAATCTCTAATTAATCATCACTATTAACCAAATTTATAGCTTTAGACATGAAAGGAAATTGACATTAGCCATATACCCTATGTTCACTATTTGTGGCAAGCTGGTAGGGATACAGGGCAGATGGTTGGCTCAGATCTGTATAGCTAAAAAGGGTCTTTTTCCTTTTCCAAATTAGAGGATAAGAACTAAAACCTCATTTAACAAATCCTGATTTTTCCTCAATTTCCCAAAATTGCTTTTAAATCTACATGAATATACATGTCACTGACAATAATTCATAAAATGGTCAAAAGAAATTAAGAAGAAGGAGAGTTACCTTTAGGGAGATAAACATTGCGCTTCAAGTAATAGATGTAGAAACACCAAAGAAAACCAGAAACAAAGTAAAGTAACACTCCACCAATGTAGTTGCGGAACCATCCTTGTAACCAATGAGGGAGTGGCCCCCACCATGATTCCAGTAAGAAAGTACCCAGTACAATTCTATTGTAAAATGAGGTCTCCTCAAAAAGACAAATTGAAGTAGTCGTCCATTTAGCATATTCCGATGGGGGATGGTCAGAGGAGATTTACAGAAAGAGAGAGTGGAGAGATTTACAAAAAAAATTTTAACTCTCTAAATATATTATAAAAATTTCAATAAATACATAGAATATTGATATTTATGTTATTAAATTTTTTGTATTGTATATGTGTCTGCATCAATTATTCAGATTTCGTTGTTGACTTGTCAAGTGTTGAGAGCTACTACCATAATGAATAATCAGACTGATTTACCCCTGAATATCTGTCAATTGTGCTGGCGGGCTGGTGGCTGGCCGGTCTTCCTCATTGCTCTGGGGCTCATGGAAAAAAGGTTCAAATATGCAGACGTGTTTGAATTGTTTATTTCTTAAAGAAAAATATTTATTTTGTAAAAAAATATATTTTTTTTAAATGAAAGGTGTTTAGTAAATTTATAAAAGTATTTTTTTAAAAAAGTAGAAGCAAGCAGAAAATTACTTTTTTTCATTACTTTAGTAAATATATATATATATATTATTAACATATCTTATAAGTTTGATTTTAATATTTTATATTTTATATTTATATCATATTTTATGTTTTATTTATGATTTTTATATTATTATTTTATTTTCACTCATTTTTTTTAAATAAATGTTAAAAAATCATTGATGATGATTCGAAGAATATATAACTTTTTATTTTTTATTATTAATGATAGCAAATGACAGATCAATCAAATTACAAGAATAAATGATGCTTTAACAACACTTGTAAATTTTTCTTGAATATTTAATTTTAAATAAATAATTCATGAAAAGGGACATATTTATTACCATCTAGTTTACATATATGAAGAAGGAGATGAACTTCTGATATATCTTGAGAAATACAAGACAGATCTTCTACTAGTATGAAGATATTGCATAATACAATTAGGGATGGAATCATTAAGAATTTTGTGATGTATGGAAGACTAATTATTTTTGTCATTGATTTTTTCATAATTAATAATTTAATTTATGAAATAATTTTTATATTTATTTTTATTTGATATTTTAGTGATATTTAAATTATTTAAGTAATATATCATTATTAATATTTTTAATGTATTTATGTATATAAATATTGATTTAAAATTTTAGAGTATGTGCTTTTAATTAAATAAAAATAAAATTTTAATTAAAAATATTATAATAGATATTTAAAATAAATTTTCTCTATAAACTGATTTTAATAGTAAAAGTCTATTGATACATGTCCTTTTTGGTCATTTGTCTAAAAAAACACTCTTTAAAAAGATTATCCAAACAAAATCTGTTTATCAAAAGTACTTTTCAAATGAAATTATCAAACACAAATTGTTTTTTTCAAAAGCACTTTTATGAAAAGCTATTTTATAAAAATGCTTCTTAAATAAGTAGTTTTGTAACAGCGATCCCAAACGAACTCTTATTTAATTTGTTTGTAACGTTCCAAAATACCACCTAAATGTGAGTGGCATCTGCTAACATCACTTGTCGGGTGAACCAAACATTCATTCACTTACCCAATTATGTAAGTACTGAGATAGAATATGTATAACTTCAAAGGATTCAATAAATATCAATAAAAAAAGAACGATAATCCAAAGAACTCCATAATCAATTTAGCAGTTTAGTGATCAATCAAATACTAATTCTTTAGTCAAAATCTCATAATAAAACCATGGAGTATCTAATAGAGTAACATGAGGTCAACTATCGGGCATGAAAATTCAAGAAAGGAAAAAGTAATAACAATAGATGGAGCAAAAATAATAGCCTCCACGAACAATGTGAAGGCTCACCTCAGCAATAAAATCTATTGAACGAACCTGTTAGCCATTAGTCTCACTCTCCGCAATAGTAGCTACATAGACATGCAGGTAAGGAGTGAGCTACATATACATATAACTCAGTAAGATCCTTAACCCCGCTACTTTAACACCCTATAACAAGTATTAGAAAAAATATACAACGCACAACAAATAAGTAATGATATGCATACTCTATATGTAATAATATAATACTCAATAAGGTCCAAGAATTGTTTCAAAAGTCACTATGTATCTCTCAACTCAATTCATTCTCACAACTTGTTATAAACAACAGTGAGAGTTATCAGCCTACCACCCCAACAAGTCCACGACAACATATATAATGCCCCAAAAATCTACTACAGTAGCATGTACAAGGCCCCTAACATATTACGGTAACATAAGTATGCCCCTAATATATTACAACAGCTATGTATGCTCCTAGAGACTATATCAGGCTGCGAAGAGAGGATATCCAATAGCCCAACGTCATATCACATCTCACCAATAAATAATTCTTGATATACTTCTAAAAATACATATCCGTTGCTGATAAAAAATCACCAATTCTATCAAGCACAAGCTCGTCTCAACATATGGACCAAAAAGAAAAATACATTTTTATAAAGCAGATTTGAAAAGTAAGCACCAAAATTTAAAGTCTCCCTTACCTCGTTAATGACATATTTTCAATCTTGCAATGCGTAAAAATACAAATCAAATAGCCTACAATGACGTCAATCTATGCAAAAATATTAATCGATATATCAATTATGCTAGTCAGGATCAAATCTCAATATCCGTAACTTTTAGTCTTAGGACTGAATCTTAATATTTCCCACATTAAATCATGAATTAGAGGTAAAAAGAAGAATATTCCTAACATCTTTGTCCAAATATGGTGCTTTTGTAACAAATAAGAATGCTAAAATAAAAACTACACTTATATGCCTAAAACCTTTTGAGGATTTAATTCGTAAGTCTACTAGTTTTTTCATAATAAAACCACCTCTATTTTTATCATGTAACTTTGTATTGTATCATCACTATAGTAATCATATATCCCTCCATTATGAACTAATCATTAGCTTTAATTATGACCTTTCTTTAAAGGTAGAGTAATTAAAAATGGATAAAAGACATGAAGTTTCTCACCAACTTTCAGCATCTAACATCATCTACCTAATTTTACCAATTTATCAAATTATATATTTTTTCTTTGTTTTCAAGTCACCACTCTATTCTTGAGTAATTATAGTCAATGCTACTATATTTTATCTACAAAAGCATACAACAATGTGAATACATACACTATAAACTAAAGAGACAAGGTAGTCTTATACCTGAATATGAGATCCTTGTTTTGCTAGTCTTTCTTTTTCTACGCAGTTTGAACTAGGGCTGCATATCGGTCGGTTCGGTTCGGTTTTGAAAATTATCGGTTTCACTTATTCATTATCGGTTTGTATATATGCTAAACCGTTAAAGAACCGTTAAGATATTGGTTAATCGGTTATCGGTTTATCGATTTTTCATTGTTATCGGTTCGGTTATCGGGTTAACCATTAAGTTAGCAACAAATCAGACTTTCTACAGAGAAGTAAAAGAGGAAACAGTAGAATCCACGAAGTGCAGGAAAGGGAAGCTTCAAAGCCATTAAACTTCTAAAGTAAAATAAAAATGAAGCACAAACAACAACCTGCAGCCTCGTCACTTTCAGCATGAGGTAATACCACAGGGAATCCCATTGATGTTCTGCAAGACTTGGAAACTTGTTGGCCACAGAGATCTAAATTGCCAATAAACCTAAGCATAAGCATTATCCTCATCAGAAAAGTTTGATAAAAGATAGCCATTATTAGCAGAACTAAACAATGAAAATGTTCTTCATCCCCCAATACAGAAGAAATTAAAGTGAAGGTCAGTTCAAGAGACTCAGTTAAACAAGCTGTTACTGACAAACTAGTTTCGGGAAGTAACATCCTTACCATCGATAAACTAAGAATTTACTCCATAACGAAACCTTAGAGAATTAACTATACTATTTTTTTCCTTATCCTGTGTGATTTCTTGCATCACATGCAATGGGTGACATGAGAAGTTTGTGATGTCCTTGTGACATTTAAAAGTACTTTACAAGCTTAACTAATTTGAGACTTTGAGAGTATCAGGCTTAAAAATTCCTTTTTAATATAATGAGGGGAGAATAACTTATGCGTCGTCCCTAGTTCACATGGGATTTAAATCCACTAATCTTTTGCCAGGTACTCTGCTTAGTTTGTATTTACAAGATATCATTCTAACACCGCCACAACCCTAGCCTATGCCACAATCAACAGTTAATCACCAGACACCTGGTGGGAAAAGACCTGATATATCTTGTTATTTTTTACATATAATATTGAAGCATTATTCACAACATATTTTTGTATATTTTGAGTGTTGAAACATCTGCCTAAATTTATTTATTAGCCTATAAGAAAATATTTAAATATATTAGGTGATATTGAATGTGGAATTAAATTCCAAGAGGAAGGACTTACGACTTGTTACCGAATGTGCTCAGAACTCCAACATCTGGAATCTCACCCGAGAAGAAATTGGTTGACAAGTTGCTGATTTGATTTGCAATACCCACTGTCACCACCACCATAACCACGGCTACCACCTCGGTCACCACCGTAACCACCACCACCACGGCTTCCTCCGCCTCCACCGCTACGTGACCCACCAGAAACAGCAGCACCATCAGGTCCAGTAACACCAACAGCCTTAGTACATCTATCACTACCATTCTCAACCTCATACTCGACAGACTCACCTTCAGCTAAACTCCTAAAACCCTCAGATCTGATGCCTGATTGTGAAATCAGAAATGAAATTCATCAAATCGTCTTTGGGTCTACTAATATTGTCGGACTTTGAGAGAAAGACTGAGTGAGAGAGTGAGAGGCGGACAGAAATGAAAATGTGAAATGTGATATGTGAATCCCTTTCTCCTTAGGGTAAGTAATGATAGTGGGCTGGGCTTGGGAAATGGAATTTAAATATTTAATCGATTAATTGGTTGGGCCTTGGGAAGTTGGGAAATATAATTATAATGGACATATTTTGACTATCGGATTATCGGGTGGCCCGATATAAATTTTAGGAAAACCGCCACCCGAACCGATAACCCATTAATGAAAATTTTGAAACTGATATCCGACCCGATAAGTTAAAAAACCGAACCGTTAACCCGATAAACAAATTATCGGTTCGGTTTAACGGTTTAAACCGAAATCTGCACAGCCCTAGTTTGAACTCTCTAAATTCTCAAGTTCAATCTGTTTATTTCTTTTCAAAATCGAGAAAATAAAAAGTCTTATTTATTTTTTGCTTCTTCACTAAAACGTGATATTAATCGAATGAGGGAATGAACTTGAGTCACTGTTTTTTTTAATTCTCTCTATTAATATTATATTTTATTAATAAAATTATCAATTAATCCTTCATTAAATTGAACTATTGCATCTTTTTTCACTTGAAATAACGTCTTTCCTCAAAAGTGTCAAGAATCATATATGAAATATCAAAGAAGTGAGGATATCTAACTCGCATTTCCTCTTTGAACTCCCAAGAAACCTCATCAGTTGGATGGTTACACCATAATACTTTTACTAAAATTACATTCTTTGACCTTAATTTTCTCATTTGGCTATCATGGATGGATATCGAATCTTCCTCATAAGTCAAATTATCAGCAAGCTCTCTTTCCTCGGGCTAAATTAAATAAATCACAGCAAACACACTAATAGCATGTACAAAATATAAAAGGTACAATCAATATCTCATATTAAAAAGCAAATTTATATGCTACCAATTTGATGTAATTCCCACACAGACCTGCATATTTTTAAGCTTAATTTATTTTTCGTGTCGAATTTCATAACTCTCTTCAAGGGTGAAAAAGCCTTTTCACTTTTCATGATATGCATATCACTAATTTCTTTTTCTCCATGAAATTTTTATTTACTTAAAGTAGCTCAAAGTTATTTTAGTATCAACACGACTCTTTTTATGAAAAAACTTGTTTGATCAACTTTGAACCTAATAATTATAATATCATAGAGTTTAAACTACCAACTAGCGAACAACATCGAGGTTTATGTAGATCCTCAATCAACAAAATTCAAACCAAGTTAGTAACTAATTAATATGAGATAAAAACTCGATCAAAAGCAATTAATTCTTAATATTCATTAGGCTAGTGTTGAGAATAGATACTCATACTCTTTTATGTTTTAATTGCGCAAGAACACCTTCAAATGCCATAAACACAGCCTAATCATTCTTAGATATGATAGTTTTGATTCACGCACAAATATTTGGTATTTCTACATATGCTCTCATGGAATGTAGGTTGGAACACATCTATACTTATTCAAATTCACTTTAGATAGTTGTTGGTATGATTCTTTTATCTTTCAGCAGATTACCATTCTCACCTCATTTTATTTTTGTAGTCTTATACCTGAATATGAGATCTTTGTTCTACTAGCCTTTCTTTTTCTATGCATCTTGAACTCTCTAAATTCTCAAGTTCAATCTATTTATTTCTTAGAAAAATAGAGAAAATAAAAAGCCTTAATTATTTTTTGCTTCTTCACTAAAGCATGATATCAATCGAATAAAGGAATGGACTTGAGTCCACTGTTTTTTTTATTCTCTCTATTAATATTATTATTTATTGATAAAATTACCGATTAATCCTTCTTTAAATTGGACTATTACATCTTTTTTCACTTTAAATAACGCCTGTCCTTAAAAGTGTAAAGAATCATATATGAAATATCAAAGAAGTGAGAATATCTAACTCACATTTTCTCTTGGAACTCCTAAGAAACCTTATCGTTTAGATGGTTACACCATAATACTTTTACTGAAGTTACTTTCTTTGACCTCAATTTTCTCACTTGGCTATCATGGATGGATATCAAATCTTCCTCATAAGTCAAATTCTCAGCAAACTCTCTTTCCTTGGGTTGAATTAAATAAATCACAACAAACACACTAATAGCATGCACAAAATATAGAATGTACAATCAAAATCTCATATTACAAAGCAAGTTTATATGCTACCAATTTCATATAATTCTCACACAGGCCTGCATATTTTTAAGCTTAATTTATTTTTCGTGTCGAATTTCATAACTCTCTTCATGGGTTAAAAAGTCTTTTCACCATTCATGATATGCATATCACTAATTTTTTTATCTACATGAAATTTTTATTTACTTGAAGTAGCTCAAAGTTATTTTAGTATCAACACAACTCTTTTTATGAAAAATCTTGTTTGATTAACTTTGAACCTAATAATTATAATATCATAGAGTTTAAACTACCAACTAGCGAATAACATCGAGATTCATGTAGATCCTCAATCAACAAAATTTAAACCAAGTTAGTAACTAATTAATATGAGATAAAGACTCGATAAAAAGCAATTAATTCTTAATATTCATTAGGCTAGTGTTAAGACTAGATTCTCATACTCTTTTATGTTTTTATTGCACAAGAACACCTTCAAATGTCACAAACACAACTCAATCATTCTTACATATGATAGTTTTGAACCATACACAAATATTTGGTGTTTCTACATATTTTCTCATGTAAGGTAGGCTAGAACACATCAATACTCATTCAAATTCACTTTAGATAGTTGTTGGTATGATTTTTTTTTCTGTCAGCAGACTATCATTCTCTCCTCGTTTTCTTTTTTTGATAGTCTTATACCTGAATATGAGATTCTTATTCTGCTAGCCTTTCTTTTTCTACACATCTTGAACTCTTCAAATTCTCAAGTTCAATCTGTTTATTTCTTTCCAAAATAGAGAAAATAAAATGTCTTAATTAATTTTTGCTTCTTCACTAAAATGTGATATTAATCGAATGAGGGAATGGACTTGAGTCCACTGTTTTTTTTAATTTTGTCTATTAATATTATTATTTACTGATTAAATTATCAATTAATCCTTCATTAAATTGGACTATTACATCTTTTTCCACTTGAAATAACGTCTTTCCTCAAAAGTATCAAGAATTATATATTAAATATTAAAGAAGTGAGGATATGTAACTCGTATTTCCTCTTCGAACTCTCAAGAAACTTCATCAGTTGGATGGTTACACCATAATGCTTTTACTGAAGTTACCTTCTTTGACCTTGATTTTCTCACTTGGCTATCATGGATGGATATCGAATCTTCCTCATAAGTTAAATTCTCAGCAAGCTCTCTTTCCTCGGGTTGAATTAAATAAGTCACAACAAACACACTAATAGCATGTACAAAATATAGAATGTACAATCAAAATCTCATATTACAAAGCAAGTTTATATTCTATCAATTTGATGTAATTCTCACACAGACCTGCATATTTTTAAGCTTAATTTATTTTTTATGTCGAATTTCATAACTCTCTTCATGGGTCAAAAAGTCTTTTCACCTTTCGTGATCTGTATATTACTAATTTCTTTATCTCCATGGAATTTTTATTTAATTGAAGTAGCTCAAAATTATTTTAGTATCAACATGACTCTTTTTATGAAAAAACTTGTTTGATCAACTTTGAACCTAATAATTATACTATCGTAGAGTTTAAACTAAAAACTAGCGAACAACATCGAGATTCATGTAGATCCTCAATCAACAAAATTCAACCCAAGTTAGTAACTCATTAATATGAGATAAAAACTCGATCAAAAGCAATTAATTATTAATATTCATTAGGCTAGTGTTGAGACTAGATACCCATATCTTTTATGTCTTTATTGCGCAAGAACACCTTCAAATGCCACAAACACAGCTCAATCATTCTCACATATGATAGTTTTGAACAATGCACAAATATTTGGTATTTCTACATATACTCTCATGAAAGGTAGACTGGAACACATCAATACTCATTCAAATTCACTTTAGATAGTTGCTGATATGACTCTTTTTTATTTTAGCAGACCACCATTCTCTCCTTGTTTTCTTTTTTTTGGTAGTCTTATACCTAAATATGAGATCCTTATTCTGCTAGCCTTTATTTTTCTACGCAGCTTGAACTCTCCAAATTCTCAAGTTCAATCTGTTTATTTCTTTCCAAAATAAAGAAAATTAAAATCCTTAATTATTTTTTGCTTCTTCACTAAAATGTGATATTAATCGAATGACGGAATGTACTTGAGTCCACTATTTCTTAAATTCTCTCTATTAATATGATTATTTATTGATAAAATTACCAATTAATTCTTCATTAAATTGGACTATTACATCTTTTCCAACTTAAAATAACACCTATCTTCGAAAGTGTCAAGAATCATATATGAAATATCAAAGAAGTGAGGATATCTAACTCGCATTTCCTCTTCAAACTTCCAAGAAACCTCATTGGTTGGATGGTTACACCATAATACTTTTACTGAAGTTACCTTCTTTGACCTCAATTTTATCACTTGGCTATCATGGATGGATATCGAATCTTACTTATAAGTCAAATTATCAACAAGCTCTCTTTCTTCGGGTTGAATTAAATAAATCACTACAAACACACTAATAGCATGTATAAAATATAGAATGTACAATCGAAATCTCATATTACAAAGTAAGTTTATATGCTACCAATTTGATGCAATTCTCACATTGACCTGTATATTTTTAAGCTTAATTTATTTTTCGTGTCGAACTTCATAACTCTCTTCATGGGTCAAAAAGTCTTTTCACCTTTCATGGTATGCATATAACTAATTTCTTTATCTCCATAAGATTTTTATTTACTTGAAGTAGCTCAAAGTTATTTTAGTATCAACACGACTCTTTTTATGAAAAAACTTGTTTGATCAACTTTGAACCTAATAATTATAATATCATAGTGTTTAAACTACCAACTAGCAAACTATCGAGATCTATGTAGATCTTCAATCAACAAAATTCAATCCAAGTTAGTAACTAATTAATATGAGATAAAAACTCAATCAAAAGCAATTAATTCTTAATATTCATTAGGCTAGTGTTGAGACTAGATACCCATACTCTTTTATATTTTAATTGCACAAGAACACCTTCAAATGCCACAAACACAGCCTAATCATTCTTACATATGATAGTTTTGAATCATGCACAAATATTTGGTATTTCTACATATGCTCTCATGTAAGGTAGGCTAGAACACATCAATACTCATTCAAAATCACTTTAGATAGTTGTTGGTATGATTCTTTTTTCTTTCAGCAGACCACCATTCTCTCCTCGTTTTCTTTTTTTGGTAGTCTTATACCTGAATATGAGATCCTTGTTCTGCTAGCCTTTCTTTTTCTATGCAGCTTGAACTCTCCAAATTCTCAAGTTCAATCTGTTTATTACTTTCCAAAATAAAAAAAAATAAAAAGCATTAATTATTTTTTGCTTCTTCACTAAAACGTGATATTAATCGAATGAGGGAATGGACTTGAGTCCACTATTTTTTTAATTCTCTCTATTAATATGATTATTTATTGATAAAATTATCAATTAATCCTTCATTAAATTGGACTATTACATCTTTTTCCACTTGAAATAACGCCAAATAACGCCTATCCTCAAAAGTGTCAAGAATCATATATGTAATATAAAAGAAGTGAGGATATCTAACTTGCATTTTCTCTTCGAACTCCCAAGGAACCTCATCGTTTGGATGGTTACTCCATAATACTTTTACTAAAGTTACCTTCTTTGACCTCAATTTTCTCACTTGGCAATCATGGATGGATATCGAATCTTCCTCATAAGTCAAATTCTTAGCAAGCTCTCTTTCCTCGGGTCGAATTAAATAAATCACAACAAACACACTAATAGCATTTACAAAATAAAGAATGTACAATCAAAATCTCATATTACAAAGCAAGTTTATATGCTACCAATTTGATGTAATTCTCACACAGATCTGTATATTTTTAAACTTAATTTATTTTTCGTGTCGAACTTCATAACTATCTTCATGGGTCAAAAAGTCTTTTCACTTTTCATGATCTGCATATCACTAATTTCTTTTTCTCCATGAAATTTTTATTTACTTAAAGTAGCTCAAAGTTATTTTAGTATCTACGCGACTCTTTTTATGAAAAAATTTGTTTGATCAACTTTGAACCTAATAATTATAATATCATAGAGTTTAAACTACCAACTAGCGAACAACATCGAGATCCATGTAGATCCTCAATCAACAAAATACAATCCAAGTTAGTAACTAATTAATATGAGATAAAAACTCGATCAAAAGCAATTAATTCTTAATATTCATTAGGATAGTGTTGAGACTAGATACCCATACTCTTTTATGTTTTTATTACGCTAGAACACCTTCAAATTCTACAAACACAGCCCAATCATTCTTACATATGATAGTTTTAAACCACGCACAAATATTTGGTATTTCTACATATGCTCTCATGGAAGGTAGGCTGGAACACATCAATACTCATTTAAATTCACTTTAGATAGTTGTTGGTATGATTCCTTTTTCTTTCAGCAGACCACCATTCTCTCCTCATTTTTTTCCCTCTTAAAAGCGACAAAGTAAATCCTGGTTTTTCTTTTTCGAAGACCCCATCATCTAGATATTGTAATTAGTCCATAAATTGCATTCCATAAAAGACTAAGAAAGACTGATTTATTATGCTAGAATTTACTCATAAAATAGTTATCTAAGACTCTAGATCGTTTATCGTACCAAATATATTTTTTTGATCAATTACGTGCCGGTGTCGTAGTTACAAACTATCATATTATCACAAATAACATTTCAACTGTAGCTTAAGAATATTACTTTGTTTCATATATTTCAATTGTCATTTATGAGTATCAATTCTTTACTTTACAAAACATGACAACCTCAGTTCTTCACATTTTACTCACATTTTGTTAGATAATCATGATAGAATATTCTATTGTTATGCATAAATTGTTACTATCATGGTGTAAGCCTTACTAGCGGTCTTTTAATCAAGAAAAAAACACATCTAGATTTCAACAATTAGTTAACTTGTAGTTGTCTCGTAATGCACTAGCATCATGTTTATATTCGCACTTATAGCATCACTTTTATAGTATCACTATTATTAACAATTCACATCAAGGACTTATCCATCCGAAAAGAGTACAGACATTTTTTTCACAACATTGCCCACTAGCCAAACACCATAGCCATATAAGTGAGGTCCAATTGAGCTTTTTGGGTCAATACAGAAGATGAACAACTTAATAATCATTCTCTAACTCATCAATAAGAAATTATGTTTCCACAATAATATCTACACCTCTACATACTAAAAAATCTAGCTTACCATAACGGTAAAACTATCCTCATTCTTTGTATCATCTAGTTATTAAATATTTAAACACTTCTAACCACAATAATGTGGTGTAAAAAAATTTCACCTTTCAAACTAAAAAATAAACTTCAAGATTAATCTTTCTAATTTTAATACTTCACCAACTGAGTATTATGCTTTACTTTAGTATCCAAGTGCTTCTTAAAAGAAGAACTTTAACATCTCGTGCTCATACTTGATCACAAGTTCATGATTAACATGATTCCTCAAGCTTACTTATGTTTTGCATGTATTCAGTACTTTTGAAACTTCATGTTCTGTTGATGTATAAACGAAGATGAGCATCAATCTTTAAGAAATTAAACTTTCTGTCTTTGTTGCATGAGTTAAGAATGACAAAAATGAAAACATCTTAGGTATTCGATAGCCTCAAGGTCATTAGTATGAACATCTATATACCATGAAGAAGATTTTATCAAACACTGCTCCATGATCCGAGACTAAGCCTAGGCTCTGATACCAACTTTACCACGTCTGAAAATACTGCCTAGACGTGAGTGGCACCTGCAAACACTTATCGGGCGAACCAAACATCCATTCACTTAACCAATTATGTAAGCAATGTGATAGGATATGTATAAATCCAAATGCTTCAATAATAATCAATGAATAAGGAAAAATAATCCAACAAACTCCATACTCAATTTATTAGATTAACAAACAATCAAACACTAATTCTCTAGCTGAAATCTCACACTAAGGTCATGGAGCATCTAATAGAGTTACATGAGTTCAAATTCAGACATGCCAATCCAAGAAAAGAAATAAAAATAAAAATAGATAGAGCAAAAATTATAGCCTCCACGAACAATGTGAAGGTTCACTTCAGCAACAAAATCTACACAACAAATCCGTCATTCACTAGTCTCATCCTCTGCAATAGAATCTACATAGACATGTAGGTAAGGAGTGAGCTATATATAAATATAACCTAGTAATATCCTTGATTCACTAGTTTAATACCCCTGGAACAAGTGTTAGAAAAATAAAAAGCACAACAAATACAGTAATGATATGCACAATCTGTATCTTATAATATAATGCTCAATAAGGTCCCACAATTATTTCAAAAGTCACTATGTATCTCTCAACTCAATCCACTCTCACAACTTGTCATAAACGATAGTAAAGGTGATCAACCTAGCACCCCAACAAGTCTAAAAAACATATATAATGTCCTAAAAGTGTACTACAATAGTATGTAGTCCTCAGAGACCGCGACACTACTAAAAGAACAGTTTTTTCGACCACAAAAAACCGACCACAGCTTGTGGTCGCAAAAAAATCGACCATATGTGGTCGTTTTTTTTTAAAAATATTTTTTTATATAAGCGACCACATGTAGTCACTTTTATATTTTAAAATTCCAAAATAATTATTTCAATAATTTTTATATTAATTATTATTTATTTTTTAAAAAAAATTATAAAAATAAAAATGCGACCACTTGTGGTCACTTTTAGATTTTTAAAATTGAGCTTAAAAATAATTTTAAAAAACCAACCACTTATGGTCGGTTTAATTTAAAAAATATAATTAAAAACTATTTTCAAAAAACAACCACATGTGATCGGTTTTATTTTTAAAATTAAATTTAAAATATTTTATAAAAGCGACCACAAGCTGTCGATTTTGGAATAAAAAATAAAAAAGAAAACTGTTTAAAATACCGACCACTTGTGGTCGTTTTTACTTAAAAATATAATTTAAAATTATTTTTAAAAAGTGACCACATGCGGTCGATTTTATTTTCTAAATTAAATTAAAAATATTTTATAAAAATGACCACACGTGGTCGGTTTTGAAATAAAAAAACAAAAAATAAAATTATTTAGAAAACCGACCAATTGTGGTCGGTTTTATTTAAAAAATATAATTAAAAAGTACTTTTAAAAGTGGTCACTTTTATTTTCAAATTAAATTTAAAATATTTTATAAAAGGGGCCATAAATGGTCGGTCATGGAATTAAAAAAATAAAAAATAAAATTATTTAGGAAACCGACCACTTGTGGTCGCTTTTATTTGAAAAATATAATAAAAAATTATTTTAAAAAAGCGACCACTTGTGGTCGATTTTTTTTTCAAAATTAAAGATAAAATATTTCATAAAAGCAACCACAAATGGTCGGTTTTGGTATTAAAAAAATAAAAAAAATTATTTAGGATACCGACCACTTGTGGTCTCTTTTGTATTAAAAAATAAAATATTTTTAAAAAGAGACCACTTGTGGTCGATTTTTATTAAAAAATAATTCTATGTAAAATCAAATACATAATTTTTTGAAATTACGCTGATTACACATAGTCGATAATCAATATAATAATAATAAAAATCAATCAAACTTAGATTTTGTAAAAAATTTATACTAAGAAATATATCAAATAAAATAAATAAATTATGTTAATCATAATCTTTATCTTTTACTTTTGTTTCAATATATAAAATAAATATTTTCCTTTGTATATATGTTAAATGACGTTAAACATAATCTTTGTATAATACATATGTCTATATCATACAGTTGAGATAATGATATTATGCTACTATTGCAGTTGTACTGATGTAACGTACATATATAACGATAATTCATCAGAATATAATGAATGTATTCTATTATGAGGTAATATACTTGTGATTGTAATGTATATAGTACGAATTCAAGAGTTGATATATATATATATATATGTATGTATATGATGTAGTGATCGATCAATGAACGATGTAGTAAAAAACTAGTAGAATCTATCTAAATATATCGAATACCTTGATTTGAAATAATAGAAGTAATAATATACTGTACGTTGAAGTTATATTAATGTAAGCTAATCAAATTAATCGATAACTCATCAAAGTATGTATATGAAATACATCGCATTATATTATTGGATAATATACTTGTGCACGTATGTGATGTATATAGTACGTATTTAGAACTTGATATAGTTGATAGTGTGTGTATGTGTGTATGTATAGGTATATATATAGTAAATATACATATTATGTAGTGAAGGTATATTAATGATATAAGATAAACTAATCGATAACTCATCTGAGTGTATGTGAAATACGTTGTCTATTCTTATGGGGTAGTAAATCGTGTATGTGATGTATATAATATGTCTTTGAAAGATGACAACCAATTGAATATATGTATATATATGTATATCTCGTGTAGTGACGTATGCAGTAATCGAAAGCTAGATAACTGAATTTATATATTAAAATATTTTGAATAATACGTTGATACCACACTATTGAGGAAATAGATATACTATTTGCGTCAATGTAGACACGCGTATATTGTTAAAGTTATAATAACATAAGATAATTAATTGATAATTTATCTGATTAATACGATGTATTACGAGGTGTGTATATATATATAATATCGTATTTAAAAGCTAATTAATCAAAAAATTCTCATAATTTGCAAAATTTATTGATGTCATTATACAATTGAGGAAATATACTAATCGTGTTAATGTGATGATAAAATAATTAATTATCTGATTTATATATATACGTATTACATTAAATTATTTGGATGTTGTTATAAATATTATACAATTTATTTAAATTTTAATTTTTTAATAAAAATCGACCACAAATGTTCATTTTTTGATTGAAATTTTTTTTAAAAATAAATGAACCGCTTTTTTTAGTAATACCCGTTAATGAACCGACCAACCCAATTTTAGTTGCCCCTTTTCCTTTCTATATTATTATAGGATAATAAAATCATATATATGATGTATATAGTACTTTATTAATAAAATTGACCACAAGTGATCATTTTTCGATAGTAAATTTTTAAAAAATAAATCAAATACTTACATTTTATTTTGTCAATAATTTTGTAATAATAAATATTTAATCCGACCCAACCCATCAAAATAACCCTTTTTTTGTCTAATTTCCCTACCCTCACCCCTACCAACTCTACACAACACTACATACCTGACCTAAATTGTGACCCGATTGACAACATTCGACAGCTCGACAAACCTTGGAACCTCGGCGACGGGAGCTTCCCTAATTTTTTTATCAGGCCACCGATAACCTGATAAATAATACACATTACACACTGGTCTCAGCCCCAATTATAATTCCCGATAGTCCAATACTGAATACCTATTACCCGCCCCACTGGCCCAAAACTCTTAAAAGGCAAAACGACCTATTTCCAAGCCCAAATGCCCAAACTCGTTCGTATGACTTAGGGTTAGAGAATAGAGACTTAGGGTTTCAATCTTTTAATTTTCACGTCTGTCTTACTCAGTCTTAACGCCTCTTTCTCTCTTAGTATTCACAATCTTTGCTCAATTTTTGCGCTTAATTTTTGCTAAAAACTCAAGAGACCAAAGACGATTTTTGCTTTTATTCTCAACAGGTAAGAATTTTGTCTTTTTCTCGATCTCATTCTTAGAAGTCTTCTTCTTCATCGTTAATTTTCTATCCAGTCTTCGATGTATTATGCTAAGGACTATCTCATTTGCATCATTGATTAATTGCATGTCCTATTGTCCTTTGATCTTGCCATTCGTGTAACTGGAATAGCTGATTTTAATAAATAGATACTCCCTCCATTTAAAAAAAAATGATCTACTTTCCTTAGTCCGTTTAAAAAATAATGACCCCTTTCCTTTTTTGAAAATACTTTAATTTCAACTTTCCACATGGCATGTTTAGGACCATAAGATTAAAGGGCATTTTGGTACATTTAACATAACTTTAATTTAAGGTCACACGATTCAAAAGTCTTCTTTATTTTCTTAAATTTTGTGCCAAGTCAAAGTAGGTCATTCTTTTTTAAATGGAGGGAGTATTAATTTTGAAGGAATTCAGGTGTTATTTGCTTACATTACTAGTTGATTCAACCATTTTTATTGTGAAATTGCAGTTCAGTTAAAGGATTGATTTGGTTGTGTTGCAAAGTTTTGTTTTCTGACATTACAAATGCATAAGTAATGTTTTGTGTTGAGCTTGTACTCTTTGTTGTGAAATTGCTCTTTGTTGTCTAGCCATGTACTCTTTGTGTCGAGTTTGTTGTGAATAAGAAACTATTTTATTGTGAAATTGCTTATTGCAGTTTAATTGAGTTAAGCTATTTTGACTTAATTAAATTCAACCTGAACCGCTCATTCACCATCCGTAAATAAATGCATATATTAATAGATGCACCAATGAACAACTCGATATTTAATAGGTCGAACCACTAATTTAGTAGCAGGTTTATATCCTTACACCTACAGTAGTCACTTACATTCTCAATAAATAATCGATGTGTAAAAATATCAACTTTGCTACTCTTGCTTTGGCTGTTGTTTAAAAGTAAGGCTAAGTAAAAAACTCACAAAAGATTACTGCCTCCCCCAAGGCGTCTTTGCCTTAGATTTCTATCTATAAAACCACTAATTCTAGGTGAATTACATGAGGAAAAAAATCACAATCGAGTACTTCAGCACTAACTAGCCAACTCAGTATCACTTCTGTCTCATGGAACAATAAAGAGAATAAATCTGACAACTTCCAGAGACAAACTCTCTAACTTTAGTTTGAATATTTTGTATTCTATTTGTGGCTTTGTGCATAGAAAGAGCAATAAGCACTAAGCAGTAGGTAGTGATGGAATTTTTTTGTGACGCACTAAGTAGTAGCCTGGTTGATATGAGTACGATCACGATCATGAACACTTTTTGAGTATTTTGAAGACCACCTAAAGAGTGCACAAGTCTAAGTGTGAAGGAGGCCAAAATCGTCCCAAGCACACTCCATGGGCTATTTTTGTAGCCCTTTTCATTAAAGGTTCTTTTAGTCTTTTGTCTTTTATTTTGTAATGTAATATAAATTGAACATTGTAGGGTTTTAGTTGGTATTTTTTTATGAATGTTGAAGAAAGAACACTCCTCTTAGAGAGAGAGAGTCCACAACCGAAACTAGGGCATAACATAAGGGAGAATTCTCTTGTGTGTTGTCTTTTTCTTGATACGTTGGTTCTTGGGTGGTGAATGCCCCTCTTATGTCAATTGTAAGAGTTAGGTGTTTGTAGTGTGAAGTGTTAAAGGTCCAAGAGTGTAATATGCTCTTGGGTTGTTAAGACTACATCAACACTTATCTAACTATCTATCTTGTATCTTGTTTTAGTTCCAGCTTCTTGTGTTATTAATGTAACCCATTTGTTCTGGTTGCTATTGTAATATTGTGGAGCTTCATCTTGTGTAGCTAAACTTGTTGTTGGCTGGTTGTTTTGGTGTATTAACACCTTGTATCCTCTTCTTTCTTGTTCTAGATAGTGAATCCAAGAGAGGTCCCTATTTGGTCCATGATTTGTTGTGATTTGTGGACTGTTTTAGGGTGTGATTTCGTGTTTCCTTGTTTGTTCCGTATGATTTGGTATCAAAGCAAGGCTGGTTTTTATTCCCACAAAGCCAATCTTGGGTTTGATTAGTAAAAAAAAAAAGTTGATAAAAACAGAAAAATTCCAAAAAATAGCAATCTGTCCATTTTTGTGTTCTTGGCCAAAAATTGTGTTGTGTTGTTGTCTTGGCCGAGATTTTCTTATTTTTCTTGACTAGATCTTGTAGTTCTTTTGTTTGTCTAGTGTGTTTCCAGTGTTGGTTCTTTCTCACCAACACTAAAAGTGTCTAGATCTAAAGGTTGAGCTTATAATATTAACATTGTTATTGTGAACTTGAAGTGGCCATGTGTTGATCCTTATTGTTGAAGGTTGGTGTTGTTGTTGTTGCCATTTTTGTTGAGTTCTTGAGCTTGACCTTGTGTTATTGTTGTGAATTGGTGGCTTATGAACTTCTTGTTGAAGTTGTTGTTGAAAGGTGGAACTTGACAAAGTGTTCATTGAAGTGTGAGACCAACTTGAACCTTAGACTCCAAGATTCAAAAGTTTGTGTTCTTGGTTTTCTTGGTGTTCTTCACCAATCTTCATCTTTTATTAATAAAAAAGTGGATTTTAGATCTAAGAGGGTGAAGGAAGGAGGTGTAGTATTTGTTAGTCATCAAAGACTTTTACCACCACTTCCAACCACTCAAAGACTTTACAACCTTTTTCCAACCAACTTCCATGTTTTGAGGGCCTTGTTTTAAGGGAAAATACTACAAAAGTACAAGTCTTGAAACTTGAGTTGAAAAAGAGTTCCAAGACTTATTCTTTCCCTCCTTAAACAATTCCACCAATCCAGATCAAAAATTGGTCAGGACTTAAACCTTGGACAATAAAACTTGACAAAACCGTGACCAATTGAGGGTTTCCACATCATCACGTTTTTACTATTCACTGACAATTTTTAAGCTCAAATTTTAGATTTCTTAGTTTCATTTTATTGTTTCTTTAGTTTCGTTTGTTGATTCCATTACTAACTTACAAGCTAGTGCTAGAATGTAAGTTAGTTTTGAAACCGTTTTTTGTGTATACATTCCTTTATGTGTCTTATTCTTTTAACTCATTGTAATATTTGGTCCACCTCTCAGTGCCTCATGGAGTACAAGCAAGGTTACAATACTTGTGAGATCAAAGTGTGAAAAATCTGAAAGACAAAACAATAGAGAGGGAGTGTGAGGACCATTCTTGTACAACTAACTTGTTTGTTGTTTTGTAGGTAACTTTTGGCAATAATGGAAACCATTTTGGCCCTCCTTGATGCTTTGTCCCGAGACCTTTCTAGGGCAAATGTGGGTCTTGAAAAAATTAACTTGAATATGGTAACTATGAGTGAGAGGTTGGATCAAATGGAGAGTCGAAGGAACTCTCGTGCTTTTACTCCCGAAACTTTACTTCCAATGACCAATCCTCCAAGACCACCACATAATGCTACAATCCAAGCTCCAAATAGCCCTCAAAACTGAGAACAAGATAGACCACTTCCCCCGCAAGTTGATCAAGTCCAACAAGGAGGACTTGGAAGCTAATTTCCTCCCATCCAAACTCCACAATTGAAACCCCACTTAACCAAAGAAAGCCTTTCAACCGAAGCTCCACTACAACAAACCCGACATGTCCATATAGAGGAGAATGGTAGAAAGGAACATGAAAGATATGGGGTCTACGATAATGCTTGTATAATGGTAGGAGACTTATTTCGGATAAGATTGAAGACAAGGCTTAAAATGGAGAGGAAGTCGATGTTCAAAATGAAGATGTTAGCCGAGACTTGTTCTCATCGTATCCTCAGGTTCCTTTTATTTTTTTGTGGACTGTTTTGTGCACTTTCTTGATGTTTTGCGGACTATTTTGGCTGGTTTCTTTTAGAGGGCCAATTGCACGAGGTGAAGCCGTGAATTTGTGGTCAAATTCCTCTCAAGATGGAGAGAATGATACGATCACGATCACGATCATAGACACTTTCTGAGTATTTTGAAGACCACCTAAAGTGTGCACAAGTCTAAGCGTGAAGGAGGCCCAAAACTATCCCGAGCACACTCTATGGGCTATTTTTGGAGCCCTTTTCATTAAAGGGTCTTTTAGTCTTTTGTTTTTTTATTTTGTAATGTAATATAAATTGAACATTGTAGGGTTTTAGTTGGTAGTTTTTATGAATGTTGAAAAAAGAACACTTCTCTTAGAGAGAGAGTCCACAACTAAAACTAGGGCATATCATAAGGGTGGATTCTCTTGTGTGTTGCATTTTGCTTGATACATTGGTGCTTAGATGGTGGACGCCTCTCTTGTGTCAATTGTAAAGTTAGGTATTTGTTGTGTGAAGTGTTAAAGGTCCAAGAGTGGAATATACTCTTGGGTTGTTAAGACTACATTAACACTTATCTAACTATCTATCTTGTATCTTGTTTTAATTTTGGCTTCTTGTGTTGTTAATGTAACCTATTTGTTCTTGTTTCTATTGTAATATTGTGGTGATTTATCTTGTGCTGCTAAACTTGTTGTTGGCTAGCTGTTATGGTGTATTAACACCTTGTATCCTCTTTTTTCTTGTTTTAGATAGTGAATTCGAGAGAGGTCCCCATTTGGTTCATGATTTGTTGTGATTTGTGGACTATTTTTGGGGTGTGATTTCGTGTTCCCTTGTTTATTTCGTATCACTGGTAGTCTGCAGTAGCTTACTAGTTTTGGACTTTAAATTATATATATTCAATATTAATGGTTAACCCGATAACCGAATCGATAACTATTAAAAACTAATAAATTGATAACTGATATCTTAATAGTTCTTTAATGGTTTAGCATATATACAAACCGATAATGAATAAGTAAAATCAATAATTTTTAAAATCGAACCGAATCGATCAATATGCAGCCTTATGACTTAGTGGCTTGAAAATATTGAAAATGTGAACTTTTCACTTTGAATATAGTTTAGTTTGGTAACTTGGACTCATACTACACTTTTGCATCTTTTCTCCGATGCAGATCTGAGTATTAGCAGCCGTCATTGACGTAATTCTAACCTTCCAGTAATGATTAGGAGTAGGGTGAGCTTACTATCTTCCAAGGATGATCCTTCTCTATCTACTCTGGTTTAGTCTTTTGTACTCGAGACTGCTTGTGTATATTGGGTATATTTAGGATTTTGTCTAGTAATCTGGGTATATTTTAGTAGTGGCTCTAATACTGACCTTACCAGGTCTTGGGAGGGATTTTTTGTGTATTTGGTAATTTTCCTTCCCTCGTTTCAGTATATGAGATATGGTTACTTTCTATTTGTTACTTTTTATTACTACTACTATCATTATACGCGATCTTTTTTGATTTCTTCTTATTAGCCCGTTATCAATTATTTTGGGCTATGGCTTGGCTTGCCTACTAGGGAGGATAAGGTAGGCATCATCACAACTTGAGAAATCGGGTCGTGACACTTAGGAGGTGACTTAGTGGCTTGAAAGTGATTAAGTGTAGGTACTTGAAATATGAATTTTTCATTTTGAATTTTGTTAAGCTTGGTAACTTGAGAGGTGATTTAGTGACTTGAAAGTGATTAAGTGTAGGTACTTGAAATGTGAATTTTTGTATTGAATGTAGTTTATTTTGGTAACTTGGGAGGTGACTTAGTAACTAGAAAATGTTGAAAATGTGAATTTTTCATTATGAATGTAGTTTATTTTGGTACTTGGGAAGTGACTTAGTAACTTGAAAGTGATTAAGTGTAGGTACTTGAAATGTGAATTTTTTATTTTGAATTTTGTTAAGCTTGGTAACTTGGGAGGTGACTTAGTGACTTGAAAGTGATTAAGTGTAGGTACTTGAAATGTGAATTTTTGTATTGAATGTAGTTTAGTTTGGTCACTTGGGAGGTGAATTAGTGACTTGAAAATATTGGAAATGTGAATTTTTCATTTCGAATGTAGTTTAGTTTGGTAACTTGGGAAGTGACTTAGTGACTTGAAAGTGATTAAGTGTAGGTACTTGAAATGTGAACTTTTTATTTTGAATTTTGTTAAGCTTGGTAACTTAGGAGGTGACTTAGTGACTTGAAAGTGATTAAGTGTAGTACTTGAAATATGAATTTTTCATTTTGAATGTAGTTTAGTTTGGTAACTTGGGAGGTAACTTAGTGACTTGAAAGTAATTAAGTGTAGGTACATGAAATGTGAATTTTTCATTTTGAATTTTGTTAAGCTTGGTAACTTGGGAGGCAACTTAGTGACTTGAAAGTCATTAAGTGTCGGTACTTGAAATGTGAATTTTTGTATTGAATATAGTTTAGTTTGGTAACTTGAGAGGTGACTTAGTGACTTGAATGTGATTAAGTGTAGGTACTTGAAATGTGAATTTTTCATTTTGAATTTTGTTAAGCTTGGTAACTTGGGAGGTAACTTAGTGACCTGAAAATGATTAAGTGGAGCTACTTGAATCGTGAAATTTTGAATTGAATGTAGTTTAGTTTTGTAATTTGAGAGGTGACTTAGTGACTTAAAAATGTTGAAAATGTGAATTTTTCATTTTGAATGTAGTTTAGTTTGGTAACTTGGGAGGTGACTTAGTAACTAGAAAATTATTAAGTGTAGGTTCTTGAAATATTAAGTTTTTATTTTGAATTTTGGTAAGCTTGGTAACTTGGGAGATGACTTAGTGACTTGAAAGTGATTAAGTGTAGGATCTTGAAATGTGAATTTTTTATTTTGAATTTTGTTAAGCTTGGTAAATCTGGAGGTGACTTAGTGTCTTGAATGTGATTAAGTGTAGATACTTCAAATATGAATTTTTGTATTGAATGTAGTTTAGTTTGGTAATTTGGGAGATGACTTAGTGACTTAAAAATGTGAATTTTTCATTTTGAATGTAGGTTAGTTTTATAACTTAGGAGGTGACTTAGTGACTTGAAAGTGATTAAGTGTAGGTATTTGAAATGTGAATTTTTTATTTTGAATTTTGTTAAGCTTGGTAACTTAGGAGATGACTTAGTGATTTGAAAGTGATTAAGTGTAGGTAATTGAAATGTGAATTTTTGTATTGAATTTAATTTGGTTTGGTAACTTGGGAGGTGACTTAGTGACTTGAAAATGTTGAAAATGTGAATTTTCCTTTCTGAATTTAGTTTAGTTTGGTAACTTGAGAGGTGACTTAGTGACTTGAAAGTGATTAAGTATAGGTACTTGAAATGTGAATTTTTCATTTTGAATTTTGTTAAGCTTGGTAACTTGGTAGGTGACTTAGTGACTTGAAAATGATTAAGTGTTGGTACTTGAAATGTGAAATTTTGTATTGAATGTAGTTTAGTTTTGTTACTTGAGAGGTGACTTAGTGACTTGAATATGTTGAAAATGTGAATTTTTCATTTTGAATGTAGTTTAGTTTGGTAACTTGGGAGGTGACTTAGTGACTTGAAAGTGATTAAGTGTAGGTACTTGAAATGTGAAGTTTTTATTTTGAATTTTGTTAAGCTTGGTAACTTGGGAGACGACTTAGTGACTTGAAAGTGATTAAGTATAGGTGCTTGAAATGTAAATTTTTCATTTTGAATATCGTTTAGTTTGGTTATTTGGGAGGTGACTTAGTGACTTGAAAGTGACTAAGTGTAGGTATTTGAAATGTGAATTTTTTATTTTGAATTTTTGTAAGCTTGGTAACTTGGGAGGTGACTTAGTGATTTGAAAGTGATTAAGTGTAGGTACTTGAAATATGAATTTTTGTATTGAATGTAGTTTAGTCTGGTAATTTCTTTTACAAAATTACTTGAAAAACCGACCACATGTTGTCGACTTTCTAGAATATTTTTAAAGAACCGACCACTTATGGTCAGTTTATAAAAAACATTCAGAAAATTTTATAAAAAACTGACCATATGTGGTCGGTTTTCTAAAATAATTTTTAGAAAACCGATCACATGTTGTCGATTTTTAAAAATATTTCTAGAAAATCGACCACATGTGGTTGGTTTACTATAATTAATTAAAAATTATTTTATGAAATAAATTATTGAATAAAAAATTGAGCACTAGTGGTCAATTTTGAATTTAAGTTAACTAATTAATTTTCACAAAAGCGACCACATGTGGTTGCTATTGTATAAATTAATTAACTAATTTATATAGAAAACTGAGCACAAATGGTCTATTTTTTTTTATAAATTAATTTATTAGTTTAAAATTAATTAATTTAAATAGAAAATCTACCACTTGTGGTCAGTTTATTTTGAAAAGTTATTTTTATTATATGTATAAAAGCAACCATTTGTGGTCACTTTTGTTTAAAATTTCTTTTTAAAAAAATTTAATATTGAATTTTAAATATATATATATATATATGTGTGTGTGTGTTTGTGTGTGTGTGTGTGTGTTTTAAAAAAATCGATCACATGTGGTCGGTTTTAAAAAAGCTACCACACTTTTTTTGGCCACACATTTTGATTGGTTTTGTGATCGCAAAAGCAGAAAAACTGACCACATGTGGTTGGTTTTTGTGGTCAGTTTTTCTATTTTTTTAGTAGTGGAAAGAAAAAAGATCTAGCGTTCCAATGACATATCGCATCCCTATTAAATAATTCTCTACATACTTCACAAACTGTGGCTGATCAAAGACCACTAATTTTACCAAGCACTAGTTTGTCTCAATACATGGACCAGACAGAAAATATATTTTTATAAAGTAAATTGAAAACAAGCACCAAAGCTTAAAAGTCTCACTTACCTCGTTAATAACCTTGCAATGCGTAGAATATCAACCAAATAGCTTCTAATGGTGTCAATCTAAGCAAAAATATTAATCGACACATATCAATTATGCAAAATTATCTTTTATGTGTTTATTAGATTGTTTATTGCAGGTTGTAGCAATATTTTTTGATAATTATTAAATTGTGTTTTTAATTGCATGTTGTAGCAGTTTTCAAAAAAAAAGTATTTTTAAATTTTTCTTTATTGGATATATATCAATTAAAATGTCTCCTAAATTGTTGTGTTATCTTTCACACTAACATAATTACCATATTTTTAGGGAGTAAAAATGAACTAAAAAACTTATTTAATCTGCACATTTTTTTTCTGTTTCTATCATTTATTACTACACATTTCTTTCCTTTCTGAAAAAGTACCATTAATTTATATTCTCAACTATTCATTATTTTATTTGATCTCTATTTTATTGGTTTAAGATTTATGTCACATAGTAATATATCTACCTTAATTATGAAACTGATACAAAATAAAGTCTGCTAACGAAAAATGATATAACAAATTATATTGAAATGCTTATATATCCACCTCATTTACTAAATGACACTTTTTATCGAGGTCTTAATGTATGTAATTAATATAAAAATACATTAAAAAATATTGTAAATTTATTTAATAACTAGGTTTATATCCAAACTCTTAATGTGTATTGCATTGCAGTTTTGTTTTTTCAACCAAGTTTAGACCATGTTATATAACATTATCATATACAAAATTAATTTTTATTTTTGGATTATGATCTATAAAATTGATATGTAAAATGATATACAAGAATGATGCATACTTATTAATATTTTTAGTGGATGAAAATGGTATTGAAATAGAAGTCAAAAATCTGGATAGTACTTTTTTCAATGTTGCAATTAAAATAAGAAACTTCGTTTTTTGATAAAACATTTCAGTGATTAAGATAAAAAAATTGAATAATAGTGGGTGTCACTCGGAATTTGATTTCTGATTTTTGAAGGAAGAAAAAGAAGGGTATTTTAATGAAATTTTTGGATGATTAATATATAAAATCTCGATAATAATGGATTGTTATATCTTTTTATTTTGAATAGATTTTATATCTTTAATAGAAGGTTATATGCAAATGCTTAATTGTATTTTTTAGATGAATGGAATAGATATACAAATTGTTTTACTTAATTTTTATATATATATATATATATATATATATATATATATATATATATATATATATATATATATATATATCAAATCATCTACAAATTTTATGGATTGTGATACTGAGTTAAGAAGATATACTTTAAATTATAAATTGAATGGAATTAGTTTATAAAGTATTTTTTTATATGTCACATTTGTATTAAGTGTGTATTAATAGATATATACTGCTATCTATGAATTGTAATATTTAATTTAATTGATACCAATTTATGTATCCATTCCATACAGAATTCTATCTCATCTACTATCATATTGAATTAAGGTTGAATGAACACTACCATCTTTCATACTAGAAAAAAAATAATCAAGATTTATAAAAACAAATGGTGATACATCTGATTTTTTTATAATAGAAAAAGTAAGAAAGAATATCATGGTGCAAAGATGAAATCATCTATGTAGGATTTTGACTGAAAATTATGGAATTGTATAACAAATTAGAGAAAAATAAAGTAAAAAAAAATTAAGAGGAGAGATATATTAGGGTGAGATTGCTATCCAACTATTAATAACAAACTACTTTTTTCTAGGAATTTTTTTCCATTAATTTCTTTTCTTTATTTTTTTCATTTTAAAGTTTGCTATTAGTTGCAACATAAAAAGTATTGCTATGACTTGCAATATACAATCTAAGGATGTATATTTTGTTTTTTTCCCCACTTAATATTATTATTTATTAGTAAAATTATCAATTAATCCTTCATTGAATTATAACAATTTCATATATTCTAGTAACAAAATCAAAAGGTATAAATTCTATACGAAATTTAAGAAAATCATTTTTTAAAAAATATTTGTGGTGTTAAATTAAAAATATGTACTTTTCATTTTACTTGATCATAATTTGGCACTCCTCTTGTTAATCTTATTTAATATTCTTTGGTAATCTAAATTTAGTTATTACCTCCTCTGTTCACATTGACCTGTCCAATATTGCAAAAATAGATTTTCACTTTTATTTGTCACTTTTAATATATTAAGAGAAGACAATAATTATTTTTTCATGTTTTGTCTTTAGTGTTAGTCAGTTATTTCCCAAATCATTTTCAAGACAACACTACTTTATGTAATCATTTAATGATAGGAGTAACTATTAAAAGAAAATGATTAAATTCTCTTAATTTCATAAATTAAACACGTAAATTAAGTTAACTAATTTAATAAGAGAAACAATTAAAATAAAAAGGAGCTAATACTTCCTCTATTTCAAAATAATTGGTCCCCTTGCCAATTTTTTTTTTTTTGTTAATTTAGTTGTCTCATTTATGAAATCAAGAGAATTTTATTATATTCTTTCAATATAACCCCTATCATTAAATGACTACATAAAATGTATACACCCAAATATCTATTTTTAAACCATATAATAAGGTTAATTTGGTAAAATAAGCTCCTAATAACTTAAGGAGAGTTCCAAGTCAATAACGACCAACTATTTTGAAATTGATGTAATAGCATGTGTGGTCGTGAATTGTAATGTGAGGTATTCAAATTAAAGAATTTTCAAATTATAAAAAAAATATGTATTGATAAAAAGACTATAAAAGGTAAAAAAAAATAGTCAGGGCATCTCAATCACCCTCTATTTTTTCCTCTAAATTCTAATTTGGAGAGAAAAAAATAGAGGGTGCAACTTCAATCACCCTCTAAATTTCCCTCTAAACTCTATATATGGAGGGGGTGAATGTAACCCTTTAAATATAGTTAGTTACTAGAGAAAATTGAAGGAAAGGTGCCTTTTAAGTCTTCATTGTGGAATTGGTGACATTGACCAACTTAAAGGGTTAAAACATAATTAGAAAACTTAATTAAGTTATTTGTGGACTTGATTAATATTTTTAAAACTTTATAATCTTTTCAAAGATACAAATCAACCGACACCCTTCTCCTCTCCAAATCAATCGTCTCTCTCGACAGTTTCTCTCAACTTCTCCCAATCAACAGTTCTACAAATTTTCCCCTTTAATCTCCGACGAACCTCCGACGATAAATAGTTTGGATTCAAGTTTATTTTCTACTTTTAACTGTCAATCAACATGACAACATTGCTTTCCTGCTACAATAACTTTGAGTTCTTCATTGTTCCTTTTCTTTTTTTCACAGGTAAAAGATTATGACTTTTTAGTTATGAAGAAAAAGAAGAACTTGAGCCAACTTCTCTTTTAGTATCAGTTAATAATTTCAATATTTGTTGCTTAAATTTGAAATGGGGACTAAAGAAAATCCTAATTTTTGGTATTTCTTCTTCTCTTTTAGGAGTGAAATATAATTTTTTGTTTTTATTATAGTTCTTGTTATTGATTGTTGATTCGATTTGTTGGTGTTTATGAGTTTTTTTGAAGTTTGATTTTTGTTATTTGTGTTTGTTCAAACAAAATAGCAATGTTGGTGTTTTTGGTCACTGTTGATATTCTTGGTGTGTTGTTGTGTTGGTGTTGCTGGGTTGATTTATTGTTGTTCTTGATAAAAATGGTATATTTGATATTAAATGGTGATATTACTATTGTTCCATAGAATAAAATCTTGCTACTGGATTTTTTTCAACAGATTAATCATTTGATGCAACAGATGAACAATCTGATGCAACAAATTAACTATCTGATGAATAGATAAACCATATGATGCAACAGATGAGACATCTAATGCAACAAATGAACCATCTGATGCAGCAAATGAATAATCTGTTGGATGGAATTCTATCAAATATGCCAACAGGACGACATGTCCAAGACTTTGATTTCTTCTAATAGATCATTCATCTGTTCCAACAGATGGCCCTTCTATTGGAAGAAATCTTAACAATATTGATTATTGATAACAGTTTCAATAGATGAATGATCTGTTGCATAAACCAGTCATCTGTTTCAACAGATGAGTGATATTTTTTTATTTTTTTCGAATAGATTACTTTTCTATTGCAACAATTAGTTATATGTTGCAACAGATAACCCACCTATTGCAACTGACATGCGATCCGTTGGAACTATTATCTTACTGTATTGTGCATATTAGATTTATTTTTATTCCTTTTTTAACTATGCATTAATCAATTATAATCTTTTTTATTTTTCTATTATTTTTAGATAATATGACTTCCAAAAGAAAAGAAACAAAATCAGGCCCAAGTAAAGGAACAAGTGAAGCAGCTAGGGTGCAACCACCACTCTATGAGCTTTGTTTACAAGCGTTATCTCAATCAGAAGCAGAATATAATGAACATGGGGATGACAAATGTTTCAAAAGAGATGATCCAAATGCTAATAGCCGTTCTACAAAAGTTGATCAAAACCTTCAGCATTGATAGTTATCCTGCGAGAATGTAGTTCGATGGTGCCACAAATTTAACTGGTGATTTGGTGGTTAAGTGGTCCATGAAAAAATCTTTTGACGCCTTTAGAAAAATACTTCGAGAACGAAAATTGGATGCCTATTTCAAGGACAATTGCTTAGGGAAATATCTTAATTTGCCAGAGGACAACATTGCTCGTTTCCAAATGTCCATGGTATATGATCTTCTCAAGCATAGGTTTTATGTATGAAAATAAAGAAAGATGGATGAGATGTGGATAAATAACTTTGCCATGCTTTTTTGTTTTGGTTGGAAGGAGTTTGCCATAGTTACTGGACAAAAATGTTATCCTCCTTTTCCTTCTCAGCTTATACCTATTCTAATCCAAAAAAGGCACCCTGTACACCCAGAAAAGGTAAAGGCAATTCAAGTGATGGTGATGACTTGGTGTCCATTATTGGTCCAAGATCAAAAATAAAAATTTGATAGAAGCATTGAAATATGAAAGACTTTCAAAGAAGCACAAAAAATCATTGTTCTTGGTTTGTTTTGTACATAATATTCAGGTGTGAGACGTTAACAACAACATAACACTTGGTTTAATAAATCTCTCCGAGAATCTTGGGGCATTTAACAACTATTATTGGGGTTATGGAAGCTTTAAACTGACTATCAAATATTTGTTAACTTCGTTAACGCCTAAGACAGTCAACTTATAAGGCTTTTCATGGACTTTCATGGTAAATATTTCTTTTATTATGATTCATTTATTTTTTATTGAATAATGCTTTTGATGTATTGATGTTATTTTATAGGCTTGGGCATTTGAAGCCATTCCTTATTTGAGACAACAAGTGAACAACCAGGAATAAGTTTCATGCCCAAGAATCCTGAGGTGGTTGTCGACCAATATTGATAAAAATGCAAAATTTCTTGATCTCTTCAACCCTCCGAAGGAAGCAGTACATCTAATTCTATTTAAGTTTTTATTTTAATTAATAATTTTTTAAATGATTTAATCATCATTCTAATATATGTACTGGTTTAATTTAGATTGTGCATCCGTGGCTTGTTCCAACCAATCGAGAGTTGAAGATGTAATTTTTCTTACTTTAGGGTCTGTACAAACTTTATCGGACCCTAAGATCATTGATAGAATAAAAATAAATTATTTAGAGCAACAACCATCACAAGAAAAATTATTTTGTAGGGTGAACTTGTTGTTGTTGATGATGTTAGTGGTGATGGAGCTGTTTATGGTGGTAGTGGTAATGGTTCTGTTGTTTGGGCTAATGATGCTCTTCTTACATTTTTTGAAACAACAAACCATTATGATTATGATCATACTGGTGTTACAGATTTTACCCCTCCTAGTCAATGTTCTGCATGCAAATGTCAAGAATGCAAGACGAAATATGATGAAGTGATTAATGCATTAACTGTTTCTGTAAGGGAACTGACATCTAAGAGGGGTGTCATTCAGGATTTTTTATCCATACTCTCCATTAGAGATTAAGACGGCTAAGAGGAGAAGGAAAGAAATTTTCAAGGCATAATCAAGGATGAAAAAAAGCAAAATTGCAACTCTTCTGTCTTTGTCCTACACGTTTGATCAATTTATAAGGGACATATGAGAGTAGCATGAGCTGAAGAAGGTGAATATCTATCCTCTATTCGAACAAACAAACAGACTACATATCTGTTTCAACAGATGACACATCTACTGAAAATTATCAAACAGATATATACATTTGTTTCAACAGTTGACTAACCTATTACATCAGAAGGATTATATGTTGCAACATATGTCTCGTCTATTTTAACAAATCAAACATGACTTTCTGCAATTTTAATTTGTACCAGCAGATGACCTATCTACTGCAATAAATGGCGAATCTGTTGGGATAAATTAAATCAAGACTTTCTATTATTTTTGTTTTTCCAAACAGATGGGTCATATGTTGCAATAAATGGGTCATCTATTGGAAATTATTATACAAGTATTCCTCCTATTTTAATTTATCCCAACAGATAGGTCATCTGTTGGTACAAATTAAAACAGAAAGAAGACCTGTTTGATTTGCTAAAATAGATGAGTTATTCTTTTCCATTTTTTTGTATCTCTGTGATTAGCATAGACGATTCTGATGACATGACCCAAAGTAGGGCCTAGTCGTGTTGGGTGCCTCAAGCCCAAACGGGATCGGAGACCACCCCCAATACCCAACCATAACCACCCTACACCCAATGTCGGATGAATTCCGTATATATATATATATATATATATATATATATATATAACATAACAAAATGAACAATCATAAATCAAATACAATCAAATGGTGTCATCCCCAATGCCAAGGCTGACACTAATACCGATATTGCCCATGCCAACCCAAAGTAGTCTTACAAAGCCTTTGTCTGAAAGAAAAACAACATCTGGTTGGGACATGCCCCTGACCATAGACAAAAATCAATGTCTGAGAAATGACAAAAGTATGTAAAGAAGACCATAACATGAAGTGGAGCCTTCTGGAGCATGAAATCTCACCATTTCAATCCGATACAAAGTTTCCCCTGAATCCAAGTCACTGTGCAGGAGAAGTACTATGGCCGGTTCCTATAACGAATGGGGATACAACGCCCGAAGATGGGTTAGCGGGTGAACGCTAGCTTGTACTCAGGAATAATGATAAAATAATACCAATATTTAAAACCAAGCATGTAACCATATGCAATCGCATCCTTATATATATATATATAAATATATAGTAGAGAAAAGGAATTGGTTTAGTATGCATTTAAAACCTTTAACCTGGGTTTGTGTAACTTTACCATCATAATCCACCGACGGGCTATATGGGTCCAGTGTTACCCCCTGAATGAGCCCCGGTGCGTGTAGCCGGACAAATCAGAGATACCATAGGGCCAGGGATTCCTGTGTACCCTTCGCCCTCCATGATACATATATACAATTATAAACTTAGGGGATTACTGTGTACCCCACAAGTATAAGGTCGCCATGACCAACCTTCATGTCGGCAAACATGAGTTTTCAGTGTCCGCCCATCGGACTCACACCTTAACGATAAGCTATCACAACCCACTATTATTGCCCAATTAAAACCATTAGCACATAACCAACCACCAATTCCAGAAGTTATTAACCAAGGCATTATGAGGTGGTATCGTCATACCAACTATAGCTTGTAAGCACTGTCATTAGCCAACACTTAGAGGATTCCTATGTACACCTCATGATTTCCAATTAAACCAAAACCATGGCCACCAAGGCCTTTTCAATTTATGTAAAACCATTTAAATCAATTTAGATTCCATTACTAAGTTATAAAATGCAATAGTTTCAATAAAAGTTAAACCATGCGACAAACCCATTCTCATAGATATTTTAACAAACATGTTGATGGCATATAGTTTCCAAAACCAAAACCAAGTACAAATTGACCATTCCCATGCAACCATATGTTCAAACCACCATTATATCATGAAACTATAAATAAAACATGGGAAAACAATATCCAACCATTTACTACCAAAACCCCCAACATATATTTCAAAACCAAACAATACCCATAATTAAATCATGAAAATGATTCATTGAAACATGAATTTAGTTGAACTAACAATGATGGAGGAGTAACATGCCTTAAATACCAAAGAGTACAGAGAGAAACCACCCCTTAGATCCTTAAATGACTACCTTGAAGGAAACCCTAGCCTTTCTTGAACCAAGAGCCTTGAGAGAGATTTGAGTGTTTTTGATTGAGAATACAAGGGTAAATGATGTCCCAAAAGTATTTTAAGTCATGGGATCAAAAGGGGTTAAGAGGGAAATGTCCTGAATACCCCCAACTTATATTGTAGAAATCACCATAGGAGGGTACGACTCCCCCCCTTAACTCGTACACACAATATATGAGTGGTACTTACCACTCATACCCTAGAAAAATATTGGACATCATACACTGTCCAACATATGACTCCCTTGCCCAAATCGTACCCATACTATGCGACTAGTACTCTCAAATCGTATCCAAGATAGAATCCAAAAGGGGTTGGACTGTACCACTTATACCATCTTCATACAACTCGTATGGAGTCTAACCGTACCTAGGAAAATACATAATCAAGAACATACTGCTTAATATAAGACTTGGTCTCCCTAGGTCGTACCCACATCATACGACTAGTAAGCCTAAGTCGTATGATATTTAGAGAGTTCAAAACTCAGGAAATTTGTAAGGATCAAAATCAGGGTGTTTCAATTCTCCCCCACTTGGATCATTTATCCTCGAATAATAGAACAAGGCAGTACAAGCATGATTTACACCCCAACACCTTTACTCTGACCTTTAGCTAAGTTAGAAAACAAAGATGTAAAGAAATCAATCTCTCCTTTAACTAATGTTAGAAAACAAAGATGTGATGAAGAACACATACCTTTCATACGAATTTCTAGAGCAGAAAATAGGAACGGATACTTGGACTTCATGTCTTCTTCCGCTTCCCCAGTAGCTTCTTCAACCTTGTGATTCCTCCTAAGAACCTTAACCAAAGCTATATCCTTGGCTCGCAACCGATGAATCTGTCGATCCAAAATCTCAATTGGGACCTCCTCATAAGACAAAGAATCCAAAATACTAATATCCTTGACAGACACGATTTGAGACGGATCATCTATACAATTTCTCAACATAGAAACATGGAATACCAGACGAATGGAGCTTAAAATAGAAGGCAACTCTAAATCATACGTAACATTATCAACCCTTCTCAAAAACAAGTAAGGACCAACATATCGGGGACTGAGTTTACCCTTCTTGCCAGACCGCATCACTCCTTTCATGGGAGAAATCTTCAAGAACACCTTGTCCCCAACCTCGAAATCCAACTCTCATTGCCTCACATCCGCATAGGACTTTTGATGACTTTGGGTGACCTTAAGCCTATCCCGAATCACCTTCACCTTCTCTATGACATAGTGAACCAAATTCGAGCTAAAAAAATCCTCATCACCAACCTCTAACTACCAAATAAGAGACCTAAACCTCCTACCATACAAGGCCTCAAATAGAGCCATCATAATGCTGGAGTGGTATCTATTATTATGGGCAAACTCCACAAGAGAAAAATGCTCAACACAACTACCACCATAATAAATCACACAAGCATGAAACATGTACTCCGATGTATGAATAGTCCTTTATGCTTGCCCATCCAACTATAGGTGGAGCTTTATGATCTCATGAATATACAACCTCACATAGTCCTCAGCCGAAAAGTTAGTCGTCACTGGCAAAAAGTGAGAAGACTTTGTCATCCAATCCATGATGACCTAAATCGAATCAAATTGAATCCGAGAATGAGGAATACCAGCAATGAAATCTATGTTGATTATTTCCCACTTACACTCTGGCAATTTAATTTCTTGATACAATCCCTCGAGCCTCATGTGCTCAACTTTCACTTATTGATACACCATATACTTGGCCATAAAATTTGCCAAATCTCTTTTCATATTGTTCCACCAATACATCTACTTAAGGTCATGATACCTTTTTGTCGGACCAGGATGAATGACATACCGCAACTTATGCGCCTCAGCCAAGATCTTTTCTCGTAAAGATATTGGAAACACATAATCTCCCTTGATACTGCAAGATACCATCACCACTAATCTCGAAGGCCATCACCTTTTGCTCACTAACGTCTCCTTTGATCCTTATCAACATAGGATCTAACACTTGCTTCTTTTAATTTCAACACCAAGAGATGACTGCATGACTTTCTGAATGAACGCACCACTATTCTAAGAGTCCAAGAGATGAACTCCAAGATTAGCCAAACAGTGAATATCCTTCACCAACTACTGCCTCTCCTTAACTAGACGAGTTAGACTCCCTATGGACAACCTGCTAAGAGCATTAACAACTATATTAACTTTACCTGGATGGTATTGAAGGCTTATGTCATAATCCTTGAGCAACTCAAGTTATCTCTTTTGCCTGAGGTTAAGTTCTTTCTGAGTAAACACATACTACGGGATCTTATGTTCAGAAAAGATATCCACATGCAATCCATACAAATAGTGACACTATATTTTCAATGCGAACACCACAGCTAACAATTCCAAACCATAAGTCAGATAATTTCTCTCATGCACCTTCAACTGTCTAGAGGCATAAGCTATCACCTTGCCATGCAGCATCAAAACACACCCAATCCTTACACAGAATGCATCACAGTAAACCACAAAGTCATAAATTCCTTTAGGAAGAGTAAAAAATGGATCCAAAGTTAGCTTATCCTTCAGCTTCTCAAAATTACCCTCACAAGCATCAGACCACAAAAACTTTACCTACTTCTAAGTCAACTTAGTCAACAGGGAAACTATAGAAGAAAATCTCTCCACAAACCTTCTATAATAACCTACTAAACCCAAGAAGCTTCGAATATCAATTGGAGTCGCGGGTCTAGGCCATTTCTTAATCATTATAACCTTTTGCAGATCTACTATGATCCCTTCATTAGAAATGATATGACCCAGAAAAGTAACAACGTTCAACCAGAATTAACATTTCAAAAACTTGGCATACAACTGTTGCTCCTTCAAGGTCTGCAATACAACACGGAGGTGATCAACATGATCTACCTCACTCATTGAGTACACTAGAATATCGTCTATGAACACAATGGCGTATAAGTCCAGAAACTCATAGAAAACCTTATTCATCAAATCTATGAATATCGCTGTGGCATTGCTCAATCCAAAAGACATAACCAGAAACTCAAAGTGACCATACCGGGTAAGGAAGACACTCTTAAGGATATTCTCCTACCTAATCTTTAACTGGTGATACCCAAATCAAAGATCTATTTTGGAGAAAAACTTAGCACCCTGCAGCTGATCAAACAAATTATTTATCCTTGGAAGAGGATACTTATTCTTTATCGTCACCTTATTCAACTGCCAGTAATTAATACACATCTAAAAGTAACCATCCTTCTTACGAATAACATTGGTGCACCCTACGGGGACACACTAGGATAGATGAAACCTTTATCTAAGAGATCCTTTAGTTGCTTCTTAAGCTCCTTCAACTCGGCCAGAGCCATTCTATACTGGGGAATAGAAATTGAATGAGTGTCCGAAACAAGATCAATCCCAAACTTAATCTCTCTATTCGGAGGAACACTAGGAAGGTCATCAAGGAAGACCTCAGGAAATTCATTTACCACCGGGATAGATTGTTATAAAGGACTCTTTTAGTTAAAATCTTTATATTGGACTAGATGATAGAGATACCTCCTTAGAGATCAATCTCCGAGCTCTAAGATATGATATAAACCTTTATTTAGGAGCTAGAGAACCACCCTCCCATTCAATAACCGGCACATTAGGGCATTTTTAAAGACCACCCCTAATATCCAACCATAACTGCCCTACACCCTATGTCAGATGAATCTTGGAAATATATATCATAATAAAATGGACCATAAACCAAATGTAGTCTAATGGTGTCAGCCCCAATATCAATAATAATGCCAAGACAAGCACCAATATCGAGACCACCCATACCAACTCGAAGTAGTATCACAAAACCTCTATTCGAAATCAAAAGAACATCTAGGGGACATGCCTCCGACCATAGCCAAAAACCAAAGTCTAAGAAATGACAAAAGTATGTAGAAAAGACCATAACATGAAATGGATCCTTCCAAAGTATGTAAGATCACCACTTCAATTCAAAACAAAGTTGTCCCCGAATTCAAGTCACTATGCATGAGGAGTAGTATTACCGGTTCCTACATCGCTTGGGGATAGAGCGCCCAGAGATGGGTTAGCCGGTAAATGCTATCATGTACTTTATCATGTACTCAGAAATAAGGATAAAATAATTCCAACATTTAAAACCAGCCATATAACCATATGCAATCACATTCTTACATATATATAAAATTCATGCAGGGAAAGAAAACCGGGTTTAGCATGTATTTAAAACCTTTAACCTGGGTTTATGTAGTTTTTCCATCATAATCCATCCACAGGATATATGGGTCTAGTGTTACTCCCTAAACGATCCCCAGTGCGTGTAGCCACACGAACCGAAAATATCATAGAGGCCGAGAATTCCCATGTACCCTTCGCCCTCCACAATACATATTACAAGTATAAACTTAGGGGATTCTCATGTACCCCACAAGTATAAGGTCGCCATAACCAACCTTCATGTCGGCAAACATGAGTTTTTAGTGTCCGTTCATTGGACTCATACCTTCACAGTAAGCTATCACAACCCGCTATTATTGCCCAATTAAAACCATTAGCACATAACCAACCACCAATTTCAGAAGTTATTAACCAAGGTATTATGAAGTGGTATCGTCATACCGTCTATAGCTTGAAAGAAATGTCATTAGCCAACACTTACGGGATTTCCATGTACCGCACATGATTTTCAATTAAACTAAAATCATGGCCACCAAGGCCTTTTCAATTTATGTAAAACCATTTAAACTAATTTAGATTCCATTACCAAGTTATATAATGTAATAGTTTCAATAAAAGTCAAACCATGCAACAAAACCATTCTCATAGTCATTTTTAACAGATATGTTGATGACATATAGTTTGCAAAACCAAAACCAAGTACCAATTGACCATAACCATGCAACCACATGTTCAAACCACCATTATATCATGAAAACTATGAATAAAACATGGGAAATCAATATCCAACAATTTATAACCAAAACCCTAACATATAATTCAAAATCAAATACAATTAAATCACGAAAACCATTTATTGAAACATGAATTTAGTTGAACTAACAATGAGGGAGGAATAACAAAACTTAAATACCAAAGATATGGAGAGAAACCACCCCTTAGAGCCTTAATGGACCATCGTAAAGAAAACCCTTGCCTTTCTTAAACCAAGAGTCTTGAGAGATATTTGAGAGTGTTTTGAGTGTTTTTTTTATTAATATTAATAGGGTAAATAATGTCCGAAAAGTGTTTTAAGTCATGGGGTAAAAAGGGGTTAAGAGGGGAAATGTCCAGAATACCCCTAGCTTATATTATAAAAATCACCGTATGAGGGTATGACTCCCCCCTTAACTCGTACACACAACATACGAGTGATACCTACTAATCATACGCTAGATAGAATATTTGACATCATACATTGTCTATCATATGACTCCCTTTGCCCAAATCGTACCCATACCATACGACTAGTACCTTCAAACCAAAAATCCAAAAGGGATTGGATACTTTCTAACATACAAATTAAACTGTACCACTCATAACATCTTCATATGACTCGTATGGAGTCTTGCTGTGCCTAGGATGGGACATGATCAAGAACACACTTTTTAACATATGACTTGGGCCCCCTAGGTCGTATCCACATCATACATCTAGTAAGCTTAAGTCATATGATGTCTAGAGAGTTCAAAACTTAGGAAATTTCTAAGAATCAAACTCAGGGTATTTCATTTGGATTTCTAGGTGGATGTCACATAAACTATTGTTGACAGATATAATATCACAGTTGATAATCCATCAAGTGCTTCCAAAGATAAAAACAAGTAAAGCCTGTCAGTCCGAAAGAATGAAAGAATTATTCGTTTGAAGGGATCAACATCTCAGACGAGGCTATAAAAAGACCAACAAAGTTGATCAATGACTATTTAGAATGGATTGCCAATGGGTTGTTAAATCATCATACTGGCAGGCACACAAATCATTTTTAAAGATATTGGTTTATACAATTCTTCTTGTAAAAACATGACATTAACATATATAAATCATGCAAAAAATAAAATGATGATCACTACAAAGTAAACCAATCGGGTCTTGGTTTTGATATGTTCGACTTTGTTGTTGCACATCTCAGAATGAAGAATTGGTTCTATTTGATGTCACGACCCCAAACTTGCTGGAATCATGAAGTATAAACGCCATACATCTTACTATTAATACTTTATTTAATTGTATCTATGTATTAATAGTATTATCATGTAATATGAAATGTTTGATAATATGTGCAGTACATCGATGCCATTTTTTTACCTCCGAAAGAAGGCCAAGTTGCAAATATAAGAACACTACTGATACACGAAAGACAATTATTTGTACAAATTTTACATCAATAATTTCTATGATAGGTATTGTCAACAACGGCCAAAAATTTTCCAAAATAAAAAATGGTTAATCAACATCATCAAAGGTTTTAGCATTCCAGTTAGCTTACCTTGTTATTTAGTCGACGAATTGTACATCTCAATCAATTTTGGTGATGAATTCCATCAGGTATTGGTTATCATCATGTTAAAAGAGAGGCACATCCGAGTTTACTAATCTATGTTGGGAAAGAGACGTTCTGGGCCATCAACTGAGATGTAAAAGCTGGTCAAAATATTGCCTACTTACCTTGATATAAGTGGATTTTCGGACCAAAATGTTCGTACTGATTGTTCAGCGATTGAAGCATACCGGGATAAAATGGGTAATCCGTTTGATGTAGAATATGATGAAGGAATTTCTCAACAACCTAGTGGTAGCATGTAATTATCATAATTTGGTTTTATTTCATAAATTTCACATTGCTTACATTAATTGCAAGATCTGTATTATCTGATTTTTACAATCGTAGGGATTGTAGTATTTTTGTTGTCGCTTATGCCGAGTATTTGAGAGATCAATAAGAAGTATCAAATGATAGACTCAATATCGAATTACTCTGTAAAAGATATGCTACTCTTTTCTAGAAATACAGAGAAGTGAAAGCTCAAAAACCATATGCAAGCGACAGTAAAGAACCACGACGACCAAAACCAAATTCCATAATATTGGATGAAGAACAACTTGTCCATATTTAGTAGATCTTTATAGCTTGAGTCTGTCAAAGTAATAACCTCTTCGTAGGAATTATAGTCATCAAAACTTAAATTGCTGAGTTATTTGTTGAGTAGATCATCTGTACCCATAACAATTTTTTATATATTGTTTAGTTATTAATTTATTTCATGTAATTTTAAAGGCTTCAATTTATTTTATTTTGTCTATGAATTTTATTTTATCCTTAGATTTGAAATTATTAATTTGAAATGGAATACTGCAACTTATGCAACAGATAATCTTTATGTTGAAACAAATGATTCATATGTGGCAACAGATTACCCATCTGTTGCATCAGATTACCCATCTATTGCATAAGTTGCAGTAGATGGGTAATCTTTTAAGTCAGGTTTAGAGAACCAAAGTAATAGATAGGTAATTTGTTGTAAAATATGATTCATTTGTTGTAATAAATTATAAATCTATTGCACCAGATGGATAATATATTAAGATAAATTACACCAGATGATCCATATGTCGTAACATATAAATGACCTATTTCAATATCTTTCTTTGAGTTAAAATATTTTATTTTACTTAAAAGAAGACTTACTGTATCATTCGGAGGGTTAAAGAGATCAATCTCCATAATTCTTGTGTTGCTCTTTGCAACCAATAACCTAAGGATCCTTGGATGAGAAACCTCATCTGGGTAATCCTTGGCCTACTTTTGGAGGAAAGGAATGGCTTTAAATTCCCAAGCCTAAAAAATGTAAACATGAAGCAAACAAAAAAGGTCATAATAATTATCCAGTATAAACTAATGCATGAGTAAATAAATAGTGATTAAATTTATCATGAAATCCCAAGGAAAGCCATATAAGGTGATCGTCTTTGGGGATAACTTTCTCAATAAATATTTGACAATCAACTTGTAGCTATCATATCCCCATGGATAATTATTGAATTTCTCATAATCCTCAACAAGCTCTAACAAATCATCTTCTATGACTTTGTAGACGTCTCTTGTCAATATAACAGAATGGGCAAACCAAACTAAGCACAATTTCTCCTTGTACTTATTTGGTATGGCTTTATCTTTGAGATCTTCTAACAACATTCTGGCTTTGTAGACACATCCAACAATGTCCAATAACCCATCTATTTTTTCCTTGTATTTGTTGGTTTAGGTGGGTGATCGCTTGGACAATGTCTTGCCTTTATTTGATGGTAGTAGTTTGGCTGTTCTTCTTGACTTGGAATTTTTGAGGGGTGTTTCCTTGATGAGAGATTCTTTTGGATAATCGTATCTCAAGCCTATCACTATGGCAAACTCTTTAATGCTAAAACAAACTGACATGCCACAGTAGTTGATCCAGATTTTATCCATGTTTTTGCCCTCTTCCTTCAAATCATTATCATTCCCCACATACTTAATCCTGTGCTTGAAAAGACCATGTGCAATGCTCATTTGGAAATGGGCATTGTTGTCCTCAAGAAGCTTAAAAAAGTGTCCAAAATAGATCTTTCTAAAAAAATTCCTCTAGTTTTTCCTTCTTCATAGTACTCCTAAATTCATCAAAAGGTTTCCCCAATTGACATTTAACTACAAAATCACTATTTAGTTCTGCAGAGTCATCTATCAGCATCTCAACTTGAAACCTGTCAATACTAATAGTTTTAACCGGATCATACTGGGATTTCGATCTTAATTCACGTCCCATTGGTGATGCATTATCATCATCATCTTTCTCACTTTCTACTTCCTCCTCTTTATGTTTATCTTCTTCTTCTTTCTCCTTTCTTTTATTTTCCTCACCACCTTCTACAGAACCTTTTCTACCTCCCTCAATATTATTTTTAAAACTTTCCTCAGCTTCACTTTTCCCTGACTAAGATTGTTCAGGAAGCTCTCCCGAATCTATCTGTACTCTAGCCTTTTTGTTAGGAGGTCAGAAGTTGATCCACTTTCAGCTTTGTTTTCTTTTGGGAGACATCTTTTACCCACAAACAAGAGAAAAAAAAATACATTACAATTGATGTTTTCATAATTTTTAAACAAAGGTAAAAAAAATCAATAAATTTTTATACATCACATTATAAAAAATATTCCAAAACATAACCCTATCAGTTGGAATAGATGAATCTTTTGTTACAGCAGATACTCCATCTATTGCAATAGATGAACAAACTATTAGAGAAGATCAAAACAATCTTGGTACTAGTTTGTTTTATGCTAACAACTGGAACATTTATTGCAACAGATGGGGAATCTAGTTGAAGACATATTTTAATATCTCTCAATAAATGATCCACCTGTTGCAATAGATAGACGACCAACACCAATACCAACACCAACGGTACCAATATAATCAATACCAACACCAACACTAATACCACAAACACTAATACCAATACCACCACTACCACCACCACCACCACCAATACCACCACCACCACCACCAACACACCAATACCAACACTACTAATACCACCACCACCAATACCACTAACACCACCACCATCACATCTAATACCAAAACCAATACCAGCAGCACCACTACCAACACCACCAACACCAACACCAACACGACCAATACCAACACCACCAATACCAACACTAATACCAATGACACCACCACCACCACCAACATCAATACCAATACCACCACCACCAACACTATCACCACCACCACCAACACCAATATTAATGACACCAATACCACCAACACTAATACCAATACCAAGGCCACAAACACCACCACCACCACCACTATCACCACCACCACCACCACCAAAACTAATACCACTACCACCACCAAAAACACCAATACCACCATCGCCACTATGACCAACACCACCAATACCAACACTGACTCGACCCAAACCTAGGCTTTGTCGTAATGGGCATCTCAAGTTCAACAAGAACTGGAGACCACCCCCTATACCCAAGCCAACCAACCAACATATATCCTAATTCGAATGAATTCTAAACATATAACAAGATAACAAAAAATAAAACTAATAGGCATAACTTATGAAGTGTCTAATTAACCTATTAAGATAACATACTAATCTAACACACCTAAGTCTATAACAACCCACAAAGCCTCTACGATTCCGAAGTAAATAATATATCGAGACATGCCCCAAAAATATCCAAAATAATGTCTAAACCAAGTATAAGAGAAATGATAACAAGACTACAAAATAAAGACTTCTGAAATATGAAAGCTCACCACTTTAATGTTAACTCATGAACCGACCTTCTAAAATATGGAAGATCACCACTTTAATGTTAACTCACGAACCAACCCAATCACCTAAGAACTGCCCAGGGAAAGAAAAAAAAGTTCTAGCATCTATATTGCATGGGGATACAGTGTTCGGAGATGATTAATGGTTGGAGCGCTGGCATGTAACTCAGGAATAAGGATAAAATAGTGCCATTATTCCAAATCAAGTCAAACGATCATATGCAACCACATTTATATACATAGGTATATATATACATAGGTGTGTATATATATATACATAGGTATATATATATATATATATATATATATATATATATATATACATATCATTCTGAGAAAAGGAATAAGATTTAGCATGCATTTTGAAATCTTATCGTGGGTAGTGTAGCACAACTGTCATATTAATAATACCCATGGGCTATATGGGCTCAAGTTCTCATCCCCTGGGCGGGCCCCAGTTTGTATAACCATACAAATAGAAAAATGATCTTACAAATATGCTTAGAAGACTCGAACCTCTACGTATATACTAAGATAACTTAAGTACCCGATAACATAGCATGATATGGGGGACTTGAACCTCCCACATTATAGATTTGGGAAAATTTTAAATTCTCGATCATATTAAGAAAGAGGACTCAAACCTCAAGCTGTTTTGACTATTCAAACCTCGCCGTCATATTAAGAGGACTCAAACCAAGCCATTTTGACCTCTATATTGGCAAACATGATTTCCAATAGTAATTTCTCGGGATCTATACCTTAGCTAGTTGGTTTCTAGTATTGATCCCTCGGGATCTATACCTTCACAACTAGCTACACAACCCTCTTTAAAGCCCAATTAAAATATTCAATGCATATATTCACATAACCATTAATCCACTTACTTACCCAAGGCATCCCGTTGGTATCGTCATGCCAACCTCACTTGCAAGCATACAATAATGCTATTACCATTATCATTCAACCAACCATTTATTTGACTTTGGGACTCAAACCCATTGTCTAAGAAAGACACTAGTTCAATTCAAAGTGTTGGGACTCAGACCCATTATCTAGTAAGGACTTAAAACAATTTAATGCATAGGGACTCAAATCCATAGTCTATGTAATTACATCAATTCAATTCAACACTTAGGGAGTTAAACCTATTTAGATAATTTGAATTACCAAGGTTACGATTCAAAACCTATATGATCACAAGGTTTTCACAAAACTATTTACTAACCATTCATATTCATTAGGCCGATGCCTTAGTTCAAATCAACATTCAAATCAATTTATGGTCATCAAGACCTTCACAAAACCATTCATCCTTCATTAGAATCCTTATACCAAGCTTTAGTTCAAAACCCAATTCATTGTGTGACTAGTTTATTCTCCTAGACATTTTCACAAACACCTTGAGGGCATACCTTTACCAAGACCAAAACCAAAGTAAAAACCATCAAGTTTAGGGTTACTCATGACCCATTTATTAAACCATATTTACCAAGCAACCACATGTACAAGCCATCACCAAAAATATGTATAAGCATAATTTAAACAAGGAGTAAACAATACTCAACCATATGCAACAAAACCCTCAATTTTGGTTTTCAAAACCACCATTTAAGAACCATAATTGCACTTTAAAATGCATGATATTTATGAAATAACAATGAGAGAAGAGTCATATTTCTTTTTCATGAAGATCGATGAAAAGAACTTGACCCCTTTAGCTTCTAGATGAGCACCTTGATGAAAACCCTGGCCAACCTTCTTAAGAGAGATTAGAGAGAGTATTTGGAGTGTTTTTATCTTCTAATGTGAGTTATAAGAGACTAAAATATGTTATATGGCATGGGGACTTTAGGGTTTTGGGGTGGGAAAAGTCTAAATGTCCTTAACTTGAAAGCTAAAAATAAGTGAACAGGAGGGTACGACCTCACCCCTAAAATCATATCTTATGGTATGGGTGTTACCCTTATCTCATACCTTAAGCCTCATATTGGACCTCCATACTAACAAAAATATGAGCAACTTGTTCTAACTCGTATCCTAACATACGAAGAGTACCTCCTAACCCGTACCCTAGATAGAATCTACTAGGCTAAGTTTTAGGCATCATATGACTTAGCCTTGTACACCTCTACCCTAACATATGAGAAGTAAGATGCCTACTAGTAACTTGGATAGAATGCAGTAGGGACCCTAACCATACCCTTACATACGACTTGTACCTTTGAGTCGTATGTTTTCCAAAAACTCAAACGTAGGAAGTTTTATAAGGGTCAAAATCCAAGGTATTTCAAATACCACCAACAACACTACTACCATCAAAACCACCAATACCAACACCACTACCAATACCAATACCAATACCACCAACACAAACACAAACACCAAGACCACCAACACCAATAATACAAACACCAACAACACCATAGACACCATCCTATAATACCACGACAGTCAACAGAACACTGGGATAAAAACTAAGATTTTTTTGGATTCTTCCTATGTTTTTTAGCATCAAAAATTAAAATTGTTAATCCATTCTCTAAGATAATAAAGCTAAAAGTATTATTTTTCATCATTAACTAAAAAAACTTAATATTTAGGAAAAAGAATAATTGTAGAACTCTTCTTGAACTCTGTTACCTACAAAGAGAAAGAAATGATTGATACAAGTAAGGAAAAAGTCAAAATAACAACTATGTGGTTGAAATGAAAAGAAAATCGATCTATTGTGAAGGGTTGAGTAATGTTGAGTAGTTGTTATTTGTATTGTTGAGAAAAAGAAAAGAGAGAGAACTCGAGATTTGAAATGATGAAACGGTTTTCCACAAATGGATGATTTGTATGGGTTGATTTGTATTTTAGAAAAGAATGACATATTTTGAAAATATTAATTTGGTCCGAATTGATCTAAATTAATTTTTTAAAAGAGATAAATTTAATTATTTTATAGTAAATTGTATTAATTTCACTAAAATTAGTTTTCAGTTATAACTTTGATTGGAACATTAATGAATTTAATATTAACTTAACAATGGCTTGATATGAATTGTTTCAACTCAAATTGATCAATTGACGACTCAGGTCAGGACGAACGCAATACCAACATGATATAAGTGCAACAACTCAATTGAAATTATAGTTGAAACTATGAAATCATCATTAATTATTGCTAAATAAATTTAGATATTTCAACCAATTGCTTGATATGAATCATTTCAGCTCAAATTGATCTATTGATAACTTAGGTCAGGACGAACGCAATACCAAGATCATGTAATTGCAATGACTAAATTGAAATTATAGTTGAACCTATGAAATCATCCCTAATTATAGCTAAATCAATTTATATATTTTAAATAATGGGTTGATATGAATCATTTCAACTCAAATTGATCAATTGATGACTTAGTTAAGGATAAATGTAATACCAACATCATGCAATTGCAACTACTCAATTGAAATTATAGTTGAACCTATGAACTCATCCCTAATTATAGATAAGAAAATTTAGATATTTCAAATAATGTCTTGATATAAATAGTTTCGACTCAAATTTATCAATTGATGACTTAGGTCAGGACGAACGCAATATCAGTATCATGCAATTACAACAACACAATTGAAATTGTAGTTGAACCTATGAAATCATTCCTAATTGTAGCTAAATCAATTTAGATATTTCAAATAATGGTTTGATATAAATCGTTCAACTCAAATTGATCAATTGATGACTCAGGTCAGGACGAACACAATACCAATATTATGTAATTGCAATGACTCAATCAAAATTGTAGTTGAACCTATGAACACATTCATAATTCTAGCTAAATCAATTTATATATTTCAAATAATGGCTTGATATGAATAATTTCAACTTAAATTAATCAATTGATGACTCAGGTCAGGTCAAACGCAATACCAATATCATGCAATTGCAATGACTCAATTAAAATTGTAGTTGAACGTATGAAATCATTACTAATTATAGCTAAATCAATTTATATATTTCATATAATGGCTTGATAAGAATTATTTCAACTCAAATTAATCAATTGATGACTCAGGTCAAGACGAATGCAATACGAACACCAAGAAATTGCAAAGACTCAGTTGAAATTATAGTTAAACCTCTAAATTCATCCCTAATTCTAGATAAATTAATTTAGATATTTCAAATAATGGCTTATTTTGAATTATTTATGGACTAACCTGTTGCAATAGATGACACATCTATTGAAAACTATCAAATAATTATAGACATCTATTAAGATAGATATTCAACCTATTATAACATATGACTTATCTGTTGGTCATTATCAAATAGACATACCCATCTATTGCAAAAAATGACTTATCTATTGGAAATTATCAAACATATAGAGAAATTTGTTTCAACAAATGACTTTTTTTTTATGTAAATTATCAAATAGACGTTGCCATCTTTTATGATAGATGACCAATTTTCAATAGATATAGACATCTTTTGCAATAGATGACTTATCTATTTTAATTTTTTTTAATTTTAAAATAATTTTCTGTCTGAAATAAAAAAGAAAAAATGCTAAGGTGGGAAAACATATTCGTTGAATAACTCAAAAATATCCTTCTTGAGTTGTCTTATCTTACCTTTTCAATGTCACCGTCACCGTCTCCTCGTTCTCCTCAAAGAATTTCACTATCATAAATTACTAATGAATATTTAAACCCATCTCTAGAATTATCTCTCCGTCAGTCATAATATAGTTCATCTTTCTTCTTTAGGTTAATTCTAACTGTCTTCTTTCTTCTCTCTTTCTCCCATCTTTTGCTTGAGAATCCTTTCGGATATCAACCAATCTATATTTTTTCTTGATTGAAATTGGTGTTTTGATCCCTTTGCTTTTGACATGACAAGTATGATTCACTATTACTCTTGCCTTCTTGTATTCTTCTTTGCATGTTATTTAAATTAGTTATTTACATCTATTATTTTTGATGTTATAATATTATACATATACCAAAAAATCACTTAGTATGACATCATACAGTAAGTATTACAAAGTTGTAACTTAGACAAGACATTAAATTCATAAGAATGTACCTATTTGCTGGACAAAATGCCTGGCTCCATCTCTCAAAACTGACACATTCAATATATTGTATTGCCTTGGGATACATATCCCTTATTTGATTGAAATGGTCAAAAAACTCAGCTCTATTATATGCTTTAGCTTCTCTATAAAAAATAGTCATGACCCTTTTGTTGTGAAAGTTATTTCGAATATTTTCTCCAAGATGCCTCATGCAATAATCAAAGTGAGCTGAAGTGAAGAAAATTGAACCCATATTTCGGATACCTACATACCTATCTTAAATTATACACAACTCTTTAGTATCGTCAACATAGCTTCACAATTGTTCAACAAAATATATATACGAGACATCACATTACTTTTCTACTACACAAAAACCGACGGGAAAGATGTGACTCTCGTCATCTTATTCCACCACCACTATCAAAACTCCATTATACTTGCTCCTCAAGGAAGTTTTGTCGATGGCTATGACTTTTCTCAACTGTCAACAACCAAGAATTCAAGGACCATAGGATACAAAAAAGTACTTAAACCTTCCATTTTCATCAACATACAACACTTACTTTCGGGATTTGTGGACTTAAGCATATAACGATAGGCATTGAGGACTACATAGCCATGCTAACGTATCCCCCTAACCAAGTCCTTGGGAATCGCCGTAGCCATATAAATCTTTCAATAACTTACCATAACACCCAACTCTGTACGAAGTTAACTATCCATATCAGCTGTAGAAGGGCCTTTGCCTTTGGAGAATCTATTTTGGAAATAACTATCGAGGACCTTTGCCTTGGCATAAGGATTTTGGCTCGTAATATGTCCCTAACCACACATGTGATACTTTTAATAAACATTAATAATGAATCTGTCGGAACTTAAGTATTTCACAATCCTCAATCACCACTTGCGATCTAGATTAACACATCTAAAACAAATGACTTTCCTTGAATTAATCACCTTCTTTAGTCTGAAATCTTTTTTCAAGCAAGCAATAAATAAAGAAGTAGATAGTTCTATCTTATCCTTGAATGTCATTCCCTTGTAAAAATCAGTTTTATCATCTTGAATTAATCACCTTTTTTAGTTAGAATTTTCTTTTTCAAGCAAGCAATAAACAAAGAAGTAGATAGTTCTATCTTATCCTTGAATGACATTCCCTTGTATAAACCAGTTTTGTCATCTTGACGATTGCTCGACCATGTTGATTAACAAGAACTTTCCACCGTATTGCTCACAATAATAACTATAGGTGTTTGATCATCATATGAAATACTCATTTCCAGATCATCCAATTTATCATCAAATATGTCTGGTTGTTCTTTTACATTCTGGTTCTTATTCTCTCTCAGTTTTTCAATCACGTACAGCCTTAACACCGGCCTAGCTGAATCACTCAGATAAGCACACAACCGAACCTGGTCGGTTATATTGAAAGGTAATTTTCAAAGGAGTTGTGCATGTAGTTGATGACTCGTTCTACCGAGTGACAATTCAGTCCACAATAGCTGATGATTAAGTTCATAAAATTATCATATAAAACATCACTTTGGACGGTCATAGATATCATCTCTACCATTTTACCCTCCTTCCAACGCTAAACATATTGATTGCTCTTCTCAATCCATTCATCATGACAATCCACCCCTATTGTTATTGATCCCTCTATTAGTGGTACCTAAATAAAGACATTTGTTAAAAAAAGTTAATAATGACATGATAATAAAATTAATAGTGATTGTATAGTACTATAACATGAATCCCAACATATGAGTTATCTATTGCAATAGGTGAATACTATGATGCAACAAGTGAGTTATAATTGCAACAGATGACTCACCTATCAGTTTCATGTTATGGTACTATAGAACCTGAAGCTGATTCCAACAGATGAGATATCTGTTGGAACAGGTAACTTATCTATTGCAATAGATTATACATCTATACAATGGATAACTCACCCGTTGGGATGTACTGCAGAACCTTTGAAGCTTATTCTAACATATGAGTCACTTGTTGCAAAAGATTACTAAGTTGTTGCAACAAATTGCTCACCTATTATAACAGATGATGCATCTGTTGGAATCAACTTTAGGTTCTATATTTTGCAACATAAATACCAACGGGTGAGTCATCTATTATAATCAAATTCAGGTTCTATTGCAATAGGTAAGTAATCTGTTTCAACAAATGACTCTTCTTATGAAACAGATAACTCGTTGCAACAGATGACCCATCTGTTCAATTTATGTTATAGCACTATAAAACCATAAACAAGAATCCAACATATGAGTCTTCTGTTTTAACAGATGAGTCATCTGTTGAAACAGATGAATCTTATGATGGATTCAAGTTTGAGTTCTATCCATTATTAAAAAAATAGCAGTAGCAGTGTACCTAGATAAGAAGTTTAACTAAAAATTATAATTCTACTTACCAAAGTCACCTATGAAGTAATGACAAAGTGATGTACAAAACTAAATTTGACGTAAAAAATTGGTCAAGTAGCAGCATTAGCGGTAACAACAACAACAATGGTCAATAAAAAGAAGATGTTTATGATAATAAAGAAGAAGATGATGAAAATGAAATATAAAATGGTGAATAAAGCAGCAACAACAATAAATAACAAATCACGAAGAGAGAAAAAACAACAATAAATGAGAAGAGGGAGAAACACACATTTTTTTCTCTATTTGTAGTTATATTAGGTTTTATTTGAATCAAAGTATAAATTACAAAACTTATGGGCTATTCTCAAACTTTCTCAACTTTCTTGACCACTAATAAAGTAATTGTCACCTACACTCAATTTTTAAAACTTGAGTCGCGTACACCTCATTTCAAAACACTTTTGTCACTTTTAACAGAAAATCCCTAGTTACTATCCATCCCCTCTATTTTACTTTTCGATTATAATATTAATATTTATACTATATAACATTTGTAATTTAATATATTATAAGTTATATTTGATAATTAATTAAGTCCTTAATATCTTAACTTTTCTAGTGTAATAATTCGCTCATTTTACAGCCAGTTTAGACACCTTTCTCCATTAGGTTAAATCTAGTAGAACTGAAACTCAGATTTGGTTATCCTTATTAGGCTCCACTTTATTTGAATCACATGCATTTTTGAGTTAGTGGAGCTCGACACAAGAGACAGATCCATCTAGGACAGGTGTCTCTTTTTATAATGGCCAACATGTGCATCCTATGTTCTCTTTGACATTTACTTGGAAGGTCCATTCGGTTGTTGACCGGCATTAGGCAGATTAATGAAACAATATAGATTTTCCCCCCAATTTTAATAATCATTTCATCATAAATAAAAATTAAGTTTTTATTGTTTTCACAAACTACGCACACTCGATTCTCATCTTGAAGAGATATGTAGGAAACCCTTATCAGGTTTGGTGATATTCTTAAGAAAAGGTTTTCAAAACGTTAAACCCCGACACCTGAGTCAAAATAGTATTAAGTTGGTTGGTTTGTGGTTAAGCTGGCATCTCATCCATATGATATAACTCTAACAAAAAGGCGAGATAAGCCACAAAGATGGTATAGAGTTTGACAATGGTGAAGACCAAGATTAGTTAATTATATAAGAATTTGCACCAATCGAGGAGAATAGGTTATTGAAACAACAGATAGCAAAAATGTATCAAGCTTGGATGAATGGGCAAGGTCCGCCTTTCTCAATCCTTGGACTTTCGAATATGAATGATCTAAGTTCTACTCAAGTCCAACCTAGTGATACACTTTACCCACCTAGATTTGGCCCATGTATTAATGTGTTTAGCACTACTAAAACCTCTACCATGCACCCTACAAATCCATCTCTAACAAATAACCCATTTTTCATTCCTGTAGTGTCAACTAATGTAGACCCTCAAGTAACGATACAAAAGTCTATTGATGAACCAAATCATAATCAATTCTATCACCCTGAATTGGCTTTCAAACCACCAAATTCATATTATCCCGCTCATCAGTACGGTTCTCCTATCGTGATTGAAAAGACTATTAACAATGATGAGCAAGAAGAGATAGTCAGGAAAGTGAGAATTTTGGAATAGAATATGAAAAAGATGCAAGGACAAGGAGGGCAAAAGAGTGTTTCATACATAGATTTGTGTATGTTTCGTGATGTTCATTTTTCGCTAGGATTTAAAACTCCTCAGTTTCATAAGTACGAAGGCTATAGCGAACTCGTGGCTCATTTGAAAAGGTTTTGGTAATCAACTGAGAGGAGCAGGGGGAAAAGAAGAACTGTTGATGGCTTAACTTTGGAGCAAGTCTAGCGGGGATAACTTCAGAATAGTTCATTGACGAAGATATTTTTTGTTAGCACGTGTGGATGACAAGGCTCTGGATTTTGTCCAGCAGTTTTAATATAATATTGATATGGTATCGGATCGCACCACACTTTCCAACATGAGAAAAAAGACAACTAAAATGTTTTGAGAATATGCTTTTAGATGGAGGGAGCAAGCTTTAAGAGTCATACCATCAATAAAAGAGTCATAGATGATTGATATTTTTCTATAGTCGCAGGAACCTGACTATTTCCATTATTTTCTTTCTACTATTGGAAATACATTTGTTGAGGTCACTAAAGTTGGAGAAATGGTAGAAAATAGAATTAAGTTAGGAAAAATCATAAGTCAAGCTGCTTTGAAAGCAAAAACGCAGGAAATTCAAAATGGTTCAGGAAGTTTTGGTGGGAAGAAAAGAAAAGAGGATGTAGCTAATGTTATGCCAGGCCCACAAAAAAATTTGAGAGGTGCGCGTCACCCATGCGCACAATATCAATCCACAATTTATGTTCAAGACCCATATAGTCATCCACGATATTACTTCTTCCCCAAAATCCATCATATTCTATTTTATCCCCTCAGTATCCTATTTATAATGCACAATCATATGCTCGAGATCTTTCTTACTCGCAATGATGTGCACTAACCCCTTAGAATTATCCTCTAACTCCACAAACATACCCAAGCCCCTCTAGACTTTATTTCACACCAAGCACAATAATGAAAAAAAGAAGAAACCAAGGGATAGTTTCACACTAATTGGAGAATCATATACCAGCTTATTCCAAAAATTGAGACAAAAAGACATGATCACTTCTTTTCTTGGGTACACCCTTGACCCATATTCAAGAAATTTTGATCCTAATATACGATGTGTGTATCATTCTAACGTTCAAGGTCACAATACTGTAGATTGTCGTGCTTTGAAAAGAGAAATAAAAAAATAATTCAAGATAAATTAATTATGGTGCAGGACATTGACAGTGGTGAAAGCTCTTGTCATGCTAATGTGCAAATTGACTAAGCTATCAATCTTGGCAATTGGCAAGTCACTCCACTCCCCAAGAGGAGGGATTTTTGTTTTTTCTTTTTGCTACCTGAATTATTTTAGGGTTATAGTTCGGGATTTATCTTATCTTATTTTCTTATCATTTCTGTTCAAATCCTTTCATTTTCCTATCAACAAAATATGTGTCTCTTTTATTTTTATTTTTAATATATATTATTTAATTGGTTTTCTTTTCTTCATAGAACTTTTTCTATGGTAATTCTAGTGATATGATATGCATGCTAAATTTACAGACTGATTTTTAAACCAATTCTAATCCTAAAACATTGAGACAAGAAATTAAGTTGAAAAAAAAATTATAAGAAATAAATAAAGTGTTGAGATGTTTGGTGATCAAGTTAAATCTTCACTTGAATGAATTAAGGCAATCACTTTGCAAATCAAAGAGTGATTTGATCATCACTTAGAAGATTCAATTCAACTATTTTGAATGGGATAAATCAAAATATATATAGTCTTCACTATCAGGAGAAGAAAAAGAAAGTTAGCTCCAAAAAACATGAGTCATCCAGGTGAGAAAATATAACGCCCAAGTCTGTACCCCGGACTCCACACGGTGCTTATGACCTCGAAGGACCACAAGCTAACCCATGACTGGTACCTACTGTGAGCACTAAATAAAAATACTGAAATAATGCGGAAGTTAGATTGAAGTGCCATAAGGCTCATATTCTGAATACTGATGAATGTAATAAATGAATAAGAATATCTGTAAAATTGAATACTGTCTGAACCAGTCTAGTTTGAAAAGCCTCTAACTGAATCGTCTGAATGTGGAGTTGATGGAATAAGACCCCAACTAACTCCAACTAATAAAATACTGAATCTACTATAATATTGAGATAAAATAATATCCTTGATAAATGAGGACTTACTACTAAATCTGTTGCTACTGACTAAATCTGGCTAAGTGCAGTCAGGAACCTGAGCGTTCGAACCTATGATATGAGAACATCATAGTATAAGAAAAAAGTATGCGATCAGTATATGGAACATACTGGTATGCTAGATGAGGTAAGGATGAATGTAAGGGTTCATATACATGAACAGTAACTGACTGAATGATATGAAGTAACTAAATAAGAGTACATGGATAACTAGAACTACTGTAAACTACTGAGTACGCAATACTGTGAATATACATTTATACTGTATCTGAGATTTTACTAAAGTTGAGTACTGATTTCAGATACTTAGTGACTGATATTTGAGATTACTGATAACTGAATTACTGATACTGAGTGGCTGTATCTGACAGTCCTGATTTTGTAGAACTGAATTGAGTTTTATACTAAGGCTGAAACTAAATCTATGGGAGGTAATCATCTAACCGACATACCCTAAATAAGATAACTGACATCCAACCTGTAACTTTAATTGGAAGGGTGTTAGTATCGTGCCAGGATTAAGAATAACTGAAGACTCACCCTCATCTGGCAGATGCCCTGAATGAGAACGGTGGTATCCTCAACTGGCAGGTTGATATCTCAACCTACGCTAGCTATGTAGTTCTTGAATGCAAGGACTGCTTCTAACGATCACACCTTCTACTGGAAGGTGAGTCCTTATCCTTAAGTTCACTTGGTGCCGAATCCTACTCACAACTGAAGACACTGATTATTATGCTGAGTTAAACTGAACTGATATTGAGTTTCACTGAGTTCTGTAACTGACTGAGTACTACTGATCGTAACATTACTGAGACTATTCTGTAACTACTATAGCTCTAGCTAAACAACTAGATTTTTGGGTATTGAATGCCCCCAGTATTCGATAGAGTTGAAATTAAAGCATGGCATAATCTTGAAAGCATAATAATACATGCTTGTTAATAATGCATTTATTTAGTCATTTTGTCAATCACTTGAGATACATGAGTTTGTACATAAATGGGACCACATGATAACATGTCATGATTTCACTATTCAATTCACATAAGCCTTTTATCAAACACTTGAGGAGCATGGTGATTTCACATAATAATAGTCAACACATGAACATCATGGATACAATACTCAATGATAATTCAAGGTTCAACATGCAAATCATCTAATTCATCACATATAGTATTTTAATTGCATGAAACTTATAATTAATCATGGATTAAAACTCAAATAATATCATAGACATGAGTACAATCAATTCAAGCATTAAATTCATAAATCTGAGAACTTTTATGCTTAAATGGGGTTCTTGGACTCCATGGGTGAAAGGAAACTCAGGATGAACACCTAACATACCTGAGAAGATTAATTCTTAAAGGTTCTTGGAGGATTTCTGGAGAATTGCTTTTGATTCTTGAAGGCTAGAATTTTGCCCTTTTGAACGAGAATAATTTAATCTTGAGAGAAATTGAGTGAATAATGACTAATTAGGTTATTTAGGGGTTAATTTCATGTTTAATACTGATTTGTGTTATGGAAAAATACCTAATTACCCCTGGAAAAGATTAAATTTTTGTCAATGAAGAATTCCGATTTCGGCCTCCACCGCAATGCTGTGGCATCACAGTGAGCCATTGGAAACTAGGCTAGAATTTTTCAAAAAGGATAAGCGTGAAATTGACTCTTGGAGCGATGCACCATGATCGCAGATTCACAGTGGAAAGTGACAACAGGGTAATTGGGTATTGGTGTGAGCGATGGAATTGCGTTGCCTCACTGGAAATTGACAAGTGGGAACTGGAACTATGGCGTGATATAAATTTATCATGCTGGCACACTGGAAATTGAAAATTGCCAATTGGCCTGGCTTCGCGACGTGATGATGCCCACTTTTGCACACTGCTTTACAAAAACTGCTATAACTCTTCACCCGGGTATCGGATTTGGGAAAATTTTATATCGTTGGAAAGCTAACTGAATTTCCTACATAATGATAGGTATTAAACTTAAAAATTCTGAGTATTTTTGAAAAATTTATATAAATATACTCATGCACTGAGAATTAAACTGAGCTAGAAAAATATAGGGTATTACAGAAAAGTACAACACAAGTGGACTTGTATGTTTCATAAGCATGAAAAAGTGACACACACACACGTGGTTTGTGAGGGTCAATATTGGGAAATATGTGTATGATATCATGTTTCACTCTCAAATTTCATGTTATGGACTTGCATTTATAAGGATTGATATAACGAAGACATTTCATTCTACTATCCAAATGTTGTGTTATCTTTTGTTACCCCTTTGAGCTTTAATTTTTTTTCATACACCTCTTTTGGGATCAAAATAGAGTCTGAAAAAAGTCAAAGAAAAAATAAAAGTGTCAAGAAAGAGAAATGTAGTAAAAAAAGTGTCAATAAAAAAGAAATAGAGTCAGCAAAAAATAGTCAAGAAAATGAAAAAGAAAAGAAAAAAAGAGTGCCAAAAAAAGAAGAAAGAAAAATCAATCAAGCAAAATGATAAGATGTTTGAACTACGTTTGACTTGATTCTTTCTCTGAAAGAAACGTAGGCAGCCTTACACCGGGGTTCGGTCAAACCAAGTGAAAAGTCAAGTTACCCAGTATGATATAAACTGGGGCAAAAATTATTTTCCTTAAGAGTCGATTTCAAAAGTTGTATGTTTCAACCAGTGTTATGTAAATTTTTGAGTCTCATGCCACTCTTTATTTATAACCCTATCCAAAAGCCAAGTTACAACTAAAGAAAGACCTTCAGATCAATCTTTGAGAAAGTCAAGGGCAATCCTGTTATAGGTGCATGATGTTTTTTGTTTTGGGCATCGTTTTCCTTCAAAATTAAAAAAAAAACATGAGTCTTATTGGTGAAAACCCTCTTGGGCACCATAAGAAGACAATGAGTTGTGATATTAATAAATAAGAGAGAGTCTTATGAGTGAAAACCCTCATGAGCACCATAAGGAGATGATGAGTTAAGAAAAAAGTGAAAATAAGATAGGTTCGTTGGTGAAAATCCATTGAGGTACCATTAGCCAAAGGAGGATTCTGATATAGAGGGAGCATGTTTAAGAATGACTACATTTCAAATTCAATAAGTGGAAAAAAGTTATAATGATTAGTGTGGGTAGATTAGGTTAGTTAATTCAAAATGCATGTCATAATTATTGGAATTGACTATCACCCCGGATAAGTTTTTCTTTTTGTCATTTTGAAAAAGAGATGCCCATTGTTTTTTTTCCTTTTCTTTTTATTATTTTTATTTTTATTTTTGTTTTTTGTATCTTTGTCGTCAAATGAAAAATTATTGTCATCTTTCGCGTATTTTTGACTTAAATTCACGTCATGTTAAGCTAGAAGGACTTCAAAACTTGCTATCAACTCCTTCAATTATACAAAGAAAGAAAAAGGGCTAACAAACAAAGATAATACATTTCAAAATAAAGTAAGGTACTCAGGAATGCTTGTGACTTGATAGTTTTTTTTGACTCGTGCAAAGATTAAAGGTGTATTGGAAGTTAAACCAGAGGCATAATGCAATAGAAATATGATTTGAGTTTTAATGGTCAGAATTCGGGGTCAGAAGTTTGACAAGTCAACGAATACTTATCAACAATTTGAAAAGGAGTTGAGCATGGAAAGTACAAGAGTGGTCGCCTCAATAGCCAAAAGCCACAAACCAACCACCACATTTTTTTTTAAACTTACAACTTTTCTTTGTTTGAAACAGAGATAGAATGTTGTCTTCACATTAAAGTTTTCAAATAAAGGATGTAATTTCATACTTCTGTCAACACAAGATGCTAGGTTATGGTCATAGAAAATTTTATTCTTTGCCAGATGTACTTACCAAAGTTAGCAAAGCCTGATTCACCCTCCTTTCTGTACTTTTCAAAAGTTATGATCTGGAGACACTCACAAAATTTTCTAGTATAAACTAGGAAAAAAATTTTGTTCATGTTTAATGAAAATTTACTTTATGTTCAGGATCATCCTAGAAAATGGGAATTTATCTTATGCTTAGGACCCTCCTGGATAATGAAAACTTTATTTTCTACTCAGGACCCTCCTGGATAATGGGACTTTAATTTTTGCTCATGACCTTCTTGGATAATGGGAACTTTACTTTTCTGCTTAGGACCCTCCTGGATAATAAGACTTCTCTTTTCTAGTTCACCTTTTACTTTGAGTTTAGGAACATGTTTGGAAAATCAGAAATAGCAAGTTAGGAGATCGCCGGAAGAACAGGATGAAGCAATAGCAAGTCAGGAGCCCACCTGAAGAATATGGTGAAGTAATAGCAAGTCAGGAGCCCGCCTTAAGAACAGGGTGAAGCAATAGCAAGTCAGGAGCCCGCCTAAAGAACAGGGTAAGGAAATAGCAAGTCAGAAGCCCTCCTGAAGAATAGGGTGAAGCAATAGCAAGGCAGGATCCCGCCTCAAGAACAGCGTGAAACAATAGAAAGTCAGGAGCCCACCTGAAGAATAGGGTGAAGAAATAGCAAGTCAGTAGCCTGCCTGAAGAACAGGGTGAAGTAATAGCAAGTCAGAAGCCCGCCTGAAGAAAAAAGGTGAAGAAATAGCAAGTCAGGAGCCCGCTTGAAGAACAGAGTAAAAATATAACAAGTTCAGGAGCCCTCTTGAAAAAAGAGTGTAGATTTTTATGTCCAAGTCAAAAGAAAGTCTAAAGTATATGTCAATTGTCAAGTTCCTCTCCAACACCAAGAGATAACATGTAGGAACATTTCGTGTTTCAAGTTCAATTCAAAATAACGACTATCTCACCAATTGAGGAGTCATGAAGATTCAAGTCAATATTCTAGAAAATCTAAATAGGATCTTTCACTTGTATCTTTATTTTTTATTTTGTTATTTATTTAGCTGTAAAAAGAAGAAGTCGCGAACCGGAGACTCGAAGGAACTTGACTCGACCTCTAACTCATTGTCTCACTATTTTACCTTTTTGAACTACACGTGACCTAATTCCCTTATAACCCGGGATAGGTAGGAAGTACAAAACCAGGACTAGGTCACATTTTTTTTTTAATCCTCACCTTTCGAATAATTGGAGGGTCAAAACTCATCGTTTGTCTACTTCTTTGTATGAAAACTCTTTGAGATTTCAAAAAAAGAAGGAAAAAATATAAACACGTGATTTTTAACCCTCCCCGAGTTGTAACCTATTTTTCGGCATTAAATATCTATATTTTGGTTTGATATTTATTTGAGCTCTTATTTAATTTTTAAAAGTTTTAAATAAAAATAAATAAATAATTTACATTTTTGGATATTTCTATTTTTTATTTTTTTATTTTTATTTTTTTAAAATAAAAGAAAAATATTTAAAGATATATTTATTTTTAATTTTAATAAATAAGCTAGTTATTTTAGTATTATCTTAATTTTAGAATATTTATAAACTTTTATTGTATTTTCTTAAATATAAAAATTAACTAATTAATATCATTATTATTAATACATATTATATATATATATATATATATATATATTAAATTAATAATAATAAAAAAAGGAAACGATAATTATCCTAAACTACCCACACCCCATCTTCACTCAACTTCCCGCCAATTTTTCTCCCACATCCTTTCACTATCCCCAACTTCCACACACACACAACACAAGACACATGCGCACACATGCACTATAAAAAAAACACACACGGACACTTAGAGAGAGGGAGACAAACCAAAAAGTTAAAAGAAAAAGGAAACGACATCAAAAGAAGAGGACAACCAGAAAGAAAAGAAAGAAAAACAAAGTGAGAAAAGGCAGAAAGGAAAAAGAAAAGAAAGTTATAGTTTGAGCTTGGACTTACGTTTGAGTTATCAGTGACGTCGTTCTTGCTTTGATACTTGGGGTTTAATTTGCCATACAGGTTTTTATCCCATCTTGTAATATTATTTTATAAGTTTTCGTGAATCAAAATGTGAATGAAATTAATTAAATAACTTCATGTATTATTTAGCATGTAAACTTAATTATTTAAACGTGAGGTTTTGGACATGATTGTGAATTTAGTAATCATAATATTTTTTTAGATGTGTAGTTGTATTCTAAACCACGACTTTGGATTCGTGAATGCATGCATGCAAAAAGATTTTAAAAAGGTTGAAAAATAACATGCACATACAACACTTCTATATATATTTTGCATACACACACAGAAACGGACACACAAAAAAAAAAAACACAAAGGGAAGGAACATTTAGGAGAAAAAAACATACGGGGAGAAAACCAAAAAAGAAGACACTAAGCAAATGCTAGTCTTTTACGTACATAACCAAGTTAGTACTAGTAGTGTTTATGTATGTATATGTAATTTGAGAGCTATAGGTGTCGTAGGTTGTGAAGACAATCATTTTGTGTGTTGGTTGAAGTTTGATCACATTATCATACCCTACATGCTTTTGTTTAATGAAAAATTATAGTCAAAAAATGTAATTGTTTTATTTTATCATGTCTGCATATCTTCAATTATTTTTTTTAGTCATGTATTTTAGTTCAATTAATTTATCATTATAATGATATGTTTAGACCTTGTTAAGTGAATGAAGTTGAATCGATATCTAATTTTTTTTTTTTTTTGCATTATTGTTTTTTGTTAAGAAAAATAATAAGGAGATTTTTATTTGAACAATTAGTCAGTGTTTAGTAACGACACAACAAAATTATTGTATTAGTGTGTTCAAGTATGAATTTAGTTTCAAGAATAATAAAAAAAATCAAGAGATATACCGTATATCTTTTTGTTAAAGAAAAAAAAGATAATTTTTGATACAATAATATCTGTCTTTTTGTTTACTATTTTTCGTAGTCTCATGTTTAAAAAATCAGCCATGGGAATTAAAAATATAACTAATGAGCATATCATTTTTATTCTCACTTGCTTTTTACTGTTTCGATCCATATTGTCGTAATATTTAGATATTTATTGACTAATGACTTAATTGCATTAATTTGATGATAGATTGTATGTTTTGATATTCTAACACTTTGAACTTACTTAAGCCTGGACGATCGTTTAGGGTTTCATCTATTAATTTGTGTGAAATTTGAGTGAGATAGGTTGTAAATGTACTTTAGATCTGTCGATATTAAAAAAGAAAAGAGAGAAAAAAAACTATAAAGGAGCGAACCTGTAAGAGAATGATTTAAGTTCCTAACCTCTAAAAATTATAGTTTAATACAAGTGAATGTTAACTATGAACTTTGAAAGCCCTGCTACGGACCATTCATTATAATAAAATTAACATATCATTTCAAAGCCGATTTGATTGGGATGGGTAAACTTTAAACATGTTAGATCCTTATAGACTTGGGAAAGATGAGAACGATCCATAAATGCATCAAAGGCGCGAGAAATATTAAAACTCGTGAAAAGTCCGGAAAGTACTGCTACCAATAAGCCATACATTAACATAATAAGATAGTTTTAGATATATTCAAAATAAATTAAAGCCAGGATAGAAGTCACTTTTAGGTTCCCAAAAATAGTTTCAGAATCAGGCAATCAATAGTTAGGCAGAACAATCACCGAAATACATTTTCTAAATCAAAATTGACTGTAAATCAGGAAAACAATTCAAATAATAACAAAAAAATATATTAACATCATACAAACAAACAAAACGTGATATGAGAATCGAAAACAAATGCCCAAGCACATAAATAAACGTCGAAATTCATAGAGTTTGCCGAAAATTGTACAACTCTGGCTAAATAATATCAAAATTTATATTTAATAAATATATTAAGTCGAAGGAGAGATGAGTAACGGTGTTACTTCAACAACTTTCGTTTGAGAAACACCAAAATCGAAGATCCATTCAGATCTGCCCATTTTACAATGAGGCAGTGTTTGTGGTGTTGTTCGCCAGTCACCGGTGGTCAGATCCGGCGAAGACTATGGGAAGAAGGGGAAAGGAAAAAGGGCGATGGTGGTTGTTGGTTTTTGATGATGGAGCTTCGGCGGTGGAGGCTATGATAGTTTGCTGTTGGTATTAGTGGCTGCCGGCTTTTCGGTGGTCAAACCCGTCGGCAATTGTGAGTGGGGTTTCACTGGTGGTTGGTTAGGGTGGCTGTTGGTGACTGCTGTTGGCAACAGCATCATCTGAAGTACTGGTGGTCACTGGCAGGACAGGAGAGGAGGAAGGGAGTTAGTTGTCCTATGGACTGCTCCGGCAGCGGCGACAAGTAAAGAAGATAAGAGAGAAAGAGAAAAATATATGGCTCTTTTTTCTGTGTATGTGTAGTGTATTTTGTGTATTTATTGTGTGTATGTGTGTTGGGTATTTTTTTTTTTTAATCAAATCTTCACTCTCTAAACATATCCCTTAGATTTAGGAAAGTAGACGTGAAAAAGTCAAAAGTGAAGGAAATAAGAAAAGAAAATTTTAAAAAAGAATGAAGAGAGATGAATAAAAATATGATATTGTTTGTGTGTGTATTGGATTTGGATTTGTGGGTGTGAATTGTATCTTACAAAATATAAATCCCCCACCATTTATTTATAATAAAAAGTATTTTTTCTACTACTCAAAAATAAAAAGATGTCCTTTTTCTTACAATAGCACACTCTTTGGTCCTTAGGATATTGATCAAATGATTTTCATCTTTTGACCAACGGATAAAATTATTATTCAAAGGGTAGTGTCATTGAGTTGTCATTGTTAGATGTGACAAGACATTATTGTGTGGTCATTGTCAGATGAGATAAGACACTGGATCATTTTTGTACTGTGTATTGAAATAACTGATCCGACTCAGTTTTTGTGGATTGTAATAAATGTAAAAAAAATGCATGTATTGATATGTAATTACAGAAAAATGTAAAAATACTGAAAGTATAAAAAATGTAATTACATTTAAAATACTATAAAAATGTGACGTCTTGTCGTGCACGTGTTCAGATGATTGTAAAATGTTAAAAACAATAATGAATTGATAAAAATTCTAATATAAGGAGGATTATTAATGAATTATGAAAAGTTAAAATGTGACAAGAAATTGATAAAAATCCTAAAGTAAGGATAATTATCATTAATTTTTCAACAATTGTAAAAAGGATATGAAAATTGTATTTTGTACCCTTTAATGATCAAGAAGTCCGAAGACGTTAATTTTAAGCACGAAAAGCAAAAATTGGGTATCAACAGTTGCCCTTTTTTGTTTGAGGATGATGTAGAAGTCTTCAAATGAAAATATTGACGTGTATCCAATTTTGTTCGACATAAAATATTTTTTTGAAGAAAATTCGATCGAACTCTAATTTAGAGTTACCTACATACCTCAAATTATATGAAGATCAGGTCGGGTATAGTACAAAGGAATAGGAAAATTGATTTTTGCCTTGTTATTAGGGGAAAATGATTATGTCGAATGATTATTGAGAGAAGGATTGTTTGGGAATGAAAGTGCTCACATATTTCAAATGCTTCTTTTGAAATTATCCCAGTATCGAGCTGTGAGATGCAAGATTGTGTACTTGCTGGGAAGAAATAATGACTATTGGGTTGTGATGCCCTAACCCTGCATATAGCTTCCTACATATCTCGAGTGTCATGAGAATAGGGTCAATGTAGTTCGAGAATGAGAAAATAAAAAATTTTGGGACGGTTCTCAAAATTTGCCCTAGTGTATACATATGAGATTTGAAAAAATGTGTTGTTATTCTGAATTGTATTTTTTGTTGAAAAGATACATGATGTCTTCGATTGTCTACAGAGACTTGAGGATGAATGAAACCTCTGATTATTTACTGAGACTTGGAAATGAATGTCATCTCTAATTATTTGCGAAGACTTATATGATGAATGACGCCTCCGATTATTTATGGAGACTTACAGATGAATGTCATCTTCGATAGTTTAAGGGGACTTCTGTGATGAATAAAAGATGTCTTCGGTTGTCTGAAGACTGGTGTAATAAATGAAATATGGCTTCAATTGTCTCAAGACTATGTGATATGAAAGATGTCTCCGATTGTTTGAAGACTGATATGATAAATAAAATTATGGCTTCAATTGTCTATGAAGACTATGTAATGAATAAAAGATGTCTCCGATTGTATGTAAGACTGGTACTGATTATCATCTTCAATTGTCTACGGAGACTGATGTTGAATAATGATGTCTTTGATTGTTTATGAAGACTTGATGCATAACACCTCCAATTGTCTATAGGTTGGTGTTGATTGTGGTCTCTAATTATCCACAAAGACTGATATTGAATGATGATGTCTTTGATTGTATATGAAAAATTAATGTATGACACCTCCAATTATCTATGAAGGGTGGTGTGGATTGTCGTCTCTAATTGTCTACAGAGACTGATGTAATGAATGATGATGTCTTCAATTGTCTACGAAGACTAGATGCATGACATCTCCAATTGTCTATAGAGATCGATAGTGATTGTTGCCTCCGATTGTCTATAGAGACTGATGTTGACTGATGATGTCTTCAAGACTTGATGACATCTCCAATTGTTTATGAAGGAGGATGTTGATTTTCGTCTTCGATTATCTACAGAGATTGTGTTATGAATGATGTCTTTGATTATTTGAAGTTGATTTTCATCTCTGATTGTCTATGGAGACTGATGATAATGGTCGTCCTCATCTGTCTATAAAGACTAATGTCATCAACTGGTGAAGTGATTGAATTCTAATAGCCTCTCGATTGGTGGAACAGTTGGAAGGTAATAAATGTCTCGATTAGCGGGGTTATGGAGATAAGGGGGCTCTCGACTGACGGAGTAACTATAAGGTAATAGCCTCTCGATTGGATGGCCTATTGAAAATAAGCTCTTAACTGGAAGAGCATTTAAAAGGTAATAGCCTCTTGATTGGCAGGACTACTGAAATAAAGAAGCTCTCGACTGGCAGAGCAGTTAAAGGGTAATAACCTCTCATCTGGCAGGGCTATAAGAATGTAAGAAACCTCTCGACTGGTGGGGTTATTGAAATGTGATAGCCTCTCTATTGGTGGGTCTATGAAAATGTGAAAGCCTCTCGACTAGTGGGGTTGTTTGAAAGGTAATAGCCTCTCAACTGATGAGGCTATAAGAATATAAAAGTCTCTTGACTGGCAGAAATATTGAAAGGTGATAGCCTCTCGACTGGCGGGGCTATGAAAATATAGGAGCTCTCGACTGGCGAAGCATATGAAAGGTAATAGCCTCTCGACTGGTAGGGATATGAAAATATAAAATCTTCTCGACTGGTGAGGCTATAGAAATGTAAAAGCCTCTCGACTAGCGAGGCTGTTGAAAGGTAATAGCCTCTCAACTGGCGGGGCTATTGAAAAAAGAGCTCTCGACTAGCGGAGCAAACGAAAGGTAATAGCCTTTCTATTGGCGGAGTGATTGGAAATGTAAAAGCCTATTAACTGGTGGAGCTGTTGAAAGGTAATAGACTCTCGACTGACGGTGCTATGAAAATATAAAAGCCTCTCAACTGGCGGGGCATTGAAAGGTAATAGACCCTCGATTGGTGGGTCTTTGAAAAGCAATAGCCTCTCGACTGGCGGGGCTATGAAAATGTAAAAGCCTCTCGACTGGCGGGGCTTTGAAAGGTAACAGCCTCTCGATCGATGGGGCTATAAAAATGTAAAAGCCTCTGAGAACACCTGATAGAAAAGCAAAATGTATGTGTTTGAAGGCGGAAACTTTAAAAAGAAAGGTTAATTTTCTGTATTTGGAGGTGGGTGTTTTGATGTAAAGCGTAATGCATGTATGTAAAGGCATGCGTTTGAAAGAAAAGGAAATTATTTTTGTATTTTCCTTGTAAAAATGTGTTGAAGGGTGAAAAATGCTGAAAATTGATTTGTGTTTTTTCTGTAAGGAATGATAAGAAGTGAAAATGCAGAAGATGGTTTGTATTTTTACTGTAAGAAATGTGGAAAGGTGAAAAATGTAAAAAATTCTTTGTGTTTTCTTTGTGAGGAACGTTAAAAGGTGAAAAATGTATAAGATTGTTTTGTATTTTCTTGTAAGAAATGTGAAATAATACAGAAAATTATTGTAATACCCCAAACTTTTCTTAGCTTAAATTGATTCTTAGAATGTCAAGGGATAGTTTCCAAATTAAATAGTATTTATTCTATGTGTAATTTTCAAGATTTAGACTTTCCATTGCGTGGGAAATTGAATAAGCTTTTCATCGATACCAAATTCGCCCAATTCCGACAATCGGTTAGGGAGTTTGAGCATTTTTAAGTTAACAGTGCGCCACAAAATGATAATTGTGAAATTCCAGTGGCCCTCCGCGATAGCCTCGCATCACATAGAGAGCCAATTTCCCAATTGTCAACTTCCATAGCCCAACACGAAGTTGGTGCATCGCGACAGAAGCCAAAATGTCATTTCTATAGAGCACCGCGATGATGGTGCATCACATTGAAGTTCCAGGTCCCAATTGTTAAAATTCAGTATGACAACACGATAACTTCGCATCGCGGAGACCCCAATTTCCCAGTCTTTAGTTTCCAGTGAGCCACCGCGATAGTGGCACGCCGTGGTGGCCCATTAAATTGGGATCCAGTTACATTTTTCAGCTTCTTTTAGGAGTTTCAAAAGAGTATTTTGGACAATTCCCAAGCCCCTAAGTCGTCCAAAACACAAGATTAATCATATCTCAAGCAATTTATGCTCATTATTCATCATCCTTTTCAAAAGCAAAACCCTAGACACCAAAATCTTCTTCTCTAAGATATCAAAATCCTCCATAGATCCTCCAAGAAAGATCCAAATTGAGAATTCCCAAAGCAATATAATCAAGGACCCATCATCAAGAACTCAATCAGAATCCAAAATACAAAGTTCTTCATCCAAGCATCAATTAAGGTGTGTGGGGTTTTTCAACAAGGATCTTCTTTCATCCTTGTACCCAAAATTAGTTTTCAATTACAATTTTACATGATTTAGATTGAAATTACATGAGAATTAGAACTAAATGTTATGGCTCACAAAATTTATACAGTATGTTTTGCTTCTTATTGCCACGTATTTCAGTATTTCAGATATTCCAGCTTATGTGAGTCATTTATATTTAGCATGAATTGATTTATACATAATGATTATGAGATGATATTTTACCTATGCATATCACCCCTATATACTCAGTAAATCCTCAAAGTACTGATCCATATATACGTCTATGTGCTACATTTTCTCATAATGTAGGTTTAGGTACTCAGTATCAGCAACGCGAGTAGTTCGAGTATCTCTATCTACATCCAACAGTTGGTGAGTCCTCACAGTCTGGAACATATACATTCAGATTTTGTAGTTTATCAGTTTATGACATTTAGCATTTCTTTCAGACAGTTTGAGTTAGCTGGGGGTTTGTCCTAGTGACTCTCTAGTATTAGTAGTAGAGTCTTGTCAGACTACTAGTTTTGACATAGATTATTCAGTTTTGATGTTTTAGATATTATGCTCAGATTATTCTTAGATATTATAGATAGTTTCCACAATTTAGCATGACTTTTATGTCTATATTTCCATTATTATAAGATTTAGGCTCAGTAGTATGCGTGCAGGGTTAGTTTAAGGCTACTCGTATTCTTGAGCACCTTGTGACATCTCAGGATTAAATTTTGGGGAGTTACAAATTTGGTATCAGAGCCTAAGGTATTTAAGAGTGCTAAGGAGTCAGACAAACCGCGTTACGTAGAGTCTTGGTCATAGGTGTGAAGCGTGCCACATTTATAACTAGAGGCTACAAAATATTCTTAGGAAATCATGAAAGAAGAAATCATCTCTTTCTTTCGTGATTTATCGTTCTTACAGTAACTCTATCTTCTTTTAACTCATGCTTTTACGTGACAGTTGATCATGCCACCTCGTCGAGCTAATGCTCGCAGAAATGATAACCAGCCACCTCAACCTGCAGATCTTTTAAATGAGAATGTGTCACATGCAGAGTTACAGGATGCCTTTCAGGCACTAGCCCAAGCTGTGATAGCTAATATTCATGGCAACCATCAGTTGTTATCCTCCTTGTACTAAGTGTGGTAGGAATGGGTCGTTTTGGTTGTGGTAAGTCGGGACATAAAATCAAAAATTATTCGCATGCTAGACAGGAAAACAGAGATGTTTGTCACCAGACCCAGGCTATTAGTGCACCAGCTCCTCTAGGTCATCCAGCTCCTTCTCAAGCTGCATCATCTAGTACCGGTGGCGGTCAGCGCCAGAATCAGTTTTATGCTTTACCATTCCTCCAGGAACAGGAAGATTCACCAGATATTGTTACTGGTGTGCTTCGTGTCTTTCATCTTGATGTTTATGTGTTGTTAGACCCTGGGTTGAGTTTCTTTTATGTGACCCTATTTGTTGTAGTAAATTTTGAGATAAGTTCTAAAAAGAAACCTGAGCCCTTCTTGGTTTCTACCCTAGTGGGTGAGTCAGTTATTGTTAAGCAAATCTATAAAAAGTGTCTTATCACTGTCCTTCATAAAGTCATGTTAGCAGACTTGATAGAGTTAGACATGGTTGATTTTGATCTTATTCTTAGATGTATTGGCTTCACTCCTGTTATGCTTTTATAGATTGTCGCACCCGAGTGGTGAAGTTTCAATTTCTAGATGAGCCAGTCTTTGAGTGGTCAGGTAATTCAGTGACTCCTAAAAGTCATTTCATATCTTATCTTAAATCCAGAAAGTTGATTTCCAAAGGTTGTATCTATCATCTTGTTCGAGTCAAAGACACTAAGTTTGATACTCCAACAATTTAGTGAGTCAATATAGTCAATAAGTTTCCTGATATCTTTCTAGAAGATCTCCCAAGGGTACCTCCCGATAGAGAGATAGAATTAGGTATTGACCTTTTTCCTGATATTCAGCCTATTTCTATCCCTCCATACTGTATGGCTCCCGCCGAGCTTAAGGAGTTGAAAGAGAAACTCAAAGACCTCCTAAATAAAGGTTTCATAAGGCATAGTGTTTCTTTATGGGGTGCTCCCATCCTATTTATACAAAAGAAAGATGGTTCTTTGCGTATGTGCATTGACTATCGTCAGTTGAATAAAGTTACTGTCAAAAACAAATATTATTTTCCTAGAATTGATGACCTATTTGATCAACTCCAAGGTGCAAGCTATTTCTCAAAAATAGACCTTAGATATGACTATCATCAACTTAAAGTAAGGGAATGTGATATTCCAAAGATAGCCTTCAGAACTCGTTATGGCCATTTTAAGTTTTTAGTCACGTCTTTCGGGATAACCGATGCCCCAACCGCCTTCATAGACTTGATGAATAGTGTGTTCAAATAGTATCTGGGCATGCTTGTCATAGTATTTATAGATGATATCCTTATCTACTCCCATGGTAAGGATGATCATGCAGACCATCTTAGAGTTATGTTACAGACACTTAGAAATCACCAGTTGTTCGCTAAATTTAGCAAGTGCAAATTTTGGTTAAGGTCAGTAACTTTCCTTGGTCATATTATTTCCAGTGAGGGTATTAGAGTTGATCCCCAAAAGAGAGAAGACGTAAGAAATTAGCCTATATCTATCTCTCCATCAGACATTAGGAGTTTCTTGGGTCTAGCTGGTTATACAGACATTTTTTTGAGGGTTTCTCATCTATTGGATCCCCTATGTCTATATTAACCCAAAAGAAATTTAAGTTCCAGTGGTTAGATGCCTGGGAGAAGAGTTTTCAGGAGTTGAAGACTCGACTTACTTCAGCCCAGTCCTAGCATTATGTGATGGTATAGAAGGTTTTGTACTGTATTGTGATGCCTCCAAAGTTGGTTTGGGTTATGTTTTGATGTAGAGAGTTAAGAGTTTTTAGGAGTTGAAGATTCGACTTACTTTAGCCCAATCCTAGCATTATGTGATGGTATAGAAGGTTTTGTACTGTATTGTGATGCCTCCAAAGTTTGTTTGGGTTATGTTTTGATGCAGAGAGTTAAGGTCATAGCCTATCCCTCTAGAAATCTTAAGCCTCATAAGAAGAACTACCCAACCAATGATCTTGAATTACCTGCTGTGGTGTTTGCTTTGAAATCTGGAGACGTTATCTTTATTGTGTTCATGTTAATGTGTTCACGGATCATAAAATCTTGTAGTATGTATTTACTCAATGAGAGTTGAATCTCTGTTAGATAAGGTGGTTAGAGTTATTAAAATATTATGATATGAGTGTGTTGTATCATCCGGGCAAGGCTAATGTAGTGGAAAAAACCCTTAGTAAATTATCTATGGGCAGTGTTGCTCATGTGGAGAATGATAAGAAAGAGTTATCTTGAGAAGTTCAGCATTTAGATAGATTGGGTATCAGGTTGGTTGATTCAGCTGAGGGAAATATTTAGGTTCAGAGTAGTTTCGAATCTTCCCTAGTTTTGGAAGTGAAGAAGAAGCAAGATATGGATTCTAGTTTGGTCAAACTGAAGGAGTCAGTTAAAGACCAAAAGGTAAAGGTTTTCTCCCAAGGGGGAGATGGTGTGTTGAAATACCAAAGTAGATTGTGTGTGCCTTGTGTTGATGATTTGAGACAAAGAATTATGGCAAAAACACATGGTCCGCATTTTTATATTCATCACGGTGCTACCAAGATGTACCGCGACTTATAGGAAATCTATTGGTGGAGTGAAATAAAGAGAGATATAGCAGATTTCATAGCAAAGTGTGCAACTTATTAGCAGGTTAAGGTAGAGCATCAAAGACCTGGTGGTACATTGCGAGAGTTTGGTATCCCCACTTAGAAGTGGGAAGAGGTGAATATGGATTTTGTGAATGGTTTACCCCATTTGCGTCGTCATTATAATTCGATTTGGGTTATTATAGATAGATTGACTAAGTCAGCGCATTTCTTGGCAGTTCACTCATCCTATACAGTTGCAGATTATGCTACGTTGTATATCCGAGAGATGGTTATATTGCATGGAGTTCCTTTGTCCATCATCTCAGATAGGGATACTCAGTTTACCTCTCAGTTTTAGAGAGCTTTTAAAAAGTGTCTTGGTACCTAAATTCATCTTTGTTCATCTTTTTATCTGCAGACAAATGGTCAAGTAGAGAGGAACATTCAGGCTTTAGAAGATATGGTGAGAGCTTGTGTTCTTGATTTCAAAGTTGGGATGAACATTTGCCATTGATTGAGTTTACCTATAATAATAGTTATCATACTAGCATTTAAATGGCTCCGTTTAAGGCTCTCTATAGGCGAAGATGTAGATTGCTAGTTGTTTTGTTAGAAGTGGGTGATATCCCTTTGATCGGTCCAGACACGGTGTTTGAATCCATGGAGAAGTTCAATTGATTAGAGAGTGATTGATAGCAGCCTAGATTCGTCAGAAATCCTATGCTAACGTAAGAAGAAGAGATCTTGAGTTTGAGGTTGAGGATCTAGTGTATTTGAAAGTGTCACCCATGAAAGGGGTGAAATGATTTGGCAAAGACGGGGAGACTTAGTCCCCGCTATGTTGGTCCCTTCCGTATTTTGAGTCGTGTTGGAAAAGTAGCGTATAAGCTTGAGCTACCCGCAGATTTATCCTCAGTTCATCCGGTGTTCCATGTGTCCTTGTTGAACAAGTACATAGACGATTTAGCTGTTGTAGTTCCTCTAGAGGATACAGGTATGCAGAATAGCCTTTCTTATGAAGAAGTTCCAGTAGAGATTCTTGATCGTCAGATTTGTAGACTAACGAACAAAGAGGTTCCCGTGGTCAAAGTCCTATGGCAAAATTAATCCGTTAAGGGCGCTAATTGGGAAGCAGAAGCAGACATGCATACCAAGTATCCTCATCTCTTCTCCACGAGCTCAGATCTAGCCGAAGGTAATAGTTTTCCTTCATTCAATTCTTTTCTAAGTCCCAGATTTAGCTATATAGTTATTTTCATGTAAATTCATGTACTTTCAGATTAGTTCAGTGGCTCATTATATTTGAGATTCAAATATTTAATTTATTTCAGTTGTGTATGATAGCTTATAGCTTCAGATTCCTCAGTATTTTCAGCTTAATTATCCACATTCGAGACGAATGTTCCCAAGAGGGAGATATTGTAATACCCCAAACTTTTCTTAGCTTAAATTCGTTCTTAGAATGTCAAGGGGTAGCTTTTAAAGTGAATAATATTTATTCTATGTGGAATTTTCAAGATTTAGACTTTCCATGGCGTGGAAAATTGAATAAGATTTTCATCGATACCAAATTCACCCGATTCCGACACTCAGTTGGGGAGTTAGAACATTTTTAAGTTGACAGTGTGCCACCTGGGTACTTGACGCATCGCAGAGGCGGGCAAAATGATAATTTTCAGATTCAAGTGGCCCTCCGCAATAGCCCCGCATCTCGGAGATGGCCAATTTCCCAATTGTTGACTTCCAATAACCCAACAAGAAGTTGGTGCATTGCAATAGTGGACAAAATAGCGTTTCTATAGAGCACCGCGATGGTGGCGCATTGCATTAAAGTTCCAATTCCCAATTGTTAAAATCTAGTGGTACAACGCGATAGCTTCGTATCGTGGAGGCCCCTAATTTTCCAGTCATCAGTTTACAGTGAGCCACCGCGATAGTGACGCGTCACGGTGGCCCATTAAATTGGGACCCGATTACATTTTTCCAACTTTGTTTAGGAATTTTAAAAGGGTATTTTCGACAATTCCCATGCTCCCAATCCATCCAAAACACAGGATTAATCATATCTCAAGCACTTTATGCTCATCATTCATCATTCTCTTCAAAAGCAAAACCCTAGAAACCAAAATCTTTTTCTCCAAGAAATCAAAATCCTCCATAGATTCTCCCAGAAAGCTCCAAATTGAGGATTCACAAAGCAATATAATCGAGGACCCATCATCAAGAACTCAATAGGAATCCACAATTCAAGGTTTCTTCATCCAAGAATCAATTAAGGTATGTGGGATTTTTCAACAAGAATCTCCTTTTATCCTTGTGCCCAAAATTACTTTTCAATTACAATTTTACATGATTTTGACTGAAATTACATGAGATTTGAATTAGGGTTCATACCCATTATTGCTATTTGCATAGTTTTGAGATTCTGAGATATTTTAAAGGTGAATCACATATCTATTTTCATATTTTCCTGCCCATTATAGTAAATTACAGATTTTGAGATGAATTATCATTGTTTTCATTATCAAGCATGATTATTATGATGTTTTGACATGAGTTTGATATATGAGTTATCACCCCAAGATTGAATATTGTTATTTTGAGAAATATGATGCTTTAAGCATCTTATGAGCTGATTATATAAGATTTATAATAAAGTTTTGATCTTTTGATCCTCAAATGAGTATTGGAATCCACTTTATAGATTTATTACAGATTACAGAAAGTAAAATAACTTCATCTACAAATTTATTCAGATAAATGCATAACTGGTTTCATAATAAACACTTATGTGAGTTTTAAAGTGGATTTCCATGAGATGAGTATGGCAAATTAAAGGGAGCAGTATTTAGCACCGAGATGGGTTTGATTCCAAGGTCTCATGCCCCAGAATTATGTCCCACCGTAGGATTGAGATTAAGTGCCCATAGTGGGTAGAGTTGTGATTACTTTAGCTGAGGTTATACTCCCCGGCAAGAGTATGACACCTCTCCCCAACGTAAGGCTTCTTCCTTAGGAGGACGAGACATTGGACTCCATATACCTCGCATGGTTTATGTCGGTTAAGAGAACCTCTCTGCTAGTAAAAGAGTATGACACCTCTCCCCAACGTAAGGCTTCTTTCTTAGGAGGACGAGACATTGGACTCCATATAGCTCACATGGTTTATGTCGGTTAAGAGAACCTCCCTGCTAGTAAAAGATATACAACTTCTTAGACAAAGTATTTTCCCTTGCAGAATAGTTTTTCCTTTAACAAGCCTTTCAAAATAGTTTTAAAGTATTTTCTTTCAGATAAAAGATAAAGTATTCTCCTTTATAGCAAAGAGTAATAGAAAAAGATTTTAGAAAACTAAGTGTAAAGGCTCACAGTTTATTTTAGATTATGCTTTACAGAAAAGATAATAGTTATAGATTCAGCTTTCAGATTTCAGAGTGAGTCCTTCTACATTTAGACAGTATGATTTAGAAAGAGAATATGAGTAAAACTTTTAGATGTTAATGTTATGGCTCACAATATTTATAGAGTATGTTTTGCTTCTTATTGCCACATATTTCAGTATTTCAGATATTCCAGCTTATGTGAGTCATTTACATTTAGCATGCATTGTTTTATAAATGATGATTATAAGATGATGTTTTCCTATGCATATCACACCTATATACTCAGTACATCCTCAAAGTACTGATCTACATATACATGTATGTGCTATATTGTCTCATAATATAGGTTCAGGAGCTCAGTATCAGCAGCACGAGTAATTCGAGCATCTCTATCTACATCCGACAGTTGATGAGTCCTCTTAGTTTAGGGATTTATTCATTCAAATTTTTTAGTTTATCAGTTTATGAGATTTAGCATTTCTTTCAGATAGTTCGAGTTAGTTAGGGGTTTTCCCAGTGACTCTCTAGTATTAGTAGTAGAGGCTTATCAAACTACTAGTTTTGATACAGATTATTCAGTTTTGATGTTTCAGATATTATGCTCAAATTATTCTCAGATATTATAGACAATTTCCGCATTTTAGCATGACTTTTATGTCTATGTTTCCATTATTATAAGATTTAGGCTCAGTAGTATGCAGGTAGGGTTAGCTTAAGGCTACTCGTAGTCTTAAGCACCATGTGACATCTCAGGATCAGATTTTGGGGTGTTACAATTATTTTGTGTTTTATTTGTAAAAATTATTAAAATGTGAAAATGCAGAATCATGTCTTGACTGTAGTTGACACCAACAATTAGTAGTGTGTATAAGAATTCCCCCCATCTTTTTCTTACTAATCAAGATTGACTTTAGGGTAACTTCTATAGCTTCAAGTGGTACCTCAGACATACCTAAATATCGATAAGATTTATCTATCTTACTTTAAACAATGATTTTGAACTGTGCCTATTTTTATGTTTCAAGTGCCCTCTCCATAAAGAATGTCTCATTTTCACACCTATTTGAATATTATTTTTCTTTTGAATTTGAAGACGTCTGGAGATATACACTCACACTCAGAAAAAAGTTTAATGAATACATTTGTGATACTATAGGATTGTCCTTCATGTAAGTATCCACTAATGTGAGAACACTTAGAGTAGGATCTTGTAGGACTTGTTATTGGTTTGTAAAGTAGGCTTGGGATGGATAGGATGATATTTGAGATGAAAGTGGCTAATTCCTTAATGAGTATTGCACTGTATTTGTGCTTTTAATATTTGTTGCACTTTGACCCTTGGTCTTCTTTGTTATGCTTCTATGACCCTTATTTGCATTTACTTTGACTTCGTTTGAATCTTGTGTTGGAGATTTTCCTCTTTTATTTTTAATTATTGTATTTTTTTAATGAAGATTCTCCATATTTGTTGGAGTTTTATATTTTTTCTTTTTTTATGGAGTTTTTTTTCTCCTTCTTCTTTGAAGTCTTCTTTTGTTTTTGTTCTTCTAGGGCTATATGTCCTTTGTATTTAGTACCTTTGATCTTGAATCTTTATTAGATACTTGTACGTATCTAGCGCACTCAAGGAGGTGGGCTAAAACAGGGATAGTGCATGTAAGCACCAAAAAGGTATAGGCTTAGTGGTTAGCCAAAGAAAAGGTTTCAGGTTCAAAGGGGGAAATGCTAGGGATTGATGTCATTGGTAGGCTGTGGAAGGCAAAATCGGGTCAAAAAAAAGCCTACGATCCTTTGCCAAACCAAGTGTAACTCAGAATTTTGCCTCAACATATATTCAGGCCAACTTCTGGACTGATAATGCAATGCAATGAAATAGTCTAAAGCTCACCACACAATACACTTGAAACAATGAGGTTGACTTCATCCTTGTCTTAGATGTATGTAAGAGAATTTTTGAGTGTTACTCAGGTTTGATTAAAAGGTACCAAATGAATCTATGATTTATCATGAAGTTGGTCCGCTCCATCATACCCATTTTGTTATTTCTCTTGCACAATCCTAACTATGTTGGTACTAACCAAGTCAAAATTCTGAATTTTTATTTATTTGAAAAAATAATGGGACCGAACCCAAATGAGGGTTGCCTATATATCTTGTGGAAACAAGAATCAAGTCTACCTAGTTCAGGCAAATTTGTAAATTTGTATGTGCAATGCATAATTGTAAAAAGGTGATGGTTATCCATGAAAATAATGTGAAAGACGACTAGGAAATAACTGCTTTTAGTATCAAAATTATTCCAATTAGATGATTGAAAGGATAAATGTCAAGCATGAGAAGAGCTTTGACATAACTTCAGTATGCTGACAAGATTGAGAAAGTCAGACATTGAAGGAATTTTGGCATTATTTCACCACAATTGACAGGATTGCTATGAATAAAAGAATGTTGAACCTTGCTTTGGAAGTGGGGATCGATACATCGTAAATTTAATGATATACGACATTTTAAAAAAGAAGTTAGGTGTCCTCGAACTAAAATCGAGTGAGGATTTAAAGGTAGGCCGGCTAGGCACTAATGTATTTAGATTTGGATTTGAGGAGTTATTTATTTGCGCTCTCTGAAGACCTTTGGAGAGCATCTTTGAACTGTTATAGAAAAAATTGCTCCTGTTTGAATACCGAAGGAATTATTATGCCATATTAAAGAGACCTAACCTTATTACAAAGCAGCCTACGTATCTTTTCTAGACAACAATCAAGTCAAAACGAAGTTCAAACCCTTTATAGAATGACCTATTTCTCGAATATGAATTTTCCTAAATAATTTTTAAAGTTGGACTGAATAATTGCGAGAAAGTGCACTAACCTAAATGCACCAACTCTAAAACTATGAAATTCGAAGAAGGTTTTGGGAGAGTGTAAGACACCTCCGCGTAAACCACAGTGTATGTAGCGTATGGCTAAAGACTCGATGGAATTGCGATTTATGATTGAATAAAATAAAGAATAATGGTAACAATTTTTACAATATATAGATACAGTGTATTAAACAAGTAATAAATAAAAAAATTAATAAGACTGCAAAATTAATTTGCACAAATAATGTAAATAATTCATGAATTAATCTACACAATTGGCAGTGTAAAACAGATAAAGAATCAAAGAATTAATATATGCAAAAATGTAAAAGTACCTCCTTCAATTAAAAAATTGAGTCTATCATAGTTAGAACCTATTGTTATTTCCCAGCAGAGTCGCCATTCTATCATGCCCTGTTTTTTCCATGGTTAAACAAAACACGACATTATCGACTCTAAAAAGAATTAAAAATTGTAATGAGTTACCACCTATTTTTTAAAGAAAAATAGGAAATCTATTTATTTATTAACACGTATGATTGATATTTTAGTCTTTGGAAAATCAATTGAGATTCTAGATAAGGGTTCAAGTTATCCCGAAGGGGAGGGGTTAGGCTCCCTTTAGGATCCACAAATATGATACTCGACTAGACTAAATTTATCAAAGAGGGAGGAAATATATTTAAAATAATGTAAAAGGTGTATTAAATATAATATAATTCTTTCGAAAATATAAATGTTTAAAACTATGCAAAGGTATATGTATAGTAAATACAAAACATATGGTTGAAAAAACACGTAAAAGATATATATAAAATGTACAAATTACATGTGAAAAAGTATTTTATAATATATAATAAGAAAGTGTCTTTTATGTACTATAAAAAAGGAACAGTATTTTTACAAATAATTACAAAGAGAAAAATAGAGAGTTTACTTAAAGATTATACAATGTTTAGGATATAAATGCATGAATTAATTGATTAATTTAATTTACTTGTGTAAATATTGATGGCCTAAATTTTTTCTAATCGTGTGTAATGTAAGTAAAGAATGTTCCCTCCCGATACCCCACGAATAAAATTTTCACTATTTGTTATCTTTTGTACAATTACACAGATGAGAAATAAAGTATAAACATAAACCTCGGGACTCCCTTTCAAATAGAACTTTGGAATGTGTTACCGAGAGCATGTACAAATGTTTGATAGAAGTATAAAAAATGAACAATTAATCACTAAAGTAAATAAAATTATATGTATACGTACATATATGTAGATGCATAAAAAATAGTATTTTCTTATAAAATGGGCTCGAATTATGTTTTAGATGCGTCATGGCTATGAAGTAATTAGTCGATTAATCAGTCGTCCTAAATCGCCTTACAAAGATATGAATTGCAAAAAGTTTTGTGTTGTCGTAATATTATAAATATTTTGTCATCGCCCAAGTTTATTTTATTTTATTATGTATTTATATACATAATGTCCGTCTTTTATTTGGGAAGGCCTCAAAAATCGACGGAAGTTTCTTCATTGGCCAAGTGTCTATTTTTGATATAAAATAAATAACTTAGAAAGTAAAGATCTGTCTTTTGTTTTGGGGTGACCTCAAGTATCAAATGGAGTGATAATTTCATTGGCCAGGTATAATATTGTTCATTATCAGTGTAATAAATTATAAAGAAAATTTCCAAAAATAGTTTGAGAATCAGGCAATCAATTGTTTGGCAGAGCAATCACTGAAATACATTTTATTAATCAAAATTGATCCTTAATCAGCAAAACAGTTTGAAGAATAACAACAAGATATATCAATATCATACAGACAAACAAAAGTGATTCAGAAATTGAAAACAAATGCCCAAGAACATAAACAAACATCAGAATCCATAGAATTCGCCAAAAATTATACAACTCTGCTAAATAATATAAAAATTTATATTTAACAAATTTATTAAGCCGAAGGAGCGATAAGTAGTGGGGTTGCTTCAACGACTTTCGTCGGAGCAATGCTGAAATCCAAGATCTGGCCAGATTTTCCCATTTTCTAATGAGACAGTGTCTGTAGTGTTGTTCATCGATTATCGTTGGTTAGATCCGATGAAGACGACAGGAATAAGGGAAAGGGAAAAGGGGTGATGTTAGTTGTTGGGTTTTCACCGGTGGAGCTCTGACGGTGGAGGCTATGATAGTTCGTTGTTGGTGTTAGTGGTTGCCGGTCATTTAGTGGTCAATCCTGACGACAGCTGTGAGTGGGGTTTTGCTGGTGGTTGGTTCAGGTGGCTGCCAGTGACTGCTATTGATGTCAGAATCGGCTAGAAGTACTAGTTGTTGCCGGCAGAAGAGGAGAGGGGAGAATGAATCTGGCCATCTGGTGGACTACTTCGATGACGATGGTAGGTGGAGGAGATAAGAGGGAGAGAGAAAAATATGCAGCTATTTTTTTAATATTTATGGTGTATTTTGTGTATTTATTGTGTGTATGTGTGTTGGGTATTTAAAATTTTCTTAATCAAATCTGCACTCTCCAAACATATCCCTTAGATTTAGGAAAGTAGACGTGGAAAAGTTAAAAAGTGAAGGAAATAGGGGAAAAAAAGGATGAAGAGAGATGAATAAAAATATGATATTGTTTATGTGTTTATTGGATTTGGATATGTGAGTGTGAATTGTATCTTGAAAAATATCAATCCCCCACTACTTATTTATAATAATTTTTTTTTCTACTACTCAAAAATAAAAAGATGTCCTTTTTTTTTTACAATAGCACACTCTTTGGTCCTTAGGATATTAATCAAAAGATTTTCATCTTTTGACCAACGGACAAAATTATTGTTCAAAGTGTAGTGTCATTGTTAGATGTGACAAGACATTATTGTATGGTCATTGTCAGATGTGATAAGACACTGAATTATTCTTGTACTGTGTATTGAAATAATTGATCCGACTCAGCTTTTGCGGATTGTAATAAATGTAAAAAAAATGCAGGTATTGACATGTAATTACAGAAAAATGTAAAAATATTGAAAGTATAAAAAATATAATTAATTTGAAAATACTGTAAAAATGAGACTTCTTATCGTGCACGTGTTTAGATGATTGTAAAATGTTAAAAACAATAATGAATTGATAAAAATTCTAATATAAGAAGGATTATTAATGAATTATGAAAATTTAAAATGTGACAACAAATTGATAAAAATCCTAAAGTAAGGATGATTATCATTAATTTTTCAACAATTGTAAAAAGGAAATGAAAATTGTATTTTGTGCCTTTTAACGATCAAGAAGCCCAAAGACATTAATTTTAAGCACGGAAATCAAAAATTGGGTGTCAACACTACTCTATGGGATAGATGCATTAATACCCACAAAGTTCGAGATATCATCTATAAGAATCATCCAAGAGGTAGGATTGAGTAGTGAAGAACGGGCCCACAACCACCATGAACAACTTGTGATGATTGATGAAAAAATAATGAGAGTCGTATCCCTAGCCAATTATATCAACAACGAAGGATTCATGCTTTCAAAAAGAGAGCAAGAGATCGCACGTTTAAAGTTGGACAATTAGTGCTCAAGCGCATATTCCCTTACCAAGAGGAGTACTAGGGAAAGTTTGCTCCAAATTGGTGGGGGCCATATGTAGTCTGCAAAGTGTTCTCAGAAGGAGCATTGATTTTATCCGAAATAGACGGCCAAAGGTGGATCGGGCCAATCAATTATGATCCAGTAAAGAGGTATTATGTCTGATATAGGGTTCCTTTGTGCTTATTTCCTTGTAATTAATTTCTCATTTGTAATTATTTTTATGCTTTGTAGTAGTTTTAAAATTTCCCTTTACCTTGATGTACGAACTACGTTTAACTTGAATTCTCAAGAATGAGATACGTAGGTGGCCTATGTCGACTTCGGTCAACTGGTAGGAGAAAATCCCCTCTCTTTTTATGTATGATGTGGCTTAACCTGACAGTTGAGGATCCCACCATTCTCATTTGAGAACCTTCCAGATAAAGGTATCTCTTCAGTGTCTTTACCCGTGGCATGATACTGGCACCCTTCCAATTGGGTTACAGGTTGGACCCCAAATCTATTAAGAAAAGGGGCATGTCGGTTAGATGATTACCACCAATAGTCTCAGTTTTAGTGTTCAGTAAAGAACTTAGATAGTTCTACTGATTTTTTGACTATCAGCTACAGTCACTCAACTCAGTACAGAACTCAGCTAGTTCCATCAAAATTAGGACTGTCAGATACAGTCACTCAGTAGATAGTATATCAGTTATCAGTTACATTAGTTAATTAGTATTTAGGCTTAGTTTTCAGAATTATCTCAATTTTAGTTATAGTTCACGTATTCATGCATGTACTCTTATTTAGTCGTACTCATGTTATTCAGTTATTATCGTTCATGCATATGAACCCATGCATTCAGCCTTACCTCACTTTGCATACCAGTACATTCACACGTATCGATGCATACTTTTATTTTGCACTATTGTGTTTTATACCATAAGTTTAGACGTACGAGCCACAGAGCATTCTTAGCAGACTAGACTTTCAGCAGACAGACTAGCTGTAAGTCCTCATCATTCAAGGATATTCTTTTATTTTATTATCTTATTAGATTCATAATTTAGTAGATGGAGTTAATTGAGGGATTGTCCCATCAACTCCTTATTCAGATAGTTTAGTTTTAGAGGCTTTTCAAACTAGATGTTCAGACAGTATTCAGTATTTTAGTTTCTGATGTGTTATCAAATTTTATAATTTCTCTTTATTAGTATTACATTTTTGAACCTTATGGCATTTTAGCCTATTATTCCGCATTATACAGTATTATTACTCAGTTATTACAGTAGGTACTAGTTATGGGTTACCTTGTGGTCCTTCGGGATTATGAGAACCATGTAGCGTTGGGGGTACCATACTCGAGGGTTACAAACTTGGTATCAAAGCCTAACATTCAACAGTGTCCTAGGAAGTCTGAAAGTTGTATCTAGTAGAGTCTTGTGCATGGGTGTATAGCGCGCCACATTTATGTACAGGAGGCTACGAGATATTTTTAGGAATCGTTTCCCTTTTTTCAGTATTTATGTCATTTGAGTGAGCGTGAGTTTCAGATAAACTCTCTTTCTAATCCAAGTTTCTCTTACATTACAGAAAATGCCTCCGAAGAGGACTTAGGGAAAAGAAATGGGGATCAATCTGCCCCTCAGCCCGATCAACCAAATTCTTTAGGTGATCATGTCTCCCATGCTGAGTTCAGGGCAGATTTTACCACCCTAGCTCATTTAGTTGCTGCTCAAAATGAATGTCCAACTACCATTCCGGCCAACCCAGTGGCCAATGCTGATGCAGCTAAAATTTGAGACTTCACCCAAATGAACCCTCTATTTTTTTCTGTGTCTAAATCAGATGAGGACCCTCAGGAATTCCTTGATCAGGTGCAAGAGGTTACTAATACTATAGGGGTGACGACTAGTGAGAGTGCTGATCTAGCTGTATATTAGTTGCAAGATGTGGCTCATACTTGGTTCAAACAGTGGAAAACCGAGAGGGCCGTAGATATAGGGCCCATAGAGTGGGAGGAGTTTGCCACTGCTTTTCTAGATAGATTCTTTCCCCTAGAGCTGAGAGAAGATAAGGTGTTAGAGTTTATTAATCTAAAACAGGGAAATATGACAGTGAAAGAGTATTCTCTCAAGTTTACTCAATTAGCTAGATACGCTCCTCATGTGGTGGTAGATAGCAAATACCAAATGAGTATGTGTCTGGGGTGAATGATAGTGTGGTCAAAGAGAGCAGGACTGTAATGTTGATTAGTAAGATGGACTTGGCTAGGCTCATGATCCATGCTCAGCAGATAGAGAAGCAAAAGAATAAGGAGAGAGAGAAGCAGAACAAGAGAGCTAGAATGGGTAGCTTCAACTTTTCTCAACCTAAGTCAAAAAGTGGGAATTATTCTCAGTTTCACCAAAAACCCTCAGTTCTAACTCTATCCTCAGCCAGTGCCCCAGTGCTAAAATTTAGAGATAGCAATAGAGATAGGCTTCCAGGCTCTACGTCTCAGGGTAGTGTTAGCAGTGCTCAAATCAATCCTCTTTGTTAGACTTGTGTCAAGAACCATCAGGGTATTTGTAGAGCTGGCAATGATGTTTGTTTCAGATGTGGAAATGTAAGACAGAGAGTTAAAGATTGTTCCCAGTTAGGTTCTCAGGGTCAACAAAACCGTCCTCTATCTCAATTCAGTTGCCTGAATCAGCATGGTGCCTCATCCAGTGCCACCAGTGGGCTACGTCCAAACAGACTCTACGCTCTTCAGCCCTGACAGGATCAGGAAAGTTCTCCTGATATGGTCACTGGTAAGTTACAACTTTATCACTTATATGTTTATGCTTTGCTAGATCTAGGAGCTTCTTTGTCGTTTGTTACTCCTTATATAGCTGTTGATTTCGAAGTCAGTCCCAAAATTCTAGCAGAGCCTTTCGCAGTCTCTAACCCAATGGGTAAACCCATCATAGCCCGAAGGGTATACAGGAACTGTCTGGTTATGATATCTCAAAAAATCACTTCAGTGGATTTAGTTGAATTAGAGATGAAGAATTTTGATGTCATTCTCGGCATGGATGGGCTTCTTCCTACTATACCTTAGTTGACTATAGAAACAGAGTTATCCAATTTTAGTTTCTGAATGAACCCGTCCTAGAGTGGAAGGATAGTACTTCAGCATTTAGGGGTCAGCTTATTTCTTACCTTCGAGCGAGGAAAATAATAACTAAAGGATGTGTCTATCACCTTGTGCGAGTCAAGGACTCCAGTTCAAAAACCCCTACTCTTGAATCACTGTTAGTAGCATGTGAATTCCATGGTGTATTTCCTGAAGATCTTCTCGGAGTCCCTCTCAAAAGGAAAATTAATTTCAGAATTAATCTTCTCCCAATACTCATCCCATATCTATTCCACCATACAGAATGACTCCAGCAGAACTTAGAGAATTAAAGAAACAGTTAAAGGATCTCTTAGATAAGTGATTCATCATACCCAGTGTATCCCCATGGGGCGCACCAATTTTATTCATGCATAAGCAAGACAGTTCTCTCAGAATGTGCATAGATTACCATCAGTTAAACAAAGTTATGGTCAAGAACAGGTATCCACTCCCTAGAATTGATGACTTGTTTAACCAACTTCAGGGTGCCAGTTATTTCTCTAAGATAAACCTCAGATCAGGCTATAATCAACTCAGAGTTAGAGAAAGTGACATCCCAGAAATAGCTTTCTGAACTTGGTACGGTCACTTCAAATTCTTAGTCATGTCCTTTGGTCTTATCAATTCCCCAAAAGCCTTCATGGACTTGATAAACCGTGTGTTGAACCAGTACTTGGACATGTTCGTCATAGTCTTCATAGATGATATCTTGGTTTACTTCTGCAGTCAAATTGATCATGCAGACCATCTCAGAATAGTATTGCAGACTCTCAGAAATCATCAGTTATTCACTAAATTTAGTAAGTGTGAATTTTGTCTAAGGTCAGTAGCATCCCTTAGCCATATCATTTCCGGTGATGGCATTAGAGTTGATCCCCAAAAGAACGAGGCAGTGAGAAACTGGTCTAGACCTATCTCTCTATCAAATATTAAAAGTTTCTTTGGTTTGGCTGGTTATAACCATAGGTATGTTGAGGTATTTTCATATATTGCACACCCCATGTCCAGATTGACTCAGAAGAAAGTCAAATTTCAGTGGTCAAATTCTTGTGAGAAGAGTTTTCAGGAGTTGAAGACTCAACTTACCTCAGCTCCAGTTTTGACTCTTCCAGATGGTTCGGATGGCTTTGTGGTATACTCTGATACATCCAGACTAGGTTTGTGTTGTTTCCTCATGCATCATGGTAAGGTCATAGCCTACGCCTCCAGATAACTTAAGCCCCATGAGAAGAACTATCCTACTCAAGACCTTGAGTTATCAGCAGTAGTCTTTGCCTTAAAGATTTGGAGGCACTATTTGTATGGTGTGTGATGTGTTCATTGACCATAAAAGCCTCCAATATGTGTTCACTTATTAAGATCTAAACCTCCATCAGAGAAGGTGATTGAAGTTGTTGAAAGACTATAACATGAGTTTTCTTTATCATCCAGGCAAGGCCAATATAATGGCTTATTCTCTCTAGGTGTCTGCTTAGTCGACTCAATAGAAGGTAGTGTATGAGTAGAGATTAGTTTAGAATCATCCCTAATTTCCAAGGTGAAAGAGAATCTGGAGAGAGATCCCAATATAGTCAAGTTGAAAGAATTAGTTAGAGATCAGAAGGTTGAGGATTTTTCCTAAGGGGGAGATAGTGTTTTGCACTGTCAGGGTCGTCTGTACGTGTTACGTGTTGATGACTTAAGACAGCTAATTCTTGAAGAAGCGCATGGTGCGCATTACTCGATTAATCCAGGGGCCACTAAGATGTACCGTGATTTATGGGAGATCTATTGGTAGAGTGGGATAAAGAGAGATATTACAAATTTTTTGGCTAAGTGCTCAACATATCAATAGTTTAAGATTGAGCATCAGAAGCCAAGTAGGTCCATGCAGGAGTTCAGTAGTCCTACTTGGAAGTGGGAAGAAGTGAACGTAGACTTTGTGATGGGTTTTCCTCGTACTCGTCGTCAGCATGATTCAGTTTGGATCATTGTAGATGGGATAACAAAATCAGCTTATTTTCTTCCAGTCCATACCTATTATTCAGCCGAGGATTACGCCAAACTCTACATTAGAGAGTTGGTCAGATTACACAGTGTTACATTTTCCATCATCTCAGATGGAGGTACCTAGTGCACCTCTCATTTTTTGGAAGCGTTCCAAAAGGGTCTTGGTACCCGAGTTCACCTCAGTACAACTTTTCATCCTCAGATAGATGGTCAAGTAGAAATGACCATTCAGACTTTAGAGGATTGGCTTCGAGCGTGTGCGATAGATTTTAAAGGTATTTGGGATGAAGAATTGCCTTTGATTGAGTTTTCATATAACAACAACTATCATTTCAGCATTAGGATGGCTCCGTTTGAAGCACTTTATAGGAGAAGGTTTAGATCTCCCATTGGTTGGTTTGAAGTGGGTGAGGCCATAGTGGTTGGGCCTGACTTGGTATTTGATACCTTAGAGAAAGTTTAATTGATCAGTGAGAGGCTCAAGATAGCTCAGAGTCGACAAAAATCGTACACTGATGTATGAAGAAAGGATCTCGAGTTTAAGGTTAGTGATTATGTTTATTTGAAAATCTCTCCTATGGAGGAAGTGAAGAGGTTCATCAAGAAGGGAACAGTTAGTCCTCGATATATCACTTCGGCAAAGTAGCTTATGAACTTGAATTGTCTTTAGATCTATCTTCAGTCCATCCAGTGTTCTATGTCTCCTTGATTAAGAAGTGCATAGGTGACCCAGCAGTCGTAGACCCTACAGGGGGCTTAGATATTCAGAACATCCTCTCTTTCAAAGAGATCCCAGTCTAAATCCTTGACTTCTAGACTCGCAGACTGAGGAACAAAGAAGTTTCTCTGGTCATAGTTCTTTGGTGAAATCAGTCCGTTGAGGAAGCTACTTAGGAAGTAGAAGCAGACATATGGACCAAGTATACTCACCTCTTTTCCGCTAATCCAGACTCAGCCCAAGGTAATGGCTTTTCTTAAGCTTATTTAGTTTCATACTCAGATTTCCATTGTAAAATTGGTATCATTTACCTTTATAACTCAGTTATATATTCATGAGTCAGTTCAGTCATGTATTCATGTATTAGATATACATGATCAGTATAAGAAACTCAGCTTATTAGTACTCCCAGTCATGTGTTCATGAACCGGCTCAGTTATGTACTCAAGCGTGAGATATGCATGTTCAGTGTGATAATTCAGTATATCAGTAATATCAGTCCTATAGTCATGTCACAAATATTCATAACCAGTAAGTAGATTCATCTTACTAGCACACTCAGTTTAGTCAGTCTCATTTGAGGACAAATATTTCCAAGGGGAGATATTGTAAGACTCCGCAAGATTCCTAGCTTAATTCAGTGCTTTAAGCTTGTTAAGGGTCCCAGACTTAGAAAATCCTAGCTAAGTATTCAGACTTAGTTTATTTTAGTCCTTCAAAAGTTGGCAATCTCATTTCATGACCTTAAAGTCTTTTAAATTTCTATATTTTAGTTAATTCATGATCAGGAAGGTCAATATGTGTTCCCGGATGAGTTTTAGATTTTTTGGACCTCGTTTAGACCACGTTTGGAATCCCAAAATAGTGGACCAACGTGATCTTGGCGCGCCACATCGCCTATCACATTGGTTGATATTTTCTCAGCTACCAGCATGCTATTCAGTGACCTGTCATGATCTTAGCATGATGCATCGACTATTGCATCGATGTCATCAATGCACCGGGTCGACCTACGCGTTGGTAGACCAGTTTTTGCTCATTAAAACATCGTGTTTTGGGGGGCATTTGGGTATTTTTCCTTCGACCTTCATACCTTAAAACATGAAAATTAGCCCTTTAGAGGCATAATATAATCATTATTCATAAAAGTCTCAAGAATAAAACGCAAGGGCTGTCAATCCAAGAATCAAATTCAAAAGATTTCACCATCAATCTTTTCAAATTCAAGCAATAAGGTATGTAGAGTTTCATCCAGGGGTTCCTTCCACCCTTGGATTTCAAGAAACCTTTTTCAAACTTGAATTTATGATTTCCATGTAGAGTATTAGATTATGCTCATAATGATGTTGTGGTATGGTTTCCAAGTTAGGATCGTTATTGAATTTCATGAAAGTATGTTAGCATGTGTGTTGAACTATATTTTCCCCAAGTTGAAAACACTTAAATTGTGGATTAATGGTATTAGTCATAATGCATCAATATGGTATTCATGTCCAAGTTCAAGATTATGCCTTCTAGGTGTTTGATGAAATGCTAAATTCAGATTATGAAGTTTTTATGGTCCTTTGGTGGTCTAAATGATGAACTTATACTATATCCACATGTTCACAATGTCTTCTATGCTAAAGCTATACTTTGTATGAGTTTGATAGAATGCTCATGAGATTGATTTAATGAAATTATAATATGTTAGCATGCTTTCCTATTCATGTGAAGTTCATGACTTTTAAGTGATTGATGAAATGCCTCATAGATTGTATTATGAGTTGTTGACTAGTGTCAAGTGTTCAAGAATTGTCATTTCTTGCTATTTTATGCTATCGATTCCTGGGGGTATTTAATACCCGATAATTTAGCTGTGTGCCTAGAGCCAATGTCAGTTATAGAATAGTCTCAGTTATGTCATGAATAGTAATACTCTAGTTCAGTTACAGGACTCAAGAAAACTCAGTAAACTCAGTATCAATCCAGTCCCATTCAGTATTCAGTTCAGTGCTAAGTAAACCCAGTCCGATAATAGAACTCAGTAGTATTTCATTAGCCAACGAAACTCAGTAAAATCAGCTCAGTCATATAATCTGTACAATCAGTAACAGATTAGTCCAGCCTAGTATAAACTAGGAAATCAGTCAATGTCTATTCAGTTGGGAGTAGGATTCAGCATCGAGTGAACCCAAGGATGGGGACTCACCTGCCAGCAGAGGGTGTGATGCTTAGAAGCCATCCTTGCATTCCAGAACTACGTAGCCAGCATAGGTTGAGACATCAAAACTTGCTAGTTAAGGGTTGATGAGGTGGCTTAACCTGACAGTTGAGGGTTCTACCATTCTCATTTGAGAATCTGCCAGATAAGGGTATCTCTTCTGTGTCTTTACCCATATCATAATACTGACACCCTTCTAATTGGGTTACAGGTTGTACGTTAGATGATTACGTTCCACAGTCTCAGTCTCAGTCTTCAGTAAAGAACTCAAATAGTTCTACATATTTTTCGCTTGTCAACCACAGTCACTCAACTCAGTACGAAGCTCATCTAGTTCACTCAAAATTAGGACTGTCAGATATAGTCACTCAGAAGACAATATATCAGTTACCAGTTACATCAGTTAATTAGTATTCAGGCTTAGTTTTTAGAATTATCTCAATATCAGTTATAGTTCACGTATTCATGCATGTACTCTTATTTAGTCGTACTCATGTTATTCAGTTATTATCGTTCATGCATATGAACCCATGCATTCAGCCTTACCTCACTTTGCATACCAGTACATTCACACGTATCGATGCATACTTTTATTTTGCACTATTGTGTTTGATACCATAAGTTTAGACGTACGAGCCACAGAGCATTCTTAGCAGATCAGACTTTCAGCAGACAAACTAGCAATGAGTCCTCATCATTCAAGGATATTCTTTTATTTTATTATCTCATTAGATTCACATTTTAGTAGATGGAGTTAGTTGGGGGATTGTCCCATCAACTCCTTATTCCGATAGTTTAGTTTTAGAGGCTTTTCAGACTAGATGTTCAAACAATATTCAATATTTCAGTTTCTAATGTCTTATCAGATTTTATCATTTCTCTTTATCAGTATTACAGTTTTGAACCTTATGGAATTTCAGCCCATTATTCCGCATTATACAGTATTATTGCTCAGTTATTACAGTAGGTACCAGTCATGGATTAGCTTGTGGTCCTTCGGGATTATGAGTACCTTGTAACATCAAGGGTACTATACTCAAGGTATTTCGGTGTTTTTCCCTCGACCTTCATCACCCAAAACATGAAATTTAGTCCTTTAGAGGCATAATACAATCATTATTCATTAAAGCCTCAAGAACAAAACCCTAGGTCTATCAATCCAAGAATCAAATTCAGGAGATTTCACTATCAATCTTACCAAATTCGTTTAATAAGGTATGTAAAGTGTTCATCCAAGGGTTCCTTCAACCCTTAGATTATGTTCATGATGATGTTGTGGTATGGTTTCCAAGTTGGGATGTTTATTGAATTTCATGAAAGTATGTTAGCATGTGTGTTGAACTATATTTTCCCTAAGTCGAAAACACTTTAATTGTGGATTAATGGTTGTAGTCATAATGCATCAATATAGTATTCATGTCTAAGTTCAAGATTATACCTTCTAGGTGTTTGATAAAATACTAAATTCAGATTATGGAGCTTTTATGATCCTTTGGTGGTCTTAATGATGAACTTATGATATACCTATATGTTCACAATGTCTTCCATGCTAAAGTTATACTTTTTATGAGTTTGATAGAATGCTCATGAGATTGATTTAATGAAATTATAATATATTAGCATGATTTCTTATTCATGTGCAAGTTCATGACTTTCAAGTGATTGATGAAATGCCTCATAGATTGTATTGTGAGTTGTTGACTAGTGTCAAGTATTCAAGAATTTTCATGTATTACTATTTTATGCTATCGAGTCCTGGGGGCATTTAATAGCCGATAATTTAGCTGTGTTCCTAGAGCCGGTGTCAGATATAGAATAGTCTATTTCATGTCACAATCAGCAGTACTCTAGTTCAGTTATAGAACTTAGGAAAACTCAGTAAACTCAGTATTAATCTAGTTCCATTCAATATTCAGTTTAGTCCTCAGTAAACCTAGTCCGATAACAGAACTCAGTAGTATTCCTTTAGTCAACGAAACTCAATAAATTCAGCTCAGTCAATTAATTAGTACAATCAGTAACAAATCAGTCTAGCCTAGTATAAACTAGGAAATCAGTCAGTGTGTATTCAAGTGTGAGTAGGATTCAGCATCGAGTGAACCTAAGGATGGGGACTCACCTACCAGCAGAGGGTGTGATCCTTAGAAGCCATCCTTGTATTCCAGAACTACGTAGCCAGCGTAGGTTGAGACATCAAAACCTGCTAGTTGAGGGTTGATGATGTGGCTTAACCTGACAGTTGAGGATCCCACCATTCTCATTTGAGAACCTTCCAGATAAAGGTATCTCTTCAGCGTCTTTACCTGTGGCATGATACTGGCACCCTTCCAATTGGGTTACAGGTTGGACCCCAAATCTATTCAGAAAAGGGGCATGTCGGTTAGATGATTACCACCAATAGTCTCAATTTTAGTGTTTAGTAAAGAATTTATATAGTTCTACTGATTTTTTGACTATCAGCTACAGTCACTCAGCTCAGTACAAAACTCAGCTAGTTCCATCAAAATTAGGACTGTCAGATAGAGTCACTCAGTAGACAGTATATCAGTTATCAGTTACATCAGTTAATTAGTATTCAGGCTTAGTTTTCAGAATTATCTCAATTTCAGTTATAGTTCACGTATTCATGCATGTACTCTTATTTAGTCTTACTCATGTTATTCAGTTATTATCGTTCATGCATATGAACCCATGCATTCAGCCTTACCTCACTTTGCATACCAGTACATTCACACGTATCGATGCATACTTTTATTTTGCACTATTGTGTTTTATACCATAAGTTTAGATGTACGAGCCACAGAGCATTCTTAGAAGACTAGACTTTCAGCAGACAGACTAGCTGTAAGTCCTCATCATTCAAGGATATTGTTTTATTTTATTATCTCATTAGATTCACATTTTAGTAGATGGAGTTAGTTGGGGGATTATCCCATCAACTCCTTATTCAGATAGTTTAGTTTTAGAGGCTTTTCAGACTAGATATCCAGAAAGTATTCAGTATTTCAATTTCTGATGTGTTGTTAGATTTATCATTTCTCTTTATCAGTATTACTGTTTTGAACCTTATGGAATTTCATCCCATTATTCTACATTATATAGTATTATTACTCATTTATTACAGTAGGTACTCGGGATTATGAGTACCTTGTAGCGTCGGGGGTACCATACTCGAGGTATTTTGGTCTTTTTCCCTCGACTTTCAGCACCCAAAACATAAAATTTAGCCCTTTAGTGGCATAATACAATCATTATTCATTAAATCCTCAAGAACAAATTTTAGAGATTTCACTGTCAATCTTACCAAATTCATTTAATAAGGTATGTAAAGTGTTCATCCAAGGGTTCCTTCCATCCCTGGAGTTCAAAAAATCTTTTTCCAACTTGAATTTAAGATTTCCATGTTGTGTATTAGATTATGTTCATGATGATGTTGTGGTATGGTTTCCTAGTTGGGATCTTTATTGAATTTCATGAAAGTATGTTAGCATGTGGGTTGAACTATATTTTCCCCCAGTTGAAAACACTTTAATTGTGGATAAATGGTTGTAGTCATAATGCATCAATATGGTATTCATGTCCAAGTTCAAGATTATGCCTTCTAGGTGTTTGATAAAATGCTAAATTGAGATTATGGAGCTTTTATAATTCTTTGGTGGTCTAAATGATGAACTTATGCTATACCCACATGTTCACAATGTTTTCCATGCTAAAGCTATACTTTGTATGAGTTTGATGGAATGCTCTTGAGATTGATTTAATGAAATTATAAGATGTTAGCATGCTTTCCTATTCATGTGCAAGTTCTAACTTTTAAGTGATTGATAAAATGCCTTATAGATTGTATTGTGAGTTGTTGACTAGTGTCAAGTATTCAAAAATTGTCATGTCTTTCTATTTTATGCTATCGAGTCCTGGGGGTATTTTATACCCAATAATTTAGCTGTGTGCCTAGAGCCAGTGTCAGTTATAGAATAGTCTCAGTCATGTCATGATCAATAGTACTCTAGTTCAGTTACAGAACATAGGAAAATTCAGTATCATTCCAGTCCCATATAGTATTCAGTTCAGTCCTCAGTAAACCCAGTCTAATAACAGAACTTAGTAGTATTCCGTCAGTTAATAGAACTCAACAAAAATCCACTCAGTTCAGTTAATCGGTGTAATCAGTTACAGATCTGTCCAACCAAGTATGAAATAGGAAATCAGTTAGTGTCTATTTAGTTGGGATTAGGATTCAGCACCGAGTGAACCCAAGGACGGGGACTCACCTGCCAGCTGAGGGTATGATGCTTAGAAGCCATCCTTTCATTCCAAAACTATGTAGCCAGCGTAGGTTGAGACATCAAAACCTGCTAGTTGAGGGTTGATAAGGTGGCTTAACCTGATAGTTGAGGGTCCCACCATTTTTATTTGAGAACCTTCCAGATGGGGTATCTCTTCTGTGTCTTTACCCGTGGCACGGTACTGATACCATTCCAACTGAGGTTACAAGTTGGACCCCAAATCTATTCTGAAAAGAGGAATGTCTGTTAGATGATTACCTCCCACAGTCTCAATCTCAGTCTTCAGTAAAGAACTCATATAGTTCTAGAAATTTTAGGACTGTTAGATATAGATACTCAACTCAGTACGGAACTCATCTAGTTCCATCAAAATCAGGACTGTCAGACATAGTCACTCAGTAGACAGTCTATCAGTTATCAGTTACATTAGTTTATCAGTGTTCAGGCTTAGTGTTTTGCATTATCTCAATTTCAGTTATAGTTCACGTATCTATGTATGTACTTTCATTCAGTCATACTGATGTTATTCAGTTATTATCATTCATGCATATGAACCCATGCATTCAGCCTTACCTCACTTTGCATACCAGTATATTCACATGTGATGACACATACTTTTTTTTTGCGCTATGGTGTTTTATACCATAGATTCAGACATACAGGCCCTGAGCATGCTTAATAGATCAGACTTTGATCAGACAAACTAGCAGTAAGTCCTCATTATTCGAGGATGTTCTTTTATTTTATTATCTTATTTGATTCAGCATTTCAGTAGATAGAGTTAGTTGGGGGATTGTGCCATCAACTCCTTATTCAGAAAGTTCTATTTTAGAGGTTTTCCAGACTAGATGTTCAGATAATATTTAGTATTTTAGATTCTGATGTGTTATCAGATTTTATCATTTCTCTTTATCAGTATTACATTTTTGAACCTTATGGCATTTCATCCCATTATTCCGCATTATACAGTATTATTACTTAGTTATTGCAGCAGGTACCAGTCATGGGTTAGCTTGTGGTCCTTCGGGATTATGAGCACCGTGTAGCATCCAGGGCACCAGACACGGGGCATTATAGTTTGACCTGATTCCTGTCCAATGGGATACGTTGGCGTCACAACGACTTGGTCATATCACCCAAGAAATAAAAACCGCGGTAGAATTTTTGAGAAGGTATCTCAAAAAATTCAATAGATAAAGATCATCCTCTAGCTAGCCAAATTAAATTTTGAGATATCACTAACTAGGGCAGAAATTTTGAGGCAGACCTCAAAATCTCAAATTTCTACCATACTGTACTACAGAGTTCAAAGATGACAACAAAGATTTCAGAGCCGAAAGAGTATAGTCAAATTCATGAACCTCCATCTGCGAAAGATCAACGCCTCGAGCCAAGAATGTTCACTAAATCTCGTATATGACATAACTTATTTGACAAAGACTCCTCCCAATCTTATAAAAGATTTTTTAAAATTCAATTATTTGTAAAAGTACATACTTTAAATTAATTTATGCTCTTATTTAGCCTTACACCCACCAACCCAGGGATTCGAAGTAGAAGTTAAAATATGACAAATGCATGAAGAAGATGAGAACCCGATGATGGCGATGACAGGAGATGAAGACCGAGGAAGTCAACACAGATCAATTTTACCAAAAACTAATGTTTTTTCTTTGGACGCAGGTTATCTTGAAGCCAACAAAAAGCAATAAAAGTGTCGATTATTCACTATAGTCCTTTGGTCTAAATAAATACAAAGAAGCCAAACATCTCAAGCCCGATAAGAAAGAACCAGGATGGTCGGGATATAAAAATAGTTAAGTTTCCTAAAACTAATAGGTTTTCTATGGCTGTAGGTATCATTAAACGTGGAAAACAAAATGGTGACTTACTCACATCCCTAGAAAATCAAGGATGGATGTTTGAAATGGTACATACAGAAGGTCAACATGCTAGTGGAATGATCAAGGTGATGTTTTCTACAATCACTATACAGTTATTTTCATTCCTTCTCTTCTTCCTATTGCATAATATCATGCCGAGAGGGCTATGCCTAAAAGGCCATGCTGAGATGCTCATGCCAAGAGGTCCATGCCGATAGGGCCATACAAAGAGGGCCATGCCATAAGGGTCATGTCAAAAGGGGCATGCCAAGAGGACCATGTCGTAAGGGTCATGTCCTGAAAACTATATTGCCTTCTTGGACTAGTTTTAGAGAGATGATAATCCAAGGGAATATCCATATTGTATATAATGCCTATGATTAATTCAAAGTCTTCTTTATCTATTAATCACACAAAGACAAAAGTGTCCATCGTGGAAGGATATTATGAAGCATTTCCATATATATCCAGTAATCAGGCAAAGACAAAAAAGTCTGGTATTAAAGGATATTCTGAAGCATCCATATCAAATAAAATCATGCAAAGGCAAAATAGTTTGGTGTTGAGAGATACTCATCAGCCTCAAGTGCATCAATCTCCAAAAATTTAATGGCATTCACTATTAGATCTCAAGAAATATATGGTTTAAAAGAAGTTTATAAGTCATTATTCAAAAATGTACGTCGTACTAGATTTTTTTGAGAATTAACAATACAAGGATCATCTATAAGTCATATTATTTAAAATAGGATAGTGTGTGAGATTACCTATAAGTTAATAGAATATGGGTCATCCATAAGCCACAACAACATCCTAATTAGATAGTGTGCAAGGTTACCCAAAGATCGATAGTTTGAAGGTCGTCCATAAGTCACAACTAAATCCTTATCGAAAAATATGCAAGATTATAAAAATTGATAGGTCCAAGGGTTCTCTATAAGCCATGTCATATCCAAGATCGATTATGCATAGGATTACCCAAAGACTACCAATTTGAGAGATATCTATAAGCCATATTGTATCCAAGGTCGAATAATGTATAGGATTACTCATAATCTAGAAACTCAAAAGATATCTATAAGTTACCTCATATCCAACATCAAATAATATGTAAGATTATCCAAAGATTGAAAATTCAAGGGAAATATATAAGTCGTATCGATACGAAAGATGCGCAAGACTGACCCCAGGTCACATACAAAGGACCATTATCGATAGCCGAAGGGGTTATCATTCCACATACAACAAGCATTATAGTTGAACAAAGGGTTTACATATCAGCATATGGCTATGCGGTTGCAGGGACTGCTCAATACGTGTCGTCGGTGCCCAAGAGGGCCACCCCACTTTGAAAAAAATTCTCAACCATCAAAACAACTATTTTATCCAATAACAAAGGGGTTGTTGTGCCGATTATCACAAGAATTGTATTCCTCCAATGGGTACATGAAAGGATAACGTATTTTTCAAATAGAAACTCATGCAGAGATATGGTAAAAAACTATAAACCCCTTAGTGAATTATGTTTATCACTAACAATTTTGTTTGAGTTATTGTTGAGAGCATCCAAGACGATGAAAATCTCAAATCAAAACGTCAGGCGTGGAAGACTCCAAAAAGGACATAGAACAATGTGGAACTTTTTCTTAGCAGTGAACTGGGAAATAGTCCGAAGAGGAATACCAAACTCTTTGGAGTATTTCTAAACTCACGCCGAATGTAACTTTAATTTTCCTTCAAATTCGTGTGTCATACACCTAGAACTTTGGGAATTATGTCTATGTCGCTCATATTTACACGTGTGAGTGCCCTACATTTTGTAATTGAGCTAATCACAAACCTCTAAATCGTAGCTTGATTGCCTGTAACCCATCCTGAGCCAAAAGTCGTCTTCTCATAAAGGACTATCTTTTTCACCGATTGAGTCAAACTACAAGCAATTTAATTCTCTGAGTATCAGGGATATGTAGACTGAGCTCTATATAGAAAACTTGATGGCATTCCAACCTTCCCCCAAATCTCCTTATTCCCCAGCCTTTCAATTTTATCAAAATTCGAGAACTGAAATAGCTTAAGAATTTTTTGAAAATAGTGCTTAAAAATCAAGCTTTATGAACTACAAATGGCTTGAATTCATGTAGGAAACCTGATAATGGAGTCCAGCGATAACTCCATGAAACTTGTGCGAAAATAAATCTCTTTTAGAAATAAATTTGTGGTCGGATAAAAATAAGGAATGTCAAGCTCCCTTTGCCCAGGGTTACTTGAATTCACCCTACACAAAGGGAGGTGACAGTTGATGACACCTAATTTAGCCCTCCATGACTAAATTTAATCCTAGGTTCCTTTAATTTTCAATAAAATTAAAATATTTATTTCATTTGAAAAAATGCGCTCTAAAATATTTATTTGGGTTAATTTTTTCATTTAAGTGACGATTATATGTTTTTGTATTTACATATACGAGAAAATATAAATTTTGTTACTTAGACAAATATTTTTATCAAAGATAATTTATTTGGATGAATATGTTTTGTTTTTATTAAATCAAGAAGCTCGGGGTTAAACAAGATATTAATACGTATCGAATTTCAATTTAATTTGGCTAATCTATTAAATTTCATCATAATTGAGATCAAATGGGTCACAATTATAATGCAATTGGCCAAATGATTTTCAGTTCAGCCAAAAATTAAATAGAATAGGATATTCTAATTGGGGTTATTTTTTTTAATAACCCCCCCAAAACCTAATCCTAATTAATTTTGGACTTCCCCAGCCGCTAGCCGCCCCATTCCCTTTCACCCTTAGCCATCCCAATGCAACATCCACAATACATGACCCAACTCTTTTCCCATCTCCCTATTAACATCGAACAACGACAAAACTCAATCCCGCACCAACAAAACAAATGACATCAACACAACAACAATAATGCAATATCAGCATAATAGCTTTGACCAAACAAACTCCCGAAAGCAATCCAGCACCAAAAACTGACCCAATTCCAACCCGAATCAATAACAATCAACGTACAACAACAGCAACCCACAAACTTTGACCCAAATTAATCCGAACCAACCAAATGATGAACACCAAACAATGACCCTTAAATCATAGAAAATCTCTCTCTCTATCTTATCTCTACAATTTTACAGACCTAGAGACATCGTTGTTGACTTTTGGCTCAAGATTGTGTGTCTTCGATTCCAAAATCCAATCCAAACCAGAAGGTGTAAATTCAAATTCAAATTTTAGGGATATGTTTCTCTATTTTAAAGATGAAAAAAAATCAATATCTTCCCCTATAAGTAGGGATTAAGGGTAAAAATACAAGTAGGAGGATTTTTTTTGGGGAAAAACTTAGAGATTCAAGAGGCGCGGGCTTCTAATTTCACTTAACCAAAAACTATCGAAGAACACTAAAAAAAATCAAAATTTGAAAACTTATTGGAATTCCAGTTATCGGAATCGAGTCTAGGTGAAAGTTACATCGTTGAGCCCATTTTTCCCGTTCACTACCCACAAAAAAAATTGAGCACATCTTCCTTGTTTTAGTGGATTGTTCTTCAACTTTTTCTTCTTAGACTTCTCTCATAATCAAAATTGCTGAGACTTTTTACTTGTAGAAATCAAGAATTTTATTGTTTTTTTCTAGTTGTAATCTAGACTCCAATGTGAGTGAAATGGTGTGTATTGATTAAATTTCGAAGATCACATTCTTTGTCTTGTGTTATTGTCTATATGTTGTATGCCACTATTTTAGATCTGTACAAAATACATTGTCATTGTGAAATCTATCCTTTAGCGATCAAGTTCCAATATGACGTATAAGAAAGGTAAACCGAAGGAGTACTATTTTTCTATCTTCAATTGGAAATGTTTTTAGCATAATTTTACTTTGACATAAGATGGAGTTGGTATAGTTTAATGAAACCATTTCCTAAAGTATTCACTTTAGATGTCTTATGTGAGTATTTTATAATAGTAGAATTCTGGAAGTAATGTAAATATTGTTCTATATGAACATGTGGGGTTAAGGATGATTGTGCATTGTTTATGACTAATATTTTGCTACTAGTTTTCTTATTTTCTACTCTATTCTTCTATTTATTGTTTATTTTTATTTAAAAATTGAAATGAGATTTTTCATGCATTTTTGTTATCTCCGAAAAGCAAATAACTTTGAAATGATTCTCCAGATCTAACATTTCTACGGTTTGTCATAATATAATGTTGGAACTATGAATAGTTTGAAGATCTATGGAATGTAAATGTGAAGTTGTTAACATTGGTCTCTTAGTTTTGTTTCAATTATCATAGTATCTTCTTTGGTGTTTGAAATACTTATTCTCCAAGTTTTGTTTCAATTCTCATAGTATATGCTTTGGTGTTTGAATTATATGGATTAAACTTTGAGTGACATCATTTATTTCCCTTCGTTCTTTCACTTTGGATAAATTATTTTGAACTTGTACTAATTTGATGTCTTTTCCTTGACACACGTGATTTTACCAAGTCCATCGACTCCATTCTCCCCCTTGTCATCTATGGGACCAAATCCCATTTCTCCGAGTCAAAACTTCGCATCAAGGTCCTAAAAATGGACCAAAAGACAAGAAATAAGGCTGTATACCCCAATGTACAGTAATATACAGGGGATATACAATGAAAGACGGGGAGGTGTAGTTGGTGTATAAGTGGAAGGCTAAAATATGCAATACATGGATGATATACATCATATATACAAAAAATGCAGGAGGAAAATAGCGTAGTTTATAGCAAATATACATGGGAAAATGGATTGAAAATCCATGAAATTCAGGCCCAAAAGATGCGCAGCCCACTAATGGGCCAAAAGGGCCCAATTTTAACTCCTTCTTTATTTCCTATTCTTATTTATTTGTATTTGCTTGAACACTCTAACTAACTAATTTAGATCAATCCCCTAAGTTGTTACCATTTTATTTATCAGGCATTTTAGTCAATTCATAATTTTCTCACCTAATGTGTCTCGTATAAATGAATTAAAATGGTTACTTTTGATTTTCCTCCCTAAAATTAAGCCTAAAAGAAATTGTTAAATATTTTATTTAAAATGACTTTTATTTTGTTCATATGACTAGTAGCCTATTTGGACTAAAATAATTTCCCTCAAACCCAGAAAACTATTTTTCTCATAAATTCTAACTTTTCATAATTGATAAACAACTTTTAACATGACATTCTCTTAACATTTTTTTCAAAAATGCTATTTTGCAACAAAATGACCATTTCTAAGACAATAATAATAATAATAAGTAATTGTATAATTATCATTTTCCATAAAAATCAACTTATTTCCTCTTTAAATTTAAACGTGCAACCCATTTTAGATAGATTTTTTTTAAAAAAGAATTCAAGTAAATATTTCATAATTTCTCTAAAAAACAAATTACAAATTAAGTAAAAATTTCCCAATCAGCATGTTCCCTGATTGTTTTCTCAAATTCTAGCTTTTTCGTGATTAAATAAAATATTTTTTCTTAAGCGAGATATTTCATAATATTTCTCAAATTAGACAGAATATCTCATAATAATAGTGAATTAAGTAGGATATATCGTAGCCCTTTTCCCTAATTCAAGTAGACTATTTCTCATTTGAATTAACAAATGCCATTTTAGATTTGTGGATAAATAATTTTAATATTTAAAAATCAACCTTTTTGCAAAGTTAGTCATCCTTTTTTTAAGTTAGTCAAAAATTATCTTTTGGTGAATTGTTCTAAACGCATGTTCCAAAGTCCCTTAAAAACCTACGTATGACGTTAATTGAACCCTTACTCGATTTCTCTTGTGTCAAAGATTTATTTTTATTTTGAGTCTTTAAAATATTGTTAAGTTTTCTTGATATTTTCTATAAAAATCAAGTGGCGACTCTGTAATTTCTTTAAATTAATTTTGAAAGATTTTCTTGAATTTTTGAAATTGTTTCAAAAAGGTCAAAATCATTTTCTTTTAAATAAAACCCAAAAAATGATAAAACAACATGCACAACTCCTTTAAAAATAAGAGGGGCCTACCTTTTAAAATATGCGATCAAGTTTGATTGTGTGCTTATCTGAGTGATTGATAGATAAAAAGAATGAGAATGTAGAACATAAACAATAAGAAAAGCAAGATATATTTGATGATAAATTGGATGATGTAGACATAAATATTCTACATAATGATGAGAGTGGAGATCAAGTGAAGGTGAATGAGAATCAAACACCTAAGCCCATTGTTGCGAGCAATACAGTGGGTAGTTCTCAATCAACACAGTCGAGAAATCTTCAAGATAATGAGATCCATTTTTAAAAGGGAATGACATTCAAAAATAAGGAAGAACTAGTCACTTCATTGAATATTGCTTGCTTGAAAAAAAAATTCTTACTAAAGAAGGTGATTAATTCGCACCATGTGTATTGTTTTAGATGTGCTCATCTAGAGTGCAAGTGATGGTTAAGGATTGTGAAATACTTAAGTTCTAACAGATTCATCATTAAAACTTATAAAAAGTATCACTCATATGGTTTGGAGCATATTACGTGTCATAATTTGCACACACGGTAAAGGTCATCAACAAATACTTCCAAATAGATCCCCCAATGGAAAAAAGGTCCTTTTATAAGAGATATAGTCAATGAAATCCCTACAGAATTGAGTTGTAAAGTGAGTCATTGAAATATTTATAAGGGCATGGAAATTGTCAAGTCTTTAGTTAAGGGAACACATGAGTACGAGTATGTATGTTTGATGCCTACTGTGACATGCTTGAGTCCACAAATCCCAAAAGCAAGACATTGAAAAATGATGAAAATGGAAGGTTCAAGTACATTTTTATAGCCTATGGTGCTTAAATTCTTGGTCTTCAACAATTGTGAAAAGTCATAGCCATCGATGGGATATTCCTGAGGAGCGAGTATGAAGGATCTTTATTATCGGCGATGGTACAGGATGCAGAGAATCACATATTTTCTGACGTTTTTGTGTAGTGGACAAAAAATATAATGCCTCATGTCAATATTTTTTTGAACAAATGTGAATTTGTGTAAATGATACCGATAAGATGTGCATAATTTTGAATAGGCATCCAAGTATTAAAAATATGGGTTTAATTTTCTACGCTTCAGCTCACTTTGGTTGTTTCATAAGGCACCTTGGGGGAAATATTCGAAACAACTATCACAACTCAAAGGTTGTGTCTTATTTTGATAAAGCAGCTAAAGCGTATGATAGAGCAAAGTTTTTTATCATTACAATCAAAAAAGGGATATGGTGCCCAAGGCAACACAACATCTCAAACGTGTCAATTTTGAGAGATGGAGTTGAGTATTTTGTCCAAAAAAATAGGTACATTATTATAAATTTAATGTCTTGTTTGATTTTATTGTAGTACTATGTTGTACTAAGTGATTTTCTCGTATAAGTATAATCTTATGACGTCAAACATAGTTGAATCGGTTAATGCCATATTTGATGAAATAAACAAGAGGTTTGCCATATTATTTCATGAGAGGCATATGGAGTTGGTGAAATCATGAAACAGAGTTGTTCTTTCAATGGAAAAACAAATATATATCAAAATGCGTAACTTCGAAGAATCAGTTATTGGCCAATCAAATAGCCAATTACAAGTTTAGTATCAAAGGTCATGGTGATGTTGCCACGATCGATCTTCAAAGAAGAACTTGTACATGTAGATTTTTTGACTTGGACACAATACCTTGTTCACATGTTATGCCAGCCGCTTCGAGCCCAATATGGTGCAAAATCTAGAAATCAAATTTATAAGTACTCGTCTCCTTATTATTCAGTGGATAAGGACATAGTGACATATTGTGAGGATATTAATCTGGTGCCTTCTGAATATTCTTGGGTTGTTCCTATAGTGATTTTGAAGAGAGAAATACCTTCTCCATATGTTGACCCAAGCAACAACAAACCAGTAAGAAGGCGATATAAGAGGAGAAATAGAATCTAAGAATCATTTCCAACAAGAAAAATAAGTGCTTCATATGTAAGAATATTGGCCACAAAAGAACTACATTCCCATATCGAAATACACCATGATAGTTGTAATAGTAAATAGTTTAGTTGTTGTAATAGTAAAGTCTCGTGTTGTTGTTTGGTTTAGTTCTGAACTTGATAATTTTAACTCATTTTTGGTAATGTACATTATTAATTATATAAAATATGTTTTCATTTATGATCCAACAATAAAGTTTTGCAACAATAAAAAAGGTAATAGGAAATTAAATAAATATAATAGGCTACAAAAATATTTTTAATAGATTACCTATATATTGCAACAGATTGCTTATCTATTGCAACAGATGGGTCATCTATTAGAAGAAATCAAAATAGTTCTTGCAACTAGATTGTGTTCTTCGAATAGATGACCCATCTATTGCCATAATGGGTCATTTACTGGAAAAATGCAAAACAATTTCTTGCACTACATTGTTGTAATAATTGGGTTATCTGTTGGAAAAAATGAAAAAAAAGTCCTTTCTACAAGACTGTTTACTACAAATAGATGCCCTATCAGTTGCAACATATAGGCCATTTATGAGAAGAACTTAAAACAGTTCTTGCTACTGGATTGAGTTCTCCCAATACATGACCCATCCGTTGCAAAAAATGGGTTATCTTTTGGAAGAACTCAAAATTAGTTCTTGTACTATATTGTGTCCTCCCAACAGATGGCCTATATGTAACAATAGATGACCCATCTGTTGGAAGAAATCAAAGTAGTCCTTCCTACTGGATTGGGTACTCCCAAGAGATGACTAATATATTGCAATAGATGGGCTTTCTATTGGAAGAACTCAAAATTATTCTTGCTACTGGATTGAGTTCTCCCAATAGATGACCCATCTGTTGAAAAGACGGGTCATCTGTTGGAAGAACTCAAAATAGTCCCTACTACTAGATTATGTCCTCCCAGCAGATGACCAACTGGTTGTACTAGATAAGTCATCTGTTAGAAGAGATCTAAACTCATGATGTTTTATTTTTTTTCTTTCTAATAAATGGGTAATTTCTGTTGTAACAGATGACCTATCTGTTGGAAGAACTCAATCCAGTAGCAAAAACTGTTTTGATTCTTCCAAAAGATTAGTCATCTATTGCAACAGATGTCTATATCTGTTTGATAATTTCCAATAAATTAGTAATTTGTTGCAACATATTAGTCATCTATTGCAACAAATGTCTATATCTGTTTGACTAATTTAAATTTTTTTGGTTAAACATCTGGAATAAAATTGTCAATTGACTAATATGATGTGAAATGATTTATATTAAGCCATTTTTAGTAATAACTTAATTGATTAAACTAAAATTAAAGATGAATTAATAAGTTCAATTACAATTTCATTAATTTCATAACCATTACATGATCAACTAAGTGTGTTCATCCTGAATAGATTTGTCAATTGACTAATTTGATGTGAAATAATTTATATTAAGCCATTATTTAGTACTAAGTAAATAGATTAACTAAAATTACAGATTAATTAAGAATTTCAATTACTATTTCATTAATTTCATAGAAATTACATGATTAACTAAGTGTATTCGTCCTGAATAGAGTAGTCAATTGACTAATTTGATGTGAAATAATTTATATTAAGACATTATTGATAATAACTAAATTGTTTTAACTAAAACTAAAGATGAATTAATAAGTTCAATTACAATTTCATTAATTTCATAGCAGTTAGATGATCAACTAAGTGTATTCATCCTGAATAGAGTTGTCAATTGACTAATTTGATGTGAAATGATTTATATTAGCTATTATTAGCAATAACTTAATTTTTTTAACTAAAACTAAATATGAATCTATAAGTTCAGTTATAAATTCATTAATTTCATAGCAATGACATGATCAACTAAGCGTATTCATCCTTAATAAAGTTGCCAACTGACTAATTTGATGTGAAATAATTTATATTAAGTCATTATTAGTAATAAATTAATTTATTTAACTAAAATTAAAGATTAATTCATATGTCCAATAACAATTTCATCAATTTGATAGTAATTACATGATCAATTAAGTGTATTCGTCCTGAATAGAATCGTCAATTGACTAATATGATGTGAAATGATTTATATTAAGACATTATTAGTAATAACTTAATTGATAACTAAAATTAAAGATGAATTAATAAGTTCAATTACAATTTCATTAATTTGTTAGTAGTTACATGATCAACTAAGTGTATTCGTCTTGAATAGAGTTGTCAATTGACTAATTTGATGTGAAATAATTTATATTAGATTATTATTAGTAATAAATATATTGATTTAACTAAAATTATCTCTCAATTAATGAGTTCAATTGCAACTTTAATGAATTATATTATAAATGCATGATCATCTAAGTGTATAACTTATTGTAAAAGATTTAATCTGTTGCAGCAGATGTCTACATCTGTTTGATAATTTCCAACAGATGATGACCCATCTATTACAATAGGTGTCCTTATTTATTTGGTCATTTCCAACAGATGACTCATCTGGTGTAACAGATGTATATATCTGCTTGATAATTTTCTATTGCAATAAATAATGCATCTGTTGCAATATAAAAATATATGTGTTTAATATATGAGATATTTGTTGCAACAGGTTACTCATCTATTGCATTATGCAATAAACTTTATATTTGTTTAATCTCTTCTAATAGATGGGTCACCTGTTGCCATAGGTTAGTCATCTGTTGCATTATGTATATGTCTATAGCTATAATGCACTTGTTGCAATATTTGAACTTAGTAATTATTTTTTGTAATAATTCATAAGTTTTCAAATTTAAGGATATAATAGAATTTATTACAAAACAAATGGACTTTAGTTTAAACAATACAATTAACTAAAATACTAAAAATAAAAATTATCATCAATAATTTTTATACACACAAGATAAATAAATTACAAGGCAAATCAGAGATCCAAACTTTTATAGTGTACCCCAGCAGCCCAGACATGTTGCATCATTGCCACTGAATTTACATTCAATAAGGTATTTGGAGTTATCATTTCAGTGCCGATTAGCAAACATTCAATAAATACAAGCGTGTATGACCCCCGCACACGGTACCAATCTCATTTTTTGGGAAGACCTTTGTTTTGACATTCAAAAAACCAACTATTGTTGAGCAACTTCTCTAGAAAATGATTCATTATGCCACTTTGTTTCAATAATTTTAGGAAAAAGTCTAATAGTGGCTACATACAAAGAAAAAATTCCCATTCCTTGAAGACTGGTAAGTTGCCGTCGTAAACATTCATGACTCTCTCCTTGAGGAGGATCTCAAGAACACAAAATAATTATTCTTCAAGTTCATGATTGTAAGAATTCTCTTTTCCCTGATCAAATCCATAACATATGAAAATTCCCTCTTCCTTCTATAATAGTCAATCACATCTTCATCCCATACCAACTCAAAAACTAACTTCTCAAATTGTTTTGGCACTGGGAGTTGTAGCTTCTTTACTAAGTTCGTTGTACCTACCTAAGAAGTTATTATAGAAGTTGAGGTCCATGATCCTATCCCCCAATATCATAATACTCTTTGTATTTGAGGCGTCTTGCCCTTATGAGGCAAAGAATTTCATCAACATACTATGATATATCAGGACAAATTTTAAATAAGTTAGTAACTTATTAAAAATAATTGGAAAGATACAACAGATGGACTATCTTTTTTAATAGATGGTCCATCTGTTGCATAGGTTCTCTAAACCTATTAACAAATTACCCATCTACTGCAACTTATGCAATAGATGGTCAATCTGTTGCAAGAAATGAGTAATCTGTTGCATAGCTTTTGTGAACCTGCGTTAACAGAATACCTAATCTACTGCAACTTATGCAGTAGATGGTTAATCCATTAAAATAAATAATATAAAATGTAAGAAATAAAATAAATAGAAGGTTATAAAAAGTAAACTTACCAAGTCCTCATACCACACCATCATGTTTGTCATGTTCTTGAAGTCTAGTGGGAAAGTGTATTCATGCTAAACTGTTGTGAGGACCTTTTGGATTTTATGTAATCCATTAGAGAAGAAATATTTTTAGCGTCAAACAACTTGTATATGTTCACCTTCTTCATTGGTCCTTGCTCTCCAGTGGCCCCTTGAATATTGTAAGGGGCCACTTAAACAAACTCAACATTGGAAGGAGGAGGAGTTGAAATTTTTCTTGATTTAATACTTGAGAGTTCCTTTGTAATTGCTTTTTTCTTCGTGAAGAGCTTCAATGGAGTGATAAGATCTGTCAACTTCCTTGATGTTGTGACACCTCTCTTGGATGTAAATTTTTGGTAACAATAGTCAGAGCATCTATTTTTGTAATGAGTTCATCATGTCTGTACATACAATTTTGGCATTTACAAACATAATATAAGCTTAAAGAGGGACCACTGAAAGGGGTGAGTCCAATACCATATTCATGGTAAACTTGGTTTTAAACAAATTTTTCCCATGAGCATCAGCAACATACTCATCAAAATTCCTGGCACCAACATCAACATGCCTGGCCCCAACATAACCAACTTCACCAGCAGCACCATTACCAACTCCAATACCAATACCAACACTATCACTATCACCATTAATAACACTACCACCACTATCATCACCCAAATGTTTTATAGCGGTTAGTCATCAAGACCCTCAATATAATGCTCAGCTGGAAAAAACTAACCTTCCTTAGCTACTCTTTTGATGGCTTTTGCTCTAGCCAATTCTTTCTTTATAAAATTCACTGTTGGGTCTGATTTTGTTTGAACAATACTTAGAGTAACCAAAGAATGCATCTCTAACTCTTTCTCAGAAGGTACAAGCCATGGATACACAAACTATAAATAAAAGTAGATATGCTAAAATTAAATAAAAGTTTGCAGTAAATTGGGTAATATGTTAACACAGAAAATCTATGCAATAGATGGGAAATTTGTTGCAATAGATAGGTAATTTGTTGCAACTAATGGATAATCTATTGCACTAGATTACTCATTTATTGTAACAAATTACTTATCTATTGCATAAGTTGTAGTAGATGGGTAACCTATTAACACAGGTTCAGAGAACCTAAGCAATAGATGGGAATCTATTGAAATAGATGACTCATCTATTGTAATAAATACCAATTCATTTTAATATATTACCCAAGATGGGTAATCTACAGAGATAAGTTGCAACAAATGAACTATCTTTTGCAACTGATGGGTCTTAACTTGCATACTGAGGCCATCAGTTCCTTATCAGTTCAGTTTAATGCCAGGTTGCTCGACCACTAAGGCCATTCACCTTGTGAGGAGATTAGTAGAGCAATTTTGGGAGAGAAAAAAGGACTTACCCATGGTGTTTAAGGACTTGCACATGGTGTTTATCGATCTAGTGAAGGCTTATAATAGAGTTTTGAGGGAGATTCTGTAAAGGTGCTTGAAGGCTAGCGAAGTGCTTGTGGATACACTAGGTCAATTCAGGACATGTATGATGGGGTAAAGAGTCATGTGAGGAAGGTATATAGGGATTCGTAGCACTTTTCAGTTTTAGTATGGCTGCACTAGGGATCAACTCTTTGCCCATTTTTATTTTCCTCGGTGATGGATGTTTTAACGCGACATATTCAAGGATAGGTGGCTTGTGTATGTTATTTAGGGATAATGTGGTACTGATCGATGAGACTCGGGGAGGAGTTAGTGATAAGTTAGAGATTTGGAGACAGACGCTTGAGTCTAAAGGATTTCGGTTGAGTAGAACCAAGATGGAGTATTTGGAGTGTAAGTTTAGTGAGGAGTCGCAAGAGGATGGAGTGGTGGTGAATCTTGAATCACAGGTCATTTAAAAGATGGAGAGTTTCAAGTATCTGGGGTCTATATTTCATGGCAATGATGAGATTGATGAGGATGTCACATATTGTACTGGGGTAGGGTGGTTGAAATAAAGGCTTACTTCGAGAGTCTTATATGATAAGAAGGTACCCCCTAAGCTTAAAGAAAAGTTATATCGCGTGGCAGTCCGTCCAACTATGTTTTTTGGAGCGAAATGTTGGCCAATTAAGAACTCCCACATCCAAAAGTTGAAGGTGGCAGAGACGCGAATGTTATGATGGATGTGTGGACTTATCAGGAAAGATAGGGTGAGGAATGATATTATTCAGGAAAAGGTGGGAGTTGATTTAGTGGAGGATAATACGCGAGGAGTAATGTTATGTTAGTTCAGGCATGGGATGAGGAGGGACTCGGGTGCTCCAGTGCGGAGGTATGAGACACTAGCTATGGATAGTTTTAGGGGGGTAAAGGTAGACCAAAGAAATATTTTAGGGAGGTGATTAGGAATGATATGGAGCATTTACAAATTGCGGAGGACAAGACCCTTGATAGGAAGTATGGAGTATGCGGATTAGGGTAGAGGTTAGGGGGTGGGAGTGCGTCGGTAACAATAAGGAAGCATTATTTTGTGTCTGTAGTTTTTATTCGTGGTGTTGTGTGATGTCTATGATTTCATTTATATAGTTCTTATTTTTATCTTGTGTTTGTAGTATTATCTTGTTGCTAGTGGTGTTAGCTTATTTTGCACTTAGCTTTTGTGTTTGTTATATTGTTATCGATTCTAAGACGGGGGTGTTTCAGAAACAACCTCTCTACTTCACCTGAGGTAGTGGTATGGTCTGCGTACACTCTACCCTCCCCAGACCCCACTATGTGGGAATAAACTGGGTATTCTTTTGTTTTTGTTGTTGTTGAGTAAAATTATTATACTTAAAAAATATCACGACCTAACCTTAGGCCTGGTCGTGATGGGTATCTTAGGCCCGCCATAGATCGGAGACCAACCCCCTAACCTATCCTCAAGAGAACAATAATAGTAATAATAATGCGAAAGCCACTTAAATAGAAATAAGAAGATGAATAAATAATTCAATGAAGACTAAAAGCTAAACAACAACACACCTGCATCTATCCACGAAAGCTGCTAAACCAGATTAATATCTAAGTCGGTACATGCCCTCGACTATGACCAAGAAAAATCCAAAAGTACTGAATCAATAAAGAAAGCTTAATGAAATAATAAGGCCTTCTGAAGGATGAAGGCTCACCACTTCATAGAAACTCAATAGACATACTAATCCACCTAACGCCACACAGGAGCAACAGAAAAGTCTTAAAACCCTGCATCATGAAATAATGTAGCATCCTAGGATGGTCAGTGGGATAAGCATTCGCATGTAATCAGAGAAAGTGATAAAATAATACCATGTACAAAATTAGTCAAAACTATTGCACACGTTCACATGTACATATATTAGATATCAGGATAGGGACAAGGGTCATGAACATGAAAGTTTAAAATCATTACCCAGACTGTGTATCTTGATCCATCCTAAAGGAACCCATGGGTTATATGGGTTCAGGTCCCCCTGCTAAAAGGGCCCCTATGCGTATCAATCGTACAAATCGAGGAATATCTGAGGAAAACTTAATCCAGCATAGGCAATAGTCTTCCCAAATATATATATATATATATATATATATGTATGTATGTGTCAAGAACATGGTCATATAGACCCCCAACGCCAACAACCACGGTTTCTAGTGGTCGTTCCCCGGAGTTACCTCTTCACGGTGAGCTACACAATATCCTTTAAGCCCAAATTAAAATCACTTTGCACATAATTCAAACTAGTAAACCAAGTGTCATTCATTAAGGTATTTACCACTTGATATCCTCATACCAATACACTTGCAAGCTAAATTAAATATGGCAAACCAATCCACGAAACCACTTTGACTCCCAAGTTCCATTAAAAACCAAACCGTCACCACTGAGGCCATCCAAATATATTTTTATATCCATTTATCCATTGATGCAATGCATTGAGTTCAAAAGTAAGTTAAACCATGCAATTTTTATAATTAGAATCAATTTCTCAAAGTGGGTTAAGGTTCATGCAATTCTAAGTCAAAATTCATCCAATTTGGGGAAACTCATATCCCCCATTACAACCATTTAAATAATGTACCAATTTAGTCCCAAAAACATCAATTTAAATCATGAAGAATCAATTCAAAATATGGGACAAGTAATTCAAGTAGTAACAACTAAAAGCCCTTAACCCAAATTCAAAACCCACAATTTAAATCTAATGAAATCCATTCAATTAATGCCACAATATAAAATTCAAGTTTAGGAAAGAGAAATATGCTTGTAAATACAAAAAGTTGAAGTCGATTTGAAGTTTGGAGTCCAAATGATAAATGTGCTGTGAAGCCCTTGAATGTTCTTGGGTTTTGAGTTTTAAGAGAGAATGGGTGATTTAGATTGTTGAAAACTAAAAAAGACTTATTTTATGTTTAAAGGTCGTACAAGGGGTAAAAGGACCAAAACTCCCTCACACAAGTGAAAAAAAAATTGGATGAAATTAACACACTGGCATGACACACAGTTATCTCGGGTTATCCTATGTACCACGCCAATATAGTGGAGGTTAACCTCCATGACACGGCCTTATGACGGACCCTCACTTCCTTGGGGTCCCAAAATGAACCCGAACCCCTTCCAAAAATTTCAAAACTTTTACCAAACACCCTATTAATATCCCTAAACACAATTCAAGTAAAAAATCATTATTATGCACGCAGAAAGGTAACAAAACAAAGTGATCAAAGTTTTGAAGGATCTTACATTATCCCCCCTTAGGATCATTCATCCCCGAATGATGAGTTATGAAACTTTAACTTGAGGATAGCAAGAATACACCAGAATCAAATGAAAATTTCAGAAAGTAACAAGAGGAAAATGAGAATTATACCTTAGAACTTCATTCAACCCGGGGAAAAAGAATGGTTATTTGGCCTTCATATCTTCCACAGCTTCCCAAGTAGCCTCTTCTACCTTTTGATTCCTCCAAAAAAACTACACCAAAGCTACATCCTTGGTCCTCAACCTATGAACTTTTCTATCCAATATTTCAATCGGGACTTCCTCAAAACAAGGAATCTGTAACACCAACATCTTCAATAGGCAATATTAAGGAAGGATCATCCACAGACTTTTTTAGCATGGTCACATGAAGCATAGGATGAATGGAACCCAAATTCGCAAGAAAATCCAACTCATAAGCGATATTCCTAATCATCGTCAAAATTTGATACAGACCAATGTAATAGTAACTAAGATTCCCTATCTTGCCAAATCTCATGACTCTTTTCATGGAGACACCTTCAAAAATACCCAATCACTTATTTCAAACTCCAATTCTCTTTGCCTCACATTCGCATAATACTTTTGGTGACTCTGAGCAATATTAAATCCTTCTCTAATTACCTTTACCTTCTCCATGGCTTGGTGAACCAATTTAGGACCAAACAACCTAGTCTCACCAATCTCAAACTATCCAATTATAGACCTACACCTCTTGCCATAAAGAGCACCAATAGAAGTCATCTGAATGCTCTAATGATAATTGTTGTTGTATGCAAACTCAGTAAGAGGCAAATGATCAACCTAGCTATCCTTAAACTCAATCACATTTATCATATCCTTCAAAGTTTGAATGGTACGTTCTTCTTACCTATCCATTTGAGGGTGGAAAGCGGTGCTAAGGTTAACCTTTGTACCCAAACATTTCTAAAATAAATGCCAAAACTGAGAAGAAAACTACATACCTCGGTAAGAAATAATAGACCTTGGCGCACCATGCAACTTTACAATCTCCTGAATGAACAACTTGGCATAATCTTCTCCTGAGTAGTTAGTCCTCACAGTTAAAAAGTGAGTGGACTTAGTCATCCTATCTATAATGACCAAAATTGAATCATATTGATTGCGAGACCACGGATGACCCATAATAAAATCAATATTGATTATCTCGCACTTCCACATAGGCAACTATATCTCTTGAGACATGCCACCAAGACTCAAGTGCCCAACCTTAACTTAAAAATAAACCATGCTTTTGGAAACAAAATTTGGCACATCTCTCTTTATATTGTTCCATTAGTAGGTTTCCTTTAAGTAATTATACATGTTAGTTGAACCTGAATGAACTGTATATCTAGACTCATGAGCCTCAGTCAAAATCCTTTCCCGCAACCCATCAACATTAGGAATACACAACTTGCCTTGGTACCTCAGAATACCATCTTCCCCAATATTGAATGCCATAGCCTTTTGCTGACCCACACCATCCTCAATCTGCATAAGTATGGGATCTAAAGACTATTTCTCCTTTACCTCAGCATCAAGAGATGATTTAACCACTTCTTGAAGAATGACTCCTCCATCCTCAAAGTCCAAAAGATGAATTCCAAAGTTAGTCAGCTTGTAAATATCCTTCACTAATCCTTTATTCTCCTTATCATCATAGGATAAGCTCCCCATAGACAACCTATTAAGAGCATCAATAAAAACATTAGCTTTACCAGGATGGTAATGAAGGCTCATGTCATAATCCTTATGCCATTCAAGTCATCTACTTTTCCTAAGGTTCAACTCCTTCTGAGTAAACACATACTGTAGTCTCTTATGATCCAAATAGATATCCATATAAACCCCATACAAATAATAGAACCAAATCTTCAAAGTAAAAACCACAACTGCTGACTCTAAGTCATGAGTCGGATAGTTCCTTTCATAAACTTTAAGCTGCCTAGAAGCATAGGCCACAACCTTACTATGTTGCATTAAGATATAACCCAGTACAACATGGGACGCTCACAAAACATAATAAAACCATTGGTACCCTTGGGTAGGGTTAAAACTAGTGCAAAAGTCAACTTAACCTTCAACTTCTTAAAACTACCCTCACAAGCATCAAACCACAAGAACTTCAGCTTTTACTGAGTCAACCTTTTTAATAGAGCAGCAATAGATGAGAAACTTTCAATAAATCTCCTATAATATCCATACAAGCCAAAAAAACTCCTAATGTCTGTTGGAGTCATGGGTCTAGGCTATTTCTTAACAGCCTTAACTTTCTATGGATCCACCTTGATCCCCTCGCTAGAAATAACATGCCTTAGAAAAGTCACAACATTTAGCCAAAACTCACACTTAGAGAATTTAGCATGTAGTTTCTTGTCCTTCAGATTTTGCAACACGATTCAGAGGTAATTGGTATAATCCTCCTTACTCTTAGAATACACAAAGATGTCATCAATGAAGACTATTACAAATAAACCCAGAAACTGCCTGAAAACCCAATTCATAAGATCTATCAAAGCAGCAGAGCATTAGTCAACCCAAATGACATACCCAAAAACTCATAGTGACTATATTGGGTTTGAAAAATAGTCTTGGGAATATCAACCTCCCTAATTTTCAATTGATGATACCCTAAACGAAGATCAATCTTAGAAAAGCATCTAACACCCTGAAGCTAATCAAAAAGGTTATTAATCCTAGGAAGAGGGTACTTATTCTTCATTGTCACCTTATTCAACTGAAGATAGTCTATACACATCCTAAGAGACTAATCTTTCTTTCACACGAGAAGCATAGAAGCACCTCAAGGAGAAATGCTAGGATAAATGAACCCTTTATCACAAAGATCCTTTAACTTCTCCTTAAGCTCTATTAAATTAGCTGGAGCCATTCTATAAGGAGGAATAGAAATAGGATGAGTATCAGGTAGAAGATCAATCCCAAATCTATTTCCCTATTAAAAGGAATTCCGAGAAGATAATTAGGAAATTCGCTAACCATAGGGACGGATTGAAAAAAAAAAGCTTCAGAGTTAGACTACTAACCCAAACTAGATGATATAGACAACCTTTTGAAATCAATTTCTGGACTCTAAGATAGGAAATAGACCTTTCTTTAGGTAATAAGGAACTTTTCTCCTATTTTAATACCGGTTCATTAGGCAAGTGAAAATTGACCTCTTGAGTCCTATAATCCAGAGAAGCATAGCACAAATAAAGCCAATCTATCTATAAGATAACGTTGAAATCCACCATATCCAACTCTATTAAATCCACCAATGTGTCTCAATGAAAGATAGACACCACACAACCCCTAAAGATTTTTATATTAACTATAGAGTTACCCACCGAAGTAGACACAGAAAAGGGTCGAAAATACTTTCAAGACCAAAATCAAAATGCACAGCCATATAAGGGGTCATACAAGAAAGGGTAGAACATGGATCAAGCAAACAATAAGTATCATGGGAAAAGAGTTGTAACATACTAGTAACAACATCTGGAGATGCCTCTGATTCCTAATGAGTAGCAACCATATAAAGATAATTTTGGTCAGTGTCAGTACCAAAAGTAGCACCCTTTGTCATAGAAGATGAAAATATGGCTACCAAAACATCATTAGACCCAATGGTAACCCTGACTAAAGGAAAATCCCGCTCCATGTGACCAAACTAACCATAATTATAACACTAATTCCTCCTCTCCTCATAATAACCATGATATAGCTGCCCATAAAAATGAAAAAAGGTAAGGTAGGGTTGACTGAGCTCTACTATCCTGAGACTGGGCACCATGTGCCTTAGGATCATTTCTAGCCAGAGAACAATGATTGCTCGAATCCTTAGGATAAGGAGCTCTAGAAGACGAAAACAAATCCCCTAATTCATCTTTTTAGTTCCATTGTCTACCATCTCATTCTCAACTTATTGAATATTAGACCACAATCCTGGAGATATCCATGTCATTATTTAACATTGTAGCCTTACATTCCAATACCAAGTTATAGTACAACTTAGAAGCAAACTTCCTCATCTTGGATCTCATGTTGGATACCAACTCTAGAGCATAATGAGATAGCAGCTAAAATTTCAAGGTATATTGTTTCACACTCATCTTTCTATGCTTCAGATTCACAAATCCCTTGCCTTAGCTTCCCTCATCTCCTGAGGAAAAAATGATCAAGAAAGGCACCTAAAATATATCTCATAATGTCGGTTTTGCACCATCACCCCTCAACTGCTCTAACTCCCCATACCACTGATAAGCTATAGCTTTCAGCTGATTTGCAACAAAATCTATACCTTTAGAATTAGTAGCATGCATCACTCTAAAAATCTTCTCTTCTCATCCACAAACCCATACAGATCCTCCTCAACCATAGAGCCTATACAAATTAGAGGATTCAATCTCATGAACAGTCCAACTCAAGTGACCTTTGATAAATGAGCAATAGAACCAACATGATCCGACTGATGAGACTGAGATATCACTAGCTAAGTAAGAAAATAAATACACCGGTAGAACTCCGCATTAGAGATATCTCCCTGAGGTGGCTGAGCATAAGTGTCACCATCCCGAGAAGGACTAGTGAGGACATGTGGAACTCCACATGGAGTGGCACAATCTAAAATAGGGATCCTAGACCGAGTCTACACTCCATACATAGGGCGAGTCCCTGCCATATTATCATTAATTAGGATAGAGTTTCTACGAATGTAAGATCTTCATGAAGGCATGAGTTGAAATGCGAGGAAGTCAGGAGTTAGAAAAGTTTCATAACACTGGATCTATTGCCCAAAATAGAATATAAGAAGGGGAAACATTGCTAAATACCTTGTATCCTACTTCCTATAAGTGTGGCGTGCAACACACACATAAAAAGACTCTACTCAACACAGCTTTGTAGATACCCAATGACCCTAAATCGTGCTCTGATTCCAATCTTGTCATGACCTAACCCCAGACCTGGCCATCATGGATATCTCAAGCTCACCATGGATCGAGGATCGTACTCTCAACCTAACCTTAAGATCACAATAATAGTAATAATATTGTATAATCCAACTAAACAGAAATAAGAAGATAAATAAATAACTTAATGAAGAATAAGAGTCAAATAACAACTAACCCGCATCTATCCCCAAAAGCCTCTAAACTAGGATAATATCAAAGTTGGGACATGCCCTCGACTATGAATAAAAAGAATCCAAAAGTATTGAATCAATAAAGAAAGAGTAATAAAATGATAAGGCCTTTTGAAAGTTGAAGGATCACCACTTAACAACAACTCAAAAGATGTGCTAATCCACCTAACGTTGCACATGAGAAATAGAAAAGTCTTTGGACCCTACATCATGAAACGAGGTAGTATTCTAGGATGGTTAGTGGGATAACCACTGCCATGTAACTAAAATACCCTGAGTCTACACCCCGGACGTCACATGGTGCTTACGACCCTGAAGAACCATGGCTAACCCAAGACTGGTACCTGCTGTGAGCACTGAATAATAATAATTAAATAATGCGGAAGTTAGGCTGAAATGCTATAAGGTTCAAAATATGAATACTGATAAATATAGCAACTGATAATAACATCTAAAAATTGAATACTGTCAGAACTAGTCTAGTCTGAAAAACCTCTACTATACTATCGGAATGTAGAGTTGATGGGACAAGCCCTCAACTAACCCCGACTAATAAAATACTAGATCTACTGTGATATTGAAATAACCAATATCCTTGATGGATGAGGACTCACTACTGAATCTGCTCATAACTGAATCTAGCTAAGTGTAACAAGGAACCTGAGCGTCTGAACCTATGATATGAAATATCACAGCACAAGAGAAAGAGTATGTGTTAGTGCTTTGAATATACGGGTATACTAAGTAAGGTAGGTGATATACATGGGTTCGTATGCATGAACAATAACTGACTCAACGATATATAAATAACTGAATGACATAGATAACTAAAAATACTATAAATCTTGATTATGAAAGACTGTACATATTTATATATATACTGTAACTAAGATTATATTGGATATAAACTGAGTTCTGATAATTGAGTGACTGGTATATAAGTTTATTGATAACTGGGTGACTATTTCTAACAGTCCTGATTCTATAAAACTGAACTAAATTCTATACTGAGTCTAAAACCGAAACTGTAATTGTGGGAGTATTCCTCTAACCGACATACCCTGATTATAACTGAGTTGGGGTCAAACCTATATCCCTATTTGGAAGGGTTTTAGCACCGTGCCACGGGTACTAATAATGTCTATGTAGATCCACTAAAGAATTACCTTCATCTGGCAGGTGAGATATGTGTTACCCTCAACTAGCAGGTGAACACTTTAGCAACCCTCAACTGGTAGGTTGATATATTCAACCTATGCTGGCTACGTAGTTCTAGAACTAAGGGACTTCTACTAAAGATCACACCCTTAACTGGTAGGTGAGCCCCAATCCCTTGGTTCACTCGGTGTTGAATCCTACTCCCAACTGACTAGACACTGAACCGATCACTAGACTGTTCTAGGCTTGACTGAACTATTACTAATAGTGTTGACTGGTTGAACTGGACTGAGTTCACTGAGTTCTATAACTAACTGGGTAGCACTGTTCGTGACATTACTGAGACTATACTGTAGCTACTGTAATTCTTGGTAAGTAGCTAGATTTTTGGGTGTTAAATACCCCCTGGACTCAATAGCATCGATAGTAAAACAAGGAATAACCTTGAAAGCATTACATTAATTACTTGTTCACCATGCGTTCATTTAGAAATTTTGTCAAACACTTGAGAGGTATGAACTTATATATGAATAGAACCACATGATATCATGTCATGAATTCACTCTTCAATTTACATAGGCATTCTATCAAACACTTGGGAAGCATAATTCATGCACATAGAAACCATCAAGAAATAAACATCATGGCTACAACATTCAAATTGCAAATTCAAAGGTTTAACATAAGAATTACATAATTCTACATATATGCTAATTAATTCACTTGAACTTGTAATGGATCTTGATTTGAAAACCAAACATCAATACATACATAAACACAATCCAATTCAAACATGTAAATCATGAAATAAATAAACGTGTAGTTTAAAAGGGTTCTTGAACTCCAAGAGTGAAAGGAAACTCAAGGATGAACACCTAACATACCTTGGTAATTAAATTCATGAAATTCGTTGGTGTGTACTTGAAGCTTGGACTTTAAATTGAATAACCTAAGGTTTTGTTCTCGATAGGATTTGAGATAGCTTAATTTTGTATTTTAGGGCTGAATAAAAATGGGAAAATTGACTTAAATATCCCTCTGGATGTAGACTTAATTATAGAAAATGCACCCAGCGATGTGCAGACCAACGCACCCCATTGATGGTGTCGACACATCACGTCGAGTTTGCATCGGTTCACTTTTTAGCGACACAATTATTGATGTGTCGCGTCGCGTCGAGATCGCTTTGACCCACTATTTTGGTCATACAAACATGCCTCAAACAATGTCAAAAAAATTTAAAACTCATCTAAGAACACCTATTGACATCCCTGTTCATGAATCAACTTAAAAATTGACATTCTAAGTTCGTCAAGACCAAAAATAAGATCATCTAATTATGAAGGTTAAAAATGATTCTAAGTATAAACACTTAGCTGAAATTTCTAAGTCTGGGACCCCCTTTTTACATACTATATAGGTCTGAATTGGGCTAGGACTTTTACAGGGTCTTACAATATCTCCCCCTTGGTAAAATTCTTCCTCAAATGAGATTGACTAAGCTGAGAATACTGATAGACTAAGTTTACATACTGAACATGCACAACTGAAGCATGTTACATGACTGAAACTACTGATAAACTGAGTTTCCACACTGAATGAAACATGGTTTCATGACTGTACTGATTATGAATGCATGACTATTATGAGGATGATATGCAACGTTAATTGATACCAAGTTTGTAAAGGTAATATGAGCATGGAAATGAGTAAATCTAAGGAAGAATGTTACCTTGAATAGAGTCTAAGTTTGCAGAGAAGAGGTGAGGATACTTGGTTCGTATAACTGCTTCTGCTTCCCAAGTAGCTCCCTCAACGGACTGATTTTGCCAAAGAACTTTGACCAAAGGAACTTCTTTGTTCCTCAGTCTGTGAATCTGTTGATCAAGGATTTTTACTGGGACTTTCTCATAAGATAGGATATTCTGAACATCTATACTCTCTATAGGGACGACAACTATTAGGTCACCAATGCACTTCTTTAGCAAGGAGACGTGAAACACTGGGTGCAATGAAGCTAACTCTGAATGCAACTCAAGATCGTAAGCTACCTTTCCAAAATGGATGAGAATTTAGTAAGGACCAACGTTTCAGGGACTAAGCTTCCCCTTATTGCCAAAACTCTTCACTCCCTTCATGGGAGAATTTACAAGTACATAAAATTGCCAATCTCATTTGAGATCTTTTCTTCTAACATTAGCATACGATTTCTACCAGCTCTGACCTGTCTTACTCCTCTCCCTGATCAACTGAACCTTCTCTAAGGCATCAAATAATAATTCAGGACTTACTACAGTGGCCTCAGCTACTTCAAACCAACCAATAGGAGATCTACATCTCCTTCCATAAAGAGCCTCAAACAGAGCCTTCTGAATACTGGAATAATAGTTGTTATTATATGCAAACTCAATCAAACGTAAGTGGTCATCCCAACTACCCTTAAAGTCAACAACACACACTCTCAACATATCTTCTAAAGTCTGAATGGTCCTTTCTGTTTGACCATCTATCTGAGAGTGGAAGGTTGTACTGAGGTAAACTTGGGTACCAAGACCCTTTTGGATGGCATTCCAAAAATAAGAGGTGAACTGAATGCCTCTATCTGAAATGATGGATAACAGAACTTCGTACAATCTGGCCAACTCTCTAACATAGATCTTGGCATAATCCTGGGTTGAATAGAAAGTATGAACTAGCAAGAAATAGGCTGATTTGGTAATCCTATTTATAATAACCCAAATCAAATCATGCTGGCGATGAGTACAAGACAAACCCATCACAAAGTCCATGTTCACTTCCTCCCACTTCCATATAGGAATACTGAACTCCTGCATAGACCCACTAGGCTTCTGATGTTCAATCTTGACCTGCTAACACATTGAGCAGTTAGCCACAAACTCTACAGTGTCTCTCTTTATCCCACTCCACCAATAGATCTCCCGAAAATTATGGTACATCTTAGTGGCCCCTGGGTGAATTGAGTAACGCACACCATGCGCTTCTGCAAGAATACGCTGCCTCACACCATCAACATATGGCACACATAATCTACCCTAGCAACAAAACACACAATCTCACCCTTGAGAGAAAACCTCTACTTTCTAATCTCTAACTAACTCTTTCAGTTTTATTAAACTGGGATACTTGTACTGCTTTTCTTTTACTTCAGAGACCAAAGATTATTCTAAACTATTCTGCACCAATACACTACCCTCAACTAAATCAACTAAATGAACACCCAACCTGGCAAGCTGATGAACTTCCTAAACTTACCTCTTCTTGTCATCCTCAATATGAGCAACACTACCCATGGACAATCTACTGAGAACATCAACCACTACAACTCTAACCACCTTCTCTGACGCAAGGTCAAGTCTTTCTAAGAAAATACATACTACAAACTTTTAAATTCTATGAGCACATTTGTGAACACATCAACATGTACCCTACACAAATAGTGCCTCCAAATATTTAAGGCAAACACTATAGCTGCTAACTCAAGGTCATAGGTGGGATAATCTTTTCATGGGGCTTAAGTTATGTAGAGGCATAGGATATGACCTTACCTTTCTACATCAAAACACGTCCCAAACCAACTCGAAAAGTATCACAATACACAACAAACCCATATAAGCTATCTGGTAAAGTCAAAATTGGGGATGTAGTGAGTCGGGTCTTCAACTCCTAAAAACTCTTCTCATAAGAATTTGACCACTGGAATTTGACTTTTTTTGAGTCAATATGGACATGGGGAATGCGATACATAAAAATCCTTCAACAAACCATCGATAATAGCCAGCCAAACCTAAAATACTCTTGATATCTAATGGAGAGATAGGTCTATACCAGTTTCTCACTGCTTTGATATTTTGAGGATCAACTCTAAGGACATCACTGGAAACCATATGACTAAGGAAATATACTAAACTTTGCTAAAATTTGCACTTACTGAATTTGGCGAACAACTAATGGGCTCTAAGGGTCTGTAATACTATTTTAAGATGGTCTGCATGATCTTGTTTACTGTGGGAGTAGATAAGAATATCATCAATGAAGACTATAACAAACATGTCCAAGTACTGCTTGAAAACGTGGTTCATCAAGTCCATGAAAACTGCTGGGTCATTGGTAAGACCAAATGACATGACTAGAAATTTGAAGTGACCATACAAAGTTCTGAAAGCTATTTTCAAAATGTCACATTCTCTGACTCTGAGCTGATGATAGCCTGATCTGAGGTCTATCTGAGAAAAATAACTGGCACCCTGAAGTTGGTCAAACGAGTCATCAATTCTGGGAAATGGATACATGTTCTTGACTATGACTTTGTTCAACTGACGGTAGTCAATAAACATTTTAAGAGAACTGACTTTCTTACATATGAATAAAACTGGTGTGCCCCACGGAGAGATACTGGGTCTAATGAATCCCTTATCTGGGAGATCCTTCAACTGCTCTTTTAATTCTTTAAGTTCTGCTGGAGCCATTTTATATGGTAGAATAGAGATAGGTTGAGTAACTGGAAGAAAGTCTATTCCAAAGTCAATTCTCCTTTCGGGAGAAACTCTAGGAAGATCTTCGGGAAACACATCTGGAAATTCACATGCTACTGAAACTAACTCAAGGTTAGGGGTCTCAGAACATAAGTCTTTAACTCGAACGAGATGATAAACACACCCCTTGGATATCATTTTGCTCGCTCTAAGGTATGAAATAAGCTGACCGTAAGTGCTGAAGTAATAACCCTCCTTTCTAGGATAGGTTTATTCGAGAACTAAAAATAGACAACTCTGTTTCTACAGTTAACCGAAGCATAGTATCAATGAAGCCAATCTATGTCGATAATGATGTCAAAATCTGTCATTTCTAACTCTGCTAAGTCTGTTGATGTAACTTTCTGAGATACTATAATCGGACAGTTCATGTATATCCGTAGGGCTATGATAGATTTACCCACTGGGGTAGAAATTGAGAAAGGCTCTACAAGGATTTTGACACTAACTCCAAAGTCAACAACTATATAAGGAGTTACAAAGGACAAAGAAGCTCCTGGATCTAGAAAAGCATAAATATGTAAATGGTAAACTTGTAATATACCAGTGACCATATCAGAAGAACATTCCTGATCCTATCAGGATTGAAGTGCATAGAGTTTATTTAGGTGTTGCACACTGGTGGCACTGGAAGTGGCACACTGCTAATTCGAGGGACCAGACTGAGCTGGCGGATGATTGTACTGACCTTGAGAACCTGACTGAGGACAATATCTGATCCTATATCCTGGATTGCCACATCCAAAACATATGTCACTGCCAGCTCTACAAATACCCTGATGATTTCTCCCATACTTTAGACAAAAAAGATTTGTTCTAGCACTGCTAACACTACACTGAGATTTAGAGACTAGCGCCCTATTCTTATTACTATTTCAGAATTTAGGCACCGAAGCACTGGCTGAGGATGGAGCTAGAACTGAAGATTTCAGGCGGAACTAATGATGATTGCCACCCTCTAACTTAGGCTAAGTGAAGTTGAAACTACTTGTTTTATCCTTTTTGCTCTCCCTCTCTTTCTACTTAGTCTTTTGATACTCTATCTACTGAGCATGGACCATTAATCTACCCAAATCCATCTTCTTAATCAGTATTATGGTCCTACACTCCTTAACCATACTATCGGATACCCCAGACACAAACTTACTCATCTTAGATCTGCTATCGGCTACCACATGAGGAGTATATCTGGCTAACTAAATAAACTTAATAGAGTACTCTTTTACTGTCATGTTGACCTACTTCAAGTTAATGAATTCTAACACCTTAGATTCCCTCAAATCCAATGGAAAGATCTATAAAGGTAGTAGTAAAATCTTTCTATTCTATAGGCCCTGCATCTGCGGCCCTATTTGCCTTTCACTATTTGAACTATGAGTGAGCCACATCTTGTAAATGATATACTGCTAAATCAACACTCTCACTAGCGGTTGCCCCCATAATATTTGTGACCTTCTACACAATATCAAGGAATTCTTGTGGTTCCTCTTCAGACTTAAACCCAGAAAATAAAGGAGGGCTTATTCGGGTAAAGTCTCAAATTCTAGCTGTAGCAGTATTGGCCACTGGGTTGGCCTGAATAGTACCTGGACATTAATTCTATGCTTCCACAAAATAAGCTAGAGTGGTGAAAGATTCTCAGAATTTTGCATAGAAAATATGCTTATCCAGGGGATCTGCCTGAACGGGCGGAGATGCTAGCTAGTTTCTATTTCTTCTTCCGTTAGTATTTTTAGGAGGCATATTCTACAAACAAAAGGGAAATTTTGATTAGGAAGAGATTTTAAATTTAGATCATACTCACTCGCATGACATGAATACTGAAAGAAGGGAAACTTTTCCTAAAAACATGTCATAACCCCTTGCCCATAAGTTGACACGCTACACACCCATGCACAAGACTTTACTTGACGCGGCTTATAGACTTCCTAGAATCTTTTGAACCTTAGAATCTAATACCAAGTTTGTAACGCCCCAAGTCTGCTCCCCGAATGTCACACAATGCTTACAACACCGAAGGACCATAAGCTGACCCATGATTGGTACCCGTTGTGAGCCCTGAATAATAATACTAAAATAATGAGGAAATTAGGATGTAATGCCATAAGGTTCACAATCTGAATATTGATAAATACAGCAACTGATAATAACATCTGAAAATTGAATACTGTCTAAACTAGTCTAGTCTGAAAAGCCTCTACTGCACTGTCTAAATATGAGGTTAATAGGATAATCCCCCAACTAACCTCGACTAATAAAATACTAGATCTGCTATATTACTGAAATAATTCATATCCTCAATGGATGAAGACTCACTACTGAATCTGATGCTGCTAACTAAATCTGGCTAAGCGCGGTAAAGTACCTGAGTATCCCAACCTATGATATGAGACATCATAGCATAATAGAAAGATTATGTGTCAGTACTTTGAATGTACTAGTATGCTAAGTGAGTTAGGATAATATACATAGGTGATAATGCCCAAACTACAACTCTCGTAAGAGTGTAAGCGGTCGCTGTCAAATATAGAACCCAACTGGGTTGGGTGTCGAATCCCATAGGGAATACTTGGTCACTAAGTGTTGCAACTATTAGTAGATTGTTGGTCGAAAATTCCACGGAAAGAGGGGAGTTGATTATGGCGTGAACTAATAATAGTAAAGTAACGATGGAATGCTTTGTTTAGTAAGAGTAAATCACAGAGAATAATAAGTTAGGGTTATGTCCACCTTATGAGTTCTACGTATCTATTCACTATGAGTAAAGCAGAATTTAGACATGCATGCACTTATAGAGATTCATATTCTAATGGTAAATCCTAGTGTTTCTCAACCATCAAGGATTATTTCACTTTAACTCTCTCGAGCCTAAAGCGTATAACTAATGGTACGAACTCTCCAAGAAATTAACCCGGTTAAGGCATTAATGTGTAAATAGGGGTTGGTAGCCCTATTTCCTTGTCATACTCTCTTTTCCAGACATGTAAATTTTCTCTCGAACAAGTTAATGCTATACTGGTATATTCTCTATGTTTGCAACCATAAGAATGTAATTAAAATGAAGAGAGTAATGATATAAGTAGCATACATATCAAGAATTCACAAACTCATAGTAATAGATAGTATCTCATAAGACTTCCATAACCCTAATAGAGATGTTTACCTACTCATGATTACAACGGAAATCACAATAGACATAGTCATCATACCACAACTAGAATAATCTTCGTGATGGAATGATTTTAACGTCAAAGATGAGGTTGACGTTCTTTCTCTATCCGTTGCTCTCTTGAGCCGTTTTTCTCTGTCTTAACTGATAGATTCTGTAAACTCAATACTCAAAAGTGTCGAATGAATAATAATCGAATCAATGCTGAAAAACTCAGCAAATAAGGTTTTTATAACATCCTTGTCCTAGTCCTACTAAGTTATTGCTACACCCCTAAGTATTTAAAAATACTGCTTTTGCCCGGGACAAATTTGCCATGCGTCACATTCAGTCCATAAGCTTCCAAAAGCTGCCTTCCCTCTTATGTGAAGTTTTCCTTTGCTGCCCAAAGGTCCACAAAGTGCTGAAATCTTCATCATTAATACCTGAAAACATGCTAATCACATAGGTTAGCTCACTTACAGGAAAATGGACTAAAAGTGCAGGAATTATATATTTTATCCTCCAAACTTAGCCTAAAATATGGGTAAATAATGGTTCTTAGGGGTATAAATACGCCCAACATCACCACCCCACACTTAAGGCTTTGTTCGTCCTCGAAAAAAATATTACGCCCATGCAATCATCTAACTAGAATATCACAGCAACAACACAAAATGTTCAACAAGACAGGCACGACAATTATTAACAAAGAGTAGTTTTCTTGATCACTACTAGAAACAATTCAACCTCCAACATATACTCGTGATGATGGCTAATTCGTATCCACAAGTTAAGCCACAAAGAATCATATATCACTATCCAAAACTCATCAACCATGTGTGTCTCACACAAGATATCACCCATAATCACTCACAAGTTTTGCATTTTTCGAAACATGGGTACAAGATTCTCCTTTCTCTCACTCTCACAAAGAATTCATATGTTGCAACTGATGACCATAGGATTTCCCTTAGTGTAATGCTCTACTAATATCAGAATGCTAAGCTTAGGATCAAATAGGTCTTTACAGGTTGTAATGTAGGCTAAGGGACAGGTAGGACTATTTTGGCCTAAAATAGTGACTATGTTCTCTAAGCGCTTTAATACACTACGTTATGTCATTAACACTTTCTTTTGAACAACCCTTCTACTTTCCTTTCATCTACCACCCCATTTTACCTATTTTGTTATTCAATTATAAACAGAATAAACTTTTTATATAATTATTTTTTTTTTGTAAAACACCTCTATGCTAGCCACTCTTTTTCACAACAATTTCAAGTACCAATACACTCTGAGGTATCACTCTCACCCAATTTCCTCTTATTTTGTCACATGACTCTACAATTTAAAGCGCTTAGGAATTTGGATCAAATTATGGTCTTAAAAAAATGGATTAGGCTACATATGAGGCTGTCAAAGAAAATAGCTAAAGGCTCAAAAGGGGTTAACTAGGATAATGTACAAGGGTAGGTAAAAAGAAGGTAAACAATTGCAGGCTGTCAAAGAAATACCTAAATCATCTCCTAAACTCACACTCTTTATTTTGCTTTACACACACACCAGGCAAGTTCTAGCATCAGTCACAACACAGAATATACTATAACCTCACACACACAAGGCACATGGTCAACTTTATTGGGAGAAGTATAGACTTTTGACCCAACAGATGAATGAATTAAACCACCCACTTATCACACAGTGAGTCACACTTAGAGCCTAAATGTCTCAATAGTAATGATTTTAGCACAAACTCTTGTCATAATACCATGCCGTCTATCAGAACAATTTCATGTAAAATCTAAAAAATATAAAATTTAACTAACTAATTATGACTAATTAAAACAAACAAAAATAAATATAGGCAAATAAGTACAATACAGCATATAAATACCAGCACCCCACACTTAGACGGGACACACTGCCCTCAGTGGAAAATAAATAAGGAAAACCTGATTAGTCGGACTCTTCTTCTATATCTGGGTTCATACCCCCTGCGTCGGAATCATCATTAGAGTCGTCATCCTCAGAAGTTCCTCAAAATGTACCCCACTTGATTCTAAAAGTGCATTGAGGTGTTTGTAGAGAGGAGGATTCAACTTGCTCTTTTCTTCCCCTTTTTTGACCTTTCTGTGAGGTGGACACTTTTTCTTTTCCTTGTCGTCCTTTTGGTGCCATTCTACCTGAGATCATAATAGAGTCATGTTAGCTTCATCTCGGAAGATTCAATCGAAAAATAAATAGTAGTGGCACCACCCCACACTTAATTTGTTTGCACAGACTAATTAAGTGAGTGATGTCAATTACTCAGACTTCACCGATATACATTTAGGCTATATGTTCCAACAACATGTTTAGCACAGTCATACTTTCATGTAATCTTGACAATCCTTTCCAAATCTTTTTCATGTAATCTTGACTATACTTTCATGTTTGGATGAATGCACTTTTTGAACAAGACCACCACATAGAGATCATATCATGTTATTGCATAGAAATAATCACAACATCTTATGCTTGTAGTCAATTATGATCGATATCTCGATGAACGAGTTCTTCAAACATTCAAGCTTTCAACTTTGAAGATTATGCAATAACTTCACAATTTCGATTACAATAAAATATAACAATGTATAACAATCAAACACAAGTCGAAACAAAGTCAAGAACGCCCACACTTATCCTCTCACGCGACAAGATTCATCATAGCAAACCAACCATATTCTTTATCACCAAACACCACTTCGAAATCTAATAAATCATTATACATATAGCATCGCAACAAATATGGAATATAAAAGAATAACTTACTTGGTGATGGATCCGGAAGATGAGTTTGCAAGATTAGAGAAGCAAAAAGAAAAACTTTGAGAGAATGGGGAAGCTTGGGCGGCACCTATGTTGAGCAAACAATTGCATTTTGTTCTAAGGTTGAAGATCTATTTATAGACTGAGGTTTGGGTTGGGTTTGATCCATGTAAAATCGGGTTAGGAGACAAAAATGATAAGTAGGCGGCGCCTAATGCTTTGCCTATGCTTAGCATAGGCGGCGCCTATGCTATGGCCTAGTTGAAACAGTGAGCATAGGCAATGGCATAGGCGGCGCCTATGGTATTGCCTAGATTTGCATAGGCCTTGCCTTGTCCATTACCTAGATTTATATAGGCCTTGCCTTGTCCATTGCCTAGTTGAGGCAGTGAGCATAGGAAATGACATAGGCCTTGCCTTGTCCGTTGCCTAGATTTGTATAGGCCTTGCCTTGTCCATTGCCTAGATTTATATAGGCCTTGCCTTGTCCATTGCCTAGTTGAGGCGGTGAGCATAGGCAATGACATAGGCCTTGCCTTGTTCGTTGCCTAGATTCGCATAGGCAATCCCTAACCGATAGCCTTTGCTCCTTCATTCCTAACTTACCACCTTTAACATGGCTCACTTTCAAATCAAAATTTTGGGATTAATCCCCTCCTTTGTACATCTTGCACCTATACTTAATCAAAAACAACAAAATCAATTAGAAAGATGGGTTGTCTCCCACCAAGCACCTTAGTTTTGGTCGTGGCTCAACTCTTCTGTTTGGATTTTTATTTAACAAAAACAAACTCCTAGTAAAACAAACGATTAAAAACGATGGGTTGCCTCCCACCAAACGCCTTAATTTATTGTCGCGGCACGACATGGTTACCTCGATTACTCAGACTTCATCGAGATAGATGGTCCATCATTTTCTAAATGGATTCAGATGACGCTGATGCTTAATAGTGGGTACACAATCTTCTTTGAGATGAAACTTGTGTGTACATATCCCAGGAGGGATACCAATTATATCATCAATAGTCTAATCAGTGGCTCTCTTGTATCTCTTCAGAACAGAGATGAGAGCCGCTACTTGTTGTTCACCTAAATCAGCCACAACAATCACCGAAAGTGTATTTCCACTTCCCAAGAATGCATACTTCAGATGACTAGGTAGCTCTTTCAATTCTAGCACTGGTGGCTCTTCAATGGATGGTTTGACTGGTGATGAAGGTCGATTCTTAAGATCGAGGTCCAGTTTCTTAGGAGCATGAGAATATGACCCCAATCCTGTTAGAGCACAAATAGTTTCTTCATAATCTTCAACATCCTCACTCTCAACATTCATAAGCAGAGCAGCCAATGGCTCAACACTAAGCTGCTTCTCTACAGATAAGTCTTTCTCATCCTCATAACGAACATCAGCTACAGAGAACACATTTATATCTTTGGGCTGCTTCATTGATTTGCATACATCAAAATGGACCACTTCATTATTCAGCCGAAATAAAAGCTCATTAGCTCTTAAATCAATAAGCACACTTCCAGTTGCGAGGAAAAGATGACCCAAGATTATGGGAACTTCAGAATCCACCTCGCAATCCAAAATAACAAAATCTGCGGGAAAAATGAAGGTAGTAACCTTTACCAGTACATCATATAAGATACCAACAGATTATTTTACTAACCTATCTGCCATCACGAGCCGCATATTGGTTGGTGTAGGATCGCCCAACCCCAACTTGCTGTAAATGGATAGCGGCATCAAATTGATGCTAGATCCTAAATCGCACAATGCCTTAGCAAAATCCATAGATCCAACCGTGTAAGGAATAGTGAAAGCACCAGGATCTGCCTTCTTCTGTACAAAAGATCTCGTGGCAATCGCACTGCAATGATGAACATCATCTGCCAGTTCATAGCTTGCTGCTCTCTTCTTCGTCAACAGGTCCTTCATAAATTTGGCGTACCCAAGCATCTGTTCCAGCGCCTCCACCAAAGGTACATTAATAGTCAGCTGCTTTAATATAGTCATGAATTTACTGAACCTTGTATCATCAGCTTTCTTCTTCAGTCTCTGAGGAAAAGGTGGTGGTGGAAGGGGAAGAGTTTTATCCACCACTTTCTTTTTATCTGGCTTCCGATTATCAATCTTTTCAGGAGTGTCATCAGCCTTCTTCTTCAGTCTCTGAGGAAAAGGTGGTGGTGGAAGGGGAAGAGTTTTCTCCACCACTTCCTTTTTATCTTGCTTCCAATTATCAATCTTTTCAGGATGGTGACATCTAGGAGTAACATCATGAACGTTCACTTCAGCTTCAATAGCATCATCACAATCAGCTTCACTAACATTCTCTGCTATATCATCAACCACCTGTTTGCCTTTGGATGGATTTTTCAACACCTTACCACTCCTGGTAGTAATAGCCATACATGATCCGTTGTTCCTTGGGTTTTGCACAGTGTCACTAGGTAAAGTGCCAACTTTTCTTTGATTGAATGTCATTGATAGTTGACTCAATTGTTGTTCCAGCTGTTTATTGCAGTGGAATGTGAGTCAACCAATTGATTTATTGAGGACAAATCATTCTTTACCTCAGTTACTCCCGTGTTGGTTGCCTCCACTCCTTTCAACAGCTTAGCCATCATATCTTCCATGGATATCTTCCCAGAACCAGATGCAGCGGCTTCACGACTTCCAGGAGGAACATACAAACCACTCTTGTCAGTCTTATTCTTCCAACTCCCTAGCTCGCGATCCTTGTATCCGGATTTTTCATAATTGTTCCGACCTTGGTTTTCTTGGGCATTGCCTCGGAAACCCCCCTGATTATTCAAGTAGTTCGCTTCTTCTTCAGAATCGGATTCATCTCTTCCCTGTGATACAACAGCCTTGACTTTTTTGGTCTTCCCTGATAATAAATGCTTGGTAAGAAGATCCATCTGCGTTTTCATGTGAGCCATATCCTGGTCACATTTCTCTTTTCTTCGCCTTTGTTCTGCAGTCATGCCAATAGATACAGTAGAGCTTGCTACCTCAGAATCCCTGGTATGCCAAGCTCTACTCTGCTTTGTCATACGATCTAGCATATCACTTGCCTCAATAAAAGTAAGGTCCATGAATGACCTACCTGCAGCATTATCAACCACTGGCTTAGTCACCGAATTCAAAGACCTGTATAATATCTCCATCAAGTGGACATTGGTCATATGATGATTTGGGCACCGCATAAGCTTTTTCTTGAACCTCTCCCATGTTTTGTGGAGAGCTTCAGTTGGAAGCTGTCGAAAATTGCTGATCTCATCTCTCAGTTATGCTCTCTTGGATGGCGGAAAGAATCTTTCTAGGAAAGCGTCTTTTAATTGCCTCTAATTAGTAATAGAATCAGGAGTTAGCCCGTTCAACCATAGAGTTGCCTCTCCAGATAGAGACAATGGAAATAAGCGCAGACGAATTGTATTCTATCCAACTCCTGGATTGTCAAACGACTTGCATGTTGAGATAAAATTGATCAGATGCATATTCGGATCATCGTCTGCAAGTCCACCAAATAATCCCTTGAGCTGCAGTAGCTGAATCATGGTGCTAGTGCTATTGAACTTGGCTCCAAGTGCCAAGGGCGGAGGAATAATAGCCCCTGTGGCACCAGCTCCATCCAAATCGTCATCATCATCATCAAAAGGAACCTGCACAGCTCGACGGTCAGGTCTCATTCTAGCTTGACGATCCCTCCTATGCATAGGTGCCGCCACCTCATCAGTACGCCTAGGATTCAGTAACTCATCATCACCCAGGTCCTCATCATCAGGATTTGTTGCTCACCCTAGGTTATTATTATTCTGTTGATGCACTTGAGCGGCTACCAATGTAGCTAATCTAGCCTGCTCCTATTTAGCAGCCCTTCTTTCAATGTCTCGTTGTGCATCCATTCTGCCAATAAATTGTGGTTCAGGATTTATGGGTAATAATGGCTGACCAGAACTTCGTGTATTTGGCATGCACTTTACCAAACCTGAACAAAACAAAAACAACAAACAAAAAGTAAAAGTATAGAATCTTTGACCAAAGGGTCTATTAACTATCACAAACTTAGTAGACAACCGTATTCCCCGGCAACGGCGCCAAAATTTGATAACGCCCCAACTATAGCTCTCGTAAGAGTGTAAGCAGTCGCTGTCAAATATAGAACCCAACTGGGTTGGGTGTCGAATCCCACAGGGAATACTTGGTCACTAAGTGTTGCAACTATTAGTAGACTGTTGGTGGAAAATTCCATGGAAAGAGGGGAGTTGATTATGGCGTGAACTAATAATAGTAAAGTAACGATGGAATGCTTTGTTTAGTAAGAGTTAATCACAGAGAATAATAAGTTAGGGTTATGTCCACCTTATGAGTTCTACGTATCTATTCACTATGAGTAAAGCAGAATTTAGACATGCATTCACTTATAGAGATTCGTATTCTAATGGTAAATCCTAGTGTTTCTCAACCATCAAGGATTATTTCACTTTAACTCTCTCGAGCCTAAAGCGTATAACTAATGGTATGAACTCTCCAAGAAATTAATCCGGTTAAGGCATTAACGTGTAAATAGGGGTCGGTAGCCCTATTTCCTTGTCATACTCTCTTTTCCAGACATCTAACTTTTCTCTCAAACAAGTTAATGCTATAGTGGCATATTCTCTATGTTTGCAACCATAAGAATGTAATTAAAACGAAGAGAGTAATGATATAAGTAGCATACATACCAAGAATTCACAAACTCATAGTAATAGATAGTATCTCAAAAGACTTCCATAACCCTAACAAAGAAGTTTAGCTACTCATGATTACAACGGAAATCACAATAGACATAGTCATCATACCACAACTAGAATAATCTTCGTGATTGAATGATTTTAACGTCAAAGATGAGGTTGATGTTCTTTCTCTATCCGTTGCTCTCTTGCGCCGTTTTTCTCTGTCTTAACTGATAGATTCTGTAAACTCAATACTCAAAAGTGTCGAATGAATAATAATCGAATCAATGCTGAAAAATTCAGCAAATAAGGTTTTTATAACATCCTTGTCCTAGTCCTACTAAGTTACTGCTGCACCCCTAAGTATTTAAAAATACTGCTTTTGCCCGGGACAAATTTGCCATGCGTCACATTCAGTCCATAAGCTTCCAAAAGCTGCCTTCCCTCTTATGTGAAGTTTTCCTTTGCTGCCCAAAGGTCCACAAAGTGCTGAAATATTCATCATTAATACCTGAAAACATGCTAATCACATAGGTTAGCTCACTTACAGGAAAATGGACTAAAAGTGCAGGAATTATATATTTTATCCTCCAAACTTAGCCTAAAATATGGGTAAATTATGGTTCTTAGGGTTATAAATACGCCCTACATCAATAGGTTTATATGCATGAAAAATAACTGACTGAACTATATGTATATATCTGAATGCGAGCACATGGATAACCAAAACTGCTGCAAATACTGATTATGAAAGGTTGTGCATATATATATACTGTAACTGAGAATATACTGGATATAAATACTTAGTTCTGATAACTAAGTGACTGTTGTCTGAGTTTACTAATTACTGTATTACTGATAACAAGGTGACTATTTCTGACAGTCCTAATTCTGTAGAACTAAACTAATTTCTATACTGAGTCTAAAACTAAAATTGCAATTGTAGCAGTTTTCATCTAACCAACATACCCCGATTATAAATGAGTTAAGGTCCAACCTATGACCCTATTTGGAAGGGTGTTAGCACCGTGTAATGGGCACTAACAATGGCTATATGGATCCACTAAAGAATTACCCTCGTCTGGCAGGTGAGATATATGTTACCCTCGACTGGAAGGTGAACACTTTATCAACTCTCAACTGGCAGGTTGATATAATTAACCTATGCTAGCTACATATTTATAAAACTAAGGGACTGATACTAAAGGTCACACCCTCAATTGGTAGGTGAGCCCACACCCCTAGGTTCACTCGGTGCTAAATCCTACTCCCAATTGAATAGACACTAAACTGATCACTAGACTGTACTATGCTTGACTGAATTATTACTGATAGTGTTGACTGACTAAACTGGACTGAGCTTACTAAGTTCTATAACTGACTAGGTACTACTGTTTGTGACATTACTGAGACTATACTGTAGCTACTGTAATTCCAGGTAAACAGATAGATTTTTTGGTATTGAATACCCCTAAGACTCAATAGCATCAATAGTAAAACATAGCATAATCTTGAAAGCATTACATTATTTACTTGTTCAGCATGCATTCATTTAGACATTTTGTCAGACACTTGAGACGCATGAACTTGTACATGAATATAACCAACTGATAATATGTCATTAATTCACTCTCTAATTTACATAGGCATTCTATCAAACACTTGGGGAGCATAATTAGTGTACATAGAAACCATCAAGATATAAACATCATAGCTACAATATCTGAATTGCAAATTCAAGGGTTTAACATAAGAAACACATAATTCAACATGCATGCTAATTAATTTACTTGAACTTGTAATGAATCTTGATTTGTAAACCAAACATCAATACATACATGAACACAATCCAATTCAAACTTGTAAATCATGAAATAAATAAACTTGTAGTTTAAAAATGGTTATTTAACTCCAAGGGTGGAAGGAAACCCAAGGATGAACACCTAACATATCTTGGTAATTAAATTCGTGAAAATCGTTGGTGTGTTCGTGAAGCTTGGACTTGAAATTGAATGAGCTAGAGTTTTGTTCTTGAGAGGATTTGAGAGAAAGTAAGTGATTTTGCTCTTAGGATAGCTTAATTTTGTGTTTTAGGGCTGAATAAAAGTGGAGAAATAGACTTAAGTACCCCTCTAGACACGGATTTAATTGCAAAAAATGCACTCAGAGATGCGTAGACCAATGCATCACGTCAATTATGTCGATACAATAGGAGACACATCATGTCGAGTCCACGTCGATTCACTATTTTAGAGATACGATCATCGATGCATCACATCGAGATCGCGTTGACCGACTATTTTGGAAATCCAAACATGCCTCAAACGACTTCCAAAAAATTTAAAACTCATCCAAGAACACCTATTGACATACCTGATTAGGAATCAACTTAAAAATTAACATTCTAAGGTTGTCAAGACCAAAAATAAGATCATCGAATTATGAAGGTTAAAAATGATTCTAAGTATAAACACTTAGCTAAAATTTCTAAGTCTGGGACCCCCTTTTTACATGCTATATAGGACTGAATTAGACAAGGACTTTTACGGGGTCTTACAATATCTCTCCCTTGGGAATACTCGTCCTCAAATATGACTGTCTAAGCCTATAATAATGATAGAATGAGTTTACATACTGAACATGCACAACTAAAGACTTACTGCATCATCAGGAGTTAAAAGGTCAAAAATTCAAGTCAGAAATTAATATTATGCACGCGGGAAGGTCAAAAATAAAATGATTGAAATTTTAAGAGTTCTTACAAAAAAAAGACTTACTGCATCATCAGGAGGGTTGAAAAAATCAAGGGGATTCATTTTTGGGATGTTCTTGGCAGACAACTACCTAAGATCCTTGTATGAGAAACCTCATCCGACTAGTCCTTGACCTGCTGTCGAAGGTGAGGAATGGAGTCAAATGACCAAGCCTAAAAATGTAACCATAATGCAAAAAAAAAAGCCAAAATAATTATTCAATATAAATAAAAGAAAGAGTAAATAAATAGTGATAAAATTTACCATGAAAGTCCAAGAAAAGTGGTACAAGCTGATCGTCTTTGGGGATAACTATGTCAATAAATATTTGACAGTCAAGAAATAGCTTTCACATCCTTATGTATCATTGTTGAATGTATACAAATTCTAAGCTAACACCAATAATTCAGGTTTTATGACTTTGTTGATGACTCTATCCATATAATGGATCGTACAAACCAGACTAAACACAATGGCTCCTTGTACTTCTTCTGAATATTTTTATTTTGGAGATCAGCTAACAACCCCTTGGATCTTTAGCTAGGTCCAATAATGGCCAACAACTCATCTAATTTTCATTGCCTTTGTTGGTTATATTGGGTGGTGTCTTGGGCAATGTCTTTCCTTTCTTTGATGGTGGTTTAGGTATCCTGCTTACCTGTTCCATTTTGATGGGTGTTACTTCGGAAAGAGTTCTAATGGATAATGGAATTTCAATCCATTCACTATGGCAAACTCTTTTATGCCAAAACAAACTGGCATGCCACGTTAGGTTATCCATATTTCGTTCATCTTCTTGTGCTCATTTTTCAAATCTTTATCATCACCATATACTTGATCCTGTGCTTGAGACGATCATATACCATGATAATTTGAAAGAGTGCATTATTTTTTTTTGGTAGATCAAAAATGTGTCCAAAGAAGCTGGACCTAAAATAATCCTCTAGTTTTTCCTCCTTCAAAATTTTCCTAAACACATCAAAATTTTTAACCATTAGAGATTTAACTACAAAATCACCAATTAAATCTACAGGGTTATATTTCGGCATCTCAACTTGAAACTTATCAATACTAAATATTTTGACAAGATTATATTGGGATTTCTATCTATATTCACGTGCAATCGTTGATGTATCATCATCATCTTTCTCATTTTCTTTTTTCAGAACCATCCGTTTCTCAACATCTCCTACCTCATTTTCTTTTCCCCCCTCTTCCTTACTTTATATTTCTTCTTCTTAATCACCTTATTTATATTCATCATCTCCAACTTCATTATGTTCATCATGTTTATCATTTTTATTTTTACCTTTTCATCTTCTTTATCTTCATCATCTCTAACCTCATTATCTTCATCATGTCCCTTACTTTTATTTTCATCACGACCCTCTACAGACACTTTTTCAACTTCTTTTTCCACATCGTCTCTTTCCATAATTTCAATATCTATAGAAGGTTTCCCTTTATTCATTTCTGAAAGAGCTTGTCCAGCAAGCTCCTCCTAACCCATCTGTACTTTAGCTTATTTGGTTTGTTGGTCTGAAGTTGATCCACTTTTACTTTCTTTTCTTTTGGAAGTCATCTTTTATCTACAAATAGGAGAAAAATGAAAAAGGTTACAATTGATGAGTGCATCATTTAAAAAAAGGTAGCATAAAATTTAATAAATACAACACATTACAAAAATACTTCACTAGATGACCCTCCTGTTGCAATAGATGGGTCATTTATTAGAAGAATCAAAATAGGTCCTGCTACTGGTTTGATTTCTTCCAACAAATGACCCATCTGTTGCAACAGGTGGTTCATCTGTTGGAAGACCTATTTTAATTTCTTCTAATTGATGACCCCATTGCAATAGATGAGTCATATTTTAGAATAATTCATGTTTGTTAACCAACATATGACCCATTTATTGCAATAGGTGGGTAATTTATTAGATGGCCTATTTAATTTAATTTCTTCTAACAGATTGGTCATTTGTTTGAAGAAATTAAAATGGGTCTTCCAACAGATTACACATCAGTTCGGCAATACACCCCTAACACCGCCAATAACAAAACCACCAACACCAATAATATGAACACCACCAACAATACAAACAACACCAGCAACATCAACAACATAGCACCAACAATACCAACAACATCCCACCAACAACACCAACCAACAAAAAACACCGTTAACATGTTCCACTCAGAAAATAATTTATTTACATCAAAACAATGACAAAAAATAGGGTTTTATCAGGTTCTTCTTACTTTTAAAGCCTCATAACTCAAAATTGTTAGCTCATTCTCAAAGATAATACAACAAAAGTTCTTATTTTTCATCATTAACTAAAAATCCCTAATTTTTCAAAATAACAACGAATATCAAACTCATACCAATAAAGAGAGAGAAAAGGATGGATACAAGGAAGAAGGAAGTTGATAATGAAAATTGATGTGGTCTGAAATGAGAATAAAATTAATCTGTTGTGAATTATTTGAGTAATCTATTGGAACAAAGATTGTTTGAGAAGAGATGAAGAAACATTTTTTGCGATTTTAGAAAAGTTGGAAATGATTAAAATAATTGACCCCTTACGCATTAATTAGTGGGCTGATTTATATTTTGGAAAATAATCAAAAGTTTTGAAAATGTTAATTTTTTCCCAATTATCTTCTCGTAAAAAACTTTTGAAAAGGAATTTTGATTTTGACCCACCCCTTTGGTCAAAACTAACTAAAGTTAATTTAATTTGTTGAAGACCTGTTTTGATTTATTCCAACAGGTGAGACATCTATTACAATAGATGGTTCATCTGTCAGAAGAAATTAAAATAGGTCTTCCAATAAATGACCCATCTATTGTAATAGGTAGGTCATCTATTGGAAGAGTTGTTTTGTTTTATTCCAAAAGATGTATTATCTGTTACAACTGATGGCTCATCTATTGGAATAAATCAAAATAACACTGCTAATAGATGTCCCATCTGTTGCAACAGGTGGCTCATCTGTTGGAATAAATTAAAACAACTTTTCCAATAGATGACCCACCTGTTGTAACAAATGGGTCATTTATTGGAAGAAATCAAAACAGTCTTACTATTGGTTTGATTTCTTCCAATAGATGGATCATCTGTTGCAATAAATGCCTATATTTGTTTGATAATTTTTGACAAGTAAGGCATCTGCTGCAATATTTAGATTTAGTAATAAATTTCAATTAATAAGTTCAAATCTAAAGAAAAAATATAATTCATAACAAAATAACTAGTCATTAAATAAAAAATCATAAAAAAATAAATCTAAGCCTTCACAATTTACATTAAATAATTTAACAATTAAATGAAATGTAAAATTGTATGGGTACAGATGATAAATATTTATAATATAAGTTTTAAAGCTAATATTTATAGAATCAAGCGATAGAGATGTGTTCAATATTAACTAGTTATGCTTTATCTGGTGGTATGAAATTTTGCTTTGGTTGTGGTGGATCTTCATTGTCGCTTACGTATCCTTTCCGAACCATCACACTTCCATAATTCCACAAAAGTGTAGCATACCTTTTATGGAGTAATTTGACATCAACTCCATCATTTGGTACTTTTAATCCATTACTCAAATACTCGATGTAAGTGGCAACAAAAATATCACATTCCGTATATTTGTAAAAATTAGATGATACATATATAATTAATGTAAGAGTTGCAAAATTTATGAAAATAAATCATGATAAGTACTTACAGGCTACCACTGAATTATTGAGCAATACCTTCAACATATTCTACATCAAATTTATATTGGTATGCTTCAATCATCGACCAATCAGTATGAATCTTTTGGACTAAAAAACCACTTAAGTAAGTAGGCAATATTATGACCAATTTTTGTTTCTTGGAAGACAACCCAGAAAGTCTCTTTGCTGACATCGAGTAATAAACTCAAATGAACCTATCTTTTGGAAGAACTACAGCCAATACCAATGGAACTCACGATCACAATTGGATGTGATGCATACTTTGTGGACCAAATGCCCAAGTAGGCCAGCTGGAATACCAAAACTTTTGATGATATTGCTAAAACATTCCTCATTTTGAGCAACTTCCAGATGTATTTGATGATACCTTTCGTAGGTCTTATCAATGGATACTTTGAACAAACAGATGGTTGTCGTATATCTGTATTATTATTGTGTTTGCAACTTGGTCTTCTTTCGGAGGTAGTAAAATATGACGTTGATGTGTTGCACATATTATCAAACATTACAATTACGTAAAAATAAAATTATTTAACAAATATAATTAAACAAAAATGGATATCAAATATAGTATTAATAGTAAGATAAATAGCATTTAAACCATATCATTTCAGCAAGTGTTGGACTGTGACATTAAATAGAATCAATTCTTTATTTTGGGAGGTGCAATAATAGAGTTGAATACATCAAATCTAAGACTCAATTGTTTTGATTTGTAGTGGTCGTCTTTTTATTTTTTTCATGATCTATATGTTTTAATATCATGTTTGTATAAGATTTTTATGAATCAAAATTTTTAAAAATGATTCATGTTAGTACATACTTTTTGGCCTGAAATTTTAACAGCCCATCGGCAATTTATTCGAAATATGTATTGATCAACTATGTTGGAGCCTCATCCGAGATGTTGAATAGTTCAAATGGATAATTCTAATATTCTTACAAACTTTCATCCAAACTGAAAGAATTCACTTTTTCTGGATCTTTAGAAGCAGTTAATGGATTACCAACTATGATAGTATATTGTTTAGCAGTAGCATGTACTGTGACATCTACCTGAAAAGATAGAATTGTCAACACTTATCATAAATATACAAATAAAATAAAATATAAAAAGATACATAAAGTTATGCAGTAAATGGGTAATATATTGCAACAGATATCTGATCTATTGTAACAGACTATCTATCTATTGCAACAGATATGTAGTCTATTGGAATAGATGATAAATACTCACCTTTTTCGGCTCATGTTATTGTCATGTGGCCCTTGTACATTGTTCAACAGTGCAAGAAAGAGGAGTTGCGATTTTTCTTTTTTTTTTCTATTTGATAATACCTTGGAAATTTCTTTCTTTATCCTCTTAACCTTAACCTCGAATGGAGCAAATGATTCTGAAATCCTCATTTATGGAAAAAGACCCCTCTTAGATGTTAATTCCTCTACAGAAGTTAATGCATTAATAGTATTAATCACTCCATTATATTTATTCTTGCACTCTTGATATTTTCATGCACAACATAAGGTAAGAAGGTTAAGATCTCCACCTAATTAACTACCCTTTTCGTATGAGAAATATGTAGTATGCCAATTTAAAGAAGGTGTATATCACCACAAAAATCAGTAAAACCAATATGATCATAATCTTGTTTCAAAAGTTGCAAGAGGAGCATCACCCAATTTATCAACTCCACCAACCCCAACCCCAACAACAGCACCATCACCACTACCACCACCACCAACAACTCTATCACCATCACTATCACCAATAACAACTCTATCACCACCTGTAGCACCATCAACAACATCACTAAGAATAAGCCCACCCTCTCAAAGTTCTTTTATTTTGTTGGTTGTTGCTTCAACCAATTCCTCTTTTATTCTATCAATTAAAATAGGATCTAATAAAGTTTGTACAGACTGTAAAATAATAAAAAATGGCATCTTCAACTCTCAATTAGTCGAAAAAAGCCACGACTGCATGATCTAAAATAAATCAGTACATAAATTAGGATGATGATTAAATCATTTAAGTAAATTATTAATTAAAATAAAAACGTAATTAAAATTAGACTTACTGCTTCCTTGGGGGATGAAAAGATCAAGAAATTTTACTTTTTTTTATCATTTTTGGCTGACAACCATCTCAGAATTCTTGGACATGAAACTTCTTCTTGATAGTTCACTTGTTGTCTGAGATAAGGAATGACTTCAAAAGCCTAAGCCTATAAAATTATTCCAATAAATCAAAAACATTATTTAATAAAAAATAAATAAAATATTACAAAATATATTTACTATGAAAGACCATGAAAATCCATATAAGTTAACTGACCGTGGTGTTAATGGAGTCAACAAATATTTAGTAGTCATTTTGAAGCTTTCATGACCCCAAGAAAAGTTGTTAAATTCCTAAATATCCTCGGAGAGCTTTATTAAACCAAGTGGTATAATATTGTTAATGTCTCTCACCCAATGAATATTATGTACAAACCAAATCAAGCACAATAATTTCTTGTACTTCTTTGATAGTCTATTATATTTCAACTCTTTTATCAAATTTATGGTTTTGAAGTTTGAACCAACAAGGAACAACAAGTCATCACCATCACTTGACTTGTCTTTTGGTGTGTAGGGTGCTTTATTTGTATTATAATAGGTATAGGTTGAGAGGGAGATAATATTTTAATCCAGTAACTATGGAAAACTCCTTAATACCAAATCAAACTGACATGCCACATTAATTTTTTCACATCTCATTCATCTTATCATTATTTTCATGTATAAATCTATGTTTGAGCGGACTAAACACCATGGTCATTTGGAAACAAGCATTATTATCTTCCGACAAATCAAGATATTATCCAAAGTAGTTGTCTGTGATATAATCATCCAATTTTTGTTCTCAAATTATTTTTCTAAAGGTATCAAAAGATTTTACCATGGATGACTTTAGCACACAATCACCAGTTAAATTTGTGGCACCATCACACTGCATTCTTACAAGAAAACTACCAATACTAAAGGTTTTGACAAACTCTTCAGTGGAAGGGCTATTAGGATCAATATTAGTATTTGGATCATCTCTTTTGAAGCTTCATCTTAATTATGTTCATTTTCTTTTTCTTTTGCTTCTGATTAAGATATCACTTATACATCAAGCTTACATAGTGGGGAATGTAGCCTAGCTACTTCACTTATTCCTTTACTTGGACTTGATTTACTTTTTTTTCCTTAGGGAGACATATTATCTAAAAATAAGAGAAAAACAGGAAAAATTATAATTGATTTATGCATCATTAAAAAAGGATAACAGTAAATCTAACAAGAATAACACAGTAAAATAATAGTTCTAAAGATCACTGATCTATTATAAAAGAATAGTGATCTGTTGCAACATATCACTCATTTGTTGCAATAGATGAGTGATCTATTAGAAATAATAAAAATAGCTTCTATACTATTATGATTTCTTCCAACAAACTATCAATCTATTCCAACAGATTGGTAATCATTACAACAGATCACTTATCTATTACAACAGATATGTGACCTGTTGGAAGAGATAAAATAGTTTCAATATTGTTTAGATTTCTTCAAACAGATTACCCATTTGTTGCAATGGATTACCCATCTGTTGGAAGAAATCAAAAATCTTGACAATCATTTATTGGAATAACTGTAAGAATTTCATCCAACAGATGACCCATTTTCGTAATAAATGAGTTATTTGTTGGAATAATTGCTTTGTTTTTTCAACAAATGGTTCATCTATTGCAATAGATAGTTCATCTGATGAAAAATAATAATTGTAATGCCTCGAATCTGGTACCCAGGATGCTACACGGTGCTCATGACTCCAAAGGACCACATGCTAACCCAAGACTAATATTTGTCCCTAAACACTCCATAAACTTGTACATGATTGTGGATTTCATATTATCATACTAGTATGACACTTTTCCTTCGCATAGGTATTTAATCAAACATATGGGAAGCATGCTTTGGTTATACAATCATCAACACATCTAATAATCATAGATACATCAATCAACTTGTAAATTGAAGGGGGGGTTAACATAATTATTATGCAAATCTTCATTTACTAGGGTCAATCATTGGAATATGTAATTTAAAATACGAATCAAAAACCCCAAAACATCATGAACATGAATTTCAATTCTATTTAAATCATGAACATTCATAAATACACAAATCTTATATTTTGAAAAGAGATTCTTGAGCTTCATGGGTGAAAGGGACCCATGAATCAACACATGACATACTTGGGTTGTGAGTTTCTTGAAGTTCTTGGACTTGAAGAACTTGAATTTCTTAGTTTCTTGAAGGAGGATTTGGATCTTTATCTTGGGGATTATCTTTATGAGAACATCCTAATTTGATGTTGTAGATGGATAATGAAATTATAAGCCTTGGTCTGATATAATTAGAGGTTAAAATAGGTAGAAAAAGACATAATTACCCTTTTAAAAATGACTTTAAAATAACTAAACGAACTATGAGATGGTGGGTGCGACAGTCTTTCGTTGGGTGGATGGTCTGTCGGTCCTGACCGTTGCACCTGGGCAGAATAGGGGTTCACTGTCTCTGCTGCGACGGCTTAGGCAACGGTCTGTCGCTAGCTCGACGATCCGTCGGCTAGCTTGACGGTCCGTCGGCCTAAGTCATTGCCCTTAGGAAGAATATGGTCTCACTGCCTCTGCTGCGACAGCTTGGGCGATGGTCCGTTGCTATTTCGATGGCCCGTCTGCCTTCACCGTCTCACCTGGGCAGTTTTGACTGCTTTCTATATTTTGGCCATAACTTTCTCTTTCGATGTCAAATTTTGACAGAATGGGTATCGATGGAAATATTATTTAATTTCTCACTCAATAAAACGTGAAAATCTTAAAAATATCACACTTATAAAAGTAGGTCCATCTTTCAAAGTAAGTTTCTAACATACTTGAGATCATTTCAAGCTAGGTAGAAGTATGGGGTATTATAATATCTCCCCCTTGAGAACATTCATCCTCGAATGAGACTGAGTGAGAGGGGAGAAGATAAACTAACGTACATATTGAACATGAACAATCGGAACATGATTTCATGAATGACATGACTTATAACTGAATATATATCATACTGAACATGTATATCTGATGCATGAGTAACTGGTTTATGAATGTATGACTGAGTGTTTTGAGAAACTAAGTTTCTCACAATGAGAATGCATATCTTATGCATGATTATATGACTGAACTGGTGTGTGAATGCATGACTGAATATGCAATGGTATTTAGTACCAAGTTTATAATGGAATTCTAAACATGAAATAGATACCAAGCTTGTAACTAAAATCTGAACATAAAACTGAAAAGCTTAAGGAGAACTGTTACCTTGAGCTAGACCTGAGCTGGCGAAGAAGAGGCAAGGAAACTTGGTTCACATATCTGCTTCTGCTTCCAAAGTAGCTCCCTCAACTAACTGATTTAGCCAGAGAACTTTGACTAGAGGGGCTTCTTTGTTCTTCAGTCTACGAGTCTGAGAGTCTAGGATTTCAACTGGAATCTCTTCATAAGAGAGGCTGTTCTAAATATCTATGCTCTGAATAGGGACTACGACTGTTGGGTCACCTATGTACTTCTTAAGAAAAGATACATGGAAGAATAGATGAACTGAGGCAAGATCTAAAGTCAATTCGAGCTCATAATCTACATTTCCAAATCGATTGAGAATCTTGAAGGGATCGACATATCGGGGAAAGAGTTTTCCCTTCTTGCCAAATCTGTTCACTCCCTTCATAGGAGAGATATTTAGATAGACATAGTCACCAATCTCGAACTCGAGATCCTTTCTGCGTATATATGCATAAGACTTCTATTGGCTCTGAGCAGCCCAGAGTCTTTCTCTAATCGACAGGACTTTTTTTAAGGCATCGAATACTAAGTCAGGCCCTATAACTGAGGCCTCACTAAATTTAAACCAACCGATTGGAGATCTGTATATCCTACCATATAGAGCTTGGAATGGATCCATCCAAATACTGGAATGATAGTTGTTGTTGTATGCAAATAAATCAAAGGCAAGTGGTCATCCCAACTACCTTTAAAATCAATTCCACACACCCTTAGCATATCTTCTAAAGTCTGAATGGTCCTTTCTATTTGACCATCTATCTAAGGACTCTTTTGGAGTGCTTTCCAGAAGTGAGAGGTGAACTGGGTACCTTTATCTGAGATAATAGATAATGAAATACTGTGCAATCTAACCAACTCTCTAATATAGAGTTTGGCGTAATCCTCGGCTGAATAAGAGGTATGAGCTGGAAGGAAATAAGTCTCCTATCTACAATCACCCAAACTAAATCGTGCTGGTGACTACTACAAGGCAAACCCATCACAAAGTCTATGTTCACTTCTTCCCATTTCTAAGTAGGAATACTGAACTCCTGCATAGACCCACTAGTTTTCTGATGCTCTATCTTAACCTGCTGACATGTAGAGCATTTAACCACAAACTCTCTAACATCTCTTTTCATCCCACTCCACCAATAGATCTCCTACAAATTATGGTACATCTTAGTGTCCGCTGGATTAATCGAGTAGCACACATCATGCGCTTCTGCGAGAATTCCCTGCCATAAGTCATCTTCACCTTGAACACACAAACAACCCAGACAACGTAATACACCATCTCTCCCTTGGGAGAAAACCTCTACTTTCTGATCCTTGACTGACTCTTTCAACTTGACTATACTGGGATCTCTATCTTGCTTTTCTTTCACCTCGAAAATTAGAGATGATTTTGAACTACTCTGCACCAATATGTCACCCTCCGCTGAATCGACTAAGCAAACACCTAGTCTGGCAGGCTGATGGATTACCTGAGCTAACTTTTTTTTACTGTCCTCAACATAAGAAACACTACCTATAGACAATCTACTGAGAGCGTCAGCCACAACGTTGGCCTTGCCTAGATGATAAAGGACACTCATGTCATAATATTTTAAGAGCTCTAACCACCTTCTCTGACGAAGATTGATATCTTTATGAGAAAACACATACTGAAGGCTCTTATGATCTATGAATACATCTACATAAACTCCGTATAGATAATGCCTCCAAATCTTTAAGGCAAAAACTACGGTTGCTAACTCAAGATCATGAGTAGGATAATTCTTCTCAGGGGGTTTAAGATGTCTAGAGGCGTAGGCTATAACCTTACCATGCTGCATGAGGACCCAACCCAAATCTACTCTGGATGTATCACAATACACTACAAACCCAGCTGAACTATGTGGAAGAGCTAAGACTGGAGCTGAGGTGATTCGAGTCTTCAACTTCTGAAAACTCTTCTCGCAATGATCTGACCACTAAAACTTGACTTTCTTCTGAGTCAATTTGGACATAGGGGATGCAATAAAAGAAAATCCCTCAACAAATAGTCTGTAATAGCCAGCCAAACCCAAGAAACTCCTGATACCTAACGGAGAGACAGGTCTGGGCTAGTTTCATACAACTTTAATATTTTAAGGATCAACCTTAATGCCATCACCATAAAGAATATGACCAAGGAATGCCACTGACCTTAGCCAAAATTCACTCTTACTAAATTTGGTGAATAGCTGATGATCTCAGAGAGTCTAAAGTACAATTCTGAGATGGTCTGCATGATCCTGCTTACTGCGGGAGTAAACAAGGATATCATCTATGAAGACTATGATGAATATGTCTAAGTATTGTTTGAACACACGGTTCATAAGGTCTATGAAAGTTGTTGGGGCATTGGTAAGACCAAAAGATATAATTAAGAATTCAAAGTGACCATACCGAGTATGAAAGGCTATTTTTGGAATGTCACATTCTCTGACTCGGAGTTGATGATAGCCTGATCTGAGATCTATCTTAGCAAAATAGCTAGCATGCTGAAGTGGGTCAAATAAGTCATTGATTCTGGGAAAAGGATACTTGTTATTGATCATAACTTTATTGAGCTGTGCATATTTTGAGAGAACTGTCTTTCTTGCACACGAATAAAACTGGTGTGCCCTACGAGGACACGCTGAGTCTGATGAATCCCTTATCTAAGAGATCCTTCAACTGCTCTTTCAATTCTTTAAGTTCTGTTGGTGCCATTCTGTATGGTAGAATTGATATAGGCTGAGTATCTGGAAGAAGATCAATGTCAAAGTCTATTTCCCTTCTGGGAGGAATTCCTGAAAGATCTTCGAGAATGATATCTGAATATTCATTCACGACTGGGATTGATTCCAGACTGGGAGTTTCAAAACTAGTGTCCTTCACTTGAACAAGATGATAGACACAGCCTCTAGATATCATTTTCCTTGCTCGAAAGTAGGAAAACAGTTGACTTATGAACATTGAAGTACTACCCTTCCACTCTAGGACAGGTTCATTCAGAAACTGGAACTGTACTACTCTATTTCTGTAGTCGACTATGGCATAGTAGGAATGAAGCCAATCCATATCGAGAATAATATCAAAATAATTTATCTCTAATTTAACTAAATCTGGTGAAGTGACTTTCTAAAATATCATAACTGGGCAGTTCCTATATACCCGCCGAGATATGATGGTTTTACCTACTAGGGTAGAGACTAAGAAGGGCTCTGCTAGAATTTTAGGACTGACACCAAAATCAACTGTTATATAGAGAGTAACAAAAGACAAAGAAGCTCCTGGATTTAGCAAAGTGTAAATATGCACATAAAAGATCTATAATGTACCAGTAACCAAATCAGGAGAATTCTCTTGATCTTGTCGGGACTAGAGAGCATAAAGTCGATTTGGGTGTTGCCTACTAGTAGCGCTAGAGGTGGCAACCTGTTGATTTGGGAAACTAGACTGAGATGGGAAATGGTTCTGCTGAACCTGATAACCTGACTGGGAGAATCTCTGACTCTGTGGCCTGGATTGCCATATCTAAAACAGACATCGCTACTAGCTCTGCAAGCACCCTTGTGGTTCCTACCATAAGTCTAATAAAGGGGATTAATTCGGGCATTGCTGACACTACCCTAAGACTTAGAACCTGGTGCTCTATCTCTATTACCATCCCGGAACTTAGAAGCTGGAGCACTAGCTAAAGATTTTCTTCTTTTGATTTGGACTAAGCAAAGTTGAAACTACCTGCCCTTGCTCTTTAATTCTGCTTCTCCCTCATCTTAATATTTTGCTCCTCTATCTGCTAAGCATGAGTCATAAACCTGGCTACATTTATGTCAACATCACAGACCTACACTCGTTGACCAAACTATTATTCACCCCAGAGACAAACTTACTCATCTTGGCCCTGTTGTCTGCAATCACATGAGAAGCATATCTGGCTAATTGAGTAAACTTAAGAGAATAATCTTTCATATTCATGTTGCCCTTCCTGAGGTTGATAAATTCCAACACCTTAGCTTCTCTCAGCTCTAGGGGAAAGAATCTATCTAAGAATGCGGTGACAAACTTCTCCTACTTAATAGGCCTTGTATCATCTGGCAATTCTGACTTCCACTGTTTAAACCAAGTGTGAGAAACATCCTGCAACTGATATGCAGCTAGCTCAGTGCTCTCACTAGAATTAACCCCCATAATTTTAGTAACCTTCTGAAACTGATCGATGAATTCCCAAACCTGGCTGCAACTGAATTGGCCACTGGGTTGGCCGGAATGATAGCTAGTCATTTATTTTGAGCAGCAACTGACTGATCAAGATTAGTGAATGTAGCTCTAAACTCTGCTTAATAAACATGTTCACCCAAACGATCCTCGGGCAGAGGATTTGGCTGATTCTCGTTTCTTCTTTAGGGAGGCATGTTCTGTAGAAGAAATGAGGAAATGAATTAGACCAGACTGAGAGATTTACTGGAGATTATGCTCATTGGGATGACATGAATACTAAAAGAAGGGAAACTGTTCCTAAAACATCTTATAGCCTCCTGCATATAAATGTGATGCGGAATATATCCATGTACAAGACTCTACTGGATGCAACTTTTAGACTTCCTAGGAATCTGTTAAACCTTAGACTCTAATACCAAGTTTGTAACACCCAAAATCTGGTACCCAGAATGCTACATAGTTCTCATGACCCCAAAGGACCACAAGCTAACCCATGACTGATAGATATACCCGAACACTGCATAAACTTATACATGATTGGGGATTTTATATTATCATACTAGTATGGCATTTTCCCTTTACATAGGCATTTAATCAAACATATGGGAAGCATGCTTTGGTTATACAATCATCAAAACATCTAATAAAAATATATACATCAATCAACTTATAAATTGAAGGGAGGGTTTAACATGATTATTATGCATATCTTCATATACTAGGGTCAATCATTGGAATATGTAATTTAAAACATGAATTAAAAACCCAACATCATGAACATGAATTTCAATTCTATTTAAATCATGAACATTCATAAATATACAAATCTTGTATTTTGAAAAGAGATTCTTGAGCTTCATGGGTGAAAGAGAACCATGAATCAACACAAAACATACCTGGGTTCTGAGTTTCTTGAAGTTCTTGGACTTGAAGAACTTGAATTTCTTAGTTTCTTGAAGGAGGATTTGGATCTTGATCTTGGGGATTATCTTTGAGAGAAAACCCTAATTTGATATTGTATATGGATAATGAACTTATGAGCCTTGGTCTGATATAATTAGAGGTTAAAACGAGTGGAAAAAGACCCAAATACCCTTTTAAAAATGACTTTAAAATAACTAAACAAACTATGCGATGGTGGGTATGACGGTCCATTGCTGGGTTGACGATCCATCGGTCCTGACCGTCGTACCTGGACAGAATAGGGGTTCACTATCTCTGTTGAGATGGCTTGGGCAACGGTTGTCGACCTGAGCCTTCACCCTTAGGAAAAATGTGGTCTCACTGCCTCCGCTGCGATGGCTTGGGCGACGGTCCGTCGCTAGCTCGACGGTCTGTCGGCCTTCACCGTCGCACCTGGGCAGTTTTGACTGCTTTCTGTATTTCGGCCATAACTTTCTCTTCCGATGTCAGATTTTGACGAAATGGGTATTGATGGAAAGCTTATTCAATTTTTCGCTCAACAAAAAGTGAAAATCTTATAAATATCACACGTATAAAAGTGGATCTATCTTTCAAAGTAAGTTTCTAACATACTTAGGACGATTTCAAGCTAGGTAGAAGTATGAGGTATTACACCAATAGTAACATCTACCAATAGTAATAACAACAATACCAATACAACAACACCAATAACAATAACATTTACCAGGACCAACACCAACAACTACGCAACCAAATCAACACCACCAGTACCAACCCTAACATACACACCAAGAATATCAACATTTACCACCAACACTATCAAATCAACAGTATTTAGACTTGGTCACAGTACATGTCTCTAAAAAAACTTGAAAATCTAAGTTTCACCATTTTACAATAATGTTTGAGAATAAGAACTACAGTAATAATTAAAAATCATATTTCACTCAGAAAATATACCATATTTATATAAATAATATAAAGAGAAGAAATACCACAAATTAAAATTAGGGTTTTCTGGAATCCCTAATTCATAGTGGCAAAAAATATTATAATTGTTAACTCATACTAAAAGAGAAGTTAACTCAAGTTCCTCTTTTTCTACATAATTAGAAAGACCTAATTTTTTTTACCTATGAAAGTCGAAAAGGAATGATAAAGAACTTGAATTTGTTGTCATCAAAAGTCATCTTAGCATATTATCACGTCGATTGATGGTTGAAAGTTAAAAATAACTCAAAACTATTTTCTCCTGAGATTGAAAGTCGTTGGAGATTAAAGGTCGCCGATCTGTTGATGATGGTTTGTAGAACTATTGGGAGAAGTTTGAGGGGGGGGTTTGTTATTGGTTGATTTGTATTATTGAAAAGATTAGAAAGTTTTAAAAATATTAATTGAGTCACCAATTAACTTAATCAAGTTTTTTAAGTGTCTTTGACAATTAGATTTGGTTAATATCACCAATACTCAATTCAAGATTTAAAAGACACCTTTTCTTTAATTTTCTCCTCTATGTCCACCTCTAAATCCTATCTATTATAGGTCTAATCTTGTTTTACTCCTATTATTACTAGCAGTTTGACAACAACAAGAGCATTAAGATGGAGGTCTATTCAAGGAATGAGAAACTCTTCTAAAATCAAATATGTAATCAATTTAGGGTGTATTTGATACAGAGGAAAATGTTTTCCTTTTCTTATTTTTTGTTAGTTAATCTTCTTTAGAAAATACTATTTTTAGGAAAACAAATTCTTTTAAAAATGACTTTATTAATAAAAATAAAAAAACAAATGACATTGATTCCTATACTTACAACCATCCATCCTATCCCAATAACCCCACCCCTACCTGCCCCATCCAACCCTCTAAACCACCCTATATCCCGTCCTTATCCCCCACCCTAAACCCTACCATCCCTCCCCACCCACCATAACAACCATCATCTTACTCTCATCCATCTTCATAGTTTTGTATAATATATATGTACAAATACTTTTATAATATTACTTTTTGCGTGTATACCAAATACAAGAAAATAAGTAACAAATAACTTATTTTCTTAGAAAATATTTTCTTACAAAATATTTTTCATAAAAATCATTTTCCTCTATATCGAACACACCCTTAAACTATCTCTTTCCAATATTTAAAAGTCTATAATGATGCAATTATCATATCACAATGTTTTTTCATAGAATTCAAAATTCGTGATAAACCTAAGGACTTCTATGTATAAAAAAAGTGATGAACTTGATTGTGCCACTGAAAAATCAAGAGTAGGATACTTTTAACCTGGACTGAGAAGGATTTAGGGTTGTTGCTGTTAAAATAAATGAAGTCATAAGGGTATTACGATAATTATACAATTTCACATAGTTAGTAGTACCACTATTAATTAAGTAACTCGATCAACTAAGTAGTTAGTTATGCTGACTAATATAATGGAAGAACTTATGAGCTTAACCTCTCAATATCTCTCTCTGTGTGTATATATATATAAGTATGTATGTACGCATATATATATATATACACATACATATATATATATACACATACATATATATATATATATATACATACATACATATATATATATGACTCTCAACACATTGTAATGCTTAGGACTTCAGATCAGTCAATGACAATTCATCTACTCCTTCTCATCTTCTCTTCTTTGTTTGTTTCTTCTCTATATGTTTTCTATCTCATCTTTATCCTCCTCTTCCTCTTATTCTTCTTCTTAATTACTTACTTGCTAAGTCAATACTTGAAATCATTGAAGAAGAACATGAATTTGTTATGATATCAAAGCACACCATCATTGAAATCATACGGTGTTCTTCAAATATTCTAGTCAAATACTTTAAAATTTTGCTACATGAAGAGGTCTGACATCTTCTGAAATTTTGAAATCTTTAAAGTTGATCAAGAATGGCGATTAATGAAAATCCCAATAATCTTGGAGTTCAAGCTTCAACATTAACAAAAAAAGTCGATCAAGAAATCACAATTCATTTGGAAAAACTCAAAGCATTGATCACAATCACCCCTTCTTCTTGAATGCATTGGATGTTAGTGGCAATTCTCTAGATTTTTTTTAATTGGTTAAGACTGAAAACTACTCTTTTTTAGATGAAACTTGCAAATGAGAAATGTTTAGGGAAGGGATTTAGGACCAATGAAAATAGATGAATGTTGTTGTGCTGTCTTAGATAATGAATTTTGTGACAAATAATCTACTTAGTGGGGTTATGTACCCTTCTAATACCTGGTCTATTTGGGAAGAATTGAGGGAAAGATTTAACAAAATCAATAGGTCAAGAACCTTTAATTTACATAAGGAAACAACTTCTTTAACATACGGGACATCATCTTTTTTTGTTTATTTCACTAGGCTTGAGGTATTGTGAAATAAGTTTGAGGCATTGGTGTCTTCACCTAATTGTGATTGTAGAAAGGCTGGAAACTTTATTCATTATCTTTAGAGACAGAAAATGTATGAGTTTCATATGGGGATAAATGACTCATATCTACAAACAAGAAGTCATTTTTCTAATAACACCTTTTTCCTTACTTAGTCAAGCATATGTTATGATTGTGAATGGTGAAGGGTAAAAATTTATTGACTCTACTCCTTCTATTTTATTAGGGGTTGTTCCTTACTTTCCAAAGTATCTCACTTCCCTTTACTCAAGAATGTATAATCAAAAGGGCAAGAAAGACTATAGTCTTCAATGGTACTATTGCAAACTTAAGGGGAACCTAAAAGAAAACTATTGAAAACTACTTTGTTATCTACCCAACTTCAAAAAAATAAAATATGCTTGAATAAGGAAAATCATCGTACTATCACAATTATCAGAGATCAACTTCTTTTAATCCTAGTGATGTGAATTCTGGATCTATAGCTCAAACTCAGATTGCTTTAATTATAACTAGGATATCAAGCAAGGGAACATAAGAGGTTATCTCAAGAAGGTAGTGAAAATTAGCAACAAGGAGGCTGCTTGTTTACAGCAGTATAACTAGATACCACAGATACTAAAGCAAAGTGTCTGTTTGTAAATTGAAACACAAGCTACACAAGCTAACCCTACATCTGCTAATGGTAACACATAAAATTCAGGTACATTTAGAGCTTGTTTAGCTTCTAAATCTTACTTGAATAGATCATAGATACTAGAGCTACAAATCACATGGTGTCTAATGATAATTTACTTTATAAATCCAAAATAACTGCAAAAAAGATTCCATACATGGTTTATTTACCTGATGGTGATAAATCACTAGTAACACATACCAGTTTAAGCACTATATCATCTAGAAGTACACAGAAAAAGGTGTTTTATTTCCAAGAAACTATATGGTGCTGCATAATTTTATTCTGAATTTTTAAAATTTTCAGCAACTCTCCAGTGAAAAAGTGAAGGAGATTGGCAGAATAGTAAAAGGACTCTTATCAGCTTAATTAACAAAATATTGAAAAAGCTAGTGCTTCTTTGTCTCATAATTCTGCTCAAGAATGTACTTCTAGTTCTACGCATATTATCACATAAAAGATTTGGTCATATGTCTACTTATGTGTTTCAAAAACTTCTTCCTAGTAAACTAGAGCTTAGAGAGGATTTTTCTAATAAATGGTCCATTTATCCATGTGGTAAGCAAACTAGGAGTTCATTTCCTATTAGTAATATTAAGCGTACTGATATATTTGATTTGGTGCATACGGATATGAGGAGACCTTATAAAACCCTAACTATTATTGGTTCTAAATACTTCTTAATAATAGTGAATGATTGTACAAGAATGACTTAAGTGTGTTTACTCCAATTAAAGTCTGATGTATGTGTGATTGTTGAGCAGCTCTTAAAACTTATACAGACTCAATTCAATAAAATAGTAAAAGATTCTAGAACTGATAGAGATATTGAATTTTTAAATGAAGTTTACAATATCATATTAAAAAATTTAGGTTTCATTCACCAAAGATCATGTGTAAATTCTCCTTAGCAAAATGGTGTTGCTGAAAAAAAGTGTAGGAAGATATTAGAGGTGACTAGAGCCTTAAGAATTGAAGCTAACATTCCTATGAAGTTTTAGGGTCAATGTGTATCAATTGATGCATACATTAAAACAGATTACCCTTTTTTTGTGACTATCATGTCTCTTTATGAGAAATTATATTACAAAAAATCTTTCCTAAATCATTTAAAAGTCTTAGGTTGTCTATGTTATGTTAAATCCTACCTCAAACCGATAAATTTCAACCAAGAAGTAAACCAACTATCTTTATAGGCTGCTCGAAAGTTAAAAAGCGGTAAATCTTGTATGACTTATACACTCACTCGGACCTTTATGCCAAAAAACCACTTTATTCAAACTATTTTGTCAAATACCCACAAGTTTTAAATCTTTTGCCAAACACCCACTTAATTCCACCTCACCACCAACTTTTCCAACTTAACAATTTCAGCCCCAACCTTTATAATAATTCATTTTAACCCAATACCTCCAACTTAATAAATTCACCCACAAGTTTCTAATAAAACACTTCAACCCACTCCATCATCCACCACTATGTATATAAAAATAATATCTAGGTTTCCAAAAATATTAAAAAAAAAATAATTCCTAAAGTTAAAAATAGAAAGTGGTTATTTTTCCCACCAAAAAGCTCCAATTCCGGCCACTTTTCCGGCATTATTTTTCGGCGATCAACTGTAAATTAGTCCACAAACACCATAAGCTTGTCCATTGCATCCATTGTTACCCCATTTGTTTCCTATCTTGTCAAACACACTTTCCACCATTGTTAAAAAACTTTAAATCACTCACATTACTCAAAATCATTTTAGAAAGTGAATTACAGCAGTTCAGGCGACTCCAAGTTCATTTCTTTATTCCATAAATCCAACAATCATTGATTACAAGAAATATTTGCAATTTTAAGTATTTATACAGAAACCTGCGCAGTCATCGACTCGTCCTCGCCAGTCATCGACCGTGCATACAACTCAACATAGACCATAAGCATAATCTATCATTGATCGAAGCTTAATTCTAGGATGTCTATTGCAAAATTTATTCTGGTTTATGGTGATTTCATAGGAGAATGGGTGGAGACTTCGAAATGTTGGAAATGGAGATCATTTAACAAGGTGACAATTCCCATTCCTATTCGACGCAACAGTTCGTACGATGAATTTGTTACAAGTGTAATGCAGAGTGGGAATCTAGATTGCACGTCGAGCGACGTGGTGATTAGTTATGTAATGCATTCAAGAGAAAAGGTGAATCCTACGATCATAAATAGTGATGTACGTGTGCTGACGTACATAATGGATGCTGATACAAATGGATTTAGGCTAATTTTGAGGATAAATATGGTTGACAGGTCCTTTGAAGAATCGCTGAATTCATCAGCACCCCCACCGCAGCGCCCAACAGTCGATAATGATTTGATCAATGACGATTTGAATAATTACAAGAACGATGTCGATGATACAATTAATATGAAATATTATTCTATGCATATGGAAGACTTTTTATCGGACTCGCAAGATGACGAAGAAGACCATGAAACGAAATCACAAGAAGGATACTCCTTCACCGACGAAATCAATTTCTGTTACGGTCAAATATTCGCCGATAAAAAAGAGCTGAAAATGCAACTAGACGCAGCAGCGGTGAGGTAGTCTTTTGATTATTATATGAAAAAGAGATGCACAAAATTGATGAAGGCACAATACTTATCTCGTGGTTGTGGATGGCTATTGCGGGCAAAAAAGTATGACACCTTGGACAGATTTTGCATATACAAGTATGTTGGGATGCACATGTGCGGTATTGAAAATATCACCCGTAGGCACAAAAATTTCTCATCCGAATTGATTGCTACAGTATGCGTAAATCATTTTCGGGATGGTAAGGGTTCAAGCATAAGAGAAATTCAAAGAATTGTATTTAAGGAGTTGCGTTGCAATGCAAGTTATTGGATGTGTTGGAAAGGAAGTGTAACTACGAAGAACATCATTCACGGGACACCGGAGCATGGATATGCTTGCTTGCCGGCTTTTTCCCACATGGTGGAGTTATTGAGTCCCGGGTCTTCTTACTCTATCATGATAAATCAGATGGATGGATCGTTCGTTTACTACTTCTTAGCGTTCGGAGCTTGCATACGAGGATATGCCTACATGAGAAAGGTAGTTGCCATTGATGGCACACATTTGTATGGTAAGTACGGGGGCATTCTGCTGAGCATCGTTGCACAGGACACCGAAAATCATATATTTCTGATTTCCTTTTGTGTCGTCGATAAAAAGAACTATGCTTCTTGGACCTTCTTCTTCCAGAATCTGAAGTCTATCATAGAAGATAAACCAGATCTATGCATCATCTCCGACAGGCACATTAGCATTTCCAATGCCTTCTCCCGTGTATACAGTCGTGCACATCATGGACTTTGCATGAGGCACCTCGCTGAAAATCTTTACATAAATTAACACTGTGGAGAACATCTTTATCTATTCTACGCCACGACAAAGGTTTATTCCTTTGATGAGTTTAGCGATAATTTTGTGAAATTGAAGAGTAAATGCCCCGAGGCAGCTCATGTCCTTGAAAATGTGCCTAGTTTTGAAAAATGGAGTAGAGCATATTTTTCGGGCAATAGGTACGACGTGATGACCACAAACATCGCCGATTCGCTCAACTCGATTTTGATGGATGAACGGGAGTACCCCGTGTTGTACATATTCAATTCAATTGCTAAAAGATTTAGTGAAAAGTTTAAGGAGCGGCATGCATTTGTTGGTGGTAATGTGGGTAATCCAAATGGGGGTTCTTGACGAGTATACGATGTTCGGAACGGTGTTACAACCAAGGTCAATCTCTTGGAGAGGAGCTGTTCTTGTCAAAAATTTGACTTAGTGAAACTATCATGCAAACATGCGATGGTAGCTTTGCGAGGAAAGTACGGTGATGGTGAAGATTATGGTAACTCCATCTACGACTACTCTTTGCCAATTTATAAAGCTGAAAGTTACCTCCTCGCATACTTGGAAGCAATTAATGTGGTCCCTCCAGAGGCTGAATGGACTGTGCCACAGGAATTGGTGACACCAAAATTTCTCCACCCCTGTATGATCCCAAACTCAGAAGAAAGAAAATCAAATGCACTAAGGGCGTCAGTGAGACATTCTAGTCCAAAAGGAGGAATAGGTGTTCAATATGCAAGAAATCCGGACACAAAAGAACCACGTGTAGAATGGGCATCAAATCATAAATAGGCTTCTTTTTAGCTTCAGTTGTAAAGCTACTGTTTTGGGGGATGAATGTGCATTTCTGTAGATTTTAACGTTCAATTGTGTCACGACCCAAACTAAGGCCTGGCCGTGACGAGCATTTCGAATCATGGAGGCCCGAAACACCCCTATCTGTCTGGTAATCATGCACCTAATTCATATGATCAAAGTAATGCAGAAGAAATACAATAATTCGGAATAATGGTCATAAATATGAAAAGAAACAATAACAGGGAAATAAAGTTTCCCCCAACATCAATCAACCTCTAAACAACTGTCTGCAAAAATCTCTAACAAATGACTAAGTCAAGTAACTGTATATAAACTGGGACAAGGCCCCTAGTAGACCCCAAAACTAAATATAATATAAAAGGACTGCAGGACATAAGACCTTCCGAAACATAGAAGGCTCACCACTTGTCTCTGCAACTCTGTCTGAATGATCTACTGATTCTGTTGACCCCTAGACTGGGCCTCTGAACCTAAGAGGTTGGAGAGGGGAGGGGGTCAGCACAAAAGTACTGGCACGCAGAGATATCAAAACAAAACATAATATTTTTACAAAATATAGTTGAGAGCCATTATAAAACAATTTCATATCAAATCATTTGAAACCACATGGGCATAATGCCATAGTTTTCAATACCAATGTAATGTGATTGAGCTAGGTGGAATACTCTACAATTGTAATTCCATGGCTATGTGGAATCCGCCTCTGGTGCTCGGTGGCCAAGCCTCCAATCCAAGTAGCCGCCAGGAGTTGGAGCCGGTATACTCCCCATGTGAGTACACCGTAGGGAATCCCCCCATGTGATATATCCCAATTATTTTATTATCCTCCCATGTAGGATACAATATCATATGACCCGCATCGGCAACTAAGGTTTCCAACGATGAGCCTTTTCACTCAAACGCCTTCTTCAGGCACCCACCTTTCTCATGAAATCAATGCATTCAAACTTTGTTCAAATCAATCACATATCATACACTGTAGGGTATCGTCATACCCGACTTACAAGTCATCAGTATCATATCATTCTCTTCATTCAATCCTCATATGCAATATATTTCAACATGAACAAAACAACCTTTTCTTTGAAAGTCAAAAACCATATTCAAATCATGACATTTTTAAGACATTTCATGACATGCATTTCAAGATGATTTCAAACAATTCATATCATGTGAAAACTTAAAATAATATCATATCAAGAGAGGGGTTCCGTGTAAATCATGCTCTCAATTTATCATCATTATGAAACACATGCATATCCATATATAATATATCAAATCACATCGGAATTAGGCCTAAAGACCAAATCAATATCATAAAGATGCTTGAAACATGTTTATATTCATAATTTCAAAACCCTCATTTTTAAAACGTGAATTTTTAAATCCCATGAGATTTTTAAGATAACCCCACGTACCTCTATTTTCAAAGATAATAGATTTTTCTTGAAGCTTGCGGATTGGTGATTCCAAATATGTAATTATCTTCGAAAACCTACGATCGAATCTTGAACTATTTGGGTTTTTATTTTGAAACCCTAAGGAGAATCCTTGAGCACTTTTGATGAATGAGGGTGTATTTTGGGGTCCTTGGAATTGAATTTCGTGTTTTACGGCTAAGTAAGGGTGAAAAAAGACCATTTGGCCCCAAAACGGAGTGTTTAAGTGACTTGAATTCTTTACATAGGTGCCGCCCATTCCATCGCCTAAGTTTACATAGGTGCCGCCTAGGACATCGCCTATGTTTACATAGGCGCCTCCTAGGCTATCGCCTATGCTTTCCAGTGGCCATGGGCGATTGGTTAGGCGACGCATATCACTTTGAAAGGCCACAACTTCTTGCTCGGGTGTCGGAATTTAGCAAAATTAGTATCGTTGGAAAGGTAACTCGAATACCTATCATTTAACACATTATAGGCTCCCTAATTTGACATATACAGAGAGTTATGGTCGATGGAAGCTAACACAATTTATAACGTCCACTAAAACTTAGTCGATCGAAATAGTTTCAACTCGTCCTTGAGTTGAAGGACCTCTATGGTCTAAATTCAAGCTTGAATGGATTCACATGCTACAAAAATAATTAACATGCCATATTGGCATAGGATTTTATGGCTTTGGGACTTACCAATACATCAGAATCACGATCTATATTGTAGCTCAAAATGCAGGCATTACAAGTTGTTATCGATCTAAAGCTTTGTATACGATAGACTATCTATAGTTTACGGTATATATAATATATGGTCTATAAAATATTATGTATTGATTATATTATTGCTGATCTAACACGTTATGTTGGTCATTGTTTTGTCTTATCTCTCCTATCGATGCAATGAATATTATTTCCCTTATTTTCCGTTCCCATTTATTAAAAAAACTGCACAAAATATCTCTTCACAAGGAAAAATAGCTAGTATACGCATACGAAATATTTTCTCTTGTCAGATACATCGACCTACCATTGGGTGGATATATGAATGGACGCAATCTACAGGTCTATAAGTATAAGACCTCTTTCTACGCAACCCTTCAGTTTTCTCTAAATCAAAAATATCAGAAATCGTCTCTTCTTCTTCTTCTTCTTCACCCAAATCAAAAAAATCCCTCCAAGAAGGATACCCCTGCGCCCCATCAGACGTGTTCCTCTGAGGCACTACGAACTCCTCCTCCTAAGGAATAATTTCGATCGGCTTTTCTACGGGCTGGGTCAAGACCGCATCTACCTATAGCGGGATCTCCATCGAATTACTCATTTCTTGAAGACAATTCTGGAAAGGCTCGAAATGAAAGTCCTGGACTACATCACCCCCCCCCCCCCCCCCACACACACACACACCCCATCCCCATAATTTAGTTTAATTGTTTTATTTTAGTATATGTTTTTAAGTTTTTGTTATTTGTTCATTGCTGAAGAAACTTTCTTTGTATGATCTTGTTGGAAGAAAGCTTCTTCCATTTTTCCCTTTTTGATGTAAATTTTATTATGTAATGCAATGAACAATTTAATACATCTATGTTTCAGTTTCTTTTAACATTGTGTGTTTGTCATGTTTATTCTGGTCCCTTGTTTGAAAACTCGAATCAAATCTGTCTGCCTTTTTAAGTTACAGTAGTGTGGCTTGACTAATTTCCTGAAGAGTAAACTCTAATGTTTAGATTTTATAAAAAATATTTCATCGCCTGTACATATTAGTCGATCGTAGACTGTATAAATCGATGGATCATCGAGTAAATTAAAATAAATAATAACATATTTTCAAAAAATAATTTAATTTTAGAAGATTTAAATAGATTATCATATGTTATGTGGCTGGTGGAAGAAAATAATTAATTTAAAAATGATTTAAATAGATAATCACACGTTTTGAGAATTATCAAAGACAATTATTAAATTAAAAAAATTAAATAAATAGTAACATATATTTTGGGCTGGTGGAAGAAAATAATTAAATATAATATGATTTAAATGGATGATCACATGTTTGTGGCTGATGGAAGAAAATAATTTAATTAAAAATGATTTAAATAGATGATCTTGGACTGGTGATAACACTTAATAGACCATCATAGATCATGAACTATGTCATCCATCAATCAGTATAGTCTATCATAGACATACACGTTTATTATTGCATTGACTGATATCATGATGTAGTTAAGAAATGATTAAATAAATTATAAATAAATATGGTGTTGATTTCTACACATGTGAAGGAGTGTAAACAAGTCACATAATCATATTAGAGCTTAGACAAATTAGGGAGGGTGAATTAAGAAGTGTGTGGATGGGTAGTGGTTGAATGCTCAATATTGTAAGAGTAATGTTTCTCAAAGCACAAGTATGTATTGAGGATGATAACTGTTTTACCACTATCAATTGCACACACTCTTTTGATTTAGGGGTGGTGATGAAAGAAATATGTGGAATGTGTAGGCATCAAATACAATACATATCCTATATACATATGCTTTGTTTAAACATTACTCTTACGATATTGAGCATTCAACCATTATCCATCCACACACTTCTTAATTCACCCTCCCAATTTGTCTAAGCTCTAATATGATTATGTGGCTTGTTTACACTCCTTCACATGTGTAGAAATTCACACCACATTTATTTATAATTTATTTAATCATTCTTTAACTTCATCCAAGTGATGGTCTATAACCTTGTACATAGATCATCGTGGTCTACGCCTAATCATGCTATCAGTCGATGCGATAATAAATGTGTAAGTTTACGATAGACTATACTAATCAATTAATGACATAGTTCATGATCTACGACGGTGTATTAAGTGTCATCACAAGTCCAAAATCATCTATTTAAATCATTTTTAATGTAATTGTTTTCTTCCACCGGCCCCAAAACATGTGATTATCCATTTAAATCATATTATATTTACTAATTTTCTTCCACTATCCCCAAGACATGTTACTATTATCTATTTTAAAAAAATTTAATTTAATTATTCATTTTTTAACTAACTCTACGTGATGGTCTATAGATATGTACATAGATCACGGTAATCTACGCATAATCAGGATATCAGTCAATACACTAATAAAGGTGTAAGTCTATGGTAAACCATACAAATCGATGGCTGACATAGGTCATGTTCTACGACAGTCTATTTAGTGTCACCACCAGTTCAAAAGATAAAAATTACTTTTCCAATGGTAAAAAACGTCTACGTTTGTAAGCCATCAGTGTGAACACTTTGTTTTTACTTCATATATAAGTTGTACATCCCTCTTTATTTTATTTCATCAACTTTATTTTTTTTAAAAAAATTCTACAATGTCTCAAGCATCTCAATCATCCAATTCTAAAAATACTCTAATTTGTCATTGTAGGAATGCGGCTGTCTTGAGGACGTCACGCACGGATTCAAATTCAGATCGCAAATTTTATAATTGTGCAAATTGCAAAGATGAGGTGTGCGTGTTTTTTTTTAAAAAAAGTTAAGTTAACGGTTATGTAATTATTTTTTTTCCTAGGATAATGGCGCATGCTCATTTTTCAAATGTCTTGATGAGCTATCAACTCCATCCAGTCCATCAACATTTATTTCGGGACTCGTCAAATTTTCAAGGCTTGACAAAATTTAATCTACTACAAAGGCTCCAACAATGCGAAGAAAATAAAGATTTTCTCATGAATTTGTTCAAAGAAGCCGAAGAACAGAGGTATCACTTTAAGCTATTGCTACATGACACCCAAATAGAGAGGGATCAACTAAAACAAAAATTGATTTTGGCCGAAGAAAGAGAGAATGTCCTAAAAATGACGTTATGTGCTATAATGCTAGTATTCGTTCTTTGGAAAAGTGTAACATGGATGTAATGATATTGAATAAATAATAATAGTTCTGCTTTTGTATAATGTTAAATACTATTTTTGATAGAACCATAGTCGATTAAACAACACGTCAACTTAAATTCGACCAGCAGGGTAATGATAGACTATGCATACGGTATATGGAATATTAAGTATGTATTCTATGATATCAAGCATACAATGTACCAACTATGACCACACCTTGCATATTCAAATTCCGTGCCACAAATCAGTTTGATAGAAACAGATTCAGCTCAGAATCATAACAAGTTTCATAAAATAAAAGAATAACTGTCATAACCTACCACTAGATCCTTCAAACTTCATATTTGTGAAATAAAAAAAAATTTCATAGCCTAACAACTTATCATTTAACAACAGATTAAACATCTTAGCATTTAAATGTCTCTTTCCCTAAGTTCCTCATCAACACAAGTGTTACTGTTGATTTCATCAACAATGTCCATGACCACATCTGTTTGGACAGCTTCAACTTCTTTTTCTCAACAATTACAACTGCTTCTTTATTCTCACCTTCTTCTCCTTCTTTTTCAGCATGTGCATCAGTTGTTGCTTCTTTAGTTTCCTTTTCTTCCACACCTTCTTTTCTTACTTCACCTACAGCAGCTGTTTCTTCCTCAGCTTCTTCTTTTCATTCAACTGCTGCTTCTTGCTCAACTTCTTCTTTGTCAGCTTTGTTAGCTTCTTCTTCAACAGGTTTTCCTTTTTTCACGCCTCCTTGTTCATCTGCTGCCGCTTCTTCTTCTGCTGTTGCTGCTGCTACTTTTCCACCTTCTTCTTGGCTCTTATCTTCTTCACCATCCTTCTTTTCTTCTTCTTTTTCCTCTTCTGCCACAACAGCGGCCAACTCATCCATTTTGTTCTTTTTTTCTCCTTCTTCATTCCTCTCCGATTTATTCACATGCACTATTTCATAATATTACAAAGTGTTACTAATAGTTAAAGATGAATATTCATTAAAAACATCAATTAATGAATGAAGTTACCTCACTCATATTGTCGCTCATCATTTTTCTTTTTCTTCATTCTTTTCTCTTTGATATAGGCAGCAATATCCAACACCGCTTCCTCGAGCGCAGCCACATGCTTATGAAGATCCCCGAGGGATGAGGTTCCTGCTGCATCTTTGGAGGTACTCGGAGAATCATCATCACCAATGCGTACTCCAACGGGGTTACCACCTAAATCCCCATCATCATCATTGTCCTCATTTGAAGTGAGGACAGTCACCCCTTCTAACTCTTTCTTCAAGCCATCGAGGACGTTATTCTTCACCTTGTCCGTATATGGCTCAAACGTAATGATGTAATCCATCTTCATATCACGAACAGTAGGAATGATGTACGGATGCACGTTCTACCAAATATCAATTAATAATTACATAACATTTAATAAAATGGTACTATTATAGCATTATATAAAATAAGTTCATACCTCGGTAACTTTTAATTTATACTTAAATGGGTTGTCTTCGATTATCTTGTCGCTTTTTGAAGTGTGCCATCTAAGGATGCGGGGGATGGGTAAGGGATCATCCATTGATTTTCTAGCAAATTCTCCAAGATGAGGAAAGACCTCATAGATCCAAATCTTTAAGTTGTACAGCAGTGAAAAAATAACTATGAGTCTATGACATAGTATAAATAAAATGATAATCTACGATAAACTCACTAAAGGTTTTATGGTAGATACTATGAATGGCCAGGGAAATCCGAATAGAGCATAGGATGCCTTCTGCTTCTCATCAAATACTTGTTTCTACTTCTTCAGGTCACTTTTCTTCTTCAAATAGTCCATGGTCAGTTGAAATGTCTCTTTCCCCCATGGATACTTCTCGAATAAACTCAAAGATTCGACCATTCGAATCAATTTTGTATCAACAACCTTCGTCGAATCTTTCGCAAGCAATATGGTGTGCAAGAACTACAGTAGACAACACTTCAACTTCTGGTCCTCGTTCAGCTTATTCCCTCTGATCAGGTGTAATAAGTTGGCCGCCGTGATATTTTTGTTTTTTTTCACCTTAAAACAATAATTGTCCTTCTTTGCTAACACCTTCTTCATTTTTGATTCACAGGGTATGATGAGCAGTTCAGTCCCGGGATCAAATAAAACTCTTTCAAGCCAAAACAGACAGGTCGTTCTTAACGCATCGCAACAGCATATAATGGACCAACTGCCCATTGAAATTGAGATGTTCCAGCAGGTTTCTTAGGTGTCCAAAATAGGACTGCTTGAATCTTTTCTTCAATTCTTGGTCGATAAGAATTTCCTTAAATTCTCGATAAGCAGTCATTCTTGATCTGACCGATATCTTTGCCGGGAAAGATCCGACCTCGTCAATTATCGTTCGAAGGTCATACCGCTCTATGGAAATGCACCTTGAAAAATATGGCACGAACAATGAATTATTATCCCTATCATCACTATTACTCCCACTTCCCACGCACTCTTTATTGTCACTACTGACACTCAGCTTGGCAACATCTTCACTAGAATTGACGTAGTCACTTATCTCCTTTAACTTCGAATCAGATTCGGATACCGACTCTTCAATTTTCTTTCTTTTTGATACTTTTTCAACCGTCGCAGCTCTTTTTTTTCTACTACTACCAACTATATCATCTTATTTTTAGGAATAATAACTTTTCTACCCATTTTCAACACAGTCTACACCTAAAGAACAAATATCCCATTTTCAGTTCATAGACCACAAGTCTATCAATAGAAATAACTCAATGATCAAATGAACCCCCCCCCCTCCAAAAAAAATTAACAAACACCCCACCATTAAATAGTTCACTACACAAACATACAATAATTAAACCAAAATCGAACATGCAAAATATCAAAACACAATAATTGCTAAAAATCAAACTAGTGTACCTAATCAAACTAATTAGCTATTAATATTTCAATTTTCACTATTTCAGCAATCATGTTTTAAAAAAATTTCATACGTCTGAAAATTGAAATATATCTAGGGCATTCTCATTTCATAGACCATGGGTCTATGAATAAACCGCGGGTCTACGGACAGAAACAGGACACTGTTCAAATTAAAATGTCAAAATAACTCTTCAAACAACAATTATACCACCATTCAAGACTTCATTGCTAATAAAACACGATTAAATCAAAACACCAAATTCGAAAAAAAAAAAACCTACATCACTACCAATCGATTAGAAAAAAGAAAAACCATTTAAATGGATCTAGAAATGATCGAAACTCGATTTTAACTAATCTTGCAAAGCAACAATGCCCCCTTAGCAGCTGCAGATGAAGAACGTATGAAAATGGCATTTTTGGGATAAGTTATTTGAAAGTGGGAGTTGGGAATTGAAGAGAAGAGACAGAGAGAGAGTTTTTTTTGGATATTGGAAAAAGTGGAGGGGGTTAGGTGTATTATATTAAATTTGTAAAGTTGTATAAATGATGAATTGGTCACTTGGCCCACGTGTGGACCCCACTTTTTCCACTTTTTACACCCTAAACCTAAAAAATAAATCAAAAAGAAATTAAGTGGGTTTTTGGCAAAATGGTTCTGCAAAATTTCTTCTTTTCCAATTATTCCCCACTCACTCATTCTTTATAAATGGGGATGTACAATTCATAAAATATGTATTTCCTTTTATAGACAAAGAAATGGTGTCATCTTCTTTTAAACACACGGTTATATTACCTGATGACCATCATACTGATTATACTTATTATCTAATTCAAAATAATAATGTAAATAACGCTAATATTAGCAGTACAAGTAAGAATGAAACTATTCTTGGACCAATTCTACAGGCTAATCCAATAGTATATCAACCTATGGTGGTTCCTCAAGATCAAGCTTAACAACCTCAAGTTGCACTAGTTGTTGTTAGAATATCCATAAGAAATAAACAAACTTCAATATGGATAAAATACTTTGTGCCCATAAGCACACTCAAACAGGATACTCTTATGCAATCTCTAGTTATATATCTTATAAGAATATCTCTAATAAGTATCTGGCTTACTTAACTAATTTTTCTTCTAATATAAAACCTCATAGTTACTTAGAGGCAATAAATGATCTTAAGCAAGTCAAAGCTATGAAAGATGATATTAATTTCTTCAAGATAACAAGACTTGGGAGTTAGTAGCACTTCCTACAGACAAGATACCCATAAGATGCAAATGGATTTACAAAATCAAATATAAAGCCAATGGAGAAATAAAAAGGTTAAACAAATGACATGCAGCTGAAGGATATAGTTAACAAAAAGAAATAGATTATTGGAAAAAATTTTCTCCTCTAATCAAGATGGTTACTATAAGGATAATTTTAGAAATTTTAGCTTCTAGATATTGGCATATCCATCAAATGGATGTGTACGTTACATTTCTGCAAGGAGATTTCAAAGATGAACTTTATATGGACCTTTCTCAAGACTTTACCGAGGAAATAAACACAAGTGTGTAGATTGATTAAAACTCTATATAGTTTGAATCAAGCACCTAAAAATGGAATGCCAAATTAACTGACGCTCTACTTTAGTTCAAGTATGTCCAAAGTCAATATGATTATTCTCTATTTGTGAAGAAAATAGAAAAAAGTAATGTGATTTTCTTGGTGTATATAGATGATATGCTTGTCACAAGTGATTGTTTAAGTCTGATTAAGGAAGAAAGGTTATTATTTTTGTAGATTTTTAAGATGAATGGCCTTGGTGAATTAAAATAATTCCTTGAAATTAAGTTTGCAAGATCAGAAAAAGAAATCATTATGCATCAAATGAAGTATTCATTAAAGATTATCTCAGAACTTGGTTTAGCAGCCTCTAAACTTGCTTGTACTCCTATGGACAAGAGTTTAAATCTAACCACAAAAAAACAAGATAAGCACACAAACAGAATCTGTGAAGAAGATCCCTTAATACCAAACAAAAGTTCTAATCAAAGACTTATAGATAAACTATTATATCTACAATTAAAGGCTAGATATTGCTTTCAGTGTCCAGTCTCTAAGTCAATATCTATAATATCTCAAGAAGTCACATATAGATATTTCTCTTATGATTGTTAGGTACATTAAGTCTCAACCTGGTCTGGGAGTACTAATCTCAAGCAAAAGTATTGACGAAATAACAACAATTCTTTATGTTGATTGGACAGCTAGTACTCACTATAAAAGATTTGCATCAGGTTTTTTAATCAATCTAGGAGATTTTACTATGTCCTAGAAGTCAGAGAACCAAACTACCCTCTCAAAAAGTTTTGTAAAAGCAGAATATAGGAGCATGACATCTACAATCGTTGAATTAAATTGGTTACTTGATATACTAAAGGATTCAATGTAAATGTTACTTTTCCAGTTTAGATCTTAAGTGACAGCAAATCAGCCATACATATATTTCATGAAACCCACTTAAGGGGAAATTTTATAAGGGTCGTTAATAATCTTCTTCTTTTTCTTTTTCTTCTTCTTTTTTAAAAGGATTCTAATGCCAAATGGCATGATCAACAATCATGGTACTTTCCAGATTTGTAAATATTCAAATAAGAGCAATATACGTAACTTTATAAGGAACTTAATAAAGACAAGCAAGGCATTTCTTAATTAGAAGAATTAAGATCTCTTGACGACTTACAAAATGAATAGAAGAAAATGACATTTTAGATCTTTTTCGTGTAGATAAACATTTCTTTCATGTAAAAAGAAAGATTTCATGACCTACAAAAACTGATTCTAACACTAGAAACTTATCATTCTGTACCAATTATGTAACAACCTGACTTTTGATAATTTATGTGAAGTATTTATTTATGTGTGATTTTATCATTTTAACCCTTCCTATGATTGCATTGTGATATTTTTGGGATGTGGGGATGCTTGGCACAATTCTCAATGTATTTTGATGTGATTTATGTGAAATTTTGATTTTTGGTGTCTTGAAAAGCCTTATTATTGATTTTGAACAATATTTATTGATTTGTGCATCAGATAGCAAAATGAACTGCGCCAATAGATTTGAAACATAGATTTTAGGGCGGTAACATGATTGGTATGGTTTTATGTATTTTGTATCTCATTTTAGTCCTCGGTTCAGAAAGTTGTCAAATTGGGTTTCGGGGGCCAACTTTGTATAAATAATATTTTTTCAAAAATTTGATATCACCATTGAGTTCGAAGTGTCGAATTTGATAGGGTAGAATACTTTGTTTGCGTTCACGGATTTTTAAATGAATCCCAAGGTGGTATGGGTGTCATCTCAACCGCGACTGGCTGGTCAGGTACGTGACTCGGTAGATTAGGTGAGAGTGTCGCATACGCGACATATGGGTTTTGATCATTAGTTTTGTATATATGAGTACCAGGCGGCGATCATGATACCTGCCATCAGGACAAGTACGACATACGCAACACCTAGTCGCGTATACGATGCCTGGGTTCCTATAAATACCTTATTTTTCCATTTTCACTATTCTTGAGACTTAGAGCTTAGAGTTTTGTGATTTTGAGAAATTTCTTCCATTTATAATCTTGGAACTTTTTCTAAATTTTATCATGTAATTCTTTTTTAAACAAGAATTAAAAAGTAGAAATTGAGGATTTGGCCCGGAAGGTCCAAAAATTATACTTCTTCGATTTAAACTACGATTTCAACATGTTTTTAATTGGGTGAGTTTCTAATCTTAAAGTTATCACTTTTTTCAATTATATCATCAAAACAACCTCAATTCTCAATTTTTAAAATGGGTTTCTGGGATTTTTGTCGGTAAAGCTTGAAAATAATTTTTCTGCAATTTGAACCTCATTTTTTTAACTCATTTTTTCTTGGATTTTTAGTGAGACTCCTAAAAATATGGGGAACATATTTAAAAAATAAAATTATGATTTTGCTCTTTTTTTTTAAACCTATTTTGGTGAACCATTTTGACCTTGATTTGAAAGTAGGCGATATGGGTATCGTTCGTTTTCTTTTGACGCATAGATTCAATATTTTTAAAATTTAGTTGATTCTAAGTCTATTCGTGAAGAGTAAGACTTCGGATTAAAGTCTTCAATCCAGTTTTCGACATTTGAGATAGATTATGACTTAACTTTCTTCAGACTGGACTAGGGAGTTAATGTTGTTACAAAAGCATGCTAAGGGTATGGGAACTAATCACGAAAATGGAAATAATTATTGTGTTGAGCCCATGTAGGGGGCCTACATGCAGTTGTATTTGGTGGTTTTGGAGTATTATGACCGTGTGGAGTCCAATATGATAATGTTGGTTGTGTATATGTGAAATTAATTATGTCTTGCATAATGAAAAAGCCTAATATGGTATCAATGCTATATTTAATTGCATTATACACTCTTGGAATATGATTTATGTTAGCATTCATGGATGGTTAGAAATATTGAGTGAATTATTGCCTTACTTCATTGATATATTGGTTGGATAGGAAAACACTCATTCTGGTTGGTTGTGAGAATTACATCCTCATATCATATACATTCAAGAAATATCGGTACCACTATCAAAATACTGGAAATGTTAGATTTTTCTGACAGAAAATATGACATCTTTAAAACCCTTTACCGATTGATGTGCCAGAAAGGAGCTATGGATATAGATATCGATATTGGATATTGGTTGTATATGTGTTGACAAACCCCTCATAGGTCCTATGGTGGGAAGCTTTAGTTCTGTAGGTGTATACAGAAGTTGTGCAACAACCCTGACATCATCATCACCATCATCATCATCATCATCATTATCATTAACATCACCATTCCATTTGTATTTATGTTGTAAATGTCTGTGATGTATTACTTCTTTGATGTGATACCTGTCAATGTGTATTTTTTCTTTCATAATTGTATGAGTAATACTTGTCTACTTATCCTTATCTTTTGTATTTCTATGGTGTATGTGAATATTATTGTCACGACCCGAGGCTACCCTCTAGTCGCGAAAATGATGCTTAAGGTCACAAGTGATCAAAAGCTAACCCATGAGTTAGTACCTGCAATGAATACGGAATAAAGTAACAAAATACACCTGCGTAGAAGTAAACTGACAAAGACATGAGGTTTCATTACTAATAAGATAAGTAAAACTGGATACTAAAATATGTATCAAAATGTGTTCGAATGACTAAAAACATCTGATAAAACCGTCTAAATATCCAACTGACTAACTCATGTTTGAAAGCTCTAAACTGACTGAAGAGTGGATGGGACAGGCCCCAACTAACTCCAAAATAAACTAACTGAAAGGAAATACAGGAATACTGAAATAAGATAATAGGTCCTTGACATATGAGGATTCGCCACAACTGCTGCTTCTAATAGGCTGAACTATCTAGGTGCAGTCAGGAAACTGGTTAGTACTTTGAATGTACCGGTATATGAGATAAGGTTAGGATAAAATACATAGGTGCATGTGCATGAAATACTAACTGACTGGATAGCATGAGATAATGACTGACTAATAACATGTGATAATGACTGACTGGATAACATGAGATAATAACTAACCAAATAAAATAAGATAACCGATGCATAATATGCAATAAAATCTATAAAATCTAAGAATGCATGACCAAGCATATAATATGATACTAAAATAGTATGTAAACTTAAATACTAAAATCTGATAACTGAATAACTGATAAACTATATGCTATGGTTAAGCAAACCTAAACTGAATTTTGTACTGAATACTAAGCTAAGACTGTGGGAGCTAGATATAATCGACATGCCCCAAATATATTACTAGGGTCCAACCTATAACCCTAGTTTGAAGGGGGTTAATAATAATATAGCTTCAATATTAAAACCATGAATCTAGGATTTAACATGAAAATATCATCATTCCAACGTGTAAGGGCTGATTCCCTCAAAAATAATTGCAAACATAATGTATAACTAAGATCCATAAAACTTCATAGAGATAATTCTTCATAAATATACAATTTTATAATTTAAAACATAAAGATGGATTCTTAGACTCCATGGGTGGAAAGGGCCACTAATGAACATCACACTTACCTTAATTGATGAATTTGTGAAGGTTCTTGACGATTTTCTTAAAAATTAAGTTTGAATCCCTTATTTATTTTGAAGAGATTAGGGTTTATTCTTGAGAGGGAATGCTTTCTTTTGATAAAATTTCTGAATAAGATAACAAATTATGCTTTAGGGATCCTCAACCCCATGTTATGGATCTATTGGGTAAACAGAAGAGACCCAATTGCCCTTGAAAAAATAAGACAAAAGCTAGAAAAATTAAAGGCGGGCGATGGGGCACGCGCCGCAGGCTCTGGACCGCTGGACTGACCCCCGTGCCATGAACTTTGCTACAAGCATCCCTAGCAGTGCACTGTAGGGTGTTCCGCGGGCTTATCCCGGTGATACTCCTATTTTGGTGATCCAAACACACCCCTGCGCTCATCCAAAAATTCTAAAACTCACTCGAGATGTACTATTGACAGACCCAATCATTAATCAACTTAAAAATTAATGTTCGGAGTCAGGAAGATCGAAAATAAAATCATTTAAGTTTAAGGGGATTTGGAAATGACTAAGTCCTAACACTTGGTGAAAATTTTTAACTCTTGGACCCCTTTAACATGCAATAGTGAGCTATATTGTGCTAAGATCTTACAGGGTCTTACAATATTTCCCCCTTGGGAACATTCGTCCTTGAATGAGACTGATTAAGCTGAGAATACTGAGGATCAAAGATTATATACTGAATATGCATAACTGAAAATATGGTTACATGACTGGGTCTGAACCATGATAAATGATTGAACTAATTCGCGAATACATGAAATGACATGAAGATGATTATATGACTGGAACTGAGAATGGAAAAGAGATAATCTAAGAAAAACTATTACTGCAAGTTGATTCTGAGTTTAGTTATAAAATATGAGGGAACTTGGTACGCATATCTTCTTATGCTTCCCAAGTGGCTCCCTCAACGGACTAATTCTGCTAAAGAACTTTGACCAATGGAACTTCTTTGTTCCTTAGTCTGCAAATCTGATGATTTAAGATCTCGACTGGGATTTCTTCATAAGAAAGGCTATTCTAAACATCTGTGACTTCTAAAGGAACAACTACATCTGGATCACCAATATACTTCGTTAGTAAAGAAACATAGAATACTGGATGCACTGATGCCAAATCTGCAGGCAACTCAAGCTCATACACTACCTTCCCATAACGACTCAAGATTCTATAAGGGCAAACATATTGGGGAGTGAGTTTCCCTTTCTTGCCAAACCTCTTCACTCCCTTCATGGGAAAGATTTTCAAATATACCAAATTACCAACCTCAAACTCAAGATCTCTTCTTATCACATCTGCATAAGATTTCTGTCGGCTTTAGACTATCTTAAGCCTCTCCCTAATTATCCAAACGTTCTCCATCGCATCATATACTAAATCTGGCCCTATCAATATAGTCTTACCTATATCAAACCAACCAATAGGAGACCTACATCTCCTCCTATTGAGATCCTCAAATAGAGCCATTTGAATATTGGAGTTATGTGATAATAGTTATTGTAGGCAAACTCAACCAATTGCAAATAATCATCCCAACTACCCTTGAAATCAATAACACATGCTCTCAACATGTCCTCTAAGGTCTGAATGGTCCTCTCTGCCAGACTATCTATCTGAAGATGAAAAGTTGTACTGAGATGAACTTGGGTACCAAGACCCTTCTGAAAAGATTTCCAAAAGTAAGAGGTAAACTGAGTACCTCTATCTGAAATAATAGACAATGGACTCCATGCAACCTAACCAACTCTTTAAGATAGAGCTTGGCATAATCCTCGACTGAATAGGAAGTATGGACTAGCAAGAAGTGGACTGATTTGGTCATTCTGTCTATAATGACCCATATCAAATTGTGCTGACGATGCGTACGGGGCAACCCTGTCACAAAATCCATGTTCACCTCTTCCCAATTCTAAGTGGGAATGCTAAACTCTTCAATTATGCCAGTATGCCTATGGTGCTCAACCTTAACCTGTTGACAATTAGGACACGTAGCTACAAACTCCACAATATCTCTCTTCATACTACTCCGCCAATAGATTTCCCACAAATCATAGTACATCTTAGTGGCTCTTGTGTGAATAGAGTAAGGCGCACTATGCGTTTCTGCTAAAATATGTCTGTCTCTACCCTGACATCATAACACACCAGCTCCCCCTTGGGAGAAAACTTCCACTTTCTGATCTCTACCAAATTCGTTCAACTTAACCAAACTAGAATCCCTATCTTGCTATTCTTTCACCTCGGCAACCAAAGAATATTTCAAACTATTCAGAACCGATATACTACCCACAACTGAATCAACAAACCAAACACCTAATCTAGCAAGTTGATGAACCTCTTGGACTAAATTCTGCATTTCATTCTCAACACGAACAACACTACCCATAGACAATCTACTAGGGGTGTTTGCCACTACATTGACCATGCCCGAATGATAAAATACACTCATATCATAATCTTTAAACAACTTTAACTATCTTCTCAGATGAAGATTCAAATATCTCAGTGAGAACAAATACTACAAAATTTGGTGATCCGTGAACATATCAACATGAACTCCATACAAGTAGTGCCTCCAAATTTTCAAGGAAAAAACAACAGCTGCTGATTCAAGATACTGGTAGGGTAATTCTTTTCATGGGATTTAAGATATCTAGAGGAATGGCTATAACCTAACTTCTCTACATCAACACATAATAAAGCCTAACTCTAGAAGCGTCATGGTAAATAACAAATCTTTCTGAATCGTCGGGCAAGGTCAAAACTGGGGCTGAGGTAAGTTGAGTCTTTAACTCCTGAAAACTCTTTTTACAAAAATCTGACAACTAAAACTTGACTTTCTTTTGAGTCAATCGAGACATGGGGGATACAATAGACAAAAACCCTTCAACAAACCATCAGTATTAGCTAACCAAACCTAAGAAACTCCTGATATCTTACGGAGAGATGGGCCTGGGCCAGTTTTTATTGCTTTAGTCATTTGAGGGTCTAATGTCATCACCGGAAATAATATGGCCAATGAAAGATACTAATCTTAGACAAAACTCACACTTACTGAATTTGGTAAACAGTTGATGGGCCCTAAGAGTCTACAATATGATTCTGAGATGGTTTCCATGATACTTTTCACTACCAGAGTAAATGAGAATATCATCAATGAAGACTATGATGAACATATCTAAGTACTTCTTGAACACTCTATTCATCAAGCCTATGAAAGATGGGGCATTCGTTAGTTTAAAAGACATAACTAAAAATTCAAACTGACTATACTGGGTTTTGAAAGCTATTTTTAAAATGTCATATTCTCTGACTCTGAGATGATGATAGTCGATCTAAGGTCTATCTTAGAGAAATAACTGGCACCCTGGAGTTAGTTAAACAAGTCATCAATTTTAGGGAGCAGGTACTTATTCTTGATTGTGACTTTGTTCAACTGACGGCAATTGATGCACATTATGAGAAAACCATCTTTCTTATGCACAACAAGACTGGAGCTCCCCATGGGGAAACACTGGACCTCATGAACCCCTTATCTAAAAGATATTTCAACTGTTCTTTCAACTCCATAAGCTCAGCTAGAGCAATTCTGTAGGGCAAAATAGAGATAGTCTGGGTATCTGGAAAAAAGTCTATTCCGAAGTTAATTTTCCTTTTGGGAGGAACTCCAAGAAAATCTTCAGAGAATACATCAGGAAAATCCCTTACTACTGAAAATGACTCTAGACTAGGAGTATCATAACTAGAGTCTTTGACCCAAATAAGATAGAAAACATACCCCTTAGATATAATCTTTCTCGCTCTAATATATGACACAATTCGACCCCTAAGTGTTGAAGTATTACCCCTTTATTCAATGACTGGTTCATTTGGAAACTGAAACTGAATGACTCTATTTCTACAGTCAACTGAAGAATAGGATGAGTGGAGCCAATCCATGTTGCGAATGACATCAAAATCAGTTATCTCTAACTCTACAAGATCTACTGAAGTAACTTCTGGGACCAGACAGTTCCTGTATACCTACCTGGCTATAATAGAGACACCTACCAGAGTAGACACTAAGAAGGGTTTTGCTAAAGTCTCAAGACTGGCATCGAAATTAACAGCTATATAGGGGGTTACAAAGAAAGTGAAGCCCCGGGGTCTAGTAAAGCATAAGCATAAAGATGAAAGGCCTATAACGTACCCGTAACCACATCAGGAGAGCTTTCCTGATCATGACTGGATTGTAGTGCATAAAGCCTATTCTGACATTGTCCACTGGCGAGACTAGAAGTAACGCCCTACTGATTCGGGCGACCTGCTAGCGCTACTGAAGAGTTAGTCTGATACTATTGGTGATTATTCCTACCCTTCTATATACTTATAGGACATCCCCTTATCTTGTGGCTTGGATTTCCATATCCAAAACACACATCACTACCAGCTCTACACATACTATGATGATTCCTGCCGTATTTTCCGTAAAGTGCATTGTTACGACCATTGTTCATGCTACCCTGAAACTTAAGCCTAGTGCTCTATCCCAACTGTTATTTCTAAATTTTGGCACTAGTGCACTGGCTGAAGATGGAGCTGAGGATGAAAACTTCTGACAAAACTAAGAACGATTACCACCCTCTGACTTCAGTTGAGCAAAACTAAAGCTACTTGTTCTGTCCCTCTTATTCTCCTTATCTTTCTCTTTAATCTTTGATCCTCAATCTATTGAGCATGGACCATAAGCCTAGATATGTCCATCTCATTAGTCAACATAGCGGTCCTACACTCCTTGACCATACTATTAGCTACACCAAAAACAAACTTATTCTAGACCTATTATCAGTCACAACCTGAGGAGCATACCTTGCCAACTAAGTAAACTTAAGAGAATACTCCTTCACACTTATACTACCCTGTTTCAAATTAATAAACTGCAGTACCTTAGCTTCCCTTAACTCTAAAGGAAAGAACCTATCGAAAAAGATTGTAGCAAATTTTTCCCACTCTACAGGCCCTACATTTGTTCCTCTATCCTCCTTCCACTTCTTAAACTAGCTATGATCTATGTTCTACAACTGGTGAGCAGCCAACTCTACACTCTCACTAGACTTAACACTCGATATATCAGTCACCTTCCAAACCATGAGCCCATTTAGATAGGCATCAAATGAACTACCAAAAAAATAATTCTTCTCATTTTCTCATAAGTTCCATAAGCATAAAATTGCTAGCAACCCATTAAAAATAAATAAAGACACAAATTGGAGAGCAAAAATTACAAACATGAAGAGAGAAACACAAAATAAAGAGAACAAAAAAATGGTAGAAGAGAACAAGTGTTTTAAGGCAAACATGACGACAATTTTGAAATATGTGAGAATTAAAAGGGATAAATATGTCTTTTATTTGGTCAAACTAGAATGGCTTATAAGCTAAAAATAAAAAGAAGGGGTGAAGGTACTTTTGCTTTTTGGCTTAAAAAGAGCAAATTTTTATGTTTTTAAGCAATTTTTGAAGTTGTTAAACACTTCAAAAGGTAAAAAGAATGGCTTAAAAGTTATTTTGACTAGATTTTAAGCCAATCCAAACACCCTCCATATCAAGGAACTCCAACGGATCCTCATAAGACTTAGATCTCAAAAACTGAGGGGGATTCATTCGGGTAAAGTCCCGAATTCTAGCTATAACTGTGTTTGCCACTAGGTTTGCTGGGCAACAGTCTACTGCTTGTTCTAAGCATCTACTGAATGAGATAGAGTAGTGAATGCAACTATGAACTTGGCATGAGAGACATTCTTATTCAGGAGATCTTCTTGAATAGGAGGAGGTGAGGGCTGATTTCTATTTCTCCTCCCGTTATTTCTTTTAGGAAACATTATTTGTAAATAGAAGGAAGAATGAATTAAAAAGGGAGTTGAAATAGAGCTAATTCTCTTTCGCACAACATGAATATTAAAAGAAGGAAAAATTTCCTAAAACGTCTTGTATCCTCTTTTTCATAAGTATGGCATGCTTCAAACCCATGCACAAGACTCTACTCAATGCGACTTTAAGACTCCTTAGGACACTATAAAATCTTAGGCTCTGATACCAACTTTTGTCATGACCCGAGGCTACCCCCTAGTAACGATAATAGTGCTTACAGTTACAAGTCACCATAAGCTAACCCATGAGCTGGTACCTACTGTGAATACTAAATAAAGTAACAAAATACATTTGTGTGGAAGTAAATTGACTATGCCATAAGGTTTCAATAATAATAAGATAATGTAAAACTGGATACTAAAATACGTATCAAAATGTGTCTGAATAACTAAAAATATCTGATAAAACCAACTGACCGACTACATATTTGAAAGCCTCTAAACTTACTAAAGAGTTAATAAGATACGCCCCAACCAACTCCAAAATAAACTAACTGAAATGAAATGTGGTAATACTAAAATAACATAATAGGTCCTCGACATATGAGGACTTACCACAACTACCGCTAATAGGTTGAATTGTCTAAGCATGGTCAGGAAACTGAGTTTTTGAACCTATAATATAACACATCATAGCACGAAGAAAATATATGGTCAGTACTTTAAATGTACTGGTATATGAGATAAAGTTAGGCTGAAATCATAAGTTCATGTACATGAAATATTGACTGACTGAATAGCATGAGATAATGACTGACTGAATAACATGAGATAATGACTGACTAAATAACATGAGATAATGACTGACTAAATAACATGAGATAACTAATGCATAATACACATGAAATCTATAAAATCTGAGAATGCATGACCAAGCATATAACATGATACTAAATAGTCTGTAAACTAAAATACTAAAATCTGATAACTGAATAATTGATAAATTATATTCTATGGTCAAGCAAACCTAAATTGAATTTTATACTAAATACTGAACTGAGACTATGGGAGATAGCTAAAACTGATATGCCCCAAATCTATTATTGGGGTCCAATCTATACCCCAGTTGGAAGGGTGTTAGTACCATGCCACGATTACTAATGCTAGCTTTGTGAATCCACTAAAATAATGTCCTAAAGGACTAGGTTGTAATGCCTAACATATGGGGGACCCCTCAAAGTCTACGGTGGCATCATAGGTCTAAAACTTAGGGTTTGCTACTAACGCCTCCTGCCTACTGATTGGGGAGGTAAGTGCATCATGTCTAACTAAATGGGGGAGATACCATCACTATGTTCACTTGATGCTAGGTTTTAATTTTGGCTAAAAGACATTGATTACTGGACTAAACTAAGCATAACAAAGACAACAACTGAACATGATACTAACAGAGTGGTAAGGCTTATGGTTTAGCTGAAACCATTCTAAAGATACTAAAAACTATGTAAACATCAAAGTAACCAGTGTTCATAACCATCCAAGACTAAATGGAACAATAACAGGAACATATGAAAATTATGAAACCATAGAAAGGAATCATTATTCCAAATTCAACAGTTAGTCATTTCATCAAACACATGAGGTCCATGAAATAAAATATAGGAATGGTTTAAAACATGTAATAATAACATAGCTTTAATACTAAAACCATGAAATCAAGGATTTAACATGAAAATATCATCATTCCAACGTGTAAGGGCTAATTCTCTCAAAAATAATTGCAAACATAATGTATAACTAAGATCCATAAAACTTCATGGAGATAATTCATCATAAATATGAAATTTCATAATTTAAAACATAAAGATGGATTCTTGGACTCCATGGGTGGAAAGGTCCCACTAATGAACATCACACATACCTTAATTGATGAATTTGTGAAGGTTCTTGATGATTTTCTTAAAAATTAAGCTTGAATCTCATGTTTCTTTTGAAGGGGTTAGGGTTTGTTCTTGAGAGAGAATGTTTCTTTAGAGAAAATTTTGTGAATAAGATGACAAACTATGCTTTTGGGACCCTCAATCCCGTGTTATGGACTAATTGGTAAGGGGAAAATATCCAATTGCCCTTGCAAAAATAATAATAAATATTGGAAAAATATGGGGCGGGCGATGGGGTGCGCGCTGTGAGCTCTACCGCAAGCATCCCTAGCAGTGCACTAGAGGGCGTGCCGCAAGCTTATCCTGGTGATGCTACTATTTTGGTGATCCAACCACTCCCCTACGCTCGTCTAAAAATTTTGAAACTCACTTGATATGTACTTTTAAAAACTCCGATCATGAATCAACTTAAAAATTAATATTCCAAGGTTGGGAAGATTGTAAATAAAATCATTAAAGTTTAAGGAGATTTTGAAATGACTAAGTCCTGACACTTGTGAAATTTATTAAATCTTGGACCCCTTTAACAACCAATTGTGAACTATATTAAGCTAAGATCTTATGGGGTCTTGAAATTATAGAACTGTTAATGGAGATGGTATGGGCTACCATTGTGGGAGCTTTTCTGGCTGTAGGCGACGTGCCCTTAAGGTGTATTTTGAATACCATATTTTCTACTTTTCTAAGTCGGCCTATGATACCTACTGAGTACAAATGGACCATACTCACCCGTACTGTGCCTTTTCTGTGTAGATCCAAGTTTGAATGTTCCTTGCGATAGTTGACTTCAGGTGATAGTTTGGAGTTGTTTGAGGTAGTGGTTGGATTCTTGCTTCCAAAATTTACTACTACCTTTCTTTATTTTTATTATGTTTTTATTTGTATTTAGAGATAAAGTTGTTCCTATTTTGAATTTCTTATGTATTTTGATTTTGAGTTATACTAGTTCGTTCTTACACTATGACACCAAGTTTTGGAGTTATGGTATGATATTGTTGGTTATGTTTTTATTTGCTTTCATTATATTGTATGGTTCAATTTTGTTCTAGAAGCCTTACTTTAGATTATTGTTATTATTTTCCCTTGTTGTATTAGTTTGTGTGATATGCTTACTCATTAAGACTTACCGCTTACAAGAGCCATCATGGCCCTAAGTTTTTGGGTCATGATAAATTGGCATCAGAGCATCCATGTTTATTGGTCTAAATAGTGTAAGAATGAAGTATCTAATTGAGTCTCATAGATTGGCACGTAGACATTCGTATCAATCTTTGAGAGGATATAAGATATCTTTAGTAAATTTCTCCTTATTTTGTTCCTTCTTTTGCAAATTTCCTTCATATCTTGTGTTCTGGTGATAACTAAATCTCATGAGGTTAGAGATGTAGAGCCTTCATCCAAAGAGAGAAACCAGTATATAGGGTGAGTTGTAAGTCGTAGACAGTCTTGAGGTAGGGGATAGGTATGTGGATCTATCCTATCTGGGGGTAGTTCTAGGGGACTTTCCCCTAAGCCTCAGGTTGAGCATGTTGGGGATGTGGGTCTTACTTTTTCTCTACTAAGTTCTTGCACCTTAGTCTTAGATGGGTTATTGATTTGCTTTTTGACACATTTGGAGGGTGCTTCTTTGGGTGCTCCTAGTGTTCCTACGATTGCAAATATTGTATCTCCATTTATGCTAGAGTCTTCTTATGATATTCCTCCAACCTTGAGTACAGATCCTCCTATAGTACCTACTTCTGCTTTCAATACTCCATAGACTTTGTGTGTTGTTTCTCCTTCAACACCTGTAACTATGTATGGTATTTCAAGATTAGGAGTTCAACCTTCATTTATGTTACCTTCTTAGGTGGAATATTAGTCTACTAGATTTATCATACCTCTTCTTATTGTGAGTATAGTTATGACTTCTAAGGATCAGAAGATGTATGAGAGGTTTACTCATTTGAATCCTTCCAGGTTCAGTGGTGTTGTGGGCGAGGATTCCTATGAGTTCTTGATTGACTGTTGTGAGAAGCTGCATAACTTGGGTTTGCTTGATTTGCATGGTGTTACGTATACTACTTATTAGGTGTGGGATACCGCTGGAGATTGGTGGAGGTCACTTGTTGGTTGCATACTTCTCAATTCTTCTAAGATGACATAGGATCAATTTACTGAGGTCTGTTTATAAAGATTCATGCCTCAGAGTTTGAGGGATCGTATGATGGATGATCATCTAGAGCAAGACTCTATGACTATTCAAGAGTATGAAGCATGCTTCCATGCCTTATTTAGATATTCCTAAGCTAGCATTGCCACCTACTCTAAGAATATTTTAAACTTTGTAAAGGGGTTGAATGTCTATCTTCAGCTAGCTACATCTCAAATGGTAGTGTTTGGAGAATAATTTCAAAGTATAGTAGATCATGCTAAAATGACTGAGGGTATTCTTTGAACATCTCAAGGAGGCATCAAGAGGATATGCCATCTGGGCAAGTTTAAAGGTCATACTGCTCGAGGTAGGAATTCTAGATATTTTTATGGTTATCATGGTAGACCCATACAAGACTCTTTATAGAGTTTAAGTAGTGGGTCTTCTAGTTCAGTAGTTCTGAGTGGTCATTCCTATCCAGTCATACCTTCTCCTATTGAGTCAGGCCATAAAGGTTGCTATGTGTGTGATGAGACTGGTCATTTGGCTAAGGACTACCCCTGTCGTGTATTAAGAGCTACTACTATTTCAGTGGTAAAAAATAGAGGTTTTACCAGAGGTGCATGAGGCAGAGGTAGTGGACCCTGGGGTGGTGGTTATGGGGATATTATACTAGTTGATGGTCATGGATAGTGTTATGTTATACCCGCCCGATCAGAGGTAGGGTCTCGGATGTTGTCAAGTATCATCCCTATTTGTTTAGACCTCCATCTGTCTTATTTGATACAGGATCGACTTTCTTCTATGTGTTTGCATATTTTGCTTTAGGTTTTGTTTTAGTTTATAAGCCTCTAGATGTGCCTTTCATGTATCTATCCTCGTAGAAGACTTTAGTGGTGGATCGAGTGTACTAATATTGTGTTGTAACTTTTTTGGGTGTGAGACTTGGGTAGATCTGATTTTATTGGATATGGTAGATTTTGATAACATCTTAGGAATGGATTCGTTGGCTCTTTTCCATGTTGTCCGAGATTGTTATGCTAAGATCGTTACTCTTACTTCACCGGGTGTGCCAAGGATATCGTGGAAGGGTGCATTTTATTTGAGTCCTAAAATGTTCATATCATATGTTTAGGCTCGTCGCTTATTTAAGAGAATATTTATCTTATTTGGCTCATATTCATGATACAGTATTGCTTCACCTCTTTCTTTGAATTTTGTTCGTATGGTATGCAAGTTCATTAATGTATTCCCCATGAATTTTCCTGATATACCTCCAGATCGTGATATTGACTTTGCTATTGATGTTGATTGAGGCCCATTTTAATTCATTCTTATAGAATGGCGCCAATCGAGTTGAAGGAATTGAAGGAGCAGTTACAGGAGTTATTGGATAAGGGATTTATCAGACCGTGCGCCTATCTTGTTTGTCAAGAAAAAGGATGGATCTATGCATATGTGTATTGATTATCGACAGTTAAACAAGGTGACAGTTAAGAATAAGTATCCTCTCCCTCGTATTAATGATTTATTTGATCAGCTTCAGGGTGCTTCGGTGTTTTCAAAGATTGACTTGAGGTCTGGATATCACCAATTAAGGATTAGAGCTTTGGATATTATAAAGATAACTTTTTTAATGTGGAGCAGTCATTATGAATTCTTAGTCATGTCCTTTGGGTTGACCAATGCCCCAGTCATGTTCGGGAGTTGATGAATCGGGTATTTTTATTATATTTCCAACTCCTTTGTCCCTGTATTTATAGATGATATCATGGTTTATTCTATGAGTGAGGAGATTGTGAGGAGCATTTTCATATTGTGCTTCAGAGACTGAAAGATGAGAAGTTGTATGCTAAGTTCTCTAAGTGTAAGTTTTGGTTGGCGTCTGCCTTTTTTTTAGGTTATATGGTGACTAAGAAAGATATTGTTGTTGATCCAACCAAGATTGAAGTGGTTCGCGATTGAGTTAGGCCTATTTTACCTATCGTGATTCAGAGTTTTGTTGGTATGGTAGGTTACTACAGATGTTTTGTTGAGAGTTTCTTAGCCGTTGCAGCTCCATTGACCAAGTTGACTCAGAAGAAGGTTTATTTCTAGTTGTCCAATTCTTATGAGGCGAGCTTCCAAAAGCTCAAGGATTTGTTGACATCAACTCCTATCTTGATTTTTTCTATAGAGGGCATAGGTTTTACCATTTTTTATCATGATTTAGATGTTAGATTAGGTGTTGTGTTGATTCAAGAGCGCAAGGTAATTATGTATGTTTCTCGTCAGTTGAAGCCCTATGAGAAGAATTACCTTACCCATGATTTAGAGTTGTGCGCGGTTGTTGTCTGGATATGTGTTGGTGTTTCTAGAGGCTAGGTATTCTTCGACAAAGTAGATCCAAGCTCATCAGTTTGATGATATTGGGTAGAGATTGATTGGGATAAGGTGTTGAGTGGTAAGGATAAGGAATTCTCACTTGATTTAGATGATGTTTTGAGGATTGGAACCCGAGTTTGTGTACCAAAAGTGGGTGATTGGATTAGATTAATTTTTGAAAGAGGCCTATTGTTCTAGAAATTTCATTCGTCCAGGAGTGACTAAGATGTATCATGATTTGAGGTAGCATTACTGTGAAGTGGTATGAGGAGAGATGTAGCAAATTTTGTATCTTATTGCCTATGTTGTTAGCAGGTGAAGGCCGATCATTTGAGGAATGGTGGATGGCTCAGAGGCTACCCATTCCTTAGTGTAAATGGAAATGGATTACTGTAGATTTCATGACTAGGTTGCCTCATACTTCTCGTAGTTCTGGTAGCATTTGGGTCATAGTGGATCGATTGACCAAATTGTCCTATTTTGTTCTAGTTCAGGTCTCATTCAGTGGTAAGAGGTTGGCTTGTATCTATATTTATGAGATTGTGCGTCTTCATGGTGTGTTAGCGTCTATCATCTCATATCGAGATTTAGTATTCACATCTCACTTTTGGAAGACCTTTCAAGATGAGTTGGGAACTCAAAATGATTTTAGCATAGCATTTTATCCCCAGACTGATGGTCAGTCAGAATGGTCTATTTAGGTATTGGAGGATATGCTCCACGCTTGTGTGATAGACTTTGGTGTCCAGTGGGAACGACATTTACCTTTGGTAGAGCTACCATTCTAATATTGATATGGATCCTTTTGAGTCCTCGTATGGTAGGCGTTGTCACTCTCCAGTTGATTGATTAAGGTTTCTGAGGTTATTACCTCAAGGTACGAACTTTTTTTGGAGTTTTTGGATATAGTTTCTATAATACCGATGCCTTTTTCCTAGAAATAAATCATCTTGAGGATGCTAGAACTTACTTTGAAATGTAAACCTATCTTTGTACACATGGTATTTTTTAGATTTTCACTTTCTATCACATGGGAAATTGAGTTAGCTTTCCAACGGTACCAATTTTGTCCAAATCCGACATCAGACAAGGAAGTTATGGACGTTTTACTTGGAACTGTCGGAAACTCCCAGGCATGAAGGCCAAGTTGACGGACCGCCATATAAGTGACGGACTTGGTACGCTGAGCAACAAAGAAGTCTCTCTAGGCAAAGTTCTTTGGCAAAATCAGCCTGTTGAGGGAGCTACTTGGGAAGAAAAAGCAGACATGCGTACCAAGTACCCTTACCTTTTCTCCGTCGAGTTAGCCCTATACCAGTTACAGGATGTTGCTCACACTTGGTATAAACAGTGGAAGTTTGAGAGGTTAGAGGATGTAGGTCCTATAGAGTGGGAGGAATTTGTCACGGCTTTCTTAGATAATTTTTTTCCCCAAGAGCTGAGAGAGGCCAGAGTTCTTGAATTCATCAACCTCGGGCAGGGAAATATGACGGTTAGGGAGTATTCTCTCAGATTTACTCAGCTAGCTAGATATGCCCCTCATGTGGTTGCAGACAACAGGGCTAAGATGAGCAAGTTCGTGTCAGGAATGAATGATAGCGTGGTAAATGAGTGTAGATCTGCGATGCTGAATAGTGATATGACTTTACCTAGGCTCATGACCCATGCTCAGCAGTTAGAGAAGCAAAAGGTTAGGACTAGGGAGAGGCAGAACAAGAGAGAAAAGACAGGCAGTTTCAGTTTTGCTCAACCTAAATCAAAAGGAGGAAACCGTTCACAGTTTCATCCCAAGTCAGTAGCTCCATCCCCTTCCTCCGCTAGTGCCCCAGTGCTGAAATTTAGAGATAGCAACGGAGATAGATCACTAGGCTCTAAATCTCAGGGGCAGTGTTAGTAGTGACCGTAGTTATCCTTTGTATCGGACTTACGGTAAGCACCATTAAGGTGTGTGTAGAGTGGGTCAAGGCATTTGTTTTGGTTGTGGAAAGCCAGGCCACAGAGTTAAGGATTGTCCTCAGCCAGGTCCTCAGGGTCAGCAGAATCGTTCCACAGCTCAGTCCGGTCGCCCGAACTAGGAGGGTGCCACTTCCAGTGCTACTAGTAGGCAACGCCCAAACAAACTCTATGCTCTCCGTACTCGACAGGATCAAGAAAATTCTCCTGATGTCATTACTGGTACGTTACAGATTTTCCATGTTCATGTTTATGCTTTGCTAGATCTAGGTGCATCCTTGTCGTTTGTCACCCCTTACACAGCAAGTGATTTCGAAATCAGTTTTGAAATTTTAGCAGAGCCCTTTTCTGTCTCTACCCCAGTGGGTAAAACCATCATAGCTCGGCGGGTATACAGGAACTACCCGGTTATGATATTTAGAAATCCACATCAGCCGAGTTAGTTGAATTAGAGATGACTGATTTTAATGTCATTCTCGACATAAATTGGCTTCGTTCCTGCTATGCTACAGTCGACTGTAGGACCCAGATAGTTCAATTTTAGTTCCCGAATAAACCCGTCCTAGAGTGGAAGGGTAGTACTTCATCTTTCAGGGGTTAACTTGTTTCCTACCTTCGGGAAAGGAAAATGATTTCAAAGGGGTGTGTTTATTATCTCGTGCACGTAAAGGATTCCAGTTTTGAATCTCCCAGTCTCAAATCAGTCCTAGTGGTTAATAAATATTCAGATATCTTTCCCGAAGATCTTCCAGGCATTCCTCCCGAAAGGGAAATAGACTTCGGCATAGACCTTCTCCCAGATACTCAGCTTATCTCTATTCCGCCATACAGAATGGCACCAACAGAACTCAAGGAACTAAAAGATCAGTTGAAGGATCTCTTAGATAAGGGATTTATCAGGCCCAATGTATCCTCATAGGGTGCACCAGTCTTATTCGTGCGCAAGAAAGATGATTCTCTCAGGATATGTATTGATTACCTTCAGTTCAACAAATTTACGGTCAAGAACAGGTATCCACTTCCCAGAATAGATGATTTGTTTGACCAACTTTAGGGTGCCAATTATTTCTCCAAGATAGACCTCAAATCAGGCTATCATTAGCTCAGAGTTAGGGAATGTGACATTCCAAAGACAGCTTTTCATACTCGGTATGGTCACTTTGAATTTTTAGTCATGTTCTTTGGTCTTACCAATGCCCCTACATCCTTCATGGACTTGATGAATCGGGTTTTCAAGCAGTACTTGGACATGTTTGTCATACTCTTCATAGATGATATTCTGGTCTATTCTCGCATGGAGCGTGATCATTTAGACCATCTCAGGATTGTTCTTCAGACTCTTAGACCCCGTCAGTTGTTTGCCAAGTTCAGTAAGTGCGTATTTTGGATAAGATCAGTAGCATTCCTTAGTCATATTATTTCCGGTGATGGCATTAGAGTAGATCCTCAGAAAACTGAAGTGGTAAGAAACTGGCCTCGCCCTATCTCTTTATCTGATATCAGGATTTTCTTGGGTTTGGCTGGCTATTACAGACGGTTTGTCAAGGGATTTTCTTTTATTTCATATCCTATGTCTAGATTAACTCAAAATAAGGTTAAGTTTCAGTGGTCAGATTTATGTGAGAAGAGTTTTTAGGAGTTGAAGACTCGACTTACCTCAGCTCCAATTCTAGTTCTTCCAGATGGTTCAAACGGTTTTATAGTCTATTGTCATACATCCAGTGTGGGTTTAGGTTGTGTCCTCATGCAGTATAGTAAAGTCATAGCCTACGCCTCCAGACAGTTAAAGCCCCATGAGAAGAATTATCCTACTCATGATCTTGAGTTAGCAGCCATAGTATTTTTCTTAAGGATTTGGAGGCATTATTTATACGGAGTTCATGTAGATGTCTTCACAGATCATAAGAGTCTCCAGTATTTATTTTCTCAAAAAGATCTCAATCTTCGTCAGAGAAGGTGGTTAGAGCTTTTGAAGGATTATTACATGAGTGTCCATTATCACCTGGGCAAGGCCAATGTTGTGGCCGATGCTCTCAGTAGACTCTCCATGGGTAGTTTTTCTCACATTGAGGATAGAAAGAAAAAGATAGCCCAGGAAATCTATCAGAATACAAGACTAGGCGTTAGTTTAGTCGACTCTTCAGAGGGTGGTGTATGTGTTCAGAGTAGTTCAGAGTCATCTCTAGTTTCCGAGGTGAAATAAAAGCAAGACAGCGATCCCAGCCTTGTGAAGCTAAAAGAATCAGTTCAGAATTAGAAAGTAGAGGATTTTTCCTAAGGGGGAGATGGTGTTCTTCGTTGTCAGGGTCGTTTGTGTGTTCCAGGTGTAGATGACTTGAGGAAGCGAATTCTTGTAGAAGTGCATGGTGCGCGATACTCTATTCATACAGGGGCCACTCAGATGTACCGAAACTTGCAAGAGATCTATTAGTGGAGTGGGATAAAAATAGATGTTGCAGAGTTTGTGGCTAAGTACTCTACATGTCAGCAGGTTAAGATAGAGCATCAGAAACCTAGTGGGTCCATGCAGGAGTTCACCATTCCTACTTAGAAGTGGGAAGAAGTGAACATGGATTTCGTGATGGGTTTGCCTCGAAGTCGTCATCAGCATGATTCAGTTTGGGTCATTGTAGACAGAATTACCAAGTAAGCTTATTTCCTTCCAGTTCGTACCTCTTATTCAGCCAAGGATTATGCTAAACTCTATATCAGAGAGTTGGTCATATTACACGGTGTTCCATTATCTATCATCTCAGATAGAGGTACACAGTTCACCTCTCACTTTTGGAAAGCATTCCAAAAGGGTCTTGGTACCCAAGTTTATCTTAGTACAGTATTTCATCCTCAGACAGATGGCCAAGCAGAGAGGACCATTCAGACTCTTGAAGATATACTAAGGGTGGGTGCAATTGATTTCAAGGGAAGTTGGGATGACCACTTGCCCTTGATTGAGTTTGCATACAACAATAGCTATCATTCTAGTATTTAGATGGCTCCATTCGAAGCTCTCTATGGTAGGAGGTGTAGATATCCAATTGGTTGGTTCGAAGTTAGTAAGGCCTCAGTCATCGGTCCTGACTTGGTATTCGACGCCTTAGAGAAAGTTTAGTTGATCATAGAGAAACTTCGGGCTGCTCAGAGCCGACAGAAGTCTTATGCAGATGTTCATAGAAAGGATCTTAAGTTCGGGTTAATGACTATGTCTATCTCAAGATCTCTCCCATGAAGGGAGTGAAGAGGTTTGGCAAGAAAGGAAAACTCAGTCCCCGCTATATCGGTCCCTTCAGGATTCTCAGTCGCTTCGGTAAGATAGTTTATGAGCTCGACTTACCTTCATATCTAGCCTCAGTTCATTCGATCTTCCATGTCTCCTTGCTCAAGAATTACATAGGTGACCCAGCAGTTGTAGTCCCTATTCAGAACATTGATGTTCAGGCCAGCCATTCTTATGAAGAGATTCCAGTCAAAATTTTAGACTACCACATTCGTAGGCTGAGGAACAAAGAAGTCTCTCTAGTCAAAGTTCTTTGGTGAAATTAGTCCGTTGAGGGAGCTACTTGGGAAGAAAAAGCAAACATGCGTACCAAGTAGCCTCACCTTTTCTCCGCCAACCCAGATCAAGCTCAAGGTAACAGTCCTCCTTAAGCTTATTCAGTTTCACGTTCAGCATTCAATACAACTTGATATTTTATTTTGGGTTCATGTTCCATCACAAATTTGGTATCAAGTACCCTTGCATATTTAGTCATGCATACATGTATCAGTACAGTAAATAATCACGCATCAAATATGCATTCTCATTGCGAGAACCTCAGTTATGCATTCATCAATCAGTTACACATGCATCAATTATACATGTTCAGTATAATGTGTTCGGTTTTTCAGTCATAAGATAATGTTCCAGCTACTCATGTTCAAATTATTATTTCCCCTCTCAGTCAATTCCATTCGAGGATGAATGTTCTCAAGGGGAGATATTGTAATACCCATGCCTTTTTCCTAGCTAGAAATCATCTCGAGGATACTAGGAGTTTCTTTGAAATGTACACCTATCTTTGTACACGTGGTATTTTTTAGATTTTCACTTTGTATCACGTGGGAAATTGTGTTAGCTTTCCCATGGTACCAATTTGGTCCAAATTCGACATCAGACGAGGAAGTTATGGACGTTTTACTTGGAATTGTCGAAAATGCCCAGGTATGACGGCCAAGTTGATGGACCGCCACATAAGTGACAGACCTCCACTTTGACCGTCACAGCCAAGTTAGTTGAGCTATGTACTGGATAAGGACTGACGAACGAGTTGACGGACCGTCAAAGTTATGACGAACCGTCATCCAGGCCGTCAACTCTTATCCAGTGAACCCCATTTCTGGTCCACGTCTGATGGGCTAAGTGACAGACCGTCAAATGTCTGACGGACCATCACATGCCATGTTCAGTTTATTTCCTGGTCTTTTTAATAGGAGTGTTTTGGTCACTTATCACTCGCCTACATATACCTAGATAAGTCCGAATTCAGCCATTATGCTCATTATTATTTCACAAACAAAAAACTAAAGTTTCTCTCTAAATTTAATCTCCAAGAACAAGACCTAATCTTCTTCAAGAATCAAAGGATTTCAAATCCTTCAAGTTCAAAAACATCAAGAACCTTGAGTCAGGTATGCGTAGTGTTCATCCACAGATTCCTTTCATCCGTGGAGTTCAAGAATCAATCTTTAAATACCAATTCATAAATTTTTTGTGGTGATATGATTGTATTCATGTTGGTGGTTGTTGTTTGTGCTATATAGTAGTAATTTGATAAACTTTCATGAATATAATGATTATGTAGTTAGAACTCATGAATTTGGGTTGTTTAATATGGTGAAATTCATGAATACACCTACCTTAAAGAATGCATGCAAGATGTTTGATAAAATACGTAGAATGCTAGAAATTTCATATTTACATGGCCCCATATTATCTACATGACAAGTCCATGTTAATTATATAATTCAATATGAATTCCATGTCATTGTTTTGTTGTTATTGTTATGGTATGAAGCATTTATGATAATGAAGTGATACAATATGTACATGCTATATATCCCATGCATTCCATACCATGCACAATATGTTGAAAACTACATGTGGTATATTATCCCCTACTTATGATATTGTGAATTGTGAACTCCAATCTTGTGTTCAAGTCATGTCGTGTGCATCAGTTTTATTCCATCGAGTCCTGGGGGTATTCGTACCTGAAAAACATAGTTGTGTGCCTAGAGCTATGTCATGTCATCACGATCATCTTAATCAAGCCAAAATCTATAGAACTCAGTCAGTCATGTGACTCAGAAAACCTCAGAAATCTCATGATCTCAATAAATTCTCAGAGAGTAGTACTATTCCATCAGTTAACGGATATCAGTTATTTAGTCTATGTACAGTCAGTTAAATCATATTCAATCTCTTTACATAGGAGTAGAAGTTAGCACCGAGTGAACCCAAGGATGGAAACTCACCTACCAGTTTAGGGTGTAATTCTTAGCAGTCATCTTTGTGTTCTAGAACTATGTAGCCAGCGTAGGTTGAGACATCTTAACCTATCAGATTAGGGTTGATGAGGTGGCTTAACCTGTCAGTTTAGGGTTCCCACTGTTCTCATTTTGAGTACCTGCCAGATAACGGTTACTCATAACTGTCCTTACGAGTGGCACGATATTGACATCCATCCAGTCGGGGCAGAGATTGGACCCCAACTTAGCTATATGGGTTATTGGGGCATGTCGATTAAATAACTATCTCCTACAGTTTCAGACTCAGTCTCAGTAAAAGAACTCAGACAGTTCTTTAGATACCAGTATACCAGGATTATTAGATACGATCAAATTCAGTTATAGTACGAAACTCAGATAGTTCCATCAAATGTAGGACTGTCAGACACAATCACCCATGTATTCAAAACTACAGTATCAGTCATGATCAGCTATCAATAAACTATGTATTAGCATACAGATTTAGCTATCACGCATTCGCAATCTCAGTTTCTATGTATGCATGTTTGCACTCTCACGTTCATATCAGTCAGTTAGTTAGCATTGTTCATGCATGTAACCCTATTTATGTTCATCCTATCTCACTCATATATTCAGTACTCCAGTTGTACTGATGTATTCGCGCTATGGTGCTTTCTCTTTATATTCCACTATAGTTTAGAGACATGAGTTCCAGACCAGCAGTAGCAGTCACAGTCGCATTCCAGTAGACAAAGTTATAGTGAGTCCTCTTCATTCGAGAATGATATGATTTGATTTATTCATTTATTATTTTAGTTATCTATCAGTTTGCGGAGTTAGTTGGAGACATGTTCCTTCAACTCTTTATTCAGACAGTGTTTAGAGGCTTTTAGATTTAGTTCAGATTTGGTTCAGTTTTTAATTATTTTGGGTATCTTTCACCTATATGGAAGTTATTTTACTAGATTCTTTATTCAGTTGAACCTTATGGCCTACATGTTTATGTTTTCTGCATTATTATGATATATATTATAGTATACAGGTATAGATATCAGTCATGGGTTAGCTTGTGGTCCTTCAGGGTCATAAGCACCTGTATCATTCCGATTTAAAAAAATTAGGGCATTACAGTTTCAGATCATTCAGGATATACTTCGAGTAGCTCAAAGTAAGCAAAAGTTCTATACAGATCGTAGTCTTTGTGCCTTGAGATTTAGTGTTAGTGATCATGTTTTCCTTTAAGTTTCACTCATGAAGGGTGTGATAATGTTTGAAAAGAGGGGTAAGCTTAGCCCCTAGTATGATGGGATATTTGAGATTTTTCAGACTGTGGTGATATGGCTTATGAGTTGGCTTTAACCTTAGCTTTATTAGTTGTTCATCCAATTTTTCATGTATCCATACTTTATCTTTACATTTTGGATGAGTCTCATGTCATCTATTGGGATTTAGTTCAGTTAGATGAGAGGCTGCCTTTTGTTGAGGAGCATGTCTCCATCTTGGCTTGAGATATCAGGTGGTTACGTTCTAGAGTTATTTTAGAGGTTAAGGTCCAGTGGAAGCATCAACCTATATATGAGGCTACTTGGGAGGTTGAGTCTGATATGTGTATTTCCTATCCCCAGCTTTTTGCTAATTAGGGAATTTTCCTTGTCTTTAGTTCGAGGACGAAGTAGATTTTTAGTGGTGGATGATAAGATGACCTAACTTTTGATAATTTATGTAAAATATTCATTTCTGTGTGATTTGACTATTTCATCCCTCTTCTTGATTGCGTTGTGGTATTTCTAAGGTATGGGGATGCTTGGCATGACTTTCAATTCATTTTGGTATGATTTATGTGAAACTTTGGTTTTTGGTGGCTTAAGAAGCCTTTTCGTGACTTTGGTCAATATTTATTAATTTGTGCATCAGATGGCAAAATAGAATGCACCAGTAGATCCTTAACGTTGATTTTATACTAGTAACATGGTTGATATGATTTTATGGCTTTTATATCTTATTTCGATCCTCAGTTTGGAAAGTTGTGAAATTGAGTTTTGGGGATCAACTTTGTGAAAGGCCATTTTTCAAAAATCTGATATCATTATTGAGTTCAAAGCGTTACATTTGATAGGGTAGCATAGTTCATTTTCTTTAATAGGATTTCGAATGAATCCTGTGGGATCTGCAGAGACTTGGAGAATTTCAAGTCTCCAGCTAGTGATGGTGCCCTCGCAACCGCGAGTGACTGGTTGCATACGCAACTCGGCAGATTAGGCGCACTTGTTGCGTATGCGACATCTAGTCTGTGATAGTGAGGTTTTGCATACATGAGGATCAAGCTATGATCGCTACACCCACCATCAGGCCAGGTATTGTGTACGCGCAACACTTGATCGCGTATGCGATGCCTGGTTCCTATAAATACCTTATTTTCATTATTTTCAACATTTTTTAGACTTGGAGCTTAGGGTTTTGTGATTTTGAGCAATTTCTTCCATTTCTAAGCTTGGGTAAGCTCCATAACACCTATTTCAACTACTTTCTCTAAATTTTATCATATAATTCTTGTTTAAACACGAATTAAAAAGTAGAAATTGGAGATTTTGGCCCAGAAGGCCCAAAAATTATATTTCTTCGATCTAAGCCCCTATTTTAATCTATTTTCACTTGAATGAGTTTCCAGTCTCATAATTATCACTTTTATTTTGATTTAACCTTCAAAACAACCTCAATTCTTAATTTTTAAAGTGGGTTTCTGGGATTTTTGCCGGTAAAGCTTGAAAATAATTTTTCTTCAATTTAAAACTCGTTTTTGCTTGAATTTTCAGTTGTAGACTCCTAAAAATATGTGGAATATATTTTTAAAATAAAATTATGATTTTTTTCTTTTTTTTAGAAATTTATTTTGGGGGTTTATTTTGACGCTAATTTGAAAGTAGGCAATATGGGTATCGTTGGCTTTCTTTTGATGTATAAATTATATATATTTATATGATTTAGTTGATTTCGAGTCCGTTCATGAGAATTAAGCTTCGTATTCATGAAGAATTTTGGCCCAGTTTTTGGCGTTCGAGGTAGGTTATGGCTTAACTTTCTCCATACTAGGGTAGTTAATGTTGTTACAAAAGCATGTTAAGGGTGTGGAAACGAATCACAAAAATGACTATAATTATTGTGTTGAGCCCGTGTGGGGGCTTACATGCTATTGAATTTAGTGGTTTTAGAGTATTATTTGCTATGTGTGATCGTGTGGGGTCCTATATGATAATGTTGGCTATGTATATGTGAAATTAATTATGTCTAGCATAATGAAAAAACTTAATGTGGTATAAATGGTTTATTTAATTGTATTCTACTCTCTTGGCATACGGTTTATGTTAGCATTCATGGATGATTGGAAATATTGAGTGGATTGTTGGTTCACTTGGTTGATATATTGGTTGGATATGAAAATACTCATTCTGGTTGGTTGTGAGCATTACATCCTCATATCATATACATTCATGAAACATTGGTATCACCATGGAAATACTAGAAATACTAGTTTTTTTGATGAAAAATGTGACATCTTTAAAACCCTCAACCAATGGATGCATCGTGGAGGAACTATGGATATGGATATTGATATTGGATATTCGTTGTATATAGGCTGATAAACCCCTCATAGATCCTATGTCAGAAGCTTTAGCTCCGTGGGTATATACAGAGGTTGTGCGACAACCTCAGCATCATCATCATTATCATTATTATTATCACTATCATCTTCATTGCATTTGTATTTTACTTTGTATATTTCTGTGATGTATTACTTCCTTGATATGATACCTGTCTATGTGTATTTCTTCTTTTGTATTCGTATGTGTGATAGGTTTTTACTTGTCTTTCACTTTCATATTTCTATGGTGTATGTGAATAGTATAGAACTATTAGTGGAGACGATATGGGCTACCGTTGTGAGAAATTTTCTAATCGTAGGTGACGTGCTCTTAATGTGTATTTTGTATGCTTTATTTTCTGCTTTGATCAGTCAGCCTATGATACCTACTGAGTACAAGTGGACCATACTAACTCTTACTACACCCTTTCAATGCAAATTCAGGTTTGAGTGTGTCTCGCGATGGTTGGCTTCAGGTGATACTTTAGAGTTGTTCTAGGTAGCGGTTGAATTCTTATTTTTGGAGTCTGCTACTACTTTTCTTTATTTAGACTATGTCTTTATTTGCATTCATAGACAGAGTTATCACTATTTTGAATATCTTATGTATTTTGATTTTGAATTTTAGTAGTTAGTTCTTACACTGTGACACACCAGGTTTTGGAATTATGGTATGATATCGTTGGTTATGTTTTTTTTTGTTTTCATTATATTGTGTGGTTCAGCTTTGTTCTAGAAGCCTTACTTTAGATATTGTTATTATTTTTCCTTCTTCTATCAATGTGTGTGATAGGCTTAATTGCCAATGCTTGCTGCGGCAAGTGTCTCATGACCCTTAGTTTTTAGATCATGACAAATTTATTTTTCTTAAGTGCTAATTTTCAAAAATCCCCAATTTTATAGTGAATTTATCTTTGGTACAACTTCCATCAACTAACCCCAACTTGCTCCTTCCTAAGAATGCAATTCTCAAGGATCAAAACCAAATAGAGTAATTTTCATACGTGTTAGTTGAAATGGAATTATTTGAATGTCACCCACATCAGTTGGAAAAAGAAACATGGGATGAATGTAACCAATGGTTGTGTTTGGATCCCTAACTTCAGTAACTCACTCAATATTTTCCATTGTTGAACTCCAAAAACAATGGAGAGGCAGTTCAGAAGAAGATTTACAGACAAAGTTCAGCCAACAATAGAGAATCTTGATTCAAGATTGATCAATGTCAATTGGACCTTGAACCCTTTTTCACTTAACACGAATCGAATAATTTTTAAATAGAGTTTCTAGATTCATATCTCTGATACCACATGATTAGTTCAAGTGCATTAACACCATGAACACAGTTGAGAAGAAAGATAGAAGAAGAGGGGGGAAGAAGAAGAAGAAAGGATTTACAAAATTGAATAGTAGTTAAAGAAAGAGTAGTAATCTCATTGAATGAATGAACAAATGATACAGGTCGTAGATATTTATAGTACACTAACAAGTCAATGCTTAACTAATTATGTTAACTACCTATTCACTAGTTAGTCATTATTGACAACTTGAAAGCATCTAACCCTGTAAAGACTACATTGCCTCTAAAGCTGATTTCTTCTTCTCTTAACATGATGTATATGAGTTTTTAAGTAAAATCAGAAATTTAAATAATTATTTAAAAAGATTGAAATTTTCAATAGTTTTAATAAGTTAAGTTGTTGTATGATGTAATTTTTTCTAAAAATTATCGCGATGGAGATTCATACAGGCTGGTAACATGATTCGTGAATACTATATTTTGCATGTAATGGGTAATTTTTTAATTTTTCGTACTAGTGTAACTAATTGCATTTTAATGTAATATTTCCTTGTTATGTTAGAAACAAATTGAAATGAAAAGTGTTTTCTCAAGAAAACATACATTACAAAAAACATTTTTTTGTACGAACAATAATCCAAGAACAGTCCTTTAGGGTGGCTTAATTGGTTTAGAGGATAGTTATTTACATGGATGAAGATTGAACCCTCCTCAATGCCTTTTGAGTCGAGTCTGTCGCATAGGCTTGCCGAGTGCGGTTTATATTCCCCATGTGGTTTGCATACTATTACACAGTGGGAGTTTACCAAGTGCGTACAAAGTGCTCACCCGAAGGACAAAGGTTATAGTAGTTGTGGTTATCTTGGGGTTCCAAAATAAAAAAATTTAGGAATATACGTTCATGTAAGTTCTGTTGGGTGCAGTAAGATTTTATTTTTTGGGGTTTCTCGGCCAATGTTCGATACTCATTCTGTAATTCGACTAACCTGGATTTGCAAGAAAGTTGTAGTTTGAGGTAAAGTTAGAGGTATATCCAGGATTTCGAAAGAATGGGTGCACTATTACTATTTAAATTTCTAGCCTCACTTAAAAAGGTGCACCCAATCATTGTCGCATTATATAGTACTTCAAGCATAAATAAGCCACTCTATCAAAGATGACTGACTCCATATCCAAGGCTCAGGGATGGACTCATATGGTCTGTGCCGGGTGCTTGAGCACTCACTTAAAAAGGTGCACCCAATCATCATCGCATTATATAGTACTTCAAGCATGAATAAGCCACTCTCTATCAAAGATGACTGACTCCATATCCAAGGCTCAGGGGCAGACTCACATGGTCCATGCCGGGTGCTTGAGCACCCATTGACCCCGTAAGATTTTTATATATTTATATAGAAAATACAGTAATATTTGTTATAATGTATTGTTAAGCACCTATAAATAAAAATGATTGTTGGGTGCTTTGGCTTCTGTATGTAAGTTAAGCACCTTAATGCCTCAAGTGATGTGGGTTCAATTCTTGGTAGCAACATTCTTTTCTTTTTTCCTTTCTTAAAGAAAGTGAGCACCCTCAACCTTCAAATCTTGGATCCGCCTCTACCAAGGCTCAAACCTCAAACTTCTAATTAAAGATGATGAATAAGAGAAGTGTCTATCACTCCACCACAATGTTTGATGGAACTAAAAGATGCTCTGTGGCCACCTCTAAGTCCTATTTATTCTAGGTCCAATCTAGTTTTACTCCAAGTCCTGTTTATTCTAGGTCCAATCTAGTTTTACTCCAATTATGACTAGCAGTTTGACAACGAAAAGCATTATGACGGGGGCCTATTGCCCTATTCAAGAAAGGTAAAGCTCTTCTATAATCTATCAATTTAACTCGTCATGTAGAACACACTCTCTCTTTTCAATACATAAAAGAGTCTCTGATGACGCTACTATTATTGTTACGAGTTCCTTTCATCAATCATAGAATTCGAACTTTGTTATAAATCCAGTAGCTTCTATGTCTAAAACAAATGACAAAATTTTGGAGTTGACTCCCGGCATGTTCAATGGTGATCTTTTGGCCATTGAAAGGACACGTAACGGTAAACCATGGTTTACTGACATCAGGGAATATATTGAACACCAAACGTACCCCAAACATGCAACGGGAAATGATAAGAAGACAATCAAAACTTGATCTCGTCCTTGAAAAATCAAGAGTGGAAAAACTTGTAACCTGAACTGAAAAGGATTTGGGCTCGTTTTTCTTTAGGAATTTAATGCCAAATGAAATGGCAGACAATATGGGTACTCCCTATCTTTGTATATGTTCAAATAAGAGCAATATATATAGTAACCTCGTAATAAAGACTAGAAACTTGTCATTCTGTACCATCAATTTCTCTGAAGTGTTATTTCAGGTGCGAGACAAATCTTACTTTTACTAATTTGGAATGGAATAACTTTGTTTCTCGTGTTACTAAAGTTTCCACTTTCGTCGGTCCAGCTCTCATATACTCCATCCGTTTCATAATAAATGAATTGTTGAATTTTGGCACACAGATTAAGAAAAAAATATTAAAGACATAAATTTAACACAACTTTTCATTTTTATCCCAATAAAAGAAAAAGTTGACCTTGTAATGCCTTTTCAAAAGCTAATTGGTTATCAAATCATAAGGGTAAATTTGAAAAAAAATTCAATGATTCACTTATTTTAAAATACCAATAAATACCCCAACAATTCACTTATTCTGAAACGGAGAAAGTACTGATTAATCAGCTCTCATACCTGATTAATCAGCTAGAAAAGTCAAAATATTTTACTTGTAATGTCAAGTAAGAAAAGTTATGAATGTAAACTACCATTTTGAGACAGAAAATTAATTCTAATTGTACTAGCTGAAATAGAGAAAGTAACTTTTGTTACATGCACTCGTGGTGGAAAGAGTCTGTAAGATGCCAAAAAATACTCATAATAAAAATTATAAATGGGACATAATACTGACATCAATAGACGTGATGTTGAATCCATTGTGTAAAATCTTAAGTGTCAGTACTACCCTGATAAAAGAATTTTAAAAAGGAGACTGCAGTTCTGAGTTCTCTGACATTGTCAGTGGGCAGTTGGACAAATTTGGTAGAAGTTGAGGAAGAATTACTTGGAGTTCAAATTAAAATATTTATTTATTTAAAAATTATGTAATATGAAGTTCACTTAAAAGAAATTGAAGATTAGTGAGTGAATTAAATGGTGATGAAAACATTAAGTGTGAGTGGACAAATACTCTTCAAACAAGTTATTTAACATTTCACAAGTAGTTCAAATGATCTAAGTACTTACAAACCTAAAATAGATTTAACTCCCCAGTTGAAGCAAGAACAACTACTAATATAGGTTATGACGGAATGGATGGACTTTCTCCACTCTTAATAAGATGTATCGGATTTTAAAATGGATTCTACAATGCATGAATTTAGATTTAGCCGAATCTCGATTTCAGGGGTGTGCATCGGTTGGTTTGGTTCAATTTTGTACGTTGTTGATTTAATTGATCGATTTTTGATTTGTAAACACACTAAATCGATCACTGAACCAATAAGATATTTGTTATTGATTTTTGGTTAATTATTTTTTGGTCTTTATTGATTTGATTTTTTATTTAATCAGTCAGAACGTAGGTGTTAAGTGGGTCGGGCCGGGTCCGGGTTCAACAGTAAAAAAAATTAAAACAACCTTGACCCGGCCCACTTAACCCAACCCGGTTAAACCCACCAAAAACGAGTCAAATTTGGTTAAAAAATTGGTTAAACCCGGTTCAAAAACCGGTCAAACCCGTTTAAAAAAAGAAAAAAAATTCAATATACGCTATATACACTACAATTATATACACTATATACACTCCAAGATACACTATATATTTTTTAATAAATATATACACAATTACACATATTTACGTACCATTCAATATATACGACTATACGTACTTCTTTAAATAAAATATATTGTCACGACCCGAGCCGGGGCCCTAGCCGTGACGAGCATCCCGAACCATGAAGGCCCGGAACACCCTTCTCTATCTATCTGGTAATCATGCACATAATTCATATGATAAAAGATAATGTGGAAAGAGAAATCTAGTACAGAAACATGGTCAATCTGAATGTGATCATAATACTGAAAACTGAAATCCAAAATATATCTGAATAATAATGTTTGACTCAGTCTGCGAAATCTTTACCATGAACTAATCAAAGTTGTCTAAAAGCTGTGACAAGGCCCCCAATAGACCAAAACCTAACTAATAGTAGTAATATAAAATAACTAGGCCTTCTGAATCATAGAAGGCTCACCACTGCAAACTCCGATCTGTGATCTGAAATCACTACTATTTATCTGGACCCCTAGACTGTGCCTCAGAACCTGGAAGAAGGGGGATCAGCACAATTGTACTGGCATACGAAGTAATCCAAAATATAGTAATTGAACACACACACACACACACACATATATATATATATAATACGTGAGAACAAATTTTCATCAAACATTATGCATAAAACAGTTTCTGAAAATACATGGGAACCTTCTGAAAATATGTAACCTGTCTGTAAATCTCAAACTCTGATTTGTGTATTACTTCTAAGTTAGGTGGTATCCCCTACAAGTCTTATATTCCACGGGTGATATGGAATTCGCCATTGACTTGGCGGGGAAGCCTCCAACCCGAGTATGCCGCAAGGGTTAGAGTTCCTGAATCTGATACACCACATGACACTTAAGTCAGCGTATAATAATATACCTGGGTCGGCAAATCATGGTTTTAGGCAATGAGTTGCTTGAACTCAATCCCTCTTATGGGAACCACCTAACATCTCCGTATGCCCATTTTTAACCTTTTTTGTACATGCAATATTCTGAATGTCTAAAATCATAATAATTTAAAATGTCTATTAGTCTGAGTCTGATATGGCATTGGTCTGAATTGGTATCGTCATACCAAGACCTGCAAGTCATGATTTCTGAGCCATAATACATTAATCTAAATCTTTCATTTATAGCATAATTTAGACCACCAAAAACATGCAACTGATATAGAAAATTTCGTGTTTCGAAACTCAAGTCAAAATCATGCAAAAACTTCATCAACATATGGTGGTCTAGTGCCTTTAGCAAATCCATGCACTCTTTCATTACATGCATTATGAACATTAAACATTCATGCTAGATTCCTATTTAGTTATTTAAAACCACCTTTAAATCATAACAAGAGTTCAATCATTTCATATAGTGCTTTTCAAGGATGCATTGCAAAATAGTTCATATGCTATGAGAAATCTAAAAGATTCATAATAAGAGGGAATTCACCAAAAATCATGCTCTCAACAAGAATCTATTCTTAAATACATGGTTTCCCACATTCATATTCTCAAATCACTTTGGGGAAGGTCAAAAAACCAAAACAATGATGTTAAAACATTTAATACATGAATAACAACAACAACAACAACAAACCCAGTGTATTCCCACATGGTGGGGTCTGGGGGGGTAAGATGTACGCAGTCCATACCTCTACCTCTAAAGAAGTAGAAAGGTTGTTTTCGATAGACCCCCGGCTGAAGACACAAAACACCTGATACCACACATATACAAATGCAAAGTGAAGCACCGAAAAAGGTTACAAGAGTATATGAGTACATAACATAACATCCATAACATAGATACGGCAGCCATACGTAGAAGAAAAAGAAAACAGAAAACAGAAGGAAAACAGAGGAAAGCACCCATATTCGTACCCCCAGCAAGTAATTCCCTACACTAGCGACCCGAACTGGCCCTAGTCCTCTGCCCTAATTCACGTTCTCCAGACCTTCCTATCTAGGGTCATGTCCTCGGTGAGCTGTAACTAATCCATGTCCCGCCTAATCACCTCACCCCAATACTTCTTCAGCCTACCCCTACCCCGCCTAAAACCATCCAACTCTAGCCTCTCACACCTACGAACTGGGGCATCCATGCCCCTCCTCTTCACGTGTCCGAACCAGCTCAATCGGACTTCCCGCATCTTTCACTCCACTGGAGTCACACCAACCTTCTCCCTGATAATCTCATTCCGAACTCTATTCCCCCTAGTCAGCCCGCACATCCAGCGCAACATCCGCATCTGTAACACCCCGTACTTAATTACGTGCATTAGCCATTGTTATATGTGTTGGAGTATCTGTATTGATCCTAAGTTAGGTATATATGAGTTTAAGTATGAGTATTGATTATTTTGAGATGGTTTCAAGTGTATAGTTTGATTATATGGGTATAGGAATCGACCTTATTTATATCGGAATTTGCCCGTCGATGTTTCCATACGAAGGTTATTGAATACGATTTCCGACGATATAAAGATTTTCAAAAACGGATAAGTTTCGGATATAAGCGAGCACGCTCGAAACTATAAAACGGTGGCCGGGATGTGAACAGTAAAATTGCAGGAAAATTTCTAATTTTTGGGTCAACTTTGAACGATCATAAATCCCTCAATATAATGAACTGGGAGAGATACCACATATCAAAAGAAATATCTTTGAGTATTCTTTCTAATGAAATTGGTTTCATCCAAATCCAACATCTGCGTAAGGGGTTATACTCGTTCTACTTCAGCCTCTCAAAACAGATTTTTGTGAACAGTAAATTAGCAGGAAAATACTGAGGCCTGCCAGTTTTTGGGTCAACTTTGAACGATCATAACTCCCTCAATATAATGAATTGGGAGATATACAACATATCAAAAGAAATAACTTTGAGTCTTCTTTCCAATGAAATTAGTTTCATCCAAATACAACATTTGTGTAAAGAGTTATACGCGTTTTACTTCAGCCTCTCAAAACATATTTTTAGGGTCAACTTCAGACGATCATAACTCCTTGTACAGGACGAACTGGGTGGCCTAATTTATATGAAGTGAAAGCACTTTGAATTATCTTTACAATGATACCAATTTCACCCAAATCTGATATTGGAGCAAAGAGTTATGGTCTATCTACTTCAGCTTGACAAAACAGTCCACCGGAGGACATATTTGACATTATTTAAATTTTATGGGCACTTTGGTCATTTTCTATGGTATTATGGACGGGAATATGTGTATATATACATGTATATGAGTTCAAAAACTCATATTCATCATCAATTATAGGAAAGAACAAACCCTAGCCTAATTTTCAACTCTAATTATCTTGTGATTCAACCGTGGAAAGTCCAAATTGATTCTGTAGTTGTGTTCATCGTCTCAAGGGCTTTGAGAAGCACCCCTTATTTGTGCCAACAGGACTTCAAAACCCAAAGGGCCATTCTATGGTAAGGATGTAAATTATGTTGGTGTTATTTATATGGATATGTATATATATATATATGCATGTGAGCATAAGAAGTATGTTATTTGATTGTTGTTGAAAGATGATTGGAAATGAAGTTGGATCATTCTTGTGCATGGTTGGATTGTGTTGAATTGTGAAGGGATGATGTGGTATTGATGATGTGGTATTGAAATGATGATTAAATATATATATATACACATAAACCTATTGTTCAAGTTGGTTTTTGGAATGCTTTGCAAATATTGGTTGTATGGAATTATGGAAGAGAATTGTGGTGTTGGGTTGCTAATACTAGATGCCAAATATTTCATTGTAGATAAGTGATTTGTAAAGGCGGGAAGTTGTGTTGAATTGGTATCCGAATCTACAACGAGGTATGTAAAGCATACTCTAACGATGTTCTTTGGCATGAAAACATCAATGTTCCATCAAGTAAGATTCCGATGGTTATCCAAACACATGTATTGTTCTACATTACCAATGAAGTTGTTTCCATTCTATAAAGTGTCAAAATGTTTCATTGATATACCAAGAGGCTCCTATTTTATTGTTGTGATATTGATGATTCTGAAACATATTGTTGATGTACCAAAGAGTCCTTATTACATCGTTATTGTATAGAAGGTCTATTACTTGATTCCTATTGATGTATCATTGTTACAAAGGTGCTATATTGGCATGAACACTAATGTAATAATCTCAAAGCTTTTGAACTAAGTTAGTGGAAAAATCTTTTATGTGTTTATGGGTGGTATCCCAGGGGCATAAGCCTAGCATGGGTCGATCCCAATTGATATGTACTGGGGGCAGCCTAATGGTCATAGTACGGTATAGTATTGATTATTGTTAGGTGGTTGGAGGTTCGGGAGGAGGAGGTAATGGCGAATAATAATTGTAAAGAATGAAATGAACGAATGTATACCGTTCCACAAATGTGTTTGAATTCAAGAACCCAATTCAGATTAATAATAATGTACATGATCCTAAAAGTGTTTATGAAGTGTGGTTCACTTCTATTATGATTTATTCACATGCGTATGATTTTCTTGATCCCCTATATCACACATGATTATTTACAGCTTTACATACTCAGTACATATTTCGTACTGACGTCCCTCACGGGGGACCTGCATTTCATGCTGCAGGATCAGGTACTTCAGCTCATTCACAGCATAGATAGGAGCCAGGTCATACAGCTGTTATTGGTGAGCTCCAGTTTGCTTCGGAGCTTTCCGAGTCGGTTTCTTATATTTTGTTATTGTACAGGAGTCATGTGTGGGCGGGGGTTGGTCCCGACCCTAGTTATGTCATGTATATCCTAGAGGCTTTGTAGACATAAAGAAGGGTAAAGTCATGGAAGTTTATATAGTGATGTTATATTCGTATATGGGGTGGCCCCGACGGCCAAGTATTATATATATGTATATATATTTGTGCGTGTTGTGCTGATACAGGTAATTAGACCCTTTTACATGCAGCGAAGTGCTGCCCAAATTTTTGGTGACATGTAAGTGAATGTACAGGTATTTGAACGGGTTCTCCCGGGCCTTCTCGGCTTCGGGTGCCAGTCCGGCCCGATGGGATTTTGGGCCGTGACAAAAGTGGTATCAGAGAGGTTCTTCCTAGTGAGTCTACAAAGCTGTGTCTACGTAGATTCTTGTTTATCGGTGTGTTGTGCACCACATCTATAAACTGGAGGCTATAGACATTTAGGAAATTTTTCTTTTCTTCATGTCTTAGATCGTGCGATAGAGCTTATATTGTATATGAAGTCATAGTTGACCACTGAATCAGTTTGTTTCTCTTATTATAGTAATGATGCCGGTTACCAGAAGCAAGAATACCGGTAAGCAAGTAGATGTGGCTGCCGGAGAGGGGACTAGTAAGTCACCCACTATACCAGCTAATCAAAGTGAGGCTCCAGCTGAGCATGCATCAAAAACGTCCCCCAGTCCAGAAGAAATAAGGGGGAGGAGAACTATATCCCCAGAGCCACCTATTAATGTTGTTGATCAAAATCTTAGAAATGCAGTGCAACTTTTGACTCGTATAGTTGCTGGGCAAGTCCAAGGGCAAGCCATTCCTGTCGCGGGTTCTAGCAGTACTGATAGGGCGGCTAGTCTTCGGACGCAAGATTTTCTTAAGATGGATCCGCCTACTTTTACCGGATCCGATCTTAATGAAGATCTGCAGGACTTTATTGATCAGATCCAAAGGGCCCTAGAGGTGATGCATGTATCGGGCAGAGAGACAGTGGAGTTAGCCGCGTATAGATTCAAAGGTGAGGCTATATATTGGTATGAAGACTGGAAACGGTCGAGGGGAATTAATGCACCCCCAGCTACTTGGAAAGAGTTCAAAGAGGCATTTATTGATCATTATCTTCCATATGAGACTCGTCAGGCCCGTGCAGATAAGTTCTTAAATCTTCGGCAGGGTAATACAAGTGTGAGGGAGTATAGTCTTCGATTTAATTCCTTGTCCAGATATGCTCCTAATGTTATAGCTACTATGGATGACAGAGTTCATCAGTATGTGAACGGATTAGATCCGTATTTGGTTAGGGATTGTACTATTGCTGCACTGAATAAAGATATGGATATAGCTAGGATCCAAGCATTTGCACAGAAAATGGAAGATCAGAGGCAAAGAAGAAGAACACAGGAATTTGAAAGCGGATCTTCTAAGAGGTCCAGATCTACAGGGCAGTTTATGGCTCCACAGGGAGGTTTTAGACCTCAATTTTTTGCTAGACCACCTAGGCCATTATTTTCTTATTCTGCAGCTAGTTCTCCACCACAGCATCAGGGGTTCAGAGGCAGTCAAATTGGGCAAAGAAGTGAGGGTCATAGTTCACGATCAGCGGGTTATCATGGGCAAAGGAATATGATCCAACTGAGACCTCCTCGAGAGCCATGCAATAAATGTGGAAGACATCATATGGGCGCATGTCGAATGGGAACAAATGTTTGTTATTGGTGCGGTATGACGGGGCATATGATGAGAGAATGCCCACGAAGGGGCGCAGGTGGTGTAGCACGACCTTTGGGATCAGCTGTTGCATCATCGTCACCGGTATCTTATTCTGGTAGAGGCGCACGACCCGTGGGTCATGCTAGAAATGAAACAAGAGTCGCCAGTTCCAGTGGGACTCAGAATCGCACTTATGCTTTAGCGGATCGACAGAATCTAGAGGCTTCCCCAGATGTGGTTATGGGTACGTTGTCCATATTTTCATTTGATGTATATGCTCTAATTGATCCCAGTTCTACATTATCATATATTACTCCTTTGGTTGCTGGAAAGTTCAAAAGAACCCTCGAATTGTTAGATAAGTCGTTGGAAGTGTCTACCCCGGTTAGGGAATCTATTATTGCTAGAAGAGTTTATAAAGATTGTGTAGTAACTGTGTGTGGTCGAGACACGATGGCCAATCTCGTGGAACTAGAAATGGTAGATTTTGATGTTATAATGGGTATGGATTGGTTGGCATCTTGTTATGCCAAAATTGACTATTGTACAAAAAAGATGTATTTACATTTTTCGAATGAAGCAGTTATTGAATGGCAAGGTAAGATCGGCGCACCAAGAGGTAGATTTATTTCTTATTTCAAAGCAAGAAAAATGATTTCTAAGGGATACCTATATCATTTAGTTAGAGTAAGGGATACAGAAGCGGAGCCACCAACTCTTCACGTTGTTTCGGTGGTAAATGAATTTCCTGATGTATTTCCTGAAGATCTTCTAGGTCTGCCTCCTGAACGAGAAGTAGAGTTTGGTATTGATGTAATACCAGGCACCCAACCAATCTCCATTCCTCCATATAGAATGGCCCCAGCAGAATTGCGAGAATTGAAAGAGCAATTGAAAGATTTGCTTGAGAAACGATTCATAAGGCCTAGTATGTCCCCCTGGGGAGCACCAGTGTTATTTGTGCGCAAAAAGGATGGCTTACTGAGGATGTGTATTGATTATCGGCAATTGAATAAGGTGACTATTAAGAATAAATATCCTCTCCCAAGAATTGATGATTTATTTGATCAGTTACAGGGCGCCAAGTGCTTTTCTAAGATTGATTTGAGGTCAGTTTACCACCAAGTGAGGGTCAAAGAAAAAGATATACCCAAAACAGCTTTCCGAACAAGGTATGGTCATTATGAGTTTCTAGTTATGTCATTTGGGCTAACAAATGCACCTGCAGCTTTTATGGATTTGATGAATAGGGTGTTTAAGCCATTCCTGGATGTATTTGTGATAGTTTTTATAGATGATATTCTAGTTTATTCTAGATCAGAAGAGGACCATGCCAATTACTTACGACAGACATTGCAGACTCTTCGTGATTGTAAGCTTTATGCAAAGTTCTCTAAATGTGAGTTTTGGTTAAAGTCGGTGGCATTTTTGGGTCATATTGTATCTAGTGCAGGGATAAAGGTTGATGCTCAAAAGATAGAAGCTGTGAAGAACTGGCCAAGGCCGACAACACCGACGGAGATTCGTAGTTTTCTCGGGTTGGCCGGTTATTATAGGAGGTTTGTTAAAGAATTTTCTTCCATTTCAGCACCTTTAACCAAGCTAACGCATAAAGCATCCAAGTTCTAATGGAATGATACATGTGAGGAGAGTTTCCAAGAATTGAAAAATAAGTTGACTTCTACACCTGTGTTGGTACTTCCAGAAGGTACAGAAGGGTATACAGTGTATTGTGATGCTTCTAGAATTGGTTTAGGATGTGTATTGATGCAGCATGGTAAGGTAATAGCATATGCTTCTAGACAATTGCGGCCACATGAGAAAAATTATCCTACACACGATCTTGAGCTGGTAGCGGTTATCTTTGCTTTAAAAATATGGCGCCACCATTTATATGGGGTTCATGTTGATATATATACTGATCACAAGAGCTTACAATATATTTTCAGTCAGAAGGATCTAAATCTGAGGCAGCGAAGGTGGATGGAACTATTAAAAGATTATGATGTCGATATTTTGTATCATCCAGGGAAAGCGAATATAGTAGCTGATGCGTTAAGTCGTAAGGCTATGATGATGCCTATAAAAAGGCAAGGGATGGTTAAAGATCTTCACCAGTTAGCTAGTTTGGGAGTTCGCCTTCTTGAAACTCCGGACAAAGAGCTTATCGTACATAATGCTGCGGAATCTTCATTAGTAGCTGAAGTGAAAGAGAAGCAATATGCAGATCCTATTTTATTACAGCTTAAGGAGAATGTTCAGAGTGGTGCAACCAAGGCATTTGAGCTTACGCGAGAAGGAGTACTTCAGTGCCAAAACCGATTGTGTGTGCCGAATGTAGACGGGCTAAGAAAGAAGATTATGACAGAGGCACATTTTTCAAGGTATTCCATTCATCCAGGATCAACCAAAATGTATCAAGATTTGAAAGATATGTATTGGTGGAATGACATGAAAAGGAACATCGCAGAATTTGTAGCTGGATGTCCAAATTGCCAACGAGTTAAAGTGGAACATCAAAAGTCCGGAGGCTATATGCAATGCATAGATCTTCCAACTTGGAAGTGGGACATGATCAACATGGATTTTGTTACAAGTTTACCTCGTACAGCTCAGAAATTTGATTCTATATGGGTGATTGTGGATAGGCTTACTAAATCCGCACATTTCTTACCCGTTAAGACCATTTACACAGTTGAAGAATATTCGAAGCTGTATGTTAAAGAAATAGTCCGATTACATAGAGTGCCAACTTCTATTATATCAGATCGGGGAACTCAATTAACTGCAAACTTTTGGAAGTCTTTCCAACGGAGTTTGGGAACACAAGTGAATCTGAGTACAGCTTTTCACCCTCAGACGGATGGACAAGCAGAGCGCACCATTCAAACACTTGAAGATATGCTACGAGCATCTGTTATAGATTTTAAAGGCAGCTGGGATGATCATTTACCTCTTATTGAGTTTGCCTACAATAATAGCTATCATTCAAGTATCAAAATGGCACCATATAAAGCTTTATATGGGAAGAAGTGTAGATCACCAATAGGATGGTTCAAAGCGGGTGAAACTCTTATGTTCGGACCGGATCTTGTGTATCAAGCCATAGAAAAAGTCAAGGTGATTCAGCAACGGTTGAAAACAGCCCAAAGTCGACACAAGTCATATGCGGATAGTAGAAGAAGAGGGCTAGAGTTTTCGTTAGGCGATTGGGTATTTTTGAAGGTATCGCCAATGAAAGGGGTGATGAGATTTGGTAAGAAAGAAAAGTTGAGTCCACGATATATAGGCCCGTATAAGGTTATTCGAAGATGTGGGCAAGTTGCTTAGGAATTAGAGCTACCCCATGAACTCTCATCAGTGCATCCAGTATTTCATGTATCGATGCTTCGAAAGTGCATCGGAGATCCGTCCCTTATTACTTCTACTGAAGATGTGCAAGTAACAGAAGATCTTACCTATGAGGAGATGCCTATTGCTATATTAGATCGTCAAGTTAAGAAGTTGAGAAATAAAGAAGTAGCATCGGTGAAAGTACTTTGGAGAAATCAACAAAGGGAAGAGATTACATGGGAAGCGGAGGAAGCAATGAAATCGAAATACCCTTATTTGTTCAAAGGTAAAAAAGAAGTGCAAGGAGTGGAACTGGGACACTAACAAGTAAGTTTTTACATATGCATAACATCTATATGATGACGTGAATATCAATTATGAATTCGAACTTGTTTCAGCTAAATAACTACATTCACATTCGAGGACGAATGTCCTTAAGGGGGGAAGGATGTAACACCCTGTACTTAATTACGTGCATTAGCCATTGTTATATGTGTTGGAGTATCTGTATTGATCCTAAGTTAGGTATATATGAGTTTAAGTATGAGTATTGATTATTTTGAGATGGTTTCAAGTGTATAGTTTGATTATATGGGTATAGGAATCGACCTTATTTATATTGGAATTTTCCTGTCAATGTTTCCATACGAAGGTTATTGAATAAGCTTTCCGAAGATATAAATATTTTCAAAAACGGATAAGTTTCGGATATAAGCGAGCACGCTCGAAACTATAAAACGGTGGCCGGGATGTGAACAGTAAAATTGCAGGAAAATTTCCAATTTTTGGGTCAACTTTGAACGATCATAAATCCCTCAATATAATGAACTGGGAGAGATACCACATATCAAAAGAAATATCTTTGAGTATTCTTTCTAATGAAATTGGTTTCATCCAAATCCAACATCTGCGTAAGGGTTTATACTCGTTCTACTTCAGCCTCTCAAAACAGATTTTTGTGAACAGTAAATTAGCAGGAAAATACTGAGGCCTGCCAGTTTTTGGGTCAACTTTGAACGATCATAACTCCCTCAATATAATGAATTGGGAGATATACAACATATCAAAAGAAATAACTTTGAGTCTTCTTTCCAATGAAATTAGTTTCATCCAAATACAACATTTGTGTAAAGAGTTATACGCGTTTTACTTCAGCCTCTCAAAACATATTTTTAGGGTCAACTTCAAACGATCATAACTCCTTGTACAGGACGAACTGGGTGGCCTAATTTATATGAAGTGAAAGCACTTTGAATTATCTTTACAATGATACCAATTTCACCCAAATCTGATATTGGAGCAAAGAGTTATGGTCTATCTACTTCAGCTTGTCAAAACAGTCCACCGGAGGACATATTTGACATTATTTAAATTTTAAGGGCACTTTGGTCATTTTCTATGGTATTATGGACGGGAATATGTGTATATATACATGTATATGAGTTCAAAAACTCATATTCATCATCAATTATAGGAAAGAACAAACCCTAGCCTAATTTTCAACTCTAATTATCTTGTGATTCAACCGTGGAAAGTCCAAATTGATTCTGTAGTTGTGTTCATCGTCTCAAGGGCTTTGAGAAGCACCCCTTATTTGTGCCAACAGGACTTCAAAACCCAAAGGGCCATTCTATGGTAAGGATGTAAATTATATTGGTGTTATTTATATGGATATGTATATATATATATATATGCATGTGAGCATAAGAAGTATGTTATTTGATTGTTGTTGAAAGATGATTGGAAATGATGTTGGATCATTCTTGTGCATGGTTGGATTGTGTTGAATTGTGAAGGGATGATGTGGTATTGATGATGTGGTATTGAAATGATGATTATATATATATATACACACATAAACCTATTGTTCATGTTGGTTTTTGGAATGCTTTGCAAATATTGGTTGTATGGAATTATGGAAGAGAATTGTGGTGTTGGGTTGCTAATACTAGATGCCAAATATTTCATTGTAGATAAGTGATTTGTAAAGGCGGGAAGTTGTGTTGAATTGGTATCCGAATCTACAACGAGGTATGTAAAGCATACTCTAACGATGTTCTTTGGCATGAAAACACCAATGTTCCATCAAGTAAGATTCCGATGGTTATCCAAACACATGTATTGTTCTACATTACCAATGAAGTTGTTTCCATTCTATAAAGTGTCAAAATATTTCATTGATATACCAAGAGGCTCCTATTTCATTGTTGTGATATTGATGATTCTGAAACATATTGTTGATGTACCAAAGAGTCCTTATTACATCGTTATTGTATAGAAGGTCTATTACTTGATTCCTATTGATGTATCATTGTTCCAAAGGTGCTATATTGGCATGAACACTAATGTAATAATCTCAAAGCTTTTGAACTAAGTTATTGGAAAAATCTTTTATGTGTTTATAGGTGGTATCCCAGGGGCATAAGCCTAGCATGGGTCGATCCCAATTGATATGTACTGGGGGCAGCCTAATGGTCACAGTACGGTATAGTATTGATTATTGTTAGGTGGTTGGAGGTTCGGGAGGAGGAGGTAATGGCGAATAATAATTGTAAAGAATGAAATGAACGAATGTATACCATTCCACAAATGTGTTTGAATTCAAGAACCCAATTCAGATTAATAATAATGTACATGATCCTAAAAGTGTTTATGAAGTGTGGTTCACTTCTATTATGATTTATTCACATGCGTATGATTTTCTTGATCCCCTATATCACACATGATTATTTACAGCTTTACATACTCAGTACATATTTCGTACTGACGTCCCTCACGAGGGACCTGCATTTCATGCTGCAGGATCAGGTACTTCAACTCATTCACAGCATAGATAGGAGCCAGGTCATACAGCTGTTGTTGGTGAGCTCCAGTTTGCTTCGGAGCTTTCCGAGTCGGTTTCTTATATTTTGTTATTGTACAGGAGTCATGTGTGGGCGGGGGTTGGTCCCGACCCTAGTTATGTCATGTATATCCTAGAGGCTTTGTAGACATAAAGAAGGGTAAAGTCATGGAAGTTTATATAGTGATGTTATATTCGTATATGAGGTGGCCCCGACGGCCAAGTATTATATATATGTATATATATTTGTGCGTGTTGTGCTGATACAGGTAATTAGACCCTTTTATATGCAGCGAAGTGCTGCCCAAATTTTTGGTGACATGTAAGTGAAAGTACAGGTATTTGAACGGGTTCTCCCGGGCCTTCTCGTCTTCGGGTGCCAGTCCGGCCCGATGGGATTTTGGGTCGTGACAGCATCTCTACCACCTTCATTTTTTGGATGTGGGAATTCTTAACTGGCCAACATTCCGCTCCATACAACATGGCCGGACGGACTACCACCCTGTAGAATTTGCCTTTAAGCTTAGGCGGCACCTTCTTATCACATAACACCCCCGACGCGTGCTTCCACTTCATCCAACCCGCCCCAATACGGTGCGAGACATGAATGTATATATATATATATAGATAGATAGATAGATAGATAGATTCAAAAACCCCATTCTAAAACATGATTTTTCTATGCCTATGAGAATTTAGAAAAACCCCGCGTACCTCTATTTCAGAAAATAATGGGTGCTTCTTGAAGCCTATGGATTAGGGATTCCGAATCTCTAATCAATTTTGAAAATGCATGGTTGAATCTTGATTTATTTGGGTTTTTAGTTTGAAACCCTTGGGAGTGTTCTTGAGAATTTTAGATGAATGTGGATATATTTTGGAGAATTGGGGACTGAATTTTGTGTTTATGGATGAATAAGGGTGGAAAAAGGACCATTTTGCCCCAAGAACGGAGTGTTTAAGTCACTTGAAACCATTACATAGGCGCCACATATGATATCGTCTATATTTACATAGGCGCCGCATATGCTATCGCCTATATTTACATAGGCGCCACCTATGCTATCGCCTATATTTACATAGTCGCCACCTATGTTATCGCATATGCTTTCCAGTGGCCATGTGCAATTGGTTAGGCGACGCATTCTACTTTAAAAGTCCATAACTTCATGCTCGGGTGACGGATTTTAGCAAAATTGATATCGTTGGAAAGCTAACTCGAAAACCTATCATTTCACATAGTAGGCTCTCTAATTCGACATATACAAAGATTCATGGTCAATAAAAGTTGACACAAATTATAATGTCCACTTAAACTTAATCGATCGAAGTAGTTTTCAACTCTTTCTTGAGTCAAAAGACCTCTATGGTCTAAATTCAAGCTTGAATGGATTCACATACTATGTAAATAATTAACATGCCATATTGGCATATGATTTATGGCTTCGGAATTATCAACGCATCAAAATCATGGTCTATATTATAGCCCAAAATGCGGGGCGTTACATTATCCCCCCTTAGGATTATTCGTCCCCGAATGATGATGCGGGACACAGACAGATACGATTTCAAGCATAATAAGGACTAGGAAAGATAATATAGGAATAGTACTTTCTGTCTCATCATCTATCAAAGCAAACAAATTTGGATATCTAATTCTCATGTTATCTTCTGACTCCCAAGTTGCTTCTTCAACTTTTGGATTCCTCCACAATACCTTCACTGAGGCTATCTCTTTGCTTCTCAACTTCAAACTTGCCGATCTAAAATTTCAACATGCTCTTCTTCGTAAGACAAGGAATCTATCACTTTGATATCCTCTACTGGCAATACCAAAGAATGATCTCCAATGCATTTCTTCAACATGGATACATGGAATACCGAATGAACGAAACCAAAACTTGCAGGCAATTCTAGCTCATAAGAAACTGCACCAATCTTTCTCAGAATCTGATATGGCCCTATATAACGAGGGCTCATTTTACCCCTTTTTTTCAAACCGCATAACTCCTTTCATAGGAAAAACCTTGAGAAACACCCAATCACCAACTTCAAACTCTAATTCTCTTCTCCGAACATCGACATAAGACTTCTGATGACTCTGAGCAGTCTTGAGTCGTTCTCTAATGATCTTCACTTTCTCCATCGCCTGATGAACAAGATCAGGCCCATACAACTTAGTCTCACCCACTTTATACCATCCTATCGGAGACCTACATCTCCCATACAAAGCCTCAAAAGGAGTTATCTTGATGTTGGCATGGTAACTATTATTGTAAGCAAATTCAATAAATGGCAGGTGATCTACCCAACGACCTTTGAAATCAATGACATATGCCCTTAACATATCCTCGAGGGTCTGAATGGTACGCTCAGCTTGCCCATCCATCTGAGGGTGGAAAGCTGTGCTCAAATTCACTTGTGTACCTAAAACCTTCTGAAAAGATCTCCAAAACTGAGATGAAAACTGTGTACCTCTATGGGATATAATGGACACTGGTTCCCCATGCAACCGAACTATCTCCTCAATGTAAATCTTAGCATAACCCTCTCCCAAATAATTAGTCCTCACAGGCAAAAAGTGAGCTGACTTTGTCAACCGATCTACAATCACCCATATAGAATCATACTGGTTTTGGGATCTCGAAAGTCCTGTAAAGAAGTCCATGTTTATCATCTCCCACTTCCATAAAGGCAGGGATATCTCTTGGGAAGTACCACCTGGCCTCATGTGTTCTACCTTCACTTGTTGACAGTTCAAACACTTGGACACAAAATCAGCTACATCACATTTCATGTTATTCCACCAATACAAGGTTTTCAGATCATGGTACATCTTAGTAGAGCCTGGGTGAACAACATACCTCGAAGTGTGCACCTCATCAAGGATTCTTTCCCACAGTCCATCAACATTCAAAACACACAACCTACCTTGAAATCTCAAAATGCCATCACCACCAATTTCAAATTACATAACCTTTTGTTGACCCACATTTTTTTTGATTTGCATCAAGATGGGATCTTCAACCTGCTTTTCCTTAACTTCAGCACAAAGGGATGACTTAGCTAACTCATGAACAATTACCCCTCCATCTTCAGAATCTAAGAGTCGCACTCCCAGATTTTCAAGGCGGTGAATATCCTTCATCATCTCTTTCTTTCCTTCTACATGAGAAAGTCTGCCCATAGACAACCTGTTGAGGGCGTCGGCTACAACATTTGCCTTGCCCGGATGGTAATACAGGCTCATATCATAGTCTTTCAGAAGCTCTATCCAGTGCCTCTACTTGAGGTTCAATTCATTCTGAGAGAAAACATACTGCAGACTCTTGTGGTCAGTGAAGATATCAACGTGAACACCGTACAAGTAGTGCCACCAAATTTTAAGCGCAAACACCACAGCTGCTAACTCTAAATCATGGGTGGGGTAGTTCCGCTCGTGCACCTTCAACTGCCTAGATGCATAATCCAATACCTTACCAGGCTGTATCAACACACAACTAAGTCTCATAAGAAATGCATTACAGTATACCACAAAGCCATTTACACCCTCGGGAAGGGTCAAAACAGGAGCAGTGGTCAGTTTGTCTTTCAACTTCTCAAAACTATTCTCACACAGATCAGACTACACAAACTTCACCTTTTTCTGAGTCAATTTAGTGAGTGCAGTATCTATAGAAGAAAAACTCTCTACGAACCTTCTATAATACCCCGCCAAACCCAAGAAGCTCTGAATATCGGTTGGAGTCATGGGTCTAGGCTATTTTCTCAATGCTTCAACTTTCTGGGGATCCACTCTTTTCCCGTCACTGGACACAATATGCCCCAAGAAGGCAATAGCATCTAACCAAAATTCACACTTAGAAAATTTGGCATACAGTTGATGATCCTTAAGGGTCTGAAGAATAATTCGGAGGTGATTGGCGTGATCCTCTTTACTCTTAGAATAGATCAGAATATCATCAATAAATATAATAACGAACAAGTCAAGAAACTGATGGAATACTCTATTCATAAGATCCATGACGGTTGTAGGGGCATTAGTCAACCCGAAGAACATGACTAAAAAATCGTAGTGGCCATATCGGGTTCGAAAGGCTGTCTTGGGTATGTCTGACTCCCTAACTTTCAACTGATGAAAACCCAAATGAAGGTCTATTTTTTAAAAACACTTGGCACCCTGAAGCTGGTCAAAAAGGTCGTCAATCCTAGAAAGAGGATATTTATTTTTAATCATAACCTTATTCAGCTGACGGTAGTCTATGCACATACGAAGGGAACCATCTTTCTTTCGCACAAAAAGTACAAGCGCGCCCCACAAAAACATACTGGGGTGTATAAAACCCTTATCTAGGAGATCTGCTAACTGTTCTTTCAACTCTTTTAGTTTTGCAGGAGCCATTCTATATGGCGGAATGAAAATAGGACGAGTGTCTGGAAACACATCAATACCAAACTCAATCTCCCTATCGAGTGGTATTCCTAGGAGATCATTTGGAAAGACTTCTGGGAATTCTTTTACTACAAGAACAGATTAAAGAGGAAGACTCTCGGCATTGTAGTCCTTAACTCGGATAAGGTGGTACAAGCAACCTTTAGAAATGAGTTTGTAGGCTCTAAGATAGGATATAAAGTGCCCTCTGGGTGCTAAAGAATTTCCTTCCCACTCTATCACTGGTTTATTCGGGAAAGAAAAAGTGACCCTTCGAGTCCTACAATCTAATGTGGCATAGCACGAATGGAGCCAATCCATTCCCAAGATAGCATCAAAAGCAATCATATCTAACTCCATGAGATCTTCTAACATATCCCGACTACCAACAGTCACAACACAACCCCTGTACACCGTCCTAGCAAGAATAGAATCCCCCAACGGGGTGGAAATAGAAAAAGGTTCAGAAATCACACTAGGCTCAAACCCGAAACCAACAGCCACATAAGGGGTCACATAGTTAAAGTAGACCCGGGATCAAGTAACACATAAACATTACGGGAAAAGATTTGTAACGTACCAGTAACAATATCTGGGGAAGCTTCCGCCTCCTGGAGATTGGTCAAAGCATATAACCGGTTACGACTGTTCTCGATAGCTGATGTGGCACCCTTCTGAGGTGGGGGTGGTGCCGAAGAATTTGCCTGAGACTTTGTACCACCAGCATTCTTTCTAGCAGATGGACATTCCCTCTAAAAGTGACCCGACTGACCACATGAATAACATACTAATGAGCCCGACTGACACCTTTCCGGATGATTTCTACCACAAGTCTCACACCGTAGAAAAGCATGATACTGCTGAGCCACACTACCCTGTGACCGAGTATCCTAAGCTTTGGTTCCATGGTTAGTCTGAAAACTCTGAGATCGTCTGTTTGCTGGTGATCGGGATACTAGGGCGCTGGCAGTAGACTGCGCATTACCCTAATTTTTCTTTTTCAGTTATTTATTTCCCTACTTACCGCCCTGAGGCTGACTGTGACTCTGGTCGGCTGATCTGGCTCTTTTTGCTTGTCTTTCCACCTCCCTAGCTTCAGAGATCTTCTTCTTTTTCTCTTATACCTCCTGCATATGAACGGTCAGCCTAGCAAAGTCTAACTTCTTATTCAACATTGCCTTATGGCACTCAAGCACCAGGTTATCAAAAAGGCTGGATGCAAATTTCCTCATCCGATCTCTCATATTACTAGTTAACTCTGGTGTATAGCAGGCTAGTTTATTAAACTTCAAAGTGTACTCCTGGACACTCATACTGCCCTACTTCAGATTCATAAACTCTTTCGCTTTGGTCTCCCTCAACTCCAGAGGAAAGAATCGATCAAGAAAAGCTTCCACAAATTCGCCCAAAACTGTGGGATCAACACTCTCACATTTTGCATCATCCCAGTCGGCATACCACTGATTCGCAACATCCTTAAGATGATAAGTTGCTAGTTCCACCCCTTCAACCTCATCCATATGCATTACCTTAAAGATCCTTTCTATCTCATCCACGAACTCTTATAGATCTTCCTCCACCTTGGTGCCAGTGAACTTAGGTGGGTTTATTTTCATGAAATATCCGACCCAAGTAGCCTCAGACATACTATATACAGACCCAACATCTTCTGATCGTTGAGCCTGGTTAGCTACCAACTGTGTCAGCATATGAATAGACCGTCTAAATTTTGCATTTGAAATATCTCTTTGAGCAGTCAGGGGACGGTTGACATCAGTCCGCGGAGCCTAAGGTGGACTATTCAAGACTAGAGGGACTCCTGGAGTAGGGACAGGTTTTGGAGTATGAGCTCTGTTACGGCTCCGCATCCCATAGTTGGGACGGACCTCATCTGCCTGAGCATTTGATCGATGATATGACGTGGAGGCATAACTGTGTTTCTAAAATACAAGAGATCATTGATTAGGGGACAGTTCAGACTCTGAAGCACAAACTAAATCACAAAAAAGGGAAATATTTCCTAAACGCCTAGTAGTCTCTTGCTTATAAGTGTGGCGCTCTACACATCCATAACAAAGACTCTACCCGACGCAATTTCGCAGACACCCTGGGACCATGAACCATGCTTTGATACCAAGTTTGTCATGACCCGAGCTAGGGCCCTAGCTGTGATGAGCATCCCGAACCATGAAGGCCCGGAACACCCTTCTCTATCTATCTGGTAATCATGTATATAATTCATATGATAAAAGATAATGCGGAAAGAAAAATCTAATATGGAAACATGGTCAATCTAAATTGATCATAATACTGAAAACTGAAATCCAAAATATATCTGACTAATAATGTCTGACTCAGTCTGCGAAATCTCTATCATGAACTAATCAAAGTTGTCTGAAAGCTCGGACAAGGCCCCCAGTAGACCAAAACCTAACTAATAGTAGTAATATGAAATAACCAGGCCTTCTGAATCATAGAAGGTGCACCCCTGCAAACTCCAGTCTATGATCTGAAATCTCTATTGTTTATCTGAACCCCTAAACTATGCCTCAGAACCTAAAAGGAGGGGGGTCATCACAATTGTACTGGAATGTGAAGCAATCCAAAATAGAGTAATTGAACATATATATATATATAATACGTGAGAGCAAATTTTCATCAAACATTATGCATAAAACAGTTTTTGAAAACATATGGGCATCTTCTGAAAATATGTAACCTATCTGTAAATCTCAAACTCTGATCTGTGTATTACTTCTGAGTTAGGTAGTATCCCCTACAAGTCTGATATTCCACGGGCGATATGGAATCCGCCATTGACTCGGCGGGAAAGCCTCCAACCCGAGTATGCTACAAGGGTTGGAGTTCTTGAATTTGATATGCCACACAACACTTAAGTCAGCGTATAATAATATACCCGAGCGGCAAACCACGATTTTAGGCAATGAGTTGCTTGAACTCAAGCCCTCTTCAGTGAACCACCTAACATCTCTGTATGCCCATTTTTAACCTTTTTCTATACATGCAATATTTTGAATGTCTAAAATCATGATAGTCTGAAATATCTATTAGTCTGAGTCTGATATGCCATTGTTTTGAATTGGTATCGTCATACCAAGACTTGCAAGTCATGATTTCTGAGCCATAATACATTAAGCTAAATCTTTCATTTATAGCATAATTTAGACCACCAAAAACATGCAACTGATATAGAAGATTTCATGTTTCTAAACTCAAGTCAAAATCATGCAAAAGCTTCATCAACATATGGTGGTCTGGTGCCTTTAGAAAATCCATGCACTCTTTCATTATATGCATTATGAACATTAAACATTCATGCTAGATTCCCTCTTTAGTGATTTAAAATCACCTTTAAATCATAACAAGAGTTCAATCATTTCATATAGTGCTTCTCAAGGATGCATTGGAAAACAGTTCATATGCTATGAGAAATCTAAAAAATTCATAATAAGAGGGAATTCACTAAAAATCCCCGCGTACCTCTATTTTGGAAAATAATGAGTACTTCTTGAAGCCTGTGGATTGGGGATTTCGAATCTCTAATCAATTTTAAAAACCCACGGTTGAATCTAGATTTATTTGAATTTTTGGTTTGAAACCCTTGGGAGTGTTCTTGAGAATTTTTAGATGAATGTGGATGTATTTTGGAGAATTGGGGACTGATTCGTGTTTATGGCTGAATAAGGGTGGGAAAAGGACCATTTTGCCCTAAAAATGGAGTGTTTAAGTCACTTGAAACCATTACCCAGGCGCCACATATTAGATCGTCTATATTTACATAGGCGCCGCATATGTTATCGCCTATATTTACATAGGCGCTGCCTATGCTATCGCATATGTTTTCCAGTGGCCATGTGCGATTGGTTAAGCGACGCATTCTACTTTGAAAGGCCATAACTTCTTGCTCGGGTGCCGGATTTTAGCAAAATTGGTATCGTTGGAAAGCTAACTCGCAAACCTATCATTTTACACATAGTAGGCTCTCTAATCCGACATATACAAAGAGTTATGTTCGATAGAAGTTGAAACAAATTATAATGTCCACTTAAACTTAATCGATCGAAGTAGTTTTCAACGCGTCCTTGAGTCAAAGGACCTCTATGGTCTAAATTCAAGATTGAATAGATTCACATACTACGCAAATAATTAACATGCCATATTGGCATAGGATTTATGGCTTCGGGATTATCAACGCATCGGAATCATGGTTTATATTGTAGCCCAAAATGCAGGGCATTACACATCTACTAAAATGGTACAATATATATATACACTACAATATATATATAGAGAGAGAGAGAGTTATATACTAATTTATAAAATATATACACATTTATACGTAAATATATACATTTATAGAAGATATATACACATATATGCACCATTCAATAAATATGTACTACTTTAAATAAAACATATATATAGTACAATATGTATATATATATAGTTATATACTAATTTATAAAACATATACACATGTATACGTTAAATATATACTACTTTAGAAGATATATACACATATATTCGCACCATTCAATATATTATATATGTACTACTTTAAATAAAATATATACTACAATATATACAACAACAACAACAACAACAAATCCAGTGTATTCCCACATAGTGAGGTCTGGGAGGGTAAGATGTACGCAGTCCATAACTCTACCTCTAAAGAAGTAGAAACGTTATTTCCGAACTACAATATATATATATATATATATATATATATATATATATATATATATATATATATATATAGTTATGTGCTAATTTATAAAATATATACAAATGTATATGTTAAATATATACGTCTATCGAAGATATATACACATATATACGCACCATTCAATGTATATGTACTACTTTAAATATAAAATATACTACAATATATATATATATATATATATATATATATATATAGTTATATATTAATTTATACAACACATACACATGTATACGTTAAATATACACGTCTATAAAAGATATATACACAAATATACGCACCATTCAATATATATGTACAATTTTAAGTAAAATGTATACTACAATATATATATATATATATATATAGTTATATACTAACATATACAAATGTATACATTAAATATATACGTCTATAGAAAATATATACACATATATACTACAATATATATAGTTATATACTAATTTATAAAACCTATACACATGTATACACTAAATATACACGGCTATAGAAGATATATACACAAATAGAAACACCATTCAATATAAATGTACTACTTTAAGTAAAAAAATATATTAATTTATACAACACATACACATGTATACGTTAAATATACACGTCTATAAAAGATATATACACAAATATACGCACCATTCAATATATATGTACTATTTTAAGTTAAACGTATACTACAATATATATATAGTTATATACTAATATATAACATATACAAATGTATACATTAAATATATACTTCTATAGAAGATATATACACATATATACTACAATATATATAGTTATATACTAATTTATAAGCATATACGCATGTATATATATTAAATATACACGTCTATAGAAGATATATACTCAAATATACACACCATTCAATATATATGTACTACTTTAAGTAAAACATATACTACTATATATATATATATATATATATATATATATATATATATATATATATATATATTTCAATATATATAGTTATATACTAATTTATAAAATATATACACATGTATACATTAAATATACACGTCTATAGAAGATATACACACAAATATACGCACCATTAAATATATATGTACTACTTTAAATAAAACATATACTACAATATATACATAGTTCTATACTAATTTATAAAACATATACACATGTATACATTAAATATACACGTCTATAGAAGATATCTACACATATATACGCACCATTTAATATATATGTACTACTTTAAGTAAAACATATACTACAATATATATATATATATACTACAATATTTATATATAGTTATATACTAATTTATAAAACATATACACATGTATACGTCAAATATATACGTCTATAGAAGATATATACACATATATACACACCATTCAATATATATGTACTACTTTAAATAAAATATACTACGATATATATATACTACAATATATATATATATAGTTATATATTAATTTATAAAATATATATACATGTATACGTTAAATATATACGTCTATAGAATATATATACACATATATACGTACCATTCAATATATATGTACTACTTTAAATAAAATATACTACAATATAAATATTATAATAGATAATTATATATATAGTTGTATATTAATTTATAAAATATATACACATGTATACGTTAAATATATACGTCTATAGAAGATATATACACATATATAAATTAATAATACTTGATAGTAAATTAATAATATATTAAAACTAAGTTATAATTAAATTCATTATAAAAAAAAATATTAACCCGGACAGACCGGGCCGGTTAACCGGCGGGCCCTAACCGAGCTTTTTTCGGACCGGGTTAACTAGGCCCAAATCATTAAAAAAAATCCAGCTTGGTACCCGGTACCTAGCCGGGTCAAATCGGGCCAGTTTTGTAAGTGGGCTAAGCCAGCCCAGCCCGTTTGACAGGCTTAGAACGTACGCCCTTAATTTTTCTTTACTTTATCTTATTTTCATTTGTTTTACATTATCTTTTGTATAAAGTCTACACAAATTAAAAGAAGTAAGGCAACAACTATAAAATACAAAAGACTATAAAGTGTGTATATAAAATCTAAACCGACTATTATATAAGTGTACATAAAAATATATTTTTGATATAATTTTATTAGGTTATCGGTTTAACCAGCGGCGGAGCCATATTGAATTCAAGGGTTCATTCGAACCCCCTTCGTCAGAAAATTATATTATTTTTACATGGTCAAAATTATTTTTATATATATATAGTAGATGTTGAACCTCATCGATTAGTCCGAATATTTACTTTTGAATCCTTTAATGAAAATTTTGGCTCCGCCACTTGGTTTAACCATTAATTAAAACCTTAAAATTGAAAATCGAAACGATAGCCCGATAAAAAAATTTACAATACCATTAAAAAATCATTAACTCAATAAATCAATAATATTTTTATTGATTCAATTTATTGTTGAATCAGTTTTCTGCATGCCCCTACCCAATGCAGAAACAGAAATGAAACCGGCAGAAACCAAAGCGAGAAAAAAATGACTTAATTCCAACATTTGGAAAAACTGACTTAATTGTTTGGTTTTCTTTTTAAAGATTAAACAACAATCTGCTCAAATTGAACCATGAACACCAGTGGCGTAGCCAGATATTGGATAGGATGGCCAATCAAACATTTTTTGTTGAAAAATTATATTATGTAAATAAAGAATTATATGAAATATATAAGTCAAAACTTATTTTTATACATATATATTAATACGTAAATACACTTGAAGAAATTTCTGATTTTGCCACTTATGAACACGCTGACCCTGAGCTGAAAAAATAAAATGTACTCCATTTCAGAGCACTAGCAGTTCAGCTACTGCACTACCTTTTGTCTTAAGTCTTATCTCTGATAAAATCAGTAAACAAAAAGCAAAGAACCAAATTCGAATCATATATAGTTACATGCATGTGTAACAGTGTAAGGGCAACCAAAAGCACAAAAACAAATAGAAGCATATATAATGGGACAGGGCCTCTCTGCCATCTGATAGCAAATGTTACCTGTTTCTTAAAAAAGCATGTGGCACGGAATGAATTATGCTCCATGCTTTTGGCCCCAGTTATCCTTTCTCCACTTTTTCTTTTTTCCCTCTCAAATCTCAATCATGTTGATTAATCTAAGGAAAAAGTGAGAAAAACAACATAATAATTAGGGTAGACATTGAAATTTTGTGGACTCTATAAAAAATATTTAATTTTGATTAGAGTTCTTGGACTACTTTATCTTAAACCTAGCTTAAAGCCTAAATTATGTCTATATAAAAGGGCAAATATCCTTTTAAAGAGGCATCTCCAGTATCCCACAAATTTATGGATATTCACAAATAGATCAAAGATCTTTAAAGAGGTATCTTCAGTATCTCACAAATTCACGAAATATTTACAAATAGATCAAAGATCTGAAAAGTCCCAATAAATTCATAGGATATTCATAAAGATCAAAACCCTCTCTTCTTGATAATCAAATACATCAAGAAGACAAATCCTTCTTTCATGGAGATCAAATCTAAATGTTTCTACGTTCGAGAAATACACTACTAACGGACCTCGAATTACGGAAAAATTCATATTCAATTCTTCATACATTCGAGAAATATGTTACTGACGGTCCTCAAATTACGGTGAAAATCAAGAGAGAAGAATCAAGGGAGGAATAGCTTTGTACACCATCGTTTATCAATAAAACTGTTGTTTCTTCATATTTTTATTTGTGGTTGAAGTTTATTTTCCACGAATTAAATTATGTTGAAAATAAATTGGCATGCCCAGTGGGACCAAATCTGCCCTTCATCTCTTCTCTCATAAATCAAATATGCAAATCTGTAGCCGCAGGATCGTAAAGATGAAAAAGGTACTTCAAGACTCGTCTTTGAGATTTATCAAGTCTAAACTCCGACAAGCCTTGAAGCAGAGAGCATTTTTAGACATTGAAATTTTGTGGACTTTACAAAAAGAGTTTAATTTTGATTAGAGTTTTTGGGGCTACTTTACCCTAAATCTAGCTTGAGCAAATATCCTTTAAAGAGTAAATTATGCGCAAATATCCTTTAAAGAGGCATTTCCAGTATCCCACAAATTCACACTCACAAATAGATCAAAAAGTCCCAATAAATTAATGGGATATTCATAAAGATCAAATCTCTCTCTTGTTGATAATCAAATACATCAAGAAGACAAATCCTCCTTTCATGGAGATCAAATCCAAATGTTTCAACGTTTGAGAAATACGCCACTAACAACCCTCGAATTACAGAGAAATTCATATCCAAATCTTTATACATTCGAGAAATATGCTACTAACGGCCCTCGAATTACGGAGAAAATCAAGAAAAAAGAATAAAGGGAGGAACAGATTTATACCCCATCATTTATCAATAAAACTTTTGTTTCTTTATATTTTTATTTGTGATTGAAGTTTATTTTTCATGAATTAAATTATATTAGAAACAATCACACCTTCCAAACTTTGCTAATTTTGGAAACTAATAAAGCAAATATTGCTCTTTAATCACTTCTTGTAGTTCTTTAATCAACTTTCATGGACCTCAACTAATTTTTCGAGATATTTGCCACATTTCACCACCAATAAATATAAGGTAACTCTGTCTATCAATACTAAGACGGATGAGAACAATCACTTCTTCTTGATCTTTTCCTTGCTACCGGAAAAGAAAGTGCTTAATCCAAACAAATTTGCTGGAGGGACATTTAGTACTGGACTGAATTTAACTCCATTGCTGTATGGATTACTAGGTGCCTTCTTCAATGGAGGCTTTTGACAATTTTGTCCATTAGTAGACATTGATTTCGAAAAGTGTCTCTGAGAGTGATGATGCTTTTGATGACTTAAATTATCCTTTGATAATGTCGAGTTACGCTTCACACTTGGAGATGATCCAGTTGAATTGCTTCTCGATAAAAGTGGCAATGGACACAAAGTTCTTGCATAACCACTTCCACAATTTAAGCTACTACTTCTCTTGAATCTCCAAAACGACTTCGAATTCAGCTTTTCCTCTGATGATTCGAGAATCCCTTTTTTATTTTCAATTACATCTTCATGGCTCGACGTTTTGGTACAATGAAGAGTATTGTTAGTGCTACTATTCTTGCACGGAGTCAGAGGAGGTGATGGTGGTGGTAACGGTTGCTCTGTTTTTCTTGGCGGAGCAGAGGAAATTCTTCGCTTGATTTCAATTGGAAGAATCTTTCCATCAAAGAAAAGTTCATCAGCAGACGAAGATTCAAGATCAAAACTTTCACGAAACACACAAAAATCAAAATCAATGCTAGAGGAAGGTGAAGTTGATCGAATGTATTGTTCGACCGGAACAGAGCCCGTTTGGGAAACATCATGAGAAAAGGAGATCCGAGCCGGACTCATTATGCCCAAAGTAGACTCATCAGATGAACACAGCTCAATTGCCATTGCAAAAACTTTGAAGACAGAGATATTGAAAACAATTAATTAAATACAAAGAATCAAACAGTTACATGGGTTATAGAAAATTCACTACGAATTTTAAAATTCCAATCCTAACAAATAAAGACAAGAATAAACACACCAAGGGCACGTACCAAAAAAAATATGACAGAAAAAGCTTAGAGAACAGAATGTTAAATAGTGGGATAAAGAGAGAAAATGATGAGTAATGAGAGAAGCATGAGGGTGAATTAATGGAGACTTGGAAATGAAGATAAATAGAAGATATATGTAACGTGGAAATTAAAGTGGCAGGGCTCCTATGTGATAACTATATGGAATTGGTCGACCAAATTTTGAAGCAACGTGGGTGGGGGTGGAACCGTGGAAGGTGGAAATATATAACTTTTCGGAAAAGTAAAGAATGGAGACACAAAATTTGAATCGAAAAACAAAAGAACTTTTAATAACTTGCATGGTTTTGTAAAATGGGAATTCCTACTTGGACATTTTTTTAGATTTTCTATTAAACACCTAAACTAGGTTAAATCGTGTCTAATAAGTGCTTCTAATCGTTGTTGAGTGTACTTACGCGATAATAGTTTAATTGATGTTGGCAAGTTGCATGTCAATCACCGTTATAAAAGGATCCCTTTGTGAGGAGACACCACTTCTCTCGAAGTTATGAGGCTATTGTGTCAAAGTTATTTAAAGTAAGTTGTCTCGCATCCTTAGAAATTTCCTTTCTATGATCTGTGCTAGTTTTCAGAAATAGGTACACTCTTGTTTAAAGTTGTTTGAGCTTAAGAATATAACATGGATTACTTTAGCGTCGTAGCACTGATATTCGACAATTCGAACATTATCTCAAGGTTTTTACCACTAAAAGAACGTATTAATCAAAGAGAAAAGACATTTTTTCCCCCCTGAACTTGTTCTCCAAACTCACTTTAACACTTAAACTTAACTTTCGTTTATTTACCCCCTTAATATCTTTAAAGTGTATTAATTTCACCTTTCAAAACTGAATACCACTCTCACAACGGAGAGTGTGGTACACTTGCCTACACATCACTGCCACGTCAACGCCACGTCGGAGCCACGTCATTGTCACGCAAGAAATTACTATTTTTCTAAAAAAATTAATCCCCCACATATTATTTTTATATATTTTTCAAAAAATAAATAAAAAATATATATACTATTTTATTTATATAAATATATTAAATAAAAAAGACACCCCTCACCCCTATTTTCTTTCTTCTTCACACCCCCACCCACTATCCCCACCCTTACCCTGCAATTAACGTAGCACCTCACCCCCGCCCCCTTCCCTGCACCCCCCCACCTAAAATCTCCTAAAGTTAATAAACTCTTGAGAAAAAATACCGGCGGCTCGATTCCAATCCAATCACCACCGCAACATCGCCGGCAACGGCTCGATTCAATCACGACACAAACAGATTAGTGGTCAAAATTCAAAAGGACAAATTACGCTTTCCCATTTCTACAAAACACTTTTCATCTCTTACATCTTTAACAAATTCAAATTCTTGAAAAATGTCAAAAAAATTTGGCTTCTTCTTCTTCTTCTTCCTTTCGACTCTCAAGCCTTCAAATTCAAACCCCACCTCTTAAAAAATCAACTTTTCTTGATCAATCTATGAACATTAGTAGTGTTCATACCAAATCAATACTTAAACCATCATCAATCTCAGTTACTACAACAACAAAATTCAATCTTTATGAGATTCTTGAAGGTAGAGGTTTATGTAATGGGTACTGTTGTTTGATGATGTACCGGACAATAAAAGGGTGTGGGTGTGGGTATGGGGTGCGGGGTAGGGATGAGAGGTGAGGGAGGGTGGGGGGCATTAAAGAAGAAAAAGTTTGATTATATGTATATATATGTGTGTGTGTGTAAAATAAGTGGGAAAGAAAGAAGAAAAATTTATTTTTTAAATAATAAATGCGTTTTTTTTTTAAATGTCACGTCAGCATTAAGGGTAAAATAAATACAGTTTAAAGATGTTAAGGGGGTAAATAAACGAAAGTTTAGTTTAAGTACTAAAGTGAGTTTGAAGGACAAGTTCAGGGGAGAAATCATGCCTTTTCTCTTAATCAAATTATAAGTTTTTTTGCTCTTTCATAGGATCATACATGATAAAAGGTGTTTAAAATATTGTTCTAATGAATCAGAAGTTCGTAACTGAAATATCATGATATTACAAAAGGAATGAAAGGAAGAACTAAGGTGATGTTTGGCAAAGTAAAAAAGTATTTTTAAACACTTATTTTTAATTCAAAATAAGTGCTTATAACTTATAAGTCAAAAGTCAAAAGTAGAATAGTACTAATTTATGACTTTTGACTTTTGACTTATAAGCATCTTATTAAAAGTCAATCCAATCAGGCTAAAGCATTTAAAAAAAAAATTAAAGAAGAAAATATCTACTATCAATTTCCATTTGAACGAACCAAACTACTTTTGTCTATTTGTATGATAACGTTCATCATTTAATCGATGCTAATTTTTCTTTTACATAATTTATAATTATTAGTTGATGTAACCAATGAAGAAATTCAATTCATGTGCCTACAGTTCAATTGTGCACTCCTGACACATATTTATGCGGAAAAAGAATACAAAACAATATTCGAACAATAGAAAATCGACACAAATAACCTTAATTTTATCTAAGAATGAGGAATTACAGTACTAAATTGTGTATAAGATTTTTACACCAGTAGTAATATTAACCTATTTTTTCTAATTAAAAGATTTTACTTCAGAAATTATATTCTCTTCTCCCTCTCTCCTCTTCAAAGTTTCTTATTTTCCTGCTTTAAATTGTAAGTGACAAAAAAGTTCAAAAATATGGTGTAAGTGACTTAAGTCGTAATAATTGAGTGTAAGTGACAATTACTTTATATGATTAAAAAAGTTGGGAAAGTTTAAAAATAACCCACAAATTTTTAAATCACTTTGATCCAAATGTCAGTTAATATAACAAGAAATGAAGGAAAAAAAGGTGCATTTCTCTCTCTTCTCATCCGTTGTTGTTTTCTCTCTCTTCACGATTTTTGTTGTTCATTGTTGTTGCTGTTTTATTCATCATTTTCTGCTTCATTATCACCATCTTCTACTTTATTATCATCTTCATCTTCTTCTTGTCGACCATTGTTGTTGTTTTTATCATTACTGCTGCTACTTGACCAATTTTTTAGGTGAAATTTTATTTCGTACATCACTTTCCACTTCGGCATTACTTCATAGATGACTTTGATAAGTAAAATTTTGATTTTTAGTTGAATTTGTCATCTGGGTACACAGCTACTGCTGTTTTTTCAACAATGGATAGAAACCGATCATGAATCCAACATAAGAGCCCACAATTTAAACAGATCACTCATCTGTTGCATCAGATGAGTAGTCTGTTGCAACGGAAGACTCATATGTTAGATTCATGTTTATAATTCTATAGTGCCCGTAACATGAATCAAACAGATGGATAATCTGTTGGAACAAACTAGTTATCTGTTGTAACAGACTTATTATTTGTTGCATTAGACTTATTATCTATTGTAACAGACTATTCATCTATTGCAACAGACTACTTAATTGTTGCAACAGATAAGTAATCTGTTTGAAACAAAGACGCGACTATTCACCTTCATTTATTAATTGCATTCATACTAAGTTAATGACCTAATTAAATCAAAGTTGTTGACTGACTTTTTGATTATTGTGATAAGTCCCGACTTTTCAGATTGTTATTGCTAATTAGTTCTTAAATTTAAATAATTTTTTTCTCAATTAAACCATCTGTATAACAGATGATCTATTTGTTGTAACATATAATCTATCCATTGTAACTTATAATCTATATGTTGCAACAAATAATCTATCTGTTGTAACTGATAATCTATCTATTGTAACAGATAACAGATAATCTATTACTACTGGATTCAAATTATTCCTTAATTATCGACATGTTTGATGAGAAGAAGCAAGTAAGACTTAATGAAAAGTAAATAAGAATTAAAACGTCAAAGGCGATCAAACATAAATTTTTTTATTAAATAAAAGAAAATAAAAATACATAGGCTAAAAGAAAAAATAATCTAATTATTATTATTATTATTATCATTATCATTATTATTATTATCATTATTATTATTATTATTATTATTATTATTATTATTATTATTATTATTATTAGTGTCAACCGGCCAATCTTCAACTGTCAGCAGTAGGGACCTCCTCAGCCTGCGAATCTCCCGGAGCATCCTTGCTTCACTGCTCCCAACTCCTATTACAGGTCATGAACCTGCCTCCGAAGTTCATTCACGACGTCTTGCAGAAAAGCAACATCCCATACTGAATCTGTCATATCTAGAAGACACATGAATTGACAAAAAATGTAAAAACAAAAGTAAACAAAAGAATTCGAATGTAATACAACATATACTACCAATTGGGTATATTTACACACAAAGCAAGAAAAAATCTTACCTAAGTCAGGGAAGAGAAAGTGGTTGAATGTGTAATATGAAAGACAAGATGCAAGAAATAAATAGAGTGTAGTAGAATAAATGAGTGAGTAAGGAGAGACCTATTTATAGAGGATTGAATTTGAATGAGTTAGACAAAAAGACGCGACTGTTCACCTCCATTTATTAATTACATATTTTGATTACTGTGAAAAGTTATGACTTAATTAAATTAAGTTGTGATAAGTCATGACTTTTAAGCTTATTATTATAAATTAGTTCTTTGAAATAACCGTTTTTATTGAGTTGTGACAACAGATTCTATATTTTTTGCATCAGATAACTCATCTATGACAACAAATATATCATCTATTGCAACAAATGGACTACCTGTTGCATCAGATAATCTATCTGTTGCAACATATAATCTATTTTATTCTAATAATTATCATATCATTAATCCAAATTTGGTAACTTTTTTATTATATAAATTAAAAAAACAGATTTAAAATTAAAAAATGACAAAAAGTCACACTACTTGTCGCCTATTTAATATTAACATCAATTATTTAAATTAACTAACCATTTTTTTATGGTTATAATTTTTTTTATCATTTATTTCCTTATTATTTTCTGTGAAAAGAAATAACTTAATTAAATCAAGCTGGTGAATTTTTTATTATTGTGACAAGTCATGAATTTTCAGCTTATTATTATTAATTAGTTATTAAATTTAAATAACTTTTTTCTCAATTAAAAAATTGAAGACACCTTTTTAATAACCGTTTCTTTAATAAAATAATAACTATTTTTATTGAGTTGTGGCAACAGATTGTATATCTGTTGCATCAGATAACCCATCTGTGGCAATAGATATACCATCTGTTAAAACAAATCGACTATCTGTTTTAGAAGATTTTTTATTTCTTCTAGTCGCAACAGATGAAAAATTTGAATGTGTTAGAGACAAAGAGTCACGACTGTCCACCTTTTATTTAATAATCATCATATACCTTAATTAATCTGATGTTGTGACTTTTTATTACATAATAAATAAATAATTAAAAAAATAGATTTAAAAATAAAAATGGTGAAAAGTCACGATTAGTTATTAAAATTAAATAACCGTTCTTTTACGGTTATAAATTGTATTTATCATTTATATCCTTATTATTTATTTGCGAATCGTTTTCATATTAAATAATTGAAAAGTCATTACTTTTCACCCTCTCAATAATAATAACCCTTTTTTTATTAATAACTGTCTGTTGCAACATATGACCCATCTGTCGCATTAAATTAACCATATGTTGTAACATATGATTCATCCATTGCCACAAATGTTCAATTCCTACCTCCAACGGTCGATATGTTGAGAATAAGGAATAGACAGAATGATAATTAAATATTAAATAAGAATTAAAAACCTAAAGTCAACCAAACATAAATTTTTGAATCCATTATGTATAAATATATACAACAAAAGAAACATACCCTTGGGTAGATCCGATATAAAAAAAGAAAATACATACACTAAAAGAAAAAATATTAACCTAATTAGTATTATTAATATTAGTATTAGTATTAGTATTATTTTCAACTGGCCAATCGTTATCCGGCAGCAGCAGGACCCTCCCCAGCCTTGCTCTAAAGTCGCCCAATTCCCTCCGGAGTTCATCAATTTGTCTTTCAAGTTTCCACAAGGACTCGAGATAAATCACCTTGTACAAATCTGGATCAACCATATCTAGAAGTGGAGTAGAATGAACGAGTAAGAAGGGACCTATTTAAAAAGAATTGAATTCGAATGGGTTAGTCAAAAAGCCAGGACTATTTACCTCTTTTTAAATAAAACTAGTGACTTTTAAAGCTTATATAAATTAAAAAAATGGATCTAAATACAATATTTTATCTTTACTATATTTTGGAAAGAAAAGAAATTACTTTAAAATAAAACTAACAAATGGGTAATCGTTGCAAAATATATTCCATCTGATAGATAGTTTACAATATATTGACAATCTGTTGAAAAAGATGGATACATCTTCTTGATTTTTCCAATAGATAAGTCATATGTTGCAACAGATTGATCATCTATCATAACAGATATTTATAATTATATGGCATCTGTGTTGCAACAGGTTAGTCATCTATTTATTCAATTTAAGCCATAGATGGGCTAGGAATAATAAGGTGTGTGCAGATGGATGGATCCACTTTCATGTGTGGGAGTTAAGCATTATTAATAAGGTAACATACACAAAGTATAATATTTTTGTGAATGGAGTTTTTAACCGATTAGGTACTGATCATTCAAATAAGATCCTGCATTGTACAGTTAAGTTTGATAGGTTTGAATTGATAAGGTCGAGGGTCCTATGAAGATTGTGCTGATACCCTGTTACGAATTATTGATGGTTGTTGCTCATGTTTATGCATGTCAATTTTTGAGAAAGGATCAATATTTGGTGTCATTGCAGAGATCCAATAACGATTGGACTTAACTTTAAGTGTGCATTGAACTCTAATAAGGCCTTCGAAGCCTCGCACTACATCAAACAAGAATGAAAAATCAATAAAAATTCCCCTGTCCCAAATTTATATGGAAGGGTTGTTCGAGAAGATGATTATACGCCAGAAGGAGCCGAAGGAGAATGCCTGCAAGGGAAAATGGAGTTGATGAAAGACTATATCATCTGAGAGCTAATTGAAGAGGAAACATAGGGTAGTAAGGAACTTCTAGCAAACCTGGCCGATGAAACTGAATTACAACATGAGAAATCTGAATCAAGTGCAAATTTGAAAGTATATCCAATATTAAAAATTCATCTGTTGTTTCTCTGAAAGAAAAATAATACAGATGGACACTTTACTAGAAAGCTCGACTAGGTAGCGTGGTCGAGATAACCACCTATATAAAAAATAGCAGAACACTAAATAAGTAGCTTTATGGGCACCGAGGGTTGAAATAATATACATTAAGTCGAGAAAACTTGCGCCAATAACAACTGCAGTTAAAATAAGGAATCTAAGAGAAGGTGAAAATTTTTGAATTTTAAATTGCATTCCATGCCTTCTTGTTTGTGGTTCCGATTAGGTCCACTACTATTGACCTGATCGAAACCACAAACAAGATTGAAAGGCCGATTGAGTATCATTACTTTCTTAGCAATGTGAATCAATTAATTGCATTTTCTTTCCTTAGCATGCTTTCAACATATCTTGGAGAAGATCAAAGGCTTCCTGTAGTATGTAAATCCCGATAATTTTCAAGCTTACCTCCAACTTATTGATTCAGTATTCTAGCTGGTCGTTGCCATCTTTGAGGTCATTATAGAGTTCCTATTCTTTTGTGAGCTCATCAATGAGGAACACTTTTTTTGAAGTTGTGGCATTGTAAAGGCCTTTATAAGGCTTCCAGAACACTTTATTCAGTAGGCTTAAATGATACATGGAGGGTTCACTATGTTTGTTTTAGGTCAAAATGTGTTGATGCACACTCAAGCAGTGGTCCCAACAGTTGAACAACTCACTTTTATCGAGCGTTGTTCAATGCAGCTTGATCAACAAACCTTCAAGGGATTTGATAAAATAATTAACCTAGAATTATGTAATATTTGATCTTGATTCCACTAATCCTATCAAACGTTACATAACTCCAGGATCATTAACCAATCAAAACCTTTGGCCGAGTTAGTGTACAAATCAACGAGCTCAATATCTTAATTTTTTTATTGATCACTCTTCTCCCATAGAGGACAAAGTGATCAGCAGAAAAGCTAGGAGATTGAGCTCATTTGATTTGTGTACTAACTCAGGCAAAAGTTTTGATAGGTTAATGAGCCTGGAATTATGTAACGTTTGATAGGATTTGTGGAATCAAGATCAAATGTTACATAATTCCAGGCTAATTAATCTATCAAATCCTTTGATAGTTTGTTGAACAAGCTACATTGAACAACGCTCGATAAAAGTGATTTTTTCAACTGTTGAGATCACTGTTTGAGTGTGTATCAAAATATTTTGACCTAAAACAAACATACCAAACTCTCCATGTATCATTTAAGCCTTCTGAAGAAAGTGTTCTAGAAGCCTTCTGAAGGCCTTTTATAGTGCCACAACTTTGAAGAAAGTGTTCCTTATTGACGAGCCACAAAAGACCTGGAACTCTATACCAACCTCAAAGACTTCAAAGATAAGCTTGAATACTAAATCAAGAAGCTGGAGGCAAGCTTGAAAATTATCAGGATTCACATACTACAACAAGCCTACGATTTTCTTCAAGATATGTTGAAAGCATGCTAAGGCGAGAAGACACAATCAATTATATACATATTGCTAAGGAAGTAATGATACTCAATCTACCTTTCAATATTTTATGTGGTTCCAATCAGGTCAATAGCAGTGTACCTAATCAGAACCATAAACAAGAAGGCATAGGATGCAATTTAAAATTCAGAAATTTCCACCTTCGCTTAGATTCCCTATTTTAACTGCAGCTATTATTGGCATAAGTTTTCTCGATTTACTATACATTATTTCAACCATCGGTGCCCATAAAGTTGCTTTCTTGGTGTTTTGCTATTTTTTATATAGGTGATCATCCCGACCACGCTACCTAGTCATAGGTCCCTAGCAAAGTATATCTGTATTTTTTTCCAGAGAAACAACAGGCGAAATTTCAAAACTGGATACACTTTCATATTTGCACTTGATTTAGATTTCTCATGTTTTAATTCAGTTTCATCGGCCAGATTCGCTAGAAGTTCCTTTTTACCCTATGTTTTCACTTCAATTATCTCTCAGATGATATAGTAATTCATCAATCCCCCCCCCCAATTTTCCCTTGCAGGTATTTTCCTACCGCACCTCTTGGTGTATAATTATCACCCCGAGCAACCCAACCATATAAATTTGGCCTAGGGCAATAACTATATTGATTTTTATTCTTGGTTGAAGCAGTGGGAGGCTTCAAAGTCTCTCTCAGAGTCCAATGCACCCTAAAAGTTAGTCTAATCGCTACTGAATCTCTTTATAATACCACCAAAACTTGATCCCTTCACAATGCTTGACATATAAACATGAGCAACAACCGACATTAAATCTTAACAGCGTATCAGAACCATATTCATGGCCTCTCAACCTTATCAGTTCAGACCTATCAAACTTAACTGTAAAATTACAAATATCTTGTTTGAATGATCAATGACTAATCGGTAAAAACAGAATTCACAAAATCAGTGTACTCTATGTGTGTTATAATGATAACATTATCAGTAATACATACCTCCCACATATAAAGTAGTTCCATCTGCAAGCAGCTTATTCCTCCAAACCTATCTTTATTGTAGCCTATTGTGTTGGTTGGGCAAAAATTGATCAACTTTTAGTTCCTTATATCTACAAAGAAAAGAAAAAAAATTAATGTCAAATAAGATAAGAACGAAAAGAACATTTTCCATCTATTGCAATAGATGTAAAGTCTGTTGCAACAGATATAGAGTCTATTGCAATAGATGTGGAGTTTGTTGCAACAAATGTGGAGCCTATTGTAACAGACGTAGAGTTTGTTGCAACAGATATAGAGTCTATTGTAACAGATATAAAGTCTATTGGAATACATCAAACCAGCCTTGCTAGAGGTTTGATTTGTTTTAACAGTTGCTCCATCTATTGCAACATCAACAACAACATAAACTACAAAGAAACAACATCAATAATAATAAAATAATATTATTTATTCCAATACCATCAACAACAATATCAATAACAAAAAAGCAACATCCTTCATTCCAACACCATCAACAACACCACACCACAAGTTTCAACAACACCAATCCCACCAACAACATCAATAATAACATCAATAACAAGGAAATAATTAAAATACATAAAAAATGATATTGCCAATAAAAATTTTAAACTTCTCCCAACAGATGACTTTTTTTGCATATTGTAATAAAAACAACAGTTCGTTCATTCAAGACTTAAAAATTCCTTCAAATTTTATAAATAAATATGATATGAATAAATGGTAATTAAATAAAAAACAAATATAAATAACTTGCAAAGAAGAAAATGAGAATAAAAGAGCAATAGTGAACCATTCCTGCAATATCAAAAGTAGAGGGATCAAAACAACAATTTTAGTCGAGAAAAGATATGGATCAATTTAGATCTGAAAGGATCTTTATAAGAAAGAGAAGAGAAAAAAAGGATACGGCTATGATAATCCTAGAGAGGAGAGAAAGAAAAAGATGAAAGATGAATAAATTTAGGGCTGAAGGAGAGATAATTCTAGACATGAGTTTAAATATTCATTAATATTCAGAATATTCATTAATAACTTGAGGGGCACGAGGAAGATGGGTAACATTGAAAAGACAATATAAGACTACTCAATAAGATTTTTGAGTTATCCAAGAAATGCCTTTAGTAGTTCTATTTTATTTATCTTTCTTATTTCGGACAAAAGATTGCTTTAGAATTAAAAGAAAAAAAAATATTTTCAAATAGATATGTTATCTGTTGTAACAGATATCAATTTCTGTTTGAAAAATTCCAACAGCTTAGTCATCTGTCACAACAGATGCAAATGTCTATTTGATAATTAAATCAGAGATGTCATATTAGATATCAATATCTGTTTGAAAATTTCCAGCAGCTCATTCATCTGTCACAATAGATACAAATATCTACTTGATAATTAAACCAGATAAGTCATCTGTTGCAACAAATATAAATATCTGTTTGAAAATTTTCAACAACTCAGTCGTCTATTGAAATAGATTTCTTTGCAATTGATTTAGATAGAACTAGGGATGAGCACATAGGATGAAGTACAACCTCAATTGAGTCTTTGCAATTACGTGATGTTGATATTGCATTCCTTCCGACCCAATTCGTCGATCGATCACTCTGAGTCAAAATGTTTCGTATCAACTTATAATTGAGATAATACCTAAATTGATATAAATAGTACTAGGGATGAGTACATAGGGTGAAGTACAATTTCAATTGAGTCTTTGCAATTATATGATATTGGTATTGCGTTCCTCCCAACTCGAGTCGTCGATCGATCACTCTGAGTTGAAATATTTTGTATCAACTTATTATTAAGATAATACTGAATTAATTTAGATAGAACTAGGGATTATTACATAGAGTGAAGTACAACTTCAATTGAGTCTTTACGGTTACACGATATTGGTATTGTGTTCCTTCCGACCTAATTTGTCGATCGATCACTCTAAGTTGAAATGTTTTGTATCTTTTAAAATTTTAAAAAATAATTAAGATCAATTCAGACCAAATTAACATTTTTAAAACTTTTCATTCTTTTTTAAAATACAAATCATCCATTTGGGGAAAAATGTTTCATAATTTCAAATCTTGATTTTCTTGCACTTTTCTCTCTCTCAACAATACAGATAATAACTACTCAACAAATTGCTCAACCCTTCACAACAGATCAATTTTTGACCACATAGGTATTATTTTTGACTCCATTCCTGCTTGTATTCATCGTTTTCTCTGTCTTCGTCGGTAACAGAGTTCGAGAAGAGTTCTATATTTGTTATTTTTCTAAGAATTAGGACTTTTTAGTTAATGATGGAAAAGAATACTTTTAGTTGTATTATCTTCGAAAATGGGTTAATAATTTTGAGTTTTGATACTAAAAATGTAGGAAGAACCCGAGAAAATCCTTGTTTTTATGCAGTATTTCGTTGACTATCATGATATTTTTGGATGGTGTTTATGGTGTTGTTGGTGGTGTCGGTCTTGGTGGCCTTGGTGGTGGTGGTGGTGGTGGTGGTTTTGGCGGCCTTGGTGGTGGTGGTGGTGGTTTTGGCGGCCTTGGTGGTTCATCTGTTGCAACAGGTGGAACATCTGTTGGTAGATATTAAATAGGTGTCCAAATAAATTCCCCATCTGATGGGTTATCCGTTGAAGTATTTATTTGTAATGTGGCATATAATAATTTATTGAAATTCGTCTTAGCTTTTTCTAAAAAATTTTGCAGACATCAAATATAATGTATTTTTTTTGTTTTTCTATTATTTGTAGTTAAAAGATGTCTCCCAAAATAAAAGAAACTGAAAGTGGATCAACTTCTGACCACCCAACAAAAAAGGCTAGAGTACAAATGGATTCGGAGAAACTTCTTAAAAAATCTCAGTAGGGAAAAATGAGGTTGAGAAAAGTCATAAAAATAGAGGTGGAGAAGGGTATATAGAGTCTGGTGAGGAAAATAAAAGTAAGGAAGAAGAAGAAGATAAACAAGATGATAATGCCTCTACAATGGGGCATGAAATAGACCAAAATCCCAGTATGAGGATGTCAATACTATTAGTATTGACAGGTTTCAAGTTGCGATGTTGATAGATGACCCTGCAAAAGTAAGCGGTGATACTGTACTTAAATGTTAGTTGGGGAAATATTTTGATGAATTTAGGAATATTATGAAGAATGAAAACATAGACAGACCTTTTAAGAAGAGCTATTTTGGACACTTTCTTCGACTGCCTGTGGACCATTCTGTCCATTTCCAAACGAGCATGGTATATGGTCTTCTTAAGTGCAGGATCAAGTACGTGAGGGATGATAAAGATTTGAAGGAGGTAAAGAAAAGATGGATGAAATCTGGATCAACTACTGTGGCATGCCAGTTTATTTTGGCTTGAAAAAGTTTGCCAGAGTGATGGGCTTGAGATACAATCGTCCAGAAAAACCTCTCATCAATGAAACACCCACCAAAAGGTCCAAGGAAAGCAGGATAAATGAACCACCACCATTAAAAAGATGAAAGGCATTGTCCAAGCAACCACCCACTAAAATGAACAACTAAAAAGAAAAAATAGATGGGTTTTTGGACATTGATGGACGTAGAGATAAAGTGGCAAATTTGATAGAAGATCTCAAGGATAAAACCATGCCAAAGCAGTACAGGGAGAAATTATGCTTAGTTTGGTTTGCCCATGCCGTTATATTGGTAAGAGACGTCAACAAAGTCATAGAAGATGATTTGTTGAAGCTTGCTGATGATTTTGAGAAATTCAACAATTATCCCTGAGGATATGACAGCTACTACTTAACTATCAAATATTCACTGACAAAGCTATCTCCAAAGACGACCATATTATATGGATTTCCTTGGGCTTTTATTGTAAATTCAATCACATTTGTTTACTCATTCATTAATTTATATTGAATAATTATTATGAATTTTTTTGCTTGCTTCTTGTTTACATATTTTAGGCTTGGGCATTTGAAGTCATTCCTCTCCACCAAAAACAGGTTAAGGATTACCCGAATGAGGTTTCCTATCCAAGAATCATTAGGTGTTGGTTGTAAAGAGCAACACAAGAATTAAGGAAGCTGATCTTTTTAACCCTCTGAAATATGTAGTACGTCTTATTTTGAATAAAATAGTTTGACTCAAAGAAAGATATTGAAACAGATGTGCCATCTGTTGTGATAAATGGGTCATCTGTTGCAACAGATTACCAGTCTACAACAACTGGTGCAACAGATGGGTAATCCATTGTGACTGACGATCCATATTTTGCAACAGATTAACCATATGTTGGTCTATTTCACTGAACCCGACTCAACAAATTACCCATATACTTCAAATTATGCAATAAATGAGTAATCTAATGCAATACATTATTAATCTATTATGACATAAAGATCAGCTATTATGACAAATAAATCATCTGTTTCATAAGTTGATTGTGTTAACATGTAGCCTAACTGACTACAAATTATTATTATATGATTTAAATGTATCTGTCTTTTTATAGGTTGTGCATCCTTGGATCATGCCTACTGAGCGGGAGTTAGGGATGACTTCTTTTATTACTTTAGGTCTTTTTGATACAATAGCAGACCCAACGATGGAGTTAATAAAGAAGGAATTTGTCTAGAGTAACAAACATAAGAAGAGCAGTTAAGCAAGGTCAGCCTAATGTTGAAGCTCTTTATGACCAACCTACTGCAACAGATCTGGGTGCTTTTTCTGGGGCTGTTGCTGGTGGATTTGTTGATATTGGTGGCAGCTATCCTGATGTTCATGCTACTGCCAGTCATGATGATGAGCATGTTAATGCTCAATAAAAAAAATGTCTGAAATAACCCTTTACATAGGTCTCTCTCGCCCATACACCGATCTATCCCACCCCTATAGTAGTCTCTCTCACCCCTCTTCACCCTCATGTTCATGCAATATGCGTATGGACAAAGAGGATAAACTTTTCAAAAAACTAAAAATTATCTCTGAAGCTACTGAGGAATTAAAATCCAAGAGGGTATGATACCATCCAAAAAGGTGAGGGAGCCATACACTCCTACAATGGTGGTTAGGAAGAAGAAAAGAAAAATTAGACAAATACTCTCTAGTATGAAAATAAAAGAGATTGCAACTCCCCCTCTCTAAAAATTGTTTAAGTTTTGGGATCACTGAAGAAGGTGGACATATACGCAACACTTGGCGATGAAGAGAGGACAGAACTGCGAAATGCCTAGTATCCTAAGAAGAAGGAACCTGTAAAAGAATACACCATGCATACGTTTGACTACAAAGACTTCAGAAGTATGACAACTATGCATAAGTGGTATGTGGATAGGGTAAGTTTACTTTTCCTAACCTAGCCTTGTAGTCATCTATGCAATAGATATGTTATCTGTTGCAACCGCTGGGTATTTTGGTGCAACTGTGGTTATTCTATACAACAGATTCAATATTTATTGCATAAGTTGTGGTGTCTTAGTAATCTATGAATTGATATACAGAACCCTCTGCAACAGATGGACTATTCGTTCTATTTTTCCACTATGTTTTTCTTCTTTGTAAATACTAACCTATTTAAAAATTATTGTCTTATATCACAGTATATTGATGAAAATCTCTGCCTCATGAGAGGTAGACAATTAGCGTACTCGGATGGTTATGATGTTGCTGATAGGATAATGAACTTTAGCTTCTACAATAATTTTAAGAATAGGTATAATAGGGTCAAGGATCTAGATAAAACTCCAGTTGTCCGGGATTTGATTGGTTAGCTTCTACATACGAATGGGAGGAAGATATGATTAACTATATTAGAGGGAAGAGGGCATATCCATACGGCAAGAGTAGGACCAAGACAAAGAGAATTCTTGTAGTCATGAACGTGCAAGTCAAATATTTTCTCATTGTTGAGATACTTCTCAAGGAGGGAAATATTAAGGTTTATGACTGCAACTTACCTATCTTCAACACCATTTTTTTTATCCACGTGCAACCACTGTTGGTGTTGCTCTCCAGCTTTGTTGAGGTAGAGTAAGCTGATGGATCATTTGCTAGCGAAAGCCTTGATGAAGAAAGCATGGGATTTTGAAGTTTGAAACAAGGGCATGTAACTTTGAAAAATAAAACCGGTGTCGCGTGCGAGCCATACACACTTGTATACATCGAATATTTGTTGACCAATACAGAAATGTCTGATCTATGCAAAGCCGTTGTGGCAAAGATGCAAGAGGTCAGGGCTTATGGGGTACTAACTAAATGCTTGGAGCCTGTGTATAAAGAAAAAGATGTACAAAGAAAACTACCATAACAATATTTTATGTTTGACGAATGTTGATTTTTTTATAATGCAACAGATTGTCTATCTGTTCTAATAGATAGTATATCTGTTATGTCAGATTGATTATCTGTTGTAATAGGTTGGTCATCTGTTGCAATAGGTTGATCATCTGTTGCATTATGCAGCTGTCTCTCAGTCTCTGTCGCAACAGATATACAATCTATTATAATATAAGTCTATCTGTTGCATCTGATTGGTAATCTATTAGAACAAATTTAAAAAGTAGGAAGATCTATTTGATAATTTTCAACAAATGACCTATAAATTGTAACATATGTCTAAATGTATTTGATAATTTCCAACAGATATATCATCTGTTGTAACATATGTATTATATCTGTTGCGATATTTGAATCTAGTAGCCCATTTCAATTAATAAATTCAAAACTAAGAATTAAATTATATTCACAGAAAATATTTAATATATCGAAACCTTCAGAAATTACATGAAATAACTCAACAAATAAATAAAATATAAAAAAATTATTATGGGTATAAATGATCAACTCTACAAATAAATCAACAATTTAACCTTTGGTGCCAACAATTACCAAGGAGAGGTTTTACTTTGACAGACTCAAGCTATAAGGATCTACTCAATATGGACAAGTTGTTCTTCATCTGATGCTATGAAATTTGGCTTTGGTCATCGTGGATATTTAATGTCTCTTGCGTATGGTTTCTGACCTTTCGCTTCTCTGTATTTCAATAAAATAGCAGCATATCTTTTGTGGAGTAATCCGGCATCATATTATTTGGTACTTGTAATTTATAACTCAAATACTCACGTAAGCAATAATAAAAAGACCTCAATCCCTACATTTAAAAAAATAGATAATCTATATCTTACAGTTCGTGTAAGCATTATGAAATTTATAAAATGAAACTAAATAATAATACTTACAGGATACCATATGAGTTGTTGAGCAATTCTTTTAACATATTCTGCATCAAATGGATTACCCATTTTATCCCGGTATGCTTCAATCATCGACCAGTCAGTACAAACCTTTTGGTCCAAAAAGTCACTCATATCAAGATAAGTAGGCAATATTTGGGTCAGTTTTTGTATCTCCGACGATGGTGCGGAATGTCTTCTTCCCGACATCGAGTCATAAACTCGGATGCGCCTCTGTTTTAGAACGACAACAGCCAATACCCAATGAAATTCATCACTGCAATTGATTGAGATGTACACTTCATTGACCAAATGCCAAGGTAAGCCAACTGAAATGCTAAAATCTTTGATGATGTTGATTAAGTATTCCTCAGTTCGGAAAACTTCCGGCTGTTGTTGACAAAACCTATCATAGGCTTTATTGATGTAAACTTTGTACAAATAATTATCTGTCATGTATTTGTATTGTTCTTGTGTTTGCAACTTGGCCTTCTTTCAGAGGAAGTAAAAAATGACATCGATGTGTTGCACATATTATCAAATATTTTAGATTACGTGATAATAAAATTAATACACAGATGTAATTAACTAAATATTAATTAATAGTAATATATATGACATTTAAACCTCATCATTCCAGCAAGTTTGGGGCTATGACATCAAATAGAACCAATACTTCATTTCGAGATATGCAGCAACAAAGTCAAACATATCAAAACCAAGACTCGATTCGTTCACTTTTTAGTATTAGTCATTTTATTTTCTACATGATTTATATGTGTTAATGTCATATTTTTACAACAAGAATTGTATAGATCAGTATCTTTAAAAGCTGATTTATGTACCTGCCAATGTGATGCTTTAACAGCCAATCGATAATCCATTCCAATTATTCATTGATCAACTTTGTTAGTTTTTTTAGAGCCTCAGCCAGATATTGAACCCTTTAAATGGGTAATTCTTTTGTTCTTCTGAACTGACAAGCTCCATTTTTTTCTCCTTCTTTGGAAAAAATTAATGGATTATCAACTATGATATTATGTTGTTCAACAGTAGCTTCTACTGTGACATCCACCTGGAAAGCCATAATTGTCAATGCTAATCACAGCTATACAACAGATTATCTATTTGTTACTTCAGATGGATCATCTATCCTATCTATCCTATCAATCCTATCCTATCCTATCTATCCATCCATCCATCCATTTATCGATCGATCGATCGATCGATCGATCCATCCATCCATCTATCTATCTATCTATCTATCTATCTATATAAAGGAGACTCTTAGCTCATTCTGTGCGACATGTCTTAGAAGCCTCCAATGCTATTTATCTTTTTTGTGATTTTTTTAAACTTTTTTCATCATTTTTTCATTAATCAATCAATTTGTTTAATAATCAAAATGAATGGATTAATTACTACTCCTTCATTTATTTTTATTCTTTAATATAAAAAGTTAATATTTCTTTATTTCCATTACTCTCGTGACCTCTGATGATCATAACTCCTAAATTATATATATAATCATATTTATGATATCTTTGATATTTCATATTGTTGTCTTATAAATAGAAGTATTATAAGTCTTCTTTCCTCCATCATCAAAATTAAGAATATTTCATTCAATATATATTTTTTGAACTTTCATATATTCTTTTAAAAAAATTCATTTGTATACCTTCTAAAATGTCCTCCTTATTCTATTCTTTTGGGCATGCTATTTCTTCTTCTTCTTGTTCTTGTTCTTGTTCTTCTTCTTCTTCTTCTTCTTCTTCTTCTTCTTCTTCTTCTTCTTCTTCTTCTTCTTCTTCTTCTTCTTCTTCTTCTTCTTCTTCTTCTTCTTCTTCTTCTTCTTCTTCTTCTTCTTCTTCTTCTTCTTCTTCTTCTTCTTCTTCTTCTTCTTCTTCTTCTTCTTCTTCTTCTTCTTCTTCTTCTTCTTCTTCTCTTCTTCTTCTTCTTCTTCTTCTTCTTCTTCTTCTTCTTCTTCTTCTTCTTCTTCTTCTTCTTCTTCTTCTTCTTCTTCTTCTTCTTCTTCTTCTTCTTCTTCTTCTTCTTCTTCTTCTTCTTCTTCTTCTTCTTCTTCTTCTTCTTCTTCTTCTTCTTCTTCTTCTTCTTCTTCTTCTTCTTCTTCTTCTTCTTCTTCTTCTTCTTCTTCTTCTTCTTCTTTATTGTTTCTTTGACATCTTAATTGATTCACTAAACTCATACATGAGATTACATTAAATTTGTTGTTATTGTTATTTTATATTGTTTGTAACTTTTATGTAAGAACATGTATGGTTTAAATCAACTTTTTTATATTTTTTTTCATAATATATTAATTTTTCTGATGTATTATTTTTTATAGGAATAATAAGAAGAAGATTAAATAATGAACGAATGAAGTAAAGATGAAATGATGACTATATGAAAATTTGAGGAGAAGGACAAAGGAATCACTTGACATGAATGTGTTTTTTTGAAATTATATATATTCTTTTTGCTTTCTTTAAATAGTTTAAATTACTACACAATTTTTTCACTTTTATTTGTCGTTATACTAAAATAGATATAAAGAAGAAATAAAGATAAGATGACGTGACATCTCAAGTTTTTTATTTTGTTTTACATAATCTATTAAATAAATAGATTATTAAAAGTCTCATAAAATAAAGTGTCATACATGAGATTATATTAAATTTATTTTTTATTGGTATTCTATATATTTTGTAACTTTTAAGCAAGAACATGTATGATTTAAATCTATTTTTTTTATAATTTTTTTCATAATGTATTTTTTTTTTTACAGGAATAAGAAGAAGAAGATTAACTAGTGAACGAATGAAGTAAATATAAAATGATGACTGTGTGATGATTTGAGGAGAAGAACAGAGGAATCACTTGACATGAATGTCTTTTTTTGAAATTATACATATTCTTTTTGCTTTCTCTAAATAGTTTAAATTACTGCACAATTTGTTCATTTTTATTTATCGTTATACCAAAAATAGATATAAATAAGAAATATAGATAAAATGATGTGACACCTTAAGTTTTTATTTTATTTTACATAATCTATTAAATAAATAGATTATCAAAAGTCTCATAAAATAAAATCAAAATTGTAATTAAAATAGATCTTTTGCAATAGAACCCAATTCACCATTTGATTGAGACAACCCACATAAGAGAAATTAATATATCATGATCTTAATGATAATTAATTTCTGTTTATATATTATGTAATTGTAATTGTAATATTAATGTCAATGAGGAAAATGAGAAAAAAATGTAAGGCAATAAAGAATAAATAATTATAAAAAATGATTAGAGTAGTAAAGAGTCATTATCTTGTAGTTGTCTTTCTCATCGAGATAAATATTTTCTAAAGCTCAAAATTCACATTGTTTGCATCTAGGGTCTCTTCGTTACGATGTGGTATGAAAAAAAGTTATTGTGGAACATGTTTTTCACTTCAATCTTTTAATTTAATATTTGTAAATTTATAAATAGTCCGATAAGTTGTAGTTTTTAGTTGTTTGCTTGGGTAAAGTCAGGTAAGTTGCAGTGTTTAATTCTTTGTTTTGGCTTTAAATCTATTATATGTGTTATTTTTAGATAGTGTTCTGCTTTTATTTACTGAGGTTCTTTTAATTTTTTACTTTCACTGCTTAGTAATTGATGTTAACAAAAAAGTGATCTATGACTTTCACTCCTCACTAATTCATGTCAAGAAATAGGTGATTTATTCTGAAAACATGATGTTGGACATTCAATTACTTTATCTACCTATATTTGATAAACATTTGCTATTCGCATGTATTGATTCTTCTGTTTCAAAGGTGATTTAATGTATATTAATCACGTAATGAATTATTTCAATTTATATGACTATAATGTTATTTTACGGGTACACAAGAATCTGTATATGAAACCAATAACTTCAACACAAGTTCAAGTATAAAACAAGAACACTTATGAAGTTATATAACACCCTCAACACAAGATCATAAAAACCTTTCAAAGAAGTGTGTTTTTTCAGAAAATTAGATGAAACAGGAAAAGGCCAAGTCCCCGAACTTTATGGAGTGTCCTTAAAAAAATAATTCCCCTCAAGTACCCGAGGTTATAAAATTTTTCTCCAGGATAAAATGGCTTAACAATCCGACTGTAGTGGTACCTCAAACGACCAGATTCTCTTCGAACTCACTCAACCATTAGATGATCACACAGAGTATTTTAGAAGATAAGAAAAATTGTCGAGTATAGAGAAATTTATACAAAACTTGTGGAAAAATACAGGTTTATATAGACATTAAGTGCCCTTTCCGAAAGGTGGTAATAGTTCATCGGGAAGGTGGCAATGGTTCACTGGAAAGATGTATCCTTTATGAACAATCATGTCTATCCATTAGAAAAAGTGTTTTTTTTAACAGCCACACCTATCCAAGCAGTCATACCTTTTTTCAAAATAGGGTGTTTTTTACTCGAAGAGTTGTGTCCCTTTCAAGCAACTTTTAATTTTTCATTCACACCAATTGAACCCAACAATCCTCCACATGAATGGGGAATGGCTACTCTTTGTAAAACTTTACAAACAAGTATGTGATCATCAAGCAAAGACTGATTGTATCTGGATAAATGGGTTTTCCTTTGAAATTTCCATAGTGAACATGCTTTAGATGCACTCGGTCAATCGGTAGATTTAATATCCTTGAACCTTTGAGGTTTAATGTACAACTAGACAACACATGTCATACCACCAACCTTTTACCATTTATGGTTCTCACGATTTTATTCGTTTCAGCCATGAACACGTACCGTTCTCATAAGAACTTAGAGAATAGGCCTTTACTAACATTCTCCTTAAAGCGGCTTCCACTTCACCTCACATATGTGATTTCTAAACATTCAATCCTATAGATTAAACTATTTGGTCAAATCTACCAAATTTAGATAATCATTAAAAGACTTCACACCATAAGTCTTATCCTTGTTTACTAAATATTGTCTACATCATGAGAATGGGTTGGGTATATTAACAATGTTGAACCTGTCTGACACAACTTTGTTTGATCTCCTTGAACCTAGCGCTTGGGATCTCTAGTCTTCTAGGTAGAGTTACTTTCATGCTGACTTGTCCTAAGCCGTAAACCCATTTCCTTGGATGTCCTCTCAACTCCTTCTCTAGTTAGGCCTTTTGTAAGTGGATCTGACACATTATCCTTTGACTTCACATAGTCAACAGTGATAATTCCACTAGAGAATATTTCTCTAATGATATTATGTCTCCATCTTATGTGATGAGATTTACCGTTGTACATCATGTTCCCATCCCTACCTATTGTCACTGGACTATCATAGTGTATACATACTGGTGCCAATGGTTTTGGGCCAATAAGGAATATCTTCCAAGAAATTTCAGAGCCATTTTGCTTTTTCACTGGCTATATCTAATGCGATAAATTTTGATTCCATTGTAGAGTGAGCAATACATGTCTGTTTGGATGATTTCCAAGAGACTGCTCCTCCACCTATAGTAAATACATATCCACTCATGGATTTTACTTCATTCGATCTGGTGATCCAATTTTCATCATTATATCCTTCAAGTACCGTGGGATATTTATTATAATACTAAGCATAGTCTTGAGTGTATTTAAGATACCCCAAAACTCTTTAATTGCCATCCAATGAGTTTTATTGAGATTACTCGTGTACCGACTTAACTTACTAATTGCACATGCTATGTCTGGTCGTGTATAGTTTATGAATACATTAAACATCCCAACACTCTTGTGTATTCCAACTGTGAATCACTTTCACCCTCATTCTTTTGAAGAGCAAAGCTCACGTCTAATAAAGTCTTGGCAATACCAAATTCCAAATACTTGAATTTGTCAAGTACCTTTTCGATGTAATGAGACTGTGACAATGCCAACCCTTGTGGAGTTCTATGGATTCTTATTCCTAAGATCATATCTATAATTTCAAGGTCTTTCATATCAAACTTGCTCTCGACCATTTATTTTGTAGCATTTATGTCAGAAAAGTCTCTACTGATGATCAACTATCATCCTTATACAGACAAACAATGACTTGGTGATTTCAAGTGTCTTTAATGTAAACACATTTATCATATTCATTTATCTTGAACCCATTTCCCTACATGGTTTGGTCAAAATTCGCATGCTATTGTTTAGGTTCTTGTTTTAGTCCATAAAGTGACTTAGCAAGTTTACACACCTTATTTTCTTTTTCTAGAATCATAAAACTCTCAGGTTGTTCCATTTGATGGATTTCAAGAACATATACCACCACCAAGGCAATTAACATCTGAATTAACATCATTCTTATTACAGGCGAGTATGTATCAAAGTATTCAAGGCCTTCTTTCTTTTTGAAGCTTTTTACTATAAGTCTTGCTTCGTATTTGTCAATAGTACCATCCACTTTTATTTTCCTTTTGAAGATCCATTTAGAACCTAAAGGTTTATTTTTCAGAGGAAGATCAACCAATTCCCATGTATAGTTTCTTAACATTGAATCAATCTCACTATTGTTAGCCTCTTTCCAAAACGATGAGTCTAATGATGACATCACTTCTTTAAATGTTTGAGGCTTATTTTCTAAGAGAAATGTTACAAAAATTGATCCAAACAAAGTTGACATTCTTTAACATGTACTATGTCTTGGATTCTCATCATTATGTACATCCTCAGTTGGTTCATCACGAGGTCGTTTAGACCCCCCACTAGACTGTTCATGTCTAATTTTATATGGATAAATGTGTTCTTTAGTGTTCAAAGAATTAACATTATCTAATTCAATTACCATATTTTCATTGATATCCAGATGTTCGAATTTATGAACCAAAAATCGACATGCTTTGCTACTTTTAGCATATCCTATAAACACGCAGTCCACCGTCTTAGGTTCTATCTTTATCCTTTTAGGCATAGGAACTTGGACCTTCGCTAGACACCCCCACACTTTAAAATATTTCAAGTTGGATTTTCTTTCTTTACATTTTTCATATGGAATTGATTGTGTCTTACTATAGGGCACTCTATTGAGTATTCGATTAGCTGTAAGGATGGTTTCCCCACACAAGTTTTGGGGTAAACCTAAGCTTATAAGTAAGGCATTCATCATTTTCTTCAAGGTTTAGTTTTTTCTTTCCGCAATTCCATTAGATTGAGGTGAATACGGGGCTATAGTTTGATGAACAATTTCATTCTCTACACATATCTCCGCAAAGGGAGATTCATATTCTCTACCCCTATCACTTCTTATAGCTTTGATTTTTTTTTCTAACTAATTTTCAACTTCTGTTTTATATTGACTAAATACATCTATTACTTCATCCTTACTGTTTAGAAAATAGACATAACAATATTTAGTGCAATCATCAAAAAAAGTTATAAAATACTTTTTTCTACCATGAGATGGTGTTGACTTCGTATCACAAATGTCAGTGTGTATTAAGTCTAAGGGATTGAAATTCCTTTCAACGGACTTATACGGATGCTTAGCATACTTTGATTCCTCACACGTTTGACATTTTGATTTATTGCACACAAAGTTTGGCAAAACTTCTAAGTTAATTAGTTTTCGCAATGTTTTATAATCGACATGTCCTAATTATTCATGCCACAAATCATTAGACTCAAGTAAGTAAGAAGAAACTAAACTTTTATTGATTTCAACATTCATTACATTCATTTTGAACAGGCCCTCAGTGAGGTAGCCCTTTCCTACGTACACTTCTCCTTTACTAAGTACAATTTTTTTCAAAATAAATAAACATTTGAATCTGTTTTTTTCTAGAAGTAATACAAAAATCAAGTTCTTTTGTAACTCCGGTACATACAGGACATTGTTCAAAGTCAACACTTTGCCTGATGTCATTTTTAGGCAGACTTTTCTTATTTCTTCTACTTTTGCAGTAGCAGAGTTTTCCATGAAAATCTTTTCCTCGCCTTGAGCCGAAGAGAATGTAGAAAACAACTCCTTATTTGCACAAACGTGGTGGGTGGCACCGAAATTTATCCATCATTCTCAAGGATTTTCCACCAAGTTGCATTCAGACAGTATGACAGACGAATTCTCCATTTCTTTTTTAGATTCAACCATATTTGCTTGGTCCTTCTTTTTTCCTTTCTTTGAGCACGACAATCCATTGACTTGTGGATAATCTTGACACAGTTAAAACATTTTCCCTTGAATTTATTCTTAGGTTGATTGCTTTCCTGTCTAGCTTTCTTCCTCTTTTTGGAGTTGTTATGGTTGTCTTCTACAATGTTTGCTCCATTCATTGCAGAATTTCCTCTTAACCTTCTTTCCGTGGCTTTGTTGTCTTTTTCAATGCACAATCTCACTATAAGATCTTTGACTGTCATCTCCTTTTGCTTATGTTTCAAGTAGTTCTTGAAATCCTTCCACATAGGTGGTAACTTCTCTATTATTGCCGTGACTTGAAACGTCTCGTTCACGAAAAAACCTATAATAAATTTTTTGTTATCATTAAGAAAATTTTTTACATGTTCAACTAAGGTATTTACCAAAATTATACCTTCCACAAGGAGATCATGGATGATAACTTGTAGTTCTTGCACTTAGGATACAACAGACTTGCTGTTAATCATTTTATACTCCAGGAATCTTGGAACGAAGAACTTAGTCTTGTATTTTCTTACTAGCGCACCCCACAACTTTTTTTCTGTCTTTGTTCAACTATACACGTTGTATAGATCATCTTAGAGGCCACTTAGAATGTAATTCCTACATAGGAAATCAAAGTGTTTCTAAGCCTCTTTAACGACAAATCGTTCCTGGTCAGAAGTTTCCTCGGGCACCTCTGGAGCTTCTTCAAATGTGAATCATTGAAGATATAAAGTTGTAAGATAGAAGAACATCTTCTGCTGCCACCTTTTGAAATCAACACCAGTGAATTTTTTGGGTTTCTCTACTGGTGTCATTTCCTGCGGAGCACTCGTACGACTCATTGTGGCAACACTTGTTGCTTCCACAGTTGTTGCAGCATCATTCACATGACTATCAGTAGTCATTTTTCTGTCACAACAAGACACTAAATTTTTAGTATATCAAAATACTGCTCTTTAAACACCCCTTGTTTCTAATTTAACGATGAAATTTTTATGACTTCTAATCGTCAACTAAATGATCTCTAACTTATGATGAAGATTTTATTTTTTCAAATCACTTGTTAAGTTCAAACGGAGTAGAAAGCTTAAAACTTTAATCTCCAGAAACCCAACAATACAGATTATGAAAAAATAATTTAGTGAATAGAAAATTCACCAAACGAGCAAAAAATATTTTTTTTCCAAAATTATTTCCTTAAGATTATTGCTTTCGGGTACACAAAATTCTGTATTTTGGTAAAACAACTTCAACACCGTTTTTATCAAGTATAAAATAAGAACACTTATGAAGTTATGTAACAGCCTCAACACAAGATCAAAAAGACCTTTCAAAGAAGTGTGTTTTTTCAAAAAATTAGATGAAACAGAAAAAGGTCAAGTCCCTCGACTTCACGGAGTGTCCTTATGAAAATAATTTCCCTTAAGTACCCGAGGTTGCAGAATTTTCCTCCCAGGATAAAATGGCTTAACAATATACTGTAGTGGTACCTTAAACGACCGGATTCTCTTCGAACTCACTCACAGTTAGATGATCACGCGGAGTATTTTAGAAGACAAGATATATTTTCAAGTGTAGAAAAGTTCATACAATACCTGTGAAAAAATGCAGGTTTATATAGCCATTAAGTGTCCCTTTTGAAAGGTGGCAATAGTTCACTGGAAAGGTGTATCCTTTCTGAACAGTCATGTCTATCCGAACAATCATTCTATCCATTCGAAAAAGTGTGTCTTTTCCAAATAGCCACAAACATCAAAACAGTCATACCTTTTTTCGAAATAGTGTGTCTTTTACTCGAAGAATTGTGTCTCTTCCAAGCAACTTTTTATTTTCCATCCACACCGACTGAACCCGACATATAACAAGTCAATAAGAATCTTAATCCATGTGTGTAATATCTTTGCCAGATTAGTCATGTACATTTTTAAAAAATTGAATGAAATTCTTTTGAAAGCGATATCTGAACATAGCGAAAGTCATATACAATAAAAGAATAATTAATATTTGATATATGATTACATTAAGAAACAATTAGGGTTACGGTTGGGGAATATAAAAACAAAGTTGATCAAAATAAAGACATATTTATTATGAAAGTTGTAATATTATTTAGTCATAATATAATTTTCTTTAATAACCATGCGAAGCACGGACATATTCACTAGTTACTTAGTAAAGTTATCATGTTTATCTTTTAATTTTCTGATGGTATAAAAAATCTTATACACTCACAAAACTTAAACTCATATGGTAAATGGGCAAAACATATTGAAAACATATTAAAAATGTCAAAAAAATTTATAATTAAGCTCCAAAATTAAAATTTATGGTGTTTGCCCGTGATTAAAAAACCTTCGGCACAGTAAGTTATGCTGTTATGCATGCTAACAAACATTCAAAGGAAGGTCGAAACTAATGAACTTTTGATTGTTTACTTATACTTTTTTATTTTATTTAAATAGACACATGCAAAAGTTTGAGTATATAACATAACAAATCTATGTTTGAATATTTTACTGAGAAGATTTATGACGAAAAGTTAGATTAAAAATATACACATGCAAAAGTTTTGAGTATATAACGTGACAAATCTTTTTTTGACTATTTTATTGAGACGATTAATGACGAAAAGTCAGATTAAAATTGTCTGCTATTAGCTCAAATTTTGGAAAATGAATATATAAAATAAAATCCATATTTGCATGCACTCATCCAATAATGCACTCTGTTGCATATAGACAATAGTACCGTGCCAAGTTTCATTCTGCTAGGAAGGAAATTCAGAATAGAGAAAAATAAACACTTGAAGAAAACAATGAGATTTAGCATCTATTATAATAAGTAAAAGAATAATTATAGCTTTACAAGTATTGTAGTGCAAATTTTTATAAAAAGGATTCCGACAAACCCCTTGTGTCCTCTAAGTACTGCGTCCCTGGTTACAATAATTGCTCTTTAATTTGGTATACTTGAGCTTTGACATGGACATTTAAGGAAAAATATTTCAAAAAATTCCTTTTACATTTGGCTTCATATACTTACTTTCATTGTTCTATTTTTTTTTTATAACAATTCTTTTGATCTATTTATCACTAATATATAAAAAAAATGATAAATGAATTCAACAAAATCAAAATAAGATAAATAAGAGTAATATCATAAATGGAGCCAAAACTAGAGGGACCTCTCCTAAATTATCCTTAAAAAGAAATCATTTTACAGATAATTGCTCTTTAATTTGGTATACTTGAGCTTTGACATGGACATTTAAGGAAAAATATTTCAAAAAATTCCTTTTACATTTGGCTTCATATACTTACTTTCATTGTTCTATTTTTTTTTTATAACAATTCTTTTGATCTATTTATCACTAATATATAAAAAAAATGATAAATGAATTCAACAAAATCAAAATAAGATAAATAAGAGTAATATCATAAATGGAGCCAAAACTAGAGGGACCTCTCCTAAATTATCCTTAAAAAGAAATCATTTTACAGATAATGTGCCAAAAACAAGCATTTCCTCTTGTTTGTCAATACGGATGCAAAAATTATACAAAACCTAAGGAAATTTGTGAAAACAGATTGAAGAGCCTCGTAATTGAAGTAATACAAAAAAGCTTACACACTCTAATTTTTATCATACTTTGAAAATCCTCCACTAATATAGCTGTATAGGATAGTCTCTAAAAGTTACAATCGCCTCTTCTTATTATTCTCTAAAGGGTCTCAACTTTCTCTTGACCAAAGCTATCATTGGTATTCACCGACTTAACAATCTTACTAGTGGATCTTATCAAAGGTCGTAGGGATCTCATCCCTAACGCGAGCTAGAAGTGGAACAAATTCTCTTAGCCTTATGCTTGAGAGTGGAACTTGTGAAGTCAAAGAATTCAACCTTCTGAGATTTGTCAATTGTTGTTTAACTAAAATATTTTAAAACTAAAAAAAAAATAATTATCATACATGACATTTTTTTTTTAATAATTTGGATTGTTAAAGGAATTATTTTAAAAACCGGTGTTGATGAGAGAAATGCTAAACTTTTATAATAATGTCAAACGAAATGGAATAACAGATGGAAGAAATGGTCCGATTAGTTTTAAAAGGACAAAATAATGGTGGGTTGATTGGTGCTATACATGCATTGCAAGCCCCAGGCCCCAAACCACCAAACCCCACCCCTAATTTGTGTTGCACTCATTGACATGGCCAACTGTACATATAGCACCAAATTGTACATTGAAAAAGAGAACTCGAGCAAGATCCAAAAGTAATAGTAGTAGTACATACGTTTTCTGGGATTTAACTTATATAGAGAAACAGTAAATTAAGAAGTTTATAACTTAAATGGTCACTTAACTTATGACTTTTCTCTCAGAAAATTACTTAACTTTGTTTTCTTATTCTAAAAGTCACTCAATTAAGGATTCTTCTCTCAGAATGTCACTCAACTTTGACTTTTACTTCAAATATCACTTAACTATGCGTGTTTTACCTATAAAGTCACTCCATGTATTTAATTTATTTTTTCATTAAAATTTGCTAACATGAAATTTTATTTAAAATTAAAATTCTAAAAAATAAAATCATTTAAATCATATAATGACATATTCTCATGTTTACCTTATATTTAATCCTCTGAAATTTTTTAAAATATCCTAAATTGTTTATATCAATTCACTTATAATGTTAATATTACTTTTTAAGTTTTTGAGGATAATATTTATTTAACTGATTAGATTTACTTAACTTTCAACGTGATACTTATTTATTGAATTGATTTTTCAAGAATAATACAATTTTGTATCACCACTTGTATAATATACACATGCATCAAATAAATATAGTGAATTAAATCCTAATGAGTTGATAAAAGGGATGTTACAGATTTTATATTTTATAGATTCTAAACTAAAATGATATGATATAAAACATTAGAAAATATTATTAAACATTAATAACATTATAATATATTCACCGCAATGAGATAAAATTAGCAGCAATAATTATACAATTAAATGATTGTGATTTTAGGATAAATTATATAGTAATCATTGGACAAGAAATTTTTTTTTTTTAAAAATACTCGTAAACCCAAAATTCTAAGAAATAAAAAAGAAATTTATTCAAATCATTTAAATGAATTTTGGATATGGATGGATCATTAAATTGATTATCTAAATGAAAATATTTTTTATTTCTTAAAATTTTTGTTTGAAATAAAAATTACATGTTAGCAAATTTTAATTAAAAAAATCAATTAAATCGTTTGAGTGACTTTGTAAGTAAGACATTCATAGTTGAGTGACTTTTGGAGTAGCAACTAAAATTGAATGACTATCTGAGAAAAAAATTCATAGTTGAGAGACTTTTGAAGTAAGAATTAAAATTGAGCGACTTTCTGAGAGAAAAACCATAAGTTGAGTGACTCAAAAATAATCATTTGAGTTATTAACTTCTAAATTAAGTGGGTATTTGACTATAGTATTTGAGACTTAAATTCAAAATTTTGATTTGAATTCAATATTTGCTTATAAAATGTAAACAAAACTTTTATTTCAATTCTAATCATGATTTGAAATACTAAATTTTCTAATATGTTGGATTTCAAATTCCAAGTTATGATTTCAAACTTTTTTTAAATGTAAAACTTAATTCATAACAAAAAAGATTCATCGTCTTAAATTTTGTAAAAAATGACTCATATTCACGAGTCGACGTGAATAGATTATTTATACCATATTAAAAGATTATATTAAAGAAAATTAGATAATTTTTTGTGATCATTTATTTGGATCAATAAATCCTTATAAAATTATGTGGATTCACGAGTCGACGTGAATAGCAAGCAATCGTAGATACTTATTTATTAAAAGAACATGGAAATATGAGATTATTAATGTGAGTCTTAGGGTATCTGATATTGCGTTTAAGAATTACGGTTTGCTCACTTTCTAAGATTGTATAAAAGTTGGAATTTTTTAAAAAATAGGTTTTACAATTTATCAAAGATTTTCATGTTTATAAAAAAATATATATAATTTAAGAAATTCAAGTTACATGTTCATACAATATTTCAACTTGAGATAAGCTTAATTTCAAACCATGTCTAAATAGACAGTGAGATTTTACTTATTAATATATTTTAATCTATTGAAGCAGGTAATTGTCTATTTCACGTTTAATGAACAATTGATTATTTATAGTTATCTAGATGCCATGAAAGTATATAAATTCTTTTACGCTATCAATGTTGTAACTCACCTTTTAAACAAAGTAATCTCAAACCTCTGCTCCATAGCGTATGGCAAATCCATGAAAATTGAAATGAAGGATAATGGTTCTCGTAAGTTGGGGGCAATTGAAATTGGAATTGGAGAGTATCCCCTACCTGCTTCCTTTTTTGATATCTCTTTCTTACTTTGTATGACCACTTGCCATGTGATCAAATGCTAAAAGGCATAGCAACTCTACCAAAATATCAGTTTCACATCTTATCACTCTTTCATTATTAACGTGCTGTCCCTTTTTTCTCCTATCTTTGGCCATTGCCCATTATATGCCTATCTTATAAGGTCTTGCTGGTTAGCTAACAATATTAATGAATTAGATGGACTAGGGAGGTCTAAGTTGCGCGGACTCTTCACTTCAAATGTCACATTCATGTCAGATTCTCTAAAATATACTATTTTAGAGAATCAGCTCGCACGCGTTAACATTTTTAAAGAGTCCGAACAACATAGCTAGAGGTTATCTATTGCCCAAATTGACACTTGTACTAGGTAGCCAGCACGTTTAAGGAGCAACCAAATTAAACTTTAACCTTCACATATCCTTCCAATTAATGTGCATCCCAATTAAGTGTGGATCGGATCTGTCTTTAAACAAGTACATTCCATGACTAAATTAGCATTCACTTTCCAAGCATAAACCTCCAATTTTACCTTTTTTGTTAAACTTCAACTCAAGATAGTTCCTTTTTTACAAATTCCAATCAAATCATGTCAAAAATCATGAATTTCTAATGATCATTTTGCTGCCAAGCATTAACATAGCACGATTTGTTCTTCCTAATTACATTTTGGAAGTTTTTAAGGATACAAGGATTATCTTAAATCTGTTTAATTATTACAGCTATGCTTAATAAGTGGACACGAAAATGAGAGAGTATATTAAAATTATCTATTTCTTTAGTGGATTCAAAAGAAATTAAAAAGATTATCTATGGATGTAGAAAAGCAACTGTTTTAGTCTAAACTAGTAAACTGATCCACGCTTCGCCCGATTATGAAAAAGGTAAAATATTAATAATATTATTAAATATAATTTATATAATTTAATTTGAAGAAATGTTTTGTAGACTTCTGTTAGGACACCATAATAGTCACATATTATGTATTTATATTTGATTAGAATTGTATAGTTTATCTCTTAGAGAGTTTGTGTTCAACTATACTTTGTATAGCATCTTGTATATATTGAGGCAAAACCCCTCTCTGAAGATAATAGAGTGAAAACCTTTTCATGGTATCAAAGCCTTGCGAAGACTCACGTCACACAGTGGCACTTCCCTCAATTATCAGTATCACCTCGCAAACCCCTTCCCAGAATTTTTCGTCACTCGTAACCAACATTAATCAGTCTCATCTTCTCAAATTAGACCGTCATAACTATATTGCATGAAAATCACAAATTCTCCCAGTTCTAAGGGGTAACGAACTCGAGGGATATGTGGATGGTACGCACAAGTGCCCTCCAAAGTTCAGTCCAGATAGCTCTTCTGAAGCAACCTCAACTGAGGTGGTTATCAACCCAGCGTACAGTTTATGGATCAAACAAGATCAACTTTTATTGAGTTGGATTCTCTCAACCCTCACCGAAGGAATTTTATCCCAAGTAGTCGGTTGTACAACATCTCCGGCTATTTGGCAAGCACTTGAGACGATGTTTTCATCGCAATCTAAGGCTAGGATAATGCAACTAAGGTTGCAATTACAAACCACAACGAAAGGCAACTCATCCATGGTAAAATATCTTCAAAATATGAAGACTTGTGCCGATAATCTTATGGTTGCGGCACACCCGGTCACTGATGATGATCTTGTTTTATATATTCTTGGAGGACTTGGACAAGAATATAATCTGTGGTTGTCTTGGTGATACCGCTCAATCTACAGCTCTCGTAGGAGTGTAAAGCGGTCGTTAGCAAATATAGAACCCAACCTGGGTTGGGTATCGATCCCACAGGGAATAGCTTGGCCAACAAGTAAGCAAAATTACTAAACTTTTAGTGCAAGTCTCGTAAGAAGGGGGGATTGTGATGTGTAACCAAAACAATAAAGTAAAAGCTAAAAATAGCAAAGTAAAAAGAGAAGGATTGTTACGTAAGTTGTAAACAATAAGAATTGAAGCGTTGGGGTTATGTCCACCTCCTGAGTTATACGTCTCTATTGACTATGAGTGTGTAGAATTCCTACATGCATGTGCTTATAGAGAATTGTATTCGATGGTAAATCCAGGCGTCTTTCGACCTATTCGAGGATTATTTCACTTTAACTCTTTCGAGCTTAAAGCGTGTCTAACGGTACGAATTCTCCAAGAGGTTAATCCAGTTACGGCACTAACTGTTTAATAGGGAATTTAGGATGTGACCCTACTACCTTGACATTATCTCTTTTCCAGACAAATAACCTTTCTTTCGAACAAGTTAAATGTTATACTGGCGTATTCTTGCATTTGCAACCACAAAGAATTTAGATTAAGATGAAGAGAATAATGATATAAGCAGCATACGTGTCACGAACTCACAAGCTCATAGTAATAGATAGTACCTCATTCGGCTTCCATAACCCCAACAGAGAAGTTTAGTTACCCATGAATGAGAAGGAGATCACGATTGACATTGTTGTTATACCACAAGATTGATTAATTTCGTGTAACACAAGTGGTAGGCATTTAGGCGTGAATTCCTAGGCAAAGTAACGATTCTCTTGTTGCGGAAATTAAGAATAAATGAATAGAAGAAGAAAAATAGAATTAATGGAAGAATTCGGAATTGAGAAGTAAAATGTATCTCTCCACTAAGGGAGGAATGTATGAAGATTAATAAAAGTCTCTAGCATGATAGGGTATTTATAATACTCATATCCTAATCCTACTAGGCTAATGAAATATCTAACCAAATCCTACTAAGCTAATGAAATACTTAACCCAATTGTACTAGGTTAATGTATCATTATCCAAATCCTAATAAGATAATGAAATACTTAACCCAATTGTACTAGGTTAATGTATCATTATCCTAATCCAAATAAGTTACTGCTAGTCCCCAAAGTCTTTAGAAATGTTGTTTTAGCCCGGGACAAATTTTCCATGCATCACTTTTGGTTCTTTAGGCGTTCAATCTCCCTTTCCTTCCTTCGTGAGCTTTCTTTGGCGTCAAGTAAGCCATAAAATGCTGATTTCTGCATCATTTATACCTGAAACTTTGCTAATCATGTTTGTTAGCTCACTAACAGGAAAAAGGACTAAAAGCGCATGAAATATATACTTTGTTCTCAAAACGTGGCACAAATATGGGCAAAATATATTGATATAGGCGCGTAATATCGCCTATCATCAACACCCCACACTTGAAGCTTTGTTCGTCCTCGAACAACATATCATGTCCTTCTAGATACTAACTTAGGGTTTCACAAAAACAACACAAAATATTCCTCAAGACAAGCACAACAATTACCAACAAAGAGTAGTTTTTCGATCATTAGTAGAAATAGTTTAACCTCTAGCATAGACTCGTGACAGTGATCAACTCATATTCAAAAGTTAAGGCACAAAGAATCATACACAACTATCCAAAACTCATCAACCATGTGTGTCTCACAATATAGTACGCATAATCACTCACAAGTATAGCATATTTTTCAAACATGGGTATCAAAATATCCTTGCTCTCACTCTCACAAAGAATTCATATGTAGCAATTGATGACCATAGGCTTGCCCTTTGTGTAATACTCCACTAAATGTCAGAATGTTAAGATTAGGATCAAGTAGGTCTTTTGATGGTTGTAATGTAGGCTAAGGGACGGGTAGGATCAGCTATTTTGGCCAGAAATAGTGACTAAGTTCCTAAGCACTTTAATACATCACATTGTATCATTGACAATTTTTTTCTTTCAACCTTTCTTCTTTCTTTTATTCTACCACCCTTGTTCTCCTCTTTTGTTTTTCAATTTTAAACATAACTCACTTTTCAGCTTTCTTTTTCCTTCTTCTTTTCACAACATACCTCTTATGATAGCACTTTCTTTTTCATAACACATTCAAGCACCATTACAATTTAAAGCATCACACTTACCCAATTTCCTCTTATATTGTCACATGACTCTATACTTTAAAGCACTTTAGGAATTTGGATCAAATTACAGTCTTGAAAAAATGGATTAGGCTTACATACAAGGTTGTCAAAGAAATAGGCTAAAGGCTCAAAAGGGTTTAACTAGGATGATGTCCAAGGGTAGGTAAAACGAAAGTAAACATATGTAGGTTTCCAAAGAAATGCCTAAATCATCTCCTAAACTTACACTCCTTATTTTCGCTTTGCATACATACCAGGCAAGTTCTAGCATCAGCTACAAACATAGAATATACTATTAATCTCACACACACAAGGCACATGGTCGACTGTATTGGAAGTAATATAGACTCTTGACCCAACAATTGAAGGAATTGAACCACACAATATCGCATAATGAGTCACAATTAGAGCCTAAACGTCTCAATAGTCATAATTGTAGCACATACTCTTGTTATAATCTCATATTGCCTATTGGAATTATTTCATGCGAAGCTAAAAAAATTATTCCTAAAAAACGACACAAAAATAAAACAAAGTAAATAGAGTAAACAAACATAGATAACAAACATAGATGCGATAGAGACGTATAGCATGCGATACCGCCACCCCACACTTATACGGGCCACTGCCCTCAGTGGAAAATAAATATGAAGAACCTGGTCAATCGGACTCGTCCTCAATGTCGGGGGTCATACCCCCTTCGTCGAAATCACCATAAGAGTCGTCGTCAGAGTTCTCCTCCTCGTCGGAGTCTGGCAAACGTCGATCATCATCGGTCGGTACATTATCGTCTAGAGGTTCCTCAAAGTAAACGCCCACTCCACACATCTTCCGTGCATGCATGTTCATTGGATAGTCGTGGTCCAGCTGTTGGAGCTCTGCAGCAGTTGGAACACGTCCACCACTTATCATAGTAAATTGTGTCATGCCATAAAGATGACGGAAGAAACTCTCATCACGAGCATGTATCTCCGCAGTAGTAAGGTTGACACCATGAGTTGTTTCAGCATCTTTGACCTTTGTGAGGTCAACCTTCTTCGGGTTATGTGGGAGTTTGTGATCAGCTGGTTCCTCTTCGATATCCTCCTTCCGCAAGATTGTTGTCAACAGATTACCAAAAGTGAAGTGGGACCTTTTGTGGAGTCTGGCCTTCCGCATTGTAGAGCGAATGATTGCCCCAAAGTTGATAGGGACATTCGTCATCAAAGCATAGACCAAACACACTCTATCTCTTGATATTTTGGTGTATTGAGTCCCAGGAATCAGGCATGAGTTGACAATACGCAACCAGATTCGTGTTTCCCTATTCAATGGAGCATAGGGGAAGGTGTTGTGTCATCCTGTGTCTCGGTGTCTGCCCCACCTTGCCATGGATCTTCTTCCACAAAGTGTTTGTCGTATTGCTCTATAAGGAGGCCTACTGTACAGCTCTTTGAATGGTGCTGGGTCGACCGAAGGTAAGCCAAGAAAGGAGTTGATCAAATCCGCGTTGAGCTGTAACACTTGGCCCCGAATCTTGACTTCGTTGCCTATGGTTTTCGCGACCAGTTGACATAGAATTCCCTTGTCAAATTGAGATTACATTCTCCCATGTCGCGGAAGATAAAATCCAGATTCAACGTCATTATTTTCGCCAACATACGCGACTCCTTCTTCGCTAGGGTGTCCTTATTGATCAAGTCGACGTGAACATATTTTCTTTCCTTGTTGTTCTTGTACTATTCTTTGGATTCCTCCTCAAGAACCCATTTTATTCTAAACATTCGGCGGGGTAGTTGCATGGAGGATGATTCTCCTTGGTCCTTGCGACCTCTCTTCTTGCCCTTTTGGGAAGTGGTAGCCTTATCTTGTCGCGCTTTAGGTGCCATTGTTCCTGAGACTTAAACAATATTCATGTTAGCATCAACTCAAAGGAAACAATCTATAAACAAGCCGTCGGGGTACCACCCCACACTTAGGTTCGTTAATATAAAACAGTGAAGTGAATGTAGTCGATTACTTGAACTTCGTCGACATACGTTTTAGGAACTATATTCCGACAAGAAAATCAGCGATGCATCACTAACGCAGCCATTGCAATACTTTCATGTTAGGTGTATCAACACTACTACATAGGGGTTACATCATGGTATAGTTATTTTCAACAATCACAACCTCCTAAGTCGGTAGGCAACTATAAGTCTTATCCCGATGAACGGGATAGTCTAACATGTAAGTATTCAATTATCAAGCTTAAGCAATTTTCATAACCATAGCAATTCCGCAAATAGTATAACAATGCTAGTAAAACCAAATTCAAGTCGGAAACAAGTCAAGATTATCCTAACGTATATGGTTACTCACATGGTTTTGTATCAACAATCCAAACATATTAACATCACCAATAATCCGTCAAGATGTAGCAATTCATAATAGACATAGTAACGTAGTACTTACGAGAAATAGATGAAGAATAAAAGAGTACTTACGTGATTGAAGCCTTTGGAGATGGTCTTGTGAATTGGAAGAGCAAAAAAGAAAAATTTTGAGATGATTTGGGTGGATGTGCGGCGCCTTTAGGTCAATTTCCAATGTGGTTATGTTCAAGACCAAGTCCCCTTTATATAGGAAAAGAATGGGTCGGGTTTTGACCCATTTACAAACGGTTTTGGAGACAAAAATGACCTCTATGCGGCGCATAGTGCTTTGCATAATCATAGTATAGGCAGCGCATAGTGTAGTACATTTAGGGACATATGCGGCGCATAGTGTATAGCATTTAGGGACATATGCGCCGCATAGTGTATGGCATTTGAGATACTGAGACCTAATGCTATATCATAGGCGGCGCATAGTGTATAGCACACTTAAGAATGGGCGGCGCCTATGTCTTTGCACACTAGATTCCGAGACCTTAGGCTATAGTATAGGTTTTGCATTGTTCGTGGCCTAGTTTTACCTAGGCCTAGCCTTCCTCGATGCCTATTTTGGCATGAGCAATGCTCAATCCATAGCCTTATGCATTTTTATTCCTAACTTACCACCTTTACCATACAATACGTCCAAATCGTCATTTGAAATCAATCTCCTCGTTGAATACTTCTCGCACCTATATTTGCTCAAAACCAATGAAAACGATTAGTACGATGGGTTGCCTCCCACCAAGCGCCTTAGTTTTGGTCGTGGCACGACTCTTATTTTTGGATTTTCTCTTATCAAAAGCAAAACAAGTAATAGAACAAAAGAAAGACAAAACGATAAACGATAAATGATAAACGATAAACGATAAACGATGGGTTGCCTCCCATCTAGCGCCTTATTTATTGTTGTGGCTCAACATAGTTTCCTCGAGTACTTAGACTTCGTCAAGGTTAGTGATGGCCATATGATTCATTGAGTCAAGAGTACCGATATAAAGTTTAACACGTTGGCCATTCACTTTGAAGACAACACCATTATTGTCTTCCAATTCGACTACTCCAGACGAGTAGACTTGGATAACTTTTTATGGACCAGATCACTTAGACTTTAACTTACCTGGGAAGAGCTTCAATCTGGAGTTGAAGAGAAGTACCATATCACCCCTTTGGAAGTTTCATCGAACAATCCGCTGATCATGATACTTTTTCATCCGCTCCTTGTATAGGTCTGATCTTTCATATGCATGGAGACGAAACTCATCTAATTCGTTCAGCTGCTCCAACCTCAGATTCTTAGCATCATCCCAATTCAAATTCAATTGCTTCAATGCCCACAATGCCTTATGCTCGAGCTCAATGGGTAAGTGACAAACCTTCCCATAAACTAGTTGATAAGGAGACATGCCAATGGGTGTTTTGAATGAAGTCCTGTACGCCCATAGTGCATCATCAAGCTTCCTAGACCAATCCTTCCTATTCGCATTAACCGTCTTCGCAAGGATTTGCTTGATCTCGCGATTGGAAACTTCTACTTGTCCACTAGTTTGGGGATGGTAAGGCGTAGCTACCTTATGTTGCTTGACACCATACTTGGCCAAAACTGATTTGAATAGCTTGTTACAAAAGTGAGATCCTCCATCACTTATGATAGTACGAGGTACTCCAAAGCGAGAGAAGATATTCTTCTTTAAGAACGATACAACGTGCTTCCCTTCATTGTCGGCCAACGCTACAGCTTCCACCCATTTCAAAACATAATCTACAACAACCAAGATGTACTTCATTCCAAACGAATTCACGAATGGACCCATGAAATCAATACCCCACACATCAAAAAGTCCTACCTCAAGAATTTTGGACATGGGCATCTCATGGTGTTTCAATATAGCCCCTTGGCGCTGGCATTGGTCACACCTTCTAACATAGTCGTAGGCATCTCTAAATATCGAAGGCCAATAATAACCACTTTGCAACACCTTTCTTACTGTCCGATTACCTGCATGATGTCCTCCAACTTGGGAAGTATGGCATGCTTCCAAGATATTAGGCACCTCTACATGGGATATACATCGTCGAATAATACCATCCGCGCATTGTCGAAACAAATATGGCCTATCCCAATAGTAGTGTTGTACGTCATGCATAAACTTCCTCCTTTGGTGGTAAGATAAATTGGCAGGTATCACGTTACTCACCATAAAATTTGCAAAGTTGGCATACCATGGTAATTTTTCCATTGTCGTCGCTAATATCTCCTCGTCAGGGAATGCATCATCAGTCTGAATTTCAGGTTGCGCCACATGCTTATTCTCGAGTCTAGATAGGTTATCAACCACTTGGTTCTCGCAACCTCTTCTATCTTTGACTTCGAAATCAAACTCTTGTAGCAGCAATACCTATCGAATCAACCTTGGTTTTGCATCCTTCTTTGTCATTAGATACCTAAGAGCTGCATGGTCTGTATGAATGATAACCTTAGTTCCCAAAAGATAGGCACGAAACTTCTCAAACGCATACACAATCGCTAGGAGCTCTTGTTCTGTCACAGTGTAGTTCCTTTGGGCTTCATTTAGGACCTTACTTGCATAGTAGGTAGGATGAAATAATTTCTCCTTTCTTTGAGCAAGCACAGCTCCAACGGCTACACCACTAGCATCACACATGACTTCGAATGGGAGAGACCAATCTGGTGCTACCATGATAAGGGCTTCAATGAGTTTTGCTTTGAGGCATTCGAATGCCTTTAAGCAATCTTCATTAAAGTCAAACTTCGCATCTTTCTCCAATAATTTGCACAATGGACTAGCAATTTTGGAGAAGTCTTTAATGAACTGACGATAGAAACCTGTATGGCCGAGAAAACTACGAACTCCTTTCACCGAAATTGGAGGCGGTAGCTTCTAAATAACCTCTATTTTTGCTCGATCAACCTCTATTCCTCTTTCGGAGATTTTGTGCCCAAGAAAGATTCCTTCTTTTACCATGAAGTGGCACTTCTCCCAATTTAGCACAAGGTTGAATTCTACACATCTTTGCAACGCCATGCTTAGGTTCGCCAAGCACGCCTCAAAAGACTCACCAACAACTGAAAAATCGTCCATGAATACCTCCAAAGTGTCTTCAACCATATCAGAAAAAATAGACATCATACAGCGTTGAAAGGTGGCTGGTGCGTTACATAACCCGAATGGCATACGTTTGAAGGCAAACGTACCATATGGGCATGTAAACATTGTCTTCTCTTGGTCTTCGGGGGAAATACAAATCTGATTGTATCCTGAATAACCGTCCAAGAAACAAAACCATCCTTTCCCAGCTAATCAATCTAGCATTTGGTCCATGAATGGCATTGGGAAGTGATCTTTGAGTGTCCAAGAATTCAGCTTTCGGTAGTCCATGCATACTCTCCATCTAGTGACAGGTCTGAGTGGAATAAGCTCATTCTTAGCATTCACGACCACCGTCATGCCTTCTTTCTTGGGAACACATTGTACCGGGCTTACCCATGTACTATCAGAGATTGGATATACAACTCCTGCGTCTAACCACTTGATAATTTCTTTCTTCACCACTTCTTTCATAGGTGGGTTTAGACATCTTTGATGCTCAATGGTGGGTGTGCAATTTTCTTGAAGCTGAATTTTATGTGCACAAATCCCTAGTGGAATACCAATAATATCCGCAATGGTCCATCCAATGGCTCGTATATACTTGCGTAGAATAGCAATAAGAGCTGCAACTTGTTGCTCACCCAAATCGGCTGCCACAGTAACTGGAAGTGTGTTTCCGCTTCCTAAGAATGCATACTTTAAATGACTTGGAAGCTCCTTCAATTCTACCGTGGGTGGCTCTTCAATAGATGGCTTAGCTGGTGGAGTGGGTCGATTCTTGAGATCAAGGTCCAAATTCTTGGGAGCATAGCGATATGTCCCTAATCCCGATAGAGCACAAATAGCTTCTTCACCATTTTCAGCATCCTCATTCTCTCCATTCATAAGCACAACCTCCAAAGGGTCATCAATAATTTGCTCTTCTTCAAGTAATTCTTTCTCATCATCAAAGAAAACATCAGCCACCAAAAATACACTTAGATCTTTGGGCTGCTTCATTGATTTGAACACATCAAAGCGAACCACTTCGTCATTTATTCGGAATGAAAGCTCATTAGCTCTCAAATCAATGAGCACACTTCCTGTAGCAAGGAAAGGGAGTCCCAAGATTATGGGAACTTCTGAGTCTGCCTCACAATCAAAAATAACAAAGTCTGCCGGAAAGATAAATGAAGAAACCTTTACCAATACATCACATAGAATACCAACAGGTCGTTTTACCGACCTATCCGCCATGACAAGCCTCATGTTGGTTGGAGTAGGATCACCCAACCCCAACTTCTTATAGATTGATAATGGCATCAAATTGATGCTGGCTCCTAAATCACATAATGCTTTGGTAAAATTCAAAGATCCAACGGTGCAAGGAATAGTGAAAGCTCCGGGGTCGGCCTTCTTCTGAACTATCGTTCGGGTAGCAATCGCGCTGCAATAATGAATATCTTCTTTCAACTCATAACTTTCTGCCCGCTCCTTTGTTAAAAGATCCTTCATAAATTTCACATACCCAGACATTTGTTCAAGTGCCTCCACCAATGGAACATTAATGGTTAGCTTCTTTAACATAGTCATGAATTTGCTGAACTTTGTGTCATCCGCCACCTTCTTCAATCTTTGGGGAAAAGGTGGTGGTGGGTATGGAAGTGTTCTCTCCACGGTTTTCTTCTCCTCTTGCTTCCGTTTTTCAGATTTTTCAGGTTACACAACACTGGGTGAGGCGTCCTTGTCATCAGGAGTAGGTGCTGCGACATCTTCTCTTTTTGCGTTGTCATTCATGCTCGCAACTTCGTCAGCCACTTTCTTGCCTTTTGCTGAAGTTTCCAGCACCTTACCACTTCTGGTAGTGATGTCCATGCATGACCCATCATTCCTTGGGTTTTGCACAGTATCGCTAGGTAAGGTGCCAGCCTTTCTTTGATTGAGTGCTGCTGAAAGTTGGCTCAATTGCTGCTCTATTTGCTTGATTGAAGTGGAATGAGAATCAACTAATTGTTTCATGGAGAACAAATCATTAATTACCTCCGTAACTCCCGCGCTCGTTGCTTCCACTCATTTTAATAATTTAGCCATCATGTCTTCCATACTTCCAGAATTCGATGTGGTGGTGTCACATCTACCAGGGGGAACGTACAAACCACTCTTTTCATTCTTGTTCTTCCAACTACCTTGGTCCTTGTTTCCAGATTTATCATAATAGTTCCGACCTTGGTTACCTTGGGTATTCCCACGGAAACCCCCCCTGATTGTTCAAGTAGTTGGCCTCTTCTTCCGAATCAGTTTCGTCTCTTCCTTTTGACGCAATAGCTTTCACTTTTTCGGTCTTCCCTGATAATAGATGCTTTGTAAGAAGATCCATTTGTGTTTTCATATGCGCCATATCTTGATCACGTTCTTCTTCTCTTCTTCTTTGGTCTGCAGTCATGCCAATAGATAAAGTGGGTCTTGCTACCTCAGAATCCCTGGTATGCCAAACTCTACTTTGCTTCGTCATACGATCTAGCATATTGCTTGCTTGACCAAAGGTGAGGTCCATAAAGGATCTTCCAGCTGCATTATCCACCATTGGCTTAGTTATTGAATTCAAGGCTCTATACAAGATCTCCATTAGGTGGACATTAGTCATGTGATGGTTTGGGCATCTCGCTAGCTTTGTCTTGAACCTCTCCCATGTTTCATGAAGAGCTTCAGTGGGAAGCTGACGAAAGTTGCTGATTTTATCTCTCAATTGTGCCCTCTTGGATGGCGGAAAGAATCTTTCTAGGAAAGCGTCTCTCAATTGCCTCCAATTTGTAATTGAATCAGGAGTCAGCCCATTCAACCATAGTGTTGCCTCCCCAGACAGAGACAATGGAAATAGACGTAATCGAATTGCATTCTGACCAACACCAGGATTGTCAAACGACTTGCATGTAGAAATAAAGTTGATGAGATGCATATTCGGATCATCGCCTGCTAGTCCACCAAATAATCCCTTGAGTTGCAATAACTGAATCATGGTGCTTGTGATGTTGAACTTGGCTCCGGGCGCTAATGGTGGAGGAATTATGGCTCCAGTGGCTCCGGCTCCATCAAGATCATCATCATCATCGTCAAAAGCTGGTTGCATGGGTTGGAGATCATACCTAAACCGAGCTTGATGACCTCTTCTGTTGGCAGGTGTTATGATTTCAGCATCACGCCTTGGGTTTAGTAACTCGTCATCTCCTAAATCTTCATCGTTAGGATTTGCTGCTCGCCCAGGGTTATCAATGATTTGTTGGTGTACTTGGGCGGCAGCAAGAGCAGCTAATCTCGCCTGTTCCTGTTGGGCAACCATCCTTTCGATTTCTGCTTGTGCTTCCATTCTGCCAATACGTTGTGGTTCAGGATTGATAGGTAATAACGGTTGACCAGAACTTCGAGTATGGGGCATGCACTAAATAAAAACCTGCAGTAAACAAAAATAACAACTAAAACTAAAAGTACGAGAATCTTTGACCAAAGGGTCTAGTAATTATCACAAACTTAATTGACACTTGTATTCCCCGGCAACGGCGCCCATTTTTGATAACGCTCAATCTACAGCTCTCGTAGGAGTGTAAAGCGGTTTTTAGCAAATATAGAACCAAACCTGGGTTGGGTATCGATCCCACAGGGAATAGCTTGGCCAACAAGTAAGCAAAATTACTAAACTTTTAGTGCAAGTCTCGTAAGAAGGGGGTATTGTGATGTGTAACCAAAACAATAAAGTAAAAGCTGAAAATAGCAAAGTAAAAAGAGAAGGATTGTTACGTAAGTTGTAAACAATGAGAATTGAAGCGTTGGGGTTATGTCCACCTCCTGAGTTATACGTCTCTATTGACTATGAGTGTGTAGAATTCCTACATGCATGTGCTTATAGAGAATTGTATTCGATGTTAAATCCAGGCGTCTTTTGACCTATTCGAGGATTATTTCACTTTAACTCTTTCGAGCTTAAAGCGTGTCTAACGGTACGAATTCTCCAAGAGGTTAATCCAGTTACGGCACTAACTGTTTAATAGGGAATTTAGGATGTGACCCTACTACCTTGACATTATCTCTTTTCCAGACAAATAACCTTTCTTTCGAACAAGTTAAATGTTATACTGGTATATTCTTGCGTTTGCAACCACAAAGAATTTAGATTAAGATAAAGAGAATAATGATATAAGCAGCATACGTGCCACGAACTCACAAGCTCATAGTAATAGATAGTACCTCATTCGGCTTCCATAACCCCAACAGAGAAGTCTAGTTACCCATGAATGCGAAGGAGATCACGATTGACATTGTTGTTATACCACAAGATTGATTAATTTCGTGTAACACAAGTGGTAGGCGTTTAGGCATGAATTCCTAGGCAAAGTAACGATTCTCTTGTTGCGGAAATTAAGAATAAATGAATAGAAGAAGAAAAATAGAATTAACGGAAGAATTCGGAATTGAGAAGTAAAATGTATCTCTCCACTAAGGGAGGAATGTATGAAGATTAATAAAAATCTCTAGCATGACAGGGTATTTATAATACCCATATCCTAATCCTACTAGACTAATGAAATATCTAACCAAATCCTACTAAGCTAATGAAATACTTAACCCAATTGTACTAGGTTAATGTATCATTATCCTAATCCAAATAAGTTACTGCTAGTCCCCAAAGTCTTCAAAAATATTGTTTTAGCCCGGGACAAATTTTCCATGCATCACTTTTGGTCCTTTAGGCGTTCAAGCTCTCTTTCCTTCCTTCGTGAGCTTTCTTTGGCGTCAAGTAAGCCATAAAATGCTGATTTCTGCATCATTTATACCTGAAACTTTGCTAATCATGTTTGTTAGCTCACTAACAGGAAAAAAGACTAAAAGCGCATGAAATATATACTTTGTTCTCAAAACGTGGCACAGATATGGGCAAAATATATTGATATAGGCGCGTAATATCGCCTATCATCACTCGGTCACTACTAGGGCTGAGTTAATTTTATTAGTCGATCTTCATGGCTTGCTTTTAAGTCAAGAGTATCATTTAGAGCAGATGACAAGTACATAACAAGGATTAAGCCAAGCCAACGTTTCTACCAGACAATCCAACAATACTAAGAATGATAACTCCTTTAAGAAGCCTACTAATGTCAATAATAATCAAGCTTATGGTGGCAGATCTGGATGAGGCCGAGGTCGCAATGCCAACTCATCCAATCAAAATCAATGTCAAGTTTGCCATAAATTTGGTCACTCCGCCTTGGTTTGCTACCATCGTTTTGACGATGCCTATCAAGCTCCTTCCAAATAACACATGCTGCTCTTATTGCATAACCTTCTATGGTTGGAGACTCGAATTGGTATTCAGATTTTGGGGATATTTATTATTTAACTAACGATATGCAGAATATGGTCGTACGAAGAGAATATATGGGAAACGATCAAACTTATATCGGTAATGGCATAGGTTTGACAATTTCTCACTTTGGTAATGCTATCTTACCTAAAGTTAGTCGACCTTTACATTTATCTAATGTATTATTGGTGCCTAAAATTACCAAGAATTTGCTTAGTATAGCAAAGTTCATTTTTGATAATGATGTTATATTTGAGTTTCACCCTCATTTTTGTCTTGTGAAGGATCGGTCAACGGGGAAAGTACTACTACGCGGGACTCTTGATCATGGCCTTTATCATCTTCTTGCAACTCAGTTACTCGGCCAGCCTCCTTCCTCAAATCAATCACAGTCTTTCCATGTCACCAAGTCATCTTTTGATCTATGGAATAGTCGTTTAGGTCACTCGTCTCTATGACCAGTCAATAGTGTTATTAGGAGTCTTTCTTTGCCGGTCAAATTGAGTCCTCAGTCTAATGTTTGTTCTTTTTTCCAATATGGCAAGAGTCACAAATTGCCATTTTCTAATTCTAGTTTTAGTGCTAGGTTTCCCCTTTATTTAATCCATAGTGATGTATGGGGTCCTGTTCCACAATTGGCTTTTAATAAATTCCATTATTATGTTTCCTTTATTGAAGATTTTAGCAAATTTACATGGCTCTTTCCTATGAGTTCCAAAAATAAAGTTTATACAATATTTTTACGATTTAAAACTCAAGTTGAGAAGTTCTTTGAGCGCCATATAAAAGTGGTACAATCTGATTAGGGGGGCGCATATAGGAAATTATCCAACTTTTTTTCTCGAAAGGGGATTGTTCATCACTTATCTTGTCCTCATATCCATGAGCAAAATGGTACTGCCGAAAGAAAACATCGTCATATTATTGAAATAGGTTTAACACTTCTCGCACACACGTCCCTTTCTCTCACATTTTGGGATCATGCTTTTGCTACTACCATTTACACTATAAATTATATCCCAACACCCTCGCTCAGTAACGTTTCACCTTATGAGAAGTTGTTCAAACAAATTCCTGATTACCATTTTATGAAAACTTTTGGCTGTACGTGTTTCCCATTCCTTTATCCCTATAATTCTTACAAACTAGCCTTCCGATTCTTAAAATGTATTTTCTTGAGGTATAGTGGAAATCATAAAGGATATCAGTGTTTACATCTGCCTAGTATATCTCTCTCGGCATATGGTTTTTGACGAGTTACAATTCTCTTTTGCTAGTTTATCTTCGACTTTAAATAGAGCACCGACCTCTAACTCTACTGTCATGACCTCGTTTCCCGTCATTTCTCCTTGTAATTCCTCTTCTCCTATCACTTCTGCCAATAATAGTTCTATAGCAGCTGCTGCCTCGCCAATTCCATCATTAAACTCGTCAAATCCTTTTTTGCCAAGTCCATCGTCAAGCTCACCGGTGTTTTTTTGATTCTATCCAATTTTTCTCCATCTTCTATCACTGATATTAACCTTACTGTTGATCTTTTTGTACCTATTGATACTCCTATTGTTGCTCATAATTGTAATATCCCATATGTTGGACTAGAATAAAAGTCTGTCATTCCTATGCGTAGACGTTTTAAAGCCTTGAACCCTATGTAAATTTAGTGTGTTAATAAATTATGTAGTGTGGGGATCTATTTTAGCATGAATTTAGACCATAGAGGTTCCCTAACTCAAGTTCAAGTTGAAAGCTTTCCTATCGTTCAAGTTTTAGTGAATGTCAAAACTTGGGTCAAATTCAATCAGCCATAACTCCTTGTATATATTGAATTAGAGGTCTTACTATATATCAAATGAAATAAATTTGAATTATCTTTCCAACGATACCAATTTCGCTAAAATTTGAGATCCAAGCAAGAAGTTATGACTTTACAAAGTGGAGTACATTGCCTGACATAAGGTGTGTGATAAGGAGTGCGACGCACACCCTAATATGTGCGATAAGATGTGCGACGCACACCCTAAGGTGTGCGATAAAGTGTGAGCCACACATGTGACTTAAAATTCCGTTTTTGGGGCAAAAATGGTCCTTTTTCCACCCCTATATAATGCCTAAACACGAAATTAAGCCCTTATTTCACCAAAACATATTCTATCTCTCAAAATCATCTCAAGAACACAAGCTAGGGTTTTCATAGAATGTATGTGTAGTGTTCATCCACGGATCCCTTTCATCCATGGAGCTCAAGAATCAACTTTTAAATAGTAAATTATGATTTTCATGATGTGTTATGAATATATTCATGTTGATGATTATGGTTTGAGTTTCAAGGTTGTATTTTTATGTGTTTCTATGAAACATGTGACTATGATAGTTGAAACCCATGAATTTTTGATGGAGTAAGAATGCTATGTTGATAAGTATACCTATGCCCAAAATTATGCATGTAAGGTGTTTGCTAAAGTGCCTAGAATTATAAAAATCATGTATTATAACTTAAGGGTGAACTATATGATAAATTCATGCTAGTCTATTATGTTCAAAGATCTCACTTGTCATTGTTGTGCAATATATGTGTTAATGGAATGTATATGATGATTGGGGAATGGATTTATAGTGTGTCTATATGTCTTCCATGCTATGAACAAGATCATGATTTTAAAGTATCACATGAGTTATCCCCAAATTATTACAATATGAACTAAATGTTACATGTTTGCCATTCCCCTATGGTTAAATAGTTTCCATGCCATTGTTATGAATAGTATATGTTGTTGGAATGCCCATGATATTAGAATATGATATTTATGACTTGATTATAAGTATTCCTATTCATGTTAGATATTATGATGACCATGTACTTCATGAAATCCCGCACTCATGTATTATGGATTGTTATTGATGGTCATGTACTCAAGAAAGTCAAGTTGTGTCAGTTTCCTTCCATCGAGTCCTGGGGGTACTTGTACCCAAAAAATATAGCTGTGTGCCTAGAGCCATGTCATGTTATCACGATACTTAGTCAAGCCAAGATCTACAGAATTCAGTCAGTCATGTGACTCAGGAAAACTCAGAAATCTCAGCAATCATAGTAGTTTAGTAATCTCAGTAGTTCAGAAATCTCAGCACTCAGTTAATCTCAAATAATCTTAGAAATCTCAGTACCTAGTAACTTCAGAAATCCCTATAATTCAGTACTCTCAGAAATCTCATGAACTCAGTACTCAGTAAGATCAATAATCTTATGAACTCAATTAGCTATTAGATATCATATTATTCCGTCAGCTACAGAACTCAGTAAACTCAAAATCAGTTTAGTTCAGTTAATCAGTACAGTCAGTTATTCATTTTTAGTCTCTTCAAATGGGAGTAAAAGTTAGCACCGAGTGAACCCAAGGATGGGAACTCACCTACCAGTTTAGGGTGCGGTTCTTAGAACTAATCCTTGTGTTCCAGAACTATATTGCCAGCGTAGGTTGATACATCTACCTTTCAGTTTAGGGTTGATGAGGTGGCTTAACCTGTCAGTTTAGGGTTCCCACCATTCTCATTTTGAGTACCTGCCAGTATAAGGTTCTCACAGCTGTCCTTACTAGTGGCGCGGTATTGACACCCCTTCAGTCGGGGCAGAGATTGGATCCCAACTTAGCTATATGCGTTATTGGGGTATGTCGATTAAACAACTACCTCCCACAGTTTCAATTACAGATTTCAGGACTGTCAGCTACAGTCACCCAGTCTCAGTAAAGAACTCAGATAGTTCTTCAGATTTTAGTATATCAGGACTGTCAGATACAGTCAACTCAGATACAGTACGGGACTCAGATAGTTCCATCAGATTCAAGACTGTCAGATACAGTAATCCATGTTATCAGCATTCAGTAGCAGGGCTGTCAAATATAGTAACTCATGTTATCAGTTACATCAGTAGTCAAAACTTATGTTATCAGCTATATCAGCTATCGAAACTCATCTGTCAGTTATATTAAATATCAGTAAACTTATGCTACCAGTATTCACTTTCATGACTGTCAGATACGGTCAAGCATATTAGTTCTTCATATTAATGGCTGTCAGGTATAGTCAATCAAACTTATTCTTTATAATTAGATTGTCAGATATCGTCAGTCATGCCAGTTCTTCATAATCAGAACTGTCAAAAATAGTTATTCATGTATCAGTAATATAGTTTAAATCCTTCAGTATTTAGCAATACAGTATCAGTTCCTCACTTATTAGTGATTCACATATCGATATCAGTAAACTCAGTCTTTCAGTATCTCAGTATCAGTAAACTCATGCTGTCATTATTCAGAATCAGTAGTCAGTATCTCCACGAGTTCAGTTATAGTTACGTATGCATGTATGTATTCTCATGTTCATATCAATCAGCATTATTCATGTATGTAAACCCTTTGTATTTAGGCTACCTTACTTGCATACTCAGTACATTCAGACGTATTGACGTATTTGCACTATGGTGTTTCTTTTATTCTACACCATAGGTTCAGAGACGCGAGCTCTAGATCAGCAGTAGCATTCTAGTGTTCAGAGTTGCAGTGAGTCCTTCTCATTCGAGAACGATATGATTATTACTATATTTATCATTTTAGTTTATTTCAGTTCTTAGATGGAGTTAGTTGGAGACATGTTCCATTAACTCCTTATTCAGATAGTTTAGAGGCTTTCAGACTACAACATGTAAGACAGATATTTCAGTTTTGTTTTGGTATTGATATACATTTTCAGACATTGTTTTTATCGGACGTTTTGTATTATTTAGATTTCAAACTTATGGCTATTCAGTACATGTTTCCACATATTTATGTTATATTATGTAGTATACAGGTACAGATATCAGTCATGGGTTAGCTTGTGGTCCTTCGGGGTCATGAGCACCGTGTAGCATTCCAGTTCAGAAAAATTGGGGTTTTACAATAATTCTCAACCACCGGCTTCACGAACCACATCCTTTGTACCTCATCATATGGTTACCAGGATTAAAACCAAATCATAACTTCCCCAAGCTGACATTTCTACAAAATATCCTTTGCCTCTATCTACCCTTCCACCTGAACCTACCTGTTTTACCTAAGCCAACAAGGATCCAAAATGGCGAAAGGCTATGTAAGAAGAGTACAATGCCCTCTTGAAAAATGGTACTTGGTAACTTGTTCCATCCTTCATGGCAAAGAATATGGTGGGATACAAATGGATTTTTAAGTTAAAACTCAATCCTAGTGGCTCCATTGAGCGTTACAAGGCTCGTTTAGTGGCAAAGGGATTTATCCAAGAGACCAGAATTGACTATCATGAAGCATTCATTACTTTGATAAAGCATATATTAATTTGAGTGGGTTTTTCTCTAGCTCTGTCCAAAGGGTGGTCTTTACGGCAGCTCGACGTCAAAAATGTGTTTCTTCACGTGTAATTAGATGAAGAGGTATACATGTCTCAAACCCCTGGATTTACTGATCTAAGATATCCCAACCATATGTGCAGGCTTCACAAATCCTTTTATTGCCTGAAATAAGCACCTCGGGCATGGTTTGAGAAGCTTAGCTCAAAATTGCTTGAACTCAATTTTCTACCTTCTAAATCTGACACGTCTCTATTTATACGCAATTTTGACAGCCATATTACTATTATATTTATGTATGTAGATGATATTATTGTTACAGGAAGCTCTAATGAGTTCATTGCAAGCCTTATTCTTCAATTGTCTAATGCCTTTGTTGTAAAAGATCTTGGTAAGCTACACTACTTTCTTGGTGTTGAGGTCCATTATCAGCCCACTAGACTGACCCTTACTCAATCATAATACATACGAAAACTCCTTTCTTGTGCCAATATAGATGGTGCAAAGCCAATTGGTATACCTATGGCTACAGGACTTTAATTGTCTCAACATGGGAGTTCACTATTTTCGGATCTATTATTATATCGCAGCTTGATAGAAGCTCTTCAATATATAACCATCACACATCTAGATGTGTGATTCACTGTGAACAAATTATGTCAATTCATGCACAATCCTATAGAGTCTCATTTGACTGCTATGAAATACTTGTTGCGCTATTTAAAGGTAACCATAAACCTTAGCTTGTATTTGTATTCCACTAGCTCCTTATCACTTCAGGCCTTCACAGATACGGACTGGGCTGGTTTCCTAGATGATCGGCTGTCTACCAATGGTTATTGTCTATTTCTTGGACCCAATTTAGTGTCATGGAGCTCAAAAAAGCAACGAGTGGTTGCACGATCTAGTACAAAAGCTGAATATAGGGCCTTAGTTGCGGCTACTGCCGAAGTTACCTGGATACAACATCTTCTTCAAGAATTATGTGTATCTCTTTCCTAAGCTCTCATTCTATGGTGTGATAATCTATCCACTACCTACCTCACTGCCAATCTTATTTTTCATGCGCGAACTGATACAAGTGCGATCACGTAGATGAACTTATGAGGATGTGTATTGAATTCATCCATGTGTGTATGCAAGAGAAGTGGAATTAAGGGCTTAAAACATATCAAAACAACTACTAATTCACACTAGAGGGGCACGTAATCTTTAAGGGCCATTTTGGACTTTTTGCCTTCTATTTGTAATACACTATATAAGAAACATTTTAAGGTTACTTTACTTAGTTTTTTGATATTGAAGATTGTATAAATCACTTGAAAAATAAAAGTTCTCTCTACCATAGAGACTTGGCTGAAACTAGGAAACAACTTAGGTGTGGAATCACTTTTGTTGTTTGTTTGCTTGGATTGTTGGGTGCTAGACGGATTGAGGTCCTCTCTTGTGTCCACCGCATAGTGTAGGTGTTTCTACTATCTTTATCAAGGGTCTTTGTGCTTGAATAAACTTAGGTTCTTGGTCTTTGTAGTAGTGTATGTCATACTCTCTATCATTTTCTTTGTTGTAATCTTGTAGCCATGTGGAGTATTTTTTCTCTTGTAACCCGTGTGTTGTTCTTGTTCTTCATCTTGATGTTTTTAACATAGTTTATTGTGGGCTGTTTTTAGGTATTAAATACCACAATACATTATGTTTTTATTGAATCCGAGAGTGATCATCAAAAGGGTCCACGGTTCTTTCATCTTGTGGATTGATTTGGTGTTGTTTGTGTGTTCCTTGTCGATCTTGTATCATGAACCAAACATATTGAATTAGATTTTCATTTTATTCGAGAGAAAGTGGCCTCAAAGGACTTGAACATTCACTACATCAGTTCGTTGGATCAGTTAGCAGATTTGTTCACCAAGAGCCTTCCTTCCCGTCGGTTTTATCTCCTGCGTTCCAAGCTTGCAGTTGCCCAGCCACTGCTCATCTTATGGGGGCATGTTAGGACACCATAATAGTCACATATTATGTATTTATATTTAATTAGAATTGTATAGTTTATCTCTTAGAGAGTTTGTGTTCAACTATACTTTGAATAACATCTTGTATATATTGAGGCAAAACCCCTCTCTGAAGATAATAGAGTGAAAACCTTTTCAACTTTTAACATTTGTATAATTGATTTTGTAGATGTAAATGTTTGGCTAGTAATTATCGAACTTTTAATAAAGTCAAAAAGTTACAATTTTAAACCAAAAGAAGCTATAAACTTATGACAAACAAAAACTCATATAAAAACAAAATAAAGAATAATCATAGGGAGAACATATGAAAAAATAAATAATGTGACTCATTTTTACAACCTCAACCATCATAAAAAAAATAGAAGAAAAACTATGTGAAATTAACGAACAATCTTTTGAGTTTTTGTCAATATCCACTCCCATAATACCGAACACCACATAATAGTCTTCATCTAATTTTTCGACTGATCATGAATATAATAAATATAAAAAATATAACAACTTTAAAAAAATAATGCGACGATTTCTAAAAAGTCTTACAATGCCTCTATTTAAGGGCTAACAATTAACAATATATAACAAAAGAGATTCGAAAAACAATACTTAACCGCATGCCTACATCTATATAACGGATATTTTATGTTAGTGTTTGGGTATCTTCAAATTTCTTTGTTTGTCTATATATTTTTTATATGTTAAAATTAAATTCTGAATTTTAGTATTAGTTTGTAATGCTTGATTTTTCAAATCTGAATATTTTATTTCCTAAATTTTCTATAATTGTATTCAATTTTTTCTATTTGATTCTATCTTTTTTAATTTCCAAAAACAAAAATATAAATATTTTTAATTTTATCAAGTATATACATTTTGAATATAAAAAAATAAATAATGCAAAATCACTATTACGAATTTAATCATTAAAAATTAACGTAAAAAATATATGAATCGATGTTCAATCTTTATAACTCTTGTCGATATTCACTATCACAAGTTGATCACCACTAAATAGCCTTCACCTTATACCTCAAGTCAAATTTTAACATGGATGTAATAAGCTTTGAAAATATTATAACGCCAAAAGGTAATGCGATTAGTGTTTACAATATCTTTCAATATTTTTATTTGTAAACTATACTATGAAACAATAACTAATGTCATGAATGTGACTATTAATTATTTTAGAGATTATGATAATAAAAATTTTTGGTGACTTTTTAGTTTCTTAACATTTAATATTTAATATAATTAAGAGAAATAAATGAGTGATTTTAATTTATTTTAATCTAGAATATAAATGAGAAAAAATAAAGAAAATCCCATAAAGAGAATAAAGATAAACTTACTTCTTGACCAAAGAAAAATGTCATATCTTTTCTTTTATTCCTAACTTTATTATTATCAGTAGATTGTATATTTAAAAAAAAATAAAAGAAATTATATAACGAAATATCAATAAATTTTTATTTTAGCAGTAAAATATTCAATTGAAGAGTATTTCATGTTTTCCTTTGATACAGAGTGTAAATTTATGTTATAAAGTCTTGTTTTTGGAGAATACATATCTTATTTTTGGAGAAATAATTAATTAAAAATTCTAAAATAAACAACAATAAGTATATATACTCATATATATTTCTTAATCATTCAAACTTCTACTTTTTGAATGGGTTCAATTTTTAATCACAATCTTTTTAATTGGCTGACATAGTTTAATGTTAGGTTATGAGATGAATTTTTTTTTAAGAAAACATTTCAGTTGGTTGATATTTTAAGAAAACATGCTCAATTGAGGCATTTAATGGGTTGTATGGTTGATTAAGCAGATAAGAGGTTGATATTTAAGAAAACATACTCAATTGAGGCGTTTAATTATGAAAGTTGAAATTTAGATAAGAAAATATAATGAAAAATCAAGAGGATTAAAATTAAATAAATGTGAGCTTTAGTGATATACCAAATAATTTAAATTAGAGAGAATTGAACAAAAAGAAGAAAAGTGTTGTATTACTTCTAAGTGGTTTATGTGTTTCATTGCTTTCAATAATAACCTTAAAGTTCTTGATGTCAAATAATAAACCTTCATTTAGAATTTTCTTCAATCTGTACACCAGATTTTTTGTTATTTCAGCATGCATTAAATCGATCTAGCCAAATAAAAACCTTAGTGACTATTCAAAGACATAATAAAAAATTTACAATTAATTAAAATGAAGCCAAAATACCTTCTAGTATAAAAATCATATCCAAAGTAATAAACTCAACTCACTATTTCTCTCGGTACTAAAAGATTCTCACATTCTAAAAACTCCCTCACAAGTCAATCGTTTCTACTACAATTAGTAAATCAAGAAAGGATTAAAAAAGCATGTGTTGCATAGGTAAAAAGAAATTGCAGAAAAATATAATATTTAGAAGGGACCAAAAAAAAAAATCAAAAACAAATAAACAAAAAAAAACATGTGACCTTTAAAATGCATGTTGCACATTTGGTCTAGTGAGAAAATTCAAACAAAAAGTAGTAAGCAGAAACACAAAGCTTAAGCAAATATTAACCTAAAAGGCCATATTGTTGCTTAAACTTGATTTGTACAACTTTATCTTTATATATGCAAAGGAAGGTGGAAATGAACATTGTAGTAATATTGAAGAATTTTCAGATTATGCACTATCTCATTCCAATAGAGTATTATATATCCACCATAAGAGACCTTCCACATTACTAACTCCTCTAACTCTTCCTCATTCTTAAAATTATTATATAATTAATAGAGTTAAATAGAGTGGCTTTTGAATTTTTTTTAAACACATAAATATTTAAATGGAGAAAAAACTTAATTAATGTCAAAAAAACCACAAAAAAATAAATAGAATTAGAAGCCTCTAATGCATACCACATAGGATGGACTAACATTCTCTTTTATATATATATATATATATTGATTTTTTGGATTGTCTTTATTCAATTTTTTTTTTGTTTTCCAAGGTATCCCTACAGCCGGCAGTCGTGAGACTAATCCTCCGTTCTTCGATCAGTGCATTTTACGGTAGGAAACTGGCCATAGAGTTTGCTCCATGTATTTATTCAATTTTGATGTGCCAAATTTGCAAAGCACTAGGAGAATGTGAAGCAAACTATATATGCCTTTTGGCCTGTCAAAAGCAATTTTGTAGTCTGACAGAGCAGTAACCACTAACCAATGAAGCCAACTTATATATGTGTAGTCTTCATTCAATTTATGCTATATCATGCATCTTCCTAATGATGTTGCTTGCTCCAAAAAGAAAAAAACTAATCTGAAAATTAGTACTAGAATTATTACTTGATGATCATCTTTTCTTTCTCTTATTTTATTTAAAAATTCTTTTGGGAGAGAAACTACAAAAGTATGATAATTAAAAATAATAGTGTATGAAGCAAAATATATTGACGAGTGAAGGTAGGGACAAAGCATTTCGATTATGATTTGATAATAGTACAGATAACTTTGGCCAGGGCTTCTATTTATATTTGCTATTTTAGCTATCATTTACTATGGTTCTTCAGTCATCAAACAAGAAGTAAATTACAAAGTTAAACAACACAAGAAATTTTACAATGAAAAATTTCGTGCTCGAAGGAATGAAAAAACACGACTTATCTATATTGTATGATTTTTCTCATACTCAACTAAAATTCGAGAAAATTTTAGGATATAACTCTATAACCAAAGGGACTAACTCTAGTACCTTATGCTCCTACCATCAATCAGATTATATAACAACTCATTTTCAAGACTACACTCTTTTTTGTCTACAAATTAAGTAAACTCTTAAACTTGAGTACTTCGATCCCCAATTACAAAGTTTTTATCAAAAAAATTGGAACAATTGAAGACCAACGAAACACTAAACAATTACTAAGAACTTAACAATTTCAATTCGTCTTTAAGAACATGCTCTTTAGTTGTTTAGCTTGAATCCTTAAAAGCACCTTCTTGTTATGAATATTAATTGTCTTAGATAATCTTTTGTAATTTTGTGCAATAGCTTGAGAAACAATAACATCAATATGGTGCTTTTTCTAGGAGTAGTAACAGATTTCTCTTGACTTTTTCCTCCAAATTCCATCAAAATTTGGTTAGGTGATTCAATCTTGTATGGACTTAGATTTCTTAATTATTTCGATCTTTACATAATTTCTCCTATTTCCAAAACTCTTTCCTTTATGCAAATGCATTAATATTTCTTGTTGATCATAATTCTTTTGACTGTTGAAGAATCTTTATTAATTACCAGATCAAACGTTAGTTGGCCAGGGAAATCATTCCATAGATTTAACTTCATCTCAGGAAAAAACAAGAAAACTACATCTTACAGTTGATGCAACATATTTTTTGTTCGGTTCAATTAGTGTGAATGGAAGATGGAGGGACACAACCCTTTGAGGAAAAGACACATTGTTTTGAAAAAGGAGTGACTGTTCGGATAGTTGTGTCTGTTCAGAAAAAAGATACAATGTTTAAAATGAACATACATGACTCTTCCAAAGGATACAAATTTTTGGATGAACCATTGCCACTTTTCGGAAGGGGCACTTTATGGCTATATAAACCTGTATTTTTTTTTCACAGGTTAAGTATGAAAATTTTCTACATAAGAAAAGTATTTTCTTACTTCTAAAAACTCAGTGTGATCATCTCTCGTTGAGTGAGTTTGAAGAAAACCAGAAAGTTTGAGGTACCGCTATATTTTAGTTGTGAAGCCATTTTATTCTGGGAGGAAAATTCTGCAACCTCGGATACTTGAGGGGAATTATTTCCTTAAGGACGTGAATTCGGAGGACTTGGCTTTTTTCTGCTTCATTTATTTTTCTTTAAGAAACTGAAAACATACTTCTTTGAAAGTTCATTTTGATATTGTGTTGAAAGTATTGGACAACTTCATAAGTGTTCTTGATTTATTCTTGAAGTTGTGTTAAATTAGTGTTGTGAAAAGATAGATTTTTGTGTACCCGTAAAACAACAATCTTAAGGAAATAATTTACTAATCTGTATTATTTCTTTTGCTGTTTTTTTCAGTAAATAGTTGAACTTCATATTGATAGTTCTTCAACTTTTTGAACTTGTGTTTGAAATTCTTGAAACTTCATTTTTATAGTTCATATGTTGGTTGAAGTTCTTAACATTTTGTTTTGCTATTTTCCAGAAAATAGTATGAACTTCATTTTGTTGATGTTCATAAGTTGGGTTGAACTTATTGTTAAAAGTTCAAAGTGGTAAATACAGAGTTAAAACTTCATTTGATTGTTCATATGTTAATTTGAACATGTGTTTGAAGTTATTATTGAAAAATACAGACTTTATCAAAACTGAGAAAAATAACAACATTAAGGAAAGTATAAAAATATTTATTTTTGTGCTTGTTTGGTGAAAGAAAAAAATTTATCAACATTTATAAATCAAGTATTTGGTTACTCTGTATTGAGTTTGATTTTGTGGAGTCTAAAATCTTTTGATTTCTATTCCCTCGATTAGAAGAATATAAAAAATTCATCTAGAAATTAGTATGAGAATTTAGTTCGAAGAATATAAAAACTTCACCGATTCGTTAAGATCTCTGTATTGGTTTCTGGAGTTTAACATCTTGAAATTTCACTCTATTTGAATTTGATTATGATTTGAAGTCATAAAAACTTCGTCAAGTTTCATAGTTCATTCGGTTGATGATTTGAAGATATAAAAACTTCATCATTGACTAGAAACAAGTTGGATAAAAATTAAATTTTTATTGTTGGTATTTTGAAATACTAAAGAGTATGTCAAAGATTGCTAAAAAAATTACGAATGAAAATGAACAATAAATTGATTTGATTATGAATGGTGTTGTCCCAATGACTACCAATATTGCGTCATTAAGTCGCTTAGGTATTGCTCTAGTAATGAAAACGACAGAGAAATAGAAAAATCTTTTGGTGTGAACTTCAAAGAATTGCAGCAAATGATGTCATTTTGACTGGCCAAACTTGTAATGCAAATGTTCAAAAGTATAGATCCTCATATTCTTACCTACTTCTAATAATAATAATAATAATAATTGGAAATCAATTGTCTAATTTGAAAGAACTTATGTGTCATTTCTAAGATAAACGATGATAATGAGTTGAATGAAAAATCATTAATGATGGTTGCAAAATCATGTTAAGGATGATTCTACAAAATATCAAATGTCAAGAAGATGAAGAAGTCTTCTGGACAAGAAAAGAGATTAGATAAATATGTTGTAAATAACTAAAAAGATTAAAAATTTATGTGATATGATCACTGTAAGCAAAGAAGGGAAACTTTTCCTAAAACATCCTGTAGCCTTTTATTCATAAGTAGGGCGCGCAACACTCCTATGCACAAGACTCTAGTAGATGTAGCTTTCAGACTTCCTAGGACACTGTTGAACCTTAGGCTCTGATACTATGTTTGTAACACCCCGAGCATGTGCCCCGAATGCTATACGGTGCTCACAATCCCAAAAGACTACAAGCTAACCCATAACTGGTACCTGCTGCAATAACTGTGTAATAAATACTGTAATGATTATAGAAATAGGAATAAACATATACCATAAGGTTCAAATCTACCAAATAAATCTGAATGCGGTATCAAAATACCAAAACTAAATATAAGTACTGAACAACTGTCTGAAAATACTTTAGTCTGAAAAGCCTCTAAAACTGTCTGAACTGTGGAGTTGATGGGACAAGCCCCCAACTAACTCCGACTATTGATACTGAAATTGAAATAATATAAATTATAAGTATGTCCTAAAACTATGAGGACTCACCACTACTCTGACTACTGAAAGTATGATCTACTAAGAATGCTCAGGAACCTCTGCGTCGGAACCTATAATATAAGATATCATATAGCAAAAAAATGCACGCGTCAGTACTTTGAATATACTGATATGCTCAGTGAGGTAGGCTGAAATGCATGGGTACATATGCATGAACAATACTAACTGAATAACATGAGTATGACTGAATGAGAGTACATGTATGAATACGAAAACTATTACTGAAAACATAATAGTACTGGATACTGAATCTGAATACGGTTAAATTGAGGTCTGAGTTTAATGATACTATATTATTAATAACTAGATGACTGTATCTGAAAGTCCTAAATTCTGTGGAACTATACTGAGTTCCGTACTAAACTAAATTAAGCGACTATAACTGATATTCCTAAATCTGTAGAACTGGACTGAGTGCTATACTTGATAACGCTCAATCTACAGCTCTCGTAGGAGTGTAAAGCGGTCGTTAGCAAATATAGAACCCAACCTGGGTTGGGTGTCGATCCCACAGGGAATAGCTTGGCCAACAAGTAAGCAAAATTACTAAACTTTTAGTGCAAGTCTCGTAATGAGGGGGGATTGTAATGTGTAACCAAAACAATAAAGTAAAAGCTGAAAATAGCAAAGTAAAGAGAGAAAGATTGTTACGTAAGTTGTAAACAATGAGAATTGAAGCGTTGGGGTTATGTCCACCTTCTGAGGTATACGTCTCTATCGGCTATGAGTGTGTAGAGTCTTGACATGCAATTGCTTATAGAGAATTGTAGTCGATGGTAAATCCAAGCGTCTCTCGACCTGAACAAGGACTATTTCACTTTAACTCTCTCGATCTTAAAGCGTGTCTAACGGTACGAATTCTCCAAGAGGTTAGTCCAGTTACGGCACTAGCTTTTTAATAGGAAAGGGTGTCCTACTACCTTGACATTATCTCTTTTCCAGACAAATAACCTTTCTCTCGAACAAGTTAAATGTTAGACTGGCGTTATTCTTGCGTTTGCAACCGCAAAGAATGTAGATTAAGATGAAGAGCGTAATGATATAAGCAATATACGTGTCTTGAACTCACAAACTCACAGCTATAGATAGTAACTCATTCGGCTTCCATAACCCCAACCAAGAGGTTTAGTTACCCATGAATGCGAAGGACATCACGATTTGCATGGTTGATGGCGTGAGAAATAGGTGATAGGCGTGTGGTTTTGGTGATTCCGTAGCAAGTAACGATTCTCTTGTTGTGGATTAGATGAATAGAAGAATAGATTAGAAGTGTTTGTAGATGAGGAAGATAAGAAGAATGGAGGAAAATTAATAGTTGAATTGATAAGTGAAGAAGTGAAGAATTCAGAATTAAGAATGTCTTAAAATCTCTAGCATGATAGGGTATTTATAATACTCCTATCCTACTCCTACTAAGCTAATGAAATAAATAACCAAATCCTAATATACTAATGAAATCCTTGACCCAAATGTACTAGGGTAAGGTTACAATATCATAATCCAAATAGATTAGTGAAACACATAACCTAATTGCACTAGGTTAATGTATCTTGGTAAAAATCCAGCTTTGTGTCTGTAAGTCCCCAAAGTCTTCAGAATTGCTGTTTTAGCCCGGGACAGATTTTCCATGCAGCAGATTTGGTCCTTTAGGCGTCCAGCTCCTTTCCACTTCGTTTGTGAGCTTTCTTTTGCGTCAAGTAAGCCATAAAATGCTGTATTTTGCATCATTTATACCTGAAACTTTACTAATCATGTTTGTTAGCTCATTTATAGGAAAAAGGACTAAAAGTGCATGAAATAGATAATTAGTTCTCAAAACTAGGCTAAAATATGGGCAAAATATATTGATATAGGCACGTAAATTCGCCTATCATCAACACCCCACACTTAGAGCTTTGTTCGTCCTCGAACAACATATCATGTCCTTCTAAGCATCGACTTAAGGTTTTTACAGCAACAACACAAAACATTTATCAAGACAAGCACAACAATTATCAACAAAGAGTAGCTTTCTGATTATAAGTAGAAACAATTTAACCTCAAGCATAGACTCGTGATGGTGATCAACTCGCATGCAAACGTTAAGGTACATAGAATCATATACAACTATCCAAGACTCATCAACCATGTGTGTCTCACAATATAGTACCCATAATCACTCACAAGTAAAGCATATTTTTCAAACATGGGTATCAAAATATCCTTGCACTCACTCTCACAAAGAATTCATATGTAGCAACTAATGACCATAAGCTTGCCCTTAATGTAGTACTCCACTAAATGTCAGAATGTTAAGATTAGGATCAAGTAGGTTTTTTGACGGTTGTAATGTAGGCTAAGGGACGGGTAGGATCAGCTATTTTGGCCAGAAATAGTGACTAAGTTCCTAAGCGCTTTAATACATCACTTTGTATCATTGACACTTTTTTCTTTCAACCTTTCTTTATTTTATTCTTCCACCCTTGTTCTCATCTATTGTTTTTCAATTTTAAGCACAACTCACTTTTCAGCTTTCTTTTCCTTTTTCTTTTCACAACATACCTCTTATGATAGCACTTTCTTTTTCATAACACATTCAAGCACCATTACAATTTAAAGCATCATACTCACCCAATTTCCTCTGATGTTGTCACATAACTTTTTCACTTTAAAGCACTTAGGAATTTGGATCAAATTACGGTCTTGAAAAAAAATGGATTAGGCTTACATACAAGGTTGTCAAAGAAATAGGCTAAAGGCTCAAAAGGATTTAACTAGGATGATTTACATGGGTAGGAAAAACTGAAGGTAAATAAATATAGGTTGCCAAAGAAATGCCTAAATCATATCCTAAACTTACATTCCTTATTTTCGCTTTGCATACATATCAGGCAAGTTCTAGCATCAGCCACAAGCATAGAATATACTATTATCTCGCACACACAAGGCACATGGTCGACTTGATTGGAAGTAATATAGACTCTTGACCCAACAATTGAAGGAATTGAATCACACAATATCACATAATAAGTCACAACTAGAGCCTAAACATCTCAATAGTCATAATTGTAGCACATACTCTTGTTCTAATCTCATGCTGCCTATCAAAATAATTTTATGCGTAGCTTGAAAAATTTGACTCCTAAAAAATTAAAAAACGTTTGAACGAAAAAAAAAAAAAAACAAAGTAAACAAGCAAACATACAAACATAGGTGCAAGCAAGGAAGTATAGCATGCGGATTCTGCCACCCCACACTTAGACGGGACACTGCCCTCAGTGGAAAATAAATGCGAAGAACCTGGTTAGTCGGACTCTTCATCAATGTCGGGGGTCATACCCCCTTCGTCTGAATCATCATAAGAGTCGTCGTCAGAGTTCTCCTCCTCATCAGAATCAGGCAAACGTCTATCATCATCAGTTGGCACGTTATCGTCCAGAGGTTCCTCAAAATATACGCCCACTCCATACATCTCCCGGGTATGCCTGTTCATTGGGTAGTCGTGGTCCAGCTGTTGGAGCTCTTCAGCAGTTGGAATACGTCCACCACTCATCATAGTGAATCGTGTCATGCCATAGAGATGACGGAAGAAACTCTCATCATGAGCATGTCTCTCCGCAGTAGTAAGGTTGACTCCATGAGTTGTTTCAGCATCTTTGACCTTTGTGAGGTCAACCTTCTTTGGGTTATGTGGGAGTTTGTGGTCAGCTGGTTCCTCTTCTATATCCTCCTTCCGCAACATTGCTGTCAACAAATTGCCGAATGTGAAATAGGACCTTCGGTGGAGTCTGGCCTTCCTCATGGTAGATCGAATAATTGCCCCAAAGTTGATAGGGACATTCGTCATCAACGCATAAACCAAACACACTCTATCTCTTGATATCTTGGTGTATTGCGTCCCAGGAATAAGGCATGAGTTGACAATGCGCATCCAGATTCTTGCTTCCCTATTTAGTGGAGCATAGGGGAAGGTGTTGTGACGGCCTGTTTCCTTATGTCTGCCCCATCTTGCCATTGATCTGCTTCCACAAAGCGTGTGTCTTATCGCTCTGTAAGGAGGCCTGCTGTACAGCTCTTTGTATGGTGCAGGGTCGACCGAAGGTAGGCCAAGAAAAGAGTTGATCCAATCCGCTGTAAGCTGTAACACTTGGCCCCGAGTTTTGACTTCGTTGCCTGTTGTGTTTGGCGACCAGTTGGCATAAAATTCTCTTGTCAAGTCAAGATTGCACTCTCCCATGTCGCGGAAGATGAAATCTAGCTTCAAAGCCATTATTTTAGCCAACATTTGCGGCTCCTTCTTTGCTAAGGTCTCCTTGTTGATCAAGTCGACGTGCACATATTTCTTTTCTTTGTTGCTGCTGTACCATGCTTTGGCTTCTTCCTCAAGAACCCATTTTATTCTGAACATTCTGCGTGGTAGGTGCGCTGAGGATGATTCTCCTTGGTCTTTTCGACTTCTCTTTTTGCCCTTTTGGGACGTGGTAGCCATTTCCTTGCCTTGCCTTGCCTTAGGTGCCATTGTACCTGAGACTAGAAATAATGTAAGTTGCAGCACAATCTCACTTTATACAATCTATATGCAAGCACTAGGGGTACCACCCCACACTTAATCTTGTTAGCACAAATCAGTGAAGTGAAAGTGGTCGAGTACTCAGATTTCGTCGACATACGTTTTAGGATTGTATTCCGACAAGAAAATCAGCATTACATCACTTATTTGCAGCCATTGGCCTACTTTCATGGTAGATATAGAACCACTACAACAAGCACAATTTCCTAAGTCGATAGGTACTATAACCTTATCCCGATGACCGGGATATTTTATCATGTAAGTATCCAAACAACCATCTTAAGCAATATTCATAGCCATATCAATTCAGCAATTATCATAACAATGCTATCAAAACAAAATTCAAGTCGGAAACAAGTCAAGAATTCCCTACGTATATATTCAATCACACGATATTGCAACAACTATCCAAACACATGAACATTACCACCTATCTCACATGATTTAGCAAAATATAATAAGCATAGCAACGTAGTACTTACGATAAATAGATGAAGAATAAGAGAGTACGTACTTGCTTGAAGATTGTGGAGAAGTTGTTGTGAATTGGAAGAACAAAGGAAGAAAATTTTGAGAGGATTTGGAGTGATATGCGGCGCCTTTAGGGTTGTTTCTAATGTGGTTGTGTTATAAAACCAAGTCCCCTTTATATAGGAAGAGTATGGGTCGGGTTATGACCCATTTACAATCGGATTTGGGGACAAAATCACCACATATGCGGCGCATATCACTCGGCATATCAATGACATATGCGGCGCATTGTCCATGGCATAATGGGACATATGCGCCGCATAGTCTATGGCATTTCTAGACATATGCGCCGCATAGTCTATGGAATTTGGTCTCAGTATCTCAAATGCCATAGCATAGGCGGCGTATAGTCAAAAGCATACCTAGGAATAGGCGGCGCATAGTGTATAGCACACTAGATTCCGAGTCCTTAGGCTATAGAATAGGTTGTGCATCGTTCGTGGCCTATTTTTACCAAGGCCTAGCCTTCCTCGAAGCCTATTATGACGTGAGAAAGACTCAATTCATAGCCTTATGCATCACCATTCCTAACTTACCGACTTTACCATACAATGCGACCAAATCGTCAATTGAAATCAATCTCCTCGTTGCATACTTCTTGCACCTATATTAGCTCAAAACAAATGAACACGATTAGTACGATGGGTTGCCTCCCACCAAGCGCCTTAGTTTTGGTCATGGAACGACTCTTATTTTTGGATTTTCATTTATCAAAAAGAAAAAAATACTAAAACGACGAAACGATAAAACGATAAAAACGATGAAATGATGAAATGATAAAACGATGGGTTGCCTCCCATCTAGCGCCTTATTTATTGTCGTGGCATGACATGGTTACCTCGAGTACTCAGACTTCGTCGAGGTAAGTGATGGATCGTTTTTTGAAAGGATTTAGACGATAATGAGGCTTACCTGTGGGCATGCGATCTTCTTCAAGATGGCTCCTACGTTTCTCCGGAGAGTCACCAATTATATCATCAATAGTCCAACCCATAGCTCTCTTGTATCTCTTCAGAGCAGAGATGAGATCCTCTACGTGCTGTTCACTTAAATCATCTGCTCTCTCCGGAAGTATATTTCTACTTTCCAAGAACACATACCTTAGATAATCGGGGAGCTCTTGCGTTTCTAGCATTGGTGGCTCGTGAATGGGAGTCTTCGCTGTTAGTTGATTCTTGAGATCACATTCTGGTTGCTTAGGAGTATAAGGCTCTATTTCTGTTAGAGCACTCATAAGTTCTTCATAACCTTCATTATCTTCATGCTCAACTTTCAGTGGCACAACAGACAATGGCTCAACACTAGGCTGTTTCTCTATAGATAATGCTTTCGTATCCTCATGATGAACATCAGCTACATATAACTCATTCATATCGCTGGGTTGCTTCATTGTTTTGCATATATCAAACCGTACCACTTCGTCATTAATTCGAAACAAAAGCTCATTATCTTTCATGTCAATAAGCACACTTCCAGTTGCAAGGAAAGGACGTCCCAAGATTATGGGAACTTCAGAATCCTCCTTACAATCCAGAATAACGAAGTCGGCAGGAAAGATGAATGAAGAAAGTTTCACCAACACATCATTCAAGATACCCACAGGTCTTTTTACCGACCTATCAGCCATCACGAGCCTTATATTGGTTGGTGTCGGATCGCCTAGCCCCAACTTCTTGTAGATGGATAGTGGCATCAAATTAATGCTAGCACCTAGATCGCACAATGCTTTGTCAAAGTTCAAAGATCCGATGGTGCAAGGAATAGTGAAAGCTCCGGGGTCGTCCTTCTTCTGAACTATCGATCGGGTAGCAATTGCACTACAATGATGCACATCATCTTTCAGCTCATAACTTGCTGCCCTCTTCTTAGTCAAAAGATCTTTCATAAACTTCGCATACCCAGGCATTTGTTCAAGTGCCTTTACCAATGGGACATTAATGGTCAGCTGCTTGAGCATAGTCATGAATTTGCTGAACTTAGTGTCATCGGACGCCTTCTTCAATCTTTGTGGAAAAGGTGGTGATGGGTATGGAAGTGTTCTCTCCATGGCTTTCTTCTCCTCTTGCTTCCTTTTATCATTTTTTTCAGGCTGCACATCACTAGGTAAAACATCCTTGATGTTTGAAGTAGTTGTTGCGGCTTCTTCTCTTGTAACGTCACTAGGTGTGGCATCAATGTCTGCTGCTACGTCAACCACTTGCTTGCCTTTTGCTGAAGTTTCCAGCACCTTACCACTCCTGGTAGTGATGGCCATGCATGACCCATCATTCCTTGGGTTTTGGACTGTATCGCTCGGTAAGGTGCCAGCCTTTCTTTGATTGAATGCTGCTGAAAGTTGGCTTAATTGTTGCTCTATTTGCTTGATAGAAGTGGAATGAGAATCAACTAGTTGCTTCATGGAGGCTAAATCGTCAATTACCTCCTTAACTCCTGCGCTCGTTGCTTCCACTCCTTTCAATAACTTAGCCATCATGTCTTCCATAGAATTAGATGTGGTGGTATCACGTCTACCAGGGGGAACGTACAAACCACTATTTTCATTATTTTTCTTCCAACTACCTTGGTCTTTACCTCCAGATTTATCATAATAGTTCTGACCTTGGTTTCCTTGGGCATTCCCTCGGAAACCCCCCTGATTGTTCAAGTAGTTGGCCTCCTCTTCCAAATCAGATTCGTCTCTTCCTTTCAGCGCCACAGCTTTCACTTTTTTGGTCTTCCCTGATAATAAGTGCTTTGTCAGAAGATCCAATTGTGTTTTCATGTGCGCCATGTCTTGCTCACGTTCTTCTTCTCTTCTTCGTTGGTCTGCAGTCATGCCAATAGATAAAGTGGGGCTTGCTACCTCAGAATCCCTGGTATGCCAAGCTCTACTTTGTTTCGTCATACGATCTAGCATATTGCTTGCTTGACCAAAGGTGAGGTCCATAAAAGATCCTCCAGCCGCATTATCAACCACTGGCTTAGTCACCGAATTCAAAGCTCTGTATAATATCTCCATCAAGTGGTCATTGGTCATATGGTGATTTGGGCACCGCATAAGCTTCGTCTTGAACCTCTCCCATGTTTCGTGGAGGGCTTCAGTTGGAAGCTGCCGAAAATTGCTGATTTCATCTCTTAATTGTGCTCTTTTGGATGGCGGAAAGAATCTTTCTAGGAAAGTGTCTTTCAATTGCCTCCAATTTGTCATAGAATCAGGAGTCAGCCCATTCAACCATAGAGTTGCCTCCCCAGACAGAGACAATGGAAATAAGCGCAGTCGAATTGCATTCTGTCCAACGCCAGGATTGTCGAATGACTTGCATGTAGAAATAAAGTTGATCAGATGCATATTCGGATCATCACCTGCTAGTCCACCAAATAATCCCTTGAGTTGCAAAAGTTGAATCATGGCGCTAGTGATATTAAACTTTGCTTCGGGTGCCAATGGCGGGAGAATAATAGCTCCGGTGGCACCAGGTCCATCCAGATCGTCCTCATCGTCATCAAACAGTATTTTCATAGCTCGGCGTTCAGGCCTAAACCTGGCTTGACGATCTCTTCTCTGCATGGGTGCCGCCATCTCAGCGGTACACCGTGGGTTTAGTAGCTCTTCATCGCCCAGGTCCTCATAATCAGGATTTGTTGCACGGCCTGGGTTATAAATATTTTGTTGATGCACTTGAGCAGCTATCCTTTCAATTTCACGTTGTGCATACATTGATGCACTGAACAAACCTGAATAAAACAAAAACAACAACTAAAAGTAAAAGTACGAGAATCTTTGACCAAAGAGTCTAGTAATTATCACGAACTTGATTGACACTCGTATTCCCCGGCAGCGGCGCCAATTTTTGATAACGCTCAATCTACAGCTCTCGTAGGAGTGTAAAGCAGTCGTTAGCAAATATAGAACCCAAACTGGGTTGGGTGTCGATCCCACAGGGAATAGCTTGGCCAACAAGTAAGCAAAATTACTAAACTTTTAGTGCAAGTCTCGTAATGAGGGGGGATTGTAATGTGTAACCAAAACAATAAAGTAAAAGCTGAAAATAGCAAAGTAAAGAGAGAAAGATTGTTACGTAAGTTGTAAACAATGAGAATTGAAGCGTTGGGGTTATGTCCACCTTCTGAGGTATACGTCTCTATCGGCTATGAGTGTGTAGAGTCTTGACATGCAATTGCTTATAGAGAATTGTAGTCGATGGTAAATCCAAGCGTCTCTCGACCTGAACAAGGACTATTTCACTTTAACTCTCTCGAGCTTAAAGCGTGTCTAACGGTACGAATTCTCCAAGAGGTTAGTCCAGTTACGGCACTAGCTTTTTAATAGGAAAGGGTGTCCTACTACCTTGACATTATCTCTTTTCCAGACAAATAACCTTTCTCTCGAACAAGTTAAATGTTAGACTGGCGTTATTCTTGCGTTTGCAACCGCAAAGAATGTAGATTAATATGAAGAGCGTAATGATATAAGCAATATACGTGTCTTGAACTCACAAACTCACAGCTATAGATAGTAACTCATTCGGCTTCCATAACCCCAACCAAGAGGTTTAGTTACCCATGAATGCGAAGGACATCACGATTTGCATGGTTGATGGCGTGAGAAATAGGTGATAGGCGTGTGGTTTTGGTGATTCCGTAGCAAGTAACGATTCTCTTGTTGTGGAATAGATGAATAGAAGAATAGATTAGAAGTGTTTGTAGATGAGGAAGATGAGAAGAATGGAGGAAAATTAATAGTTGAATTGATAAGTGAAGAAGTGAAGAATTCAGAATTAAGAATGTCTTAAAATCTCTAGCATGATAGGGTATTTATAATACTCCTATCCTACTCCTACTAAGCTAATGAAATAAATAACCAAATCCTAATATACTAATGAAATCCTTGACCCAAATGTACTAGGGTAAGGTTACAATATCATAATCCAAATAGATTAGTGAAACACATAACCTAATTGCACTAGGTTAATGTATCTTGGTAAAAATCCAGCTTTGTGTCTGTAAGTCCCCAAAGTCTTCAGAATTGCTGTTTTAGCCCGGGACAGATTTTCCATGCAGCAGATTTGGTCCTTTAGGCGTCCAGCTCCTTTCCACTTCGTTTGTGAGCTTTCTTTTGCGTCAAGTAAGCCATAAAATGCTGTATTTTGCATCATTTATACCTGAAACTTTACTAATCATGTTTGTTAGCTCATTTATAGGAAAAAGGACTAAAAGTGCATGAAATAGATAATTAGTTCTCAAAACTAGGCTAAAATATGGGCAAAATATATTGATATAGGCACGTAAATTCGCCTATCATCAATACTGAGACTGAATCTGAAACTGAAACTGTATGAGGTAATCATCTCACCAACATGCCACTCTTTGAACTGATTGGGGTCCAACTTGTAACCCCAGCTAGAAGGCTGTCAATACTTTACCACGGGTAGAGACAAGTTGTGAGTTAACCCTCTCTAACAGAAAGCTCTATTTCCCACCCTCGCTGGCAGGATAACTCGAATGAGATGTATCAATCCTCATAATATCTGGCAGGAAGATATTTCAACCTATGTTGGCTACGTAGTTTTTCAAAATAGGGATTACTACTTGTGGTCAAATCCTCTGCTGACAGGAATGCCCCCTATCACTGGGTTCGCTCGGTGATTAGTCCTATTCCCAACTAAATGGACATTGAACTGATTTCTGTTCTATACTAGGATGGACTGAACTGTTACTGATATTAGTATTTGACTGAACTGAATAGAGTTCACTGAGTTCCGTGGACTGATGGAATACTACTTTACTCTATTAACTGACTGAGCACCAAGTGCTACTGAGGTCTACATTGAGTACTGTGACTAAATTATGAACAGTACGGAGGTTTCCTGAGTTCTGTAACTGACTGAGAATACTACTGATCGTGATGTGACTTGATATTGTTCTATGACTGACCATGGCTCTAGGTAATCAGCTAAATTGTTGGGAATAAATACCCCTAGGACTCGATAGCATAAATTAAGAGACATGGCACAAACTTGCAATATACAAGCTAAGTACTGGATCATTATTCATTCATTTGGGCTTTTTAAAAAACATTTGCATTACATGAACTGGAATACATATTTAAATGACATACTTTCACTATTCAACTTACAGGCTAAATTCATCAATCACTTGAAAGGCATAAAACATGCACATAATACTAATCAACACGTGAGCACACAATTCCAACTACCAAATTCACAATTTGAAGGATTTAGCATGATTTCATAGGATACCACATATAAATCAATTTACCCCATATGAAACTTATCATAAAACATGTATTTGAAATTTGACTTAATCAATATAAACATGAATATTATCAAACCCAACATGGAATTCATGAAATCCTTAAACATGAAGTTTAAAAATGGTTTCTTGGACTCTAAGGGTTAAAAGGGACCCTTGGATTAACACTTCACATACCTTAGTTGAAGAATTTCTGAAAGTTAATGGTGAGTTCTTGAGTTCTTGATTTGAAATTTGAACAACTAGGGTTCTTGTTCTTGAGCAATTTATGAAAGAATAAATATAATTTCTCTCCAAAGGGTTTAATTTTGTGTTTTGGGGGCTGAAGGGCATGGGAAAAAGACTTAATTAACCTTGAGGACGTAACCTTTTAATGCCTGTAAACTATGTTACTGATGCGTAGGCCGATGCGCTGTGTCGTTACCATCAACGCAATAGCCAATGCGCCGCATCAAGTCTGTATCAGTTCACTGGAATTTGCACTGAAGCTGGGGAAAAACTATCTTATCAACGCGATGCGTCAAGATTGCGTCGACCACCTATTTTAGGCACTCAAACATGATCTAAACTAAGTTCAAAAATTCAAAAACTTGTCTGGGAACATCTATTGACCTTCCTGATCATGAATTAACTCAAATATCATCATTTAATGGACATAAAGGTCTCAAAATAATATTTCCAACTTTTGACGGCTAAAATGGCACTAAGTCTTAATACTCAGCTAATATATTCTAAGTGTGGGACCCCTTAACAAGCTTAAAGGACTGAATCAAGGTAGAAATTTTGCAACGTGTTACATAACCTTACGCTCGAGTCGTTCGCATTATCAAATATATTTCCAATATTTAACAATGTTTGTAAAAAAAAAAGGCAAAGTTATTAATATTTTGTTTGACAAAGTCAAAAAATAAAGATGTGTTGAAGACACATACCATCCGCACGAATCTCAAGAGCAAAAAACAAATGCAAATAATTGAACTTATTGTCCTTCTCCGTTTCTCGTGTAGCTTCTTCCACCTTATGGTTCCGCCATAGAACCTTAATCGAAGTCATATACTTGGTTCACAAACGATGAACCTGCCTATCCAAGATCTCAACCTTCATAAGACAGAGAGTCTGAGATACCCAACCCTTCTAAAGGAACAATTGAAGAAGGATCACCAAGACACTTCCTCAATATGGAGACAAGAAATACCAGATGAATGAATTTCAAACTAGAGGGAAACTCCTATTCGTAAGAAATATTTCCAACCCTCAACAAAACCACATAAGGACCAATATACCAGGAATTGAACTTCCCCTTTTTGCAAAACCGCATTACTCCCTTCATAGGAGATACCTTGAGGTATACCTTATCCCCAACCTCAAACTCCAAGTTTTTATGCCTTACATCCACATAGGACCTTTTGTGACTTTGGGCAGCCTTAAGCCTATCCCAAATAACCTTCACATTTTCGATAGCTTGATAAACAAAATTAAGATGAAGTATATCCGTCTCACCAAGCTTGAACCAACTAATAGGAGATCTAAACCTCCTACCATAAAATGCCTCAAAAGGGGCCATGCCAATACTAGAATTATAGCTATTGTTGTAAGCAAACTCCGCCAAAATTAGATGCTCACCACAATGCCACAATAATCAATCATACATGCCCGAAGTATATCCTCCAATATTTGAAAAGTTCTTTCTACTTGTACATCCATCTGAGGATGAAATGCATTACTCAAATTCACCTTTGTACCCAATCCCTTTTGTAATAAGATGAGAACTGTGTACCACGCTTTATGATAATTGAAATAGGTACTCCATGTAGCTTTACTATCTATTGAAGATATAACTTTGCATAATCCTCCACCGAGAAAGTAGTCCTCATTGGCAAAAAGTGAGAAGATTTTGTCATCCTATCCATGATAACCCAAATCAAATCATATTAATTTTGAGACCGAGGAAGATCAAAAATGACATCCATATTGATTACCTCCCATTTCCATTCGAGTAAAAAAATCTCTTGCTACAACCCACCAAGTCTCATGTGCTCAACTTTAACTTGTTGACACGCCAAACACTTGGACACAAAATCATCCACGTTCCCTTTCATTCCATTCCACCAATATATCTCCTTGAGATCATGATACATCATTGTTTAGTTTGGATGCACAATGTTGCATGATTCATGCGCTTCAGCCAAAATCCTTTTCCTCAAGTCGTCAACATCACAAATGCATAACCTTCCTTGGTACTGTAAAGTACCATCGCCAGTGATCTCAAATACCATTACCTTTTGCATACCCACATTAATCTTGATTTTCGTCAAGATAGGATCTAACACTTGCTTCTCCTTAATCTCTGCACTAAGAGATGACCAAACCACTTCCTGTACCATCACTCCACCATTCTTAGAATCTATAAGAAGAACTTGAAGATTTTCAAAGCGGTGAATATCTTTCACTAATTCCCATTTTACTTCCTACACATAAGCCAAACTTCCCATGGATAACCTTCTAAGAGCATTAGCAACCACGTTAGCCTTACCTGGGTGATAGTGAAGACTCATGTCATAGTCTTTGAGAAGCTTCAACCATCTCCTTTGCCTGAGAATCTACTCCTTCTAAGTGAGCACATACTATAAACTCTTATGATCAGAAAAGATGTCTACGTGCACTCCATACAGATAATGCCGTCATATTTTCAAAGCAAAACCCATCGCCAATAGCTCCAAATCATGAGTAGGATAATTTCTCTCAGGTACCTTCAACTACCTGGAAGCAAAGGCAATCACCTTCCCATGTGGCCTCAAAACACAACTAAGTCCCACCCTAGATGCATCATAATAAACCACAAAACCCTCACTACCCTCTGATAATGTCAAAATCGGATCCCCTCATAAGCATCTGACCAATATTATAGTGGAAACATTGTTAAAGGCATTTTATCAAACACATTAGGGGTGTAGTATTTTCCAAAACCAAAGTCCATTACCAAAGAACCACTCCCATGCAACCAATTATCATCCAACTCAAGTTGTATCTAAATATATAATCCATAAACTTCACCCGTATCCCTGGTAGAATCAAATCCTTAGAGGATTTAACATTGTCCACCATACGAGTATTGGGTACGAATCGTACCCTAGATTACGCCTCACGGTGAGACAAACGTACTCAGATCCAACCTAGCTTACCAAGTATAAGGTTAAGTAAAGAAACCAAATGATCCATATCCGACCATATGACTCGTACCATACAAGTTGTACCTATTCCAGTGACCAAAATTCATCCTACCAACCAATACTTCTCAGTATACGACTAGACCATACCGTACGTACCCTAACATATGACTCATACTCATGAGTCATATTGAGTCCAGAGACCAAAATTCTAGAAAATTTTCTAAGGTTTCAAAATCAAGGTGTTTCAATATAATACAAGTATACTAAGCAAATAAGGTAAATAAGAAGTATGCAAGACCCCACAAAGTTCTCTTGTAGTCTGAGCCTTAGAGCGTAACAAATGAAGTGTAATTCCAACATTGAAAGATTGAGGATTGACTTCCAAAGTGATAAAGTAAAGTGTTATGTATAGAATTGAATAAGCTTTCCATCGATGCCCAATTCGCTAAAATCTGACACTCGAGCGAAGAGTTAGAGCCATTTTAGTGAGATAGTGTGCCACCTGGCACTTTAACGCATCGCGGAGCCAGCCTAAATGGGAATTGTCAAATTTCCAGTGAGCCACCGTGATTCCACCACGTTGCGGTGTCTTTCTAGTTTGCAACCAAGGTGGCAATGCAATTTCCACCGCGTCGCACCAAGGCTCAGTTTCCTAATTGTCCAATTTCTGGTAAGCTAGCACGAATATGGCGTGTCGTGCCAGCACGTAAACTCGGGATTTTTCCAGTTCTAGATTTTTATTCCAAGGGCAAAAAGGGTCTTTTCTCAACCCCTATATATATACTCTTTAAGATGAGATTCAACATAATTATACCCAAATATTATTGGTTTCTCTTAATTTTCTTCAAGAACAAGACCTAGGGTTTCTAATCCAAGACCCAAGTCATCAAGATTCCTTTGTAAATCTTTTGAGAATCATATAACAAGGTATGTTAGATGTTGAATCTTGTGTTCTTTCCACCCAAGAAGTTCAAGAATCCTTTTCTAAATTTAAAGATCTTATATTTATGAGTTTTCATGATTCATGTGAATTGAAATTGAAGTTCATGTTATTACTGAGTTTTACTTCATGATTTAGACTACGAATTTCAAGAGTTGATTCTAGTATGTAATGAATTGTATGATGTTCATGATAAACCCTCTTCAAGTTACATGATATTGATGTTTTCATGATGATTAAGTATAGAATCTGTGGTATAAGCAAAGTATTCTCCCCATATGTTTGATAAAATGCTTATGTGAAGGAATTAGAGCTATTATAGAATGTTGATTAGAAATCCCCAAATTGTGTGTAAGCTCATGCATTCCAAGTGTTTGTTGAAAAGCTTTAGTGAATGAATTGTGACATGTTAGAATGAAATATCCTAATTATGTGCTCTTTAATGCATGTAAAATATCTATTGTAAGACTTTGTTGAATGGAGTATGAGTCAGTAGCATGTCTCCCTATACGATTACATGTTTATGATTTTCAAGTTCTTGAAGAGACGCTTTAATGATTGTAATGATGAATGAAAGTACATGGTCATGATTATTTAAGATGGTTATGTTTTGTTTGTATGTTATCGAGTCCTGGGGTAATTATACTCGACAATTTAGCTGTAAGTCTAGAGCCCTTGTCAGTTTTCACGATAATCTCAGTCAAGTCACGATTCTTAGAACTCAGTCAGTTACAGAACTTAAGAAATCTCAGTAGTCAAAGTATCACTAGCATTCCAGCTTCAGTTCAGTACTAAGCTCAGATCTTAGTAGTATTCAATATTCAGTTCAGACCTTAGTAGTATTCTGTCAGTCAACAGAACTAAGTAAATTCAGTCAGATCAGTTAAGAAATATGAACAGTAATAAATTCAGCTCAACCTAGTACAGTCTAAGAATTAGTTCAGTATCTATTCAATTAGGGGTAGGATTCAGCACCAAGCGAGGGCAGGGATGGCGGCTTCCCCATTATTTAGGCAGAGTCATTAGTAGCAATCCCTATACCTCCAGAACTACGTAGCTAGTGTAGGATGAGGAGTCACCTATTATATTAGGCTTTACTACCTTCTAAGAGTCACCCGTTATATTAGGCTTGGCTCCAACCAGGTGTCACCTATAATATTACACATGGCATCCTGGATTCAGAGAGAAGTGTCTTTACCCATGGCACAGTACTGAAACCCTTCCAACTAGGGAACAGGTTGGACCCCAACTAGCTAAAAGGGGTATGTCGGTTAGATGACTACTTCCCACAGTCTTAATTTTAGATTCAGTCTCAGTAATAGAAGTCAACTGAGGAGTCACCCATTATACTAGGCTTGACTACCTCTCAGAGATCACCTATTATATAGGCTTGATCTCAAATTCAGACAATCATATTCAATATCAATAGACTCAGAGATCACCTATTATATATAGGCTTGATCTCAGATTCAGACAATTATATTCATTATCAGTAGACTCAGAGATCACCCATTATATAGGTTTGATCTATGATTCAGTTTATCCAGTATTAGACATCAATACCAGTGAACTTAGAGATCACTCGTTATATATAGTCTTGATCTCAAATTTAGACAATCATATTCATTACCAGTAAACTCAGAGGTCACCCATTATATAGACTTGATCTCAGATATAATAAATCACTATCAGTATCAGCAAGATTATACATCAATCTCAATAGATTCAGCTATTTAGTAACTCAATATTAGTAAACTCAAACATCAGTACTAATAGACTTAGTCATCAGTAAGTCGGTATTCAGAAACTCGTATTCAGAGTTCGTATTCAGTATTACTACAATTCCAATTTTGGTTTGTGCATTCATGCATATGTCCTCCTTTAGTAGTTTCATGTTATTCAGATAAGTAACTGTTCATGCATAATCCCTTGCATTTAGCCTTACCTCATCTAGCATACCAGTATATTCAAAGTACAGATGCATACTTTTCTCTTGCGCTATAGTGTCTTATACCATAGGTTCTGAAGTATGACATTCAGAGCACCCTTAGCAGTCCAAGCTCAATCAGCAGTAGTAAATGTAGAAGTGAGTCCTCTTCATTCGAAGATGATCCTTATTTTATTATGGCATTAGACTCAGTTTATTTTTAGTAGAGTTAGTTGGGGACGTGGCCCATCAAATCTATAGTTCAGACAAGTTTAGAGGTTTTTAGGACAGATGTATTAGTATTCAGTTTTTAGTATTGATTATTTTAGATATTTTGAACCTTATGGCAAGTTTCCACCAATTTTTTGCATTTAGTTCAGTATATTATTTAGTGCTCAGGTACATATATTATAAAGGGGTTAGCTTGTGGTCGTCCTTCGGGATCATGAGCACCGTGTGGCGTTTCGGTTCCAAAAAATTAAGGCGTTACAAAGTACTTCCTTGAATGATTTGAATTTGAAAATAATTTTAGTTAAACAATAAAACATTAAGTACTAGACCAAAATATTCCAACCCCTTCTCATGTAGGCACAACAAATACAAGTATGACTCCAAAATACATAATCGAACCACACCTTCATGACATTTGAAATCCCTACTAACAATTGATTTTGCACACAGAAGGGAAACTACGAGTATAGAAATATGAATATAAAGGACAGTGTAAAAATATCAAACTATTTAATTAAAAGATACTACCCCAATCAAGTCAAGAGTTCACCAAAAGATATTTCAAATACATGAGAAGCAAGGAATTAAGTAGAGACATCACAATTATTCCCTATCCAATACTAATAACTTCTATATGCCAATCCACAAATCATAGCAGAAAAGTACATTTAATTATAACGATGCAATTTAACTCTAACTACCGTAGAAATTGAAAATAATGCAATAGAAAATAGTGAATAGTGAAATCAAACAAACAAAATTGAGAAAAAATAAAATTTGAATCAATCAAGTAGTAGAAATGAACTTGAAAATAGACGAAATTAAGCAAGCACACAAATTAGGGAACCAACCAATCGAAATTGAAAATAAAAATTAGGGATATCATACCTGATTAGCTATTATAGTAGCTGTGTTTTGAGAAACTAAAATTATACGAAAAAAACGATGGAAGATTATGCAGTTTGTACAGACAGATATAGAGGCGGTGGAAGTTAACAAAATAAACGTACAGTTTGTGAAAAATTAGGGAAAATTTTTTTAAGATTAACAACTATAATGAATAAGAAATGTTTTCTCTATTTTTATTAAGAGAAAACAGAGTTTTTTATTTTTTATAAAATATGACCTTTTGGCGCATTTATGTTTTATTAATTAATTATAGCCAAAATAATTTTTTTATTAAAATTTTAACATTCTCGCTCATGGCTCAAAGTATCTATAGGGACCAGTTAATAATTTTTTTAGGATCATATTTTATCCCTTCGCAATAAAATGTACAATTAGGGATCGAAAATTAATTTTATCCCAATAAATATACTTTTAGAGAAGAAATTATTAAGTCATACCTAAATGTTGGTCTTAAATAGACCTTTTTGTTGCAGTGAATCTCCAATACAAGAAGGATTCATGGTAGACCAAAACATACTACTCTCTATTGAATCTGAAGTCTAATTTTGGAGTCAAAAGTAAGGTCTCGTAGGAGTTGCTAGAATATGTGTTCCACTCACAAAAGTAAATGCGGGTGTAATATCAGCATACAAGAACAACAGTGTACTGGTAGGGTCATTTAACCAACCCAATGAGAATATGCCCATAGAACTAAGTTATAGTACATCAAGTTAATCTATGCATAACAACATAAAATTAGCTAACAAACAACAAAAAACAATGAGGAAATAACCAATAAGTCAACATATTATTACCAATTCAAGTTTAGTCAAGCTAAGGTAAAAATAAATCAGGATAATTTATTAAGTTTGAATGTATATTTTTTCAATTCACTCAAGAAACAGTCAAACTCAGATGACCCTCATACATACACTCCAAAAGTTATACAACCACCATTTAACCATGACTTGCATGGGAAAATTACCGTTCATGTAATGAACTCCTGACACAAGTGTTTGTCAACCTTGTTCCACCAAAATCCCATGAGAACATTCTAAACACCAAACATTCCATATTTAGCAAGTAAGGTAGGTCCAATCATATATCAACCAGATATTATTTGCACAGACTACACCAAACAACATGCACAAAAAGTCATATTGCAAAGTAGTTAACATGCACAAATTTCATAAAATGCAATAACATCACCTACCTCAAACTAAGCTCGTAGAACTCCTCTATGTCGAAGCTTTGCCCTTCCTTGCAATTTTCGCTTGCTCGTGGTCTGGAACATGCACATAAATACTTATTTAAAGAAATGACCTAACATATTCAAATTTGTAACACACTCTCAACTCCTTAGGTCAAATTCATGATCATTCCCTTTCCATTTTAAGGCTTTTCTATCATAATTTACCTAAACCTACTATCTCATAGTTAAAATAGTGAATTAACAGAATGGAAGGGTAAAATAACTGTTAATAAACAAAACCTATTAACTTATTGCTTGATTTCCTCCCTTGCACCTGCAATTAATAAAACTTTCCCCTTAAAACCCTCTCTGAACTCCGCAAATTAACAATTCTAATGCTTAATAATTAAACACAAGTTAACGAGCATGAATTCATTACCTTAACATAACCAAATGAAGAAATTTTGACCTATTTTTCCGAAAATCTCTCTTCCCTTTCCTCAAAATGTGTTTTTAAAAAATGAACTTTTCTGAAAAAATATTTTAATAAATTTACAATTTTCGCCACTATAGTGGTACTTGATCGCTATAGTTGTAACAACCCATCAGGTCATTTTAGGTAATAAAATTCTTTTTCCATAAATGACTCTTCTCTTAAATTTCATATAGAAATATTTTTACACTATTCATTTAACTACGATTAGTTAATTGACGGATGATTAAGGAAAAATAATTAATTTATTTGATGATTAATAGAAATATATTTTTTGTTAAAATTAAAGTGGGCCACACCCAACTCTACAATGGTCATTTACAATGATTAGAGTAATAATTAATTCGCATTTGTTTTCTCAACTTAGGAGAAGAAGAGAATTTTTTTTAAAAATAAACTGACTCATAGCAGTAGAAGAAAATTGAAAGGAGGGCTTGCAAATTTATCTTATACTTAAGGACAAAACTTAGTGGTTAACATGGGACTCGCTGTACATCTCCTATACGAAAGGAATTTCAAGAAATATTGTTATCTTCTTGAATGGAAATCTTTTACTTTTTCCAACACTTTAGAGTAAATTTAAATTTAATCGGTGGAAGTTAACACCATGAAAAAATTTATTACATGGCTGTTAGGTCTAAGAGATTATGGAGTATTATAGTGGTTTTATTATATCTTTTCATTCTGGTGTTTATGATAGTTGAGATTCATAAAGTAAGTTTTTAATCTTAAGTTACAATCTTATTAATTGAAAGTGAGATTAATTTGGTGTGTAGCAAAATTGAAACTTGACTTTTAAGTTTGGAACCTACTATTTATGGGTAAATTAATTATCATTATTATTCTTATAAAAAAAATCCATGTTTATTCTTATTGACCCGGATTTAACTTTTTAGATGATTTTTGAAGTCAAGGGTAGAACTATAGCAATATGAAGGTCTATGGACTCGTTTACTTATAAATAATACATATTTGATAGATCGAGAATATTTTGAAGCTTTGAGGAAGGAAAAAGACGAAGTCTTAAGGGTTCGTGACATGTGCTCGACTTTTGAGGTAGGCTATAGTTTAATGAGTAGAAGACTTCGTTACTTTATATTTTCATAATGTAGAATTGATGGGAGAAATTATGTCTAGGCCTGCAGGCAAGTTGAGGTGGATAAAAATATATAAATTTTCTTTAATCCTAAAAAACTATCTTCTTGATTGATTATGTTTTACTTCCATAATACTATATGGTATGTTCTTTGAAGGAAATTATATTTGGATAAGATATGCAAGTGTGTTGTCATTAAGTTATTTTAGTGATGATCCAGATGAGTTACAAAGGTATTAAGTTGTATGTATTGTGCAATACTATGATGAGAAGAATTATGCTCAAGTCAAATATTAATGAGTATGGTAATATCTAAAATATACATAACATGAATTATTATGAGAATTGTATTATGTGGAAAGAGGTAGAGATAATAATATGCTTGAATGTGCTAGTTATAGGTGGTGATGCTGAAACTCAAGTATTAGAGAAGGTAATAATATTTTAATAATTAATGAGTAATGAAGACAACAATGGTAACTTGTATGCTTAAATGTTAAATTATGATTTATTTTATTACATTCTTGTTTTGGTATTGATTAAAATAATTAATCTATTGGATGTCCATGAGAGAATAAATAGGTGATTATGATAATTTATTGAATTGTGCCGATGAGAGTATTATTTTATAATGATAAATCCTGAATTAATACCATAAATGACTTTTTGATGCTCATGATAAATTATTGAAATAATACCCATGAGAGGTCCAAATATTTATAAATGAAGAATCTTGATCCATAATGATAATGTGATTGAAAAAATATCTTGAATAAATAAGGTTTGTGATATATACATTTATATAAGTTTAAAAGTGAAAGATGAATATTTATTAAGAACAGAAAAGTTAAAAGATTGTTAGTAGCAATGTGGATGACATTAAATTTTGGTATTGCTACCGTATTGATTTCTCAAGCAAAGTGACTGGCGTTAAATTTTGGTATTGCTACCTTATTAATTTCTCAAGCAATATTCCTGATCTTAAATTTTGGCATTTCTACCTTATTATTTTCTCAAGCAATGTGAAAAATATTAAATTTTTGTATTGTTATGAAATGTCATTAAATCAGATGCCACGAGCCAGTATGGTGATAATAATAACCAAGAAACAACTAATGAAGTGATATAAAATTTTTAATCCAATTAATAATTCCAAAGAAACAATATCAAAGTTTCAATAATTGAATTAATCCTTCTTAAAAAATATCTATAAGGCTTGATAATGAGACTTCAGTTCTCTTGCATGTTTTGCTGAGATCTAAGTGACTTGTGGTTTCTTCTTGATACTATTCTTGAGATTTATTGTATGATAGTTACTTGGAAAGGTGAAACGTTGTTCTTACTTGTTATATATTGGTTTACTTATTTCATTATACTCATTACAATTGTGGCTTCCTTATATTATTAGTTATGTCCCCTTGATGTTATAAGAGGGTGATTAGTTGTTAGCCCGTTAGTGTGGTAAAAGTTGTTTATGATTACTGGGTTGATCTTATAGATATGCGTAATTGAAGTGGTAATGCAAATAAAGGGCTAATAGTGATGGTTTAATGATGGATTATGGTGATGCAATGACCCATCAGGTTAATTTCTATATTTCTAGTTATTTTCATCATTATAGAATCTCTATAGATGTCCTAAGTCATTTATAATTTGTTGAAACTGACAATTCTATTACCGGATAGTTCATTTGATTTATTGAGTCAGTTCTCTATTTTGAAATCTTCGCTGGTTTCATATCGCCATCAGATAAAAACTTTAGTTAGATGGCCTCAAATGAAAATTTTAACTATGCTAGAAGCTCCAAAATAGTAATTTTAGGCTAAGTGGACTCTTGGTTAAGGTTTTGAGGTACCTAAGGTCATTCTGACCTATTGGTCAAGAAGCTGAGAAAATAAAATATGGGTGTAGGACGTACATTCTGTAATAACAACTTCGGATTGAAAATTTAATTGCTCCATTGAGTTCAGAACGTCAACTTTGATATAGTTACATAGTTTTTTTTTTTGTATATATAGAATTTCATATGAATCTCGAGGGCTTGGCAGAACATGGAAGATTTTCCAAGTTTCAACTGTCATCAGGTGCAATTGCAATCGCAAGTTAAGGGTCAGATTACTATACCCTTGGCAGTAAAATTGGTGCAATTGGAGAATAGGTGTGGCAATCGCAACACATTGTATAGTCATCAGAATGGTGCGATCGCAGGTCTCGGGCCACGATAACGGGACCCGAGTACCTGGTATGGGTATAAATGGACCTTTATGTCATGAATTTAGCCTTTTCTCACGTATTTCTTGCGAGCTTAAACCCTTAATAGTGAGGTAAAGTAAGAGTGAAGCTTGTGGGTGATTGGGAAGCTTGATTAACACTTGTTTTCACAATTATCCTTTGAATTTGATGTAATAATTCACCTTTTTCTTAGTGTGTTTTATTAATTTCTTGCTCAAAAATCCCAAAACCTGGAGTGCTTGATTGTAGCTATAATTAAGATTGGATTTCATCTATTTTTAGGGTAATGATCCCTTGAGCATGTAAGAATAGTGGGTTGGTATCAAAAATGTAATTTCCGTAAGTGATACCCATATGGGTTTTTTTGTGATTTTTGGACCCGAAGCACAATGGTCTAATACGGGTATCAGTATTCTCGTATTTATGAGTAGAATGTTTTTATGATAGCTTGGCATCTTGAGGAGACTTCTCAGAAGGAAAAAATGGTGGTTTAGTTGATTGTTGAGCTTTCTTCGGGGTTGACGTAGGCTACGTTTATCCCTTGTTAGATTAAACTACTTCATAGTATGTTTATGATATTATGATTTATTTGAGATGAGTTTTAGATGTCAGATTGATAAATTGCAAGACTTGTGTTAGGTAGACCATTTAGGCCAATTTGAAACTGTAGAGTTTAAACACATAGCTTGTTGTTTTATGTCTTAGGTGAATTAGCCTTCTTTTCTCATGTTTAGCACGAGAATGCACCTCGAAAGTACCTCATGGATATCGCACAGTGCTCAAGACTATTAATATCCCTAAGCTAACCCATAATATCTATATAGATTTAAACCCACATGAAACGTGAATTAGCATATATAGAAACTGAAGGTAACTATTTCATAACGTAATGAATGTTTTTAACTTGGAAATCTTAAACAAACTCTTTAATCTTAAAACATATACAGTCTGACAAGCCTCTACTATTGACTAGAGATCCACTGGGACAGACCCCAGCTGACCCAAACATAAATGGAAACCAAATAACTAAAATAATTGTGTCACTGAACAGAAGTCTGATAAATATGTCCTCGAACTATGAGGACTCACCAAAGGTCGGGATATAGGTGATGATGCTCGTAATCAATTGTGTTGCTGGAAACAAGATCTAGAACCTATATTATCAGAAAATGTATCACATAGACATATATGTAGTTCAGTACCTCTGGAATGTACTAAGTATATGGGGGTGAATCAATAAGTAAAATAATAACTGAATATATGAGATCTTTCAAATGATGCAAGCTGAGCGTAAATGACTCATCTTGAGCTTAAATAAAATTAAGGACTGCAAGATCATAAAACATGAATAATAATACATATGAGTGAACTTAGTAAGCCATAATACTTAGTTTCTAAAGTCTTTACTTTTACTCTTTCTTATGGGCGATTCATCTATCTGACATAAACCATATGAGCTACCATGGATTCCAATGTCTTACCAATGTTGGGGAGAGCTATTCTATCCTTTCCATTAGAATAGAACCTTATGTTAAGTAATCACTGAACTTTATCTATATTAGAAAAAGTTTAACCTATGGTGGCTCGTAGTTTTTAAGAATTTAGGATACGCTCATCCGCATTCCTTTCTCAGTGCAAAATACTACTCCTAGAATACTTATATGCTCATACTTAAGAAATCAAGCATAAAATAGCATAAGGATTTATAGAATGAAAACTAAATTATGATTCATCTTACTTTAAATCATAATCAAGATGAACAGTTATGGATTTCATGTCTTATCTTTAGATCAAAAGATCAAGCTTTTCTTTAAATCATCTTATAACACATAACAATAGAACTTAAGAGCATAAACTTTTTGTAAACTCGGTACTTGTACTTAGGACTTCGAACTCATGCTTTAGTTCAAAGGAATTCATATAAAAATAACTTGCTAAATAATCTTCTTGTAGTCTTTCAACAATATCCCAGTCAAGATAATTAAATTCAAATCACTATATAAATCTTATGGGTCAAAACATGGATATATGTAAACCTTGATATACTTAAATCTTTCAAACATATAATAATGTCATACTTCAAGAATATGGTTCTTTGGGTATAAACCCTACTTCAAAATAAGTAAATTCAATCTCAAAATCATTCACTTTTAGCATAAGGATAGAAGAATAATGTTGTTCATAAATCCAACATACCTAGAATTTCTTGGCTAGAGAAGAGAGTTTGAACCCTGGGAATTGAAAGATGAATTTGTGTGAGGAACTATAATCTTGATATTCTTGAAGATGAGAAGAGAGATGATGTTGTTAATTGATTGAGAAATAGAGGAAAATAATGCCCCTTTAGGGTCATATATCGTGGGTTGGAGTTATAAAAAGGGAAAACACCAAAAAGACCCTTAACTGAACTTTACAGAAATTGATAGTCAGTCTTCACGAGTCAACCATACGACTTAAATAGTGAGGGTACGACTATGACTACCAATTCGTAATCTTGGTAGAAACAAAGATGGTATATACTATTCAACATACGAGTGGTAACATACGACTCATTACCTATCTATACGACTTGAAAACAACAAATTGTATCTTGGACAGAACCTTATGGAAACTACACTGAGGAAATCATGACTTCCCTTCATATGACTCATACCATTTATACGACTCATACCTTTCTTGATGACTTCTAGGGTCAGCTCACAACTTGAACAAAACCCATATCACCCCCACACTAGCATGGGTATGACTCACTATATACAACTTGTATGGAGTATGTACGACTCAAGAGAAAATAATCGTATGTTGGATATTGTCTTTCTGATATGGGGTATTATAGAGAATGCCTTAGATTACTCAAGATTAAGTAAAAATGCTCTAGTTACTCATGCTTAGGATAAGTTGGCCTTAATTTCTTACACTAATGAAGGTTGCCTTAGTTTTTATTTGACTTAGTTTTTGCATTTGAGAAGAACCTCTTAGGGCTTATTGTGGCTTACTTAACATTTAAGAGTGGATTTAGATATCTTATCCTATTCTGGGATAGAATATGTCTTAAAATATATTTTGGGGAATTAGAAGTGGGATCCTCATCCCACCTTAACTCTGGATTGATGATTACTTCTCTTGAAACCCTTATACGCTTGTGAAATACCCAGAGAATGCTCCTTGAGGAAATATTGAGAAACTTTGATACTTAATGATTATATTGGTTAATGTTAGGGTTGATTCCTATTGATTATGCTATTCTTTCTATTTATGATATTATTCTTGATGTTGATTTTATAGATATATATATCCAGTTCGAGTCAAAAAGATGATTATGTTATTAATTATATACCCGATTTGAGTCCGGAGGATGATTATGACACTAAAGATATCATTACCGGTTTGAGTCTACATCTTAATTATTTACTGGTTCAAGTCTGGATATTAATTATATTTTCCACTTTGAGTACGGCTATTGATTTCTTATCGGTTCAAGTCCAGTTATTGATTATATTTACTAGTTTGAGTCTAGCTATTGATTATTTATTGGTTCAATTTTGATTATTGATTATTTACCAGTTTGAGTCTATATATGCATATTATGCTGTAATGATATACTTTTTTCGATTAACGATATCGAGGTGTGAGAAATGGTTATGACGTGGCATAATATAAATGGACTCTAGCGGTAAAATGACTAGTTGATAAATGATGGTTGGTTGATAATTGATCACTAGTGGGTATATGATGACTAGATAATAATTGATTTAGTGATAAGAGATGGATAACTTATTAATGTTGACTAGTGTATAGATGATGATAAGGTTGCCATATGTTGGTAAAATTTTGGAATGTGGGTACTTTGTCAAATGTTGGTAAATTGATGAATGATGGTTAAATGATGAGTTGGTTATTTGTAAGTGATGAATGGTTTCTTTATTCTATTTTTGAGTGTACTCTATAGCTGTATGGGAGTCCATGATAAGTTATTTGCTTTCCGAACTAATTAGCATATGGGAGCCAATTTTGTAGCTTGCTGGAGCTTTGGTGATGCCTAGTGATGCATTATTAATTTGATATATTTACTTATTATGCACGACGAGGTTGGGATGTGTTGATACCTTATGTTATATTGTTATCCTGGCTTAATTACTTATTATCCATTATGATATTGGAGTTAATTTAGGTTCATTTCTCTACCTTGACTTAGTTATGATATCTTGCATTTTATTATACTTATATCATGAATTAGATTATTCGAACGATGATTCATACTAAGTACTCATTGTTTTAGTAGTCATACTAAACTTCTATACCTTTTTGGTGTAGATCCAAGTACTAGTTGTCGCCTTTGATCATTAATCGTGTTGTGTTGATTTTACCAAGATAGAGTGAGCTCTTAGAGTTGGAATCGCATATCTCCTTCCATCTTTTGATATTCTGTCTTTTGTTATCGACATAGATATTATTGAATATTCTAGACATTTGAGTTTTATTAGTATTAGATGCTCTTATACTGACTCAACTAGGTCATGGGATGGGATCTTGTATTGACTATGTTTATCGATGTCAAATGTTTTGCCTATTTATAAATTATGTTGTCAATTTTCTCCCAAATTAGGCATTTTCCACCAAGTTAACCCATTGTGTTTAGATCTGGGTTATGGTTTGGCTTACCAACTGGCGAGACAGAGTAGGTGCCATCATGGCTCATAAATCAAGTCATGATAAATTAGTATCTGAGCTAGGTTTCACTAATATTGTTGGTACAAAATCAAGTGTCTAATAGTGTCCTGAAGATCAGAATGATGATGTTCGTTTCCTATCTTCAAGAGGCTATGGGAAATTCTTAGGATTTCATTACTTCTTTCACTCACTTTTTGCTAAGAGTCTAAGTTGGTTTATAAAGGATTTTTGTGACTTTACTCTTTCGCATAGGACTATCCACGTGCTATGTTTAAATGATCTTAGGGTCTTAAGATCGAGCCTAGGGTCCTACTCCTATTCATAGATAACCTACAGGTCGTCAACAACCATATTATGTGTCCCCATCTAGAGGCTAAGACAAGTCACCTTCCCTAGGTCCTAATCTTTCTCTCGAGCCAGAGATTCTTTTACCCCAACCAGCGGTGGGCCAGGTGTCAGCCCATGCTCCAATAAGGTTTATTTCTTCTTTACTGCTTAGAGATGAATTGGTTCTGCTTTTAAGAATACTTGGTGGTATGTTATCAGATCGTGCTCAATCTACTAAGCAGAGTGGTACTGAGGCGGGGGCACAACTACGACTCTCAGAGGTATGGTTCCTCTTGCACCGGTAGTTGCTCAACCAATATTTATACAGCCAGTGATTGCTTATCCTGCTATGTCTTCTGAGGAGAAAAAGATGTTGGGTAGATTCTTAAGATTGGCTTTACTTAAAAATTTTGGTGCTCCGAGCGAGGATGCAAATGAGTTAATAATTTCTTGTGAGGGTACACTTTATAATTTGGGATTTTTTGACAATCGTGGTATGGATTACACCATATTTTAGTTGGATTTAACTGCTCAACATTGGTGGAGAGGTTATATAGATTCTAGAACAGCTGTATTTTATCCCTTGACATGAACTCAGTTCTCTGAGATATTCTTAGAGAAGTACATGCCTCACAGCCTTAGATATTGTTTGATAGATAATTTTATGAGATTGGAGTAAGGCTCTATGATAGTTGTTGAGTATTAGACTTATTTTCTCGAGTTTGTTAAGCATACTACTTCTGTTGTAGACACTATGTATGTGAGAGCTTATTGCTTTGTCAAAGGGTTGAGACTCTCCGTTCATATGTCTACTCAATTTTTAGTTGTTATGGGTAGATCTTTTATTGAGGTGTCGGATCTTGCTTAAGTGATGGAGGAGATGCATTGTGAGGCCAAAGAAGGTAATGATAAAAGGCCTAGATATTAGGATAGTTTTAATAGAAGCTATTGTAGTTCCTGATTCATAGGTAGTAGTTCTCATGGTGGGTATTCTTTGCATCCATTCTATTAGCACTAAATTCAGTCCAGTCGACTAATTTAGGTAGATCTTTAAATTACTGAAAGAGGTCAGTTTAGTGCTAGTTATTTCCCTAGTCAGGTTAGCAGTTAGTCTTTGAGGTGTTTGTCTTTCACCTATTATCTTTTTGGTGGTTATTCTAGGTTAGTCGAATCTATTAGTTCTGGTTCGGCTCATGGAGCTTGTTTTCATAGTGGATCTTTTGGTTACTATTCTCAAGACTGCCTTAGTGATGGAGCAATTGTTGTTTTAGCTTAGGGTGCTTCCCATATTAGAGCAATTTATCCCTCAGCTAAAGGTGGCTATCATGGTTGTAGGGGCGGTTCCCAAGGTACTCGAGGAAGTTCTCAAACAGTTAGGACAGAAGGTCAGTTATGTGCCTAGCTAGGTGGTAGGCATTATCAGTTCTATGCACTACCTACTAAGCCCATAGTTTAAACTTTAGATGCTACTAATACAGCTATGACATTAGTATGTCACTATTTGACTCTTTCTTTATTTGATTTGGGATACATTTATTCTTATATATCTACTAATTATGCACCAGAGTTAGAGTTATCTTGGGATTTATTATATGTGCCATTATGTGTATCTACTCCTATGGGTAATTCTTTAGTAGTGGATTAAGTTTTTAGATCTTGTGTTTTGATTGTTAGTGACTTTGATAATTATGTTGATTTTATTATTTTGAAATTTGATGTGTTCCAGGCATGGTTTGGTTGTCCCACTATTATGAGGTAATGGATTGTTTTGCCAAAATCATTACCTTGGCCATGCTCGGCATACCCCAATTATATGGCAAGAAGCGGTTAGTTGTGAGCCGATGGGGATTATTTCTAGTATTCTTACCACGATTCTTATTTAGAAGGGTTGTGAGTCTTATCTTACTTATATTTTTGATACAAGTATGGAGATTCCGTCGCTTGATTTCGTTCTTGTAGTTTGTAATTGTCCTAATATGTTCCCTACTTAGCTTTCTCGTACTCCCTTGCCTGTGAGATTGAAATTGTTATTGATCTTGAGCATGTCACCCAACCTATTTCTATTCCACCTTATCAAATGGCTCCTACCGTGCTTAAGGAGCTGAATTCTCAACTTTAGGATCTTCTTGGTAAGGGTTTTATTAAATTGAGTGTGTCTCCTTGGCGAGTTCTTATATTGTTTGTGAAGAAAAAAGATGGCTCCATGCGCATGTGTATTGATTATAGGCCGCTTAATAAGGTGACAGTGAAGAACCATTATCCTTACCTTGAATTGATTATTTTGTTGACCAGCTTTAGGAAGCAAAAGTGTTTTCTAAGATTGATTTGAGATCTAATTACCATCAGTTGAGGATTCGGGATGAGGATATCCCAAAGATAATTTTTAGGACTCGGTATGGTCATTATGAGTTCTTAGTAATGTTATTTGTGTTGACTAATGCCTCAGCTGGGTTCATGGATTTGATGAATCAAGTTTTTAGGCCTTATCTGGATTTCTTCATAATTGTGTTCATTGATGACATCCTTGTGCATTCGAGGAGCAGAGCAAAGAATGCACAACATTTATGGATTGAGCTCAAAAATTTGAGAGATCATGTGCTTTTTGCCAAGTTTTATATGTGTGATTTTTGGCTTGAGTCATTGACATTCCTTGTACAGATGGTTTCTAAGGATGGTATAATGGTAGACCCAACTTAGATTGAAGTGATTCGTGATTGGTCTAGACCTACATCTTCGACAAAAGTTCATAGCTTTATTAGTTTGGCCGATTATTATAGATAATTCATCGAGGGTTTTGCTACTATTTAGTAATGACCGCTTAACTTAGAAAGAGATTCCTATTCGATGGCCCGAGGAGCGTGAATCAAGATTTGGAAAGCTCAAGGATTTCTTAAATACAACTCCTATTTTAGCTCTTCCTATTGAGGGTGAGGGATTCACCGTCTTTTGTGTTTCTTATAGTGTTGGTTGGTTTATGTATGGATATAGTAGGTTCATGTCATTTTTTATTCTTCTAGATAACTTAAGGTGCATGAGCACCACCACCCTACTTATGACTTGGAGGTTGTGATGACAATTTGGCGCTTAAGATTAGGAGGCGTTATCTATATGGTGTGCTTTGTGAGATTTTACCTATCATCATAGTCTTTAGCATCTTATGACCTAGAGGGAGATAATGCTAGACAATGTAGATAGATGGAATTGCTTAAGAATTATGATATTTTGATATAGTTTTATTAAGAATTATATAGATGGATGGAGTTGCTTGGGTTGTATTTTAGTTTCTCAGAGACCTTTGGCATGTGACATGCATTCCTTAGCCAACGTGATGGTTTTCCTTGATATTTTAGATCCTAGGAGGTTTTTATCTTGTATGAAGGCGAGGTCCTCGCTATTTGAGCAAATTCGAGATTGACAATTTGAGGATCGTAAGCTTTTCTTCCTTTATTACCAGGTGTTGTGTGGTGAGTCTAAGAGAAACTCCATAGATTTTAAGTGTGTTTTGAGATTTGATGGCTGTATTTGTGTTTCGAGGATTGATGACATAATTTAGTTTATTTTGCATGAGGCTCACAGCTCTTGTAATTTCGTTCATCCCAGCACAACTATGATGTATAGAGATTTGAGGATGCATTATTGGTAGAGTGGTATGAAGAGAGACATGGCAAACTTTGTAGCTTGTTGCCAATGCGGTCAGTAGGTAAAGACTGAGCATTAACGACTAGGTGGTTTGACTCAGAGGTTGCCTATTCCTGAGTGAAAATGGGAGCAGATTACCATAGATTTTGTTAGTGGTTTTTCATACACTTCTCATGGTTCTGATGGTATTTGGGTAATTGTGTATCATTTAACCAAGTCAGCATATTTCATTCTAATTTAGATACCCTTTAGTGCTGAGAGGTAGCACATATCTACATTTGGGAGAGAGCCTGTTTTCATGGTATACCCATATTATTATTTTAGACTCTGGTTCTATGATCACTCTGAGATTTTAGAGAGCATTTTAAGTGAAGTTGGGTAATTAGGTAGATCTTACTATAGCCTTTCATCTACAGATAGATGGTCAGTTAGAGTGGACTATTCAAGTTCTTAAGGTCATGGTCTAAGTTTATGTTATGGATTTTAGAGGTCAGTGGGAGCATAACATAGCCTTGGCAGAGTTCGCATATAATAATGGCTATAATTCAAGTATTGTTATGGCACTTTTTGAGGCTTTGCATGGTAGGAGATGTCGTTCTCCCATTTGAAGGTTTGAGACTTTCAAGATTAGGACATATGGTACTAATTTTCTTCAGGAGTCATTGGATAGAGTTAGGATGATTCAGGATAGGTTAAGAACATCTTAGAGTAGGCAGAAGGGCTATGCTAATTATAGGCTTTGTGCCTTGGGATTTGGAGTTGGTGATAGTGTATTCCTCTTTATATTTCCCATGAAGAGTGTAACTAGGTTTTGAAGGAAGGGCAAGATCTACCCCAGATATATTGGATGTTTTGAGATTCTTTGTACAGTTGGTGAGGTGGCTTATAAGTTAGATCTAAACCAAGATTTTGCATCTGTTCATTAAAATTTCCATGTTTCTATGGTGCAATGGTATATTCCAGATCCTTCTCATGTGCACATATGGGACTTAGTCCAATTGGACGAGCTTCTGATCTTTAAGGAGAAGCCGGTCCTTATATTGGCTAGTGATGCGATTGCACACTAGAGAGATTCCTATAGTTAAGGTTCAATAGAGGCACCGCCTAGTAGAGGAGGCTAATTGGGAGTTCTAGAGAGAGATGTGGACCCAGTATCCTCACTTGTTTGAGACCTCAGGTATATCCTAGTCCTTAACTTTTGCGGATGAAAGTTCCTTTAGTAGTAGATATTATAATTACCCTTATGATCATTTTCTATATTTCCGCTTATTTTAGCCGTTAAAGTTCTCTATAGCTACCAAAATTCATTTATGACTTGCTTAAACTGATAATTTAGTTATCGGGTAGTTCATTTGCTTTTATAGCTAATTCACTATTTTGAAGTCTTCACTGGTTCTGAATGGTCATCAGGAGAAAACTTCAATTAAAAGACCTCGAATGAAAATTACGACTATGCCAACAACTCTAGAATATCAATTTTAGGCTAGATGGACTCTTGGTTTTGGTCTCGAGGCACCGTAGCTCATTTCGACCTATTGGTCAGAAAATTAAGAAAATCAAATATGGGTGTGGAACCAATATTTGGTGGAAGAAACCTCGGAAGGAAAGTCTAATTGTTCCATTGAATTTTGAACTTTAAATTTGGTTTGATTACATAGTTCGTTCGTGTATATGTCATTTTGGATAAATCCCAAGGGAGTAGTATTTAGCATTGAGTTGGGTATGATTCCAAGGTCTCATACCCCGGAACGATGAGCCACCGTAGGTTTAAGTGCCCATGGTTGGCTAAGTCAGTGATCACTCTAGCTAGGTTCTATTCTGATGGCAAGGGTATAATACATTGAAATCCATGACAGCTCATATGGTTTATGTCGGTTAAAAGAAACTCCTACTAGAAAGGGTAAAGATACAACTTTTAGGGCTAAGTGTTATGGCTCACGAGATTTATATAATATGTTTCATCATTCATGATTTATGATTTTCAGTTTCTAGTAATTCAAGCTAATGTGAGTCATTTACACATAGCAGCATTCTTTTGCCAGTTTATATAAACATTGAGATATTATTTTTCTTACGCATTCACCACCACATGCTCAATACATTCCAAAAGTAATGATCCACATATATGTCTATATGCTATATTGTCTTGTAATGTAGGTACAAGTTGTATTGTGCACATCATATTCAGACAACTTGCAGCTTCCAGTCAGCAGGTGATGAGTCCTTTTGATTCAAGGGCTCAAGTCAGTCATAGTTTGAGTAGTATTTTATTTTTTTCTTTATCCAGTCATATGGATTTGGGATAGCTGGGGGTCATGTCCTGGCTACCTGTAGTTAGTACTAGTAGAGGCTTCATAGATAATCAGTAGAGTTAATGTATTGGATTTTAGTTTTGGTTTTGTATAAAACAGATTTAAAATAATTTAATAGTTTGTTTTGAAGATGTTCAGCTAAAGATTTATCCTCCGCTTATTTCATTTCAAACTTAAGTATTTATTTTAGTTGTTTATGAGTTATACCAGTGCAAGGGTTAGCTTGGGATCACTTGTGGTCCTAAACACCGTGTGACGATTAGGGGGTAGTCCCTAGTCGTTACAAACTTGGTATCAGATCACAGAGTTCAAGCGTCCTAAGGGATCTATAAATCTGTCTCTAGTAGGGTCTTCTGAAATGATACGGAGACGTCTGTACTTTTATTCGAGAGGCTATAGGGCATTTATGAATAGTTTCCTTTCTTTCATATTCTAGATCGTGTTGTAAAGTTGTTTAGTAACACCCCGTATTTTCCTAGCTTAAATTCATTCCTAGAATGTTAAGGGATAGCTTCCAAAATGAGTAATATTTATTCCATGAGGAATTTTCAAGATTTTTATTTTCATTGTGTGGGAAATTGAATAAACTTTCCATCGATACCAAATTCACCTAAATCCAATACTCGGTGAAAGAGTTATGGCATTTTTAAGTTGATAGTGTGCCACAGATACTCCCAGCACGTTGCGGAGGAGGAAAAAAGGGAAATCGTCAATTCCAGTGGACCTTCGCAATATTGGTGCATTGTAGAGTGGTCCATTTTCCTATTTGTCAAAATCTAGTAGACAAACGCGATACTAGTGCATCACGTTTGTGGCCAAAATGGTATTTCAAAGGGGCACCGCGATGGTGGCGCATCACGGAGAAAGCCCAGTTCCCACTCGTCCTTTTCCAGTGAGCCACCGCAATTATGGCACGTCGCGGTGGCCAACCGAATTGGTATTTTTGTTGTTTTTCCAGTATCATTTAAAAGCTCAAGGGGGAATTTCGGTCAATTCCCAAGCCCCTAAATCAGTCCAAACACACGATTTAACCCTATTTCAAGCCTTCTATGCTTATATTCATCAAAATTTCTCTCAACAAAAACCCTAAGCTTCATCGTTCAACTTCAATATCCCCAAGATTCCACCATTCTTTTTCCAAAGAAGTTCAAGATTCAATGTTCCCAATTCAAGAAACCAAGAATTATCATTCAAGAGCACAAATAGGATCTCGAAAGCAAGCATGTTATCTAGTTCATCATCCAAGGTATGTGGAGTTTTGAACAAGGATAATTCTTTTATCCTTGTGCCCAAAACTTTATTTTAATTACAAATTTACTGAAATTTATGAGATTTTCCATGAAATTAAAGTTAGGGTTCATACCCATTATCATTATTTGCAAGATTATGAGATTTTCCATGATTTAGAAAAGTTGAATTACATGATTATATTTATATTTCTATGCATTGTACAGAAATTTCCAAATTTTATGATGAATTATGAGTGTTTATATTATCAAGCATGAATTTTAGATGTTCTAACTTGAAATTGATGCATAGGTCATTAAGCCCCAATTTAAGATAGTTATTTTGAGATTATTTGTGCCATGAGCACCCTCAGATAAGATTATTCATAGATTTTAATAAAGATTTGACCTTTTGGTTCTAAGCTAAGATAAAGAATCCACTTTCTTCAGATAACTTGAGATTTAAAGAAAGAAAAGCATAATTGATTTTCTTGTAAACCCTTGTGTTATTCTTGAAGTGGATTTCTTAATATTTTGAGCATAAGAATGGGAGTAGTATTTAGCACTGAGATGGGTAGGTTACTACAGTTTCACCCCAAAACTACATGCCAACGTAAGATTCAGATTTTTCCCACTTTTATGTGGATGACTCAAATTGTGATCACTAAGATAGAAGTTCTATTCCGATTGCAAGGGTGGAACATCCCTACCTAACGGGGGCTAGATGTGGGACTCCATGGATGCTCATATGGTGTATGTCGGTTAGAAAAACCTCCCAATAGATGTCCCCCACTCTTCAACAGTCTATTGATTTAAAGATTTAAGATAAAAGCATATATTTTGGAAGTTATGGTTTTAAGATTTTAAGCCCTAAGATAAAGTATATCCCAGATTTTAGAAAACTATGTGTAAAGGCTTACCGTTTTACTCAGATTATGCTTTATAGAAAGATAAGAGTTACATATTTTAATTTTCAAATTTCAAAGTTAGAAGTGATTCCTTTCTACACTTAGACAGTATGATTTAAAGAAAGAGTATTATCACAGCTTTTTGAACTAAATGTTATGGCACACTAGATTTACAAGTATGATTTGTTTCTCATGATTATTATTTTCAGTATTTCAGATATGCCAGCTTCTGTGAGCCATTTACATTTTGCATGCATTGTTTAACAAATTATGATGACAATATGATGTTCTACTTATGCATTTCACCCCCATATACTCAGTACATCCTCAAAGTACTGATCCATATATATTTCTATGTGCAACATTGTCTAACAATGTAGGTATCAGTTCAGTTATAGCATGCATACCATATTCAAAAAACTTCCAGATTCTAGTCAGCAGATGATGATTCCTCCTATTTCGGGGACTTAAGTTAGATGTTATTTATGTATTTTATTATCTTATGTATTGATTAGTGATAGTTGGAGTTGCGCTCCAGCTATCTATAGTCAGTGTAGTAGAGGCTTCACAGATGTCAGTTAGAGTCAGTTATGTATTTTCAGTCCCTCTTTCAGACTTTATCATAATGTAAAAGTTATATCAGTATTGTATTTTCTCAGATTCCACCATTATTATATTTCTGCACTGTAAACTTAGTCATTTTATACATATTATTCAGCTTCTTATGAGTTATGCCAGTAAAAGGTTAGCTTGGAATCACTTGTGGTACTAACCACTGTGTGACATCTCGGGATAGATTTTTAGGGCGTTATAAGTTCCTTCAGTAGCTTCTATCGATTCATGTGTTAATCCATACTTCTCTATCTATATTATATTCTTGAGATAATATCAGTAGTAATTTCCAATTCCTCCCAAGATGATGCTCTCAGATTTACTATCAATAATTTTAAGAGTCAAGGAGCTTGAGAGGAGCTCGCTAATGTGTTACAAGTTTGTAACACCCAGAGTCTGGTACCCAAAATACTACATGGTGCCCATGACCCCGAAGGACCACAAGCTAAACCATGACTGATATCTATAACTGAGCACTACATGATATACTATATAAATGCAAAATATATGATATAATGCTGCAAGGTTAAAACTTTAACATGTCTGATAAAACAATATCTGAATGGGGTATAGAAATACCCAAAACTGAAATAAACTGTCTGAACATACTATAGTATGGAAGACTTTAAACTGTCTGAAAACTATGGAGTTGATGGGATATATCCTCCAACTAACTCCAAACTACTGAAATAAACTAAGTATTGAAGGAATAAAATAATCTAATAATAATATCCTCGAATGATGAGGACTCACTGTTGACTCTGACTGCTGAAACTAGAATGTTACAAATACTCTGGAGCTCATACTTCTGAACCTATGGTATAAAAACACCATAGTGGAAATACATCAGTACGATTGAATTTACTGGTATGCAAGTGAGGTAGGGTGAATGCAAAGGGTTCATATGCATAAACAATATAAACTGACTGTATAACATGAACGTGAGAATAGATGAATGGATAAGTAACTGAAACTGAATACGTGGTAATACTTACTATTGAGGCTAAATATTGATAATATGAGCTATTGATAATTGAGTGACGGTATCTAAAAGTCTAGATTCTGATAAAACTAGCCAAGTTTCGTACTGTACTGAGTGACTGTATCTGACAGTCCTAGGTTCTGTAAAACTATTTGAGTTTTATTACTGAGACTGGGTCTAAAACTGTAACTGTGGTAAGTAGTTATCTAACCCATATTCCCCAATTAAAGCAATATAACTGAGTTGGGTTCCAATCTGTAAACCTAATTGGAAGGGTGTCAATACCGCACCATTAGTAAAGACAAGTTGTGAGTGACCCTCATCTGACAGTATCCCTAAAAGAGAATGGTGGGACCCTCATCTGAAAGTGTTAATCCACCTCATCAACCCTCATCTTTCAATGTTAATGTCTCAACCTATGTTGGCTACATAGTTGCGGAATGCAAGGATTGCTTCAAAGGATCACACCCTCAACTGATACTGTGTGCCCTCATCCTTGGGTTCACTCGGTGCTAATTTCTATTCCCATCTGAATAGACCCTAAAACATAATAAACAGAACTAAATTAGACTGGGCTAGGTTCAGTGAGTTCTGTTGACTGACGGAATACTACTGAGATTACTGAGATACTGAGATTTGAAATATTACTAGGATTTCTGAGTTTTCCTGAGTCATGAGTCTGACTAAATTCTACTGAGCATGGATTGACTGAGAGTATCTAAAAAACTGACACTGACTGTAGGCACAAAGTTAAATTATCGAGTACAAGTACCCCCAGGACTCAATAGCATAAAACTGACCAGACATTACACTTTTTGAACACATTACTATTGTCAACATTTCACAATACTACCATTGAGGGATTTCATGAAACATTTATCATTCATAATCTTGTACATGGATAGGAATGTGTATAAACATGCCATATTTTAATAAATTTTAATTTCATGAACATTCCATCAAACAACTACAATGCATAACAATCGTTTGGAGGTCATATTTGAACATAAGGGTAACATAAATTCATCATTAAGGTTCAATTGAGTCATAATGAACAAGTATTATTCTCTTAGGCATTTTATAAACACCTAAAATGCATAACTTAGGGCTTAGGAATGATATCAAATTAATACAACATGATTCCATAATTCAATTCAATTTCATGAATTTCAATCCCATACTAGCGTAGTTGCATGAACTCCATATAAACATTCCAACTTGGGAATCATACATCAATAACTACATGATCATAATCAATCTACAACATAAATATCACAATTCAAAATTTAAATTTGGATTCTTGGGCTTCATGGATAAAGGAATCCATGAATGAACACTTCACATACCTGGGATGGAAGATTCTTGAAAATTAATTGTAGAATTTCTTGAATTTGAAGCTCCTATGAAAACCTTAGACTTGTTCTTGAGATTATTTGAGAGAAACAACTATATTTTGGTGAAATAAGGGTTGAATCTCATGTTTTTGGACTTATATAGGGGTGGGAAATTGATTTTTTTCCCTTAAAAACACGGATATTTAATGACTAAAAACTAGGCATCGATGCGATACCCGATGCATTGCGCCATGACCGTACCAAGCCTTAGTAGTTTTACTGGAAGTCCCTGCAATAATGTTAACCACTGCAATAGGCGATGCGTCGTGCCAAGATTGCGTTGGTCCACTGTTTTGGGACACCAAACGTGGTCTAAACAAGGTCCAAAAAATCCAAAACTTGTTTGGGAACACCTATTGACCTCTCTAATCATTAATTAACAAAAATACGAACCATTAAAGGACAATAAGGTGGCGAAAAGAGATTGCCAATTTTTGAAGGCCAAAAATAAACTAAGTCTGGGAACTTAGCTAGAATTTTCTAAGTATGAGACCCCCTTGACAAGCTTAAAGGACTGATTTAAATTTATAAATTTTGTGTGGTCTTACAATATCTCCCCTTTGAGAACATTCATCCTCGAATAAGACTAACTGAGATAGGAAAAATACAAGCTAAAATATATATTGGACATGAATAACTGAAACATGCTTTCATGACTGACATGATTGATAAACTGCATATATCATATTGAACATGCATATCTGATACATGTGTAACTTATTTATGAATGCATGAATAAGATTTTTGATAAGCTGAGTTTCTTATAATGAGGATGCATATCTAATGCATGAATACATGACTGACATGATGTATGAACATAAGACTAAATATGCAATGGTATTTGATACCAAGTTTATAATAGAATTATGAGTATAAGACTGAATACCAGGTTGGTAATGAAACTGAACATGATAACTAAGCAAGCTGAAGGAAAACTATTACCTTAGGCTGAGTCTAAGTTAGCGGGAAAAAAGTGAGGATACTAGGTCCGCATATCTGCTTCTACTTCCCAAGTAACTCTCTCAACAGAATGATTCCAGTAAAGAACTTTGACTAGAGGGACTTCTTGTTCTTTAGTCTACGAGTCTGATAGTCAAGGATTTTGACTGGAATCTCTTCGAAAGAGAGGTTGTTCTGAATGTGTATGCCCTCTATAGGGACTACAATGATTGGGTCACCTATGCACTTTCTTATGAAAGGAGACATGGAACACTGTATGGACTGAGGAAAGATCTGAAGGCAATTTGAGCTCATAAGCTACTTTATTGAAGTGACTGAGAATTTTGAATGGATCGACACATCGGGGACTGAGCTTTCCCTTCTTGACGAATGTCTTGACTCCCTTCATTGGAGAGATATTTAGATAAATATGATCACCAATCTCGAAGTAGAGATCCTTTCTAAACATGCATGAACAGAAACATGAGAGCATGACTGAGTCTATAATGTGTGTCATGGACTGGGCATCATGAGCTGAATTAAGCCATTGAGTACATAGCTTACGATCGATATTGAAGCTAGAGGGTCAACCTATGGTTACCCACTACTCCAAATAGGATTCAGTACATGAAGAGGAAAATAGAGTGGCTAGGTCATAGAAGTTTTGGAGTTATAGTGTATCTCTCCCTTGGGACACTATGTCCCTCGAAGAACGCTAACTTGATATAGATATTAAGGAAAACTAAGGCGATGCACAAGGCACCTATGAATTGTACCATGGCTGTATATCTGGGATCTGATACTAAGACATAAAACATGGATAGAGCTGCACACGCAACTACATGATTGGTCCATATTAGAATAGTCACAATCATGAGACTTCGGATAGTATGACTAGATGGATAGAATGGGAAAATATATGAACTTTTCTGTCTGACTGCTGAACTAAGGTACTGGTTGTTCAAACTAATTCCTACTGAATGACTCAGCTGATCTGCTAACTAACCGATAGCTGAGTACTGGGTAAGTAATACTGAACGGTACTTAGTTTAGATAGCTAGACTTAAACTGCAGACTATCCTGCATAAAAGGTAAGGAATGACTGAATAACATGAGGTAACTGAGCATAAATGGGTAAAAGTTGTATTATCTTAAGGATGCAAGACAAAGCGTAAACATGATTCAGAAACTCTCTGTAATCAGAGGTACTGAAATACTACTAACTAATTAATTGTTGGCCATATGCTATGGTCAGGTAATCTTGAAAGTGAATTGAGTTTCTGATCTAGCTGGACTATGACTAGGGTTGAGATTGTATCTATGATGGTAATTAAAACTGTAACCATAACTACGACTATAACTGGGATTGAATGCTGGTTTCTGATAATTGAGGTTTAGACTGGTACTGAAGTACTAAATTCTGATGGCTAAGTAACTGATAACTGAAAGCAATGGTCCTGTAGGACTACCTGAGTCCTTTACTAAATATACATTACTGAGATAAATGTGGTAACTAAGGCTTTGGGATAGAACATCAATACCACAAATTCACCAAGGGACTTAATTAAGGGTATTCGTGACATAAATCTAAGTTCGACTGATCAGAAAGAGTGGAGCATGTGTCATGTGAGCTGGTCATACTATAAAGCATGACATGAGTGTATGATTCATAATCTCATGAACTGAGTCTGAAGTTTCTGTACTCATGGGATATGATTCGTTATACTGAATGAACTAGAACTCCTTATCCTATGAATTGGGAGCATACATGAGTTTTCATTAACATGAATAAATATGAGCGAACATAGAGCTAACATATAAGACATGAATAGATATCATGATAACTGATGGATTTTGATATTCTGAGATGGTCTGCAGGATCATGCTTACTACAGGAATAAACAAGAATGTCATCAATGAATACTCTGATAAACATATCTAAGTACTGGTTGAAAACTCAGTTCATCAAGTCGATAAAGGTTGCGGGTGTGTGCTGAGACCAAAGGACATGACTAAGAATTTGAAGTGGTCATACTGAGTTTTGAAAGCCATCTTCAAAATTTCATATTCTCTACGTCTGAGCTACTGATAGCCTGATCTGAGGTCTATCTTAGAGAAATAGTTGGCACCCTGAAGTTAATCGAACAAGTCATCGACTTTGGGAAATGGATACTTGTTATTAATTGTGACCTTGTTGAGATGATGGTAGTCTATACACATTTTGAGAGAACCATCTTTCTTGTGCACGAATAAGACTGGTGTCATTCTGTATGGCGGAATAGATATAGGTTGAGTATCTGGAAGAAGGTCTATGTCGAAGTCTATTTCCCTTTTAGGAGGAATTCCTGGAAGATCTTCAAAAAAAAACATCCTAATATTTATTCACTACTAGGATTGATTCAAGACTGGGAGTTTCGAAACTAGAGTCCTTAACTAGAACAATATGATAGACACATCCCTTAGATATCATTTTTTGTGCCCGAAGGTAGAAAACAAGCTGACCTTTGAAAACTGAAGTACTACCTCTCCACTCCAGGACAGGTTTATTCGGAAACTAAAACTGGACAATTCTATTTTTGTAGTTGACTGTGGCATAGCAAGAATGAAGGAACTCCATGCAAAGAATGACATCAAAATCAGTCATCTCTAATTCGACTAAGTCTACTGAAGTGACTTTTTGAGATACCATAACCATACAGTTCCTGCATATTCATCGGGTTATGATAGTTTTACCCACTGGGGTAGAGACTATGAAGGCTTCTACTAAAATTTTAGGACTGACTCCAAAATCAACTTCTATATAAGGAGTAACAAAATACAAAGAGGCTCCTAGATCTAGCAAGCATAAACATGCAAGTGAAATATCGGTAACGTACCAATGACCACATCAGGAGAATTTTCTTGAACCTTTCAGGACTGAAAATCATATAGTCTATTTTGGCATTGCCCACTAGTGGCACTGGAGGTGGCACCCTGCTGATTCGGGCGACCAGACCAAGTAGAAAAACGGTTATGCTAGCTTTGTGTACCAGCCTTAGGATAGTATCAGACTATATGACCTGACTCGCCAAACCTGTAACACACATTACTGTCAGCTCTACTTATACCCTTATCATATTTACCATAGGTCTGAAAAAGAGGATAGGTTCATGAACTGCTAACACTACCCTGAGGTTTAGGACCTAGCTCCTTATCTCTAAATTTAAGGACTGGAGCACTAGCTGAGGGAAGAAATGGAATCAAAGAATTTGGGTAGAACTGATAATAGTTACCACCCTCTGATTTAGGCTGAGCAAAATTAAGATTACCTACTCTCGCTCTCTTATATTCTCTCTTTCTTTTGTTCTACACTTTTCCACCTCAATATATTGGGCATGAATCAGATGCCTTGGTGGTACAACAACCTGCTAATTTTTCTAATATAATACTAAATATGATAAAGTAAGAGAGTCAATTCTGAATTCTCCATGAAAGACATGCTCGTCTAGGGAATCTTCCTGGATGGGCATAGGTGCCGATTGATTCTTGGTTTTCCTTTTGTTAGTCCATTTGGGAGACATGTTTTGTAATGAAAGGGAGATCAAATTAGACCGGGAATTAAAATTGAGCTCATGCTCACTGGCACAACATAAATACTGAAAGAGGGGAAACTGTTCCTAAAACATCTCATAGCCTCCTGTAAATAAGTGTGGTGTACAACACACCCATACACAAGACTCTACTAGATGTGGATTCTTATACTTCTTAGGACACTGTTGAACCTTGGGCTCTGATACTAAGTTTATAACACCTCGAGTCTAGTACCCAGAATGCTACATGGTGCCTATGACCCCAAAGGACCACAAGATAACCCATAATTGATATCTGTAATTGAGCAGTGCATGATATACTGTATAAATGCGGAATATAAGTTCTAAGTCCGCAAGGTTCAAAACTGCAACATGTCTGATAAAGCAATATCTGAACGGGGTATAGAAATACCCAAAACTAAAATAAACTATCTGAACATACTGTAGTCTGAAAGCCTCTAAACTGTCTAAAATCTGTGGAGTTAATGGGACATGTCACCAACTAACTCTGAACTACTAAAATAAACTAAGTACTGAAGAAATAAAATAATTAAATAATAACATCCTCAAATAATGAGGACTCACTACTGACTCTGACTGCTGAAAATTGAATGCTACAAATACTCCAAAGCTCATGCTTTTTAACCTATGGTATAAACACACCATAGCATAAATGTGTCAGTACGATTGAATGTACTGGTATGCATGTGAGGTAGGCTGAATAGAAAGGGTTCATATGCATGAACAATACTAACTATTTATATAACATGAACGTAAGAATACATTCTTGGATAACTAACTAAAACTAAATACGTTGTAATACTGACTACTCAGTCTAAATACCAATAATGTGAGCTACTAATAACTGAGTTACTATTTCTGATAGTTTAGATTCTAATGAAACTAGTTGAGTTCTGTACTATATTGAGTGACGATATCTAACAGTCCTGGGTTTTGTAAAACTATCTGATTTCTATTACTGAGACTGGGTCTAAAACTATAACTATTGGAAGTAGTTATCTAACCCATATTCCCCAATTAAGGCAATATAGCTGAGTTGGGGTCTAATCTGTAACCCCAATATGAAGGGTGTCAATAACGCACCACTGGTAAAGACAAGCTATGAGTGACCCTCATCTGACAGTGTCCCCAAAAGAGAATGGTGAAATCTTTATCTGACAGTTTTAATCCACCTCATCAACCCTCATCTGTCAGTGTTAATGTCTCAACCTATGCTAGCTATATAGTTTTGGAACTCAAGAATTGCTTCTAAGGATCATACCCTCATCTGACAGTGTGTGCCCTCATCCTTGGGTTTACTCGATATTAATTTCCACTCCTATCTGAAAAAGGCACTAAAATATAATTAACTAAACTAGACTAGACTGGGTACAATGAGTTCCGTTAACTGACGAAATACTACTAAGATTACTGAGTTACTAAAATTTCTGAGAATACTAGGATTTCAGAGTTTTCCTGAGTCATGAGTCTGACTGAATTCTACTAAGCATGGCTTAACTGAGAGTATCTTGAAAACTGGCACTGACTCTAGGCATACACCTAAATTGTTGGGTACAATTACCCCCAAGACTCAATAGTATGAAATTGACAAGACATGACATTTTTTGAATACATGAGTATTGTCAACATTTCACAATACTACCATTGAGGGATTTCATGAAGCATTTATCATTCATAATCTTGTACATGGATAGGAATGCGTATAAACATGCCATATTTTCATAACTTTTAATATCATGAACATTCCATCAAACAACTACAATGCACAACAATCTTATGGAGGTCATATTTAAACATAAAGGTAACATGAATTCATCATTAAGGTTCTATTGAGTCATAATGCACAAGTATTATTGTCTTAGGCATTTTATCAAATGCCTAGTATGCATAACTTAGGGATTAGGCATGATATCAAATTAATACAACATGATTCCATAATTCAATTCAATTTCATAAATTTAAACCCCATACTAGCGTAATTGCATGAACAAAACATAAATATTCCAACTTGGGAATCATACATTAATAACGACATGAACATAATCAATCTACAACATAAACATCATAATTCAAAATATAAAATTATATTCTTGGGCTTCCCGGATAAAAGGAATCCATGAATTAACACTTGACATACCTTGGATGTAAGATTCTTGAAAATTAACTATAGAATCTCTTAAATTTGAAGCTCCTATGAAAACCCTAGACTTTTTTTTGAGAGTATTTGAGAGAAACAACAATATTTTGGTAAAATAAGGGCTGAATATCGTGTTTTGGACTTATATAGGGATGATAAATTGACCCTTTTACCCTTAAAAACACGAATATTTAATGGCTGAAAATTGGGCATCGACGCGATACCTGATGCATCGCTCCATGATCACACCAAGAATTAGTAGTTTTATTGGCAGTCCCTGCAACAGTGTTAACCAATGAGATAGGCGACGCAACTCACCAAGATCGCATTGGTCCACTATTTTGGGACACCAAACATGGTCTAAACGAGGTTTGAAAAATCCAAAACTTTTCAGGAACAGCTATTAACCTCTCTGATCATGAATTAACAAAAATACAAACCATTAAAGGACATTAAGGTGGAGAAATAAGATTGCCTACTTTTGAAGGCCAAAAATAAACTAAGTCTGGGAACTTAGCTAGAATTTTCTAAGTATAGGACCCCCTTGACAAGCTTAAAGGACTGATTTAAGCTTAAAAATTTTGTGGGTTCTTACAAAGTTCCATAAGTTGAAAGTTATGTCTGCATCCTTATGAGTTGTTCAGCTAAGATAGAGTAACATATTTATCCAGATTCCTTATTAACCCTTCAATATAGATAGTGCTCATAAGAGGAGATTGTATGAGCATAGATTGTTAAATAGAGTTTGTATTCAACGAATGTTGCAACCTAGAGTATTATGATTCATATGTAGTATAACTTTCTTAGAGTTGGAAGTATGGGTTTAGAAGAGTAGTTACAAGAAAGGTGGGAATGGTGATTGATTGGAAGTATATAGATAAACTAATGCATGTTTTTGAGTTATTAGTTAAGGTGAATTATTATTTTTTTGAAGTAGAAAAGGAGTATTGATAGAATTTATGGTGTTAGAAAAGTATTTGTTATTAATAAAAGTATTTAGTGGTTGAATATTGTTAATTTAGGCTTCCCTTGAGGATGCAAAAAGGAGTTTAGTTGAAACTTACAGAGTTGTGAAAGTAATTTAGGCTTATAGATGGGCAAATAGTCATAATGTGTAGAAGGAGGATGCGCTAATGGACTTTAACAGGGTATACCATATGATTATGATCGATTATTGTTATAATGAGTTTTTAGTGGACTAGTGTTTCTTGGTGCCTTATTTTATAGATGCCAAGTGAGAATAGTATATGAAGTTGGGTTGTTAATCATGTTTTGCACTAGACATTATGTTTGAATAGTAGAGGATCATAAAGGTAGAAATAATGATTGCTTGATTGGTGATGCTAGTTATATGGAGGTGATATAGTAGGATTGAACAGTGAATGTAAGAATTTAAGTTTATTGATTTGAGATTGAGTATGATGTAGAGGTGTGCCCAAGGTGATATGGGGTTGTATTATTTTCTAAGGTTATTAAGTGTTATCTGTGGTTAGTAGCACCCTTGAGTTGCTAAGTGAAAGAAGGCTAGTTATTTAGTACATGGTGTTCTTAATATTTAAGTTGAGGAGTTTTGGATAGATGGTGTTGGTTCTTTTAAGTATGATTTTGATTCTTATGATTTGGGGAAAATATAAGTATAGAAGTATGATCTTGGTAGGCTTTGACTATGTGTTTAGTAAAGTAGACATATTTGTATATGAGTATGCTTGTCTTTAATGATGATTATTAAGGCTAAAAGGTTAAGGATGGTAGATGAAATAGTTGTTCAAGAATGAAGTCAGTAAGTTCGAAATATAGTTTATTCTTGTGAGTTTTAGCATTCGTGTGTAAACCCATAAGCTTAAAATGTCATATTTGATCTAAGGGGAGATGGTAGAGTTAAGAACCAAATCATGTTTTGAGAATTAGATTGTGATGAATATCAATAAGAGATGTAATGAGATAGTAATCCCTTCTTACTCTTGAGTATTCCTTGGATTTCAGTCGTTATCATACTAAATCTATGTCGTGTATGATAGATCCATGCCAAAGACTAATGCTTATACACTTCATGTATACTCAAGTCCATTATCAGGTTCTAGAAAGCAAGTAATAGCTTCACTTTGTGATTTGAGTTATCCTTATGAATTTATGAACTCCAGTCTTATGTTGGATAGCTTATGATAAGTATGAACTCATGTTTCAGAGTATGATCAGTTCTCAGAAACTCATGATCCTAGTGAAATCCAATTTATATCATGCATGTCCTCATTTTAGATCTCTATAATGAATCCACACCTTTGATATTTTATTCTTCAAGCCTCAGTTAAGTGTTAGAGTTATGTATAGTATTTTTTTGTGCTTCAGGTCCTTATGTGTTAACCCTTCAGTGACCTCTTACTACATTAAGATAGTGGTGATGATAATAGATAAGCAATGTTTTAGATGAGGGAGAGTTGATGACCCTCATTAAGAAAGGTTACTTATGCTTTCTATCAAAGGCTAAAGTCTGAAGTAAGATTGAGGTCAAGTCCTTGATACATGTCATGGTTAGTTGAAATTAGTGTGTATGTTCTTAAGAATAGTACAATAAAGTTGTTTGTATAGTGGTTTAGAGAATATGTGAAGTATGTCTTTCTGTGTGTTTGCCTTAAAGTTCATATGTTGTTATAAAGAAAGGCTTGAATGACATATTAGGATGCAAGTAGAGGAATGTAATATGCACTAGTGAATCCATAGTAAGAGTTTAGAGTTAGTCATTGAAGTGGTAAGGCACGTTATTCTTAGGGTGTAAGCTCTAGAAGAGACATAGAAGATTGAATCATGTGGTTTAGACTAATGTTATGATGTAGCATATGGTATCTTGTGATTTCGAGTTAGGCTTGATCACGGTGAGAGGATTTAGTTTAGTTTGGATATTACTAGATAGATTTATCAATTCCCATGTGAGAATTATAAGTTCAATCAAATCAGTATGGTATTTAAGGAGAATAGTATAGTTAAGGGAGTATTCAAGAAGTGTTGCTAAGCTTGAAAGTAAGAAGTTGCATTGCCTAACGCCTAAAAATTCTATCCTAGCTTATTGATACACCCAAATTACAACTCTCATACAAAAATGTAAGTGGTCGTTGTCAAATATATAACCCAACTAGGTTGGGGTCAAATCCCACAGGGAATATGGTGCTAATTAATTTGTATGTAGATTAGTTGATTTTTAATCGTTTGTTTCCGTAAAATAAATAGGGGGGATTTTGATTCAGTTCACAAATTAATGGTTTCAGTTTAACAAGATGAAATAAGCGTAGTAGTATTCAAATTCAGAGAAAGAGCAAGCTAGGGTTATGTCCACCTTGTAGTTTTCAATACTTTCTAACTCTGGGCTTTACGAATTCATACATGCATCATGCTTATAGAGAAATGTATTGTATTTAATAACATAATCCTAGTGATTCTCAACCATCAAGGACTAATTCACTTTAGTTCTCTCGAATCAAAAGTGTTTACCAAAAACAATACAAAATCTCCAAGTAGTTAATCCTTTTAAGGTATTAACATATGAAATAGGGGTTCATAATCCTATTTTCTTGTCACTACTCTCATTTTCGAACAACAACCTTTCTTTAGAACGAGTTGCGGTTTAAGGCATATCCTCTATGTTTGCAACCACGAGAATTCAAGATAAACAAAGAGAGTATGATGTAAACAAATTAATGCATAATGAATTCAAAATCCAAAGTAATAGATTGTATGCTACAAGGCTTCCATAACCCTAACTAATAAACTTAGCTACTCATGAATAAAATGAAAATCACAATAGAAATATTCATCCTACCAAAAACTAAAAGACGATCTTGGTGTGCGAACACTAAGAGCAAGAGAAAAAAACATTTTTCTCTCTCTCTCTCAAGCTAAGCTGCCCTTCTCTGCTCTCTCCCCCAAAAAATATAGAATAATTGAATAATCAATAAAAATTCAGCATTAAGCCTTTTAATAATCTTTTCTCTAATAATTGCCTTCTAGGTCCCTGAACTAATTATAAATGATAAACTGGTCTTGGACATATTTTCTAGGCGCCATATTTGGTCCAGATTGTAGTTTCTAGGTGCCACATTTGGTCCAGGTTGCGACTCTCTCTTGTGTCATATGCCATCCACATTCCATAGTCCCATAATGTCTTCATCTACCTTATTAATGCCTGAAATCATTCTAATCACATCGGTTAGCTCAATTACATAGAAGTAGAGTAAAAATATAAGAAACTAGGCACTTTGCTCTCTAAACATAGCTAAAATATGGATAAATTATGGTGCTTAGGTGTATAAATACACCCAAGATCCCTTATAATCTATATGTCTATATTCCATGCTACAGAGTAGTGTCAATGTTATGATTCCTTAGTCAGATGTCTTGTTCAGATCATACCCAAGATTCTTTGCTCCCTACTGTTACTAGAACTTCTTAAGAAAGAGTGTTAAAGAAATACTCCCGTTGAGTATAAGTTTTGAGTATAATTCATTCCGTATAGCCAGTAATTCCGTTAAGCAGTTAGGAAGAGAATTTCCTATAGTTTTCCACCATTCCACCCAGTCCTACTATTCAAACTCTTATGTGTATGGCCATTACAAGAGATAATCTGTTCGCATCCATGTAAATTGTGAATTCAGTTTAGTCCAAGCATTATGTTTCAGATTCAGCTATTTAGTCATGACTCAGTTCATAAGTTTTTAGTGCATAATCTCAATTTTCCAAGTATTTCAGCTCAGACAGTTTAATACCCTTTGGACTCCATGACATCTCACTGGTTTATGTCGGTTAGAAGAAACTCCCACTAGAAAGACTAAAGATACAGTTTTTAGAACTAAGTGTTATGGCTCACGATATTTATACAATATTTTTTATCATTCATGATTTATGATTTTCAGTTTTCATTTATTCAATCCAATGTGAGTTATTTACACTTAGCATGCATTCTTTTACCAGTTTATATAAACATTGATATATTGTTTTTCTATGCATTCACCCCCACATGCTCAGTACATTCCAAAAGTACTGATCCACATATATATTTATGTGCTACATTATCTCATAATATAGGTATGAGTTGTAGTGTGCACATCATATTCAGATAGCTTGCATCTTCCAGTCAATAGGTGATGAGTCCTTTTGATTCAAGGGCTCAAGTAAGTCATAGTTTGACTAGTATTTTATTTTATTTCTTTATTCCGTCGTATTTATTTGGGATAGCTGGGGCTCATGTCCCGGCTACCTATAGTCAGTACTAGTAGAGGCTTCATAGAGAGTCAATAGAGTTAATGTATTGGATTTCAGTTTTGGTTTTATATAAAGAAGAGTTGAAATAATTTAATAGTTTGTTTTGAAGATGTTTAGCTAAAGATTTATCTTCCGCTTATTTCATTTCGAACTTATGTATTTATTTCAGTTGCTCATAAGTAATGCCAGTACAAGGGTTAGCTTGGGATCACTTGTGGTCCTAAGCACCGTGTGATGACTAGGGGCTAGTCTTGGGTCGTTACAATATTATCAAAAACACTTTTAAATTATAATTTCAAAATAGGAATTTTGGATTTTTACTAGTAAAGTTTCAAAAATGGATTTCTTCATTTTGGACCTTGTTTTAAACCCGTCTTCACATAGATTTCTCTTGTAGACTCCTACAACCTTGGATATTGTGTTTTTAATATAAAATTCCAATTTTATCCCTTTTATTTCAGACACATTTTTTAACCCGCTTTGGACTCAACCCAAATATGGTAATATCGGTATCATTAGCTTTTTTTAATGCGTTGGTGCTCTATTTGAATATTGTAGTTGATTTTGTGGCTATTCGTAAGGTGAAGCCTCTATATTGAAGCACCTTAGATTGGGATTTTATCATTTCAAGGTAGGTTATGTCTTAACTTTTTTTTAGATTGAGTTAGGTAGTTAATAAATAAGTAAATCGTGTTATGGGTTTTAGAAAATAACTATGGGTTTTATAAGTGTTATACCCCAGAATCTTGATGATTTTATTTTGACAAGTATCATGTGTATAATACGATTTTTGAGTTAAATAGTGATAAAGAAGGTTAATAGGAACATTAGGAATTGGTTTGGGATTTTTAGAATGTATTTTGGAGCATTTTGGGACCCCACAATAGTAAGGGTCCATGATTAGGGTACGCCACGTTGACTGGTATCGGCGATAAGGCCATGGAACGCCCTTGGTGTGGCGTGATAAGGACGTTCCATGCCCAAGGGCACAAAAATGCAAAATTTTTATTTTCTTTTCAATTTTTTATGGCTTGTTGGTATTTTACCTCCTAATTAATCCCACAATAAATACTAATCCTATTTTCTCACCCTCATAAGTCAAACACACATTTCCTCTCCTCCCAAAGTCTCAAGAACACAAAATAAGGATTTCTTTTCCCGAATTCAAGCTTCCAAAAATTTAATTCAAGTTCCTCTCAAGAAAGTTCATCAAGTGCAGGTATGTGAGGTTTGAACAAGGATAACCTTTCATACTTGTGCCTAGAAGTTGAGTTTCTACATAATTTTGAAGGATTTGATGGATAGGGTTTCAAACCCATTTTTTATGTTTTCAAGATAATGATATTACCATGTGATTTAAAGTGTAATTAGGACAAGAATTTACCTTTACACATGTTTTTATTTACCTAATTATTATCATGAGATGTATTTTTGTATTTTGACATGAAATTCCATGAGTTGATAAATGTACATGATTTTCAGCATGATTCAGTCAGTTTACAAGTAAGAGTATGTGATTATGGCATGATTCTCTCAGTTTATAGAAAGTTTGGGCTTACTATATTAGATTTTAGATTATTACAGTATGATTCAGATTTCAATTTTAATCTTATTATCTATGACAAGATATGAAACTCATACAGTTATTCATGAGTATGATTTAGTAATAGAAGAATGGTTGGTTTTAAAATTTATAAAGCCATATGCTTAATTTAAGGTGAATTTCATACAATATGAGAACCAATATATTTTAATAGTATTTAGCACTGAGAGAGTAATATGGGCTCAGCACATCCTATTTCCCACAAACTACGTGCCATAGTAGGTTTAAGGTGCCTCACCATGGAGTGTCTCCCTTGCCCAAATGGTCTCAGCTTAGTGATAACTTATATTTAGGTTTAATATCAATGGTAATTCATGGAACACCCTCCTCATTGTGGGTCAGAAGCTGGACTCCATTCTAGCTTACATGGTTTATATCGGTTATAAGAATTTCCCATAAAAAAAGATAATTTTAAAAATTTAAGTGTAGTGACTCACACAAGTTATCAGATTATGATTTACTATTCATGCTTTATGATATTTTGGCTTTCAGTTTTATTCTGCATCTTAGTGAGTCTATCTGCACTTAGCATGCATGTTTTGATTTTATGACATATATCAATTTTAGTTATTACATGCACCTCTATATACTCAGTATATTCTAGAAGTATTAACCATATATATATCTATGTGGCTATGTTATTTCATAATGTAGGTTTTGTTGTTCGTCCTCAATAGTACGATTATCCATGATCAACATGTCGTACATCCTTTTAATTGGTGAGTCCTCATGGTTTGAGGTCATTCTATGATTAATTTCATATGTCCAATTTACTATCTATTCAGACTTTATGTTTTTAGTCATGGTCAGCTGAGGGCTATCTTAGTGGTTTTTTAATTTTAGTTAGAGGCTTTTCAAGACTATTCAGATGTTGTGTTTCTTTCAGTTCCTCAAGAATTTCAGTTAATGTTAAGTTTACAATGTTTATTGAGATTATTCATCCATATGAACCTATTTTATAATTCATTGATTTCCACTCATATTTTAAGATCATTTTATCATGGTTCAGTGCTGAATAGAAGAGGGTAGCCTTAGGTCATTAAAATCTTGGTATCTGAGCCTAAGGTTTTAAAGATTCCTAGGAAGTTTGACATGCCATGTTACGTAGAGTCTTGATCATAGGTGTGAAATACACCAAACTTAAGAGAAAGAGGCTACAAAATATATTAGGAATTATCCATTCTTCTATGATCTCTATCATTCTTTCAAGTTATCTCTATTGAATGCCTAGAGTGTACGCTCGCAGAAATGGGGACCAACCAGCCCCACCACCACCCTCAAACACCTTGAATAAGAAAGTCTCTCATGCTTAGTCTCGGGCTACTTTCCAAAGTATTAGATCAGGCTGTGAATACAAATTCTTAGGGTAATCAACTAGAAAAAGTCCTAGTTCAAAATAATGGTAACTTAGTTGCTACAAGAGTTTGAGATTTCATGAAAATGAATCCACCTGAGTTCTTTTGGTTGAAGGAGAATTAGGACAACCAGTTTTTCATTGATGAGGTAAAGAAAATCACTCATATCGTGCATGTTACAGAAGATGAGAGTGTGGAATTGTCATCCTATCAACTGAAGGATATTGTTAATAATTGGGTTACTATATGGAAGGGATGTAGATGCAAGAATAAAGAACCAATGACTTGGAATGTGTTTTAGATGGCCTTCCTAGATAGGTTCTTTCCTTGTGAGATGGGGGAGGTTAAGGTGGATGATTTCATAAACCTTAGGCATGGCTCTATGTTAATGAAAGAATATTTTCTCAAGTTCACTCCGCTTTCTAAGTATGGATCAAAGTTTATTTCATATTCCAGGGCTCATATGAGTAAATTTGTAATTGGAATGTCTAACTTAGTAGTCATGAAGTGTAGGATGATGTGCTAGCCTTCTGTTAGCACATTTAAGACCTTTAACTTGAAATAATTGTAAATGCTTAAGTAATTATTGTTATTTTTAATTATATTTCATGTGATTTTGTAGAAAAGTCAAGATGTATGAACATATATGAAAGCTACATTAAGAAGGATGATTTTTTATGAAAGAGGCAAGAAATTAAGTTATGGAGATTTCATTTGATGACTTGGTATGATAAGCTATCAGATCTGTGATAAGCTATCAAAATATGTCATCACACATAGGCAGAGAACAAGAAAGGTGAAGCATTTCTGACAATATTTTCTGATAAGTTATCAAATTTGTGATAAGTCATCACACATGTCGTCACACATGTGAAGCATTTCTGAAGACAATTTTTGATAAGTTATTAGATTTGTGATAAGTCGTCACACATGGGCAAAAGGTCTGAAGATATTTTTTAATAAGTTATCAGATTTGTGATAAGTCATCACACGTGTCGTCACACATGGGCAGAAGGTCTGAAGACATTTTTTGATAAGTTATCAGATTTGTAATAAGTCATCACATATGTCATCACACATGGGCAGAAGTTTTGATGGAATTCTCTGATAAGTTATCAGATTTGTGATAATCTATCAGACACATCGTCAGTTAAAAGAGCAAAAAGCTGAATTCTTAACTTTGAATTTTTCTTAAAGTGCGGATATAAATAGTAGCTTTTAGGGTTTCAGGGGAGAGCTGGAAATTATTCCAAAGGCTAGTTTACTTCTTTTCTGGGTCTCTTAACTTTGAATTCAATTTTCAATTCTTTGATTGAGTTGTGGGATATTCTTCTTGAACTTGGAAGAGCATCAACCTCAGACTTCATCTTTTGTAAGTCTTTCTCTGAATGATGAATAAAATTGTTGCTATCTCTTTCTTTCTCACATGGGACTAAAACCCATAACTAGGGTTGTGGGATCAATGATTATTCCTCCATGAATTTAATAGTTGGTTAGGGTTTGAGTGATTGTGAGAACATCTTGATAATTCCTTTGTAATGATTGTTTTTTATTGGTTGCAAACAATAGATCTTGCCTTATGTTAGTTTGCTCAAACTGAGAAATAAACTAAAGGTAGTGAATTATCAACGAGGATTTGGGAAGGTTAATTTTCCATCTAATGATTAATGTTGTAACAAGATTAATCAACTCGAGATAAAATCAATGTGAATAAAAGGTTTTCCTAAGTTCGAGAGAACAAGGGAGAACAACATTTAGGTAGGTTGAGAAACACTTAGATGGACTATCGATACTGATAATTTGGTGTTTCCCACAGGTCATGAGAATCCATTACTATAACTATTATTCAATGAGGGCTTAATAATCATAGTGATCATAACCCTGCTTTCTCTCTACATTGATTTGAACCATTGAAATTTTAGCTTTGAGTTCTGAAGCAAGTCAAAACTTTTATCAACTATTAAAAAAACCCCATTTTATCTTTTCGTATCATTTGTTTGAAGTTAACTTGTAGCTATAGTTTCAAATTAGTTTAATCGCTAGTCGCGTTGTTCCTCGTGGATTCAACCCTGACTCCAAAATTGGATAGTTTTATTGACGACGACTGCCTTGCACTAAATTGACATGTAAGTTGAGTGTTATAAAAATGGATTCGTTGTTGGGGAAAAATTTGGCGTATTGAGTTGGTTTGTAATTTTAGCTTACATGGTTGAATTCAAACTTGTAAATATTTTTTTGTAATTTTCTTTTATTTCTTGTATTAGGTAGATTTTTATTTTAGTTTATTTATTATTATGGCATCTTGGAATAAATATGAGTTTTATGGTTGGAAATCCTACCTTGATGATCCATGCACATATTGTGATGGACCTCACTTTTGGCAAGATTGTAGATATGATCCCTGGAGATAGATGTGTGCACCATCTCCATCCTACTGGGAGGATGATTGTTCTTTATGTGGTGGTCAAGATGGACATTGGAGTGATTATTTAAATGCCCCCTCCCCCCATTATACTAACCCAAATTCTAGTTCTTCTTATGATTTTGATAGGTCTTATGGTCAAGAACAGGAAGAACAAAGCACCAGAACGAGTCGCATTAAAGCTATCTTTCAACAAATTTTGGATAGCCAGGAAGAAATTCTTCAAGACATGATGGAAGGAAAAGTGTAAATAAAAAGGATAGAGGAGATGGATATAGAGGTCAATCATTCAAAGCACTTTTCAATATTATGTTTAGATGATATCTTGTCTGTGGAATCATTTAAAATAATGGAAGAGTGTAAAGATGAGGAGCAAGAATCCTATATTGTTATTGAGCTTGATGATGAGCAACCCTCGATCATTTCCCAACCAACTGAACCAACCATAAGAGATAATGCCAAGATTAAGGAAATGGTGCTAGACACAAAAGAAGAAACTAAGCCAACCTCTTATAAAGACTCTAGCCCAATTTGGGGTAAAGATATCGAGAAGGATGGAACTCTGAAATTAGGGAGAAGAGCTCACTCAAATAACTTTTCAACATTATGCTTGGTGGATGTGATGAAAGTTGAATCATCCAAGCAAATGATAAATTTTCGAAATGAGGAGAAAAATTCCTATATTTTGGAGTTTGTCTTTCCGAAAGGGTATAATACAACCCCAATCTTGAAGGCCAAGAAGCTTAAAGATCGATGTCTATTTAGTGGCCTTTTAAGATTCTCACCATTGCCAAATAAGGCCACGCAAAAGTTTGATGCAAAATTGGACAAGCGGTTTAAGTCTTTGAAGTGGCGTGATAGAACTTTCCTTATCATGCTCTCACATTTTCCCGATGCACCTAAAAGATGTAAATATTGAAAGATGGGCCAATGATTCAAATTATCTAAGTGGAGGGATAAAGGATGAAGCACTTTCAAGGTATCTTGATGAATTTTGAGTAGTCAAGATAACCTAGTCGTGCCACGACATTAAATCAGACACTGTTTTGGAGGCAACCCAATCCATTTTGTTGTTCGTATTTGTATTATATGATTGACATCAGATATCTACACCTATGGTGCTACAGGTATATTTCTAACTCTCTTGTTTTAGTTTGATGCATTGGGGACAATGCATGATTTTAAATTGAGGGTGATACTGCTTGTAGGTGTTGATGTCCTTTTAAGGGTTTTGTTGTCATGCCTCTTTTCCCCGGAGTCTTGTTCCTAGTAGAGCTGATATATTTAGGCGCACTGTGTTTTGTTTTGTGATGTGTTGTGGTTAATTGGGAGAAAAATTAGTATCTGGGGCAGTTGACATATTTTTTTGTTGATTTTCAAGAATGATAAATACCTCTCCCATTGTCTATTTTGTAACTGTGTGATGTGCATCTATATGCAACTACTGTGAATCTTAATATGGCATTGGTATTAAGGACATGTTAATCATTGCTAACAATTGCATGAACCGGATAGGTACTAGCTTGTGATGTACCTTTATACCATGTGTTTGTGAGATACTACCTAGTTTCCGTTGTGTGTTAAATCTAGAACTTTCCTGATTGGTCTTGCCTTAGTTGTATAAGAGTGGTTAGGAAAGGATCATAGGACATTTTTTATATTAGTCCACTTTTAGTCTAAATAATTTTCCATGTTTGAATAATATTCCTTGATCCTGATTTTTAGCCTGAATGTCTATATTTTTTTTATTATACCTATCACCTTCCCACTTGTATCATAATGAACCTGTTTTGGCACTGGTCCTACTTGGACATTGTGCACTTTGACTTAGTCGAATTGCCTAAGATGAAGGTGGCTATCATAGGGGTGCGTGATGTAAAGTAAGTATGAAGAAGGGTAAAATAAAATAAAATAAATGCAAGGTTGGGTGTGGTAGAAAAAAGAATAATAAAAGAAAAATTTTGAAAAAGTGAAAATGAAAGACTAAAGGACCGCATCCAGCCTGAATTTGCTTCAATAAAGAAAGGGAGAAATAAGTTAAAGGTTGATAAGTGAGACCCCAAAAATAGTGTATTGCTAAGGAGTCTTAGTCACTTTAAATATCCTTGCGTATCATACCATCCCCAAACCTACATGACAAGCTGAAGAAAAGTCCTATAGTGATCCTAGCTTAACTGTTTGAAAGACTCGGTAATGAAAATAAGGGCAAGCTTATGTTATTTGGCATGCATTGACTGGAATTTCTTTCTGAGAGTGAGTGTCTCTTGACCGTCCCTGCATTTACATTCTAGATTTCATATATGAGTGAAGAGGGACTTTTTTGTTGTAAGGGCATATCGGTTGCATTGCTCGCTGCTTACTTGTTTAGGTAGTGTAACTTGTACATATGCATGGTTATTGTTGTTGCTTTGATGCCATATCTTGATTCCTTTGTGTTACATTGTTGATCTTTATTGATATACACAGTTGGGTTTGATGGTGATTGAAATTAGAGAGGGTAATGTGTTTTGAGCAAAAATTGATAATCAACTGTCGTAGGTATTTTATGTTTCTCTTGATTAAACATCGTAGTATGGTGTTATGTCGTTTCTTAAGGACAAGCAATGGTTTTAAGTCTAGGGTGTTGATGTGCTAGCCTTCTGTTAGCACATTTTAAACTTTTAACTTGAAATAATTGTAAGTTCTTAAGTTATTAATGTTGTTTTTTATTATATTTCATGTGATTTTGTAGGAAATTCAAGATGCATGAACATATATGAAAGCTATGTTAAGAAGGATGATTTTTGGTGAAAGAGAAATAGAGATACTCACCCTCAGGCCTACCAGCTCAATATCATGGTGCATCATCTAGTACCTATAGAGGTCAGCATCAAAACTAGTTGTATGCTATACTTTTTCACTAAGAGAAGGAGAGCTCCCCAGATATAGTCACTAATATAATGCGTGTCCTTAATCTTGATGCTTATGTGTTGTTAGATCCTAAGTTAACCCTCTCTTTTATAACCCCACTTACTATTTCAAACTTTCATATAAGTCCCAAAAATTATTTTGAAACTTTTTCAGTTTCCACTCCAGTTAGTGAGTTAGTTGTTCCTAGACGGGTATACAAAAAATTCCCTATTACATTTCTCCATAGGGTTACCTTAGCTAATTTAATTGAACTAGAGATGATAGATTTTGATATGCTTCTTGGTATGGATAATATTCATTTATTTTATGCCTCAGTCAATTTTAGCACCCGAGTGGTGAAGTTTTAGTTTCCTAAAAAAGGCTATCCTTGAGTTGAAGGGCAGTACAGTAACTCCAAATGATCTTTTCTTCTCCTATCTTAAAGCTAGAAAGTTAATCTCAAAAGGGAGTATATATCATTTGGTTTAGGTTAAAAATACTAAGTCTAAGACCCCAACCCTCCAATCAGTACATATAGTATGCTTACTTTTTTCATTAATGCTAATTCAATCATTTTCCTTCTTTTACACTATGACTATGACTCAGAACATTCCCTTAGCCCTATTTCCACTAATTAAACATAACATACATACTCTCTTCTCTCTCAAATTCCAAAGTCTAGAACAAAGTTGGGGTTTCTAAGGGTTGGCATCTAGGGCTCAAAGTGTCAGTTCATCTCCAAGTTCTTGATATTTTCAAGCATCTATCTCTTTCCTATAATTGTATTTCATCATGGCATGCAATGGTTTGATATTCATGTGGTTTTAATGTTTGGTTTTGGAATTTGGATAGAGGCTTTTTTTATGGTTATTATTTAAATGGTATTTCCATGGTTTACATGCATTTACTTATTCTTTATTAATGGATTTTGGAACTCATTGGGTGCATGGGCATGATAAATGAAATAGGGTTAGTGGATTCCCCTAAATTTATGGATAATAGAATGTAGGGTGTAGATTTTCCCAAATTTATGGATAATTGAATGGGGGTCGTGGATTCCCCCAAATTGTATGGATTTTCGTATTGGAATTTGTAATAAACTCAACCCACCTTATGAAATTGGTGTTGAGATATTTCTATATGCATAATTTTAACCATTTTTAAAACTATTGTATTTCATTAATAGTTAATGGAATTATAAATTGTTTTGAAAGGCCTTAATGGCTATGATTTGGTTTGAAGTTAGAGCTTGGGGGTCATGGATTCACCCAAGTCAATGGATGGTTGGGACGACATGATTTTATAGGCTTGCAAGATCATTGGTTTACAATAACAATGGTGAATGCCTTAATAAATGGTTTCTTGATAAATGTATAGATTATGGGAAAATATTATAATTTAGGGTTAAAGAGGGTTGTCTAGCTCACCATGGAAGGTGAAGGTCCTGGGGGGACCAATACTAGAAACCATGTTTGCCAATGTGGGGTTTTTTATCATCGTGTACATAGTTCATACTATATATATGCACTTCGGAATGGCTAGGGTCATGGATTTCATGTCCCTTCCTTGGATTTCTTTGGTTAATATGGCTAACATGCACTAAATCCCTTTCAATGGGGGGAGCTGGACCCATATAGCCTATGGGTGCCCTTAGGATGGTTAGAGCAACACAGTGTAGGTTAATGGTTTTAAATGTCATGTTAAACCTTATTCCCTATCCTAGTATCATATATATATATATATATATATATATATATATATATATATATAATTTTAAGAGGATAAAAATAGCCTTAAAGAGATTATATAGCTAATCGAGAAGGCATGAGTTTAAATGACTCATTGCTAGAAATTGTATTTTGCCAAAGCAGGTTGACTTAGTTTTGAGGTGACATTATTTTATCCCTATGCCAAGTTATATTTTGGCACTCACCTCACTAACCATTATAGGACGCTTCATTTTCTTATAATGTAGGGTCATAAGATACCTTTTTACCCCTATTCTGCATTAGGTGATTTGATTCGTCGGTTGGTTTCTGGGGAAGTGGTGAGCTTCCATCTTTTGGAAAGCTTGGTCATTCCATTAGTTTCTTTACATATTTTACTATTGAAGAGTTCACCTTAACATTATCATTGTCACTATTATGGTCATGGGCATATCCTGACCTAACTTGATAATTGGATTTGTTTGGATACTTTTGTGAACATGTGTTGGTTGGATGGTGTTGTTGACCCTTAGAGCTTATTTTTGAGTTACATTAACTGTTTTATATTTATTCTTTGGTTGTATTTGGGTTTGTTGTTTTGTGGATTATACTTGGATTAGATAGGTTATGGGAGTGGTCTCCAACTCTTTATAGGTTTACCCTCAGTGGTCTTGAGATACCCTTCATGGCTAGACCTATGGTCGAGTCATGACAAGTTTCGTATTAGAGCATAGGTTCAGGGTTATTTGGTGTCCATAAAGATGTGTAAAATAGAATCCTTTTAATAGGTGTGTAGAATGCCACACTTATAAGGGGGAGGCTACAAGACATTTAGGAATGTTTCCTTTTCTTATGTTCTATTTTGGGCTATAGAGTCTAAGATCATGGAATTTCTCTAACTCCTAGTTGCTCGCATTTCAGATCATGCCTCCTCAAAGATCTGATGTTCGTAGAAACTCTATCGAAATCTCTGCCCTACCTTAGGGTAATATGGAGGGGACTTGCCCCATTTATGGAGTACAGACTTGGTCTAGGTACCTGTACCCTATTTTTCACTCCACATGGGGTTCAATCAATCCTCACTAGTCCCTCTCTAATTGGTGACACTCATGCTAAGTCATCTTAAGAAGAAATCTCAAAAACAAAGTTTTGCCACTTTATTCATCAGCTTACTCAGTTGGTAACCACTCGGTCTTGTCAGTATGGTCCTATTGGTTCTGTTGTAGCTTTATATAAGGTTACTCCAGTTAGTTAATACATGAGGTTTAATCCCCAACCTTCACTGGCTCTAAGGTTGAGAAAGATTTATAAGGTTTTATTGATGAGATAGAGAAGATCATTAGGTTGATGCATGCTACTAATGTAGAGGCTATGGAGTTTGATGCATAGTATTTAAAACATATATCATATCAGTTGTATAAGGAGTGGGAGCAGTTGAGGGCTAATGAGTCTAAGCAGGCTATACGCAGAGTAATTCTTTGGTGCCTTCTTTGATCGTTTCTTTCCTCAGGAGTTAAGGGAAGTGATAGTAAAGAAGTTTGTGAATCTAAAGTAGGGTAATTTTAGTGTGAAAGAGCATTCTTTGAAATTTAATAAGTTGGCGCGTTATGCTCCAGAGTTAGTATCTAGCATGAGGGATAAAATAAGGAAGCTTCCTTCTAGTTTGTCTCTCTAACTTGGTATTGGAATGTAAGACTCCAATGTTGAACAATAGTATAGATATCTCTTGACTTGTGGTTTATCTGCAGTAGATAGAGGATGAAAGGAAGAAACATGTAGAGATTAGAGAGAGAATAAAAACTTCAAGTATTTAGAGCATGTTGGAGGCCAGCAAAATAGTGGAAGAGATGGCAGACAGTGGAGAAAGAAGAAAACTTGGGAAAACTCTAGTTTATATTCTTCAGCTAGTCTTCCAAATCCTTATTCATCTGGTGATCATCATTTTAAGGCTAGTAGTGGTCCAAAGGCATAGAGTTCCCACTCTTAGGATAGTAGAGCTCAGTCAACCCTATTATATCCTCTTTGAAGATTTTGTAATCAGCTTCGCCAAGGTTATTAAGATGAGAAAAGACATTAATGCTTTAATTATGGCTAGCTGGGGTATATGCAACAATACTTCCCTTTATCTAAGGTTGCTATGGGAGCTAACAAAGTCCCAATTGATACTTCATTATTTTTTTTCACCAAAGGGTGCTACTTCTGGTACTGACACTAGATAAAATCATCTTAATGATCTTGCCATCCATTAGAAATCTGAGGTATCTCTTTATATCATTACTGTTAATTACAACTCTCTCGTGGTGTGTATTGTTTGCTTGATCCAGGGTCTACTCTTTCTTTATGTGACCCTATATTTGGCTATACATATTGGTTTTGGTCCCAAAAGTATTTTTGACCCCTTATCTATGTCTACTCTAATGGGTTACCCTGTTGTGGCTAGAAAAATCTATCAGGGTTGTGTAGTATCTATCTTTTATAGAGAAACAATGGTAGATTTGGTAGAGTTTGATATGGTAGATTTTGAGGTTATTTTGGGAATAGATTAGCTTCACTCGTGCTATGCTTCTCTGGGTGGTAGGACCTGAATGGTTAACTTCTATTTTCCTAATGAACCAATAATTAAATTGGAGGGAAGCTACTTAGTGCAAAAATGGAGGTTTATTTTTTATCTTGGAGCCTAAAAGTTGATTTCCAAGGGGTGTTTTTATCATTTGGTCCGAGTTAAGGATTCTAGTTCTGAGGTTCCCTCTTTACAATCTATCCTTATTGTTAATGAATTTCCTGAAGTATTTCCTGATGATCTTCCTAGTATTTTTCCTGATAAGAAAATAGATTTTGGGATTGATCTTTTACTGCATTCCCGTTCTATTGCTATTCCTCTGTATAAAATGGCTCAACTAATTTAAAGGAGCTGATAAAGCAGTTAAAGGATCTCTTTAATAAGGGTTTCATCCATCCTAGTGTTTCTTCATGGGGTGCTCTAGTGCTTTTTGTTCAAAAGAAAGATGGGTTTCTCCAAATGTGCATAAATTGTCGACAGTTGAATAAGGTGACAATGAAGAATAAGTATCATCTTCCTAGGATTGATGATAATTTTGACAAGCTTCAGATTTTTAGATGTCTAGATGTTTTTCTAATATTGATATCTGTTCGACCAATCACTAATTGAAAATTAGGGAGGGTGATATTCCCAAGACTGCTTTCAAAACCCAGTATAGTCACTGTGAGTTCTTGGTTATGTCATTTAAATTAACTAATGTTCTGGCTACTTTCATAGATCTTATGAATTGGGTTTTCAGGTAGTTTTTAGACTTGTTTATTATTATCTTCATTAATGATATCTTGGTGTATTCTAAGAGTAAAGAGGATCATGTTAATCACCTCTGAATTGTGTTGCAGACCTTAAGGATCAAAGGTTGTATGCTAAGTTTTTAAATGTGAGTTTTGGTATGATGTTGTGACTTTTCTTATGCATGTTAATTCTAGCAAGGGGATCAAGATAGATCCACAGAAAGTTTAGGTGGTCTAGAGGAGGCCTAGACCCATGACTCTAACCAACATTTAGAGCTCTTGGGCTTGGCTGGGTATTATCAAAGGTTCCGCTCTGTTGATGAAGTTGACTCAGACAAAGGTAAAATTCTCGTGGTCCGATGCTTGTGAAGGTAGCTTTGAGAACTTGATGGATAAGTTGACTTTTATTCTAGTATTGACCTTACCCGAGGGTACAATATATTTATGGTGTATTGTGATGCGTCCCACGTAGGACTGGGTTGTGTCTTCATGTAGCATGGTAAGGTTGTTGCCTATGCTTCTAGGCAAATTAAGGTTTCTAAGAAGAATTATCCGAAACATGATTTAGAATTTGCGACTGTGGTTTTTGCTTTGAAGATTTGGTGTTATTATTTGTATGGGGTGCATTTAGACATTTATTCTGATCATAATAGCTTGCAGTATAAGTTTACTCAGAAAGAGTTGAATCTTTGGTGGAGGTGGTGGCTTGAATTTCTTAAGGATTATGACATGAGTCTTCACTACCATCCAAGTAAAGCTAATGTGGTTGCTAATGTTCTTAGCATGTTGTCCATGGGGAGTTTATCTCATATGGATTAGGAGAAGTGAGGATTTATGAATGATATTCACCGGATATCTAATTTTGAAGTTCATCTTTTAGACTCTGAGGATGGAAGGGTAATGTGCTAAAAGTGGCTAGATCATTACTTATTGCTTAAGTCAAGGAAAAATAGGCTTTGGATCCCATCCATATGCAGATTACAGATGATATAGGTCAACAAAATATTATGGCCTTAGAGATTAGTGGTGATGGTATTCTAAGGTATCAATATAGGTTGTGTGTTTTTGATATCAATGGGTTATGGAAGAGGATTTTAACTGAAGCTCATGAGACAAGGTATACAGTTCATCCTGGTTCAACAAAGATGTATCATGATTTGAAGGATATTTATTAGTGGAATAATATGAAAAGGGATGTGGATGATTTCTTTGCTAAGCGTATGGTTTGTTAGCAAGGGAAGGTTGGGCACTTGAGGCCTAGTGGCATGTCTCAAGAGGTTAAATTCCCATGTAGAAGTGGGTAATAATTGATATGGATTTTATTATGAGTCTTCCATCATCTCATAATCAGTATGATTCGATTTGGTTCATTGTGCATAGGATGACTAAGTTTGCTCACTTCTTGCCTATAAGGACTACTTACTCTAGAGAAGATTATGCTAAGTTGTTCTTTGAGGAGATAGTCAGATTGCATGGAGTGTCAGTGTCTATTATTTTAGACTGAGGTACATAATTCTATTTTCACTTTTGGCGTTCATTTCAGAAAGGTTTGGGGTCTAAGGTGAACCTTAGCACTGTTTTTCCTCTTCAAACGGATGGACAAGTGGAGTGGACTATTTAGAATTTGAAGGATATTTTAAGAGCTTATGTCATTGACTTTAAGGGAAGTTTTGTGGATCACTTACCTCTTATTTAGTTCGTGTATAATAATTGTTACCACTCGAGTATTGGGATGGCTCCATTCAAGGATCTTTATGGTAGGAGGTGTAGGTCTCCTATTGGACGATTTACGGTTGGTGAGACTAGGTTGTTTAGTCTTGAATTGGTTCACCAAGCCATGTAAAAGGTCAAAATAAGTAGGGAAAGACTTAGACTTCCCAAAGTCTCCAAAAGTTTTATATGGAAGTGAGATGAAGGGAGCTAGAGCATGATGTATGCGATTGGATGTTTTTAAAAGTTTCTCTGATGAAGGGAGTGATGAGATTTGGGAAGAAGGGTAAGCTCAATCCCTGTTATGTTGGTTGGATATAATTTTTAGGAGAGAAGGGAAAGTTGCTTATGAGTTGGATTTACCTACGAGTTTGGGTTCCATTCATCCATTTTTCAATGTGTCAATGTTGAAGAAGTATGTGGGTGATCCTTCTCTTATTGTGCCTATTGAGAATATTTGTATTTTGGATTCCTTTTCTTATGAGGAATCCCCAATTGAGATTTTCAATTGGAAAATTCGCCAATTGAGGACTAAAGATGTTGCTTCAGTGAAGGATCTTTGTAGGAATCAAAAAGTGAAGGAATCTACTTAGGAAGTTGAAGAGGATTTAAAGGCCAAGTATCCGTTTTTGTTCTCTGGGATGGATGATCATGCGTAAGGTATGCGCTTATCTTATTCTAATCACTTTTTGGGTGTTGTTCACGGTTTTGTGGTTTTTTCCTATCTTGTGTTCATGCGAAATGGTGCCTTAATTCCTCATTTGGGGACGAATGATCCTTGGGGATGCGGAGGGGTAATGTAATACCCTGGGTTTTGAACTCTGAATTTTTCTCAGTAATTATGATTACTGCTCAATGTACGACTCAGGTGATGAGTTGTGAAGGCAAATCACAAGTCATATACAACTAATCATGCTCTAACAAATATGGTTTTACTAAGTTTCTGTCATGGTAATGACTGGGAGTATACGAGTCGTAAGGTAATGTCACGAGTCATGGTCAGGGACTCGTGACCTTAATAGTAGATGACCCAAGGTTGTTGTCTTATTAACGTCCAAACTCGATGAGTCATAGGGTTTGAATTTTGACCAAACCAATATGGTGTCCCTGAGTTACTACCCAAACTACAAGTCGTGGTGATGACTCATGAGCAGTGACTACGAGTTGTTACCCGGCCCATAGCGACTAGGAGCTATTTTCCTGCACGTTTTTCAGTAAGTGTAATTTATTCTTTTCCCTTATTTTACACTATTCCCATGACATAAAACATTCCTTTATACCTATTCCCACCCACTAAACATAACATAAACTATCTTTTCTCTCACAAATTCTTAAGTTTAGAACAAAGCTAGAGTTTCTAATGGTTGGTCGTCTAGGGCTTAAAGTGTGGGTTCTTTTCCAAATTCTTGGTGTTTTTTGGCATGCATATCTTCCCTAAACATGTATTTTATCATGGAATGCAATGATTTGATATTTATGTGGTTTTAATATTTGGTTTTGGAAAGTTGAGTTTAGGGTTATTGGATGGTTATTGATTAAATTGTATTTCCATGGTTTACATGCATTTGTTTATGCTTTGTTGATGAATTTTTGAACTCATTGGGTGAATGGGCATGTTAAATGGAATGGGGCCATGAATTCCCCCAAATTTATGTATAACACAATGGGGTTCATGGATTTCCCCAAATTGTATGGATTTTTTATATTAGAATTGGTAAGAACCTCAACCCACCTTATGAAATGAGCTTTGAAACATGGTTATATGCATAATTTAACCATTTTTTGAAATTATTGTATTATATTAAAGGTTAATGGAATATAAATTATTTTGAAAGGCCTTAGTGGCCATGATTTGATTTTTAATTGGAGCTTGGGGGTCGTGGATTCCCCCAAGTTAGTGGATTATTGGAACAACGTGATTCTATAGGCTTGCAAGAATATTGGTATGATGATACTAATGGTGAATATCTTAATAAATAGTTCTAGGATAAATACATGGGTTATATTGGGATAAATACAGGGCTACAATAGATGAACACAATCATAAACAATGCTTTTCCACGATAGAAAATCAACCACGGATACATATCCCACGACCTGATTATATCAGTACAAGAGAATCTAAGTTCGACAATTGGAAATAACAACTCAAAGTCTAAATAGTCTTATACATTCATCTTGAATACAAAAGACTAAATAAAGATACGAGGGAAACGGGCAATTTTAAACTCCAAGAGCTCACCCTGCCTCCAGAAGATCAACACTACATGATCTCAACTCAGCGGTGACAACTAGTACTCAGGTCTGCACCAAAAAGGTACAAAAGTGTAGTATGAGTACCAAAACAACGGGTAATCAGTAGGCATCATCGTCCGATTGAACAAAATTATGATATAAAGATGATACAAGTCATGATAATATCTCTATGTCAAGGTACAAAATCGAACCTAAATCATCATCACTGCACAAAATAACTAATCAACTAGAACAATAATATGACATCTCATATCAATATCTACCAAAACCGTCATATAAATTCAGTAATTGATCCGAAAGCATAAAGAGACACTAATACAATCACAATCACATAAATACCACATTCAAAACACATACATTCGTTAGAGCATAAGGTAAAAGAACTCATCATGGAATCCCATACCACAGGGAAGTACACCCAAAAGAACATAAAGTAAAGAAATCATCATGGCATCCCATACTACCAGAGAGTGCATTAATAGATCAAATCACCATCGTATCAAATATATATATATATATATATATATCCAACTCATATTTATTCATGGTTTCCACATTTCCCATCAATGGTTATTTGACAAGATCCATAATGATCATCAATTACCGGTATCTCATCATTTATTATTAATACATTATAATAGTAAGTACATGAACATACATATCCATATAGAGTAAACACTCAATACATTACCGATATTGACATGACTATTAGCATGATCAATCACAAGTCATGGTTATACTTTCTAGAATATCTCTTATTAGGCATGATTCATAACACTAGCACAAAAGAGATTCTTCAGCACAAAAAAAGTTTAGTCACTAGGATTGAGCATAATATATGTAATGACATAATCCAAGGCTCACATAGCAAAATATCCAATGAGTCAAGTGATAGCATAGCCCTCATTTCAATTCACAAGGATTTCCAATTCTATCAAAGTAATGATAGAAGATAATCAATCAAGTATACACATTATTTTTAAATCAACACCATGAATAAGCCATTTACCGAGTTTAGCTATCATAACCAAAGCATATTCTAGGCATTTAACAAGTATCTAGGTCACTAATGAAGTTACATAGCTCAAGCTTAAGGTGGTCAAGTTTCACTTCTAAGATCCTAAATTATCTTCTTCACGTCTAACTTCAACCAAAAATTAGACTAAGTTATCTAAATCATGTCTCAAAGGTTTATCAATCCACACTAATTCTATAGGACAATTCTTCCTCAAGTATTATTCCTAAGTCATCCAAAGCATCTAGTGCCAATTCCACAACTAGGCATATCTAGGTCAACTTACTCTTAAGATGAGTGAACAAGGTCACTCCCGCCTAACTAGAGAGACTACGGTATTCTCATGTTATTCATGAGATAACAAGTCCAATTAATCATGGTTTTAGACTATGATTCAAATATCACATTTTATGTATTCAAAAGCCTAAGTGATTCAACTAATACCAAACATTACCATCTACCATTTCAACATCTAAGACCCTGCCCAATCTTAGCAAGATACCATAATTATACTACAATAAAGCTCAATCTAACACAAGTAAGACTAACCTACCTCGAATCCAAATATAGCTCACAAACCAACAATATTCATTTTCCCTTTCCCAAAAACTTCTTTTTTATCCAAGCTATCAAAAATATAATCTATGCATCATTACCATAATTACAACATTCATATTACACCATTATTTTTTGGATCCAAACCGACACCAAAAACCCCCCAAGTGTGTCCCATATATGGAAAATGAGTTTCTGAGACCAACCCATTGTTCAAATATCATTAGGGAGTTATATACATTAAGAAATTTATGCAAAACAACCATATTTGGGGCCAAAATCAAGCCTCGAGATAGTAGGGGTTTGGGGTCATTTAATCAAAATTCAATGCTAAAATTAAAGTATTCATACTTTAGATTCAATGTTAAAAATGATTAAGAAAGTTATCCAAGCTCCCAATCAACACTCAAGACTAAATTTACAAACCACACACTATATTACAGTTTTAAGACTCAAAACAATGGGAAAATAGCTAATTCTCAGCCAAGAAGAGCATTAAAACAATCCCTTCCCAGACCCTTTGCTATTGTGATCGCGCACCACATGTGTCGTGATCACATCTTCACGGTCGCACCAATGCCTCCGAGATCACAGTATCTTGTTACATTTGGTGATGGCTAAAACTTGGAATTTAATTCCAAATTTTGGCCAAGGTCTCAGGAAAAATTCAGAATCCAATATGAGCAAACGATATATTCTACCATACTGATTTTGACATTTCAGATTCATTGGTAAAGTTGTATTATTCATCGAAGGTCGTTTTGACCAAATGAGCTACCCGGTAACAAACTATTAGTTTCAGCAAGTTATAAATTACTTGGGGCAGCTATGTAAAAGCTCTAACAGCAAAAATAAGTGAAATCAGAAGAAAAAACCTGAAGGGTCATTATAGGTTCGTTGGTTTGTTCGTGGTGAAGTGGTGAGCTTCCATCTTTTGAGAAATATTGATATTACATTGTTTTCTTTCCATATTATAGAATTAAAGAGTTCACCATAACATTATCATTTTCAAAGTCACTGTCATGGTTGGGGGCATGTCCTGACATAGATTCATATTCAGATTAGTTTAGAGGCTTTTGTAGACATGTGTGCATTGAATGGTGTTGTTGACCCTTAGAGCTTATTTTTTAGTTACATTAACTATTTTATATTTATTCTATGGTTGTCTTCCTTTTTTTTACTATGGGTATTATGCTTATATTGGACAATCTATAGGGGTAGTCTTTGGCCCTTGGTGGGCTTGAGATACCCATCACGGCTAGGCTAGGGGTCGGGTCATAACAGTATCTCCCAATAGAGAAATTAAATTTGGGATTAACCTACTCCTCAATATCCAACCCATCTCCATTCCTTCCTATAGAATGGCTTTGGTTGAACTTAAGAAGTTAAAGGAACAACTTAAGTGTGATACCTTGGAAAATAAATAAATTAAATTAATGACTTAAAATAAGTACAACCTTGATCTATATAGAGAATTGCGGTAAATTACCAAACAGTATGTATAATTTATAATGTATTTGTATGCTGGTACTAGTAAGATAAGGATTTTGGGATATTACTATGCATGTTTTAAGTGTTCCAGGTGGTGGGGCCTTTGACTTTTCTTCAATTAAAAGAAAAAAAAGTGAAAGTTGGAAACATTATTCTTGCAAATAAAAAATGTTCCTATGTCGTGGAAACAATAGAATCCAAGGGATTCTCCATGTCCTCTCCTTATTTAGCTAATTGACAAAAAAAATTCAAAGGATAGTGCAGCACACCAAGTTTCCTTCAAACAAGAAATGCCCCACCATCCTTATTTGCTAGAAAATTACTAGTTATATCCAAGAATCCTCAAGAACTTGAAGTGGGGGATTGATTTCAAAAAGGTAATCTCTTCACTTTATACTTAAATTTAATTATAGAATGTAAGTTGGGATGTAATATTAGTCAATGATTATTGTTTAATTAAATATTTGCACTACCTTTTGTAATGGCTTCTTGAGAAAGAGGCAAAATGAAAAATTTTGATAAAAGATGAGCTTTTAGGGATTCCTTTAATTGGATGGATTTAATATTGAATTGTATAAATTGGGAAAGTTAGAATTCATTCAATATTCTTGTTAAGAAATTCAATTAATTTCGGTCATAAGTAAAGATTAACTTAATAAGTTATTAAACGCACCTACATATTACTAATGGACATACATGTTATTGTAGCTAATTTATTGCGTAATGGATAGCAGGAACTAGTGGTTGGAAGGATAAAGGCTTCAGTATCACGAGTTGAATTATTATAGGCTCAAATTACTATCGTAGTTAATAAAGCACTAAGGTATGTAAAGCTAAACTTTCCCTCACCGCTAAGGAACCACCCTACGTCATATGATCCTTCCCATTTGATGTTAGTATAATTCTCATGAAAAATAAAAGTGGAATCTCTATATTGCCTTACATATCATTCCCCCGTTCTACTATCAATCTTATAAGTATCTATGTTTCCCTCTTTGTGTTAATTTTTCATGATACTCCCATATTATTTTAAGTTTTACTACTTGAAGACATTAGGTCACAGTATATATGTATATCACATGTTAGGAGTAAAAGAAAATAGTAATAACATAGTTTCACTTGTAAATGTTAGCTAGACGATTATTATCATAATTCATAAGTTACAAGCTTTCAAGGCATTATTTGATAAACATTAACGATAGAAGGGTACATAGGTTTGGCTTGGCATATCGCTCAACGTGATCCTGTGCCTAGGGTTGAGACCAGGCCACTACAGTGAGCCCAACCATTGGGCATACCTGCCTTTGTGCCATCATTTATATTTGGAGTTAGCTGGAATATCATGTATTGGTTTCTCCTATCTCGAGCCATGTATGATGTATATTGCTTGCGAGCAGACCCTCATAGTGAGTCCCTGGGCAGGACGTACCTAGATACAGACTGCAATTATAGTTATAAATATGGGATCATAGCAATGAGTATGTGAGCAACATATGTTTTTTACTTTCCTCAAACTGCCTTTGGTTGGCCATCTTGTGATTATTTGTATGACTTATATGATAAATACATCACCAAGGCAAAGTATAGGCCCTACATCATAATGAATATTTTTCTATATACTATATAAGATACTAATAAGATCAGTGCATAGATTACAAGTTCATATCATATATGTGTTACTTGTTGGCTCATACATTTTTCATTGTGATATTTGACTCATATGAGCTTCTGCACTTGTTCAATTATTATTTTGTCTACTTTCATACCAGTATATGTTGTTTATACTGAATTTCTAGGGTCCCTATGTTTATTGATGCAGACTTAGATCCTCAGGATAGCAGACATCCATGTTAGGCCTTATTGTTATTTTCAGCTGATATTTTGGTAAGCTCTATCTCTCCTTAGAGCCAGTCTATGTGTAGTATTTTTTATTACATGTGCAGGTCCCTAGTTGGGTGTGATTCCAACTAGTCACTTGTAGTATAGCGTGTTAAACTGACTAGAGGCTTCATGGACATCATGTAGTATTGTATTGTACATTTTTGTTAATACAACTCCCTCGTGTAAGTATATAGCTTATATTGAGTATCTTTCTTATTATTGTCCCATAATCTTGCGTATGTTACCTAGTACTGGTAAAGTAAGTGTATACGGTTCTTGTTCATCCTTACTAATTTGGGATGTGACAAACTTGGTAACAAATTCTAGGTTCACTTGTCCCAGGGAGTCTATGAAGTCGTGTCTAGTAGGACCTTACTTATCAATGTGTTGTGTGCCACATTAATAATTAAGGAACTACTGGCATATTTAGGAATTTGACCTTCATTTAAAATCCAGATCATGCAATAGGGTTAAGTCATAGAAAGTTACTTCGTACTCCTATTCTACTTGTTTGTGCTACAGACCATGTCTGCTATAGAAAAGCATAAAACAGCCCAGCAGGCCACTACTAGAACTACTCAGGAGGTAACCATTACTGGGTAATCTCTTGTATTAGTGGATCTAAACAGGACTCAAGAAATTTTGTTAGGTTATATACTTTTAGGTTCATATGTTCCCATAATGGAAGGATCTAAAGGGGTTTTTGCACCTCCAGTGATGCCAACGATAGTTCCAATCTGTAATACCTCATACTTTTTCCAAGCTAATTTCATCTCAAGAATGTCTAGTATTATCTTCTAAATTGAATGATGATTATTTCATGAGGAATTTTCAAGATTTTCACTTTTGTCATGTAGGACATTCAATAAGCTTTCCATCGATATATGATTCAAGTTCCCATCGTAAAATAGTGTCATATTGGTCAGTGACGCGCTGCACCATAAGCTAAAATGGCAATTGTCCTTTTCTAGTGTCTCAGCGTGATTTCCTCCGCGTTGCTCCAAAGTTCCAGGTCGTAAAAGAAGGGGCAACACGATGGATCCGCGTTGCGCTATACCTCAGTTTCTCAATTGTCAAATTCCAGTGAGACACCGCGATAGCGCCGCGTCGCACCAAGGGTCCAATTCGGGAATTTTTTTCTAAAATTACAAGATGTGTCCAGGGTTAAAAAGGTCAATTTCCCACAACTATTTAAGCCCTTTAACACGTGATTCATCTACTTTTCACTTAAAATACACTTTCATCTCTCAAAAACCTCTCAAGAACAACCTAGGGCTTTTCATAAAAGATTCAGAATCAAGAATTTCCTCCGTCAATCTTCATGAAATCATGAACCAAGGTATGCATAGTGTTTATTCATAGACTCGTTTCATCCATGAAGCCCAAGAATCCCTTTTCTAAATTCAATTTGATGGATTTTCTTATGAATTTCATGATTGGGCTGCTCTTGTTCATGTGGATAATGAGTAATTGAATTCTACTCCATGTTGGGTGATAAATTCTATGTGGGTTAAATTATTATAGATATAGATTCATGCAAACGTATGACTAAACCCTTGAATAATGAAATTAGAATTAAACCCTAATGTTTAATTATTGTACAATGATGTTTATATGTACCATGCCTACAATATGTTTGATTAAATTCCCAAATAAAGGAAAAGTGCCTAACTAGCATGATACCATCAAATCCCCATATATGTACAAGTTATGCCTATCACACGTTTAATGAAATGATTTTGTAAATGTGCTATGGACTATGGTGTTAGTTATATATTCAAGTAAGTTATGCTTGGTCAGTTTCCTTCCATCGAGTCCTGGGGGTACTTGTACCTGAAACATTTGTTGTGTGCCTAGAGCCATGTCATGTTTTCACGATACTCTTAGTCAAGCTATGAATCCTTAGACTTCAGACAGTCTTATGACTCATAAAATCTCTATGATCTCTTGAACTCAGTCAGTTGTCTGATATCAATAGTATTCTGTCAGTCAACAGAATTTAGTAACTCAGCCTATTTTTGGTTTAGTAAATCATGTTCAGTGTCCATTCGGATGGGAGTAGAAATTAGCACCGAGTGAACTCAAGGATAGGGACACACACTATCAGATGAGGGTGTGATCCTTAAAAGTCATCCTTGCGTTCCAGAACTATGTAGCCAGCATAAGTTGAGACATCAACACTGTCCGATGAGGGTTGATGAGGTAGATAAGCATTGCCAGATAAGGGCCCCACCATTCCCGTATAAGACACACTATCAGATGAGGGTCGCCCACAGCTTGTGCTTACCAGTGGCGCGGTATTGACAACCTTCTAATTGGGGTTACAAATTTCTCCCTAACTCAGCTATAATGGTATATCAGGGGCATGTCGGTTAGATAACTACTTCCCACAGTTTCATATTACAGTATCAGGACTATCAGATATAGTCAATCAGTCTCATTAATGGAAATCAGATAGTTCTTTAGATTTTAGGACAGTCAGATACAGTCAATCAGTGTCAATAATAAAACTCAGATAGTTCTTTAGATTTCAGGACTGTCAGATATAGTCAACTCAACTGCAGTATGGAACTCAGATAGTTCCATCAAATTCAGACTATCAAATACAGTCACTCATTTTATCAGTTATACTCAAATTAAGTAATCATGTTATCACAGTATTTGCGCTTATGATAGTTAGTCAGTTATTATTATTGTTCATGCATATAAACCCTATGCATTCATCCTACCTCACATGCATACCAGTACATTCAAAGAACTGACGTATTTATGCAATGGTGTCTTATACCATAGGTTCAGAGATACGAGCTCCAGAGAAATAGTAGATTCTAAATATTCGCAGACAAAGTTAGAAGTGAGTCCTCATCTTTTGAGGACATGATTATTTCCCTATTATGTCATTAATCAGTTTATTAGTTAGAGTTAGTTGGGACATATCCCATCAACTTCTTACTCAGACAGTTCGGTCAGTTAGAGGCTTTTTAGACTATCATATTTCAGACTTCAGTATGTTCAGTTTTGTTTTGGGTATTCTATTACCCCACACAGATGTTATATCATTTAGATCATGTTCAGTATTAAACTTTATGGCTTTTCAGTGCATGTTTCTGCATTATTATGTCATATTATGTAGTGTATAAGTACAGATATCAGTCATGGGTTAGCTTGCCGTCCTTCGGGGTCATGAGCATCGTGTAGCATTCTGAGAACCAGGCTCAGGGCATTACAAACTTTGTGTTAGAGACTAAGGTTCAATGGAGTCCTAGGAAGTCTGAAAACTGCATCTAGTAGGGTCTTGTACATGGGTATGTTGCGCACCACATTTATGTACAAGAGGCTATAAGATGTTTTAGAAATAGTTTCCCTTCTTTCATTATTTGTGTCATGCCAGTGAGCATAATCTCAAGTCAATCTCTCAGTCGAATCTGTTTCTCCCTTTCTTCTATAGAACATGCCTCCTAAAATAAAAAATGGAAATTAGTTAGCCCCTCAGCAAGAAGATCCTTTGGGCGATCATGTTTCTCATGCAAAGTTCAGGGCCCCATTAACTACTCTTGCTCAGTCAGTTTCCACTCAAAATAAATGGCCAGCAGTCATTCTGGCCAACCCAGTGGTCAATTCAGCCGCAGCTAGGATTCGGTACTTTACCCAAATAAATTCTTCATCCTTTCTCACGTCCAACGTAGATGAGGACGCTCAAGAATTCATTGATCAAGTTCAAAAGGTGACAGACATCATGGGGGTGACTACTATTAAGAGTGTTGAGCTAGTTGTATATCAGTTACAGGATGTGGCTCATACTTAGTTCAAACAGTGAAAGCCAGAGAGGTTAGATGAAGCAGCTCCTATAGAGTGGGAGGAGTTTGTCACTACATTCTTTGATAGATTCTTTCCCTAAGAGTTTAAAGAGGCTAAGGTGATAGAATTCATCAACCTCAGGTAGGGCAATATGACGGTGAAAGAGTATTCTCTTAAGTTTACTCAATGAGCTAGATATGCCCCTCATGTAGTTGTAGACAGTAGAGCGAAGATGAGTAAGTTCACTTCAGGGGTAAATGATAGCGTGGTAAATAAGTGCATATCTGCCATACTGAACAGTGACATTACTTTAGCTAGGCTTATGACTCATTTTTAGTAGATAGAGAAGCAGAAGATTAAGCAGAGGGAGAACCAGAATAAGAGAGCAAAGATAGGTAGTTTTAAATTCGCTCAACCTAAATTAGAAGGAGGAAACTGTTCCTAGTTTCTTCCTAAATCATCAGATCCATCTTCTTCTTTAACGATTGCTACAGTTCCTAAGTTCAGGGAGGGTAGCATAGATAGAATTCTAGGCTCTAGGTCTTAGGGCAGTGTTAGCAATATTCAAACTAATCCCCTTTGTCAGACTTATGGTAAGAACCACAAGGGTGCTTGTAGAGCTGGTAATAATGTTTGTTTCAGTTGTGTCAAGCTAGGCCACAGAGTCAGAGACTTTCCTCAGTTAGGTTAGCAGAGTCATATCCACTTCTCAGCTCAGTCTGGTCACCCAAATCAGCAGGGTGCCACAACCAGTGCTACTTATGGGCAATGCCTAAATCGTCTCTATGTTCTTCAGTCCCGATAGGATCAGGAAAATTCTCCTAATGCAGTTATTGGGATGTTACAAATCTTTCATGTGCATGTTTATGATTTGCTAGATCAATGAGATTTTTTATCTTTTGTTACTCCATATATAGCCGTCAATTTTGAAATTAGTCCCAAAATCCTAGTAGAGCCCTTTTCAGTCTCTACCCCAGTGGGTAAAACCATCATAGCCCGATAGGTATACAGGAACAGCCCGGTTATGATATTTTAGAAAGTCACTTCAGCAGACTTAGTCGAATTAGGGATGACTGATTTTGATGTCATTCTAAGCATGGATTGGCTTCATTCCTTCTATGCCATAGTCGACTGCAGAAACAGAATAGTCCAGTTTTAGTTTCCAAATGAACCCATCCTTGAGTGGAAGGGTAGTACTTCAGCATTCAGAGGTCAGCTTTTTTCCTACCTTCAAGCACTAAAAATGATATCTAAAGGATGTGTCTATCATCTTGTTCGAGTTAAGGACACTAGTTCCAAAACTCCCATCCTTGAATCAGTTCTAGTTGTAGGTGAATATTCAGATGTCTTTCGCAAAGATCTTCTAGGAATTCCTCCCAAAAGGGAAATTGACTTTGGCATTGATCTTCTTCTAGATACTCAGCCTATATCTATTCTGTCATACAGAATGGAACCATCATAACTCGGGAACTGAAAGAACAATTAAATTATCTCTTAGATAAGGGATTCATCAGGCCCAGTATTTCCCAATGGGGCGCTCCAGTATTATTCATGCGCAATAAAGATGGTTCTCTTAGAATGTGTATAGACTACCATCAACTCAATAAGGTCACAGTCAAGAAAAAGTATCCTCTTTCCAATATCGATGACTTGTTTGATCAACATCAGAGTGCTAGTTATTTCTCTAAGATAGACCTCAGATTCGGCTATCATCAGCTCAGAATTAGAGAATGTAACATTTTGAAAATATTTTTTCGTACTCGGTATGGTCATTTCAAATTCTTAGTTATGTCCTTTGGTCTTACCAATGCCCCAACAGCTTTTATAGACTTGATGAACCGTGTGTTCAAGAAGTACTTGGACATGTTCGTTATACTCTTCATAGATGATATTCTGGTCTATTCCCGCAGTGAGTATGATTATTCACACCATCTCAGAATAGTACTTCAAACTCTCAGAGATCATCAGTTATTCACCAAATTTAGTAAGTGTGAATTTTTGCTAAGGTCAGTAGCATTCCTAGGTCATATCATTTCCGATAATTTCATTAGAGTTGATCTTCAAAAGATCAAAGTAGTAAGAAACTGGCCCAGACATATCTCTCCATTATATATCAGTATTTTCTTGGGTTTGGCTGGCTATTACCGATGGTTTATTGAGGTATTTTTTCTATTACATCCCCTATGTCTAGATTCACTCAGAATAAAGTCAAGTTTTAGTAGTCATATTCTTGTAAGAAGAGTTTTTAGGAGTTGAAGACTCGACTCACCTCAGCTCCAGTATTAGCTCTTCTAAATAGTCCAGATGGTTTCGTAGTGTATTATGATACATCAAGAGTAGGTTTGGCTTGTGACCTCATACAGCATGGTAAGGTAATATCCTATGCCTCCCGACAACTTAAGCCCCATGTGAGAAATTACCCTACTCATGATCTTGAGTTAGCAGCCGTAGTCTTTGCCTTAAAGATTTGGAGGCATTATCTATACGGTGTTCATGTAGATGTGTTCACTGATCATAAAAGTCTTCTATATTACTTTTCTTAGAAAGATCTCAATCTTTATCAGAGAAGGTGATTAGAGCTCATGAAAGATTCTGACATGAGTGTCCTTTATCATCTGAGCAAGGCCAACGTAGTGGCCGACACTCTCAGTAGACTATCCATGGGTAGTGTTTCTTATGTTGAGGACAGTAAGAAGAAGTTAGCTCAGGAAGTCCATCAGCTTGCCGGACTAGTTATTCTCTTAGTCGATACAGAAGAGGGTGATATATGGGTTCAGAGTAGTTTAGAATTATCTCTAGTTTCCGAGGTAAAAGAAAAACAAGATAGATATCCCAGCCTTATCAAGTTAAAAGAGTCAGTCTGAGATCAGAAAGTAGAGGTTTTCTTCTAAAGGGGAGATGATGTTCTTTGTTGTCAAGGTCGTCTCTGTATTCCAGGTGTAGATGACTTAAGTTAGAAAATTCTTGCAGAAGCGCATGGTGCGTGCTACTCTATTCATCCAGGAGCCACAAAGATATACCAGGACTTACGGGAAATTTATTGGTAGTGTAGGATGAAGAGATACATTGCAGAGTTTATGGCTAAGTGCTCTATATGTCAGCAGGTTAAGATAGAGCATTAATAGCCTGGTGGGTCCATGCAAGAGTTTAGTACTCCTACTTGGAAGTAGGAAGTTTTGAACATGGACTTCGTGATGTCATCAGCATGATTCAGTCTGGGTCATTGTAGATAGAATGACCAAATCAGCTCATTTCCTACCAGTTCATACCTCTTATTCAGTTGAGGATTATGCCAAACTTTACATCAAGGATTTGGTCAGATTGTATAGTGTTTCGTAGTCCATTATCTCAGACAGAGGTACCCAGTTCACCTCTCATTTTTGGAAAGCATGCCAAAAGGGTATTGGTACCCAAGTTCATCTTAGTACAGCCTTTCATCCTTAGACAGATAGTCAAGAAGAAAGGACCATTCAGAAGTTAGAAGATGTGCTAAGAGCGTGTGCAATCGATTTCAAGGAAAGTTGGGATGACCACTTACCTTTGATTGAGTTTGGATACAACAACAGCTATCATTCCAGTATTCATATGGCTCCATTTGAAGCTCTCTATGGTAGGATATGTAGATCTCCAATTGGTTGGTTTGAAGTTAGTGAGGCCTCGGTCATAGGTTCTTACTTGGTATTCGACGCCTTATAAAAAAGTCCAGTTGATTAGAGAAAGACTCCGGGCTGCTCAGAGCCAACAGAAGTCTTATGTAGATGTTCATTAGAAAAGATCTAAAGTTTCAGATTGGTCATTATATCTATCTAAAGATCTCTCCCATGAAGGGAGTGAAGAGATTCTGCAAGAAGGGAAAGCTCATTCCCCGATATATTGGTCCCTTCAAGATTCTCAGTCGTTTTGGCAAGGTAGACTATGAGCTTGAATTACCTTCAGATCTAGCCTCAGTTCATCCAATTTTTCATGTCTCTTTGCTCGAGAAGTGCATAGGTAACCCATCAGTTGTAGTCCCTATTCAGAGCATTGACATTCAGAACACTCTCTCTTATAAAGAGATTCCAATTGAAATCTTAGACTGTTAGACTCGTAGATTGAGGAACAAAGAAGTTCCTCTAGTTAAGGTTATTTGGCAAAATTAGTACGTCGAGGGAGCTACTTGGGAAGAAGAGAAAAACATGCATACCAAGTATCCTCACCTCTTTTCCACCAACTCAGATCAAGGTCAAGGTAACAGTTCTCCTTAAGCTTACTCAATTTCATGTTCAGTGTTCATCACAAACTTGGTATGCAGTTTTATGCTCATGTTGCCATCATAAACTTGGTATAAAGTACCATTGCATATTCAGTCATGTACTCATGTATCAGTTGAGTTATGTAATTATGCATCAGGCATGCATTCTTATTGTGAGAAACTTAGTTCTTAAGACCACTCAGTCATGCATTCATAAATCAGTTACACATACATCAGATATGCATATTCAGGTATGCATAGTGTTCATTCATTGACTCCTTTCATCCATGAAGCCCATGAATCCCTTTTTTAAATTAAAGTTTATGGATTTTCTTATGAATTTCATGATTGGGCTGCTCTTGTTCATGTGGATAATGAGAAATTTAATTCTACTCCTGTTGGGTGATAAATTCTATGTAGGTTAAATTATTATAGATATAGATTCATGTGAGCTTATGACTAAACCCTTGAATGATGAAATTAGAATTGAACCATGATGTTTAATTATTGTACAATGATAATTACATGTTCCATGCCTACAATATGTTTGATTAAATGCCTAGATAAAGGAAAAGTTCCTAACTAGCATGATACAATGAAATCCCCATGTATGTACAAGTTATGCCTATTACATGTTTGATGAAATGCTTCTATAAATATAGTATGGACTATGGTGTTAGTTAAATGTTCAAGTAAGTTATGCTTGGTCAGTTTCCTTTTATCGAGTCCTGGGGGTACTTGTACCCAAAATATTAGTTGTGTGCCTAGAGCCATGTCATATTTTCACGATACTCTCAGTCAACTTATGAATCCTTAGACTTCAGATAGTCTTATGACTCAGAAAATCTCCATGATCTCATGAACTCAGTCAGTCTTCAGATATCAGTAGTATTCCGCCAGTTAATGGAATTCAGTAACTCAGCCCATGTTCAATTCAGTAAATCATGTTCAATATCTATTCAGGTAGGAGTAGAAATTAGCACTGAATGAACCCAAAGATGGGGACACACACTATCAGATGAGAGTGTGATCCTTATAAGTCATCCTTTTATTCCAAAACTATGTAGCCAGCATAGGTTGATACATCAACACTGTCTGATGAGGGTTGATGAGGTGGATAAGCACTGTCAGATAAGGGCCCCACCATTCTTGTATAGAGGATACTATTAGATGAGGGTCGCCCACATCTTATCCTTACCAGTGATGCGGTATTGACACCCTTCTAATTAGGGTTACAGATTGGGACCCAACTCAGCCATAATGGCGTATCATGGACATGTTGGTTAGATAACTACTTCCCATAGTTTTATGTTACAAAAATAGGACTGTCAGATACAATCAATCAGTCTCAGTAATAAAACTCAGATAGTTCTTCAGATTTTAGGACTGTCAGATGCAGTACGAAACTCAAATAGTTCCATCAGATTTAGGACTATTAGATACAGTAACTCATGTTATCAGTTATACTCAGATTCAGTAATCATGTTATCACAGTATTAGTGTTAGTTTTTATGTCTCATGCATGTATTCTTATGCTCATGATAGTTAGTCAGTTATTACTATTGTTTATGCATATGAAACCCATACATTCAGCCTACCTCATATACATACTAGTACATTCAAAGTACTGACGCATTTGCGCTATAGTGTCTTATACCATAGGTTCAGAGACACAAACTCTAGAGCAACAGTAAATTCCAGATATTCACAAACAGAGTTAGAAGTGAGTCCTCATCTTTCGAGGACATGATTATTTACCTATTATCTCATTAATCAGTTTATTAGTTGGAGTTATTTGGGGACATATCCCATCAACTTCTTACTCAGACAGTTCAGTCAGTTAGAGGCTTTCAAGACTATCATGTTTCATACTTTAGTATGTTCAATTTTATTTTGTGTATTCTATTACCCCACACAGATGTTATATCATTCAGATCATTTTCAGTATTGAACCTTATGGCCTTTCAGTGCATGTTTCTGCATTATTATGTCATATTATACAGTGTACAGGTACAGATATTGATCATGGGTTAGCTTGTGGTCCTTTAGGGTCATGAGCACTATGTAGAATTTCGAGCACCAGGCTTGGGGAATTACATTATCCCTCCGCCAAGTGCCTCAGACCTAAATCTTAAAGGACCAATACAGTTGCTTACATAGTTGGTCACTGCTCAAGCCCAAAGACAGAATATGGATATATTTGTTGCTACTCAAGAAGGGATAGTTAAATCTAAGATCAAACATTTCTTTTGTATAAATCAACTAGAATTCATAAGTTCCAAGATTGCAGAGGACCCTCAATAATTTATTGATGAGGCTTATAGAATTTGTGAGGTGATGCAAGTCTCGGATAAAGATGTAGTTAAATTGGCCACCCATCGACTGAAAGATATTATTATTTATTGGTATAATATGTAGGTTTCCTCGAGAGGTCAGGAAGCTTCCTCAGTGGTCTAGAAAGAATTTGCAAAAGCCTTCAAAGATCATTTCATGCCATAAGAGCTTAGAGAGACAAAGGTAAAAGAGTTTTTATCCTTAAAGCAAGGTAATCTTAGTGTTAAGGAGTATTGTTTATAGTTTACACAGTTGTCCAAATATGATCCAGAGGTAGTTAGCATACAAGAAAAATAATTTATCTCTTTGTGAATGGCATTGTGGGTCCCTTGAAGGACTTTCTTTCTATTGCTTCTATGAATAAACATTTGGATATAGCAAGAATCATGGTGCATGCTCAGTAGTTGGAGGAGGATTAATGTAATTGTGAGGTACATAACAAGAGGGAGCTGAGTAAGAGGGCTATAATGGCCAACTAGTATCAGGGAAATAGTGGAACTCTACTAGTAGAGTGCCACCTAGGCAGACCTAGTCAGCTATGCACTCCACATCTAATGCTCCAACTCAATTGTTGAGGCACTGGCATGAGTAGAGTCAGACTTCTAGAACACAAGATTTACGACCTCGGAGGAGTGCTATTTGAGGGTTACCACCTCGACCTACATACAAGCAGTGTGACCAACCACATGGAGGGAAGTGTCGGCATGGTCCAAATATGTTTCATTGTTGAGGTATAGAGGGTCATATGGTATGTGATTTTCCACATCTCAAAGGTAAAGGTAGAGGTGATCGATTACAACCTATAGGCCTGCATTTTCTTTATCTTCATCAATTCCTTTATTTCTCATGATCCTCAAGCATTAGTAAGCAGAGGATTTGGTAGGGTCAGAGGACCCGATTTGAGCGCATGCCTGAACCATATGTATACACCAGTAGGTCAGCAAGATTTAGAGGCATCTCCAAATATGGTCATAGGTACCTTAGCTGTCTTTTCACATGATGTATATACATTAATAAACCCAGAATCTACCTTGTCATATGTTACCCCATTTGTTGCTGAAAAGTTTTAAAAAGAGTCGGAGTTGCTATGCGAACCATTTGCAGTATCGACTATAGTAGGAGATTCTATTATAGCTAGACGGGTCTACTATGATTGTATGGTAACAGTATGTTGTCGTGCTACATTGGCTAATCTGATTGAACTTGAAATGGTCAACTTTGATGTTATTATAGGTATGGATTGGATATCCTCTTACTATGCTATAGTTTATTGTCGAGCCAAAATACCCCATTTCTATTCCCAAGAGAGCCAGACTTAAAGTAGAGGGGTGATTCAATAATGTCTAGAGAGAGGTTTATTTCCTTTCTTAAGGCACAAAAGCTTATCGCATGGGGGTGTTTGTATCACCTAGTTCAAGTGAAAGACATTGAGGCGAAAAAGTAGGCACCAACTCTAGAATCTATACCAGTGGTGAACGAGTACTCAGATGTGTTTCCTGATGAACTTCCTGGATTACCTCCCATTAAAGAAATTGATTTTTGTATTGATGTGGATCTCTGTAGCCCATTGATATCAATTCCACCTTATTGAATGGTGCGTACAGAATTGAGAGAGCTAAAAGAATAGATAAAAGACTTACTTGATAAAGTCTTCATTTGACCTAATTTATCACCTTAGGGTGCGCTAGTGCTTTTTGTATGTAAGAAATATGGCACATTATGGATGTGTAAAGATTACAGATAGCTGAACAAGGTGACAATTAAGAATAACTAACCTCTTCCCTGAATAGATGATTTATTCGATCAATTACAGGGAGCTAAATGTTTTTCAAAGATCAATTTGAGGTTCGGTCATCACCAGCTAAGAATTTGTCTGGAAGATATTCCCAAAACAGCCTTTCAGACAAGATATAGGTACTTTGAGTTTCTTGTTATGTCATTTGGACTAACGAATGCTCCAGAAGCCTTCATGGACATGATGAACAGGATTTTCAAACCTTTTCTTGATATGTACGTAATTGTATTTATAGATGATATTTTGATATATTCATGTAATGAAGTTGAGCATTCAGATCATTTGAGGTTAGTACTATAGACACTTAGAGAGCACCAGTTGTATGCTAAGTTCTCTAAGTCTGAGTACTGGTTGACCTAGGTAGTTTTTCTTCATCATGTAGTAAATGGAGAAGGCATTAGAGTATATTTTTAGAAGATAGAAGTTGTGAAAAATTAGCTTCAACCAACCACTCCTACTGAGGTGCGTAGTTTCTTGGGGCTAGCCGGTTATTATGGGAGATTTGTGGAGGTATTTTCCTCTATTTCAGCCCCATTGACCAAATTGACACAGAAAGTGGTTAAGTACTAGTGGTAAAATGCTTGTGAATGAAGTTTCCAAGAGCTAAAACATAGATTGACTACCACTCCAGTATTCGCCTTACCAGAGGGCACAGAAGGATATGTAGTGTACTGTAATGCCTCACGTGTTTCTTTGGGTTGCATCCTAATGCAGCATGGAAGAGTTATAGCTTATGCTTATCGACAATTAAAGAATCATGAACAAAATTATCCCACTCCTAACTTAGAGCTTGCAGCAGTGGTATTTGCACTAAAAATATGGCATCATTATTTATATGGAGTACATGTTGATATCTTTACAGATCATAAGAGTCTTCAATAACTATTCAGCAGAAAAAGTTGAATCTGAGATAGAAAAGGTGGCTAGAGTTATTGAAAGACTATGATGTCAATATTGTCTATCATCCGAGCAAGGGTAATATTGTAGTTGATGCTCTTAGTCGACTATCCATGGGTAGTCTTGCACATCTATCACTTGTTCAGTGGGAAGTAGTAAGAGATGTTCATAAATTAGGTAATCTTGGCATTTGCCTTATGGATTTTGAAGATGGTGGTGTTGTGCTACTTATTACAGCCGAGTCATCACTCATGGCATTAGGTAAATAGAAGTAGTATGATCACCCTATATGGCTTTAATACAAAGAAGTAATTCAACAACATCGAGTCTCAATATTTGAACTAGAACGTGATGGAACTTTGAGGTGTTGAGGTAGATTATGTGTGCCTGATGTAAATGGGTTGCGACAACAGATTATGGCTGAGGCACATTGCTCTCATTATTCAATCCATCCTGGCTCTACAGAAATGTATCATGATCTTAAAGAGATATACATGTGGAATGACATAATGAAAGATATAGAAGAATGTGTCGCACAGTGCTCCAATTGTCAGCAAGTGAAAGCGGAACATTGGAGACCCGTTGTCCTAGCTTAAACATTTAGTATTCCTATGTGGAAATGGGATGCTATTAATATGGACTTCCTAGTAGGATTACCTTTTTATTATCAGAAGAATGACTCTATTTAGGTAATAGTTGATTGATTGATGAAATCAACGCATTTTCTTCTAGTTAAGTCTACCAGTGTGGCTAAAGATTATGCCAAGTTATACGTAAAAGAGATTGTTTGCCTACATGGGGCCCCAATATCCATTATTTCTGATTGAGATTCTCCGTTTAAAGCTCGTTTTGGAAATTATTCCATAGGATCATTGTGTAACACCCCGTAAATTATTTTCCGTACACTTATCGCGATTATATGGAGTCCTAAATGCTTGCGTATGGGTTAAATTAAGTGTATGGTGTTCGGAAGTATCCCGTCAATAGTTGTATGTGTAGGTATTGGAATAATATTTCCAACGATATAAAGTTTGCCCAAAACAGAGGAGTATTTCATATAAGCGAGAACATTCGAAATTTCAAATCGGTGGCCGGGAAGCCTGTGAACAGTAAATCTGCAGGAAAATTTCTGCAGCTAGGCAATTATTTTTTTGGATCAACTTTAGACGATCATAACTCCTTGTACAAAAAGAACTGTGTGAGCTTCTATATATCGACTAAAATCTCCGAGAGTCTTCTTTCCGATGAAATTGGTTTCATACAAATCCAATGTCTAAGTAAGGAGCTATACCCGTTTTACTACAGCCTATCAAAAAAAAACAGAATTGTGGGACAGATTTTTGGGTCAACTTTAAACGATCATAACTCCTTGTACAGGAAGAACTGGGTGGTATAATTTATATGAAAATGAAATCCCTTTGAATTATCTTTCCAATGAAATTGGTTTCACCCAAATACAATACCGGAGCAAAGAGTTACGATCGATTTACTTCAGCCTGTCAAAACTGTCCACTGGGGACAGATTCGGGATTTATTTAAATTTTTAGGGCAAAATGGTCATTTTCTATTACCTCTTGGACGGAAATTGGTCTTTATAAACATACACTTAGCCTCATATATATCATATATCATCCAATTATTAAGAGAAGGTGAAACCCTAGCCTAATTTCAACTTCAAATATTTTGTGATTCAACCGTAGAAAATTCGAATTGGTTCCGTAGTTGTGTTCACCATCTCGAAAGCTTCGGGAAGCACCCCATGGTTATGTAAGGAGGATTCTAAATACAAGAGTTCATTGTTAAGGTATGAATATTGTTTATTCTTGATTCTTATCCATGAATAAGTATTGATAAAGGATTATGAGTATTGTCGTGATGTTGGAAGATAACTAGAAACATAGTTATGAATTGTTTTGTATACATTGTTAGTAGTAAATTATGGAAGTTGTTGTATTGGATTATGGAGGATGAATTGTGGTGATATATCATTATATTAGTGGTTATGTATGCCTAGTGATCATGTTGGTATTGGATGGTGACTAAGAAGGGAAATAAAGGCTAAGAGTGATGTTGAGGGATATTTCATGAAAATGCATGATATGTGAATGTAACAAGAGTATAAGAGGATGTATGTAGCACTCTTATTGATGAGTTAAAGGATTACTTCCTAGACATTATTTGGTGAAGTTAATACCTAAATGGTAAGGTTTGGGTGCTAATACTAGTTTGCCACAAATGACTTATTGTAGATAAGTGTTCGAAGAGTACGGGAAGTCAAGTTGGACTTGTATTGAAGTGGTTATATCAAGGTATGTAAGACATACTCTATCTAATCTTTGGCATGAATAATGACCCATGGCACTCTCAAGTAAGCTTCCAACATTGTCCTACGACACATGACACATAATAACATCATATGATCTTTGATACTACCAATTGAACTTGTTTTCACTTTTAAGATGTCCGGCTAGTAAAAAAAAATGTCCATATACTATTGTTGACTCCGAAATGGTTTAATGAGGTATCCATGATTCTCTACCTCATTTTCATGATATTTATTACCTATTTACATGTTTTCCTATTGAGGTATCATGGTTTCAAGTTCCATAAGGTGTGACCACAAAGTAACCAATCGCAAAGATTAATTGAATTAAGGAAATGGAATGTCTTTATTTTAAATTGATGATATGATGTATTGTATTAGTACCACTGATCAGTTGGCCATTGTATTATAAAGTTTATGTATATATGCTATTCCAGGGGTGGTCCCTGATGTATTGTATTAGTACCACTGATCAGTTGGCCATTGTATGACATATGTTATGTATTGATAAGGATTACGGAAAGTAATGATATGAAAGTAATATGCAGGTATCCCATCAGCTCTTTTAAGTATGGTCTACTCATACTGTTTATTCACTGGTATCTAGGTTCTGTTGATCTTTTGTAATTCATCTTGATACTCTCTGCCTTACATACTCAGTACATATTTCCGTACTGACGTCCCTCACGGGGGACCTGTATTCATGCCTGCAGGAACAGGTACTTCAGGTCGTACACCTCCGCAGTAAGAGCTAGGACATTCTGTTGTTAGTGGTGAGCTCTAGTTGTTTCGGGGCATCCCAAGTCGTTTCTATATGTACTTTTTGGTATTGGTATAAAAGTCTTTTGTGGGCGGGAGTTTGTCCTGACCCTAACTCAGTTGTATATCTATGTAGAGGCTTTTGTAGATATATTGTACAGCCATAGGAGTGTTTGGTTGATAGACGTGATGGCTCTGACGGCCAATTACTGTTCATATATATATTTATGCGTGTCTGTTGGGCTGATACAGGTACTGTTTTCTTCTATTTACAACGAAGTGCTGCCCAAATTTCTAATTTTCATAAGTAATATAAATGTGAAAGTATAGGTTATGAACGGGTTCTCCCGGGCCTCCTCGGCTACGGGTGCCAGTCCGCTCCAATGGGATTTGGGGTATGACACATTGGTACGCAGGTAAACCTTAGTACTACATTTCATCCTCACGCAGATGGCCAAGTCGAGCGCACCATTCAAACACTCAAATATATGTTGAGAGAGTGCGTGTTGGATTTTAAAGGTAATTGGGATGATCATTTTCCTTTAATAGAATTTGCTCATAATAACAGTTATCACTCCAGCATTTGCATGGCTTTATTTGAGCTCTATATGGGAGATGATATAGGTCACCTATTGGTTGGTTTTAAGTAGATGAGACACAAGTATTAGTTCCAGATCTAGTACTTCAAGACATTGAAAAGGTTAAGTTGGTATGAGAGCAGTTGAAGACAGCTTAGACTAGGCAAAAGAAATATATAGACGTATGACGTAGAGATTTAGAGTTTCATGTTGATGATTTTGTGTTCTTGAATGTGTCTCCTATGAAGGGCGTTATGCGATTCAGGAAAAAGGGTAAGTCGAGTTCCAGTTATATTGGGCCCTACTTAGTTATTCGTAGAATTGGCCAGGTAGCCTATGAGCTAGAATTACCTCCAGAGCTAGTTGTAATGCATCCTATCATTTATGTTTCTATGCTATGTAAATGCTTAGGAGAGATGTCTCATGTTATCCCTATAGAGGGTATTGAACTTGCTAGAAACTTATCATATGAGGAAATCCCCGTGGCTATATTGGATATGCATGCCAGAAAGTTGATATCTAGATACATAGCTTCAGTAAAGGTGTTATGGATAAACCATAAGGTAGAACAAGCCACTTCGAAAGTAGAAGCGTATATGAGAAATAAATACCCATATTTATTCCAAAAACTATAAGAAGGTCCTTGAACTACTTGTCCCTTTATATGATCATTAGTTTCTACTATATTTTGTTGTATTGACATCTGATTCGTACTTGACATGTTTAGGTACATGATTTGTGCCTAGGATTGTAATACCCCAAAAATCCAAACCAATGTTAGCGTTTTGTTTCAAGCTAATGCATGGTACCTTATAGCTCCTTGCTAGTTTTATGAGTTAGTTTGAGGTATATTAAGGCTCCAAATAACTCCCAGCTATAAGACGAATCAAAATAATCCTTACTGATTGAAATTTTGGATAAGAATGTTGCTTTGGTCAAATTCAAACGAGCATATCTTTTGTTCTACTCAGAATTTTCCATCTCAAGACCCACCAGGTTGTAGGAAATTTAATTATCTTTACAACGATACCAATTTTGTCCAAATCCAATACTCAAGTGAGAAGCTATGGCACTTTTAGTGCAAAGGAGTAGCCCAACGCGATAAGGTCACATTGTAGTGACAGCCAATTTCACGTTTGTCCTTTTCCAGTGTGTCACAGTGGTAAGCACCGCATTACGACAAGGGTCATTTTTGCATTTGTCAATTTCCAGTAAAGTATCGCGATTACCATCGCATCACGCCAAAGTTCCAGTCTGCAGTCATCCATTTCTAGAGGCACAATGTGATAGCACCGCATCGCGCCGATGGAGAAAATGGAGATTATCCTTTTTCCAATAGCCCGATGCAATTGTACTGTGTCACACCGGTGAGCAAAATACGGATTTTTAGTTTGTGATTTAATTTTCTAGGGATCTTTAGTCATTTCCAAACCCCCAAATCTGTCCTAAAACGGAATTTAAGTCCCAATAGAGAATTATTTTCTCATTATTTCACTATTCTCTCAAATTAAACTAATGTTCTTTCAAGAACAAAAAACCTAGCCTTCAAAATTCAAGATCAAATCTCAAAAATTCACCATCAATTCTCATGAATTCATTAACCCAAGTATGTTAATCATTCATGGTTCGTTTCACCCATGTAGTCAATGAATCCAATTCTAAATTCAAAGTTGTGATCTTTACAAGTTACCATGATTTAAAAATTTTATTTTAATCGTAAATCTCCATGAATTTTGACTTCATACCATGCTTACATGAAATTGATGTTGTTTATCAAACCCCACATGTTTTAATGTTGTTATTCACTAATTCAAATCATGATTAAGTATTATTGATGTCAAAATTATGCTATTACTCCAGATTTTATACTATTCCCATGATTAGCTTAAACTATGAATACCAAGTGTTTGATAAAGTGCCTACAAGAGTGAATTTTGAAAAAATGCTTTCATATTATATCCCCAAAGTTTAGTACTATTTTATTATTACTGCATCGAGTCTTGGGGGTCATGAATACCCAAAAACTTAGCTGTATACTTAGTTTCATATCTTCAGAATAGTTTGGAATATGTTATGAGAATTATCAGTTTATTCAGTCATTAAAATCAGTTAAACGTAGAACAATTCATTATTCTGAGTTAGTTCAGTTGGGAGTAGGATTTAGCGCTGAGCAAGTGCAGGGATGACGGCTTCCCATTAGATAGGCAAAGTTGTTAGTGACAATCCCTATACTCCAGAACTATGTATCCATCATAGGATATGATGAGTCACTCATTAGTTTAGGCTTGACTACCTCGCAGGGGCTACCTATTAGTTTAGGCTTAACACCCTTAGTCCTATGGGATAGCATATTAGTGGATCCACACAGCTAGTGTTATTACCCATGGCACGGTACTGACACCTTTCCAACTAGGGTCACAGGTTGGACACTATTTTGCTCATATTGGGACATGTCGGTTAGATGATAGCTCCTACAGTATCAGTCTAGTCATTAAATCAGATTCAGTTTCAGATTGGCTTGACCATAGAATAAGATATCAGTATTCAGTATTTCAAATTTCAGATTATATTTAGAATATGTTTTATGCTTATTCATGTATCTTCAGCACTTATAATTTCCATGTTTTCTATTTAGTATGTCATGCTATATATATTTAGGCAGTTATTAATAAAGTTCATAAAACCATGCATATCAGCCTACCTCATTTAGCATACTAGTATATTTAAAGTACTGATCGCATACTCTTTCATTGCGCTATGATGTATCATATCATAGGCTCAGGCTCTCAGTTCCCAGATCGTACATAGACTTTCTAGATTATCAACTGTGATAGAGGTGAGTCCTCATATTTTGAGGACAGACTATATTTACTTTTATGTTTTCAGTTCAGTAGTTAGTTGTAGAGTGTTGAGGTCTGTCCCATCAACTTTTATTCAGTTAGTTTAGAGGCTTTTGGATATTTCAGACTGTTAGTCAGTTCTCAGAATTCAGTTGACATTGATAGATGTTTTATCAGTATTATCAGTTTTGTCTATAAATTTTATTAGATTTATTACTTAAAACCTTATGGCATTTCTCAGTTAAATTCTGCATATAACCTTTTGTTACCAATTTTACTTAGTGCTCGCAGCAGGTACCAGCTTATAAGTTAGCTTGTGGTCCCTTGGGACTGTAAGAACCGTGTGGCGCCTACGGTGTACTCTCGGGAAGTTACAAAGTTGGTATCAAAGCCTAAGGTTATAAGTATCCTAGGAAGTCAGAAAGATGCGACAAGTAGAGTCTTTTTCATGGATGTAAAGCATGCTACACTTATTGACAAGAGGCTACGGGGCATTTTAGGAAAAGTTTCCCTTCTTTCAATGTTTATGTAACGACCTAATTTTCTAGAACCAGAATATCACATGGTGCTCATGATCCCTAAGGACCATAATCTAACCTTCTACTAATATCTGTACCTGAGCACTGCATAATATAGATAATAAATGCGAAAACTGGCCATAAGATTCAAAACATCTAAAAATACTCAAAACTAAAAACTGAATAGTGATACATCTGTCCGAAAAGCCTCTAAATAGTCTAAACTATAGAGTTGATGGGACATGTCACCAACTAATTCTTTCTACTGAAAATAAACAAAACTTGATGCAATAATAAACTAAGGATCATTCTCGAATGAAGAGGACTCACTGCTACATCTACTGCTGCTGACTTGGACTGAGATGCTAAGGGTACTTTGGATCTTGTGCCTCTGAACCTATGGTGTCAAATAAAACACCATAGCACAAATGTGTCAGTACAGGAATGTACTAAGTATGAAGATGAGGTAAGGCTAGATGCAAGAGCTTATGCATGAATAATTACTTATCTGAATAATCATGAGAATACTGAATGCCAACATATGCATGAATAGACAAACCATTTCTAAAATCATCATGACTCTAAAATATTGAAACTCGGATACTGCTTTACTAATATATGAACTCACTACTAATACTGAGATATAGAATAACTAAATCTCTTGATATCAATAACTGAGTACTGAAGTTGGGATCAGTCTTATCTAGCGAGTGATCTTGAAAACTGATGATACTGAAACTGATTAGCCGAATCTACTCATATCAATGACTGAATTTTGAGCTTTCTACTCTCAACTGATTGCATCAGAGATCAAACCTCTCTAACGGATGATTCTGGAATCTACTATCAATGATAAGAAAAGATTATATCTAAGATCAAACCTATCTAATGAAAGATCTCTGAATTTAATATTTTGAATAACCAACTAAATCTTAGACTGAGATCAAGCATATCTAATGGGTGATCTCTTGATCTAATAATGAGATTACACACTTGAATCTGAGACTGAGATCAAGCGTATCTAATGGGTGATCTATAGATCTAATAATAAGATTACTCAACTAAATCTGAGACTGAGATCAAGCTTATCTATTGTATGATCTCGGGATTAGATAATGAGACTACTCAACTAAATCTGAGACTGAGATCAAGCCTATCTAGCGGGTGATCTCGGGATCTGATAATGAGATTACTCAACTGAATCTAAAACTGAGATCAAGCCTATCAAATAGGTGATCTCTAGATCTGATAACAAGAATGCTCAACTGAATCTGAGATCAAGCCTATCTAGCGGGTGATCTCGGGATCTGATAATATTAATATTGAATAACTTCATATGGGACCATGCCTATATAGCTAGTGGCCCATGAATTAATGGAACTATCTGAGTTCCTCACTAAGATAGATGATTGTATCTGAAAGTCCTAATTTTTGAGATCTTTTCTAAAGAGTGATACTAAAACTGTAACTGTGGGAGTGCTCACTTAACTGACATACCCCAAATCTGAAATAGTAGGGTCCAACCTGTAACCCCAACTGGAAGGGTGTCAATAACGTGACACGGGTAAAGACCTCTCTGGTCAAGCCTCTCTAATAGGCGACCGTCGCAGAAAGTCAGGACTAAGGCAGTATAATAGTCAAGCCTATCTAACGGGTGACAAGCCTTTTCTAATGGGTGACTCCTGCATCCTATGCTCGCTACGCAGTTCTGGATTTAGGGATTGCTCCTAACGACTCTGCCTCTCTAACAGGGAGCCTCCATCCCTGCACTCGCTAGGTGCTAGCTCCTACTCCCAACTAAAAGAATCTGAACTAATTCTTAATGGACATACACTAAGCTAAATCTGATACTGATCATGTTTCTCAAATGATCTGACTGATTTAATCTGAATTTACTTGGTTCCGTATCTGATGGAATACTACTGAATCTCATTATCTGACTAAATTATACAGAGCTTTGAATAGATTACTTGATTACTACTGAGGTCTGAACTGAACACTTGAATAATACTAGATTTGAGTTGTGTACAGAACTGAGGCTAGATTACTAGCGATACTAAGATTATGGAGATTACCAAGATTATTGAGATTTCTTAAGTTTTATATTTGTCTAAGAGTACAGAGTTCTATAACTCACTGAGGTAGGGAAACATAAGTGTGAAGGAGTATTCCCTTAAATTTACTCAATTAGCTAGGTATGTTGCTCTTGTGGTAGCTGATAGTAGGTCTAAGATGAGCAAGTTTGTGTCTGGAGTATTTGACAGTGTCTTCAAAGAGTGTAGGATTGCTATGCTAATTAAGGAGATATATTTGTCTAGGTTGATGGTCCCTGCTCAACAGATTGAGGAGCAGAAAACTTAAAAAAAAAAAGAGGGAACAAGAGGGCTAGAATGAGTAGCTTTATTTCCAATCACCCAAGGTTAGAATATAGTAACCATCCTCAGTTTCATTAGAAATCTTCAGTCCCAGTTCCATCTTCAGCTAGTTCCCCAGTATCCAAATTCAGAAATGACAATTGGGATAGGACGCCAGACTCTAAGTCCCAAGGTAGTGCTACTAGTGGTCATACAAATTTTCTTTTCCAGAAATATAGTAGAAACCAACAGGGTGAGTGTAGAGCGGGCAGTGATGTATTCTTTGGGTGTGGCAAGATAGTACACAGGATTTGGGAGTGTAGGGTAGTTTCTTAGAAAGGTAGGGATTTTCTCCAATAGGTCTATTCATTAGTTCCAGTCGGCTGCCCAACTCAGTAGGGTGTCGTTTCCAGCACTACCAGTGGCCAACATCCAAACTGATTATTTGCCCTTCAGTCCTGATAGGATTAGGAAAATTCTACTGATGTGGTTACTGGTACATTACAGGTCTTTTATTTATATGTTTATTCTTTATTAGACCCTAAAGGTTCTCTTTCTTTTGTAACCCCTTATATAGCCGTCAACTTCAGAGTCAATCCCAAAATCCTTATAGGTCTTTCATTTACATATTTATGCTTTATTAGACCCTATAGGTTCTCTTTCTTTTGTAACCCATTATATAGCCATCAACTTTGGAGTCAGTCCCAAAATCCTAGCAGAGCCTTTTTCAGTGTCTACCCAAGTAGGTGTCTTTATTCTAGCTAGGCAGGTATACAAGAAATATCTGGTAACAATATCCCAAAAAGTTACTTCCATTGATCTAGTGGAGTTAGAGATGATGGATTTTGATTTCATTCTCAGCATGGATTGGCTATACTCATGCTATGCTTCAATTGATTGTAGAAACAGAGTAGTTCATTTTCAGTTTCCAAACAAACCAGTCCTTGAATGGAGGGGTAGTACTACAGCTCTTAGGGGTCAGCTTTCTTTGTACCTTAGGGGGAGGAAAATTATATCCAAGGGGTGTATTTATTATCTTGTCCGAGTCAAAGACTCTAATTCTGGGACTCATAACCTTGAGTCAGTTTCAGTAGTGAGAGAGTTTCCAAATGTGTTCCCTGAAGATCTTTCTGGAGTTCCTCCCAAAAGGGAAATTGACTTCGAAATAGGCCTTCTTCTTGATAATCATCCTATCTCTATTCCTCCATACAAAATAGCTCCAGCCGAACTTAAATAGTTGAAAAAACAATTGAAAGAACAGTTGAAAGATCTCCTGGATAAGGGATTCACCAGGCCCAGCATTTCTCCGTGAGGCGTACCAGTCCTATTCGTGTATAATAAAGATGGTTTTCTATGAATGTGTATCAACTACCATCAGTTGAACAAAGTCACAATAAAAAACAAATACCCACTTCCCAAGTTTGATAACATGTTCGCTAACTTCATGGTGCCAGTTTTTTTTTTAAGATAGACCTCAAATCCGACTATCATCAGCTTAGAGTCAAACAATATGAAATTCTAAAAATAGCTCTTAAAACTCGGTATGGTTACTTTGAGTTTTTATTCATGTCCTTTGGTCTCACCAATTCCCCAATAGTCTTCATGGACTTGATGAACCGAGTTTCCAAGTAGTACTTGGAAATGTTCATCATAGTCTTCATTGATGACATCCTTGTCTACTCCTGTAACAAAAATGATCATGCAAATCACCTCAAAATAGTATTACAAACTCTTAAAGCCCATCAATTGTTCGCTAAATTCATTAAGTGCAAATTTTAGATAAGATCAATAGCTTTCCATGGCCATATTATTTTCGGTAATGGAATTAGAGTCAATACTCAAAAGATTGAGGTAGTGAGAAATTGGCCCAGATCTATTTCTCCATCAGATATCAGGAGTTTCTTAGGTTTAAATGGCTATTACTGATGATTTTTTGAAGGATTTTCATATATTTCGTCCCCCATGTCCAGATTGACTCAAAAAAAAGTTAAGTTTTAGTGGTCAGATTCTTGGGAGAAGAGGTTTTAGAAGTTGAAGACTCGACTCACTACAGGCCCAATTTTGATATGTCTAACTTGTTCAGATAGGTTTATTGTGTACTGTGATTCTTCTAAAGTTGGGTTGGGATGTATTTTGATACAGAAGGCTAAAGTTGTAGCCTATGCCTCTAGGCATCTTAAGATACATATAAAAGAATTACCCTACCCATGATCTTGAGTTAGTATCTGTTGTTTTTGCCTTGAAGATTTGGAGGAACTATTTGTATGAGGTGCATATTGATGCGTTCACAAATCACAAAAGCTTGCAGTATGTATTTTTGCAGAAGGATTTGAATCTGTGTCAGAGGAGATGGTTAAAATTATTGAAAGATTATGATATGAATGTTTTGTATCATTCGGTAAAGGCCAATGTAGTGGTAGATGCCTTAAGTAGATTGTGTATGGGTAGTGTTGATCATGTTAAGGGTCATAAGAAGAAGTTAGTCAGAAAAGTTCATCAGCTATCCAGATTAGGTGTTTGTTTGGTTGATTCAGCTGAGGGTAGTGTTTGGGTTCAGAATAGTTCGTAATAGTGAAAGAAAAGCAAGATAGGGATCCTTGTCTAGTGAAGCTGAAGGAGTCAGCCAAAGATTAGAAAGTAGAGGTTTTCTCCCAAATGGTAGATGGGGTGTTGCATTTCCAGGGTAGATTGTGTATGGCGTATATTGATGATTTCAAACAGTGAATTCTTGCAGAAGCACATGGTGCACGTTACTCTATTCATCTAGGGGCCACTAAGATATACAACAATCTGCGAGAAATCTATTAGTGGAATGGAATGAAAAAAGATATCGCAGAGTTTGTAGCTAAGTTCTCCACTTGTCAGCAAGTTAAGATTGGGCATCAGAAGCCAAGTGGGTCTATACAGAGTACAGTATTTCCACTTGGAAGTGGGAGGAAGTGAACATGGATTTTAAGACAAGTTTGCCTCGTACTCATCAGTAGCATAATTTGATTTAGGTCATTGTGGATAGAATGACCAAATCAGCCCATTTTTTGATAGTCCATACTTCTTTTTTAGCCGAGGACTATGCCAGGATCTATCTCACAAAGTTAGTTAGGTTGCCCAGTGTTCTGCTATCTATCATCTCACATAGACGTACTCAGTTTACCTTTTATTTTTGGAAAGCTTTTCAGAAGGATCTTGGTACCCAAGATCACCTCAGTACAACCTTCCACCAACAAACAGATGGTCAAGCTGAAAGCACCAATCAGACCCTTAAGGATATGTTGAGAGCATGTGTAGTCGACTATAAGAGCAGTCGGGATGATCACTTGCCTTTGATTTAATTTGCATATAATAACAACTATCATTCTAGTATTTAGATGGCTCCATTAGAGGCTCTATACGAAAGGAGATGTAGATCTCTGATTGGTTGGTTTGAAGTGGGAGAAACCGCGCTAGTAGGGCCTGACTTGGTATTTGATGCCTTAAAGAAAGTACAGTTGATCAAGGAGAGACTTAAGGTATCCCAGAACTGATATAAATCATATACAAATGTGTGGAGAAAAGATCTTGAGTTTGAGATTAGTCATTTTGAGTATCTGAAGATCTCTCCCATGAAGGAGTGAAGAGGTTTTGTAAGAGGAGGAAACTTAGTCCCCGATATGTTGGCCCATACAGGATTTTGAGTTATTTTGAAAAGGTGGCTTACGAGCTTGAGTTTCCTGGAGACTTAGCATCAGTGCACCCAGTATTCCATATCTCTTTGTTTAAGAAGTGCATTGGTGACCCAGTTGTAGTTATTCCCTTAGAAAGCATAGATATTTAGAACAGTCTTTCCTACGAGGAAATTTCAGTCGAAATTCTTGATTGACAAGTTCACAGACTAAGGAACAAAAAATTTGCCCGAGTCAAAGTTCTTTGGCGGAATCAGTCCGTTGAGGGAGACACTAGGGAAAGCGAAGTAGATATGCGGACCAAGTACCCTCATCTTTTCTCTGCAAACTCAGACTCAGCTTAAGGTAACAATCTTCATAGAATTTCTATTTTCCATGCACGGTTTTAGCTGCATATGATTCTCTTGTCAGTCATGCATTCACAGAACTAGTTTAGTCATATGTCATATTTCAAACTCAGCCATGTAATCATGTTTTTCGTCATGTATATTCAACATTTAATCTCAGTTCCTTAGTGTTTTCACCTTAACCAGTCTCATTCGAGGACAAATGTTCCCAACGAGGAGATACCAATATTAACGTCTTGTTTAAAGTTTATGCATAGTACTATGTAGCACCTTGCTAGTTTTATGAGTTAGTTTAAGGTATATTAAGGCCCCAAATAACTCTCATCTATTAGACGAATCAAAATAATCCTTACCAATTGAAATTTTTTATAAGAATATTGCTTTAGTCAACTTCACATGAATGTATATTTTTCTCTTCTCAGAATTTTTCAGATCAAGACACACCAATTGTATAAAATTGAATTAGCATTCCAACGATACCAATTTCTCCCAAATCCGATACTTGGGTGAGAAGTTATGGCACTTTTAGTGCAAAGTAGTAGCCCAACGTGATAAGGTCGCGTCGCTGTGACAGCCAATTTCACGTTCATCCTTGTCCAACGTGTCACCACGATAAGCACTACATTGCGCCTAGGGGAATTTTTGTAGTTGTCAATTTCTAGTGAAGTACCACGATTACCATCGCATCGCGCCAAAGTTCTAGTCCGCAGTTGTCCATTTTCAGAGGCGCAACGCGATAGCACCGCATCGCGCCAATGGACAAAATGGGGATTTTTCTTTTTCCAGTGACCCAATGCAATTGTACCACACCGTGCCGAAGAGCGAATTCAGAATTTTCAGTTCGCAATTTAATTTTCTAAGGACAATTTGGTCATTTCCCAAAGCCCCAAATCCATCCAAACACGGGATTTAAGTCCCAATAAATCATTATTTTCTCATTATTTCACAATTCTCTCAAATTAAATGAATCTTCTTTAAGGAACAAAAACCCTAGCCTTCAAAATTCAAGATCAAATCACAAGAATTCACCATCAATTCTCACAAATTCATTAACCCAGTATGTTAAGTGTTCATTCATGGTTTCCTTTAACCCATGGAGTCCAAGTATCTAATTCTAAATTCAAAGTTGTGATCTTTACAAGTTACCATGATTTTTAATTTTGATTTTAACCATGAATCTCCATGAATATTGACTTCATACCATGCTTACATAAAATTTTTATTGTTTATCAAACCCCACATATTTTAATGTTGTTATTCACTAATTTAAATCATGATTAAGTGTTATTGATGTCGAAATCATGCTATTACTCAAAGTTTTATACTATTCCCATTATAAACTTAAACTATGAATGCCAAGTGTTTGATGAAATGCCTACAAGAGTGAATTTTGAATAAATGCTTTCATATTATGTCCCCAAAGTTTAGTACTATTTTACTATTACTACTATCGAGTTCTGAGGGTTATGAATACCTAAAAACTTAGTTGTTTAGTTAGCTTCAAAATAGTTTATAATATGTTATGAGCATTATCAGTTCAGTCAGTTATCAAAATCATTTAAACTTAGAACAATTCAGTATTCCAAGTCTGTTCAGTTGGGAGTAGGATTTAGCACCGAGCGAGTGCAGGGATGATGACTTCCCCGTCAAATAGGTAGATTCCTAGTAGTCCCTGTACTCCAGAACTACATAGCCAGTGTAGGATATGAGATGTCAACGATCAGTTTACGCTTGATTACCTCGCAGAGGTCACTCGTCATATTAGGCTTGACACCCTTAGCCCTTCGGGATAGCATATTAGTGGATCTACGCAGCCAGTATTAGTACTTGTGGCATGGTACTGACACCCTTCCAACTAGGGTCATAGGTTGGACCCCAATTTACTCATATTGGGGCATGTCGGTTATATGATAGCTCCTACAGTCTCAGTCTAGTCATCATATCAGTGATTTAAATTTAGATTGGCTTGACCATAGCATACATATATCAGTTATTCAGTTATCAGTATGTAGTATTTCAAATTTCATATTATATTCAGAACATGTTTTATGCTTGGTCATGCATCTTTAATACTTACAGTTTCCATGTATTTGATTCAGTATGTTAAGCTATATATATTCAGACAGTTATTACTCATGTTCATGAAATAATGCATATCAACATACCTTATTTATCATGCTAGTACATTCAAAGTACATATCACATACTTTTTTTTGCGCTATGATGTATCATATCATAGGTTTAGATGCTCAGTTCCCAAATCGTGCATAGATTTTCTAGATCAGCTGTAGCAATGGTGAGTCCTCATATTTAGAGGAAAAACTATATTACTTTCATGCTTTCAATTCATTAGTTAGTTAGATTTAGTTGGGATCTGTCCTATCAACTTTTATTCACTCAGTTTAGAGGCTTTCAAATATTTCAGATAGTTAGTTAGTTCTCAGATTTTAGTTGTCATTGACAGATATTTTATTAGCATTATCAGTTTTTTCTACTGATTATATCATATTTATTACTTAAAACCTTATGTCATTCCTTAGTTAAATTCTACATATGACTTTTTGTTATCAGTTTTACTCAGTGCTTACAGCTGGTACCAGTTCACGGTTTAGCTTGTGGTTCCTCGAGACTATAAGCACCCTGTGGTGCCCAGGGAGTACTCTTGAGGCATTACAAGGATCCTTGAGATTTATATGGATGCGACATGCAGATGCAGATTATATGGTAATTTGCATGGTTGGTATGAATTTTAATAAAGTTTAAGGCCAAGAGGATCCTTGTGTAGAATTTGGTCATATCTACTAAAATCAAAAGGTAACTATTGAAATTTGGTCCTATCTAGTCAAGTCCAACAAAGTGATTATTAATTATTTTTCTATTACCAACATGGATATACTAAGCTTATCTTAGAAGTGGATTCCGCGCTTCTTATCCAATGGCTCACTCACCATATCCATCCTCCTTGGAGACTTGATACTGACATTCTGGAGCTTCAAAAACTCGTTAGTCAGCTTGAGTCATTTCAGAATCGTCATGTTTACCGGGAAGCTAACTACACTGCGGATGCCTTGTCTAAGTGTAGTCACCACTATGATATTACTCAGCAGTACTACACTCATCAGCAGCTGCCTAGAGCAGCAAAAGGGTACTTTATTCTAGATAAGCTTGGCACGATGAGTTTTCGACGGAGAAAACTTAAGAGAATAAAGAAACCACCTTGATTCCTCCAAAGAAGGCCGTTACGTTCACTGATTTCATGGCAGGTATCGAAATGACTTCAGCATTTCTGCAGTTCCGCGAAAAAAAAAAAAAAAAAAATGAATTTTTTTCTTTGTTCTGTATTTCTGCGGAATTCAGATTTTTTGTAGTCGTCATGTTTATTTTGATTTTTCTCTTACTTGTAAGGGGAGAGTCTCCCTCATTTATTTATACCTAGTTTACTTTGTACCGCGAGGAGTCCTCGTTTGTAGGTGCATAGCACTAGGTTTCCATTTTAGTATTGGGGACGAGTCGACTGACTTTCGTGGATCAGTCGACTTGAAACCACCATAGGTTTGGAGGTCAGGTTTATGTCCCCCTCCGTGTACTTTCAATTTTATAATTCGGTTATTAATAATAAGGCTTGGGGGTGCATGGCTCAACCCCTGATCATCTCGGGTGAGAGAGCCCAAAAACTCTCGCACCTCGGATGATACTTTATAAAAAAAAAAAAAAAAAAAAAAAAAAAAATTATTTTTCTATTTTAGTGTAAATATCCACAGAAAAGTTAGTCATCTTATCTAGTTACCTTAGTTAAAAATTTCAACCAAATATGGAACCTAAATTAAATTTAAATGGTAAGTAAATTTGAAGAAGATATTGTACATACCGAATACAATCAGTGGTTTTATATAAATAAGACCAAAATGGCTAAACTTTTATTTATCTTTATAGCAAAAATAAAGAACTTTTCTCTCTCAAAAATTAGAAGTGTGAGTTCATTTTTATATGTTAGTTCTTGTTTATTCATAGATAGTTGAGCAATACAATTTGCTTATTTTTATGAATTAGTTATGATGATATGAAGAATATAAGTATATATATATATATATATATATATATATATATATATATATATATATATAGCTTGACTGAGAAAAGAAGTCAAGGAACGAAGCAGTTTCTTTAATAGCCCAGTTGAATAGGCGGGTGAAGGCTTTTTGGCAGAAGTTTTTTTTGTTTTGTAAATACATTTTTTTTCAGTTTAGAGAGAAGGGTCTTCAAGTTCTTATGAAGAGCCTTCATCAAAACCATGGATTACGCTAATGATATGGGGTCACTGTATATGGATAGATTTTTATCCGGGCCGCACCCAATGGAATATATTAACACTTTTTAGAGCAAAGTGTTATATATATATATATATATATATATATATATATATATATATATATATATATATATATATATATATATATTAAAAGTGTGAAGGGCCTTAAAAATATTGTTTGAACTTTTTTTGCTTCATTAAAAGTCTTTAATTTAGACAAAATCATCTTTTCCATATTTTTTTCTAATATTTAAGAATTAAAAATTAATTAAATATATTTAAGGTAAAATCTTTCCTTATTAGAAGTTATCAAAATTTCACTTTTTTTCTTCTAATTTAAGAGTTAAAATTAATTAAATATATTTATGGTGAAAACCTTTTCTTATTAAAAATCATCAAAATTAATGATAATTAATAATTTTTCAATTAATTTAAAAATACTAAAATAATTTCCGTAAAGCTAACCGTAGGTTGAAGCAACAAAACTATCATAAAAGTTGGCCGTAGCTTTTTGGTTTTGGTAGTAACAATAACTTGGAAAAATAATTTTTTTTCTTCTTAGAAAACTCCCACTATTTTTGGAAAAACAAAAATTGCTTACTACTTATGTAAAACTACTGTAGGGTTGATTTATTTTGTTATAAAAAGATATTACAATCGGAAAAAAAGCTTTTTGGTTTTGGTAGTACCAATAACTAGGTAATTTTTTTTTTTTCTTCTTAGAAAACTCCCACTATTTTTGAAAAAACAAAAATTGCTTACTGCTTATGTAAAACTACAGCAGGATTGATTTATTTTGTTATAAAAAATATTACATTTCGAAAAAAGTACATTTACACTCTTATAAATATACTAGACATCGATGGTTCGTGCTTAGCATGGATCCAATATATATTATTTTTTTTGTATTAATTTATGTGACACAAATATAATTTAAATAACCAATCATTAAAATAATTTAAATTTTTAGTTATTGTGATTTGTAATACGTTTCTTCTTTTCCAATTTAAGTGACACTGATATAAGTTCGAGAGTCAATCGAATATTTTATATATTTTATATTTTTAAGTTGTTAAATATATGATTTATAATGCTTTTAGCATAATTTTTCAATAAGTTATGTCTTCCTCTGTCCCATCGTAATTTCTGTGGCACTAATATAATTTTTATAGTCAAATAAATATTTTATGATGACATCATTTTGTGTGTATTTTATATTTTTATGAAATATTATTAATTTTTTAACGCTTAGATGACCATAAAAATTAATTAGGGTGATATAATAAAATCATGATTGAAATAATGAAGCAGACATGTCTTAAATAACTTATAACTTAGAAGTGATAAAATAAAAGTATTATAAAAATACATGTGATAAAAAATTTGAATAAGTCTCATATAAGACATCTAATTAATTTAAAACATCGAGAGTTAATTTATAATTTAATATTTATTTTATCTTTTTATTAAATTGTAATACCTCGTACTTTCGGGCTAGAATCTAGACCGTCGTTTCTACGCGTACAGACCCAAAATAGATAACTCCTTGTTAATATATGTGTGGTTATCAATCCTATAGTATGGGAATATCTTTGAATATGAATTGAGGTCACAAAAATCCTCTAACTCTAAGATGAGTTGAAAACATTTCTAGCGATTAAGTTTTAGTGGACGTTTAAACTTGTGTCAATTTCCATCGACTATAACTTTTTGTATATATCGAATTAGAGGGCCTACTATATATCAAATGAAAGGTTTTCGAAGTAGCTTTCCAACGATATCAATTTCGCCAAATTTGATACCCGACCAAAAAGTTACAGTTATTTCCGTGAGAGAGATAGTAGTTGTGCGCGATTAGCATGCGACGCACGCTCCATCGTATGCACCTAATTTTCAAATTTTGTTTTTGCATTTTTAAGGGCAATTTGGACTTTCCTTCACCTAAGGTCTGTCCATAACATAAGTTTCACGCCCCAAAAGCAGAATACACTACATAATTCAATTCGTCCTCTCAAATTAAAACCCTAATTCTTTTCCTTCAAGATCTTAAGTTCAAGACTCTAAGAAAAGGGTCAAAATCCGGATTCCATCTATCAAGATCTAGGTTTCATGTTTCAACTCTTATAGTCTAAGGTATGTGGGGTTTATCCTAAAAACTACATGGGCTTGTAAACATTAGATCATGATTTAAAGATTATTAAGCATGAATTTTAAAGGGGTTTTGGAATCTATATTTAAATTATGTATTCTGAATGTTTCAATGTTACTATTGCTTTGGCCTTATGGTCTTTTCCTCTAAATTGATTTACATGTATATGTATATGTATGAAAATTGACATTTGAGATTAATTTGAGAGCACAAATTAGGAATTCCCTCTCGTGTATTAAATTAAAGTTTATGATTTTGTTGAAAAAGTGTTGAAATGCAAGTTTTACGATGTGAAAGTAGTTTTCTCAATGTCATAGTATTTGAACATGATTTAAGGATGATGAGAGGTTGTTTCTTGAGATATCTATGTTTTGTGTTAAAGAGAAAGAATTGCATGAAATTAAGAATTTTGACATAACCACCTTTGTTTATTGAATCGTTGATAAAGAGAATTGCTTGCATGGTTTCACATGAGTTTTAAAAAATGAGTTTCTTGAAAAGAATTGTTGATATGGTGGTCCTAAATTTCATGATTTGAGAATAGAGACATAATTTGCTATAAATGACTCAGAGAATGTGGCTTGCAAGTCAATGGTATGATGATACCATGTAAATATATGCCATAACTTAACTAGAGTCTTCAGAGTTTGATTTTCAAAGATTGCATGTTGTAAAGAATTAAAAATGGGCTTAAAGATGGTTAGGTGGTTACCTGAAGAGGGTACAGGTCAATCGACTCATAACCTAAAATTCTGTTTTGTCGATACGGGTATGTTACTTTTGTACGGTCGCAATGGCCCTATGGCGTAGTAAAGATTCAGAGACTCCAACCCTTGCGGCAAACTTGGGTTGGGGGCTTGGCTGTCGAGTTAAGGGCAGATTCCATATAGCTCGTAGAATTACAGAATTGTAGGGTATACCACCTAACACAGAAGTAAACCAAAGAGTATGTCACAGAGTTCAGATGGTTTTATAGAGTCTTTTAACTACGCCTATGTGACTTTTACTATGTGACATATTTATGAATCATTTTTAAATTGCTCACATATATGTTGAATATCAAATATTATTTTGGGTTTGCTCTGCGTACCAGTACAACTGTATTGAATCCCTACCTCTCAGGGTTTAAGGCTCAATCTAGCAGTTCGGCTAAGCAGTAGATCTTTCCAGACAGAAGTGCATAGTTCAGTTGGTGAGCCTTCTATGTTTAAGAAGGCCTGTTTAAATTTCAGATATTTATTTATGCTTTAGGTCTACTGGGGGCCTTGTCTCAGTTTTCAGACATCTTTGTTTCATATGTAGTAGAGGTTTCACAGACGGAGTCAGATATTATTTTAGATATTGTTGAATTGCAGTCTTTAACATTTTATTGATTTCAGAGCATGACCATGATCCCATACTCAGTTATATTTCCGTATTTCTTTTCTGTATATGAATGGTGTATGTGATTACAAGTTAGATGGGCATCTGGGCCTTCATGGTTTGGATTGCTCGTCACGGCCAGGGCCTCGGTTCGGGTCGTGACATAAATATTATTAATTTGTTAATACTTAAATGACTTATAATAATTAATTATCACTACTAAAAAATCTCTAAAAAGAGACCCAAAAAAGAGACTATCCCCTTAACCTTTTTTTTTAAATTTTTTTAATTTTCTTCTATTAAGATACCTCATGAGGTTGATAAATGATAAAAAAATTTCAACAACATAATATTAGAAACATCAAAAGGTCGAAAAAATGCAGAAAAAGTTAGCGCCAAAATAAAATAAAGCGGGTAATAAAATTTTATACATGACAACCTCTTGAGGTCGCAACATTTTTAGTAAATTAATATTTATTATTAAAAACTAATATTTATTATTAAAAATAATGATATGTGGACATTTTATTAAGTATCAATGTCAATATATATATATATATATATATATTTACTTAATTTCTTAAATATTTAGCATTATTATAATTAATAAAAAATAAAACCCATAAAGGGTCAGCTCCTTAAAGACGCCCCCTCTTTCAAACTCACACTCTGAAAAATGCTCTCTCCCTCAAATCCAAAGATCTATGAAGCTGTGAGAGTATAATAGTTAAGGGCTGATTTTTTGCATTCTCTCTCTCCCAACTCTCTCATTCAAAGTAAGGCTGTAGTTTTTTTTTCTTATTTATCTATAGAATAGAATTTGATTCTATGAATATCTTGGTCTCCTTTATATTCCCCAAAATGTGAATTAATAGTAGGAATTTTGTTGCCTTGTTGCAGAATTGGGTTTATGCTTCGAATTTATTGTTGATTTCTTCCATCTTCATTTAAATTATAGAGTAAGTCTTCTACTTCTACGTGTTCTGTGTTTTTATATTCTTGGTTTCAATCAACAACAGTTAACTATGCTTGGGGTGGCAAATGATATTGATGAAAATGTTCGGCTTATTCCTGGAGTCGTTGTTATAAGTTTCCACCTTAGGGTTGTTTTGTTGATTGTTTTTTTTTCATGTTTTTTGGTGTTCTTTGGCTTTCACTTAGTCAGATTGTTCAGAACTTGCCTTATTGGATGGTAAAGATTCTTCTTTTATTGGCTTTTTTGTCGTCCTTTAACTTTTACTATTGTTTTTGAAATTTTATTTCTAGGATATTACATGCTGTTTTAGTTCTTTTTATTTTCAATTGGAATCTTGTTTCAGTGTTTTGAGATGATTAGATTAGCTATGGTATTTACTACCTAATTATAATAGTGTTGAACAGGATGTATTAGTAATGCTTAGATTAGTTATGCTAACATCATTTCTTATCCACCATTTGATTTGGTGTTTAAGAATAATTCTGTCTTTAACCATACTTATCCATGTAGTGATAGCACTTGTATTACTAACTCTCTGGTTTGCGTTGTATTAGTTGCACACATTATAATATTGAATAGGTTGTATAATTAATAGGCTAAATATCTATCAAACAAAGGATTAAACAATACCATGTCTAAGAGGTTTTCTAATACATCCTACCAAACGACCCTTTAGTGAAGTCCAATTTTATCTATGAAAAACGACCTCTCTACCTTCCACTCTCAAGATAGGGGTAGTGTCTGTGTATACGCTAACCTTACCCTTCCTTGATCCCACTTGTGGGATTACACTTGGCATGTTCTTGTTATTGTATTATCTTGAGCCGGGGGTCTATCGGAAACAGCCTCTCTACTTCTTCAAAGGTTGCGGTATGGACTGTGCAATCTTGACACCAAAACCTGCAAAACATTGTTGTGAAAACCTCATGAAGCACTTAGGCTAGAATTGATGTTTAAAGTAGGGTTGGGTTGTGCATCTTATAGCTGTCTAACTTAGTGACATGATTAAGGCAATTATCATTTCTCTTGTTATTTCTAGAGTGGGCCTTAATGAAAAGTCATTTAGGGACAGCAAAATCAGGTCGGTGCATAATTACTATGATACCATGTCCAGTAGTGGACCTAATATTGTAGACGATTAATGTCCTTTGTTAGTCATCTAAAGCAGTTTCGGTTGACTTTAAGTACTAGGTTGAGCTACTTAACTTTTCTTTTTGATTATAAACTTATTCTGTGTCCTAACAAGTAATAATCCACTATTCTTTCTTTATATAGTTTTGTTAACTAACATAGACTAGCTAAATAGTAGTCATGTTTAGATTGAAGCTTTTTCTTTCTTAGTTTTGTGTATGTACACACTTATCTTCTGTTAATTACTCACCATTTTTGATGTAAAATGTAAAATATTTCATTAAAGAGTACCAAGAAGTTACAAGAAAGAGTATAAACTAGGAAATTCCCTTCTACAGGTTTTGAATGAATGCAAAAGATTTACTGTAGAGTTTATATCCAATACAATATTCTTCCTACATCAAAAGTATAGACTTTGCAAAAATTTAGATTTAACATGAAGTATGTTTTCCTTCCTATCATTAAAACATCTATTTTTCCTCTTCTATCATCAAACTAATCGTTGTTCTGATATGTAAAGACTATACATTTTACCCTCCCCAGACCCTACTTAGTGAAAACACACTGAGTTTGTAGTTGTTGTTGTATATATGGTCTAAGTAAAATTTCTTTCAGATTTAGAAAGTTATTAGTTTTTTTTTTTGGTTATACGTTAACAGATAATAAATAGGTACGTATTAACAATTCATGTATGAACAATACCTTTTTTATTGTTTTCTTGTACAATTTGATATAGATTCTTGCTAAGTTTCCGAATGGTTCTTGTTCTTAAATTATATTGAAAAATCTTTACAGCTATGTATTTGTATGCATAAATGTTTATGACTTATATAACTTCTTACGTAGTATTCTAAATACGTAAATTATTTTTTAGTGTAGTACCATCCTCTACATATAAGCTGACACATCACATTCAAAGAACACGTATGCAATACTTTATTTACCTACTCAAAAAGAGGACATACCAAATTTATTGTGACTTCCCATCTATGTTGTCTCTCTCGAGTAGCAAGTCTGTTATGGGCAGCTAGTTGCAATATAAAGATTCATCTAGACAATCCCAAGTTATTATAGGTGATTTTTTTTCTTAGGTACCTTCTGATAATGGCCTTGTAATTTGGTATAGAAACTTTTGATAGAGAACAAAGAAATGTTTTATATATCTATAATTACATACGCTTCTCTAATGAAGTATTTATTAGTAGTTTGTAAAATTTTCTGAGTGATCCAGAATGTCTGTTTTGGTAATTCTTCCAATAAGTTTCCATTTCTCCCATAATAACAGTGAATTCACTTTACCAACAACTTATTTTTCTTTGTATAAATATTCCATAAAGGCTTATCTACAACTGTCTTGTTCTAGTCATAAATGTCAAGAATATTCAGGCCTCCAGCTGATTTAGGATAACATACCCCACTCCAAGATAGTAGTACTTTTCCACTCCAAGCTTGTTGGTTAACCTACTTCATTCAGAACACATGAAAGTACAGGAAGATGTTACTGCATTTCTCAACTTGTCCATTAATGACAATAACAAGTGTGCAATTGCAAATGCTGATACAATCGAACCTCTGATTCATGTCGGTCTGAGATTATTTGTCAGTTTTGTTAAGTCTGATACTTAAATCTCATTTTTTTTTTATTTTTCATAAGTTTGAATCAATTTGTACTTGCTTTATTTAATTCGAGGGTCTGTTAGAAACAATATCTCTATGTCACTGATGTAGGGGTAATTTATTTCAGTTTAACTTGTCATCACAGAGAAAGTGTTTCATTAGCAAATTAATTCATCTTAGTTTATCTTGTCATTACAGAGAAAGTGTTTCTGGCATCCAGAACATGAAGCCCAGATTAAAGCAAACTTTAAGTTAAAAGTTGGGCGCATACTTACTGGCTTGCTATCAGAAGCTCATGAAAAAAAATAGGCCCAGGTGGATTCTACCTGAAAATTGGTAAAAGTTAGTTGACCATTGGGAGATAGATTCGAGGTTCAAGCAGATACGTGAGATTGGCAAGAAAGCTAGAGCATCTCTTAAGGGTGGTTCTTTACATACGAGTGAAGTTCAGAGTCAGGGAATTGTAAGGAGAAAACTGGTAGGCCATTCATGTGATTTGGTATTTTTAATTGAATTGTGACTGAATAGTGCTACCTTATCCACGGACAATTGATTATTCTGGACAACCGGTTCTTAACTTTTACTTTTTTATTCTTGTTGTTGGTCTTTGAATTTGACTTATATTCTCTTAGTGAATATTGCATGGTCTATTTGTACATGCATATTATCCTGATTAAGCTTGCAGAGTAAACACATATAAGGGCAATGACAAGCAATGATATCAGTTAGTTCTTTTAGTTAATAGGTTTTGAATTATTTTTTTAGAAAAAATTTCTCTTGGATAGTTTAATAGAGTTAGAATGTTGTATCATTAGAGCATATTTGTTTCCTGGAAGTTTGTTAATTCTTGTTTAGTTATTGTAAATGAGCAGTATAGCCTATGAGTAGTAAAGAGGTTTTTAGTGTATTGATTTAAAAAAAGAATAGAGGATGCTGAACTTTGTCTTTGTTATGCTCAAACCGTCATGACTGTGCTACCATCATGTCTTTGTCTCTTCAAAAGATGTTTTTGTTCTCATTTACTGTACACTGATGTTTCGCAGTTGAAATGCATTTTGTAGGCTATTACTAGAAGAACATTTCAAAGCTGTTTATTTTTGTTCAACAATATTTTAGGTCACATTTTAATTTTTGTGTGTGTAGAAGAATAAATTATAATAGAAGATTAATGTTCTTAAGCCTAGTAGAAGTGGGATCAATAAATATATCCAATCTAGCAATCTGTCACAATGCAAATTGAAAAGAGGTTAAGCATTTTGCGAGCCTGCATTTAATTATTTCTTGCGAATGGGGTGTGCATTTTCCTGCTTGTATTTGCAGTTATATAGGTAAAAGTGTTGTGCTTATCTCGTAACATCTTGATTGCGGCAATATGCCAAAAAGTAGTTTGTGAAATCACTACTGGTTGTGCTAAAGCTCATATTTGATATGGGAAGTTTTGTGATTGATGCAGCCACACGGATTCTTTACCTATTGAAACTTTCTTCAAAATGCTAAACCTTGTTTCTGAACCTGCAATATGTGCCAAAATTTGAGTACTTATGTCTAATCATTAAATTAATATTATTTGCAGGAAAAGGAACTTGGGAGGCCAATAACTCAAGTTGAGGCATTCAAGGCTACACACACAAGGAAGAAGAAAACTCCTGAAGATCATGATGTTTGGGTTGAGCCACGAGCTCAGTTGACCTATGTAAGCGTCTATTTCTAGTAGTTATTACTTAATTTTCTAAAGTTATATTCTAATATAATTATCATTAAATTCAGAATTGATATCTACAATGTATAGAGAATTTTCGTCAAGCTCTACCAGAAGATAAGAGAGACCTATCACTTAGCCAAGAGCAGAATGAGAGAATATGATTAGATGTTGTTGGTGGACCGAGTAGGTATTGATATGCTTATGGATTTCCCCAATGAACTTTATGTGAATTTCATTTGGAATTAGAAGGCGTCGGTAGTTTCCTGGATGATGAGTCAATGAAGACAATTTTGGCTTTGAAGCAGCAAATAGCTGAGCTATCTAGCAAAGCTAATGCCTCGCAGGCTAGGGAAAGGCAAAGAGATATACAGTATGTAGGAATGAAGGCCCAATTCGATGCATTACTTGCTTCGGGGGGGATTCCCCCTTGTCCCGGTGATATAGTGCGCCCTCCTCGACCTCTACAGTCTCTACCTATTTCACATGGAGTATATGGTCAATACAGAGATGTGACTGAGGATCCCAACAGTGATGAATATGATGAGGATTACTATGTGAACAATACACCACCGCGTTGTTAAAGTTGAGTATTATTTAGATAATCCAAACTATTTATTTTATTGTGGTTTATTTAAATTCTTAGATGTTTTTGAATGCATTAAAACTTTAAAGTAGTATGAACAATAGTATTGTTAAATAATTTATGACTTTTATGTTTTGTTCGTGCAATTTCAAAGTATTTAAATTTTATTTTCATTTTGTGGGTATTAGATTTATTTACTTGTGTTTGTTGTAGTTTGATTGATTAGTGGGAGTTCTTGGAGCTCAATTTAATTGATCATATTGTATATATTATTAAATTGAATTAAATTGGCAGGTATTTGTAAAAGCTATTGTTTTGCAAAAAGAGACCTCATGAGGTTGCTATTTCACATTTTTATTTTTTTACAACTGCACAAAAGCGACTTGATGAGGTCTCTTTTTCACGATTTCATTTTCTACATGCTTGAATAGGAGACTGCAAGAGGTCGCTTATGTTTTAAATAAATTATTTTTAATAAAAAATTAGGAAATAATAGTCACCCCATGAGGTGTCTTTTAATTAAAAAAATCAAATAGAGACCTCATGAGGTCTCTTTTTAATAAAATAATAATTATTATAAAAAATAATTTAGAGACCTCATGAGGTCTCTATTTTATAAAAATCAAGAAATAACCTAGTGACCTCGTGAGGTTGCTTTTAAGCGAACTCATGAGGTCTCTTAAAAAAAGTGACTTATGTTTTAGAGACCGATAATTGAAGTCGTTTTTGAAGTCTCTTTTTGAGGGAAAGAAATCTTATGAGGTCTCTTTTTTAAGTATTTTTTTACAACTTTTTTAGTAGTGATGAGTAATATAGTAAAATTACGATTAAAACAGCTGAAGAAGGTAGTACAAAACATCAAGAGTTAATTTATTATTTTATTTCTATTTTATCTTTTTTTCAAAATTAATTACGGGTGATATAATAAAATCACGATTGAAACAACAAAGCAGACATGTCTTAAATGACCTATAACAATGATATAATCAAATTATTATAAAAAATACTTATGAAAAAATTTAAATAATTCTCATATAAGACATAAAGTAGAAATAAAACGTCAAATTAATTTATCATTTTGTATTCAATTTATTATTTTTATTAAATATTATTAATTATTTTATACTTATACTTAAATGGGTTATAATGATTAATTAGGGGCGATATAGTAAAATAACAATTGAAGCAGGCAGCACAAACAGACATATCGAAGAGGCCTCTGCTTATTGCCCTTTATAAGTAAGTAATTTGATGTTATAACTTATAATGAATGTCTACATTTTCTTTTTGAAGAATAGTTAGAATTAGTTATTTTAAGACCAAGTTAGTTTATATCCTACTATCATCTAGCAAGATGGGTATCTGGTTTAATGTACAGGGGAAAGAAGAAGCTCAATGGTTTTAAATAAGAATGTAATCAATGATTTTATAAAAATTTGATTTTAAAAATAAGGGAAGACATCAAATATATATAATAATAATAATAATAGTAATAATAATAATAATAATAATAATAATAATAACAATAATAATAATAACACAAATATGATTCAAATTGATGCGTCTCTCTTAGCCTGGGTAATAAGGGAAAGCGGAACTACATGGTATACGCAAAAGTGATGATCCGTTAACCATTTGAAACTTCTGATGATAAAATATATATGTGCATATGTTTACTTTATATTATTATATTAAAATGTGAAAGAATTTTGAAAACTGATTTAAACTTTTACACTTTATTAAAAATCTCCATAATAGATAAAAATTATTAAATTTTAAATAATCAAACGTTACACGTGCAAGACACGTGCGGATTAAATTAGTATATATATAACCATATATGTTGAAATCAGTTAACTTTATTAGAAATTATTAATCCATCAAAACACATATATTGACACTAGAAAGATCAGAAAATTGAAGAATAGGTGTCTTTTAAGTCTTGAATGAAGGATTGGTGACATTGGCCAACAGATAGGGTCAAACATTATTAGAAAACTTGATCAAGTTAATTGTGGACTTGATTAATATTTTCAAAATTTTCTAATCTTTTCAAAAATAAAAATCAACTCAAACCACACCCTCTTCAATCCAAATCAACCAGTCAATTCTCTCTCTCGACAGTTTCTCTCAACTCTCTCCCAACCAACAGTTCTACAAAATTTCTCCCTTCAACCCCCGATGACAAATAGTTGGTCTTCGAGTTCCCATCTTTAATTCAATCAACCTTTCTCTCATCCCTCTCTCGACAGCTTCTCTCAACTCTCTCCCAACCAATTGTTCTATAAATTGTTTATTTCAATCCTCGGTGACTTCAACATCCGACAATAAATAGTTGGAATTCTAGTTCCTTTTCGACTTCAATCGACGTAACAGCCTTGCTCTCCGACCACAACAGCTTCGAATTCTTCATCGGTCCTTTTCTTCTTTCACAGGTATAAATTTATGGCCTTTTTAGTTTTGAAGAAAACAAGAAACTTGAGCCAACTTCTCTTATAGTATTGGTTAACAATTTCAATATTTGTTGCACTAATTTGAAATGCGGTCTGAATAAAATCCTAATTTCTGGTATTTCTTCTCTTCTCTTCTTTTTTCGAAGTGAATTATGATATTTTGTTGTTCGTTATATTTTTTTTAAGTTTGATTTTTATTGTTTGTGTTTATAAAAAACAAAAGGATAATTTGGTTTGATTTGTTCTGCTTTTGTTCTCGGTAAAAAATGGTGAAATTGTTGTTTTTTGTTTAACAAAATCATGCTACTATTTCCTCCAACAGATTACCCATCTGGTGCAACATATTAACCATCTGATGCAACAGATTTATTATATGATGTAACAGATCAACCATCTGATGCACCAGAGGAACCATCAGATTACAATTCTAATGCAATAGATTAATAATCTGATGCAACAACTTTACCATATATTGCACCAGATTAAGCTTCGAATAAAAAATTTGATGCAACTAATTAACCATCAAGTGCAATGGAAGAACCATCAGATTAATGATCTAATGCAACAGATGAACCTCCTGTTGGATAAAATCCTACCAACTCTTCCTACAGGAAAAGTCCAAGACTTGATTTTTCCAACTGATCATTCATCTTCCGCGATAGACGGTCCTATGTTGGAAGACATCTAAACAATATTGACCGTTGATAACTATTCCAACAGATCACTCATGTGTTGCAACAGATGTGTGACCTGTTACACAGACCATTCATTTTTCTCAACAGACTAGTGATATATTTTGTATTATTGCAACAGATTACTCATCGTTGCTACAGATTATTTAACTGTTCTAATAGATCACTCATATATTGAAACAGATGATGTCACAACAGTTGTGTGATCTATTGAAAAGACCATTTATCTGTCTTAAAAGATGAGTGGTATATTTTATATTGTTGCAAAAAATTAATCATCCGCTGCAACAGTTTGGTTATATGCTGCAATAGATATACTACCTGGTGCAACAGATCGGTGATCTATTGCAACTATTATTTTACTATTTTGCTTGTTTGATTTACTGTTATACTTTTTTAACGATGCATTAATCAATAATAATATATTATTTTATGTTCCTGTTAATTTTAAATAATATGGTTCCCAAAAAAACAGAAATCGAATCAAGTCCAAGTAAAGGAATAAGTGTAGCAGCTAGGCTATATCCACCACTTTATGAGCTTGCTTTACAAGCGTTATCTCAATCGGGAGCAGAATATGATGAACACGGGGAGGAGAAATATTTCAAAAGAGATGATGAAGATGGTAATAGCCCTTCCACTGAAGAGCTAGTCAAAGCCTTTAGTATTGATTGTTATCCTATGAGAATGCAGTGCGATGGTGCCGCAAATTTAACGGGTGATTTCGTGGTTAAGTCATCCATGGGAAAATCTTTTGACGCCTTCAAAAAAATACTTTGAGAACAAAAGTTGGATGCTTATTTTAGGGACAGCTTCTTTGGGAAATATCTTGATTTGCCGGAGGACAACAATGCACGTTTCCAAATGTAAATAGTATATGAACTTCTCAAGCATAGGTTTATGTATGAAAACAAAGATAAGATGGATGAGGTATGGATAAATTACTGTGGCATGTTTGTTTGTTTTGGTTGGAAGGAGTTTGCCATAGTTACTAGACTAAAATGTTATCCTCCTTCTCAAGTTATACCTATTCTAACCCAAAAAAAAAACACCCTGCACACCCAAAAAAGGCAAAGGCAAGTCGTGTGATCGTGATGACCTGGTGTCTGTTTTTGTTCCAAGCTTCAAAAATAAAAATTTGATAGAAGCGTTAAAAGGTAAAAGACTTCAAAAGAAGCACAAGCAGTCATTATGCTTGGTTTGGTTTATACATAATATTATTTGGGCGAGAGACGTTAACAACAATATAAGCCTAGATTTAATAAAGCTCTCCGAGGATCTTGAGGCATTTAAAAGCTATCCATGGGGGTATGAAAGCTTCAAAATGACTGTCAAATATTTGTTGACTCCGTTAGCGCCAAAGACAGTCAACTTATATGGCTTCCCATGGGCTTTCATGGTAAATGTTTCTTTCTTCTATTATGATATCATTTATTTTTTCACTCAATAATGATTTTAATTTATTGACATTATTTTATAGGCTTGGACATTTGAATCCATTCCTTATTTGAGACAACAAGTGGACTACCAGGAAAGAGTTTCCTATCCAAGAATCTTGAGATAGTTGTCGGCCAAAACTCATAAAAATGAAAAAATTCTTGATCTCTTCAACCCCCCGAAGGATGCAGTAAGTATAATTATAATTAATTTTTTATTTTAATTAATATTTTTTTTGAATGATCTAATCATCATTCTAATATATGTAATGATTTATGTTAGAATGTGCATCCGTCGCTAGTTTCGACCAATTGAGAGTTGAAGATGCCATTTTTTCTTACTCTACGATTTGTGCAAACTTTATCCATTGGACTCACACCTTTATGTTTTGCTATCACACTCTGCCATTATTGCCCAATTAAAACCATTACCACACAACCAAACCACTATTCAATATATTATTAACCAAGGCTATAAATGGTGGTATCGTCATACTAACTATAGCTTGCAAGCAATGTCCTTAGCCAACCTCTTTTAGAAGAAGGGATTACTATGTACCTATAGAGTACATTATTAAGTTTACTTGGGTGAATCCCATGTAGCCCATAAGTGATCATTATCAAGTTTTCTTAGGGGATTCCCGTATACCCTACAAGGCTTTTAATTACACCAACCATAACCAGCATGACCTTACCATTTAACCATTCTAAATATTTAAACCATTTATGCCATTTTGGGTTCCATTACCAAGTCATATAATGCAATAGTTCAATAAAATTCCAACAATTTAACCAAAAACATTCTAATAGGCATTTTATCAAACATGATGGGGACATAGTGTTTCCAAAGATAAAATCATGTGCCAATTAACCATTCCCATGCAACCAATTGTTCAAAACCACCGTAATAATATAACAACTAGAAGTAAAAGACATGGAAAAACCATAATCAACCATTATACTAAAAAACCTCAACATATAATTGAAAACCCAAAACCATACAATATTTATGCCATGAAAAAAATTCATAAAACATGCCTTTAGTTGGAAATAACAATAAGAAAGGAGTAACATGCCTTATATTAAGAAGATAATGGAGAGAAATCAGCCTTGTAAGTCCCAATTTTCTTCTATTGATGAAACACTACCCTTCCTTAACCTAAGAGCCTTAGAGAGAATTTGAGAGAGTTTCTAAGTGTTTAACATTAGAATATTAGGGTAATTGATGTCCCAAAAGTGATATAAGTTGTGGGTCCTTAAGTGGTTAAGAGGGGAAATAACCAGATTACCCCAAACTTAAACTGTATAAAATCTACACGGAAAGGTATGACTACCCTCCTTAAACTGTTTCGTAGGGTACTAGTGGTACCCTAACTCATACCTAGAGCCTCACCTTGGACTCCATACTGACCAACATACAACCATATGTGGACCAACTCGTATCATAACAAACTAGTAGTACCCCACAACCCATACCTTGGACAGAATGCACTAGACTAGACACAAGGCATTATACAACCTAGCCACATACAATTCGTACCTTAATAAATGACTAGTAAGGAGTCCATTTGTACATTGGACAGAAACTAATCAAATCTACACTAGTTACTATACGACCAAGACCCTACCAATCATACCCCATCATACGACTAGTACCCTCTAGTTATATGATATCCAAAAGCTAAAAAATTAAGGAATTTTCTATGGACCAAAACCTAGGATGTTTCAATCTCTCCCACTAGGATCATTCGTCTTCCAATGATGGACAAGGTAGTACAAGCATGAATTCTACCCGAACATAACCATTTTAACCTTTAATTAATTTTAAAAATAAAGATATGATCAAGAAAACATACCTTCCACATGAATATTTAGAGTAGAAAAAAATGTGGATACTTGGACTTCATGTCCTCTTTCGCTTCCCAAGTATCTTTTTCTACCTTATGGTTCTGCCATAGAACCTTAACCGAAGCTACATCCTTGGTCTATAACCAACGAACCTTCTGATCCAGGATCTCAATTGGGATCTCAAGCAATTCCTTAGGCTCATGTTGAGATAAAAGAACATATAACCTATTCCATCCTATGCTGGTACCAGAAGTAAAAATAGATATAAAAGCAACACCCCTAGGTATAGGAGCAGTTGAAGGGGAAACCGAAACCTTGTTCACTCTCAAAGAACCCTTACCAACCAGATAGTTTTTAAGCATATAGCCTGGCTGACCATATTTTAAATACTTGTCCCTTTCGTCATCATAAAAACCCCAATATAACCGACCACCAAACCTATAAGGAGGACATAATAAGGTCGATTGGGCCCTATTCCCCTAAATTAGGCACCCTATTCCCTAAATTTATTACCAACCTACTAATACCTATCACCCAACTATTTTGGGTAAGGAGACCTAGCTGTGGAGAAATAACCAAAACTCCCCCACTTCTTCTTTGGCCACTTACCACCATTCTAACCACTTTGTTATTGACCATGCTACTAAGAGAACCTAAATTTCTTACCTTTTCTTTTACCTATTTCAGCCTATCCTCTTTTTCTCCTCTACTTGTTGCATATGAACAACCAACTTAGAGATGTTTATGTCCTTGATAAGCAATGCGGTCTTTCTTTCAAGGATCAACTGATGTGATTATCTGGAAGTGAAATTTCTCATCCTGGACCTCATATTAGACACTAATTCCAAAGCATACCTAGACAACTAGTGAAAGTTCAAGGCCTATAAAATACCCTGGTTTTTGGACCTTAGAAAATTTCCTAGAATTCTAGTCTCTGGAACCAATATGACTTGAGATTACAAGCCATATATTGGGGTATAGATGGTATGGTCCAGTCATATGCTGACCAACATTGGTTGGTGGATGGATTTTGGTTATTGGAATAGATATGAATTAGGGGTACGAGTCGTATTGGTGGGTACGGATAGTTTGGTTCCTTAACTTAACCTTATAATTGGTTAATTAATATTGATCTTAGTATTAGTGGCTCACTATGAGCCATAAGCTAGGGTATAAGTCATTCCTAGGACTCGTATGGTTGACAATATCTAAATTGTTTTTGGGTTTAAATCTGCCAGGGGTACAGATGAAGGGCATGGATCATATTATTTGTATGCAACTTGGTTGGATGAGTCATATTATGGATAGTATTTGATCCAAAGATTGAGTCTAGGATACGTGTGGAGGGTACGACTCGTAAGGGTCAGTGGTACCCCTGTGATGGGATTTTTGTACAACTTAAGTAGGAGTATACTGAATATTTCCCCACTTATCCTAATAAGGTACCATCACTTCTAACCTACTTAGGAGGTTATTTACCCTATTATTTTATTCATTAACACATAGAAACTCTTCTAAACACTCTATAATTCTCTCAAAGGCTTTTGGGAAAGAGAGGCTTGGGTTTCAACTAGAGGATTAATTTGGGGATTCTTTTGGTGATTTCATTGCATCATCATATTATTTTAAGGCATGTTCTCTTCCCTCATTGTTAATTCTAATAAAAATCATTATTTTTTAAATGTTTTCATAATTTTATTAATTGTATGATTTTGGTTTTCAAATATGAATTGGGGTTTTTGGATGTTAAATGGTTGGTTATGGTTTTCCATGGTTTTAATTTTTCTTTATGTACATTAATGTTGGTTTTGGATAATTGGATTGCATGAGAATAATATAATGATAATTGGTTTTGGTTATATTATGCCTCCAATGTGTTTGACAAAATGCCTATAATAATAGTTTCATTGCATAGAGTACTTTTAATGGAGCTCTCTCTTGTTTTAAAACTTGGTAAAGGAATTAAGCATGGTTTTACTAGCTTGGAAAGTTAAATGGCTAAATATTTATGCTTTTGTGGTACATGCAATCCCTCAAGTGGTTTAATATGGTAAATGAAAGGGCACTTGGAAGTCCCATTAAACCTATATGGGGTTGGATATGGATAGTACTTGCAAGTATGGTCGGTATGACGATACCACCACTAAATGGCCTTGGTTAATATATGGTAAATGGATTGGTTTGTTGCTTGGTAATGGTTTTAATTGGGCAATAATGCTGAAATATGTAGCAAAATCATGGAAAGTAGAGGTCCTAGGGGGACAAAAATAGGAAACTCATATTTGCGGATATGAGGTTGGTCTTGATGACCATGTGCATGATGTCACACTTTATACTTGGGGGATTTACTAGTCATCCCATGTTTTCTTCCCTGGTCGTATGGATTCACGTACTAAGGCCCTTTCAGTAGGAAGAGCTGAACCTATATAGCCCATAGGTGGTTTAGGACGACAAAGCTACACAACCCAGGTAAAGGTTTTAAAGACATGTTAAACTCGGTCCCCTTTCCCAGCATGCTTATACATGTGTGTGTGTGTTTGTGTGTATATGTTTGGTTACATGCATATAGAAGTTTTACTTAGTTTTATAAATGGCATTATTTTATTCTTATCCTGAGGTCATGCTAGAGTTCACCCGCTAACCTATCTAGTGGCGGCTATATACCTATGCTATGCAGGAATTAACCATTCCACTCCTCCTATATAGTGATTGACTTGGGGATTAACATTTGGATTGAAGTGGTGAGCTTCCATCATTTCAGAATGCTCTATTTCATTTCATGGATATTTCAAGACACTTGATTTTATTTTGGATATTGGTTTTGTCCATGGTTGAGGGCATGGCCCAATCGGATTTTATTATTCTTTTGTTTAGAGGCTTTATGGTACTACTATGGGTTGGAATGGATGAGATCGGTATAGGTGTTGTCCTTGGCATTAGAATAAACTGGAGGGCTGACTTCATTGGATGATATTGGTTGTACTTTCATCGTATGCCATTTTGGGATTAATTATACTATGTTTTGGAACATCTTTAGTTATAGCCTGGTTTATGACCCTTGTTTTAGTATTGGTTTAGTATCGTTGGATAGTTGGTATGGGATGGTTGGACTCAGTTGGGTCGGTCACAGTTGTGATCCTATCCCAGAGTTTTTATATGAGCAGTTACACAATCTTATTACATGCTCAAAGTTTAGCCAACTTTAGGAAGGTAGTTGGAGGTTGGGTTGGGTAACAAGGGTGGTCTCTAGTCCTGGTCGGACTTGGGACACCCATTATAACAAGGCCCTCGGTAGGGTAATGTCAAGTTGGTATTAGAGCCTAGGTTCATGGTCAATTGGGAGTCCACAAAGCTAGATTTAGAGTGTGTAGCATACCACACTTATAAGAGAGAGGCTACAAGGCATCTAGTAATGTATCACTTTCTTGGTATTCTATTCTCTATCTTGGAGTCTCAGTCCTGGAATCTTCTCTAATGCTTGTTTCTTCGTGTTTTAGATCATGCCTCATAAATTTGAAACACAAGAAAATTCTTCTATCCTATTTGGGGGTAATGCTTAAGGGGTGCATCCTACTTTTGGGGCTCATCTTTGATCTAATAGTCCTATCCCTGATATTTCTAGAGTTCCACCGATTGCTATTAGTCCTTCTCAAGGCGAGGTGACTAATGTAGAATTCTGTTAGTCTATTCATATTATTGTTCAGATGGTCATTGCTTAGGATGAGCTGGGTGTGATGGGTCTTTGTTTGTTGAGGCCACAAGGGTTGACCAATTTACGAAGATGGGTCCTCCTACTTTTTCTAGAGTGAAGGTGGAGAAGGATCCACAAAGCTTCTTTGATAAAATAGAAAACAATATTTTGGGTGATGTAGGCTACCAATGTGGAAGGGGTAAACTTTGCTGCTTATCGGCTCAAAATATTGAACATTAGTGGTATGAAGAGAGGGATAGGGATAAGGGTGATGTGGAAGAATCAATCTTATAGGATACTATTTCTAAGGACTTCTTAGATTATTTCTTTCACTAAGAGTTGAGAGAAGCAAATATGGATGAGTTTATGAACCTCAAGTAGGGGAGGATGTCTGTCAAGGAATATGCCTTGAAGTTTCACCAATTGTCAAGGTATGCTCCTAATTTAGTGGCTGACATATGGGCAACAATGAGGAAGTTTGCTTTCAGGTTAATCTAGATCTAATTTTGGAGAGCAAGACTGCCTTGCTGATCAAAGATATGGATATCTCTAGGTTGACTATTCATATACAATAAGTGGAGGATGAAAAGAGGAAGCAAGCAGAGTTTAACGATAGACTAGGTAAGAGGAGTAGGTTTTCTAACTAAGGAGGTGCTCAATATCAGGGTGATCAGGATGGTGGAAAATGGCAAAAAAACCAGTGGGGGAGTTCTAGTTCTCACTATTCTGCTAGTACTCCTTATTAGGTGGGCAATAAGCGTCATCAAGGTGGTGATAATTTTGGGGTACAAGTTTCCCAATATTAGGAAAATGGAGGTCAGTCAGTTTCTTCATGCCCTCTTTGTCAGTTTTGTAGTCGTCCTCATCGGGGTTATTGCAATGAATGAAGGGACAAATTCTTCAAGTATGGCCAGGCAGGCTAATGGCTTAGGGATTTTTTTGTTAATAAGGTCGCTACGGGGGAGAATAAGATCCATATGGCTTTATTTTTTTGTCCTACACTTGGTGCTATTTCATCTACTTTTGTTACTGCTCCTAGTTCTAGTATTGGTTGGAATAGGTTTTATGCTTTAGCATCCTAAAAGGAATCAAAGGCATCACCTGATGTCATTATTGGTATGTTACAACTTTTCTCTCTTGATGTATATTGTTTTCTTGATTTGGGGTCCACTTTCTCCTATCTAAATCTTTATGTGATTGTATCTTTTACTTTTAATCAAAAGTTATTTTAGATCCTTTTTTTGTTTCTACCTCAGTAGGTGATTTGGTTATTGCTAAAAGAGTTTATAGAGGGTGTGCGGTATCTGTTGGTGGCAAGTAGACCTTGGTGGATCTATTTGAGTTATGTATAGTGGATTTTAATGTCATTCTGGGTATGGATTGGTTTTACTCTTGTTACGCATCCTTGGATTGTCGGACCCATAAGGTTATCTTTAGGTTCCCTAGTGAACCAATTATAGAATAGGAGGGTGGTTCTTTAGCTCCTAAGGAGAGATTTATTTCTTATCTTAGAGCTCAGAGGTTAATCTCTAAAGTTTTCTTTATCACTTGGTTTGGGTTAAAGATTCTAACTCGAAAGGTCCTTGTTTCTTGATAGTTCTAGTGGTTGATGAGTGACCAAAGGTCTTTCCAGATAATCTTCCTTGTGTTCCTCCAGACAGGGAAATAAAGTTTGGTCACTTTTCTAATTTCTATTTCTCTAAATAGAATGGCTCTGGATGAGTTGAGAAAACTCAAGGATAAACTTAAGGATCTTCTTAATAAAGGTTTTATTCATCCTAATGTATCTTCGTGGGGTGCACTGGTGTTGTTTGTGCATAAAAAGGATGGTTCCCTTCGGATGTGCATTGACTATATGAATTTGAACAAGGTGATGATCAAGAATAAATATCCTCTTCCAAGGATACATGATCTATTTGATCAGTTGTAAGGTGCCAAGCTCTTTTCTAAGATAGATCTTCGGTTTGGGTACTATAAACTAAAGATTAAGGAGGTGGATATCCTTAAGATGGATTTTCATACTCGGTATGGGCACTTTGAGTTTTTGGTAATGTCATTTGGGTTGACTAATGCTCCGGTGACATTTATGAATCTGATGAATAAGGTTTTTTGTCAGTGTTTGGATTTTTTCATTATTGTGTTTATTGATGACATTCTTGTTTATTCAAAGAGTGAGGCAGATTATGCTAATTACCTCTATGTGGTGTTGCAGACCTTAGAGAAATATCAGTTGTATGATAAATCCTCTAAGTGTGAGTTTTAGTTGAACGTTGTAACCTTCTGGGATCATATTATTTCTAGTAAGGAGATCATGGTGGTTCCATAAAATTTTGTTGTGGTAAAGTGGTGGACTAGACCCATGACTACATCAAATATTCAAAGCTTCTTGGGTTTAGCTGGGTATTATAGGCAATTTGTGGAAAGTTTTTAATCCATAGCTACTCTTTTGACTAAGTTAACTCAGAAGAAGATGAATTTTTCTTAGTTAGATGCTTGTGAAGGGAGTTTCAAGAATTTAAAGGATAAGTTAACTTCGGCTCCAATTCTGACTATGCTGAAAGGCAATGCTGAGTTTGTAGTTTACTGTGATGCATCTCGGGTTGGGTTTGGTTGTCTTTTGATATAGCATAGGAAGGTGATTTCCTATTCTTCCAAGAAGTTGAAAGTCCATGAGAGGAATTATCCTACTCATGTTTTGGAGCTGTTGGCAATTATATTTGCTTTGAAAATATGGCGACATTATTTGTATGGTGTGCACATGGATATATTTTATAATCATAAAAGTCTACAGTATATTTTCACTCAAAAAATGCTTAATCTCACGTAGAGGAGATGGCTTGAGATTCTCAAGGACTATGATATGAGTCTTCACTATCATCTAGGTAAGGCTAATACAGTTGTTGATGCTCTTAGCAGGTTATCCATGATGTGTTTGGCTCATGTGGAGGAAGGAAAGTAGGAATTAGTGAAAGATATTCACTGCTTGGCTAACCTTGGAGTTCACCTCTTGGACTCCAAGAAGAGGGTATGTAGTGCAATAAGTGTTTTGATCGTATCTTAGTGCAGAGATTAAGGAGAAGTAAGTGTTAGATCCAATCTTGATAAAAATCAAGAGTGGCATTGGTAGGAAAAAGGTAGTGGTATTTGAGATCGATAGTGATGGTACTTTAGGGTACCAAGGGAGGTTGTGTATTCCTGATATCGATAGTTTATGATAAAGGATTTCGGATGAGGTTAATAAGTCACACTATATTGTTTATCCTGGCTCGACTAAGATGCATCATGATCTCAAGGAGATCTATTGGTGGAATGGCATGAAGAATGATGTGGTTGATTTTGTGGCCAAGTGCATAGCGTGTCAACAGGTTAAGGTTGAGCACCTAAGGCCCAGAGAATTGTATCAAGAAATTGATTTTCCTGAATAAAAATAGGAAGTGATTAATATAAACTTTGTTACCGGTCTTTCACGGTGTCGGAATCAATATGATTTGATTTGGGTCATCTGGATAAGAAGACTAAGTTTGCCCACTTTTTCCCAGTGTGGACTACTGTCTTGGTGGAGGATTATGCGAAGCTGTATCTTCATGAGATTATGAAGCTGCATGGGGTGACTATTTTAATTATTTTTAATTGTCGTCTGCAGTTTACCTCTTACTTTTGGCGATCTTTTCAGAAAGGGTTGGGGACTAAGGTTATTCTGAGTACTGCTTTCCACCTCCAAACAGATGGGTAGTCGAAGAGAACTATTTAGACTTTGAAAGTTATTCTTCAGTCTTGTGTGATTGATTACGGTGGCAATTAGGTTAAGAATCTACCTTTGGTGGAGTTTGATTACAACAATAGCTTTCATTCTAGTATTGGTATGGCCCCTTTTGAGGCATTGTATGGTATGAGGTATAGGTATCCTATTGATTGGTTTGAGCTTAGTGAGGCAGACATGTTTGGTCCCGACTTGGTTAACCAAGATATGGAGAAGGTAAAGGTGATTCGGGAGAGGCTTAAGACTGCCAAAGTCTCCAAAAGTCCTATGCAGATGTTAGGTGAAGAGACTCGGAGTTTGAGGTTTGGGATATGGTTTTCCTCAAGGTATCTCCTATGAAGAGAGTAGTGCAGTTTGGTAAGAAGGGAAAGCTCAGTCCCCGGTATGTTGGTCCTTATGAAGTTTTGCGGAGAATTGGAAATATTGATTATGAGCTAGAGTTGCCTTATAGCTTGAGCTTGGTTCATTCGGTATGTCATGTTTCCATGTTGAGAAAGTACATTAGTGATCCTTCTTTGGTTATTCCTTAGGAGGGAGTGGGTCTCACAGATTCTTTGTCTTATGAAGAAGTCCTAGTTAAAATCTTGGATAGGCAGGTTCATCGGTTGTGGACCAAGGATGTGTCTTTGGTTAAGATTCTTTGGAAAAACCATAAGGTGGAAGAAGCTACTTGGAAAGCGGATGAGGACATAAAGTCCAAATATCCCTATATTTTTCTGCCCTTGGGATTCATGAGGAAGGTATCTGTCTTCAACAACTCTTTATTTTCAGAGTTTCTAAATGAAAGATTAATTTCTTTTCCTCTTTGCTTTCAAACTTTGTTATCAATTGGAAATATATTTGATAATGTAAATAAATTGTGTGTGTGGTTACCCTTACCTTATCCGTCATTCGGGGACGAATGTTCCTAGTGGGGGAGATGGAAACACCCTGGTTTCTTGACCTTAGAAAATTTCCTAAAATTCTGGTCTATGGACCTAATATGACTCGAGGGTATGAGCTGTATTTTGGGGTACGAATGGTATGGTCCAATCGTATCCTGACCAATGTTGGTTGGTGAGATTAATTTTGGTTACTGGAATGGATAAGACTTAGGGGTATGGGTCATATTGGTGGGTACGGATCATTTGGTTCCTTAATCTTAGACTTAGTTACTTATGTTGGATCTTATAAGACCTCGCAAAAATCCTAAGCGTAACTCTGACCCTTAGAGCTTAACAAAGGGTCCTTGACTTAGAAAATTTCAGCTAAGTGTTGGAGCTTAGTCTTTTTTAAAGCCCTCAAGCTTTGAGTAATTTATTTATGACCTTCCCGACCTCCGAAAGTTAGTTTTTAAGGTTATTCGTGATCGGTGGAGTTAATAGTACATCTCAGGTGAGTTTTGAAATTTTTGGACAAGCGTAAGGGGGTGTTTGAAACTCCAAAACAGAAGCTCAGGGCGATTAGCCTGCAACGCCTCGCCCATTACAGTGCTAGGGGAAGCACGCAATGGAAACTGCGACACTTCACCCAGAGTAACGCTCTAGAGCCTGCGGCGCCCTGGCCAGTTCGGTCTGGGTAAATTTCTGCAGTTAAGCTCTGTATTTTTAAGGGAAAATGGGTCTTTTTCCCTTCACCCCCATAGCTCAATAACACGGGATTAAATCCCCAAATAGACAAATCCCTCATATTTTTCACAAATTCATCTAAAAAACAAACCCTAGCTTCAACAAGTTCAATAAACAAACCTCAAGAATTCACCCCACTCTCCACGAAATTGACTATTAAGGTATGTGAAGTGTTCATCCAAGGGTTCCTTCCACCCTCGGAGTTCAAGAAACTATTTTTAAAACTTCAAGTGTATTGATTTCGTGAACTCCGTGTTGGATTTGATTAAAATGATTAGTTGGATTTTTAATCCATGTTTTATTACAAGTTTCATGGGTAGTTAATTGATATATGTGTAGTATCATGTGAATCTATGTTAAACCCTTGAATGTGTAAATTTATTATGGTAGTCATGATGCATTAGTATGGAGTTCATGCCCTAGTACAAGATTATGCCTCTTAGGTGCTTGACAAAATGCTTAATTGAGTTAGTTGTGCATTTGGGGTCTCTTGGTGATCCTAGTGTTGAACTCATGTTAATACAATGTGTTAAATTTCTAAACATGCTAAAATTATGCCTTGTACGTTTTTGATGGAATGCCCATGAGAATGAAATTGTGAAATTGTGACATGATTGCATGTATTCCCCATTTATGTATAAGTAGATGTCTTACAAGTGTTTGATTGAATGCCTCTATGAATGAATCATAGACAAGTATGCCTTGTTATGATTTTCAAGATTATACTATGTTTTACTTTTTATGCTATCGAGTCCTGGGGGTATTTAATACCCGATAATTTAGCTGTTTACCTAGAGCCAGTGTTAGTACAAAATAGTATCAGTCATGTTATGATCAGTAGTAGTGTCACTCAGATATGAAACTCAGTAGAACTCAGTCAATCATAAAACTCAGAAAAACTCAGTAAGCTCAGCATCAATCTAGTATTCAGTTTGGAACTCAGTAGTACAGTCCAGAGCCTAGTAAGCTCAGTGAGTTCATAGAATTCAATTAGTAATCAGTTCAATACTAAGTATCAGTTTAATCAAGTTCTGTATAATCAGTTCACTATTTTTTTGTTGGGAGTAAGATTCAGCACCGAGTGAACCCAAAGATGGGGCTCACCTGACAGTAGAGGGTGTGATCCTTAAAATCAATCCTTGAGTTCCAAAACTATATAGCCAACGTAGGTTGAGATATTAAACCTGCCAGTTGAGGATTGATGAGATGTTTTAACCTGTCAGATGAGGGTTCCACCATTCTCATTTGAGTACCTTCCAGATAAGGGTATATCTTCAGTGTCTTTACCCGTGGCACAGTACTGACACTCTTCTAATTGGGGTTACAAGTTGGACCCTAACTCAGCTATTTTATTTGGGGCATGTCGGTTAGATGATTACCTCTAACAGTCTTAATTTTAGTTCCAGCCTAAGTATAGAACTCAAAATAGTTCTACAGAAATTAGGACTATCAAATATAGTCATTCAGATATCAGTATTAAAATATTAGTAAACACAAATATCAGTAAACCAGTGATTCAAAACTTAGTATTCGATGTTACCATGACCTCAATTATAGTTTAACCATCCATGTATGTACTATATCAGTTATGATCATGTTATTCACTCAGTTATTGTTCATGCATATGAACCCATGCATATCAGCCTACCTCACTTAGCATACCAGTATATTCAAAGTACTGACATATATATATTTCTCTTGTGCTATAATGTCTTAAATCATAGGTTAAGATGCACGAGCTCCCGACCGTATTTAGTAACCCAATCTATCAGCAGCAGAGTTAGTGGTAAGTCCTTATAGTTTAAGGATGGATTTATCATTTTAGTTATATCAATTTTTAGTTTACTTCAGTAGTTGGAGTTAGTTAGGGACTTGTCCCATCAGCTCCTTGTTCAGACAGTAGAAGTTTTTTAGACTAGAGTATTTCAGAGAGATGTATCAGTATGCAGTTCTTAGTATTTATTTCTTATTTGAAACTTATGGCAGATTTACGCCTATTTTTTGCATAATTATAGTATTGTTATTTAGTTATTGTAGTAGGTTTCAGTCATGGGTTAACTTGTGGTCCTTCGGGGTTATGAGCACCGTGTAATGCCCGGGGTACAGACTCGAGGTGTTACAAACTTGGTATCAGAGCCTAAGGTTCAACGGAGTCCTAGGAAGTCTGAAATCCCCATCTAATAGAGTCTTGTACATGGGTGTGTAGCGTGCCACACTTATGGATAAGAGGCTATTAGATGTTTTAGGAAAAGTTTCCCTTCTTTTAGTAATCATGTCATACGGGTGAGCACAAGCTCAATTTAAACTCTCTGTCTAATCCAAGTTTCTCTTTTATGTATAGAATATGCCTCTAAAGAACACTAAGGGAAGAGGAATGGGAGACCAGTCAGCATCTCAGCCCGTCTAGCCAGATCCTTTGGACGAACAAGTCTCCCACACAAAATTTAGAGCTGCATTCACTACCCTAGTCAATTCCATGGTAGCCCAGAATAAATAGCCAGCTGCTATTCAGGCCAACCCAGTGGCCAATTCTGTTGTATCTAGGATTTGGGACTTCACCCGAATGAACCCTTCCTTATTCTCAGGATCTAAGTCCGAAGAAGATTTACAGGAATTTCTCAATCAAGTTCAGAAAGTCACAGATATCATGGGAGTAAATTCTAGTGAGAGTGTTGAGTTAGCTGCCTATCAGCTACAGGATGTGGCTCATATGTGGTTTAAGCAGTGGAAGAAAGACATGGGCATAGATGTAGAGCCCATAGACTGGGAAGAGTTTGCTACAACTTTCTTTGATAGATTTTTCCCCTTAGAGCTGAGAGAGACCAAGGTGCTAGAGTTTATCAATTTGAAGTAGGGTGATATAAGTGTGAAAGAGTATTCTCAAAAGTTTATCTAGTTAGCTAGGTATGCCCCTCATGTGGTAACTAATAGCAGGTTTAAGATAAGAAAGTTTATATCTACTATATCTAGTAGTGTGGTCAAGGAGTGTAGGACCACAATGTTAATTTAGGATATAGACCTGTCCAGGCTTATGGTCCATGCTTAATAGATTGAGGAGCAGAAGCTTAAGAATAAGGAGAGAGAGCGAGAGAAAAAGAGAGCCAGAATAGATAGCTTTAATTTTACTCATCCTAAGTTAGGAGGCGGTAACCTTTTCCAATGTTGCCCAAAGTCTTCAGTTCAAGCTCCATCCTTTGCTAGTGCTCTAATCCCTAAGTTCAGAAATGGTAATGAAGATGGGGGGATAGGCTCTAAATCTCAGGGTAGTGAAAGTAGTGCTTGAACAAATCCTCTTTATGGTGAATGTGGTAAGAGTCACAAGGGTGTGTGTAGGGCCGACAGTGATGTGTGTTTTGGCTGTGGCAAGCCAGGCCATAAAATCTGAGATTTTCCTCAGTCAGGTTATCAAGGTCAACATAATCATCCCCCAGCCCAGTTAGGTCACCCAAATCAGCAGGGTGCCTCTTCCAGTGCCACCAGTGGGCAATGCCCAAATAGGCTCTATGCCCTTTAGTCCTGACAGGATCAGGAAAGTTCTCTTGATTTGGTCACTGGTTCGTTATGAGTTTATTATTTATATATTTATGCTTTGCTAGATCCAGGAGCTTCTTTGTGTTTTATTACTCCCTATATAACTATTGACTTTAGAGTCAGTCCCAAAGTTCTAGCAGAGCCTTTCTCAGTCTCTACCCCAGTGGTTAAATCTATCATAGCTGGCATGTATATAGGAACTTTTAGGTTATGATGTCTCAGAAAGCTAGGCCTTCAGATTCTAGTAGTAATGTTAGTATGTGTAGAAAAAAAGTAGGAGGGGATAATCCCAACCCGTCTTTACCTCAGTACAAAGTGTTGTACTTCAGCTATCACGATATCTACTCATGCCTTACATATTTTCTTTATGATTATAGCCCATATTCATGCACATTACCGAAATCATGTATGCTTACAGTCCCTAGTATAAGGAGTTCCAGTTCGTTCCGTGTTACAAATCATATTCCATGAACACAGAAACTCTAAACTCTAGCCATGCAACTCGTGACTTATGCTACTCTTCTAATGATCACTCAAATTCAGATTATGTCACGTCTATCCTTAGTTTAGATCATTTGATAAATCCATGATGTAGTGTTAAGCGATTGCTTAAATAGGAAAGAGTAAATGTTCCATGTTAAGAAAAAATTGTTGCATGCTTGTTTTACACGAGGGTATAGTTATGAAGAAAGGATTGAATGTCATGTTAGTGTGCAAGTGAGTGACTAGCAAGAAGTTGTATTTAGTGCATGAAAGGTGGGAAGTCAAAATTTTTCATGAAATGAAAAGTTGAGAAAATGCAGAGTGTGAGTGTCTACTTAAATGCTCAATTTATGTCAGTTCCAGTACAATATCAGTTACCATCTTAGTTATAATCTCAGTCCCAGTCTCAATCCAGTAATTAGATCAATAACTTAGTTCAGTTTTAGGTTTGCTTGATCATGAATATAGTTATTGGTTATTCAATTATCAATATTTTAGCACCTCAGTTTACAGACTACTTCAGAATCATGTTATATGCTTGGTCTTGTATTCTGAAGTAATACAGTTTTCACAAATTCATGCTCACCTATCTCATGTTACTCAGCTAGTCCTTACCTCATATGTATAATACTCTATAGTTTTAGTCCAACTATCCAGACTAAGTATAGTTCCATCTTATATTACCCAGTATTCAGCTATCAGTCATTCAGTTAACCAGAAAAGTTAGCATGTTATACATTTATGCTCAGTACCCCTGTGAGTATTCTCAGTAGTCTCAGGTGAAGTTTTGTGCAAAGGTAAAGAGTATAGTGAGAGAGTATTCGAGGAATATGTCTAAACTTGAAAATTTGTAGATGGAGTGCATGATTCTTAGTAACTCTATCTTAGATGATGTTTTGTAGACCATATCTCATGCCACAGAATTAGAGTGATGTTATGATTTCTTATTCAGATTTCATATTCAGGACATGATGAGATTCCTTACTCCCTAAAGTCACTAGAACTCTATATAAAGAGTATCAAGGAAATTCTCCAGTCGAGTATAAGTTTTTAGCATGAGTTTGTTCGTAAACCCAACAATTCAGTTTAGAAGTCAGGGAGACAAGTTGTGTAGTTTGGTTTCCCATTTTTTCATCTAGACACACTATTCGAAGTCTCATGAATGTAATGTAACAATTCCAAGATCGAGCAACCTTGTAGTTACAAGTCCAGCTCAGTTCATGTATCATGACTTAGTTTTAGATATCAGATATTCAGTCATGATTCAGTTCGTAGGTTCCCTATGCATCGTCTCATTCCTTTCCTCAGTGTATTAGCCAAGCTAGTATTCTTCAGTGGACATACTATCCCAAGGAGGAGATGCACTATAATTCCCCAAGCTTTCATGACCTAAACCTTTCATTTTCTCTTCATGTAACAAATTTAGTTTGGAGTAGTGGGTAAATATAGGTGGACCCTCAAGTTCTAATATCATCCGTAATCCATGTATTCAGGGGCTCAGTTCAGTTCATGATATTTAGTTCATGTATTACGTTTCAGGCTCAGTTATGTTCTCATGTTCCCTTTCATGCATGCTTAGTAAATGATCTCAGGTTTATTAGCATTCTCAGCTTAAGGTAATAGTTTTCCTTAAACTTACTTAGTTTCATGCTCAGATTTCCCTTACAAACTTGGTATCAGTTACCATTGCATATTCAGTCATACATTCATGAGTCAGTTCAGTCATGTATTCATGCATCAGATATACATGTTCAGTATGAAATTTCAGTATGTCGTAGTGACAATTATGTAATCATGTTCAGTTGTGCATGTTCGGTATATGAATTTAATCTATCAGTATTCTCAGCTTAGTCAGTCTCATTCGAGGATGAATGTTCCCAAGGAGGAGATATTGTAAGACCCCGCAAAAATCCTAAGCTTAACTCAGTCCCTTAGAGCTTGATAAGGGGTCCCAGACTTAGAAAATTTCAGCCAAGTGTTGGAACTTAGTTTTTTCTAAAGCCCTCAAACTTTGAGGAATTTATTTACGACCTTTCCAACCTCCGAAAGTTAGTTTTTAAGTTGATTCATGATTGGGGGAGTCAATAGTACATCTTGGGTAAATTTTGGAATTTTTGAACAAGCGTAAGGGCATGTTTGAAACTCCAAAACAGCAGCTTTGGGCGATTAGCCCGAGGCGCCTCGCCCAGTCCGATGCTAGGGGAATCCCATGATGGAGACCACGGAGCCTTACCCAGAGCAGCGCTCCAGAGCCTGCGGCACCCTGGCCAGTTCGGTCTGGGTAAATTTCTGCAGTTAAGTTTTGCATTTTAAGGGAAAATGGGTCTTTTTTCCTTCACCCCTACAACTCAATAACACGGGATTAAAGCCCTAAATATCCAAATTCCTCATATTTTTCACAAAAGCATCTCAAGAACAAATCCTAGCTTCAACAAGTTCAAGAAACAAACCTCATGAATTTATCCCACTCTCCACAGTCTCAGTATAGAACTCAGAATAGTTCTACAAAAATCAAGACTGTCAGATACAGTCACTCAGTTATCAGTAATACAGTATCAGTAAACTCAGATTTCAGTAAACTAGTGATTCAGAACTCAGTATTTGATGTTACCATGACCTCAGTTACAGTTTAAGTATCCATGCATGTACTCTCTCATTTATGATCATGTTATTCAGTCAGTTATTGTTCATGCATATGAACCCATGCATATCAACCTACCTCACTTAGCATACCAGTACATTCAAAGTACTGACGCATATATTTCTCTTGTGCTATGATGTCTTATATTATAGGTTCAAACGCATTGGCTCCCGACCGCACTTAGCAGCCCAATCTATCAGTAACAGAGTTAGTGGTGAGTCCTTATAGTTCGAGGACAGATTTATCATTTTAATTATAGTAGTACTCAATTTACTTCAATAGTTAGAGTTAGTTGGAGACTTGTCCCATTATCTTATTATTCAGATAGTAGAAGCTTTTCAGACTAGAGTATTTCAGATAGATGTATTCGTATTCAGTTCTCTGTATTTATATCTTATTTGAATCTTATGGCAAATTTCCACCTACTTTCCGCATAATTACACTATTGCCATTCAGTTATTGTAGCAAGTATCAATAATGGGTTAGCTTGTGGTCCTTTAGGACAATCAGCACCGTGTAGTGTCTGGGTTACAGACTCAGAGTGTTACAGATCTATGTACGAGTGGCTCACCATAAGACATAAGCTAGGATACATGTTGTACCCAGGACTCATAAGGTGGAAAGTATCTAAATCTTCCTTGTGTTTAAATCTGCCACGGGTACGGATAAAGGGTACAGATCATATATTTCGGATATAACTTGGTTCGATGAATCTATATTGAATAGTGTTTGATCCAAAGGTTGAGGCTAGGATACGAGTAGAAGGTACGACTCGTGAGGGTCAGTCGTACCCCTGTGATGGGATTTTTGTGCAACTTAAATAGAGGTTTACTGGACATTTCCCCACTTATCCTAATAAGGTCCCATGACTCCTAACCTACTTAGGAGGTTATTTACGCTATTATTCCATTCATTAACACATAGAAACTCTTATAAGCTCTCTATAATTCTCTCAAAAGCTTTTGGGCAAGGAAAGCTAGTGTTTCAACTAGAGGATTAATTTGGGGCTTGTATTGGCTATTTCTTTCCATCATCATCTTGGTTTAAGGCATGGTCGCTTCCCTCATTGTTAAATCTAACTAGAATAATGGTTATTATGAATTTTTTCATAAATTCATTGATTTATAATTTTGTTTTTCAAATATGAATTGGGGGGTTTTGGATGTTAAATGGTTGGTTATGGTTTTCCATGGTTTTAATTTTGCATAATGTGCATTAATGTTGGTTTTGGATGATTGGATTTTATGGGAATGGTTTAATGATAATTGTAATTGGTTTTGGTTGTATTATGCCCCCAATGTGTTGACAAAATACCTATAATAATGTTTTCATTGCATTGAGTACTTTTAATAGAACTCTTTCTTGTTTTAAAACTTGGTAAAGGAATTATGCATAGTTTAAATGGCTTGGAAAGGTAAATGGCTAAATGGTTATTCTTGTGTGGTATATATAATCCCCCAAGTAGTTTAATATGGTAAATGTAAGGGAACTTGGAAGTCCCACTAAACCTATATGGGGTTGGCTTTGGATAGTACTTATAAGTATGGTTGGTATGAAGATACCACCACTAAATGGCCTTGGTTAATAAATGGTAAATTGGTTGTTTGGTAAAGGTTCTAATTAGGTAATAATGGAGAGATTTGTAACAAAGTTGTGGAAGGTGGAGGTCACGGGGGGACTAAAACTGGAAACTCATATTTGTCGATGTGAGATTGGTTTTGGTGATTATGTGTATGATATCACACTTTATATTTAGGGAATGTACTAGTCATCCCAGGTTTTCTTCTCTGGTCATGCAGCTTCACGCACTGGGTCCCTTTCAGTATGGTGAGCTGAACCTATATTTCTCATGGGTGTTTATGATGACAAAGCTGTACAACCCAGGTATAGGTTTTAAAGGCATGCTAAACCCGGTCCCCTTTCCCAACATGTATATATATGTGTGTTTGTGTGTGTGTGTATGTATGGTTGTGTGCATATAGATGGTTTTACTTGGTTTTAAAAATGACATTATTTTATCCTTATCCCGAGATCATGCTAGCGTTCACCTGCTAACCCGTCTAGTGGTGGCTATGTACCCACACTATGTAGGAATCGGCTGTTCCACTCCTTCATAGTGATTGACTCGGTGATCAGCATTTGGACTGAAGTGGTAAGCTTCCATCTTTTTGGAAGGATCCATTTCATGTTATCAATATTTCTAGGCACTTAATTTTATTTTGGATATTGGTTTTGGCCATGGTTGGTGGCAAGTCCCAACCAGATTTTATTTTTCTTTTGGTTAGAGGCTTTATGGTACTACTATGGGTTGGAATAGGCGGGATCGGTGTAGGTTTCGGCCTTGGCATTAGAAGAAGCTGGAGGGATGACATCATTGGACTATATTATTGGTTGTTCCATCGTATGTCATTTCGGGATTAATTATACTATGTTTCAGAACATCTTTACTTATGGCCTGATTTATGGACCTTGTTTCAATATTGGTTTGGTGTGGTTGGACTGTTGGTATGGGATGGTTGGACTCGGTTGGGTCAGTCACGATTATGATTCTATCCCAGAGTTTTTATTTAATCGGTTATACTATATTGTTACATGCTCAAAATTTAGCCAACTCCAGGAAGACGGCTTCGAGGTTAGGTTGCGTAATGGGGGTGGTCTCCGATCCCGATCGGACTTGGGGCGCCTATTACGACAAGGCCCCTGGTCGGATTGTGTCAGCATATTCCTTAACCGCCATCTTCCCCTATTTTAGATTAAAAAATTCTTTTGCCTTCACTTCCCTCAACTCTTAAGTAAAGAAGCAGTCTATAAATGCATTAGAGAAAGTCTCCCACAGAGAAGACTCATCAAACTCACCCCTTGCCTGGTCCTGTTCCTCATACCATTTGTACAACACATCCTTTAGCTGATAGGCAGAAAAATTAAGCGCCCCTCCACATTCGTGGCCTGCATCACCCTAAAGATCTTTTTTTATCTCATCAATAAAACCCTAAGGATCCTCCTCCACCTTAATACTAGAAAATTTGGAGGACTCAACCTCATGAACTGGCCGACCCTTCTGGCCCCAGAAGATGCAATACCAGATACACCATGCTCAGCCTAGGAAGTTACCAACTGAACAATAACATGAATTAACTAACGAAACTCCGCATTTATCATGTATGCTTGAGGAGCCTGAGGAGCTTGAGGAGCCTGAGAAGGACTAGAAGGAATCGGTGGAACTCTAGAATATCAGGGACTGGAGACTTAAACCGAGTATGGATCCCCTGAGTACAGTGTGTCCCATCAACATTGTCCTTAGTTAGGGAAGAAAAGTTTCAGTGAACTTCAGATCATCAAAGAATGATCTGAAAAGTAAACAAATAGAATTAGAGAAGATTCCTAGACTTAGACTCCAAGCTTGAAAATAGAACACAAAGAAGAGGAACATTTCCTAAATGCCTTGTAGTCTCTCTCTTATGAATATGGTGCCCTACACACCCTTAAAAGAGAAACTACTCAACACGGCTTTGTGGACTACCAATTGACCATGAACCTAAAGCTCTGATACTAACTTGACACAATTGGAACCGGGTCCTTGTCGTAAAGGGGCATTCCAAGTCCAACCAAGTCTGGGGACCACCCTCGTTACCCAACCCAATCTCCAAATACGCATACCCTGAGTCGAATGAATTTCGAAAAAATAACAATATATGTTTTATTACAATTCTAGAATTTGCGATTGGTCCATGACCATGATTTACCCAAACAAGTCCAACAATCCATTATCTAACCAATAACCAAAACCAAAACAATATCGTAAACCAATCCATACATCCAATACCAAATGAGTTCCATTATAAATATATATATAATCCTAAAATATAAAAGGACGAAAAAATCATACATACAATCAAACGGTATCAACCCTAATACCAATACCAATGCCAATACTAAGGCTAACACCACTACCAACATCATTCATACCGACCCGTAGTAGTTCCATAAAGCCTCTAACCAAAAGTAAAACAATATCTTGTTGGGACATGCCCCAACCATAGCCAAAACCAATGTCTATAAGATAACCAAAGCATGTAAGACATGAAATAGAGCCTTTCATAATATGAAAGCTCTCCACTTCTATCAACTCAAGATGATCCCAAATCTGATCACCAAGCATGAGGAGTAGAATGGCCGGTACCTGTATTGCGTGGGGATACAACCGCTCGAAGATAGGTTAGCGAGTAAACTCTAGCATGCACTCAGGATAAGCATACAATAATGCCAACCTTTAAAACCAAGTAAACCTACCATATACATTAAAACCATATATATATATATATATATAACCATACTGTGAAAGGGAACTAGGTTTACCATGCCATTAAAACCATTAACCTGGGTATGTGTAGCTTAACCATCCTAGAATCACCCACGGGCTATATGGGTCCAGTGTAACCCCTTGAACGGGCCCAAATGTGTGTATCCGCATGAACTAGAGATACCATAGGAGTAGAGGATTTCCATGTACCCTTCGCTCTCACTGATTCATTGGTACAAGTGTACTTAGGGGATTTCTGTGTACCCCACAAGTATCATATATGGTTTCTATGACCAATCCTCATGTCACCAAACATAAGTTTCCAGTGTTAGTCCATTAGACTCACACCTTCATGATTAGTTATCACACCCCGTGATTATTGCACAGTTAAAACTATTACCACACAACTAAACCACAATTCCATTTACTATTAACCAAGGCTATGAGTATTTGTATTGTCATACCAACTATAGCTTGCAAGCAATGTCCTTAGCCAACCTTTTTATAGAAGATGGGATTCCCATGTACCCATAGATTACATTATTAAGTTGACTTGGGGGAATCCCATGTACCCCACAAGTGATCATTATCATGTTTTCTTGGAGGATTTCCTTGTATACCACAAGGCTTTCAATTAGACCAACCATAACCACCATGACCTTACCATTTAAGAATTCCAAACATTTAAACCATTTACACCATTTAGGGTTCCAGTACCAAGTTATATCATGCAATAGTTCAATAAAAGTCCAACAATTTAACAGAAAACATACTCATAGATATTTTATGAAACATGCTGGGGCATAGTGTTTCCCAATACAAAACCATGTACCAATTAACCATTCCCATGAACCAATTTTTCTAACCACCATCATAATATGAAAACCATAAGTAAAAGACATGGGAAACCATAACCAACCATTATAACCAAAACCCTCAACATATAATTGAAAATCCAAAACCATATAATATTTATGCCATGAAACAATCCATAAAACATGCCTTTAGTTGGAACTAACAATGAGGACGGAGAACAAGCCTTAGATTAAGAAGATGATGGAGAGAAATCACCCTTGTAAGTCCCAATTTGCTCCTATTGATGAAACCCTAGCCTTCCTTCACCCAAGAGCCTTAGAGAGAATTTGAGAGAGTTTCTAAGTGTTTAAGATTAGAATATTAGGGTAACTGATTTCACAAAAGAGATATCAATCATAGGGCCTCAAGAGCTTAAGAGAGGAAATGTACAAATTAACCCTAACTTAAACTATATAAAGTCCCCGCAAGAAGGTACGGCTACCCTCCTCAAATTGTACCCTACGGTACGAGGGGTACCCTAACTCATACCTTAGGCCTTGCCTTGGACCCCCATACTGACCAACATACGACAGCACGTGGACCAACTCATATCTTAACATACTAGTATTAACCCCACAACCCGTACCTTGGAAAAAATGCACTAGAATAGACACAAGGCATCATACGACCTAGCCACATACGACTCATACCTTAACTAACGACTAGTAAGGAGTCCATTCGTACCTTGGACAGAAACCAATCAAAACTATATTGGTTACCATATGACTAAGACCCTATCAATTGTACCCCATCATATGACTTGTACCCCCTAATCATTTGATGTTCAGAAGCCAAAAGCTCATGAAATTTTCTATGGACCAAAAACCCAGGATATTTCAGTTTCCAAAGACAAAACCAAGTACCAATTAACCATTGTCATGTACCCAATTTTTTAAACCGCTATAATAATGTGAAAACCAAAAGTAAAGACATGGGAAAACTATAACCAACCATTATAACCAAAAGCCCCAACATATAATTGAAAACCCAAGACGATATAACATTTATGCCTTGAAAACAATTCATAAAACATGCCTTAGTTGGAACTAACAATAAGGGAGGATTAACATGCCTTAGATTAAGAAGATGACAGAGAGAATTCACCCTTGTATGTCCCAAATTGATCCTATTGATGAAACCCTAACATTCCTTGACCCAAGAGCCTAGAAAGTGTATTAAGAGAGTTTTAGTGATTGCAAATAGGTTAAATGATGCACTAAGGGTGTTACAAGTCGTAGGTCCTTAAGAGGTTAAGAGGGGAAATCTACAAATTACCCCCCAACTTAAACTACTTAAAATCCCCACAAGATTATATGACCACCTCATACAAATCATACCCTACCATCTGAGTGGTACCTATAACTCATACCCTAGGCCCCCCTTAGATCCCAACACTATCTAACATATGACCACCCAAGCTAAACCATACCTAACCATATGATTAGCACCATGAACTCTCACCTTAGAAAGAATCATGAGGGGTTAAACACTGTCAAACATATAAGTTGGACTATATGACTCATACCTTATCCTCATGACTCATGGTGAGCCACTCATACTCAGATCCAAGTTAAGCTACTACGATTTAGATTAAGTAAAGCACAAAACAAACCAATGACCCATAACGAACCATACCCCTTATACCCACCTAGTCGTACCTATTCTAGAAAATCAACTGCCTAGCACCACCATACTAGACAACATACGATTGGGTCACCTAACCCATACCATATCATACAACAAGAAACACAAATTCTATGATCTCCAGAAGCCAAATATCGAGAATATTTTTTTCTAAGGGTCAAAACTTAGGGTGCTTCAGTCTCCCCCACTAGGATCATTCATCCCCAAATGAAAGACGTATAAGCATAAATTACACCCCAACATAACCATTCCAATCTTTAACTAAGTTAGTAAACAACGATGCAAGGAAATCAACCTTTCTTTAACCAAGTTAGAAAATAAAGATGTGATTAAGAAAACATACCTTCCACACGAATATCAAGAGAAGAAAAAAATACAAATACTTAGAATTTATGTCCTCTTCCACTTACCAAGTACTTCTTTCACCTTGTGATTCCTCCATAGAACATTAACCAAAGCTACATCCTTGGTCTGTAATCAACAAACCTTCCAATCCAAGATCTCAACTGGGATCTCTTCATAAGATAGGGAATTTAAGATACCTAATCCTTCCAAAGAAACTACAAATAAAGGATCACCTATATAATATTTCAACATAGAGACATGGAATACTGGATCATGGAGCTCAAACTAGAAGAAAACTCTAATTCACACACAACATTACTAACCCTTGTCAAAACCATATAAGGACCAATATTCCAAGGACTGAGATTCCTTTTTTTCCGAACTGCATTACTCTCTTCATGGGAGACACCTTTAGGAACATCCTATCCATAACCTCAAGCTTAAAATCCCTACGTCTTTCATTTACAAAGGAGTTTTTAAGAATTTGGGAAGCCTTAATCTTATCTCGAGTCACCTTTACCTTCTACTAAGCTTGATAAACCAAATTTGGGCTAAACATACCGCCTTACCAAGCTCAAACCACCCAATAAGAGATCTATACCTCCTACCACACAATACCTCAAAAGGGACCATCCCAATGCTAGAATGATAGCTATTGTTGTAAGAGAACTATACAAAAGGTAGATGCTCAACCCAATTACCACCATAATCAATTACACATGCATGAAACATATTATCTAATGTTAGAATAGTCCTTGATGCTTTCCCATCCATCTACAGGTGAAAAGCAGTACTTAAACTAACCTTAGTACCCTACCTCTTTTGAAATGACTGCTAAAAGTGAGATAAAAACTGTGTACCATAATCAGAGATGATTGAAACAAGTACCCGATGCAAGTTAACAATCTCATAAAGATATTAACTCGCATGATCCCCCATTGAAAAGTTAGTCCTCACTGGTAAAAAGTGTGTTAACTTTGTCATCCTATCCACGATGACCCTGTAATACACTATATTATTCCTAACTCAGTTCAGCTCCTAACTACATGCATAAAAGGCTTAAAACCTGAAAATTTCACTAAGTGTTGGGGACTTAGTTATGTTTAAGTCCTTTTAACTATATGGATTTTTAAATTAGTCTTCCCAGCCTCAAGATGTGGGTTTTTAAGTTAATTCATGTTCAGGGGTGTAAGATGCATGTCTCAGAGAAGTTTCATATTTTTTGGATGAGGATTGGGTCATTTTTGGATCATAATTCCAGCGACTCATCATGATAGTGGTGCGTTGTGGTGGTTATAGAGATGGAGCCCTCATTGTGCTGCAGTGACCTTATAATTTGTATTCCAGTTGTGAATTTAAATATCTGAGGGGAAATTGCATCTTTTCCCCTATAACCAGTTCATTATATCTCAAATTATAACTCTAGTTAGGGCATTATTTACCTATCTTCTCCTATTTACTCTAACAAACAAACCCTTTTGTAATACCCCACATGTTTCTAAGCTAGGAAATGAATAAGTATTCCTACATATGTAATCTCCTATCCTGTGATTCATACTTGAGTACATGACTTACAATGAATATCCTAGTGATAGGATAGCTTATGATGCATTAAGCATGTTCATATGAGTCACTTAAGGTAATACAAGCTAAGAGTTTTTGAATCCATCAAGTTTTAGTGTTTAATTTTGTAAGGATCATCTTTGATCAAGTATAACTCGATGTTAATGTGGTATTTTGGATGATTTATACCCACTAAATTTTAGAGAATCTAATTAGCTTTCCAACGATACTAATTTTGCCTTAATCCAATACCCGAGCGAAAAGTTATGCCTATTTTTGCGAGAGACAGTAAGGATACGTGATTGGTTAGGCGCCGCCCAACCAAACATAGGATATTGGTTAGGGGCCACCCAACCTAGCTTAGGCTATCACTTAGGTGCCACCTAAGTCAGTTCCAAGTTCCAAAACACTCCATTTTTGAGTTATTAAGGGTAATTATGTCTTTTAACACTCCTTACACGTCCCTAAACTTAACCCTACGAAATATATAGTTTCTAAACATATTACAATCCTATTATCATCTCAAAGCTCATCATCCAAGATCACTAAAAGAGAAAAACAACTAGGGTTGCGTAACTAAGCTTGAAGATCTGATTTCAAGGAAATTCCTCCGTCAATCATCAAGAATCTTCCTTCTAAGGTATACGTGAGTTGATTCATGGACTCCTTTCATCCATGAAGCTCAAGAACCATCTTCTAAATTTTGTATCATGATGTTTATGTTATTGGTGGTTGATGTTCATGTGGTTGGAGTTTGATGATGCCTAAGATGGGATCTTTGTATGTTTATTGTGAGGATATGGTGGTATTTAACGTATAAATATGTGAAATTGGTGGTTGAATATTTGTAATCTTGATGAATCCCCCTATGCCTAAGATGTGCATGTAAGGTGTTTGTGAAAATACCTAAGGGAATAGAAATCATGCTTTTATGACATAATAAGCCCTAAATGAATATTCCATGTTCTAAGTTTATGTTCAACGTGATCCCCATGCTATTGTCTTGAATTGAAGATGTTATATGAGATGCTCATGATTTGTTTTGATATGGAACGACCATGTTATTGAAGCCATGCACGTATATACATGTTGTGTGCATTCCCGATCATGTGATAGTTTGTTGAGAATCATTCTTATTATGAAAGCCTTACTTATGATATTGTGAATTGTGGACTCAAATCTTGTGATCAAGTCATGTCATGTGTGTCAGTTTCTTCCTATGGAGTCCTGGGGGTACTTGTACCTGAAAACTATAGCTCTGTGCCTAGAGCCATATCATGTTTCACGATATCCAAACTCAAGCTATGATTCCATAGACTTCAGTCAGTCGTCTGACTAAGGAAAACCTCATGATCTTAGTCAGTGGTCAGATATCAGTAACATTCCGCTAGTCAATGGAATTCAGTAAGATTAAGTCATGCATAGTCATTTATTCATGTTCAGTCCCTCTATATGGGAGTAGAGGTTAGCACCTAGTAAACCTAAGGATGGGAACTCATCCGCCAGTTCAGGGTGTGATTCTTAGTAGTCATCCTTGTGTTCCAGAACTACGTAGCCAGCGTAGGTTGAGACATATTAACCCGTCAGATTAGGGTTGATGAGGTGGCTTAACTTGTCAGTTTAGGGTTTCCACCATTCTCATTGAGTACCCGCCAGATAAGGGTCACTCACAGGCTGTCCTTACCCATGGTACAATATTGACACCCCTCCAGTTGAGGCAAAGATTGGACCCTAGCTTATCCATAATGGCATACATAGGGCATGTCGGTTTAACACTACTTCCCACAATTTCAGTTTCAGTCTTGATAAAAGAACTCAGGGCATTCTTCAGATTTTAGTATGTATAAGACTGTCAGATACAGTCGTCCATGTTATCAGTTTCATTATCAGTCATGACAATTATCAGTAAACTATGTATTAGCTTATAGGTCATGTTATCACGTATTCACGGTCCCAGTTTCTATATATGTGTGTTTGCACTCCCACATTCATATTAGTCAGTTAGTGTTGTTCATACATGAAACCCTTTATGTTCAGCCTACCTTCCTCGTATACTCAGTACTCCAGTTGTACTGACGCATTTGTGCTATGGTGCTTTCTTTTCATGTTACACCATAGGATCCGAGACACGAGCTCCAGTCCAGCAGTAGCTGTAGCATTCCAGTCACGGTGACACAGTGAGTCCTCATTGATTTAAGGACAATATGATTTGATACATTTATTTATTTCTTCAGTTTAGTTTTATGGAGTTAGTTGGAGATATGTTCCTTCAACTCCTTATTCAGATAGTTTAGAGGCTTTTGAATTTACGTTCAGACTTAACTTTCAGATTGAGTTGTTTTGGGTATTTTCACCGTCATGATTTTATTCAGTTGAACCTTATGGCCTTACAGTTCTATGTATTCCACATTATTATATCATGATTTGCAGTATACAGGTACAGATATCAATCATGGGTTAGCTTGTGGTCCCTCGGGGTCATGAGCATCGTGTAGCATTTTGGTTCCACGAATCGGGGTGTTACACCTTTCTTCCTCAAAGATTAACAAATTATATTACTTTCTCTCCAAAAAAATCAAGAATTCAAGTTCTCTAATCCAAGAAAATTCAAGAAAATCATCAAGATGGGTGTTTCTCTTTCAAGGTTAAGGGTTTAAGCTATGTTTGATGTTCATCCATGGGCCCTTTTCACCCATGGAGTCCAAGAATATCTTTTTATGTTTTAAATCATAAATTTAACATGATTATGTTAAACTATATCCATGAATATATTGTTATTTCAATTTAAAGTTAAGATTATAAATTATATTCAAGTGGAATAGATTATAGTATGTTTTGGATGTTGTAGTTCCCGTATCATGTTCATACAATTCAGGATAAACCCTCAATTTATGATTTTTGTCATGTAATCATGCTATCTCATCATGTTTAAGAAAAACATCCCCAGGTTAAAGTTTTAATCTCCATGTGTTTAATGAAAATCAAAAGTGATAGATTTTTGAATAATGATTTCCTATTATAGTTTTTTAAAGCTTTTAAATATCCCTATTGTTGTATTCATTCAGTGTTGGTCGGTTATAAACACCTGATACTTAGTTGTTTGTATAATTTCAGTATCATCAGAATGATTTTAGATATACCATGAGCATTATTATTTAGACTGTTACTATGATAGGTTATTTGTTCAGTTAAACTTAGTTCAGTACAGTAATCAGTGCCATTCAGTTAGGAGTAAGTTTTAACAATGAGCGAACATAGGAATGGGGTATCACACATCATTTAGGACTGGGTCCTTAGTAACTGTCCCTAAGTTTCAGAACTACATAACCAACGTAGAATTATGAGATATCACCCGCCAGTTTAGGACTGACACTCTCTTAGAGGTCACCCACATGTTTAAGACTGACTCACTTGTCCTTTAGGACATTAAATTAGTGGATCCGCACAACTAGTGTTAGTATCTATGGCACGGTAGTGACACCCTTCGAATTGGGTTATAGGTTGGACCTCGATTAGCCCAAATTGGGGCATGAGGGTTAGATAATACCTCCCACATTCTCAGTTCAGTCTTTCGTATAGAATTCAGTTCATGTTTACTTGACCATAGCATATAGACTTCTAGGTATTTCGTTATCAGATTTTAGTAATTTAGTTGACAGAATATTTCAGAAATATTATATGCTTGGTCATGCATTCTCAGTATTTCAGTTTTCATGCATTCATACTTAGTTTTCTTATGTTATTCAGTCAGTCATTACTTCATACACAATTAAACCATGCATCTCAGCCTAACCTCAACTTATATACTAGTACATTCAAAGTACTGACTGCATACTCTTCATTGCGCTATGATGTCTTATATTATATGTTCGGACGCTTAGTTTTCTGATCATAATTAGATAGTCTATCACTTTAGCAGAAGTAGTGGTGAGTCCTCATCTATCGAGGATCTGTTATGTTTATTTAGTATATCCGCATTTCTTTTCAGTTAGTCAGTTGGAGTTAATTGGGGCCTTTCCCATCAACTCCTCAGTCATTTTAGAGGCTTTTAGACATTTAGATAGTTAGTTTATTAGTCTTATCATTCCTGTTTTAGTATGTTTTACAGATATTACAGACTAATGAAATCAATTGTGTTTTAAGTATTTAAAACCTTATGGACTTATCAACTATTTTCCGTGCATGCCTATTATCATTATATTTTTTAGTGCTCACAGCGGATACCATCACATGGGTTAGCTTGTGGTCACTTATTACTATAAGCATCGTTGTATGAATAGGTATAGCCTTGGGTCGAGAAAAAACTTGGTATCAGAGCTTAAGGTTTTACAGTATCCTAGGGAGTCTGAAAGCCTCATTGAGTAGAGTCTTGTACATGGGTGTGAAGCACGCCACACTTATGGACAAGAGGCTACAAGACATTTTTGAAAAGTTTTCCTTCTTTCAGTATTTATGACATGTGAATGAGCATAAACTCTATTTGAAACTCTCTTTTTGATTTATTCTTTCTTCCATTTACAAATAATGCCTCCCAAAACAAACCATGAAAGAAGAAATAGAAATTAGTCCGCACCTCTGCCTATTCAGGAAGATCCCTGGAATAAGCACGTCTCTTATCCCGAGTTCAGTGCTGCATTCACTACTCATAACAATCAGTAGGCTTTTGCCCTAGCTAATCCAGTGGCAAATACTGCTGCAGCTAGGATTCAGGATTTCACCTGAATGAATCCCCCTTTGTTTTTGGGATCTAAGTCTGAGGATAATCTACAGTAATTTCTTTATATGGTTTAGAAGGTGGTTGATATAATGGGTGTTACTTTGAGTGAGAGTGTAGAGTTGGTTACATATCTGTAATACCCCATATGTTTCTAAGCTAGGAAGTGAACCATTTTTCCTATGTAGGAAACCTCCTATCTTGTGATTCATATTTGAGTACATGACTTACAATGAGTATCCTAGCGATAATATAGCTTATGATGTGTTAAACATGTTCATATGAGTCACTTAAGGTAATGCAAGCTAAGAGTTTTTGAATCCATCAAGTTTTAGTATTTGATTTCATAAGGGTCATCTTTGAACAAGCATAACTCAATGTTTATGTGGTGTTTTGGAAGATTTATACCCACCAAATTTTATAGAATCGAATTAGATTTCCAACGATACCAATTTCGCCCAAATCTAACACCCGAGCAAGAAGTTATGACTTTGTAAAGTGGAGTACATCGCCTGACATAAGGTGTGCGACACACACCCTAATATGTGAGATAAGATGTTCTACACACACCCTAAGGTGTGTGAGAAAGTATGCACCGCACATGTGGGTGTCCAGGTGACTTAAATAGTATATTTTTGGGGTAAAATGATCCTTTTTCCACCCCTATATAATGCCTAAACATAAAATTAAGCCCTTATTTCACCAAAACATATTCTTTCTCTCAAAATCCTCTCAAGAATACAATCTAGGGTTTTCATAGAAGATTCAAGTTCAAGGAAATTCCTCCATCAATCATCATGAATCTTCCTTCTAAGGTATGCGTAGTGTTCATCCATGGATTCCTTTCGTCGCTGGAGTTCAAGAATCAATCTTTCATTACTAAATCATGAATATTTTGTGGTGATATGGTTGTATTCATGTTGTTGTTTGTTGTTTGTGCTGTAGAATAGGAATTTGATGTATTTTCATGAAGATTATGATCATGTAGTTGGAAACCATGAATTTGGGTGGATTAATGTGGTGTAAATTTGTGAATACGCCTATGCTTTAAAGAGTGCATGCAAGGTGTTTGATAAAATACCTAAGAGACTAGAAATCATGCAATATAGCTAAGTAGAACCCAAATGACAAGTCCATGCTCTATCCCTTATGACTCCATATGAATTTCATACAAATTGTAATGTATTGTTGTTGTGATATGGAATGCTCATGAAACTAGAACCATGCAAGTATGTACATGTTACATGCATTATCTTTCATGTTCAATAATATGATAATCATGTGTAGCATAAATCCTCTACTTATGATACTGTGAATTGTTGACTCTATCCTTATGATCAAGTCAGTCATGTGTGTCAATTTTTTTCCATCGAGTCCTGGGGGTACTTGTACCCTAAAAATATAGTTGTGTGCCTAGAGCCATGACATGTTGTCACGATACTCTTAGTCAAGCCATGATCTATTGAATTTAGTTACTCATGTGACTCAGAAATCTCAGCAGTCTCAGTAGTTCAGTAATCTCAGTTATGCTCAGTTAATCTCAGTACCCAGTAACTTCAGTAATCCCTATAAGTCAGTACTCTTAGAAATCTCATGAAATCAGTAGTATTTCATCAGTCACGGAACTCAGTAAGTTCAGTTAATCAGTTCAGCTCAGTTTCTTTTAGATGGGAGTAAGATTCAACACCGAGCGAGCTTAGGGATGGGGACTCACATGCTAGTGAGGACTGAGATCCTTAGAAGAAATCCCTAAGTTCCATAACTATGTAGCCAGCATAGGTATGAGATGTCACCAGTTAGATAGGACTGACATACTCAGGGGTCACCCGTTAGCACATTTATATGTATAGGACTGATCCCAGGAGTCACCCACTAGATTAGGACAGACTCCACAACAGCTGTCTTTACCGATGGTGGAATATTGACACCCTTCTAGTCAAGGCAGAGATTGGACCCCAGTCAGCTTAGCATGGGGCATGTCGGTTACATGAATATATCCCACAGTTACAGTTTTAGTATCAGTCTTTAGAGTAGAAATTAGAAATCAGGACTGTTAGATACAGTCATTAATCTTAGTAAGGAACTCAGATAGTTCCACAGACTTAAAGACCACCAGCCATATAGGATCGGTCTCTCATTGAGTTATTCAGTATCAGTGCTTCTAGAGATCTCCCATAAGATAGGCTTGATCTCAATCTCAGATTTAGTTAAGTATTCTCATTATTAGTTCTAGATATCACCCGTTATTTAGGCTTGATCTCAAGCTTAGTCACTCTTAATCATTATTAGAAGATTTAGACTATTAGATATAGTCACTTAGTATCAGTTACATCAGTTAGGCCGATCATCACAATTATATTAGTTAAATCAGTTGTCATAGCTTACTTTATCAGTATTAAGTTTTAGCACTATTAGACACGATCAATCAGACTAGTTCTTCATAATTCAAACTATCAAAAAAAGTCATTCATCTATTCAATATCTTAGTATTGGTAAAGTCATGATATCAGTATTCAGACGTAGTAGTCAGTATATCCACGAGTTCAGTAGTAGTTACGTATGTATGTATGTATGTATTCTCACATTCATATTAGTCTGCGTGTTCATGCATATAAACCCCATGCACCTAGCCTACCCCCACGTATACTCAGTACTTTAGTTGTACTGATGCATTCGTGCTATGATGCTTTCTTTTATGTTACACCATAGGTTCTGAGGCACAGATTCCAGACCAGCTGTAGTAGTTCAGTTAGCAGTGAGTCCCATCTTTCAAGAATATGATCATTACATTTATTATTATAGTATTTCAGTTTATTTTTAGTTAAGGAGTTAGTTGGAGAAATGTTCCTTCAACTTCTTATTCAGATAGTTTAGAGGCTTTTAGATAATTACAGAGTTATCAGATTTAGACTTTTGTATTTTCAACTTGTTTTGGTACTATGATACCACCTTATTCAGATGTTTTATTGTTCAAGATTGAACCTTATGGCCTTTTAATTCATATTTTTGTATTTTTATATGTATATTATGCAGTTACAGGTACAACTATCAGTCATGGGTTAGCTTGTCGTCCTCTGGGGTCATGAGCACCATGTAGCATTCTGTTATGAGATATAGCTCATACATGGTATAAGCAGTAAAAGGAGTATAAGGGTGCTGAGATAGGGGCTGTAGAGTGGGAGGGGTTTTCCATAACCATTTTAGACAAGTTCTTTCCTTTAGAGTTGAGGGAAGCTAAGGTGCTGGAGTTTATTAATTTGAAGCAGGGTAATATGAGTGTGGAGGAATACTCGCTTAAGTTTACATAGTTGGCGAGGTATTCTCCTTCGATGGTGGTTGATAATAGGTCTAGAATAACTAAGTTTGTTTCTGATATAACTGATAGTATGGTCAAGGAGTGTAGGACTGCTATGTTGATTAAGGAGATGGACCTATCTAGTATTATGGTTCATGCTCAATAGATTAAGGAACAAAAGCTTAAGGAGAAAGATAAGAAGGCCAGAATAGGTAGCTTTATTTTTCCCAGTCGGGGTCAGAAGGTGGTAATCGTTCTTAGTTCCATTAGAAATATTTAGCCCCAACTCCATCTCATCTAGTGCGTCTGTGCCAAAATTCAGAAATGAAAGTCGGCATAGGGTGCTAGGTTTTATGTCCCAGGATAGTCTGAACAGTGGTTGAACTAATCCTCTTTGCCAAAAATATAGTAGAAATCATCAAGGTATGTGCAAAACTGGTAGTGATATGCATTTTGGGTGTGGCAAGCTTGGCCACAGGGTTAGAGAGTGTCCAATAGTAGCTCAGAGGGGAAAGGATTTGATCCAATAGGGCCAGTCCAATCTTTCATCAACTCGAACAGGTCACCAAACTCAGTAGGGGGCTACTTCCAGTGCTACCAGTGGACAACGCCAGAATAGGTTATATGTACTCGAGTCGCGACATCATCAGGAAAGTTCTCCTGATGTGGTTACAGGTACGTTATAGGTCTTTTATCTTTATGTATATGTTTGACTTGACCCAGAGTTTCACTTTTTTTGTAACCCCTTATATAGCTGTTAATTTTGGTGTCGATCTTAAAACATTACTAAAGCCCTTCTCAGTGTCTACCCCAGTGGGTAAATATATTATAGCAAGATAGATATACAGAAATTTCCTAGTTACAGTGTCTCAGAAAGTCATGTCAGTTGATCTTGTAGAGTTAAAGATGAGCTATTTTGAAGTTATTCTCGGCATGGATTGGCTCCACTGATACTATGCTTTAGTTGAAGGTCAGAATAGGGTTGTTCAATTTTAGTTTCCTAATGAACCAGTCATTAAACGGAGGGTTAGTACTTCAGTGCTTAGGGGTCAGATTGTTTCATATCTTAAGGAAAGAAAAATGATATCCATGGGGTGCATGTACCATCTTGTTTGAGTTAAAGACTCTAACTCTATGACTCCCAGTCTCGTGTCCATTTCAGTTGAAAGGGAATTTCTAGACATTTTCCTTGGAGATCTTCTTGAAGTCCCTCTTAAAAGGGAAATTGACTTCAGATTTGATCTCCTTCTAGATACCCAGCCTATCTCCATCTCTCCCTAAAAAATGGCTCTAGCTAAGCTAAAAAAGTTAAAAAAATAGTTGAAATATCTCTTAAATAAGGGATTTATTAGGCCTAGTGCTTCCCTATGGGGTACTCCAATCATGTTTATGCATAAGAAAGATGGTTCTCTTAAAATATGCATGAATTACCATTAGTTAAACAAGTTCACAATCAACTTGTTCAATCAGTATCTACTCCCCAGGATTAATGACTTGTTCGATCAACTTTAGGGTGCTAGTTATTTCTCTAAGATAGACCACAGATACGGTTATCATCATCTTAGAGTCAGAGAATGTGACATTCTAAAGACAGCCTTTAGAACTAGGTATGGTCACTTTAAATTCCTAATTATTTATTTTGGACTAACAAATGCCCCAACAGCTTTCATAGACTTGATGAATAGAGTGTTCAAGCAGTACTAAGACATGTTCATCATCATCTGTATTAATGGTATTCTAATCTATTTTCATAGAAAAAATGATCATGCAGAGCATCTCAAAATTGTATTATAGACTCTTAGAGCCCATTAGTTATTCTCCAAATTCATTTAATGTGAGTTTTGGATAAGATTAGTAGATTTACTTAGCCATATTATTTCCAATGATGGCATTAGAGTTAACTCTCAAAAGACCAAAGTAGCGAAGAACTGGTCCAGACTCATTTCTCTATCAGATATCAGGAGTTTCTTGGGTTTAGATGGCTATTATGACAGTTTGTTGAAGGGTTTTTATCTATTGAACCCCAAATGTCTCGATTGACTTATAAGAAGGTCAAGTTTTAGTTGTCAGATTCTTATGAAAAGAGTGTTTAGGATTTGAAGACTCAACTCACCTCATCCCCAATCTTACCTTTGCTAGACAGTTCAGATGGGTCTGTTATTTGCTGTGATGCTTCTATAGTTGGTCTTGGTTATGTATTGATGCAGAGATGTAAGGTCATAACCTATGCATCTAGACAGCTTAAGCCCCATGAAAAAAATTACCCTACCTATGATCTTGAGTTGGCAACTATTTTTTTCCTTGAAAATTTGGAGGCATTATCTGCATGGAGTTCATGTTGATATGTTCATAGATCACAAAATTTTGTAGGATGTATTTTTGTAGAAGGATTTAAATCTTTATCAGGGAAGGTGTCTTGAGTTATTAAAATATTATGATATGAGCATGTTGTACATCCGGGAAAGGCCAATATAGCGACAAACGCCCTTAGTAGATTGTCTATGGGTAGTGTTTCTCATGTTGAGTATGATAAGATGAAGTTAGACCAAGAGAATCATCAGTTTTCTAGGTTAGGTATTTAATTAGTTGATTCAGCTAAGGTAGTATATGGGTTAAGAATAGTTCATACTCTTCTTTGGTTGTCGAAGTGAAAGAAAAGCAAGATAAAGATTCTAGTTTGGATAAGTTGAAGAAATCAGTTAGAGATCAGAATATTAAGGCTTTATTCTAAGGGAAAGATGGTCTGTTCGATGTTAGGGTAGACTTTATGTTCCGTGTATTGATGGTTTAAGATAGTGGATTTTGGTAGAAGCACATAGTGCATGCTACTCTTTACACCTAGGAGCCACTAAGATATACCGTGATTTGTAAGAAATCTATTGGTGTAGTGGTATGAAAAGGGATATTACAAAGTTTGTAGCTAAGTGTTGTAATTTCCAATAGGTTAAGGTTGAGTACCAGAGCCTTAGTGGTGCATTGCAAGAGTTTAGCATTCCCACTTAGAATTGGGAAGAGGTGAATATGGATTTTGTGATGGGCATGCCTCGTATGCGTCGTTAGCATTATTTGATATGGGTGATTATAGATAGAATGACAAAATTATCTCATTTCTTGCCAGTTCATACTTCTTATTCAGCCGAGAACTACGCCAATCTCTATATCAGATAGTTGGTTAGGTTGCATGGAGTCCCATTGTCTATCATTTTAAATAGAGGTACTCATTTTACCTATCACTTTTGGAAGGCTTCTCAGAATGTTCTTGGTACCCAAGTTTATCTCAGTACAACTTTTCATCATCAGATAGATGGTCAATTAAAAAGGACCATTCTAACCCTAAAGGATATATTGAAAGTGTGTGGTATTTATTTCAAGGGTAGCTAGGATGATCAATTACCTTTGATTGAGTTTTCCTACAATAACAGTTATCACTCTAGTATTTAGATAGCTCAGTTTGAGGCTCTCCATGAGAGAAGATATAGATCTTCTATTGGTTAGTTCGAAGTAGATGAGGCTGCATTTATAGGGACAGATTCAGTGTTTGATGTTATAAAGAAAGTTTAATTGATCATGGAGAGGCTTAAGACAACCCAAAGTCATCAAAAATCCAATGCAGATATGAGTAGAAGAAACCTTAAGTTTGATGTTGGTGACTTAGTTTATTTGAAAATCTCTCCCATAAAGGGAGTGAAAAGATTTAGCAAATCGGGAAGCTCTATCCCCGATATGTTGGCCCTTATAGAATTTTGAGTTATTTTGGAAAGTAGCTTATAAGCATGATTTGCCTGCAGATTTTCCATCAGTGCATCTTGTGTTTCATGTCTCTTTAGTAAAGAAGTGTATTGGTGATCCAACTGTTGTAGTTCCTTTAGAAAACACAGATTTTTAGGATAGCCTTTCTTATGAAGAAATCCTAGTCGAGATCCTCAATCATTAGATTCAAAGACTAAGGAACAAAGAAGTTCCCTTGGTCAAGGTCCTTTGGCGGAATCAGTCCGTTGAGGGAGCCACTTGGGAAACAGAAGCAGCTATGCAAACCAAGTACCCTCATCTTTTCTCTACAAACTCAGACTCAACTTAAGGTAACAGTTTTTCTTAGATTGTTTCTTTTCCTTTCTCACTTCCAGCTATACAATTATTCTCATGTCATTGCATACATTCATGAAATTAGTTCAGTTCATGTATCATATTTCAAAATCAGTAATGTATTCATGTTTTTAGTCATACATATTCAGTATATGATCGCAGTTCCTTCAAAACTCTTAGCATAATCAACCTTATTCATGGACGAATATTTCTAAGGGGGAGATATTGTAATACCCCGTATTATTCTTAGCTTAGTTCAGCTCCTAGTTGTATGCATAAAAGGCTTAAAACCTGAAAAGTTCACTAAGTGTTAAGACCATAGTTATTTTTAAGGCCTCTTAAATTTGAGGATTTTTAAATTGGTCTTCCAAAGAACGAGATGTTGGTTTTTGATTTAATTCATGTTTAGAGGTGTAAGGTGCATGTCTTGGAGAATTTTTGGATTTTTTGAACGAGGATTGGGTTATCTTTAGATCACGATTCTAGCGGCTCACCGCGAAATGACATAGTGGTTATAGCGATGGAGCCCTTATCGCATCGTGGTGACCTTATAATCCGCATTCTAGTTGTGAATTTAAATGTCTAAGGGACAATTATGTTTATTCCCCTTAACCCAATTTGTCAAATCATGAATTATAGCTCCAGTTAGGGCATTATTTTCCTATCTTCTCCAATTTTCTCTCAAAAACAAACCCTCTCCTCCTCTACGATCATAAAATTCTATTACTTTTTTACAAAGAAAACAAAGAATTCAAGTTCCCCAATCCAATAACATTCAACAAAAGCATCAAAATTGGTATTTCTCTTTCAAGCTTAAGGGTTTAAGGTATGTGTGATGTTCATCCATGGGCCCTTTTCACCAATGGAGTCCAAGAATCTCTTTTTATGTTTTAAATTATTAATTTTACATGATTATGTTGAACTATCTCCCTAAATATCTTGTTATTTCAATTTTAAGTTAAAATTATAAATTGTTTTCAAGTGGAATGGATTTTAGTATGTTTTGAATGTTGTAACTCCCGTATCAGTATATAATTCAATACAAAATATTTCAGAAACATCATATGCTTGGCCTTGCATTCTTGGTATTTTAGTTTTCATGCATGCATACTCAATTATCTCATTCTATTCAGTCAGTCATTACTTCATGCATATTTAAACCATGTATTTCAGCCTAACCTCATCTCATATACCAGTACGTTCAAAGTACTGTCCACATACTCTTCTTTGTGCTATGATGTCTTATATCATAAATTCCGACACTCAGTTTCTTGACTGTACTTAGGCAATCTAGCTCTTCAGCAGCAGCAACAGTGGTGAGTCCTCATATATCGAGGACCTATTATATTTATTTAGTATTTCCGCATTTCTTTTCAGTTAGTTAGTTGGACTTAGTTGGGGCTTATCCTATCAACTTCTCAGTCAGTTTAGAGTCTTTCAGACATTTAGACAATCAATTTGTTTATTAGTCTTATTAGTCCTATTTCAATATGCTTTGCAGATATTACAGACTTGTGAAATTAGTTGTGTTTTCAGTATTTATAACCTTATGGCCTTATTAGTTATTTCCTTTGCATGTTTATTATCATTATATTCTTCAGTGCGAACAGCAGGTACCATCTCATCGGTTAGTATAACACCCCGCATTTTTAGGCTAGAATTTGAAGCGTCATTCCTATGTGTGTTAGCTCTAATCCTATGAATTTTTTTAATACATGTGTTGTGTTTCTTATCCTAGTAGGTGAAGTGATTTCAAGGTAAAAAATGTTCATAAGAATCACTTAGAACAATGTTGAACTAAGAGCCTTTGATTCGTCCAATGTTTGGTTTTGATTCTACAAAAGGTCTACTTGGAATATATATAACTTTTGATATAGGTATATTTATGCGGCTCAAGACCCAAAAAATTGTATATAATTGAGTTAGCTTTCCAATAATACAAATTTTGCCTTAATCCGATGCCTGAGGAAAAAGTTATCACCTTTTTCGTGAGAGATAGTAAGGGTCCATGATTTGTATGTAGCATGCCAGTTTCTCAACGCGATATGTGATGTGACTCATTGATCTCTCAAAATGATATCTGATGTGATGCATAGCTTATTCGCCCTCTATTTCAACTCCTAAGGGTTCAAGGGTCACTTTGGTCCTTTCCCCTCAACCCAAAACGTCCAAAAGATGATTTATAGCAACCAAAAGGCATTATTTTCCCATCTTATTCAAATCAACTCTCACAAAACCCCTCCCCTTTTCCCCCATGAACAAAGTTCAAGTTTCCCCTCTCAAGAACACAAAGAATTAAAGATTTCAAATTCAAGAAACCCTTAAGAAAATCCTCAAGAAATCAGCTATTAAGGTATGTGGGATTTCATCCATGGTTCCCTTTCACCCATGGAGCCCAAGAAACCTTTTTGAATTTGAATTTCTGAGTCTTACATGTTTCAAGTTGAAGTATCCCCATGAATCTCTGGTTGATTTTAATTATGAGCTATGGTTTCATGTGTTTTCAAGTAGAATAAGTCATATCATGTTTGAGCATTGAAATTCCCATGTCATGTTCAATTAATTTCAAGATGAATCCTCAAGTTGTGAATTTTTCCACGTAACTCTATTGTTCCCTAATGTTTAATATATTCTTATGTTCAAGCTATGATCATTACATATTTTGATGAAACACCCATGTCCTATTTCAAGTGAATTCCATGTAAATCCCCAATTTATTATTTTAGTCATGTAATTATGCTATTTTCTCATGTCTAAAGCATTATCATGTTCAAGTTCATGATTTCCATGTGTTTTATGAAGTGTCTACGCTTTTGTATTTTTGAACCATGATTCCCATACTACAGTTTTAAGTGTTGATATCATGCTTTGTGGTCATTCAGTGCTGGCAGGATATGAACACCCGATACCTACATGTTTTGCATGATTTTTTGATTTTCAAGTATGATTCCATTTAACCATGATTTATTCCTATTTAATAAGTTATTATGATCATAATGAGAACTATCAGTCATGAAATCATGTTTAGTTAAATTTAGTCGAGTTTCAGTTCTAGTATCAATTTATACGTTAATAATTACCTTAGAATTTGTATGCACTTTTATTTTTAGAATACCATGACCTGAGCTTATCAGTTATTAGTTATCAGTGAATGCACCAGTTATTATTTTAGTGTCTTTTAGATAGGAGTAGGATTTAGCATCGAGTGAATGTAGGGGTGGTAGCTTCACCGTCAGTTAGGCAGAGTCGTTAGTAACAGTCCCTATATTCCAAAACTACGTAGCCAACATAGGATATAAGGTGTCACCGATCAGTTTAGGCTTGACTTCCTATTAGGGGACACCCGTCAGTTTAGGCTTGACTCTCTGGTCCTTCGGGACATAAGTTTAGTAATCACTACAGTTCAAGTTCTATTTTAATGGAAAAGATAGAACAACCCTCATTAACGTGGATCAGGCGTTGGACTCCATGATAGCTCACATGGTTTATGTCGGTTAACTAATATCTCCCATAGTTTTAATATAGTATTTAGTGTCTTTTTAGTTCAGGTTTGCTCGACTAAGTGTACTTCATTCATGTTTATAAAAATCATGCTTTAAGCCAAAGTCAGATATACTTTCAGATCCCTTGTCAGAATACCTTAAAAGGATATGATCTAGAGTTAGAAGCATGGACCTGGAAGTTTAGAAATAGTAGAGTTGGGATAGTGTTATCTGGATTGAGAAAATTACGTATTCATGGGTTTAGTTGTATGAAAGGTGAACCAGTAGGCTTGAAATAGTGTATGCAAGAATTTAAGTTATTGATTTGAAATTATATGTTGTTGATGTTGGGTATGTTGGTGTAATGGTAATTCTCATACTTTAGATGTGATGTTAGTAGGCTATGAAGGAGGTTTGTATAGTTAATTACAGTTTGGGAATATCCATATTAAGTGTTAGAATCTAAGTTTGAATCTTTAAAGATTAAGCAAATATAAAGAAGAGTTGAAATTCTAGATAGTGGTGCTCCCAAAAATTCTAAGTTAGGCAGTTTTTAAGCTATTGTATGATGACTATTGGGGTTATAGAAAGTTTAGATTTCTATCTCAGATGGAAGTATTAACAGTGGGTTTTATACTTTTAGGTACAGTCTTTCGGGGTAAGTTTATTATTTTTGTGTATTGTTATATCTCGGACTCTAGAGTAATAAAGTTGTAGATCAGTTTAGAGTTATTAAAGGGTTCCATAGACTTAGAATGATAGCTTAAAGCTAAGGGGGAGATAATACAACAAGTAACTAAGTCAGGATCTTAAATTCTATTAGTGATGCCAGCATGTATAGAAAAGCAGTAAGGAAGGATAATGCCCAACCCATTCTCATCTCAATGCAAAATTTTCCAATCATCATGATATCTACTTATGTATTACATGTCAGTTCCATGATCACAGTTCATGTTCATGTATATAATAGAGAATCGTGTACTCTTCCAAATCCTTGTATGTGGAGTTCCAGTTCACTCAATAGTAAGAATCATATTCCATGAAATTATGAACTCCGAACTCCGGTCATATAACTCATGACTCATGTACTCATGCTTTACAGTATGTTCAGTTCCAGGTACTCATGCTACACTCTGAATGACCAATGAAACTCAGATTATGTCATGTGTGTCCTCAGTTTAACTCTCTTTGATAGATTCATGCTTTTGATACTCTATTTCTCAGGCCTTAGGTAAGTGTCCAAGTTATTCATAGTATTGTTTCATGTTTCAGGTCCTCATGTTCTAACCTTTCAGTAACCTCTCCTCAGGTCAAGATAGTGATTATTAATAACTATTTAGATAGGGGAGAATAAATATTTCTTATTGACGAAAGATTGTTGTATGCTTTCTTTAGCTAAGGTTGTAAGTATGAAGTAAGATTGAGTGCCATGTTTTTGACATATATCATGGTTAGTTGAGAATTCCATGTGTGTCTTCTTAAGAATAGTGCAAGAAAGTTGTTATTTATATGGGTCTAGAGAATATGAGAAAGATGCTTTTGTGGTTGTTTGCCTAGAAGTTCATGTAAGGTTATGAAGATAGGCTTGAATATCATCTTGGTGTATAAGTAGATGAATGCTTTGTGTGTTAGTAAATATCTAATAAGAGGTTGAATGTAGTTGATGAAGTGGTAAAAAGAATTATTTTTGAGATGAGAAGTTGTGAAAATACATGGTGCATTAAATTCATGGTTCAGACTAGTATTACAGTGTTATGTGTGCACTTTGAGGATTCGAGTAGGCTTGAACATAGTGAGAGAATTCAGTTCATCTCAAACTTCTGTAGATAGAGTATCAGTGCCCATGTGAATATTTTAAGTAACCTCAAGTAAAGTGCAGTTTTAGAAGTGGAATGTATAGTTGAGTATAAGCTTTCAGTATGATTCTGTCCTTACAACTAGCAATCTAGTTTAGCAGTCAGACAGACAAGTTCCTATGGTTTTCCATCTGTCCTATTCATAAGGTAATTCATTCATGACCATGCAAGTTGTAAATTCAGTTCAGTTCGTGCATCATATTTCAGATTCAGATAGTCAGTCATGATTTAGTTCATAAGTGTCCCATGCATCATCTCAGTCTTTCCTTAGTATTTCAGCCAAGCCAGTATCATTCGGGGAATGAAATATCCTAAGGAGAAGATATTGTAATACCTCGAGTTTTCATGTCCTAAATCTCTCATATTTTTTTCACAAAACTAGATCCAACTTGAGGTAATGGTTACTCATAAGTTGACTCTCTCATTTCCATCTCAGCCTTATAACCATTCTCATACCATTGCATGTATTCATGAAAATAGTTTAGTTCATGTGTCATGCTAAGACTCAGTTATGCAATCAAGTTCCAAGTCATGCATGTTCAGAATATGATCTCAGTTGCCTTAGTACTCTCAATCTAACCAATCTCATTCGAGGGCGAATGATTCCAATGAGAAGATAATATAACACCCCACATTGTTGGACTAGACTTTAAAGCATTGTTCCTACATTTGTTAGCTCTAATCCCATGAATTTGTTTTGAATACATATGTCATGATCCTTATCCTAGTGTGTGAAGTTATTTCAAGGTGAAAACTATTCATAAAAATCACTTAGAACAAAGTTGAGATAAGAGCCTTCGATTCGTCTAATGTTTGGTATTTGATTCTGCAAGGGTATATTTTGAACATATATAACTTTTGAGATAGGTAGAATTTTTCCTCTCAAGACCTACCAAATTGAAGATTATTGAGTTAGCTTTCCAACAATACCAATTTTGCCTTAATTTGATACCTGAATAAAAAGTTATCACCTTTTTCGTGAGAGCAGTAAGGGTTCACAATTTGGACGTGGCGTGTCGATCTCTAAACGCGATATGTGATGTGATGTATTTCTCTCCCAACATGATAAATGGCATGACACGAAGCTTATTCCCCCTCTTTTTTAGCTCCTTAAGGGTGAAGGGGCACTTTGGTCCTTTCCCCTCAACCCCAAACATTAATGTGTGAGCAAATGCTAATACATTTAAGGCTTTTAACTAATAATAATTGCAAAGTCTTAAGAAACGTTTGTCATTTTTGATTATTTTATGTTTGATATTGCAGTAAAAGTCAAGATGCAAGAGAACAAACAATAATGGAAGTAAAAGAGTTAATTTCTAAGCAAGTAGAGAGGGAAGTATAGATGACGACTTGTCTGATAAGTTGTCAGTCGTCTGATAAACTATTAGAGTAGCCATTAGCCTTAGATAGAGAATGGTCTTCAGCTGGAATTCATGACAACATCTGTGATAGGCCGTCAGAAGTGTGATAAGCCACCAGGCTCTTTGTTAGCCTTAGACAGAGAAAGAGCTTCAGCTGGAATTCATGACGACATCTATGATAGGCCACCAAAAGTGTGATAAGCTATCAGGCTCGTCGTTAGGCTTAGGCAGGGAATAGGATTTGAAATGAAGAAACGATGACAATTCTGATAAGTCATCATATTTCTAATAAGCCATCACGTCTCATCGTTAACCTAAGGCAGAGATTGTCAAAAGTGAAGAGGAGATGACGACATTCCTGATAAGTCATCAGACTCCTGATAAGCCATCACACACGTCGTCGCCTGTTGGAGAAAAATCTATGATTTTGTTTCCATAATTAGGCTGAAGTATTTAAAGCTTAGGTTAGGGTTTTATAATAAAAAAAAGGGTCGCAACATCTTGAATTTATTCAAAAGACTACTTTACTTCTCTTTGGTCTCTAAACTTGGATTTTAATTTTCATTTCTTTGATTTAGTTATGAGATAGTCTTTTCTAATTTGGAAAGAGAATCAATTGCTGACTATATCTTTGGTAAGTTTAATCTCTTTGAATTATGAATTCAATTATTGCTATTGCTTTCTCTTTCATGTGGAACTAAAACCCACAACTAGGGTTGTGGGATCTATGATTATTCCTCCATGGATTTAATAGTTGATTAGAGTTGGAGTGATTGTGGGGACATCTTGATAATTCCTTTGTTATGATTGTTATTTATTGGTTGCAAACAATAAATCTCGTCTTATGTTGATTTGCTTGAACTGAGAAATAAACTAAAGGTAGCAAATTATCAATAAGGGTTTGGGAAGGTTAAGCTCCTATCTGATGATTAATGTTGTAACAAAATTGATCAACTTGAGATAAATCAGTATGAATAGACTATTTCCCTAAGTTTGATAGAATTAGGGAGTACCATATCTAGGTAGATTGAGAAACACATAGATGGACTGTCGAAACTGATAATCTGGTGTTTCCTGCAAGTCATGAGAGCCCAATGCTACAGTTATTATTTAATGGGGATTGATAATCATAGTGATCACAACCCTAGTTTTTCTTTATCATTGATTTGAACTATTGAAACTTTAATTATTGTTTGATCATAAAAAAAAACCCATTTTAGATTTTCATGTCATTTGTTTGAATTCAATTTATAGTTTTAGTTTCAAATTAGTTTAATTGCCACTTATATTATTACCTGTGGATTCGACCCCAACTCAAAAATTGGGTAAATATATTGACGACGACCACCTTGCACTAAATTGATGTGTAAGTTGAGCGTTATCAAACGTCCAAAGAATGATTTATAGCATCCAAAAGGACATTATTTCCCCATCTTCTTCAAATCAAATCTCACAAAAACCCTCCCCTTTTCCCCATGAACAATGTTCAAGTTTATCCTCTCAAGAATACAAATAATTCAATATTTCAAGTTTAAGATACCCTCAAGAAAATCCTCAAGAAATCATCTATTAAGGTATGTGAGAGTTCATCCATGGTTCCCTTTCACCCATGGAGCCCAAGAAACCTTTTTGAATTTGAATTTATGAGTCTTACATGTTTCAAGTTGAAGTATCCCCATCTTGTTGATTTTAATTATGAGTTATGGTTTCATGTGTTTTCAAGTAGAAGGAGTCATAGCATGTTTAAGTATTGAAATTCCCATATCATGTTCAATAAATTTCAAGATGAATCCCCAAGTTGTGAATTTTTTCATGTAACTCTATTATTCCCTCATGTTTAAGATATTAATTATTCTCAAGCTATTATCTTTACATGTTTTGATGAAACTCCCATATCCTATTTCAAGCGAATTCCATGTAAATCCCCAATTAATGTTTTAGTCATGTAATCATGCTATTTCCTCATGTTTAAAGCATTCCCATGTTCAAGTTCATGATTCTCATGTATTTGAAGAAGTTTCTATGCTTTTGTATTTTTGAACCATGATTCCCATACTACAGTTTTAAGTATTGACATCGTGCTTTATGGTCATTCAGAGCTGGCGGGTTATGAACACCCGATACCTACATGTTTTACATGATTTTTAGATTTTCAAGTGTGATTCAATTACACCATGATTTATTCCTATTTAATCAGTTATTATGATCTTAATGAGCACTATCAGTCATGAAATCATGTTCAGTTAAACTCAGTCCAATTTTAGTTCCAGTATCAGGTTCTACGTTAATAATTATCTCAAAATTTGCATGCACTATTATTTGCAAGATACCATGTCCTGAGCTTATCAGTTATTAGTAATAGTGAATGCACCAGTTAGTATTTTAGTGTCTTTCAGTTGGGAGTAGGATTTAGCACCGACCAAATGCAGGGATGCCAGCTTTCCCGTTAGTTAGGCAGAGTCGTTAGTAGCAGTCCCTATATTCCCAGAACTACGTAGACAGCGTAGGATATGAGGGGTCACCCTTAAGTTTAGGCTTGACTTCCTCTCAGGGTTCACCCGTTAATTTAGTCTTGAATCCCTGGTCCTTTGGGACATCAATTTAGTGATTACTACAGTTCAGTTCTATTCCTATGGCAAGGATCGAATAGCCCTCCTCAACGTGAGTCAAACGTTGGACTCTATGATAGCTCACATGGTTTATGTCAGTTAAATTATAGCTTCCATAGTCTCTACATACTATTTAGTTTTTTTTTTTTTTCAGTTTAGGCTTTCTTGACTAAGTGTACAAAATTTTAGATATTGAGTTTAACAGCTTTCAATCTTTCAGATTACAGATTATCTAAATAACATAAAAGATGTACACCTAGTCTTGCATTCTCAGACATTATAATTTTTATGCATTCATGCTCAGCTATATTGTGTTGCTCATTTAGTCCATATCTCATATGAATCGTACCCTATAGATTCAGTCCAGTTATTCAGACTAAGTACAGTTTAATATTATATGATTAGTATTCAGTCATCAGCTATGTAGTGTTTGTAAATCAGTAGTCTCTATTAATGTATCAACAACCCTGTATATAGGAATTAGTTATCTCTTTACTTAGATTTCAATTATTCCAACACCCAAGCATCAATTATTCAGTTAATCAAATCAGCTCAGTACATGTATGTTAGGTTTGGTATGTTCATATATTCATGTTTTTACTGTATCCCAGCTTTAGTTCTACTCATTCTACATAAGTAAAGTTTTAAGAAACTAAGTGTAGTGATTCACCAACTTATCAGATTCTATTTGTTACTCATGTTTTAAGATATTTCAGCTTTCATTTTATTCAGTCTCTTGGTGAGTTTACTTACACTTATCATGGATGACTTAATATTACATATGAAATCAATTTTACTTATTGCATTCACCCCCGCTTACTCAATACATTCCAGTAGTACTGATCCACATATATGTATGTGTGGCTACATTGTTTTATAATGTAGGTACCAGTAGTAGTCTACACATCATGACCAGACAGTTGCATTTTCCAGCCAACGGGTGATGAGTTCTCCTATTTCGGGTACTTCAGTCAGATGTTGTTCATATACTTACTTTATTACTTGTATGTATTGATTAGTGGTAGTTGGAGGCATGTCCCAGCTATCTATAGTCAGTATAGTAGAGGCTTCATAGGTGTCAATAAGAGTCAGTCATGTAATTTTAGTTCTCTCTTCAGTTTTCATCAGATTGTAAATTGTATCAGTATTATAATTCTTCCTAGATTTTGTCATGATTATATTTCCATACAGCAGAAACAGTTAGTTAATATATTATAATTCAGTTTCTTAATAGTATGCTAGTTTATGGGTTATCTTGGGGTCACTTGTGGTTCCAAGCACCATGTTACAACTAGGGGGTAGTCCCGGGTCGTGATAATTAGCTTATGGTCACTTTTGATCATAAGCATCGTTGTCACGACTAGGGCGTAGACTTGGGTCATGACAGGCCCAAATCAAATCAAATTAGTTTCGAGACAAACGAATACTGATAACAAAATCCATATTGATCACTTCCCATTTCCATTTCGGCTATTCAATCTCCTGATACAAACCCCTAGGCCTCATGTGCTCAACTTTCACTTATTGACACACCAAACATTTGGCCACAAAATTAGCCACATCCTTCTTCATACCATTCCACCATTACATCTCCTTGATATTATGATGCCTTTTTATTGAACCAAAATAAACAACAAAGCGTGATTCATGTTCCTCAGCCAGTACCCTTTCTCACAAACCATCAACATTATGAATACACAACATCCCTTGGTACCGCAAGGTACTATCCCCACTATCTCAAATACCATTACCTTTTTTCTACCTACATCACCCTTGATTTTCATCAAGACAGGATCTAGCATTTGCTTGTCCTTGATCTCCGCACCAAGAGATGACCGAACCATACAAATAGTACCGCTAGATTTTCAATGAAAATACCATAGCTAAGAATTCTAGATCATGAGTTGGATAGTTCCTCTTATGTACCTTAAACTGCCTAGAAACATAGGCTATCACCATCCCATGCTGTATCAGAACAGAACCAAGTTCCACTCGGGATGCATCAAAGTAAACCACAAACCTCTCATTGCCTTCAAGCAAGGTCAAAACTAGAGCCAAAGTTAGCTTATCCTTCAGCTTCTCGAAACTACCCTCACAAGTATCCAACAAGGAGAACTTTACCCCTTTTTAAGTCAACTTAGGCAATGGGGCATCTATCATACAAAAAACTCTTCATAAACATTCTAAGTACCTCGCTAAACCCAAGAAGCTCCGAATATCAGTAGGAGTTGTGTGTCTAGGCCACTTCTTAACCACCGCCACCTTTTGTGGATCAACCATGGGTAAAGACACTTTATGGTCAAGCCTATATGACGGGTGACCCTAAATAGAAGGTCAAGCCTAATCTGATCGGTGACCCTTGGGAGGTATCCAAGCCTTAATCTGATGGGTGACTCCTCACATCCAATGTTGGCTACGTAGTTCTGTAGTGTTAGACTGCTACTAACGACTCTGCCTGCCTGGCGGGAGAAGTCATAACCTCTACACTCGCTTGGTGCTACTTCCTACTCCCAACTGAAAGACACTGAACTAGGTATACTGAATTGGACTGGATTGGTACTGGTATTATAGAGTTTTCCTAAGTTATGTGACTAACTGAGTTCTAATGAGTTCTATAACTAACTAAGAGGAGGAATAATCGTGACATGACTGATACTATTAGTAACTGACACTTGATCTAGGTAGACAACTAAATTGTTGGGTATTAAATACCCCTAGGACTCAATAGCATGAAGAGTAAAGCAAACCATAATATTGAATAACATAACAATGTTCACTTAGTCATAATACATTCATTAAGACATTACATCAGACACTTGTAATGCATTAACTTGTACATGAATGGGTAGTACATACTATCATGGTCTAATAACTATTTCATTCACTTAGGCATTTATACAAACACTTGGGGAGCATGCTTAGGTCACATAATAGTAAACACACATGGTGATCATAGCTACATCAATCAACTTGTACATCGTAGGTTTTATCATGAATACCATGTAATTCAACACATGCTAGAATCAATTCTCAAAACTTGTAATCTAAATCATGTATTAGAACTCAAACAACATCATGGACATAAATTCAATCTAATTCAAACATGGAAATCATAACCCATAAATCTTGTATTCTTTAAAAGGGATTCTTAGACTCCATGGAAGGTAAGGATCCATGAATGAACATCTAACATACCTGGAAATCTAAATTCTTGAAGTTCTTAAAGACTCTTGGAGGGATTCTTGAGATTGCTTTTGAAACTTGGGGGCTAGGGTTTTCTATCTTTCAGAGAGAGAATGTCTTAAATTGGGGAAAATGAGTTAATAATGACAAAAATATGTTTTTAGGGATTAAATCCCATATCTGGGTGGACTAAATAAATGGGAAAAGACTAATTTAACATTGGATGAAACTTTACTTTTTTTGTAAAATTTTCCCGATTTGGACCCCTATCGCGAGGCGGCGCTATCGCGCCTTGTCACTGGGAAATGATAATTGGAAAATTACATCATGGCGCGATGCGGTGGTATCACATTGCCACTTTATTTGTGAATTGGAAGTACACCGCAATACGGTGGAAACATGTTGGTACACTAGAATTGATAATTATGAACTGGATCTATGGCACAACGCGCCAATATCGTGGAACAACACTGGAAATTGACAGTTTCTATTTTGACACACTCCGCAATGCGCTACTAGCCTGAATGATGATGTTTAACCACTGAAACTTAAAATCACCATAACTTGTTTCCCGGTTGTCGAATTTAGGCGAATTTTATATCGTTGGAAATCTAATTAAATTTCCTATGCAATGGTAGGCTCTAATCTGAAAAATTACTGAGTATTTCAAAAATTTTATTTAATATAACCCATGTATTGAGGGTTAATCTAGGCTAGGGAAATATAGGGTATTACAATCTAATTCAAACAAATCCATCGAAGTCTCATTACAACCAACTGATATCACACACCCTATATAAACTCTTTTAGCAATCATAGAGTCCCCTATCGAGGTAGAAATAGAAAAATATCTAAAATAACCTCGATATTAAAACTATAATACACAACCATAAATAGGGTCACATAAGAGAGAGTGGACCCCAGATCAATTAAACAATACATGTCAAGAGAAAAGAATTATAACGTACCAGTCACGACATTAGGCCTTGCCTCAGACTCTTGTCAAAAAGCAAGAGCATATAATTTATTCCAGCCTGTGTTGGTATCAGAAGTAGAAACAAATGCCGAAGCAGTACCCCTGAGTGTAGGAGTAGATGAAGAGTCAATCAAAACCTTTTTCACTCTCGAAGAAACCTTACCAACCAAATAATTTCTAAGAATATGGCCTGGCTAACCATATTTGGAGCACCTGGCCTCCCTAGATCACAGAAGCCCCCATGTAACATACCACAAAACCTATAAGAAGTATCTGATAAGTCTGATTGAGCCCTACTATCCTGAGATTGGGCACCCTATTCCATTAAGTTGTTGCCACCCTACTGACACCTATCACCCAACTACTAAGGGTAAGGAGCACTAGTTATGGGGAAAGAACCAGAACTCCCCTAATTTTTCTTTGCCCACTTACCACCATCCCGACCACTCTGATGTTGTCAACACTACTAAAAAAAACTGATTTTCTTACCCTGCCTTTCCCCTACCTTAGCCTATTATCTCTTTTCCTCCTCCATTTTTAGCATATGAACTACCAACCTAGAGATATCCATTTCTTTGATCAGCAATGCAGTCTTTTTTTCAAGGATCAACTCATGAGACAGAACTAAAGAGAACATTATCATTCTTAACCTTATATCAGACACCAATTTCGGAGCATACCTAGACAACTGGTGAAACTTTAAGGAATATTTCTTGGCCGATATCTTTCCCTATTTCAGATTAACAAATTCTTCTACCTTTGCTTTCCTCAACTCTTAAGGAAAGAAGAAGTTTAGAAATGCATTAGAGAAAGTCTCCCACAAATAAGACATATCAACCTCACCCCATGCATGATCCCATTTTTTTTACCATTGGTACACCAAATCCTTTAGCTGATAGGTAGCAAAATTCACGCCTTCTATATTCGTGGCCTGCTTGACTCTAAAGATCTTATCCATTTCATCCAAAAAACCCTATGGATCCTCCTCTACCTTAACACCAATAAAAGTTAGAGGATTCAACTTCATGAACTGGCCAACCCTTCTGGCCTCAGAAGATGTAAAACAGAATACACCATGCTCAGCCTGAGAAGATACCAACTGACAAATCACATGGATCAATTGACGAAACTCCACATTAATCATGTTTGCATGAAGAGCCTTAGGAGGACTAGAATAAATAGGTGAAATCTCAGAGAAATTAGGGATTGGAACCCTTAACCGAGTATGGATCCCCTAAGTAGAACCTATCCCATTAACTTTTTCCCTAGTTTGGACATAGGATTTTTCGTGAAATTCAGATCGTCAAAGCATGATCTTAAAATCAAACAACCAAAATTAGAGAATATTTCAGGACTTAGACTCCAAGCTTAAAAATAGAAATCAAAGAAGAGAAATATTTCTTAAATGCCTTATAGCCTCTCTCTTTAAAGTATTGTGCATTACACACCCTTAAGCAGACTCTACTCGACGTGGCTTTGTCGACTCCCAATTGACTATGAACCTAAAGTTCTAATACCAACTTGACATGACACAAACTAAGGACTTATCATAATGGGAATCCCAAGTCCAACCAAGACCGAGGACCACCCCTGTTGCCCAACCTAACCTCCAAATATACATACCCTAAGTTAGATGAATTATGAATGTATAACAAGATAGCACTTATTACAATTCCATACTCTAGAATAGTACCATGTCTGCGACCAACCCAAATAAAACCAACCATCCATTATACAACTAATAACCAACATAAAAAAAACATAAACTAATCCATACATCCCATACCAAATGAGTTCCATTATATATATATATATATATATATATATATATATATATATATATAATCCCAAAACACAATAGGATGGAACAATCATAAATACAGTTAAATGGTATCAACCGCAATACCAATGCCAATACTTGGGCTGACACCATTACCGACACTGCCCATACAAACCCATAGTAATTCCATAAAACCTCTAACCGAAAGTAAAATAATATCTGGTTGGGATATGCCTATAAGACCCCGCAAAATTATCTTATAGTCTGAGCCTTAGAGCGTGTTCAATAAAATGTTAATCCGGTTCTAAAAGGTTGAGAAGTTCCTTCCCAAGTGAGAATTATTTTGAACAATATAGAATTTCTCTAATATCTAATTTTTGTCATAAAGATAATTGAATAAGCTTTCCATCGAAACCAAATTGGCCCAAATTCGATACTTGGACAAAGAGTTAGAGTCATTTTAGTGAGACAGTGTGCCATCTGGCACATTAGCGCATCGCAGAACCAGCCAAAATGGCAATTGTCAAAATCCAGTGAGCCTCCGCGATTATGGCACATTGTACCAAGGCTTAATTTTAGAGTTGTCAATTTCCAGTGTACCAACGTGATTCCACCGCGTCACGATGCCTTTCTAATTACAACCAAGGTGGCAACACAATTTTCACCGTGTCATGCCACCAACTAGTTTCCCAATTGTCCAGTTTCTAGTAAGCTGGCATGATTCCATCGCGTTGTGCTAGCATATAAAATTGGGATTTTTAGATTCCATTTTTTAAATTTTAAGGACCAATTGGTAATTTTCTAAAGCCCCAAACCAGTCTATATAAGGGATCTATACCCTAAATAACAAAAATACTTCTTTATTCATCAATTTTTCCCCAAATCAAAATATTTTCTCTCTTAAGAAATAAAGAACAAGACCTAGGGTTTCTAATCCAAGACCCAAGTCATCAAGATTCCTCCGTAAATCTTCTGAGAATCATATAACAAGGTATGCAGATGTTGATTTTTAGGTTCCTTCCACCCAAGAAGCTTAAGAATCCTTTTCTAAATTCAAAGATCTTATATTTATGAGTTTTCATGATTCATGTAAATTGAAACTGAAGTTCATGTTATTATTGAGTTTTAATTCATGTTTTATTTACAAAGTTTTAAGCTTTGATCCCAGTATATGATATTCATGTGATGTTCATGATAAACCCTCTTCAAGATACATGTTAGGTCAGGTGTTTATGTCAATTAAGTGTAGAAATTATGAATAACCAAAGCGTGCTTCCCATATGTTTGATAAAATAAATATGTGAAAGAATTAGAGCCATTATAGCATGTGGACTAGAAATCCCCAATTGTGTGTAAACCCATGCATACCGAGTGTTTGTTGAAAAGCCTTAGTGAATGAATTGTGATATGATAGCATGAAATTCCCCAATTGTGTGCTCTTCGATACATGCTAAGACTTTGATACATGCTGAGTGTTTGATGTAAGACCTTGTTGAATAGAGTATGAGCCAATAGCATGTCTCCCTATACTATCACATGTTTATGATTTCTAAATACTTGAAAATATATTTAAGTGATTATGATGGTGAATGAATGTCCATGGTCTTGATTATTCAAGAATGGTTATATTTTATATTTATGTTATCGAGTCTTGGGGGTATTTATAACTGACAAATAAGCTGCAGTCTAGAGCCCGTGTCAATTTTCTCGATAATCTCGGTTAAGCCACGATTCTCAGAACTTAGTGAGTTATAGAACTCTGTACTCTCAGACAGATATAAAAATTAAGAAATCTCAAAAATCTCAGTAATCTCAGTATCGCTACTATTCAAGCCTCAGTTCAATACTCAGCTCTGATCTAGTAATATTCAAGTGTTTAGTTCAGAACTCAGTATCATACAGTCAGATAACAAGATTCAGTAGAATTCTGTCAGATACAGAACTAAGTGAATTCAACGTAACTCAATCAGGTCATTCAAGAAATATGATTAGTAACAGATTCACCTCAGTTTAAGTTCAGATAAGAATCAGTTAACAGTCTTTTAGTTGGGAGTAGAAGCTAGCACCAAGCGAGTGCAGAGATAGCAGCTCCCCATTAGAGAGGCAAATTCGTTAGGAGCAATCCTTGAACTCCAGAATGCATAGCCAATGTAGTAGCAGGAGTCACCCATTAGAATAAGGCTTGACTATTATACTGCCTTAGGCTTGACTTCCTATGAGGGTCACCCGTTAGAGAGGCTTGACCAGAGTAGATGTCTGTACTCGTGACACGGTATTGACACCCTTCCAGCTGGGGTTATAGGTTAGACCCCACTAATTTAGATTTAAGGTATGTCGGTTAAGTGAGAACTCTTACAGTTACAGTTTCTGTATCAGTCTTCAGAGTAGAACTTAGAAATTAGGACTGTTAGATACAGTCACCTATCTCAGTAAGGAACTCAGATAGTTCCATTGATTCATGGACCACCCACTAGATAGGCATGGTCTCACATAAATATATTCAGTATCAATATTATCAAATCCTGAGATCACGGGTTAGATAGGCTTGATCTCAGTCTTAGATTTAGTTTAGTAATCTTATTATCAGATCCAGAGATCACATGTTAGATAGGCTTGATCTCAGTCTCAGATTCAATTGAGTAATCACATTATCAGATCTAGAGATCACCCGTTAGATAGGCTTAAACTCAGTCTCAAATTCAGTTGAGTATTCTCATTATCAGATTCAGAGATCCTCCTCTAGATAGGTTTGATCTCAGATAAAATCTCTTCTTGTCATTGATAGTAGATTCAAGGATTATCCGTTAGAGAGGTTTGATCTCTGATTCAGTCAACTGAGAGTAGTAAGTTCAGAGTGTAGTTATTAATGTGAGTAGATTCAGTTAATCAGCTCCAGTAACATCAATTTCTGAGATCAATCACTAGAGAGGATTGATCCTAACTCCTGTACTTGGTTATCAATATCAAGAGATTCAGTTGTTCAATATCTCAGTATTAGTAGAGAGTTTAGATGATAGTAAAGCGGTATCTGAGTTTTTGTATTTTGAGTCATGATGATTTTAGTTATGATTTGTGCATTTATGCATGTGTTATCATTTAGTACTCTCATGATTATTCAGTTAAGTAATTGTTCATGTATAAGCCCTTGAATTTAGCCTTACCTCATCTTCATACTCTGTACATTCCTGTACTGATGCATTTGTGCTATGGTGTTTTATTTTACACCATAGGTTCATAGGAACGAGATCCAGAGTACCCTTAGCAGCTCAGTCCCAGTCAGTAGTAGTAGACGTAGCAGTGAGTCCTCTTCAGTCGAGGATGATCCTTATTTTACTATCACATCAAATTTAGTTATTTTCAGTAGACGGATTTAGTTGGAGATATGTCTCATCAACTCTACTATTCAGATAGTTTAGAGGCTTTTTGGACAGATGCATTAGTGTTCAGTTTTTAGTTTTGAGTATTTTTAGATGTTTTGAACCTTATGTCTAGTTTCTGCATTTATTATCTATAATATGTAGTGCTCAGGTATGGATATTAGTAGAGGTTTATCTTGTGGTCCTTTAGGATCATGAGCACCGTGTGACATTCCAGTTCCAGAAAATTGGATCATTACAATGCCCCAACCATAGCAAAAACTGATGTCTATGAAATAACTAAAGTAGGTAAAAATATCCATGCCTTGAAATGGCACCTTTCAGAATAGGAGAGCTCATGACTTCAATCCAATCGAGATGATCCCAAATCTGATCACTAAGCCGAATGAGTAGAATGGCTAATTCCTACATCGCATGGGGATACAGTCGCCCGAAGATAGTTTAGTGGGTGAATGCTAGCATGCATTCAGGATAAGGATAAAATAATATGAACCTTTAAAACCAAGTTAACCAACCATATGCATTCGTAGCCATACCTATATATATATATATATATTTATATAACTATACTGGGAAAGGGAGATGGGTTTATGATGCCATTAAAACCATTAACTTGGGTGTATGTAGCTTAACAGTCCTAGAACCAACTATAGGCTATATGGGTCCAGTGTAACCTGATAAATGAACCCCGATGCCTGTAACCACATAATTTGGAGATACCATAGGAGTAGGGTATTCTCGAGTACCTTTCTATCCCCATGATACATCGGTGCAAGTCTGCTTAGGGGATTCCCATGTACCCCATAAGTATTATATATGGTTACCATGAACAATCCCCATATCAGCAAACATGAGCTTCCAGTGTCAGTCCATTGGACTCACACCTTCATGATTAGCTATCACACCCGCCATTATTACCCAATTAAAACTGTTACCACACAACTAAACCATCATTCCATTTACTATTAACCAAGGCTATGATTAGTGGTATCATCATACGGACTGTAGCTTATAAGTATTGTACTTAGCCAACCTTTTTATAGAATATGGGATTCCCATGTACCCATAGATTACATTATTAAGTTGACTTGGGGGAATCTCATGTACCCCACAAGTGATCATTATTATGTTTGCTTGGGGAATTACCTTGTACACCACAAGGCTTTCAATTAGACCAACCATAATCACCATGACCTTACCATTTAAGTATTCCAACCATTTACACCATTTAGGGTTCCATTACCTAGTTATATCATGCAATAGTTCAATGAATATCAAATAAGTTAACAAAAAACATTCTCTTTGGCATTTTATCAAACATGTTGGAGGCATAGTGTTTTCCAAGCCTAAACCATGTACCAGTTAACCATTCCTATGCAACCAATTATTCAAAACACCATAATAATATGAAATCTATAAGTAAAAGACATGGGAAAACAATAACCAACCATTATACTTAAAAACCCAAACATATAATTGAATACCCAAAACAAGATAACATTTATACCATGAAAACAATTCATAAAACATGCCTTTAGTTGGAACTAATAATTAGGGAGGAGTAATATGTCATAGATTAAGAAGATGATGGAAAGAAATCACCCTTGTAAGTCCCAATTTTCTCCTATTAATGAAACCCTAGCCTTCATTAACCTAAGAGACTGAGAGAATTTGAGAGAGTTTCTAAGTATTTAAGATTAGAATATTAGGTTAATTGATTTCCCAAAAGTGATATAAGTCGTGGATCGTAAGTGGTTAAGAGGGAAAATATGCAGATTACCTCTGACTTAAACTATATAAAATCCCCATAGAAAGGAATGACTACCCTCCTCAAACCATTCCCTAGGGTACTAGTGGTACCCTAACTCATACCTTAGGCCTCACCTTAGACCCATACTGACAAACATACGAGGCATTTAGGAATATTTTCTTTTTTTGTGATCTATTTTTTAGGCTATAGAGTCTAAGGTTTTAAAATCTCATTTAATTCCATTTTTTTGCATTTTAGATCATGTCTCTTTGAAGATCTGATACTCTGGAAACTGTCTGTCCCACCCGAGGACAATATGGATGGAACTCATTTTACTTATAAAGTATAAACTCGGTCTAGGGCCCTTGCTCCTCACTGCCCACGTAGAGTTTCACCGTCCCCTACCAGTCCTTCTCAGGCTTTTTGAGTTGATGATGTTCATGCCCTACTACCCTAAGAAGACATTTCCATTGCCAAATTCTGTTAATTTATTCATCTACTAACTTAGTTGGTGAATTGTCAGTCTTGTCAGCCTGATCGTATTGGTTTTGTTGCTCCATCTTCTAAGGTCAATAGAGTTGGCTAGTTTATAAAGTTGAGTCCTCTAATCTTAATAGGATCTAATGTTGAGGAGGATTTGTTTTTGATAGTGTTTATTGATAATATCTTGGTATATTCTAAGGGGGAGGATGATCGTGTCAATAACCTCCGAGTAGTGTTGCAAACTCTTAAAAATCAATGATTGTATGCCATGTTTATTAAGTGTGAGTTTTGGTTGAATTTTATGACCTTTCTGGGTCATGTTGTGTCCACTGTAGGGATCATGGTAGATCCACATAAAGTTAAAGTGGTTAGGAAATATCCTAAACCCATGGCTCTAATCGGCATTAGGAGATTTTTGGGTTTCGTCAGGTATTATAAGATATTTGTGGAAATTTTTTCATTTATTGTTGCTCTATTGAACAAGTTGAATAAGAAAAATGTAAAGTTCTTATAGTTCGATGCTTTTAAGAATAGTTTTAAGAAATTAAAGGACAAGTTGACTTCTGCTCCAGTTTTGACCCACCCTGAGGGTACAGAGGGTTTTGTTGTTTATTGTGATGTATCCTATGTGGGACTGTGTTGTGTGTTGATATAGCATGGTAAGGTTATGTACTATGATTCTAGGCAGTTGAAAGCTCATGAAAGAAATTATTCGACTAATAATTTAGAGTTGGCGGTTTTTGTGTTTGCTTTGAATATTTGGCGTTATTACTTGTGTGGGTTTCATGTTGATATCTAATCAGAACATAAAATCTTGCAATATGTGTTCACCCATAAGGAGTGGAATATCAGGAAAAGGAAATAGCTTGAACTACTCAAGGACTATGATATAAGTCTTCAACACCATCCTGGTAAGGCTAACGTAGTTGTTGATGCTTTTAGATGGTTGTCCATGGGTAAATTATCTTATATGCATGAGAAAAAGCAAGGATTGGTGAAGGACATTCATCGATTGGCTAATTTTGAAGTTCGTCTTTTGGATTCTGAGGATGGAAGTATGATTGTACAAAGATGGTAAAGTCATCTCTTGGTGCAGAGGTGAAAGAGAAGTAGGTTTTGAATTAAGGTTGTAGTGGATCAGTAGAAGGTCATGGCATTTGAGATAGGTAGAGATGGTATCTTAAGGCACCAAGGTAGATTATGTGTTCCTGATGTTGATGGACTATAGGAAAGAGTTTTTATAGAGGCTCACAAGTCAAGGTATACAGTTCATCCGGGCTCGATGAAGATGTATCATGACCTGAAGGAGATTTATTGGTGGAACAACATGAAGATATATGTGGATAACTTGGTGGCTAAGTGTATGGTGTGTCCGTAGGTCAAGGTTGAGTACTTGAGGCCTTATGTCAATCTCAAGAGGTTGATTTTCCCATATGGGGGTGGGAGATGATCAACATGACTTTATTACTGGTCTTCTGCGGTCTCGAAATTAGTATGATTTGATTTGGGTCATCATGTATAGGATGACTAAGTCTTCTCACTTTTTGCCTGTAAGGACTACTTACACTAGAGAGGACTATGCAGAGTGGTTTATTTAGGAGATTGTTAAACTGCACGGTGCTCTAATTTCCATATTTTAGGATTGAGGTATGTAGTTCTCTTTTCGCTTTTGGTGTTTATTTTAGTAAGGCTTGGGAACACAGGCAAAACTTAGCATAACATTCCATCCTTAGACAAATGGACAAGCAAAAAGGACCATAAAAAATTTGGAAGATATGCTATGGGCCTGTGTGATTGATTTTGGTGGTAATTGGGTGGATCATTTGCCTCTAGTCAAGTCCTCTTATAATAATAGACATCGCTAGAGTATTGGGATGGCTCTTATTGAGGCTATTCATAGTAGAAGGTGTAGATCTCTTATTAGATGGTTTGAGGTTGGTGAGACTAGGTTGTACAATTCAAACTTGGTTTACCAAGCCATAGAAAAGGTAAAGGTGATTCAGGATAGACTTGTGACTGCTTAGAGTCACCAAAATTCCTATGCGGATATGAGTCAAAGAGAGTTAGAGTTTGAGGTTGGTGATTGGGTGTTTTTAAAGGTATCCCCTATGAAGGGAGTGATGAGCTTTGGGAAGAAGGGGAAGCTCAGTCCTTGGTATTTAGGTCCATACTTGATTTTGAGAAGATTGGGTAATATTGCTTTTGAGTTGGATTTTCCTTCGAGTTTGGATTTCATTCATTCAGTCTTTCATGTTTTTAGGCTGAAGAAGTGTGTGGGTGATCCTTCTTTGGTTATGCCTATTGAGAGTGTTGGTATTTTAGATTTATTGTCTTGTGAGAAAGTCCCAAATTAGATTTTGGATAGAAAAGTATGTCGCTTGAGGATTAAGAATGTGTCTTCGATAAAATTTCTATGGAGGAATCAAAAGATAGAAGATGCTACTTGGGAAGCTGAAGAGGACATGATATCCATATATACGTTCTTGTTCCTTGGATTTGATAATCGTGCTTAAGGTATGTGTTTTCCTTATCATCTTTGTTTTTTGACTTTGTTAAAGGAAATTGTGATTATGTTTCAGTCTTTGAATTGTGCTAAAGGATGCCTTGACTTATCATTCGGGGACAAATGATCTTGGGGGGAGAATGTAATACCCTGTAATTTTGAGAACCGTATTTTCTAGCACTAGCGCCAAAATTTGATGTCGCCTAGATGACATCTTCCAAAAAGTATAAAGAGATTGTTGAATCAGATATAGAACCCAATAAGGTTGGGGTCGAAACCACAAGGAATAAGACAAAATTTGATCATATGTTTGTCTAGGTAAATTGGCAATTAAGAAAAAGAAGGGGGATTTTTGTGAAACAAAAGTGTATTAGAATAGTTTTTGTTTTTCAACTTTGTAATAATTATGAGATAAGCACAAGGATTGTGATCTCCATGATTTCATAACTCCACAGGTTACTTGTGCTAGCAAATAATCCCGATATGTTGCATGCAAAATCTAACAAGGTAGGTTCATCTAAACGTCTTCAGACCTTGATTAGAGGAATTTCACTCATCTCCTCCTAGACTAAGAGTGTTGCACTACAAACTCTTATTCCTGATCTCAAATTAACTATCCATTTTACGAATTTAGTTATTAGATAATGGTTGATAGCTTTAAATCTCTATTTTTATCTCTTTTCATCATCTATACCTCTCTCCCGAGCAAGTTTAGAATGCAAGTGAGTTATTAATATATGTATTCATTAGAAGAACAATTATACTAAAGGAGATACTAATATATGTAAGCACACCGGTCTAGATTTGCCTCGCACTTAACCTATTTTGTTAATTCATCATGGTTTCCCCAATCCTAGTTGTTGTGTTTATCTACTCATAACTGTAAGAACATAAGAATAAGTCATAGATGAAAGCATTGTCACAAACTTACAATGAGAATTAAACTCCAAAATCTCAACTTTAATTAAACCCTAGAAAGATGTTCATAAAATTCCAAGAATATATCCTTAGAACCTCATAAAATAATATTGTCAAATCAAAATACTATGTAATATGTAATAATAATCGTATAAAAGCATTTATAAATAAAACAAATCATATCCTAAGAAGAATAGGAAATCTGGGTCGATAGGGTCGGACGATAGGAAGGTATGATCGTGGTTACACTACTAGAAATTACCCCTATGGCGACGGTTCAAAACCACTGCAATAGGCTTAACAACTATCGTCATAACTTTAATGCATCGGTTAAGCAAGCGTCCTATATGTGAGTGTTGCAATAGAGCTATCATGATGGTTGATGCAATGGTTGGGAGAAACCGTCGTCATAGACCAACCTATAGCAACGGTTATTTTTTCTTCTATTTGGAAGTCTCCTTTCACCTATAGCAACGGTTCATAACTGTTGCAATAGTTTCTACTGCAACGATGTTAAACCTTTTCAATAGAAGCTATTGCAACGGTTTTATAATTCTATTGCAACGATTTTGTTGGATTTTTGCAACATTTTTGGACTACATATTACAACGGTTTTGTTGGCCTTTTGCAATGATTTTTGACTACCTAATGCAACAATTTCTAATACTATCGCAAAGATTTATTAATCTATTACAACTATGGTTGCCACATGTTGTAACTAATTCAAATATCAATTACAACAATTTATATAAAATAGTCACCTGTATTGTAAATTAGTAGTTACTTAAATAATAAATTATAATAAACAATTATATACACATCACAAAAGAAAAGAAAATCGCTCTAAGTTGATGAACATTCCTTGTGCGGAGTATGATAAGAAAATTGTCATTATCCAATTGTTTTGTCCGTATGGCTTCACGAAGGATAGTGGCTTCTGCATTTGCCGTATCAGGATCCACCAGTTCCTTATCATATCTATAGGACCTGACTTGACCGATTAGAATCTGCAAAATATCCATACAACACATCATTTTATTGAAGACACTAGAATCCAACTCAACATGGAGAAACGTTATCAATTATCACAAAGAGTGCTAATTTAACTTTAATGGATCCATTATAGTTAAATAAGACATTAGCAAGGTAAAGATGTCTTCGCTTCTCTGAATGCACCCCACTAGATCAATCTTCAGACACTGGGGATAGTGTCTTTAGCTAATACAGACGAAATTGGTTAAGAATATTGTATGCTTAGGATTGAAGATCCGACTAGAAGTGATAATATGTACCTTATGTACAAGCATAGGGACATTTTCTGCGATATCTTCCTCAAGTGAATGATTGAAAAGTCCACAATTTGTTTGTCTCACTGCGATCAGATAATTAGGAGATGATGCACAAGCTATCTCTACTATCACTTGTAATCGGGTGATGGTTTTCTTTCTTGACTTTAAGGCTTCAATTGCTAGTCGTACATTTCTTTCAAAAGGCTCGTATGTCCATAACATGACTTCTTTCTGTCACACATTTAAAACTAAAATTAGCACTTGGAAACTTGGGAATTACCATGCTCAAATAGAGACCAAAATTGCATTCTACTGCAGATATAGTAAATCTAATAGGCATTCTAGAAACATACCAGGCATCTCTACTATAACTTGTAATCTTACTTATGACCAAATACTTTGAAAAAGGAAAAATCTAGAAATTATAATTCCAGAAAAAAGAACTATTCTACTTTAGGAATAATGAAAGCATACATCAAGTTTTCATAACACTCCGGATTTAACCTCAAAATAATACTAGAAATAAGAATCAAAAGAAAAGAAAAACTAAACACGAAAAGTGACCTGTAGGGAGTAACTTCTAATGAGATAATGCCATCAAATTATGAGTCAATTAGCAAAGAGAACAAAATATCTAGGAAAGTAATAAAAAGGGATTTTACCCAGAAATCACTAGACAATTCAAAATAAATGTCATCGATAAAGGATTTGTTGTAAAGTTGGTGGTAGGTTTCACTTATCTTCTTCCTATGGCTTGTATTTCTATGGACCAACGCCGATATTACTGACTTCTCATTAGTTCCCAGTCCTACACATAACCACAAAAATAATCCCCATCTTTATATCAATGAACAAAAAAATATGAACAAAAAAATAATCCCTATCAAATCACTGAGGGAAAAGGCATCGTTTCCACCTTAAACTATACCCAAAAAGTCGAATCCACACCTAAACTATAATAGTTACCTATTACACACCTAAACTATAAAAAGGTGAAACTATTTCGCCCTACTAGGCTACCACCACTTGCATGAGGTGTAGTGTTTTACACGCGCTGCCACGTCAGCACCACGTCAGTAAAAAGTATCACTTTTTTATAGTTAAGGTGTGTAATAGGTCACTTATATAGTTTAGGTGTGGATTTGACTTTTTGACTATCATTTGGGGTGGAAACGATGCCTTTTACCTTAATGTTTTTATCCGTTTACTTGTGTTATTTAATAGGCTGGACGCGCCTAAAATAAGTGTAACACACGCGCCTTAGAATGGGGGTCACAGGGAGGTAATAATATCACTTTTATATTGTTAAGGTTTGTAATAAGTCACTTATATAATTTAGGTGTGGCTTAGACTTTTCTTGTATAGTATGGGGTGGAAATGATGCCTTTTCCCAATCACTGATTCTGATAGGCATGACAATGGGGCCATGGCTGTTTTTTCTCTTTCCAATCAAATTGCTACCAGTACTTTTTTTGCACATGAAACAAGTAGTAGCTAATATCTTTCTTCTTATCAGTATAGAAGCAAATTGCAATTAGTAGATCAGATTTGCTTTGATCAAATAGTATAACAAAACAAGTCCCCTGCTACCAAGGATGTGTCTGTGGGAAGGAGGATGTCCTAAGTTTTGCAAAGGAAGGTTCAGATGCAGCTCAAAGGTCAAAGGTAATCAGTACTTTTGGAGCAAAGTATAATTTTAAGTGTAAAATATCAAAAAAAATTACTAAATGACTAAGGTAATTAACCAACTAGTTTGGTGAAGAAGAAAGTTCATTGCACCGTAATTCGTCCTTCAATTTTACATAAGAACCGTCGTTAAATCAAGATACTCTTTGCCAAATTTCCAATTTTGAGGAATCCACACACATTGCACAACAGCTGACACAGATATCTTAAGACAAATGAAAGATACTATATAAATTAGATCAACTGGATGTCAGACTTCTAGAGTTTGTGAACAATACATCACCCAAGAACATATTGTTCTTTAGACTGTGGCTACCACATTTATGCACAGAGAAAGTTATTCTTTGCGGCCCAGTAATACCTCAAAAGTATTCAGTAACTCTGTAATACCTCACTGCCCATATTTATGTTCATCTAGGAATTATATTTGTGATGCTAAAGCCATGGCTGCCACACGAGCAGATTATTCGGTAAATACTTACAGTTCCAAGAATCAGGAGACTTTTGTTTATGTATGATCCCTCTTTTCTTCGTAACCTAGTAGTTTCAATTTTAGAGCTCTCAGATCCAGCTAGATCAATTAAGTTCTATGGGACAAAACAAATTAGTATTAGATGTAAATGTGTAATGAAAGGAACAACAATCAGACTTGACTAGTAAATAACAATCACCTATTATAGTAGTAAGAACTTAAACTACACGGAGTAGGAGTTTCTATATACTACATCTTTTTGGAACTCTATAACATAGCACCACTACCACCTTCATCTACTTGGGACCAATATCCTTGATACCATAGATCTGCTCATCCCCCATGGTGGACATCACAGACAAAACCAGGTCCTTCCCCTCAGCAAAACCATCTTTGACCTGTGCTCATTAGTTAGAAAATAGTGTTAAGAGTGAGAAATACACAAATTTATGGTACAAATACTAATCTTTAATTTAAAGGAATTATCTTCCCAGAAATAAAAAAAATAAACCAAGCAGATGTTTTTTTATCCTGGAATAAAAAAGCTAATGCCTTATACAATCTAAATCTACAGTTAGTACAAATAAATGGCCCTCATTAGGGAATGTTACTCCTTCCATTCATGATGGCATATGTCCAAGTATCATTTCACTTTTACTTTATGAGTTCACGAACATAAAAGAGGTAACAAAGTAACACTAGTGTCTAAATATAATCCCGTGCTGATACTTACCTGAACCAGAAGAGTATCAACAGTTGGGAGCCTCAACTCATCCTTGGTGTTACCATTTTTAGTCAAACGACTCACCTAAGATAATATTATAAGTGAGATAGCCTTTAACAAGGAGATCCAAAATCCAAGTAACAAATTGAGTAAAGAAAATATGTACAAACCCATACTCAAATATATCAATAAGCTGATAGTCAGTTCTATTCACATGAGGAACCTGTAACGTAAAACGGAGAACATAGTAGTAAGTAATTATTAAGTAATTAAACATGACGAAAGCAGCAGTAGAAAATTGTATAACCAGCCAGATTCAATTACTTACATCACAATTGTGAGAAGAGGGAACAATATCCTCAAGGTTCTTTCCAGTGAAGATGTCTATCACCATAAAGTGGAAACTTCAACCACCTTCAACAATAAAGCAGTCCTATCAGGACTCATAAATCTGAATCTACCCAAGAATATACAACATAGCTAACAATGAAAAAAAAGGAAGCCTATAAAACCATGATTCCAAAGCTTTAGAGTAGATCGAATCTCCAAAACTTAAATCACTAGAACCAGCGTCAGATCCAAAATTTTCACAAAGGAGGTTAAAAATAAAGTGAACACACGAACAAGTCAAAGTAGGTTCAATATCTATTATATATACATCACCTACCTGGATCTGCCCCGACTGAGTTTTGTTGTGACCCATATTTCTCGGACTCTTCCAAAATGTCAACCGGTGCGTGTCAAATTCTCCAAAAGTAATGTATTTTTGGAGAATCTGACACGAGAACACATCGAAAGTGAAGATTCCATACAACTTAGGTTATGACAGGGAATTTTATTTTAATAACTAAGAAATACTCAAGGTCTACTGGTGCACTGTTTGAGACATTCCAACCTCAGGGATAACAAGGCACAGATTAGAGTCAAATATATACATCTTGTTAAACCTAGAACCTTATTCAGTGAGTATATAATAAGTGTGATTTTATTATGTATTCTTCTTAAAATGGTGTAAACAACGGGTTTGGTGGAGTTTGGGGAGGGTAAAGTGTACACAAACCTTACCTCTACCTCAGAGATAGAGAGGTTGTTTTCGATAGATCCTTACCTCAAGAAGACATTCCAAAGCAGTCCTAAGACTGACATATGATTGAATACATATTATAATCAAAGTATGCAGTTAACAAAATAAACTTATCAACCCCAGATAAATTTTTACTTAAACATAGTGATTGACCAATTTTACCAAGAATGTACATAACGTATACAATTTTTAGTAGTGAAATGAACACAAAAATGGAAAATAATGAAACCCCAACAATTTTCAATAGTGAAATAAACACGAAAATGAAAAACAATGAAACCCCATAAACACAAATAGAGTAGCTTAACGGGAGAGGCATATAAACTAACCAAGTGAAGTAGAGGTGTAAAGGACACGACCAACAAAGAAAATCAAAGGAGCAAGGAATGAATAGAATATGAGAACTTACGGGCTTTGATTTCTTTAGTCCCTAATTTTCAATGTCACCCCCAAATTTCAATTTTCCCTCGAGACGATTGTCGATTGTATGAGAAATGGGTTGTCTGAGACACTTTTATGACAATTTTACCCCCAAATTTCAAAAGTAACATTTTCTAAAACCAAACAGTACTAAAAGGCAACCAAATCCCACTTCCAAAAAGCAAATGTTGGGATTCTCAACTCATAAAATCCTATAAGACATAAGAAAACTATAAATTCAACAAACTTTTCAAGAATCAACCAATTTTCAACACACTCCATAGGATGATTTTCAACAATCAAGAATCTTTGATACTGTAAATTCAACTAATAATTCAAGAACTAACCAAACAAGGCATAAAGGGTAACAAAATCCCACTTTTAAGAAGCAAAAAAATTGGAAACCCCACATCATAAAATTCTATAAAAAGTAAGCAAATACATAGATCCAACAGAATTGAAAACAAGAATTGAGTAGGAAAAAGTGAAAGGTACATTCTTGAAAAAACAAAGTAGCAAAGAGTGAATAGTACCTTTTATCTATGGGGGGGGTTGAGTGTTGATTGGTGGCAAAATTTGTGTTTTTGGTACAAATCAATTACGACTCAAGAATTCAAAATGCAATAGATTGATACATTTGAGAAAAAATGGCTAAATGAATGGAGAGAAACTATATCGGCGCTAGCTTTCCTGTGTTCATTAAGGTTTATCGCTCGAAAATGTGCTATCCTAAGTTGGTAATCTACACATAAGCAATAGATCGATGAAATATGAAAAGAGGTCTTTTACAAGCAATAGAAAGAGAAAGAAATAGTTTTTGATACTTTTATGAGAAAGAAACGAAGAGAGAAAAATGTTTTTTTTTGGCAGTATTATGTGAAAATTATGGAAGGAATTAAAAATAAGTGATGCAATACATGATTTTTTCGCATTAAGTGTTTTCATAGATGCTTCTATGGTGGCGGTTTTAAAAAGCATTGCTATATATACATCTATTGCAATATTTTATTTTCAATAGCAATGGTTATAGTGCTAATAGAACTATTATCTTTTACAACGGTTAAAAGTGTTGCATTAGAATATCTATAGCAATGAATTTGCAATTGTCGCCAAAAAGTCTGTTGCCATAGACCCTATTTTTGGTAGTGTTAGATACATGATCATCCTTTGGTGCTCGTGATTTGGCTCAAGAATTTCTCAATTTTGGATCTTCAATGGTACGATGCTCAGTCTAGATCCATGATATCAATATATGATCGTATGATGTTGTCGTCTGATCACCTTTAGCTTAAACTTCTGCAACCTTGTTATCTTATCCTTCAACCTATGATCTCATGGTACGATCATAATTTCAATGTATATTCATGACTTGTTCTTATTTGATAATCTCCTATTTAGGTTTTACGACCTTGTTCTCACTTTTTCTTACCATGATATTAGGGTACGGCTGTGACTTTATAGTATGATCATTCTTACCTTATAATCATACTAAATCCCCATCATATCCACAAAAATGCGCCTTTATACTTATAAATATTTCTTGTTTTAAGCATCTTAAGTGTCTTAAGTTCATCACACATCATCCATATCCAATTTAAGCACAATATTATTAGGATTCCTTCCAATATCAATAACAAATTCTTGCGTTAACAACGTATATTTAATAATACTTCTTCTTTTTACAAATCCTAATTGGTTATGAGAAATCTGCTTGGGAATTTTTTTTTTCTAGACTATCATGAATAATTCTTGATAGAATCTTATTCACAAAATTACTTAAGCTAATAGGTCTCAAATCTGAAAAAGATTGAACATTATCTTTCTTAGGGATGAGAGTTAGATTAGTATGAGTAATTGACTTTAGGAAAGTGTCACCTATAAAAAAAGTCTAGCACCATTCTATAAATGTCATATTCTACCAGTTTACAACATGTTTGATAAAACAGACTAGATAGTATATCTAGACCACATGCACTATCCCTATTTGAACTAAAAACAACCTCTTCAGCTCTGCTACCTTTGAAATGACCTTTAATTTTGCATTATCATTATTTGTATTTGTAGTGATATGACTTAATAGATAAAAAACATCACCTTTCCATTCTTAAGTGAATTGCCTTTGGTAGAACTTAGTATCTTCATCAGCAATCAGTCTATCATCTTAAATCCAGCACCCCTGATCATTAAAATTCTGCTAATCTTTATCTTATTTCTTCTTACTTTAACCATACTGTGGAAAAATCTAGTGTTACCATCCCCACTCTTAAACCACCCATGCCCAGCCTTTCGTTGCCAATAACTTTCTTTCATGTGAGGATATTTGATCTACTCTTCTTTAGCCTTTTACATCACTTCCATATTCTGTTGAGTAGGGAATTCTTCAAATAATTTCTCTTTGAGTTTTTCAATACCTTTCATATCACCAGTTGTCAAAAAATGTCTCCACATTTAGCCTCGCTCCTTACAAAGAATACCTTTTTCAAGTGTATGATCTTTCTTTTAAAAACCAAAAAGGGGTTTATAGTAACTTTTGAATCCCAATTAAACTTCACTACCTATTTAACACTCTCATGCTTGGTCCAAAATTGTAGAAATTTAAAAGATCTTTTAACATTGTGAATATTGTTACCACAACTCAAAAGCAGGTGAGCATGATCCGATCCATCGTAAGTTCTCCACATCAAATTGAGCAAAAAGATTTATAAATTCTCCATTAGATTAGATTCTATCTAATCTTTGAAATATACAATTATCACCTGCTCTTCCATTCCACCGAGTAAATAGACTTCCCTTGTGTTGAATTTGAAATAAATCTTATGATTCTATACAAGTGTGAAAATCTTCTACTTATCAGTAGCCACCGGGAGACCACCAATTTTCTCTGATATATTTTAAATAACATTAAAGTTGAAACACTCTGAACATTGGCCCTTGCAAAATTTCTTGAGTTATGAACCTTCTAATCATCATACGACTCACACCATGACTCATATAGTATAGTTACGGGTCTAGAGACCCTAGTCATATGTTGGTTAGTGTGATATTGGCCATGTTCTATTCTAGATATGATAAGACTCCATACAAGTCATATGTTCAAGTAATAAGAGGTAGGTTCCAAATCGTATATTTTCCAGTGTCTAGCCTTTGATGATCTGCCTAGGGTACGACTTAATGATACTAGTCGTATGGTGATGATACGAGTTAGTAAAGGTGTTCGTATATTGGAAAAAATATTGTGTCCAACTTTCTGATCAAGTGATGAGTTAAGGATACCACTCATTGTATGTGGTTACGAGTGGAAGGGTCCAATCATACTCACCTATGTTTTTTCTTACATCTTTTAGACTGAGGGTATTTTGCATATTTTCCACCCCCAAGCCCTTAGGATCCCATGTCTTATAATTTTTATTTGGCTTTTATTTTACACTTTATAAGATTGAAACTATCACAACTCCATGCTACCCCCTAGTCGCGACAATGGTGCTTACGGTTACAAGTGACCATAAGCTAACCCATGAGCTGATACCTGCTGTGAGCACTGAATAATAGACTGATAATAAAAAACATATGCAAAAATAACTGATAAAATCCATAAGGTTTTAAATATTGACAATATAATGTAAAATTAGATACTGAAATACGTATCAAAACATGTCTAAAACATCTGATAAAACAAATTGAATACCTAACTAATTGACTCCACGTCTGAAAGCCTCTAAACTGACTAAAAAGAGTTGATGGGACAGGCCTCAACTAACTCCAAACTGTCTAACTGAAATAAAATACGAAAAGATTGAATTAACACAACAGGTACTCAAAATATGAGGACTCAACACAACTGTTGTTGCTGATAAGATGAACTGTCTAAGCGCGGTCAGGAAACTAAGTGTCCGAACCTATGACATAAGCTATCATAGGGCGAAAAAAGTATGCAGTCAATACTTTCAATGTACTGGTATATGGGATGAGGTTAGGCTGAAATACATGGGTTAACCATACATAAAATCATGACTAACTGAATAGTATGAGATAACTGAGTAAGCATGCATGAAAACTAAAATACTAAAAGTGCAAGACCAAACATATACTATTTCTAAAATAATCTGTAAAACTAAAATACTAAAATCTGAAAGCTGATTAACTGATAATCTGTATTCCAATGTCAAGAAAAAATGAATTAAATTTGTACTGAATACTGAACTAAGAATGTGAGAGGTATCATCTAACTGACATGCCCTAATCTGAGCTAATCGAGGTCTAAATTGTGACCCCAGTTGGAAGGGTATTAGTACCATGCCTCAGGTACTAACAAAGGCTGTATGGATCCACTAAATTGGTGCCTTGAAGAACTAGGGTGTCAAGCCTAAACTAGCGGTTGACCCCTGGGAGGAAGTCAAGCCTAAACTAATGGGTGACTCCTCATAGTAAGTCAAGCCTAAATTGATGGGTGACTCCTCATTTACCACGCTGGCTGCATAGTTCTGAAATATAAGGACTATTACTAATGACTACATCTAACTGATGGGGAAGCCACCATCCTGCATTCACTCAGCGCTAAATCCTACTCCCAACTAAACTGACACTAATTACTGGACTGAACTAAGTTTAACTGAACAAACAACTGATCTTCATAACTAACTGAATAATAATGCTCATGGTTTATCTGAAACAGTTCTGAAATTACCAAAACTATGTAAACATCTAAGTTTTGTGTATTCATAACCCCCAACACTGAATGGAATTATCAATAAGGATATCTAAAGCTTTAAAACTATAATAAAGGATCATTGTTCAAAATCCAAGTCATTTAGACATTTCATCAAACACAAATGGGTTCATGATCTTAAATATGAGAAAGGGTAAAGCATGTGAAAATACCATAGTTACAACACAAAACCATGAATTTGGGGATTTAACATAGAAACTTCATGCTTCAAATGTGTAAGAGCTACTTTCAACAAAAAAAACACTTGTAAACATCATGTATATTCTAAATTCATAAAAACTTCATGGATATAACTCATTATAAACATGTAAATTCATGATTTAAATCATAAAAATAGGTTCTTGGACTCCATGGGTAAAAAGAGCCCGTGGATGAACATCACACATACCTTAAACCCTTAAGCTTGAAAGGGAAATATAATCTTGTAAGCTTTCTTAAAAGTTCTTGGATTGGGAAACTTGAATCCTTAATTTTCTTGAAGAGAAAAGGATGAATTTGATAAACTAAGGAAATAGGTAGGGTTTATTTTACAGAGAAATTGGGGAAATTGAACATATAATGCCCTAAAAGAAGATTTAAGTCATGTTTTTACGAACTGGGCTGAGGGGAAAAGACACAACTGCCCCTCAAGAATTTAAATTCCCAATTGGAATGTTGATTAATAGCATACCACGACATGGCAAGGGCCTCATCATCATAAGTTGTGCGACATGATGTAATCATATTGAACTGCTGGAATCGAAATCCAAACACAACCCAATCCTCATCCAAAAAATCGAAAACTTTCCCAAGACATGCCCCGTATACCCCTGAACACAAATTAACTCAAAAACCTACTTCTCAGGGTCGAGAAAGTCACTTTAAAAATCCTCAAAGTTAAGAGGACAAAAATAAGACTAAGTCCCCAATACTTGGTGAAATTTTTAGGTTCCAAGCCTCTTATGCAAGCACTATAAGCTGAACTGAGCAAACAAAAGTATCAGGTATTACAATATCTCCCCCTTGGGAACATTCATCCTCGAATAAGACTAATTAAGCTAAGAATATTGAGGAACTGAGATTACATACTAAACATGTATAACTGACGACAAGATTACATGACTAAGCCTAAAACATGATATCTGACTAAACTAAATTCGTGAATGCATGCAAAGACATAAAAATAATTATATAGCTGGGATTAAGAATGGAAAATTGTAAATCTAAGAAAAATTCTTACCTTAAGCTGAGTCTGAATTTGCGGAGAAAAAATGAGGGTACTTGGTACACATATCCGCTTCTTCTTGCTTACTCAATGGACTTATTCTGCCAAAGAACTTTGACCAAGAGAATTTCTTTGTTCTTTAGTCTACGAATATGACGATAAAGGATTTCAACTGGGATTTCTTCATAAGAAAGGCTATCCTAAACATCAGTGCTTTCTAGAAAAACTACAACAGTTGGGTCACCAATACACTTCTTTAACAAAGACATACGGAACACTATATGCCAAAATTGATTGATTGGGTTAGTTAGGATTTTGGTTTTGCTTGCTAATTTTACCTTTCTACTATTTTTAGGGCACATGTCAGTGTATGCCCCATACTTAGATTGAAGGAAATCCCCTAATTCCATTTGATCCTAAACTTGAGAGAACTTTAAGACAAAGTCAAATAATTAAGAGCAAAGGAGTTTATGATGAAGGATCCCTACTCAAAGGGTTTCTGCGATACCCCGATCATTCCTTAAGCCTAAATTTGTCTCCCGAGTGAATATAGGTGACTTAAAAACTGATTGATGTTCAAACCATATTATATTTCCCTAATTTCTACTTTTTGTCATGTGGAGAATTGAATAAGCTTTCCATAGATACCAAATTTACCCAAATCTGACACTCGAGTGAGGAGTTAGAACCATTTTAGTGAGACAGTGCGCCAACTGACACTTCAGTGCATCGCGGAGCTAGCCAAAATGGCAATTTTCATTTCCTAGTGTGCCTTCACGATTTCACTGTGTCACGCCAAGGATCAATTTTAGGGTTGTCAAATTCCAGTGCACCAACGCGATTCTGCCGCGTCGCGGTGCCCTTCCAGGTCACGAATAAGGTGGCAAAAATTACTTCACCGCATCGCGCCACTGTACAATTTCCCAATTTTTAAAATCCAGTGAAGGTCCTCAATTGTGGTGCGCCGCGCTAGGACAAAAAATCAGGCTCCATTTCTAGAATTTGCTCAAGGGTATTTTGGGCTTTCCACCCATCCTTACCTACTATATATATACAAATAGAGGAGAAAACCCTCATTTTCCTCTTCCATTCGATCCAGAAAAGAAGAGGCTAGGGTTTCTCTCTTCCATTTCCAAATCCAAATCTTCTCTAAGAAATTTACAAAATCTTCCATATATTTCACCGAGTTGTTTAAGAATAGAGTTCTCCGAGTCAAAGGCATCAAGAAATTTAGCTCAAGGATTTGAGAAAGAAGTTTATATCAAGTTTCTTCATCTCCAAAATCATAATCAAGGTATGTGGGGCTTGAACAAGAATATCCTTTCATTCTTGTGCCCAAAGAATTGATTTTTACTATTGGAATTTCATGATTTTGCAAGCAGTTTTATATCCAAATTACTTTATCATTGATTTATGAGAATCGAGCTATTCAAGATTTATAAACATGACTATTTCATTTTTTTATTTCTTAAATTGATAATTTATGCCATGAATTGTACATTGCTACTATGAATTGATGATTTCTAAGTGATAAATGATAAGTCATGATTTTAAGATTTTCCATGAGAAGTTGATTATTGAATATATATATATTGATATTGAGCTTGATATTCAAGAATGAGTCCTATGATATTTCCTTGAAGCTTTTGATATTTGAAACGATTTGATAAGCAAGCGTACTTGATGTTGAGAAAGATTTTTTTGATTTTGAGTCGAGTTAGGAATCCACAGTTGTATATGATTTACAGATGAGATATATTTATGTTTTGGTATTTATGATAGACCCATGAGTTGATATTGATTAAGGTGGATTTCCTAACGCGTTCTAAGCTGAGTCTGGGAGGAGTATTTAGCACCGAGCGGGAAATGTGGTATTTCCCCGAAACTACGTGCCACCGTAGGATTGATATTGATAATTGTGGGCCAGAGGCCGAGTATGATCTTATGATCATGAAGTTTAGGTTGTACTCCCTGGTGAGAGTACAACGCTCCTGCCAATGTGGGGTTCTCTCCTTAGGAGGGCAAAGCGTTGGACGCCATACAGCTTACATAGTTTATGTCAGTTATAAGAAACTCCCAAGTGCATAATAGTCTAAGTTTCTTGAGTTACCAAATCACTCTAAGTCATAAGTCAAAGAGTTTGAGTTGAGTCCAATGATTTATGAGATTTATGAAGCATGTGTTATTATTGATGATTTATGGAAATTATGTTTCCGGAAATTCAAGCGAAGAAAGTCATTATTGTCAGAATGCATGGTTTTATATAACATTTATGATATTATTTAAAAATGTTGCATACATACCCACATACTCAGTACATTCCCAAGTACTGACTCCCATACTCTTCCGTGTTGTATATTTCCTCGTGAGGTTTAGGTGCTCAGTCTCAGCAGCGATAGTGATCTTTAAGTACCTTTATCTACATTTCTGCAGTTGGTGAGTCCTTATAGTTCGAGGACCTGTATCTCTAATTTTGTCTTGTCAATAGGTGGTTATTGCTTTTCAGATCAGTACGAGTTAGTTGGGGGATATGTCCCAATGGCTCCTCATTCTTATGTAGTAGAGGCTTTGTCAGATTAGAGTACTAGTATGTGTAGAACTTTAGTATTTTGATTGTACAGGATAGTATCTCTTCATATTCTAGTGTGTTCATGGCATGATTATTCTTTCTTACTCTAGCTTGATTTTAATCGCAGTGAGTTCTGCAAGTGAGGACAGGCTTAGAGGGTTAGCTTGAGGCCACGTGTGGCCTTAAGCACCATGTGACGTCTCGGGATAGGTTCTTGGGTTGTTACAGGTTCATGATGACCCAACAACTGTAAATCAACCACTTTAGCGTGATGTTTAGAAAACTGCAGAATAGGTCACTACTTGATTAATGCTGAAAAAAATGCCACTCAAGTAGTTGCCTGATGAGCAACAAAAGAAGAAAGGGCTAGAAAAAGAGAGGTAAATCGTCTAGCTACACTTGATGCGAAAGACATATTGAGATAAAATAGGGGACAACAACCCATTCAATAATATTTGAATATTTATGATAATCCAAAGAAAGATTTAGGGTATGTAGTGTCGACTGAGATAGGTGAAATCAGTCAACCAGAATTGCCTCATGGTACTAAGTTCAATAACACAAGTGTGATGATCCTACTACTGAACCTAAAGGGAGTGTTGACTGACCTCTCTACTGATGATGCAAATATGCAAATTATGAAATTCGTGGAGATCTGCACCTCATATAATCTACCTATGTCAATGGCCCAATTTCTCAGGTCATGATGGCACCTATTATAACCCACCAATAGATAAGCCAACCCGTAGTCTGGAACTACTAGTAACAAACTACCAAGAGAGCAGAAGGGAGAATGTGAAATAAATATAATAAAAAACTAGTATATATATGAGAGTCCCAAAACCTACTGGAATCTATGAAAAAGCTTCTAATATAATAAGACTACTACAATATGAAGTACTAAATAAATATACTGATACAACCCAACTTTGAATACAACATAGAGATTAGCCTAGTATATAAGAGGGAGAATAGTAATACTCTGAACGCAAGAAGTTCACCCTATGTCTCTGAACCATAGTTGCTCCACACGACATACTCAATAATAGAGAGATCCCGTACTATGATCTGAAGGCTACAGAATTTTAGTATAAGTACTAAACATGTGATATTTCGTAGGCAACTACCAACTAAGCTCTAGAGATAATGCAAATATAAATAACATGTAGCAGGAATTTAAACTACACCCAAATATCTAAGAAATTAACATAGTAAAGCTAGGGAGATAATAGGGATAAACTATCCTATTCTAACAACATTCCAGACCTAGGCACTACACCATATATTGTTGGCCAATATACAAAGAAGGAACAAAAAAGGATATATAGTAGTATACAAGGCCAAAGAATAGACTTACAACATGAATAAAAGAGGGAAGAGAAGGATATATGGTAATATAATAGCTACATATAGATAGATATATATGTATCTATATCTATCTATCTATATATATAGGATTTCCAATACTCATCATTATCATCAACCTAATTCATCTATTACCGGATATATATATATATATATATATATAAATTCACGTACTTAAATCATAAAAAGAGTTTAAGTCCGTATATTCATTAACCGTGGTAACGTTGGGACAAAATCATCATGAAAATGTAAAAGGTCATTGTGGACTGGAATCTATCTCTGTCAAATCTCTAAAACATCATATTTAGTCTCAAAGGCTCATAAATCATTCATTTAAAGTGGTATGATTCCCATTATGAATGAGTCTATTTGCAAAAGGTGTAATAAACCCCTTTGTAGGAAAAATAGTAGTAAAATCATATTTTTATTTTGAATCGTACCGTTAGTGAGAATGGATGTATTGGGTCTATGCATGCAGTGACCAGTATCCAAAAAATATAATTATAAGCATAGAAATATCTATAGACTACGGCCACATCTTTTACAATAATAAACCACTTACTAGAATCCAACTAATACCATAATCACGACCTTGGGCCCAATAATGCACACCCGACATAATCATACCATCATTCGAAAAACCATCATAATCCACCATGTAAAGTAGAAAACCTTATACTAAAAATTTATTAGCCTCAAATATGTCTAAAATATCAGCAACCTAGGGTAATAGGATCCTGGAAAGTATTTAATCTTAAGAGTCAATCACCCTTCTAATACTTGAACTCATAATTTAGGCTAAGTCATGGTGTTCTACCTACAATCACATCCTAACATCCCTATCTAACATGAAACATATATAATACACTATTGCATGAATAAGAGTAGACAAAAGTCTACCTCGATACCAAACTGGAAATCCTTAAATAGACCACAAATCATTCGATTTTGCTGTACAATCCCAAAATGTCACCATGCTATCAAAATAAAAATCTACACACTGTCAGGAGTAAATCAAAACCCATATTTCTATATTAATGGTCGGGTCAAAATTTGAGTCAAGAATGAGCTTGTGAGGCTCGCAATATAATCTAAAATTGAACCCATCACAAGGTCCTTCAAAGGACAAGGAATGTGTGCTGAAAAGTTGAGCACAAATGAAAAGCAATTCAAATCTAAAATTAGCCTTTAAAGTTTAGAATCATTAGGACTTAAATCTAAGAATTTACCATGGAATAGGTTGGAAATAGACGGGAAAATTAATGGTAAATGACCAAGGAGTGTTAGGCTAGCTTACCTTATCTTCAATAGATGATTTTTCACCTTTTTCTCTCTTTGAATTGTCAAATTGATATGAAAATGATGGAAAATTAGGTGGAGAAAATGGCAATAAAAGGGCCCCATGTGTTATTACAGTGGACACCTGGGCGCTACAGTGCCTACCACTACAGTGGCATCTCAACCGCTTTAGCAGTTTGGTAGTATTTGTGGCTACCGCTAAAGTAGCCCAAATGGGGCTAAAATAGTGCCCGCATTAGCATTCATTGACCACACAAGCAAACCCCTACCATTAGGCCAGGGCTGCTAAAGCGACCCATGGGCGATTAAGAAGCCCAATAAGTGCTTAAGCGGACCTATTAGGTGTAAGGCACCAAATTTTTACTAAGTCCAAAATGGACTTTGATCGAGTACTCGAGATTCATTGGAAACCCCGTGGGTGCAATAAACTATGCTACTATACTAATTTGGCATTCTATATTCAATAGAACCATCAAAACTTTCATCCAATATTGTTTTGACTAAATATAAGGCCCACACCTTTAGTTTTATTTTTTTACATATTCTTCAAATAGCCCAAAATAAGTTTGAAAGCCTCGAGACCTGAACCAAGGGTCCCATAGCCTAAAATCAATGTTTTAGAGTTGATGGCTCTATTATAATTCTCATATGAGGTCATCTACTAAAGGTTTTGGTCTGACACCAAATTCTAAATAGCAAAATCTCTAAAATAAACCAAAATAAACTATCTGATAGTCAAACCAACAGTTCTGGCAAGTAATAAATAACCTGAAGTCATTGTGGAAAGGCTCAAAATACAGAAATGCCTATAAAATGAGGAAATAACATGGAGGGTGATTACAACCTAGAGTGAGTCAAAAGGCTATCCAAATATGATTATTTTTAGTCTCTCTTACATGAGAAGCTACCCTATGGTTAAAGGAGTTTCCCCAAAGATCTATTACTACTTGGAATGAGTTTCAGACTCAATTCTTGGACCAATTTTTCCTTTCATCCAAAATGTTGTAATTAAAAAATAAAATATATAACTTCTGGTAATTGTATTTAGAATAACTATACCATGATTGATGTTCAAGAAAAATCTACAGAATGTGCCAAATCACAAGATTACTGGAAGAAACTTATTAGAGATTTTTTATAAAGTCTTGACTTCTAACACTAAGTTTGTAGCGAACACCATCACTGGTGGGGCCTTCATAAGTCTACAATGGGAATATGTTTTTGAGATATTGGATCAAATTACTAAAATTAATTATGGGTGGCATACTTGGGAGACAGATAGGTCAGATAGTACTCACAAAATCTGGCTGGAGATAAATTATATACCCAGTGTTAAGCACCAATGAAGATTTAAGCCACCCATGCAAGAGGTTGTGAAGAATGATTTCATTAATTGGTTTGATGCATGAGTGGCTTATCCTATCGTTGATAGAAAAAGAGTGATCCCAATTCATTGTCTGCCAAAAAAGTGTAGAATCATTATGGCTTCTAATAAGAAGAATGAACTAATTCCTATGAGACCAATCATTGGATGGTGTTTTCTTGGATTATAGGAAGTTAAACTCATAGACCAAGAAGGCTCACTTTTTAGTTCCCTTTATAAATTAGATGTTAGACTGACTCACGGTAAGGGATGGTATTATTTTCTCGATGATTATTCAAGGTAAAAGCAAATTTCAATTTCCCCTGTAGACCAAGAGAAGACCATTTTCACTTGTCTATATAGGATGTTTGCTTTTAAAAAATATTGTTTGTCCTATGACATGCTCCCGCCACTTTCTAACATTTTATGACATCCATTTTATCTAGCATAATGAAAGACACTATTAAGGTTTTTATTGATGACTTTTCAGTTATGGGTGACTTATTTGATGAATTCATGGTATACCTTGCCAATATTTTGAGGAGATGTGAGGAACGTAACTTAGTGCTAAATTGGGAAAGGTGCCATTTTATTATTAAAGAAAGAATAGTGCTTGCGCACAAAATTTCTAAGAAGGGGATTGAAGTCACAAAGGTGATGAATGAGGTAATTGAAAAGTTTTCCCCACCAATATTTATGAAATTCATTCGTTGTTTCTTGGGACATGCAGATCTCTATAGACAATTCATTAAGAACTTCCCTAAAATTATAAATCCATTGTGTGAATTGTTGGAGAAAGTTGTGAAGTTTGTGTTTGATGAGGCATGTCTAAAGGCATTCAAATGTTTAAAGGAGAAGTTGATTTCAGGCGTAATCATTATTTCTCCAAATTGTGCTTACCATTTAAGGTAAAGTGGATACTAGTGGTATGGCACTAGGAGTATTCTTGGGCCAAAGGAGAAAGAAGATACTACATTGATCTACTATGCAATCAAAGCGCCTAATCTCGCTCAGAATAATTATACTATGACTAAATAGGAGTTGCTTGTTGTTGTGTTTGCATCTGAGAAATTTCATTCTTACTTGATTGGCACAAAAGTCATTGTGCATACTGACCATGAAGCTCTTAGACATCTTATAGAAAAAAAAGATACAAGTCCAAGGTTGATTTGATTGGTTCTTCTATGATAGGAATTTGACTTTAAGGTCAGTATCCAAAGGTCATTTGTCACGCCTTGAGGAGGAGGCCATGCTAAAATTAGGGGATGAGCTTGAAATTTATGATACTTTTCCAGATGAATAGGTCTTGGTAGCATCAAAAGACTTAATCCCTTCGTTTGCAAATTTTTCCAACTATTATGCAAGTGATTTGGTTCCAGAAGATATGTCGCTTCAATAGTAAAAGTAGTTTATGCATGAGGGTGAGGAAGTTCTTTTGGGATGAGCCATTCTTATTTTAGCTTTGTTCAAATAGAGTGTTTCGTAGATGTGTTAAGTTATTATACATACTAACCATAAAGCTCTTATATATCTTATGGCAAAGAAAGATACAAGTCCAAGTTTGATTAGATGGGTTCTTCTATGACAGGAATTTGACTTTAAGGTCAAGTATCCAAAGGAAACTAAAAATTAAGTGGCCAATTATTTGTCACACCTTGAGGATGAGGCCATGCTAAAATTAGGGTATGAGCTTGAAAGTTATGATACTTTTCCATATGAATAGGTATTGGTAGCATCAAAAGACTTAATCCCTTGGGTTGCAAATTTTTCCAACTATTTTACAAGTGATTTGGTTCCAGAAGATATGTTATTTCAATAGTAAAAGTAGTTTATGCATGAGGTGAGGAAAGTTATTTTGGGATGAGCCATTCTTATTTTAGATTTTTTCAGATGGAATAATTCGGAGATGTGTTCTTGAGATGGAAATAATGATTATCTTGGAGGCATGTCATTCCTCATCAGTAAGGGGTTATAATGGAAGTGTGTGGATTGATCATTAGATCTTGCAATGTGGTTACTATTGGCCTATAATTTACAAAGATGCTCATAATTATGTTAGGTCTTATGACTAATGCCAAAATCAAGGGAACATCTTGCGTAGACATGAACTTCTAATGATGATTATTCTTGAGCTTTAGTTGTTTGATGTATTGGGTATAGACTTTATGGATCCATTTGTTAGCTCATGTAGAATGAAGTACATCTTGGTGTCTGTTAGTTATGTTTTCAAATGGATAGAATCAATTGTGCTTCAAAATATGAAGGTAAAAGCATCACAACTTTTCTAGAAAAAAATATTTTCTCAAGATTTGGTATGCCCATGCTATCATTAGTGATGGCGGTTCATACTTTTGTAACTGTCTCTTTAAAAATCTACTTGATAAATTTTATGTAAATCATAAGGTGGAAATACCTTACCACCCACAGAATAGTGAGAAGGTTGAGGTCTCAGATCGTGAGATAGAGTTAATTTTGGCAGACTCAATCAGATAATTTGGGCTAGAAGGATAGATAATGCATTATAGGCTTACTGTATAGCATACAAGACTCTTATAGGTGCATCTACATAGCATATTATGTATGAAAAAGCATGTCACTTGCCTATCAAACTTGAACACAAGGCATTGTGGGCATCAAAAGGCTAAATCTTAAATAAATTGAATCGAAAAAACTAAGATTGGATTAGATAAATAAAATGAATGAATTTTATCTTTGCTCCTATGAGAGTTCAACCTTATACAAGGAAAATATGAAGTTATACCGTGATTGAAAAATTAAGCAGAAAGAATTTTACCCCGGTGATTTAGTCTTGCTTTATAATTCGAGACTTCACTTATTTCCGAGCAAGCTAAAATCCAATGGTCTGGACCATTCACTATGGTTTGAGTATTTCCACATGGTGCAATTTATCTTTAAGATCATGGTGTTGATCTATTCAAGGTAAATTGCCAATGTGTCAAGCATGATATGGGTACCACAAAAGAAATAAGGTCATGAGAAAGATTAAACCATAATGGAGTCTGAGTAGTCAAGGGAGTTGGGGTTATGTCGTGATGATAAATTAGGTGTTTCATGGGAGGTAATCAATGTGCTAGTTGGTGAAGTTTGAGTAACCAACTCATCCGCATCGTGCTGCTATGTTAAATGAAGCACTTCATGGGAAGCAACCCATATTCTGTACGTTATATTTTATAGGGTAATATTTATTACTGGTGGAGAGATCGCACAGGAACCAAAGGATATTGAATTGGTTTACAGACTGAACCCAAAGAGGATTGTACGACCCTAGTAAAGACCCATGATTGTGGATTCAGTTGTCTGAACACCTTTGATCAATTTTCTGAGGAATAGATATCTCAGAGTCATCCCAAGATTGGTCATCATGATCATACCTCACTGTCATGATCGTGATACCAATCATCTGATCACTCTCCTGCAACCTTTTAGTAGGTAGGAACCTATGATTTTAGGAAACAATCATAGTTAGATATCATAATCACCCTTAAGCTTTGTAGGTTCCCAATTAAGTTTTTCATTAACGTACTTGTTATGGGAGAAATATATGACTGTGGTATCTAACCATGATTGTACCATTGAGTCATTTGACTGAGCCATCTATTTAATAAACCCTCGACTTGAACCGACCCACCAAGGGTTTTAAATGTATAAATCTCTCAAATTCATACACAATTTCCCCTTTTTTCTTTTTAACACATTTGAACACTATAATTCATACCCTAAATAATCTCAGGGCTAAATTCATGAGTGTCACCTATGATCCCAAGCACATATTCTTATGGTCTTACTACTTTCAACCTTAAGCCATAAGTTTTTTGAAAAATTCTTAGAACTGATCTACTTAGGCATAAGAATAGAAGTTCTTGAGTTGATTTTTATCATGAGAAAGTTTTGAGTACCCAATATTTGGGAATGATAGTCAATGTGGGTTGAAAATGGGTCAACTTAAGGTTTAGTATGTTTAAACGTAAACCACTAGATATTGAGGAATTCCACAACATAATCTACAATCGTGGTTTTGACTTATGATCGCAGGTTGGATCATGTCCTTTGATCTATTTTTAGACATGTTTAGATTTTTAAAAAATTGGTTCTAACACTTTCTAATATAGGTACAATGTCACCAAAGGCTCAGCATAAGTTGGCCAAGAGCATCTCCAAGAAGTGGACACCCAAGGACTCGCCTCCTACCTCAAAGAGTGAGTTTGATTCCTCGGGTGGGACTAAAGTGAGTTTTCTATAAGCTTATCCAATGAGTTGAACTTATCTCAGACCATGAAAAAACAATCAAAGAAATAGGAATAATAAAAGTCCATAACATCCACAACCTTGGTCGAGGTAGCCACCCCAATTAACTTTTCCTAGTCTAAAGAGGGAAGAAAAGACACTCAATAGGATGGGGATAAACCTAAGGAAAGTTTGAGTTCTTCAAAGGAGGAGGAGGAGTCCAACTCTAAAACCTCCAACAATGTTGCACTAGCTTCAAGAAAGGTAGAGCCAAGAAGGTGGGTGGTCCCTCATATACAAAATTATTGCATAGATTGTGTATCACTCATCAGGGAAACAAGAAAAAAAGCATTCAGGGGGATCCCCAGGTATGGATTGAGTCACTCTAAAAAGTTCCTTAGTTGGTGTAGGGATTCGAGAGATATGAGCTGGGGTGGATGAACAAACCCCTTTAGAGTTATATGCCAAAGTTGGTGCAAGATTTTTACACCAACTATACGGAAACACTAAAGAACACTACTCCTTCAGGAAAGGAGAAAGATATTGAGAAGGAATCGCGACTGGATACTATTCAAGAAAGAGACACGAAAGTTGATACATCCATTTAGGCTATCTCTAGAGCCTTGTTTGAAGAAGCATTTATACTAGTTGAAGAGACCCCAGAATATAATTTCTAGATGTATGGCCTAAAAAGGTGAAAAATTTAAGCAATGATGATAAGATCATGTATTACGGCTAGCAGGCGGGCAATATTTCTGAAGTTGAAGAGAATGCCCCATGGGTCAATGGGGATACTATTAATAAAAGTTGTTTGAAGTTTTTCCTCAAGGCATGGTGGTCAGTTGTTAGGCACCAGATTGTGCCCAGAACAAATGATAATACATTGGGTGCAACCAATGCATGCATGGTAGCAGCTCTTATTTTCGGAGTAGAGTTAAATATCCCGTAGATTACTATGGAAGAGATCCGAGATAGGGTGTTTCATCTTAGAACAACATTATCTTTCCCTATCTTGTAACTTATTTGATGTGGAATGCATAGGTCCCGAAAGTTACTGCAGTGGACTGGGTGATTTAGCTGACAAATATTGGCGATAAGGCACTGATAAAAGATATGTGCAAGCCGACTTTCCCAGCAAGAGGCTTTGAGATTCCTAATGTATTTTAGGATGCCTTAAATAGTGACATATCGGCGTCTGATGTGGGTGCCTCTTCATCCTCATCACCATCACCATCCATCCATAATCATCCATTGATTTTTGTAGGTGATACATTGATTCTGACTTTATAGTTGGAAGAGATCATGTAGAGCCTACTATTACATGATGCTCGAATTAAAAATCTTGAGGTTAGGGTGAAGCCCTATATGAGTGATGAGATAAAAGTGCAGCATTGTCTAGACATAGGCAGACAAATTTGAGAGTTGGATGACAACTACGATGGATGTAGTCTATGCACCTGATTTGATAGATATTAGAGCAAACTAACTGAACTAAAGAAAACGGTTGATGTGCTATAGAAATATAGCACTTTCAATGCTAAAAATGAGGAAAATATGCAAGTTTCTGAGGTTATTTTTTTAGATGTGATGCATTTTAGGTATGTTTTGCATGAAATCATGTTTTGGATGCTAAGTTTGTAAAAAATATGAAAAAAATATGTTTGGCTACTTTTTGGAGCAATTATTGATGTTTGGGACACTTTCGAGCTTATTCGTGATCAAGGAATATTAGAGAACTGAAGAAGAGCTGAAAAGATGACTCCTGAACTTACTAAGTCAATATGTGGACTTCAAAAAGGACCTACAGACCACAAGTAAACAAAGAAAGTGCCAGAAGTACAAAATCTCGAGAGCTGGCCTACAAGATTTTTTTATCCTGGTATATGTGCCCTGTACCTGTGCCCACCCTGCTGACTGCAGGTACTACCTGCACCCGGGGTTAGGGCACAATTAGGGGCTATAAATGGACACCAACCCTATTTTCTCCTATTTAATTTGGGCTTTGGTTTTAGGATTTCCTTTTGTACTATAAATATCATTTATGTGTTTTGTTAGTAGTAGTTATGCAGTTTTGATACTCATAAAAGTTTTTTGATTTCAAGATTTGCTTTTGATCTTTGGAATTCTCTTGTATTGACTTCAGTTGATTAATTCAATTATGGTTGTGGATTTTTATACTTCCTATCATTGTGATTTCACCTATGCTTTCAATTATGAATGTCGTTTATTTATTCACAAGCATGAATGTCTACAAACCCATAGTTAGGGTTGTGGAAACCCTGGCAGATTGACGAAGTAGGGGAAGTGCTATTATTGTTCTAAACCGATACCCATGCATGTATCTCTTTATCTTCATTATAACAATTTTCTTAATGGGTGCACACATTAGGAACCCACCTAGATTATTGCTAGTTACTCCAAAAGAGGATTAGTGACTTGGAAAAGATAAAGACAACAGTAATTTGAAGTTTAACTGTTGATCCAGACTTCTATTTTTTATCTTAGTAAGATGGTTAGGTTTCATCTAATAACTAGAGACTCAAAAATTAATATTTAATTGGGACCAACATATGGGTTAGTAAGGCGACATCTTGATACTCAAAAGGTAAAGGGTGAAATCCTTCTACTCGTCTAAAAGACTAAAGAAAGTACATAACTTATCGATTCTGCATGGAAGGTATCAGGTTGGTTCAACAAAGCATGATAAGCCTACGTAGTTAAGAATCTAGTGGTAACATAATCCTAGTGTTCACCTATGACTGATTGCAACCAAAGTTAATATAGTTACTTGCTCGAGATTAGTACATAAAATCCCCAAATTTACTTTTCTAGTTCTGCCAGTTGACAACAATTGTTGATAGCCATGATTCCATATGTTCCCTTGGGATTCAACCCCAACCTGTATTGGGTTACTATATTTTGACAGGGACCATTTTATCATCTGAAAGGATATATGGATTGGACATCATCAAAATTTTGGCATCATTGTCGGGGAATACGATGTTGATTTGTGAATTGAAGTTGTTGCAGTTTTTGGATTTTTTATTTTTACTTTTTTCTTAGTTAGGAATATGCCGGTGTATGCCTAGAACATGGAGTAGAGGCAATCCCTTACTACCAGTAAATCCAAATCCAGAGAGGATCGTATAAACACCCAGTAGGATGTCAGAGCAGAAAAAAATAATCTTCTTAAAGCGGTTCATGATGTTATCCCTCCTCCTCCTCCTGAAGGAGTATAGGATATTGTTAATCATCATACTGGTGAGATATTAGCTTAATCTTTCAGTGAGAGTAGGGAAATAAAAAAAAGCTCAGTGGGTATCTCAAGAGGCAGAGCTAACTGAGTGGAGACTCGCAGTAGACCACCAAGTAGCACTTGGTGGGAATCAACACAGAGCTAGAGGTGCCCAGGTTTAAGTGATCCCAGAATATCAGTATGTGTAGCCATATATAGGTGATGAGGAAGATTTAGGATATGTTGAGCCGGCAGAGACTGGAGCAATTATTCCTCCTATTTTACCCCTAGGCATCAAGTTTGACATCACGATCAGAATGATCAAACTCTAAAATCTAAAGGGTGTGTTTGCTGGTTTTCCTATAGATGATGCAAACTTGCACCGTACTAATGTAATTAGAATCTATAGTTCATATACAAATCTAAGGGTGAATGAGAAAGCACTTAGACTGAGATAGTTCCCTTCTCACTTATAGGAGAAGCATCTTTATTGCTAGGAGAACTTCCAAGAGGTTGTATTACTATATGGAATGAGTTTCGCAGGAAATTTTTGAATAGGTTCTTTCCACTATCTAAGATATTTTAGCTTAAGGACAGGATTTACAAGTTTAGGCAGTTGCAGTTAGAATTTATGTATGAGGCATGGTTTAGGTTTAAGAAGAAGCTGAGTATGGTGCTCAACCATCGATTATTAGGTATGATCTTATTGAAGATAATTTACCGAGCCATGGAAGACATCATATAAGGAGAAAATTTCATGAGACTATGCTGGGAGGCAGCTTTGGAGATGCTAGATGATATTTCACTCACTAATCGAGGGTGGAAAACTTGGGAGACTGAGAGTGGATCTGACATATATTCCATTAGTGTTTCCTGCGACCAGAAAGTAGCTAATGACATAGTAGCACAAGAGATTGTGTTACTAAGAACTGATCTAGGGGTACAAGCAAAGAAGCTTGCAGGAGAAACTTTCGATAAAGTAAATGCAGTAGTAGCACATGGGTCAGCTTTCAAAGCTTATGAGTTAAAATTGAAAGAGGAATCAAATTATCTGGATCGTTAGTTGGCGGGTTTTTGAGCCTAAGGGCAAGGGAACCAAGGTTGGAACTACTATGATAGATACAAAAACCATAGCATAGAGAGAGATAGTGACTGGAAGAAAAAGGATGACTAAAGAGAGAAAGAAAATTGGCATATTCCACCGGGAAAAAAGAGATTTATAATCCAAAATTAAAGAGATGCTGGCTAAGATGGTGAGGGGTCAAGAAAATCAAGAGATCAACCATAAGGAGATTAAGACATTTTAGGGTTGACCTAGAAGGTTGAGTCATATGCCACTGGTATTAAGTATTTAGAGCACCAATTCAGCCAAATGTCAGCAACTCTAAACCAGAGATAGCCAGGTACCCTTCTTAGTAACACTATGTAAAATTAGAAAAACAATGGTCATGTACTTGCTATTAATACAAGGAGTGGTATCACTACTATGGATCCCCCACTACCTGCTGTAGAAGATGGTAATGATGAGAAATCTATTGTTAAGTTCGAAAAGGTAATAAGTGATAAAGGTAAAGCTGTTGAACATCAAGGTAAGGATTTCATAGTTTAGCCAGAAGTCAGACAAATTCCGAGACCACCCCTATTTTTTTCTTAGAGATTGAAGAAAATGAAAGAGGAAGGTAAGTTAAAGCGATTCATTGAGATGCCTAAAGAATTGATATTGAACATACCTCTTTGTGAGGCATTAGAGCAGAATCCTAGATACACCAGGTTCATGAAATAATTGGTCACAAGGAATAAAGGAGTGACAATTGAGGATGTTGATGGTGTGCAACACTGTAGTGCAGAATAGGTCTTTGGCGTAGAAAAATGGGTGATCCTGGAGCATTCACTATACCATGCACTATTGGGTCATCCCAATTTTCTAGAGCTTTGTGTGACTTAAGGACCAGTATTAATTTGATATCGTTGTCCATATTCAATCAATTGGGCTTGAAACCTCTAGAACCGACTTCGATGCAGCTGTTGATGGCTGACCACATAGTGAAGAAACTTGTGTGAATCTCATTTGATATGATCATGAGGGTGGATAACTTCACTTTTTTGGATAACTTTGTCATCATGGACTGTGAGGTTGACACCAAAATGCCCATTATATTAGGAAGACGATTTATGGAAACAGGTAGAGCTATGGTTAACATGGAGAAAGGTGATCTAAAATTTATAGTAAAAAGTGAAGAGGCCACATTAAACATCTAAAAGTCAATAAAGCAGCCAACCGGCATTAGGGTAGTGTTGGTGATTGAATGTATTGATGACCTTAGAGTATAGTTCTATGGGTATCTTGATGAATTCTAAGTAGTCAAGTTACCTACGTTGTGCTGTAACATTAAATCAGGCGATGTATGAGAGGCAACCCATAATTTTTAGTGTTCACATTTTTGTTGTTTTTCTTTTTTATATGTTCTTATCTCTTGGACTTACTCGAAATATGGTAAAAATTATTTCATTCATCGATTTCAAAGTAAGGGGACTGTGTGATCAACCTATTAATGTCACAAGTTGAAAAGTTGAAATTTTGAGGATGAAAAATGGAAAGTTGTGGACTTTGGCATCTAATTTTAGTTTTGGGACCACAAACTTAGGTTATGGGACCATAAGTAGCTCGAAAATATCAAAATGCCATGTACGGATTGTAGGAAAGCGAGTCAAAAGTTTTGGCCTGGCACTTGCACCCTGCACCTGCTGGCTGCAGGTGGCATCTGTGCCTCATGCCTAGTAGCAGGTAGCAGGCGCAGGTGGCTACCATGCTAGGTCAAAAAGTTGGCTCAAGTTTTAATTAAAATTTTGGGCCCACCAACACATATATGACCTAAAACAAAACCCCACCTTTATTTAAACATTCTTAACCTCATTCTAACTCATTTAAATCCTCAAAACTTCACTTTTCTCTTTGAATTAAAACTTCTCTCTTAAAACACAAACTAACCCCACACTTAATTAAAGGATAAATTGGCATTTTCTTGAGTTACCAACTTGTCCCACTACACTAAAAACAAGTTCAAACTTTGGTTTTCCTTGAGTTCTTCGTTTTTCACTTCCGGTTCTTCATAAAAGAGGTAACTTTCTCAACCCCTAATGATTATGTATTGATCTATTTATTGTTTAAACAAGTTGATTTATGTATTCCATTGCAAAATATATAGATTCTATGATGTTTTTATAAAGGATCCTTGTTTGACTTAAATTCTTAGGTTAGGCCCTAACCGAAACTTGAACTTGAAGGAATAGAGTAATACCACTAGTTGAGCATGTTTGTTTGCGTTGAAAGTTATGATTTATGATACTTGTGTGCACATTGGACTTGTTGGGATTTCAAATAGGTTAAAAGGGTGTGAAAATTGAGGAAAATTCAAACTTTCAAATTTTGAGTTTTTCTTCAACTTTCGCTATCCCTCACTTTGTCGGAAACTACAATTGGTTTTTTAGGTACGTATAGAACCTAAATCTATGAAGAAGAATAAGGCTTATACATCAAGAAGACGGGAAGAGTATCATGATCCTAGTGGTTCAGTGGAGGAGTAACCGAGGTAGCAACATAGAGACACTTCAATTGAGGTGACATGCAGAGTTACTAGAAGGCAGATACACTAGGCTACTCAAATAGTTGTTGCTCAACCAAGGATGAATTCAATATGGATGTCACCCCTACAAACTCCTCCACCTAATTATGATGATGATGATGATGAGGAGACGGATTCTGAGTCTACGCCATAGGTTACTGTTCGGGACCCCCAATTTAAGGAGGGGTCCTAGAATTTACTTGAGGAGGTAGAGTAGTAGAAGTCATCAGCGGTTCCCCCGTCTAAGGAGGTTACTCCTACTATTACTTAGTAGATATATTTACCTAAGTCTGAGTAGGTTACAGAGAAGACTCCCCATAATTTATTAGTACAGCTGGGGTAGGGTCTCGCACCCACACATACCTCACATGCACCTCCCGAGGAGGGAAATCTGAGGTGGTATGTGGAAGGGGTGTGGGAGATATTTGATATAGAAAGTCATATTTAGAAAAATGGAAGGCCTACGAGGGTTATCTATGAAGAGCACCAGATTGATCTATCAGGGCTAAGTCGAGTACCATAGTTACCGGAAATATTTGATCGATATCAGTTAAAGTAGATTACTAGACCACTCAGTTCTTATAGCCCATCTATGGTATAGGAACTTTATGTATCCTACCGAGCTACAGTAGTCCTTCCTATGCATAGAGCACTAGGCCTATTGAGATTCGCGAGGCAGCCACAACTTGAACACTGTAAGAACCCACAAAATCCTAAGCTTAACTCAGTCTTTTAAGCTTGCTAAGGGGTCCCAAACTTAGAAAATTCTAGCTAAGTATTCAGACTTAGTATTATTTTGTCCTTCATAAGTTGGAAACTCTATTTCATGACTCTTAGATCTTAAAGTATCAATCTTTAGATTGATTCATGATCTGGAATGTCAGTAGGTATTTTCGGACAAGTTTCAAATATTTTGGTCCTCGTTTAGACCATGTTTGAGTGACCAAAATAGTGAGTCGATGCGATCTCAATGCGTCGTTAATGATAGGCGAAATTACGCGCCTATATCAATATATTTTGCCCATATTTTAGCCTAGTTTTGAGAACAAAATATATATTTCATGCACTTTTAGTCCTTTTTCCTATAAATGAGCTAACGAACATGATTAGTAAAGTTTCAGGTATAAATGATGCAAAATACAGCATTTTATGGCTTACTTGACGCAAAAGAAAGCTCACAAAGGAAGGGAAGGAAGTCTACACGCCTAAGGACCAAAACTGCTGCATGGAAAATCTGTCCCAGGCTAAAACAGCATTTATGAAGACTTTGGGGACTTACAGACACAAAGATGGATTTTGACAATAATACATTAACCTAGTACAATTGGGTTATGTATTTCATTAGTTTATTTGGATTAGGAGAATGTTACATTAACATAGTACAAATGGGTTAAGTATTTCCTTAGTTTAGTAGGATTTGGTTATTTATTTCATTAGCATAGTAGGAGTAGGATAGGAGTATTATAAATACCCTATCATGCTAGAGATTTTTAAATTAAGTCCTCCCTTAGTGGAGAGACACATTCTACTTCTCAATTACAACTCTTCTAATCTTTCCATTAATTCTATTTTTCTTCTTCTACTCTTCTATCCTTAAATTCCACAACAAGAGAATCGTTACCAAGCCAAGGAAACACGCCACACGCCTATCACCTGACCTACACGCCATTACGCCATATTGTGATATAATAACAATGTCAATCGTGAGCTCCTTCGCATTCATGGGTAACTAAACCTCTCTGTTGGGGTTATGGAAGCCGAATGAGTTACTATCTATTGCTGTGAGTTTGTGAGTTCAAGACACGTATATTGCTTATATCATTATTCTCTTCATCTTAATCCACATTCTTTGCGGTTGCAAATGCAAGAATACGCCAGTCTAACATTTAACTTGTTCGAGAGAAAGGTTATTTGTCTGAAAAAGAGATAATGTCAAGGTAGTAGGACCACCTTTCCTATTAAAAAGCTAGTGTCGTAACTGGACTAACCTCTTGGAGAATTCGTACCGTTAGACACGCTTTAAGCTCGAGAGAGTTAAAGTGAAATAGTTCTTGTTTAGGTCGAGAGACGCTTGGATTTACCATCGAATACAATTCTCTATAAGCAATTGCATGTCAGAATTCTACACACTCATAGCCAATAGAGACGTATACCTCAGAAGGTGGACATAACCCCAACGCTTCAATTCTCATTGTTTACAACCAACGTAACAATCTTTCTCTTTTTACTTTATTATTTTCAGCTTTTGTTTACATTACTTGCACGACAAGAAATCCCCCTTCTTACGAGACTTGCACCAAAAGTTTAGTAATTTTACTTACTTGTTGGCCAAGCTATTCCCTGTGGGATCGACACCCAACCCAGGTTGGGTTCTATATTTGCTAACGACCGCTTTACACTCCTACGAGAGCTGTAGATTGAGCGTTATCAAAAATTGGTGCCGTTGCCGGGGAATACGAGTGTCAATCAAGTTCGTGATAATTACTAGACCCTTTGGTCAAAGATTCTCGTACTTTTACTTTTAGTTTTTGTTTTTGTTTATTGCATGTTTTTACTTTAGTGCATGCCCCATACTAGAAGTTCTGGTCAACCGTTATTACCAATTAATCCTGAACCACAACGAATTAGAAGAATGGAAGCACAAGCTGAAATCGACAGGATGGCTGCTCAACACGAGCAAGCAAGATTAGCTGCTCTTGCCGCTGCTCAAGTCCAATAACAAAACATTGATAATCCTGGGCGAGCAACAAATCCTGACGATGAAGATTTAGGTGATGACGAGTTACTAAACCCTAGGCGTGATGCTGAAATTATAACACCTGCCAACCGAAGAGGTCGACAAGCTCGGTATAGGTATGATCGCCAACCTTTGCAACCAGCTTTCGACGATGATGATGATCTTGATGGTGCCGGAGCCACTGGAGGTATAATTCCACCACCATTAGCGCCCGGAGCCAAGTTCAACATCACAAGCACCATGATTCAGTTATTGCAACTCAAAGGATTATTTGGTGGACTAGCAGGCGATGATCCGAATATGCATCTCATCAACTTTATTTCTACATGCAAGTCTTTTGACAATCCTGGTGTTGGTCAGAATGCTATTCGATTACGTCTATTTCCATTGTCTCTGTCTGGGGAGGCAACACTATGGTTGAATGGGCTGACTCCTGATTCAATTACAAATTGGAGGCAATTGAGAGACGCTTTCCTAGAAAGATTCTTTCCGCCATCAAAAAGGGCACAATTGAGAGATGAAATCAGCAACTTTTGTCAGCTTCCCTCTGAAGCTCTTCATGAAACATGGGAGAGGTTCAAGACAAAGCTAGCGAGATGCCCAAACCATCACATGACTAATGTTCACCTCATGGAGATCTTGTATAGAGCCTTGAATTCAATAACTAAACCAGTGGTGGACAACGCAGCTGGAGGTTCTTTCATGGACCTTACCTTTGGTCAAGCAAGCAATATGCTAGATCGTATGACGAAACAAAGTAGAGCTTGGCATACCAGGGATTTTGTGGTAGCAAGCCCCACTTTATCTATTGGCATGACTGCAGACCAAAGAAGAAGAGAAGAAGAACGTGATCAAGACATGGCGCACATGAAAACACAAGTGGATCTTCTGACAAAGCATTTATTATCAGGGAAGACCAAAATAGTGAAAGTTGTAGCGCTAAAAGGAAGAGATGAATCTGATTCTGAAAAGGAGGCCAACTACTTGAACAATCAGGGGGGTTTCCGCGGGAATGCCCAAGGAAACCAAGGTCGGAACTATTATGATAAATCTGGAAGCAAAGACCAAGGTAGTTGGAAGAAAAACAATGAAAAGAGTGGTTTGTACGTTCCCCCTGGTAGACGTGACACCACCACATCTAATTCTGGAAGTATGGAAGACATGATGGCTAAGTTATTGAAAGGAGTGGAAGCAACGAGTGCGGGAGTTACGGAGGTGATTAATGATTTGTCCTCCATGAAGCAATTAGTTGATTCTCATTCCACTTCTATCAAGCAAATAGAGAAGCAATTAAGCCAACTTTCAGCAGCATTCAATCAAAGAAAGGCTAGCACCTTACCGAGCAATACGGTACAAAACCCAAGGAATGATGGGTCATGCATGGCCATCACTACCAGAAGTGGTAAGGTGCTGGAAACTTCAGCAACAGGCAAGCAAAAGGTTGATGAAATTGCGGACATGGACGTTACACCTAGTGACGTTGCAAAAGGAGATAATGCCGCAACAACTACTTCCAACGTCAAGGACGTTACACCTAGTGACGTGCAGCCTGAAAAAAGGGAAAAACGGAAGCAAGAGGAGAAGAAAGACACAGAGAGAACACTTCCATACCCACCACCACCTTTTCCCCAAAGATTGAAGAAGGTGGCGGATGACACTAAGTTTAGCAAATTTATGACTATGTTGAAGCAGCTGACCATTAATGATCCACTGGTAGAGGCACTTGAACAAATGCCTGGGTATGGGAAGTTTATGAAATATCTTTTGACTAAGAAGAGGGCATAAAGTTATGAGCTGAACGATGATGTGCATCATTGTAGTGCAATTGCTACCCGATCGATAGTTCAGAAGAAGGCCGACCCCGGAGCTTTCACTATTCCTTGCACCATCGGATCTTTGAACTTTGCCAAAGCATTATGTGATTTAGGAGCCAGCAGCAACTTGATGCCATTATCGATCTACAAGAAGTTGGGGTTAGGAGATCCTACACCAACCAATATGAGTCTTGTCATGGCGGATAGGTCGGTAAAACGACCTGTTGGTATCTTATGCGATGTCTTGGTAAAGGTTTCTTCATTTATCTTCCCAGCAGACTTTGTCATCTTGGATTGTGAAGCAGATTCTGAGGTTCCCATAATCTTGGGGCGCCCTTTCCTTGCTACAGGAAGTGTGCTCATTGATTTGAGAGCTAATGAGCTTTGATTCCGAATAAATGACGAAGTGGTTCGTTTTGATGTTTGCAAATCAATGAAGCAACCCAAAGATCTGAGTGTATTTTCTGTGGCTGATGTTGTCCTTGATGATGAGAAAGAATGACTTGAAGAAGATCAAAATCCTTATGATCCTTTGGAGGTTTTGCTCATGAAAGGAGAGATTGAGGATAGTGAAATTTCTGAAGAAGCTATTTGTGCTCTATCGGGATTAGGGACCTATCGCTATACTCCCAAGAAGCTGGATCTTGATCTCAAGAATCGACCCACACCACCAGCTAAGCCATCTATTGAAGAACCACCCACGTTAGAATTGAAGGAGCTGCCAAGTCATTTAAAGTACGCATTCCTAGGAAGCGAAAACACTCTTCCAGTCATAGTGGCAGCCGATTTGGGTGAGCAACAAGTTGCAGCTCTTATTGCAATCTTACGCAAGCATATTAGAGCCATTGGATGGACCATTGCGGATATTATTGGTATTCCACCTGGGATTTGCACACATAAAATTCAGCTTCAAGAAAAGTGCACACCCACCATTGAACATCAAAGGCGTTTAAACCCACCTATGCAAGAAGTAGTGAAGAAGGAGATTATCAAGTGGTTAGACGCAGGAGTTGTATATCCTATCTCTGATAGCACATGGGTAAGTCCTGTACAATGTGTTCCTAAGAAAGGAGGTATGACGGTGGTCGCAAATGTGAAGAATGAGCTTATTCCACTCAGGCCCGTTACTGGATGGAGAGTATGCATGGACTACCGCAAGCTGAATTCTTGGACACTCAAGGATCACTTCCCCATGCCATTTATGGACCAAATGCTAGATCGATTAGCGGGGAAAGGATGGTTTTGCTTCTTTGATGGTTATTCAGGTTATAATCAGATTTGTATTGCTCCTGAAGACCAAGAGAAGACAATGTTTACATGCCCATATGGTACGTTTGCCTTCAAACGTATGTCATTCGGGTTATGTAACGCACCAGCCACCTTTCAATGTTGTATGATGTCTATTTTCTCTGATATGGTTGAAGATACTTTGGAGGTATTTATGGATGACTTTTCAGTTATTGGTGAGTCTTTTGAAGCGTGTTTGGCAAACTTGAGCATGGCATTGCAAAGATGTGTAGAGTTCAACCTTGTGTTGAATTGGGAGAAGTGCCACTTCATGGTAAAAGAAGGAATCGTTCTTGGGCACAAGATCTCCAAAAGAGGAATAGAGGTTGATCGAGCAAAAATTGAGGTTATTGAGAAGCTACCGCCTCCAATTTCGGTGAAGGGAGTTCGTAGTTTTCTTGGCCATGCTGGGTTCTATCGTAGATTCATCAAAGACTTTTCCAAAATTTCTAGTCCATTGTGCAAACTACTGGAGAAAGATGTGAAGTTTGACTTTAATAAAGATTGCTTGAAGACATTCGAATGCCTTAAAGGAAAACTCACTAAAGCCCCTATCATGGTAGCACCAGATTGGACGCTCCCGTTCGAAGTCATATGTGATGATAGTGGTGTAGCCGTTGGTGCTGTTCTTGGATAGAGAAAGGAGAAACTATTTCATCCTATCTACTATGCGAGTAAGGTCCTAAATGAAGCCCAAAGGAACTACACTGTTACTGAACAAGAGCTCCTAGCGGTTATGTATGCATTTGAGAAGTTTCGTGCCTACCTATTGGGTACTAAGGTGATCGTCCATACAGACCATGCAGCTCTTAGGTATCTAATGACGAAGAAGGATGAAAAACCAAGGTTGATTCGATGGGTATTGCTGCTGCAAGAGTTTGATTTTGAGGTCAAAGATAGAAGAGGTTGCAAGAACCAAGTGGCCGATCATCTATCTCGACTTGAGAATGAACATGTGGCACAACCTAAAATTTAGATTGATGATGCATTCCCTGACGAGGAGATATTAGCAATAACAGTGGAGAAATTACCATGGTATGCTGATTTTGCAAATTTCGTGGTGAGTAATATGCTACCTGCCAATTTATCCTACCATCAAAGAAGGAAGTTTATGCATGACGTTCAGCACTACTATTGGGATGAGCCTTATTTGTTTCGAAGATGCGCGGATGGTATCATTCAATGATGTATATCCCATGAAGAAGTGCCCACTATATTAGAAGCATGCCACACTTCGCAAGTTGGAGGACATCATGCAGGCAATCGAACGGCAAGAAAAGTATTGCAGAGTGGTTATTATTGGCCTTCGATATTCAGAGATGCATATGACTATGTTAGAAGGTGTGACCAATGCCAACTTCAAGGTGCTATTTCAAAACACCATGAAATGCCCCTGTCCAAAATTCTGGAGGTAGAGCTCTTTGATGTGTGGGGTATTGATTTCATGGGTCCATTCGTGAATTCGTTTGGAATGAAATACATCTTGGTTGCGGTGGATTATGTTTCGAAATGGGTTGAAGCTGTAGCATTGGCCGACAATGAAGGAAAGCGTGCTGTAGCATTCTTAAAGAAGAATATCTTCTCTCGCTTTGGAGTACCTCGTACTATCATAAGTGATGGAGGATCTCACTTTTTCAACAAGCTATTCAAATCTGTATTGGCTAAGTATGGTGTCAAGCAACATAAGGTGGCTACGTGATGCACTAGGAAGGATTGGTCTAGGAAGCTAGATGATGCACTATGGGCGTATAGGACTGCTTTCAAGACACCCATTCGTATTTCACCTTATCAGCTAGTTTATGGGAAGGCTTGTCATCTACCCATTGAGCTCGAGCACAAGGCATTGTGGGCATTGAAGCAATTGAACTTGAATTGGGATGATGTGAAGAATTTGAGGTTGGAGCAGCTGAACGAACTAGATGAATTCCTTCTCCATGCATATGAACGATCGGATTTATATAAAGAGCGGATGAAGAAGTATCATGATCAGTGGATTGTTCGACGAAACATCCAAAAAGGTGACATGGTACCACTCTTTAACTCCAGATTTAAGATCTTCCCAGGTAAGTTAAAATCGAAGTGGTCTGGTCCATTTAAAGTCATCCAAGTCTACTCGTCTGGAGTAGTCGAATTGGAAGGTGATAAGGGTGTTGTTTTCAAAGTGAATGGCCAACGTGTTAAGCCTTATATCGGTCTTCTTAACTCAATGAATGACATGGCCATCACTTATCTCGATGAAGTCTAAGTAATCGAGATTATTACGTCGAGCCACGACAATAAAAATGGCGCTAGATGGGAGACAACCCATCATTTTATCGTTTTATCGTTTTATCGTTTTGTCGTTTTGGTACTTGTTTCATTTTCGATAAATAAAAATCCAAAAATAAAAGTCGTGCCATGACCAAAACTAAGGCGCTTGGTGGGAGGCAACCCATCGTACTAATCGTTTTCATTTGTTTTGAGCAAAAATAGGTGCAAGAAGTATTCAACGAGGAGATTGATTTCAATTGACGATTTGGACGCATTGTATAGTAAAGTTGGTAAGTTAGGAATGGTGATGCACAAGGATATGGATTGATCATTTCTCACACCAAAATAGGATTCGAGGAAGGCTAGGCCTTGGTAAAACCAGGCCACGAATGATGCACAACCTATCCTATAGCCTAAGGTCTCGGAATCTAGTGTGCTATACACTATGCGCCGCCTATTCCTAGGTATGATTTTGACTATGCGCCGCCTATGCTATGGCATTTGGTCTCAGTATCTCATATGCCATAGACTATGCGGCGCATATGTCTACAAATGCCATAGACTATGCGGCGCATATGTCCCATTATGCTATAGACAATGTGCCACATATGTCATTGATATGCCGAGCATTATGCGCTGCATATGTGGTATTTTTGTCTCCAAAACCGATTGTAAATGGGTCAAAACCCGACCCATACTCTTCCTATATAAAGGGGACTTAGTTTTATAACACAACCACACTAGAATATACCCTAAAGGCGCCGCATACTCTTCCAAATCTTCTCAAAATTTTCTTCTTTTGCTCCTCCAATTCACAAAACCATCTCCACAAGTTTCAAGCAAGTAAGTACTCTCTCATTCTTCATTTATTTCTCGTAAGTACTACGTTGCTATGTTTATTATAAATTGCTAAATCGTATAAGATTGATGGTGATGTTCATGTGTTTGGATAGTTGATACAAAATCATGTGAGTGAATAAATACGTAGGAAAATCTTGACTTGTTTCCGACTTGAATTTGGTTTCAATAGAATTGTTATGATATTTACGTAATTACTTGGGATATGAACATTGCTTAAGATTGTTGTTTGAATACATGCATATTAGACTATACCGGCCGTCGGGATAAGACTTATAGTGCCTACCGACATAAGAGGTTGTGATTGTTGTAAGAATAACTATTCCATGTGGTAACCCCTATGTAGTAGTTTTTCTATATCTACCATGAAAGTAGTCCAATGGCTGCAAGTAAGTTATGCATTGCTGATTTTCTTATCGGAATACAATCCTAAAACGTATGTCGACGAAATCTGAGTAATCGACCACTTTCGCTTCACTGATTTGTGTTAATAAAACTAAGTGTGGGGTGGTACCCCTATTGCTTGCTTATAGATTGTATCAAGTGAGATTGTGCTGAAACTAACACTAATTCTAGTCTCAGGTACAATGGCACCTAAAGCAAGGCAAGGCAAGGAGAAGGCTACCACTTCCCAAAAGGGCAAAAAGAGAGGTCGAAAGGACCAAGGAGAATCATCCTCAGCACAACTACCCCGCAGAATGTTTGGAATAAAATGGGTTCTTGAGGAAGAAGCCAAAGCATGGTACAGCAACAACAAAGAAAGAAAATATGTGCACGTCGACTTGATCAACAAGGAGACCTTATCGAAGAAGGAGCCGCGTATGTTGGCAAACATAATGGCATTGAAGCTGGATTTCATCTTCCGCGACATGGGAGAATGCAACCTTGATTTAACAAGAGAATTTTATGCCAACTGGTCGCCGAACACAACAGGCAATGAAGTCAAAATTCGGGGCCAAGTGTTACAGCTCACCGCGGATTGGATCAACTCTTTTCTTGGCTTACCTTCGGTCGACACAGCACCATTCAAAGAGCTGTACAGCAGGCCTCCTTATAGAGCAATACGACACACACTTTATGGAAGCAGGTCGATGGCAAGGTGGGGCAGACATAAAGAAACAGGCCGACACAACACCTTCCCTTATGCTCCACTAACTAGGGAAGCAAGAATCTGGATGCGCATTGTCAACTCATGTCTTATTCCTGGGACTCAATACACCAAGATATCAAGAGATAGAGTGTGTTTGGTCTATGCTTTGATGAATAATGTCCCTATCAACTTTGGGGCAATCATTCGCTCTACCATGAGGAAGGCCAGACTCCACAAAAGGTCCCACTTCACATTTGGAAATTTGTTGACAGCAATCTTGCGGAAGGAGGATATCGAAGAGGAACCAGCTGACCACAAACTCCCACATAACCCAAAGAAAGTTGACCTCACCAAGGTCAAAGATGCTGAAACAACTCATGGTGTCAACCTTACTACTGCGGAGAGACATGCTCGTGATGAGAGTTTCTTCTGTCATCTCGATGGCATGACACGATTTACTATGATGAGTGGTGGACGTATTCCAACTGCTGAAGAGCTCCAACAGCTGGACCACGAATACCCAATAAACATGCATGCACGGGAGATGTATGGAGTGGGCGTATACTTTGAGGAACCTCTTGATGATGATGTGCCGACTGATGACGATCGACGCTTGCCTGATTCTGACGAGGAGGAGAACTCTGACGATGAATCTTATGATGATTCAGACGAAGGGGGTATCACCCCCGACATTGAGGAAGAGTCCGACTAACCAGGTTCTTCATATTTATTTTTCACTAAGGGTAGTGTCCCGTTTAAGTGTGGGGTGGCGGTATCGCATGCTATACTTCTCTATTTGCATCTATGTTTGTTCTACCTTTTTTTTTGGTGTGTGTGTTTCGATTTTTTTTAGTTAAGTTAAGTTTTTTTTAGGAGTAAATTTTTTCTAGCTTCGCATGAAATTATTTTGATAGGCAGCATGAGATTATAACAAGAGTATGTGCTACAATTATGACTTTTGAGACGTTTAGGCTCCAGTTGTGACTCATTATGTGATATTGTGTGGTTCAATTCCTTCACTTGTTGGGTCAAGAGTCTATATTACTTCCAATCAAGTCGACCATGTACCTTGTGTGTATGAGATAATAGTATATTCTATGTTTGTGACTGATGCTAGAACTTGCTTGGTATGTATGCAAGGCGAAAATAAGGAGTGTAAGTTTAGGATATGATTTAGGCATTTCTTTGGCAACCTATATTTGTTTACCTTCAGTTTTACCTACCCATGGACATCATCCTAGTTAAAACCCTTTTGAGCCTTTAGCCTATTTCTTTGACAACCTTGTATGTAAGCCTAATCCATTTTTTTTCAAGACCGTAATTTGATCCAAATTCCTAAGTGCTCTAAAGTATAAAGTCATGTGACGAAATAAGAGAAAATTGGGTAAGTATGATGCTTTAAATTGTAAATGGTGCTTGAATATGTTATGGAAAAGAAAGTGCTATCATAAGAGGTATGTTGAGAAAAGAAAAAGGAAAAGAAAGCTGAAAAGTGAGTTGTTCTTAAAATTGAAAAACAAAAGAGGAGAACAAGGGTGGTAGAATAAAAGAAAGAAGAAAGGTTGAAAGAAAAAAGTGTCAATAATACAATGTGATATATTAAAGTGCTTAGGAACTTAGTCACTATTTCTGGCCAAAATAGTTGATCCTACCCGTCCCTTAGCCTACATTACAACCATCAAAAGACCTACTTGATCCTAATCTTAACATTCTGACATTTAGTGGAGTATTACACTAAGGGCAAGCCTATGGTCATCAGTTGCTGCATACGAATTCTTTGTGAGAGCGAGAGCAAGGATATTTTTGATACCCATGTTTGAAAAATATGCTATACTTGTGAGTGATTATGGGTAATATATGGTGAGACACACATGGTTGATGAGTTTTGGATAGTTGTATATGATTCTATGCACTTTAACGTTTGCATGCGAGTTGATCACCATCACGAGTCTATACTTGAGGTTAAATTGTTTCTACTTATAATCGGAAAGCTACTCTTTGTTGATAATTGTTGTGCTTATCTTGATAAATGTTTTGTGTTGTTGTTGTAAAAACCCTAAGTTGATGTTTAGAAGGACATGATATGTTGTTCGAGGACGAACAAAGCTGCAAGTGTGGGGTGTTGATGATAGGCGAAATTACGCGCCTATATCAATATATTTTGCCCATATTTTAGCCTAGTTTAGAGAACAAATTATATATTTCATGCACTTTTAGTCCTTTTTCCTATAAATGAGCTAACGAACATGATTAGTAAAGTTTCAGGAATAAATGATTCAAAATACAGCATTTTATGGCTTACTTGACGCAAAACAAAGCTCACAAAGGAAGGGAAGGAAGTCTACATGCCTAAGGACCAAAACTGCTGCATGGAAAATCTGTCCCAGGCTAAAATAACATTTTTGAAGACTTTGGGGACTTACAGACACAAAGATGGATTTTGACAATGATACATTAACCTAGTACAATTGGGTTATGTATTTCATTAGTTTATTTGGATTAGGAGAATGTTACATTAACATAGTACAAATGGGTTAAGTATTTCCTTAGTTTAGTAGGATTTGGTTATTTATTTCATTAGCATAGTAGGAGTAGGATAGGAGTATTATAAATACCCTATCATGCTAGAGATTTTTAAATTAAGTCCTCCCTTAGTGGAGAGACACATTCTACTTCTCAATTACAACTCTTCTAATCTTTCCATTAATTCTATTTTTCTTCTTCTACTCTTCTATCCTTAAAGTCCACAACAAGAGAATCGTTACCAAGCCAAGGAAACACGCCACACGCCTATCACCTGACCTACACGCCATTACGCCATATTGTGATATAATAACAATGTCAATCGTGAGCTCCTTCGCATTCATGGGTAACTAAACCTCTCTGTTGGGGTTATGGAAGCCGAATGAGTTACTATCTATTGCTGTGAGTTTGTGAGTTCAAGACACGTATATTGCTTATATCATTATTCTCTTCATCTTAATCCACATTCTTTGCGGTTGAAAACGCAAGAATACGCCAGTCTAACATTTAACTTGTTCGAGAGAAAGGTTATTTGTCTGAAAAAGAGATAATGTCAAGGTAGTAGGACACCCTTTCCTATTAAAAAGCTAGTGTCGTAACTGGACTAACCTCTTGGAGAATTCGTACCGTTAGACACGCTTTAAGCTCGAGAGAGTTAAAGTGAAATAGTCCTTGTTTAGGTCGAGAGACGCTTGGATTTACCATCAAATACAATTCTCTATAAGCAATTGCATGTCAGAATTCTACACACTCATAGCCAATAGAGACGTATACCTCAGAAGGTGGACATAACCCCAACGCTTCAATTCTCATTGTTTACAACCAACGTAACAATCATTCTCTTTTTACGTTATTATTTTCAGCTTTTGTTTACATTACTTGCACGACAAGAAATCCCCCCTTCTTACGAGACTTGCACCAAAAGTTTAGTAATTTTACTTACTTGTTGGCCAAGCTATTCCCTGTGGGATCGACACCCAACCCAGGTTGGGTTCTATATTTGCTAACGACCGCTTTACACTCCTACGAGAGCTGTAGATTGAGCGTTATCAGTCGTATCGTCCCTCGCACCGACAAATAATTTTTCCCTCAGCTCAGTGCAAATTTTAGTAAACCGACGCTTACTTAATACGGCTCGTTGTCCATCGCGTTGATGCCAATGATGCTGCGCGTTGACAATTCAGTTTTTAGTCATTAAAAATCCACATCTATAGGGGTATTTGGGTCTTTTTCCTCACACCTAGTCAACCCTAAGACACGAGATTTAGCTCTCATTAAGCAACATGCACTCACTTTCTCTCAAATTTCTCAAGAACAAGAACCCTAGGTAATTTAATTTCGAAGCCAAGGCTCAAGATTTCACCATTGTTCTTCAATAATTAAACAATCAAGGTATGTCAAGTGTTCATTCAAAGGTACCTTCCACCTTTGGAGTCCAAGAAACTCTTTTAAACTTTAAGCAAATTGATTTCATGATTTCCATGATTTGGATTCAAGTGTATTCATAATTATAATGTTGATTGGGATTCTATTCCATGATTAAGTGTCGGATTTGTGTAAAAACAATTATTATGTATGTAGTACCAGGTGAATTTATGTTAAAGCCTTGAAATTGTGATGCTTATGTGTTGATTAGTACTATGTGCATATACAATGCCATCCAAGTGTTTGATGAGTTGTTCATGTGAATTAAATAGTGAGATTAAGTCATGTTAGCATGTATACTAGTTTATTCCGTTCAAGTGTTTGATAAAATGCCTCTATGGATGCATTATGAATAAGTGTGAATTTCTATGCTATGCAAGGTCATGTGATACTTTACTTTTCATGCTATCAAGCCCTGGGGGTATTTAATACATGATAATTTAGCTATTTACCTAGAGCCAGTGTCAGTTACAGAGTAGTCTCAGTCATGTCACGATCAGTAGTACTCTTAGTCAATTACAGAATATAGGAAAATTTAGTAGTACTCAGTAATCAGTCTTAGTTCAATATTCAATTCAAAACCCAGTAGTATTCAGTTTAGAATTCAGTCAGTAATCTATTCAGTACTCAGAGAACTCAGAATCCGTCCAGTCTGATTCAGTATTCAATTCTGACCTCAGTAAACTCAGTCATCTAATAGAACTCAGTAGTATTCAGTCAATTAATAAAATCCAGTCGTATTCCATCAGTCAACAAAACTCAGTTCAGTTCAGTTAAATAGTACAATCAGTAACAGTTCAGTCAAGCCTAGTACAGTCTAGGAATCAGTTCAGTGTCTTTCAATTGGGAGTAGGATTCAGTGTCAAGCGAGCCTAGGGATAGGGGCTCACTCTTTAGTTAGGACTGGGTCCCTAGAAGTAATCCCTAAGTTCCAGAACTACGTAGCCAGCATAGGTTATAAGATGTTACCGATTAGATAGGACTGACATACTCTGGGATCACCCGCTAGATTAGGACTGATCTCAGGGGTCACCTATTAGTTAGGACTGACTCCACAGTAGTTTTTAGTACCCTTGGCATGGTATTAGCACCCTTCCAACTAGGTTTATAGGTTGGACCCTAATCTATTTAAAAAGAGGCATGTCGGTTAGATGATTACCTCTCACAGTCTTAATTTTAATAAAGAACACAATTTAGATATACAAATTTAAGACTGTTAGATACAGTCACTCAGCTCAGTATAGAACCTAGACCAGTTCTTCAGAATTAGTACTATAGATACAATCACTCCATTATCAGATACACAGTATTAGTAAACTCAGATATTAATAAATTAGTAATTCAGAACTCATTATCCAGTGTTATCATGATCTCAGTTATAGTTTACGTATTCATGCATGTACTCTTATTCAGTTATACTCATGTCATTCAGTCAGTATTGTTCATGCATATGAACCCATGCATCTCAACCTACCTCACTTAGCATATCAGTACATTCAAAGTACTGACACATACCTTTTTTTTGTGCTATGATGTCTTATATCATAGGTTCAGACGCATAGCCTCCTGATCATACTTAGCAACCCAATCTATTAGTAGCAGACTTAGTGGTGAGTCCTAATATTTTAAGAACAGACGTATTATTTCAATATTTTAGTACTCAATTTATTTTAATAGTCAGAGTTAGTTGGAGACTTGTCCCATCAACTTCTTGTTCAGACTGTAGACACATTTCAGACTAGAGTATTCCAGACAGATCTATCAATATTCAGTATTTACTTTTAGTTTGAACCTTATGGCAAATTTTCTCCTAATTTTTGAATAATTACAGAATTATTATTCAGTTATTGCAGCAGGTACAAGTCATGGGTTAGCTTGTGATCCCTCAGGATTATGAGCACCATGTATCTTCTGGGGTATAGACTCGAGGCATTACAATAATACACTAGTTAGAGGAGTTAGAGTTGATATTTCAGTAGACACTATCCGCAGAGTTATCTTCTACCCAGAGTACATTACTCCTGCATCTATAGCTTAGTGTGAACACAAACTAATGATCGCTTATGATTGACATATTATGTGGGAGACTGAGCACCAATGAGAGATAGTTGAGATGCCTAGGTGGATAGCAAGATATATTTCACCTTTGGTTGATGCGACCCCATGGATTGATATGAATAGTATGATCAAGAAGGGCCTATTATTACTTGAGGTCAAGTTTTGGTGGTTTTTGTTCAGATACCGACTAATACCCGCTGTTTTAGATAATATGTTGACTTGGGAGGGTGCAAAACTGGTTGCTTATATGATGGCCGAATATGTTGTTGATTTTGCTGCCATTATCCAGTATGAGTTACATGACAGAGCAATTGGGGAGTTGACTAATCTGCGATTTCCTTGCATGATTAAAAGGCTATGTGATGAGGCCGGTGTACGTGAGATATCTGGAGTAGACAAGAGGGTACTTGCAATGGAGACTATTCAAACAAAGACTATGAAGGGTCTAGCACCCCCAGACCTTTCCAGGAGATCTACAGAGCCAGCAGTAGTACCTAGGGCCAAGATTGAGGGCCTATAATGCCTCGAGACTACACCCTAGGCGTCACACAGTGCTTACAACGTCGAAGGACCACAAGCTAACCCATGACTGGTACCTACTGTGAGCATTGAATAATATTCATAAAATATATGCAGAAGTAAAACTGATAATGCCATAAGGTTCATAATATTGAATCAAAACTAAAAATATTTGTAGAATAATTGCTAACTGATAATGTCTAAAAGCCTCTAAACATCTAAAATAAAAGAGTTGATGGGATAGGCCCCAACTAACTCACAAATGTGGTCTGAAATAACTAAAATATCGAAATACTATAATGGCTAAATAAATATCGTGTCCTCGATGGATGAGTACTCACTACTGTATCTACAACTGATAGACTGATCTAGCAAAGTACGGTCAAGAACCCGAGCATCCGAACCTATGATATGAGACATCATAGTGCAAAGAGAGAGAAAATGCGACAGTACTTTAAATATACTGGTATGCTAGATGAGGTTAGGCTGATATACATGGGTTTATATGCATGAGATGATAACTGACTGAATGTACATGCAAAACTACAACTACTAAACATACTAAATATGCAATACTGTGCATATAGGTATACATCGTGTATCTGAAATTATACTGAATCTGAATACTAAATTCTGATGGATGAGTAACTGATAACTTACCCTATGCTGGCTACGTTGTTCTATAACTCAAGGAATTCTATTAAGGGTTAAACCCTTTACTAACAGGAACGCCTCCATCCCTGGGTTAGCTCGGTGCTGAATCCTACTCCCAACTGAACTGACACTGATCACTAAACTGTACTAAGCTTGTCTGAACTCACGCTGGTTCTGCTAACTGACCGAATGTGACTATTTGGGGGACTACAGGATCATTCTAGTTCGACTGGAACTAAGTAGGCAGCTAATTTCAGGTATACAATATCCATAGGACTCGATAGCATAAATAAAGGAACCAATCACAAGTTTAGAGCATTATAATTAGGATGTCATGCATAAATCATTCACATAGGCATTTTGTCAAACATTTGGGGAGCATGATGGTTTTTGAACATGAGGAAATAACATGGGATTATCATGATTACAACATTCAATTCACAATTAATGGGTTATGACATGAGGAGTACATAAATCAACACACATACTAGTTTATTTACTTGAAATTCATAATCTTTTTGGTTTAAAACCCATAAAAATCAACACATGCATGAACAGATTTCAATTTAAGAATATAAATCATAATTTAAATCTTACAAATAGGTTCTTGAACTCCAAGAGTGGAAGGAAACCCAAGGATGAACACCAAACATACCTGAGTAGCTGAATTCTTGAAGTTTCTTGAAAATTTTCTTAGGAATTGATCTTGAATCTTAAAGGCTAGGATTTTATATTTGAGATAGAATACTCTTGATATGACGGAGTTTGAATAAAATAATGACTAATTAGGTTATTAGAGCATTAATATCGTGTTTTGGACTAATTAGGGTCATGTAAAAAACCCAACTTCCCCTGGAAAGAATTAAAATTTCACCACTGGAATCCCAATTTTGCACTTCACCACGACGTGGTTCCATCGCAGTGAGTGATAACGCTCAATCTACAGCTCTCGTGGGAGAGTAAAGCGATCGCTAGCAAATATAGAACCCAACCTGGGTTGGGTATCGATCCCACAGGGAATAGCTTGGTCAACAAGTAGAAGACTATTACTAGACTTTTAGTGCAAGTCTCGTAAGTAGGGGGGATTGTAATGTGTAACCAAAGTATTAAAGTAAAAACTGAAAATAGCAACGTAAAAAGAAAGAATGTGTAGTAGGTTGTGAAACAATGAGAATTGCGGCGTTGGGGTTATGTCCACCTTATGAGTTATACGTCTCTATTGGCTATGAGTGTGTAGAATTCAGACATGTATGTGCTTACAGAGAATTGTATTCGATGGTAAATCCAGGCGTCTTTCGACCTATTCGAGGATTATTTCACTTTAACTCTTTCGAGCTTAAAGCGTGTCTAATGGTATGAATTCTCCAAGAGGTTAATCCAGTTACGGCACTAACTTTTTAATAGAGAATTTTAGGGGGTGACCCTACTACCTTGACATTATCTCTTTTCCAGACGAATAACCTTTCGTTCGAACAAGTTAAATGTTATACTGGCGTATTCTTGTGTTTGCAACCACAAAGAATTTAGATTAAGATGAAGAGAATAATGATATAAGCAGCATACGTGTCACGAACTCACAAGCTCATAGTAATAGACAGTACCTCATTCGGCTTCCATAACCCCAACAGAGAAGTTTAGTTACCCATGAATACGAAGGAGATCACGATTGACATTGTTATTATACCACAATAATGATTAATTTCGTGTAGCACAAGAGTGGCAGGCGTTTAGGCGTGAATTCCTAGGCAAAGTAACGATTCTCTTGTTGCGGAAATTAAGAATAGATGAATAGAAGAAGAAAAATAGAATTAATGGAAAGATTAGAACTGTTGGAAGAGTAGAAAAGATTAATAGTTGAAGAATGAATATGGATTCGTTAAAATCTCTAGCATGATAGGGTATATATAATACCCATATCCTAATCCTACTAAGCTAATGAAATACTTAACCAAATCCTACTAAGCTAATGAAATACTTAACCCAATTGTACTAGGTTAATGTATCATTATCCAAATCCAAATAGACTAATGAAATACTTAACCCAATTGTACTAGGTTAATGTATTATTATCCTAATCCAAATAAGTTACTGCAAGTCCCCAAAGTCTGCAAAAATGTTGTTTTAGCCCAGGACAGATTTTCCATGCATCACTTTTGGTCCTTAGGCGTCCAAGCTTCCTTTTCTCCTTCCGTGAAGCTTTCTTTGTCGTCAAGTAATCCATAAAATGCTGAATTCTGCATCATTTACACCTGAAACTTTGCTAATCATGTTCGTTATCTCACTTACAGGAAAAAGGACTAAAAGTGCATGAAATATATAATTTGTTCTCAAAACTAGGCTAAAATATGGGCAAAATATATTGATATAGGCGCGTAATATCGCCGATCATCAACACCCCACACTTGAAGCGTTGTTCTTCTTCGAACAAAATATCATGTCCATCTAAACATCAACTTAGGGTTTTACAGCAACAACACAAAATATTCGAAAAGACAAGCACAACAATTACTAACAAAGAGTAGCTTTCCGATCATTAGTAGAAACAGGTTAACCTCTAGTATAGACTCGTGATGGTGGTCAACTCACTATTCAAAAGTTAAGGCACAAGGAATCATATACAACTACCCAAAACTCATCAACCATGTGTGTCTCACAATATATTACCCATAATCTCTCACAAGTATAGCATATTTTTTCAAACATGGGTATCAAAATATCCTTGCTCTCGCTCTCACAAAGAATTCGTATGCAGCAACTAATGACCATAGGCTTGCCCTTAGTGTAATGCTCCACTAAATGTCAGAATGCTAGGCTTAGGATCAAATAGGTCTTTTACAGGTTGTAATGTAGGCTAAGGGACGGGTAGGACTATTTTGGCCAGAAATAGTGACTGTGTTCCTAAGCACTTTAATACATCACATTGTATCATCAACATTTTTCTTTCAACCTTTCTTCTTTATTTTATGCTACCCCCCTTGTTCTCCTCTTTTGTTTTTCAATTTTAAGCATAACTCACTTTTCAGCTTTCTTTTCCTTTTTTCTTTTCATAACATACCTTTTATGACAACACTTTCTTTTTCATAACGTATTCAAGCACCACTGCAATTTAAAGCATCATACTCACTCAATTCCTCTTATTTCGTCACATGACTTTATACGTTAAAGCACTTAGGAATTTGGATCAAATTACGGTCTTGAAAAAAATGGATTAGGCTTTCGTATGAGATTTGTCAAAGAAGTAGGCTAAAGGCTCAAAAGGGTTTAACTAGGATGATGTCCACATGTAGGTAAAATGAAGGTAAACATGTATAGGTTGCCAAAGAAATGCCTAAATCATCTCCTAAACTTACACTCCTTATTTTCGCTTTGCATACATACCAAGCAAGTTCTAGCATCAGCTACAAACATAGAATATACTATTAATCTCACACACACAAGGCACATGGTCGACTTTATTGGAAGTAGTATAGACTCTCGACCCAACAAGTGAAGGAATTGAACCACACAATATCACATAATGAGTCACAATTAGAGCCTAAACGTCTCAATAGTCATGATGTTAGCACCTACTCTTGTTATGATCTCATGCTGCCTATTAGAATAATTTCGTGCGAAGCTAAGTAAAAAAAATTACTACTAAAAAAACTTAACTTAAACTAAAAAACACACAAAAAAAAAATGAAACAAATAAAATGAAGTAAACAAAGTGAACAAACATAGTGAACAAACATAGATGCGGTAGAGAAGTATAGCATGCAATACCGCCACCCCACACTTAAACGGGACACTGCCCTCAGTGGAAAATAAATACAAAGAACCTGGTCAGTCAGACTCTTCCTCAATGTCGGGGGTCATACCCCCTTCGTTGGAATCATCATAAGAGTCGTCGTCAGAGTTCTCCTCCACGTCGGAGTCTGGCAAGCGTCGATCATCATCGGTCGGCACATCATCGTCTAGAGGTTCCTCAAAGTATGTGGCTACTCCACACATCTCCCGTGCATGCATATTCATTGGATAGTCATGGTCCAGCTGTTGGAGCTCTTCAGCAGTTAGAACGCGACCTCCACTCATCATTGTAAACCGAGCCATGCCATAAAGATAACAGAAGAAACTCTCATCTCGAGCATGTCTCTCCGCAGTAGTAAGGTTGACACCATGTGTTGTTTCAGCATCTTTGACCTTTGTGAGGTCAACCTTCTTCGGGTTATGTGGGAGTTTGTGATCAGCTGGTTCCTCTTCGATATCCTCCTTCCGCAAGATTGCTGTCAACAGATTACCAAAAGTGAAGTGGGACCGCTTGTGTAGTCTGGCCTTCTGCATTGTAGAGCGAATGATTGCCCCAATGTTGATAGGGACATTCATCATCAATGCATAGACCAAACACACTCTATCTCTTGTTATTTTGGTGTATTGATTCCCAGGAATAAGGCATGAGTTGACGATGCGCAACCAGATTCTTGCTTCCCTATTCAAAGGAGCATAGGGGAAGGTGTTGTGTCGTCCGGTGTCTTGGTGTCTGCTCCACCTTGCCATGGATCTACTTCTACAAAGTGTGTGTCGAATTGCTCTATAAGGAGGTCTACTGTACAGCTCTTTGAATGGTGCTGGATCGACCGAAGGTAAGCCAAGAAAGGAGTTGATCAAATCCGCTTTAAGCTGTAAAACTTGGCCCCGAATCTTGACTTCGCTACCTGTGGTTTTCGGCGACCAGTTGGCGTAAAATTCTCTTGTCAAATCAAGATTACATTCTCCCATGTCGCGGAAGATGAAATCCAGATTCAATGCCATGATTTTTGCCAACATACGCGGTTCCTTCTTCGCTAGGTTGTCCTCTTTGATCAAGTCGACATGAACATATTTGCTTTCCTTGTTGTTCCTATACCATTCTTTGGATTCCTCTTTAAGAACCCATTTTATTCCAAACATTCGGCGGGTTAATTGCATTGAGGATGATTCTCCTTGGTCCTTGCGACCTCTCTTCTTGCCCTTTTGGGATGTGGTAGCCTTATCTTGTCTCGCTTTAGGTGCCATTCTTCCTGAGATTTAAACGATATTTCATGTTAGCATCAAATCAATGGAAACAATCTATAAACAAGCCATCGAGGTACCACCCCACACTTAGGTTCGTTGATACAAATCAGTGAAGTGAAAGTGGTCGATTACTTAGACTTCGTCGACATATGTTTAAGGAGCTATATTCCGACAAGAAAATCAGTGATGTATCACTTCTTGCAACCTTTGCAATATGTTCATGTTAGGTAAAACAAAACTACTACATAGGGGTTTCATCATGGTATAGTTTCTATCAACAATTACAACCTCCTATGTCGGTAGGCAACTAGAAGTCTTATCCCAATGAACGGGATAGCCTAACATGTAGGTATACAAGTGACAAGACTATGCAATGTCCATAACCAAAGCAATTCCGCAAAGAGTATGACAATGCAATTAAAACTAAATTCAAGTCGGAAACAAGTTAAGATTATCCTAACGTATATGTTCACTCACATGGTTTTGCATCAACAATTCAAACACTTTAACATCACCAATATTTCTTCAAGATGTAGCAATTCATGATAGACATAGCAACGTAGTACTTACGAGAAATAGATGAAGGATAAAAGAGTACTTACGTGATTGAAGCCTTTGGAGATGTTTCTTGTGAATTGAAAGAGCAAAAAGAAAAATTTTGAGATGATTTGGAGTGGATGTGCGGCGCCTTTAGGTCAAGTTTCAATGTGTTTATGTTTCAAGACTAAGTCCCCTTTATATAGGAAAAGAATGGGTCGGGTTTTGACCCATTTAAAATAGGTTTTGGAGACAAAAAGGGACCATAGGCGGCGCCTTTAGCTTTGCCTATGCATGGTATAGGCGGAGCCTAATGCAAAGTATAAGCTAGCATAGGCGGCGCCTAGTGTAATGTATAAAAGGACCATAGGCGGCACCTAGTGCATGGAATATGAGATTTTGAGACCAAATGCTTTAGCATAGGCGGCGCCTATGCTATAGCATACCTGAACATGGGCGGCGCCTATGTCTTTGCACACTAGATTCCGAGACCTTAGGCTATAGTATAGGCGTTGCCTTGTTCATGGCCTAGTTTTACCTATGCCTATCCTTGCTCGATGCCTATTTTGTCATGAGCAATGCTCAATCCATAGCCTTATGCATCTTTATTCCTAACTTACCATCTTTACCATGCAATACGTCCAAATCGTCATTTGAAACCAATCTCCTCGCTGAATACCTCTTGCACCTATATTTGCTTAAAACCAATGAAAACGATTAGTACAATGGGTTGCCTCCCACCAAGCGCCTTGGTTTTGGTCGTGGCACGACTCTTATTTTTGGATTTTCTTTTATCAAAAGCAAAACAAGTACTTAGAATGAAAGAAAGACAAAAATGATAAAAGACAAACAATAAACGATAAACGATGGGTTGCCTCCCATCTAGCGCCTTATTTATTGTCGTGGCTCGACGTAGTTACCTCGAGTACTTAGACTTCGTCGAGATAAGTGATGGACAAATAATTCATCGAGTCAAGAGGACCGATATAAGGTTTAAAACGTTGACCATTAACCTTGAAGACAACACCATTATTGTCTTCCAATTCAACTACTCCAGACGAGTAGACATGGATAACTTTGTATGGACCAGACCACTTAGACTTTAACTTACCTGGGAGGAGCTTCAATATTGAGTTGAAAAGAAGTACCATATCATCCTTTTGGAAGTTTCGTCGAACAATCCGCTAATCATGATACTTTTTCATCTGCTCCTTGTATAGGTCTGACCTTTCATATGCATGGAGACGGAACTCATCTAATTCGTTCAGCTGCTCCAACCTTAGATTCATCGCATCATCCCAATTCAAATTCAATTGCTTCAATGCCCACAATGCCTTATGCTCGAGCTCGATGGGTAAATGACAAGCCTTTCCATAAACTAGTTGATAAGGAGACATGCCAATGGGTGTTTTGAATGCAGTCCTATACGCCCATAGTGCATCATCTAGCTTCCGAGACCAATCCTTCCTATTAGCATTGACTGTCTTCACAAGGATTTGCTTGATCTCCCGATTGGAAACCTCTACTTGTCCACTCGTTTGTGGGTGATAAGGTGTGGCTACCTTATGTTGCTTGACACCATACTTGGCCAAAACGGATTTGAATAGCTTATTGCAAAAGTAAGATCCTCCATCACTTATGATAGTACGTGGTACTCCAAAGCGAGAGAAGATATTCTTCTTCAAAAATGCTACAACGCGCTTTCCCTCGTTATCGGCCAACGCTACAGCTTCAACCCATTTCGAGACATAATCTACTGCAACTAAGATGTACTTCATTCCAAACGAATTCACGAATGGACCCATGAAATCAATGCCCCACACATCAAAAAGTTCTACCTCAAGAATTTTCGATATGGGCATCTCATGGTGTTTCGAAATAGCACCTTGACGCTGGCATTGGTCGCACCTTCTAACATAGTCATAGGTATCTCTAAATATCGAAGGCCAATAGTAACCACTTTGCAATACTTTCCTTGTCGTTCGATTGCCTGCATGATGTCCTCCAACTTGGGAAGTGTGGCATGCTTCCAAAATATTAGGCACCTCTACATGGGATATACATCATCGAATAATACCATCCGCACATCGTCGAAACAAATATGGATCATCCCAATAGTGGTGTTGTACGTCATGCATAAACTTCCTCCTTTGGTGGTAAGATAAATTGGCAGGTGTCACATTACTCACCATAAAATTTGCAAAGTCGGCATACCATGGTAATTTTTCCATTGTTGTCGCTAATATCTCCTCATCAGGGAATGCATCATCAATCTGAATTTCAGGTTACGCCACATGCTCATTCTCGAGTCTAGATAGGTGATCAGCCACTTGGTTCTCGCAACCTCTTCTATCTTTGACTTCTAAATCAAACTCTTGTAGCAGCAATACCCATCGAATCAACCTTGGTTTTGCATCCTTCTTTGTCATTAGATACCTAAGAGCTGCATGGTCTTTATGAATGATAACCTTAGTTCCCAATAGATAGGCACGAAACTTCTCAAACGCATACACAACTGCTAGGAGCTCTTGTTCTGTCACAGTGTAGTTCCTTTGGGCTTCATTCAGAACCTTACTTGCATAGTAGATAGGATGAAATAGCTTCTCCTTTCTCTGACCAAGCACAGCACCAACGGCTACACCACTAGCATTACACATGACTTCGAATGGGAGAGACCAATCTGGTGCTACCATGATAGGGGCTTGAATGAGTTTTCCTTTGAGGCATTCGAATGCCTTTAAGCAATCTTCATTAAAGTCAAACTTCACATCTTTCTCCAAGAGTTTGCACAATGGACTAGCAATTTTAGAGAAGTCTTTGATGAACCGATGATAGAAACCTGCATGGCCGAGAAAACTACGAACTCTCTTCACCAAAATTGGAGGCGGTAGCTTCTCAATAACCTCTATTTTTGCTCGATAAACTTCAATCCCTCTTTCAGAGATCTTGTGCCCAAGAACGATACCTTCTTTTACCATGAAGTGGCACTTCTCCCAATTCAACACTAGGTTGAATTCTACACATCTTTGCAACGCCATGCTTAGGTTTGCCAAGCACCCTTCAAAAGACTCACCAACAACTAAAAATTCATCCATGAATACCTCCAAAGTGTCTTCAACCATATCAGAAAAAATAGACATCATACAGCGTTGAAAGGTGGCTGGTGCGTTACATAACCCGAATGGCATACATTTGAAGGCAAACGTACCATATGGGCATGTAAACGTTGTCTTCTCTTGGTCTTCAGGGGCAATACAAATCTAATTGTAGCCTGAATAACCGTCCAAGAAACAAAACCATCCTTTCCCCGCTAATCGATCTAGAATTTGGTCCATGAATGGCATTGGGAAGTGATCTTTGAGTGTCCAAGAATTCAGCTTTCGGTAGTCCATGCATACTCTCCATCCAGTGACGGGTCTGAGTGGAATAAGCTCGTTCTTTTCATTCGCGACCACTGTCATGCCTCCTTTCTTAGGAACACATTGTACTGGGCTTACCCATGTACTATCAGAGATTGGATATACAACTCCTGCGTCTAACCACTTGATAATTTCTTTCTTCACCACTTCTTGCATAGGTGGGTTTAGACGTCTTTGATGCTCAATGGTGGGTGTACACTTCTCTTCAAGCTGAATTTTATGTGTGCAAATCCCAGGTGGGATACCAATAATATCTGCAATGGTCCATCCAATGGCTCTAATATACTTGCGTAGAATAGTAACAAGAGCTGCAACTTGTTGCTCACCCAAATCAGCTGCCACAATAACTGGAAGTGTGTTTCCGCTTCCTAAGAATGCGTACTTTAAATGTCTTGGCAGCTCCTTCAATTCTAATGTGGCTGGCTCTTCAATAGATGGCTTAGCTGGTGGCGTGGATCGATTCTTGAGATCATGGTCCAGCTTCTTGGGAGCATAGTGATATGTCCCTAATCCCGATAGAGCACAAATAGCTTCTTCACAATTTTCAGCATCCTAATTCTCTCCATTCATGAGCACTACCGCTAAAGGGTCATCAGTAATTTGCTCTTCTTTGAGTCATTTTTTCTCATCATCAGAGAAAACATCAGCCACCGAAAACACACTCAGATTTTTAGGTTGCTTCATTGATTTGCACACATCAAAGCGAACCACTTCGTCATTTATTCAGAATGAAAGCTCATTAGCTCTCAAATCAATGAGCACACTTCCTGTAGCAAGGAAAGGGCGTCCCAAGATTATGGGAACTTCTGAGTCTGCCTCACAATCCAAAATAACAAAGTCTGCTGGAAAGATGAATGAAGAAACCTTTACCAAGACATCACATAGAATACCAACAGGTCGTTTTACCGACCTATCCGCCATGATAAGCCTCATGTTGGTTGGAGTAGGATCACCCAACCACAACTTCTTATAGATTGATAATGGCATCAAATTGATGCTGGCTCCTAAATCACATAATGCTTTGGCAAAATTCAAAGATCCAATGGTGCAAGGACTAGTGAAAGCTCTGGGGTCGGCCTTCTTCTGAACTATTGATTGGGTAGCGATTGCACTATAATGATGCACATCTTCTTTCAACTCATAGCTTGCTTCCCACTTCTTTGTCAAAATATCCTTCATAAATTTTGCATACCCAGGCATTTGTTCAAGTGCCTCCACCAATGGATCATTAATGGTCAGCTGCTTTAACATAGTCATGAATTTGCTGAACTTCGTGTCATCCGCCAACTTCTTTAATCTTTGGGGAAAAGGTGGTGGTGGGTATGGAATTGTTCTCTCCACGGCTTTCTTCTCCTCTTGCTTCCGTTTTTCCACTTTTTTAGGCTGCACGTCGCTGGGTGTGACGTCCTTGACGTCTTCCGCGGACTCCTCTCCTATTGCATTGTCATCCAAGTCCGCAGCTTCGTCAACCACTTGCTTGACTTTTGATGAAGTTTCCAGCACCTTACCACTTCTGGTAGTGATGGCCATGCATGACCCATCATTCCTTGGGTTTTGCACAGTATCGCTAGGTAGAGTGTCGGCTTTTCTTTGATTGAGTGCTGCTGAAAGTTGGCTCAATTGCTGCTCTATTTGCTTGATTGAAGTAGAATATGAATCAACTAATTGTTTCAAGGAGGACAAATCATTAATTACCTCCGTTACTCCTGCGCTCGTTGCTTCCACTCATTTCAATAATTTATCCATCATGTCTTCCATACTTCCAGAATTAGATGTGGTGGTGTCACGTCTAGCAGGGGGAACGTACAAACCACTCTTTTCATTCTTGTTCTTCCAACTACCTTGGTCCTTGTTTCCAGATTTATCATAATAGTTCCAACCTTGGTTTCCTTGGGTATTCCCACGGAAACCCCCCTGATTGTTCAAGTAGTTGGCCTCTTCTTCCGAATCAGATTCGTCTCTTCCTTTTCACGCAATAGCTTTCACTTTTTCGATCTTCCCTGATAATAAATGCTTTGTAAGAAGATCCATTTGTGTTTTCATATGCGCCATATCTTGATCACGTTCTTCTTCTCTTATTATTTGGTCTGCAGTCATGCCAATAGATATAGTAGAGCTTGCTACCTCAAAATCCCTGGTATGTCAAGCTCTACTTTGCTTCGTCATACGATCTAGCATATTGCTTGCTTGACCAAAGGTGAGGTCCATAAAAGATCCTCCAGCTGCATTATCCACCACTGGTTTAGTTATTGAATTCAAGGATCTATATAATATCTCCATTAGGTGAACATTAGTCATATGATGGTTTGGGCATCTCGCTAGCTTTGTCTTGAACCTCTCCCATGTTTCATGAAGAGCTTCAGTGGGAAGCTGACGAAAGTTGCTGATTTCATCTCTCAATTGTGCTCTTTTGGATGGCGGAAAGAATCTTTCTAGGAAAGCGTCTCTCAATTGCCTCCAATTTGTAATAGAATCAGGAGTCAGCCCATTTAACCATAGAGTTGCCTCCCCAGACAGAGACAATGGGAACAGACGTAATCGAATTGCATTCTGACCAACACCAGGATTGTCAAACGACTTGCATGTAGAAATATAGTTGATGAGATGCATATTCGGATCATCGCCTGCTAGTCCACCAAATAATCCCTTGAGTTGCAATAACTGAATCATGGTGCTTGTGATGTTGAAATTGGCTCCGGGCGCTAATGGTGGAGGAATAATGGCTCCTGTGGCTCCGGCTCCATCAAGATCATCATCATCGTCGTCAAAAGCTGGTTGCATGGGTTGGCGATCATACCTAAACCGAACTTGATGACCTCTTCTGTTGGCAGGTGTTATGATTTCAGCATCACGCCTTGGGTTTAGTAACTCGTCATCACCTAAATCCTCATCGTCAGGAATTGTTGCTCGCCTAGGGTTATCAATGTTTTGTTGGTGTACTTGGACGGCAGCAAGAGCAGCTAATCTCGCCTGCTCCTGTTGATTAGCCATTCTTTCGATTTCCGTTTGTGCCTCAATTCTGCCAACACGTTGTGGTTCAGGATTGATAGGTAATAACGGTTGACCAAAACTTCGAGTATAGGGCATGCACTAAATAAAAACCTGCAGTAAACAAAAACAACAACTAAAAGTAAAAGTACGAGAATCTTTGACCAAAGGGTCTAGTAATTATCACAAACTTAATTGACACTTGTATTCCCCGGCAACGGCGCTAATTTTTGATAACGCTCAATCTACAGCTCTCGTGGGAGTGTAAAGCGGTCGCTAGCAAATATAGAACCCAACCTGGGTTGGGTATCGATCCCACAGGGAATAGCTTGGTCAACAAGTAGGAGACTATTACTAGACTTTTAGTGCAAGTCTCGTAAGTAGGGGGGATTGTAATGTGTAACCAAAGTATTAAAGTAAAAATTGAAAATAGCAACGTAAAAAGAAAGAATGTGTAGTAGGTTGTGAAACAATGAGAATTACAGCGTTGGGGTTATGTCCACCTTCTGAGTTATACGCCTCTATTGGCTATGAGTGTGTAGAATTCAGACATGTATGTGCTTACAGAGAATTGTATTCGATGGTAAATCCAGGCGTCTTTCGACCTATTCGAGGATTATTTCACTTTAACTCTTTAGAGCTTAAAGTGTGTCTAACGGTACGAATTCTCCAAGAGGTTAATCCAGTTACGGCACTAACTGTTTAATAGGGGATGAGACCCTACTACCTTGACACTATCTCTTTTCCAGACAAATAACCTTTCTTTCGAACAAGTTAAATGTTATATTGACGTATTCTTGTGTTTGCAACAACAAAGAATTTAGAATAAGATGAAGAGAATAATGATATAAGCAGCATACGTGTCACGAACTCACAAGCTCATAGTAATAGACAATACCTCATTCGGCTTCCATAACCCCAACAGAGAAGTTTAGTTACCCATGAATGCGAAGGAGATCACGATTGACATTTTTATTATACCACAATAATGATTAATTTCGTGTAGCACAAGAGTGGTAGGCGTTTAGGCGTGAATTCCTAGGCAAAGTAACGATTCTCTTGTTGCGGAAATTAAGAATAGATGAATAGAAGAAGAAAAATAGAATTAATGGAAAGATTAGAACTGTTGGAAGAGTAGAAAAGATTAATAGTTGAAGAATGAATATGGATTCCTTAAAATCTCTAGCATGATAGGGTATTTATAATACCCATATCCTAATCCTACTAAGCTAATGAAATACTTAACCAAATCCTACTAAGCTAATGAAATACTTAACCCAATTGTACTAGGTTAATGTATCATTATCCAAATCCAAATAGACTAATGAAATACTTAACCCAATTGTACTAGGTTAATGTATTATTATCCTAATCCAAATAAGTTACTGCAAGTCCCCAAAGTCTTCAGAAATGTTGTTTTAGCCCAGGACAGATTTTCCATGCATCACTTTTGGTCCGTAGGCGTCCAAGCTTCCTTTTCTCCTTCCGTGAAGCTTTCTTTGTCGTCAAGTAATCCATAAAATGCTGAATTCTGCATCATTTACACCTGAAACTTTGCTAATCATTTTCGTTAGCTCACTTACAGGAGAAAGGACTAAAAGTGCATGAAATATATAATTTGTTCTCAAAACTAGGCTAAAATATGGGCAAAATATATTGATATAGGCGCGTAATATCGCCTATCATCAGTGAGCCACTGGAATTTGGCAGCAACTGTATTCCAAGGAAAAGTGCAAAAATGCACTTTGATGCGATGCGGTGGAATCGCGTTGCATCTCTAAAAATTGACGAGTGGGAAATATCACTCCCCCGCGATGTGATTTATATCGCGGTGCTTCTCTAGAAACTGACAATTGAGAATTGTAACTTCACCGCAATGCGGTACTATTATGGTGGTTCACTGGAAAATGATGAATGTTATTCATGGGGTCACCGCGATACGGTGCTACTCATATTGAGCTACTACTTTCACTAAAAGTGCCATAACTTGTCACCCGAGTATCATATTTGGGAGAAATTCATTTCTTTGGAAAGCCTATTCAATTTCCTACAGTTTGGTAGTTCTTAAGATGGAACATTCTGAGTAGAGACAAAGTTATGCTTGTTTGAAGTTGACTAAAGCAATATTCCTATCGAAAACTCAATCGGTATGGGATATTTTGATTCATCGAATAACTGAGAGTTATTTGGGACCTTAATATGCATCAAACTAACTCATAAAGCTACCAAAGAATCATAATGTACTATGCATAAGTTTGAAACATGACTTTAGCATTGGTTTGGATTTTTGGGGTATTACAATATCTCCCCCTTGGGAACATTCATCCTCGAATGAGACTGGTTAAGCTAGAAGAACTAAGGGATTGAGATTACATGCTGAATATACGTGATTACATGACTAAATTTAAACATTACACATGATTGAACTGGCTTCATGAATGCATGACTAACATGAGAATGATATGCAGCTGAGATTGAGAATGGAAAAGATAAATTCTAAGAAGATTATTACCTTAAGTTGAGTCTGAGTTTGTGGAGAAAAGGTGAGGATACTTGGTCTACATATCCACTTCTACTTCCCAAGTAGCTGCCTCAGCAGACTGATTCCGCCAAAGAACTTTGAACAAGAGAACTTTTTTGCTCCTTAGTCTACGAACTTGTTGATAAAGAATTTCGACTGGAATTTCCTTGTAGGAAAGACTATTCTGAACATCTACGCTTTATAAAGGAACAACTATAATTGGGTTACCAATACACTTATTCAACAAGGAAATATAAAATACTGGGTGTACTGAGCATAAGTCTGCAGGCAACTCAAGCTCATAAGCCACCTTTTCAAAATAGCTAAAAATCCTATAAGGACCAACATATCTAGGACTAAGCTTTCCCTTCTTACCAAACATCTTCACTCCCTTCATGGGAGAGATATTCAAATACATAAAATTGCCAACCTTAAATTCAAGATCTTTCCTTCTCACATCTGTATAGGATTTCTGTCGGCTCTAGCTGCCTTAAGCCTCTCCCTGATCAACTAAACTTTCTATAAAGCATCAAATACTAAGTCAAGCCCTATTACCACAATTTCTCCTATTTCAAACCAACTAATTGGAGATCTATATCTCCTTCCATATAGAGCCTCAAACGGATCCATTTGAACACTGGAATGATAGTTGTAATTATATGCGAACTCAATCAAAGGCAAGTGGTCATCCTAACTGCCCTTGAATTCAACTACACAAACTCTTAACATATCTTCTAAAGTCTTAATTGTCCCTTCTACTTTACCATCTTTTTGAGGGTGGAAGACTGTACTGAGGTGTACATGGGTCCCTAGACCTTTCTAGAAAGCTTTCCAAAAGTGAGAGGTAAACTGTGTACCTTTTTCTGAAATGATAGATAGTGGAACACCATGCAACCTAACCAACTCTTTGAGAAAGACTTTAGTATAGTCCTTAGCTAAATAAGAAGTATGGATTGGCAAAAAGTGAGCTGATTTGGGCATCTTATCCACAATGACCCAAATCAAATTATGTTGCTGACGAGTACGAGGCAAACCTGTCATAAAATCTATGTTCACTTCCTCCCACTTCCATGTGGGGTTACTGAACCCCTGTATAGACCCACTAGGCTTTTGATGTTCAATCTCAACCTGCTGACAAGTGGAGCACTTAGCCACAAACTTTGGAATTTCTCTCTTACTCCTACTCCACCAATAACTTTCCCACAGATCAAGATACATCTTCATAGCCCTTGGATGAATCAAGTAATGCACACCATGTGCCTCTTCAATAATCCAGTATCTCAACTCATCAACATATGAAACACACAGTCTACCCTGGCAACGTAACACTCCATATCCCCCTTGGGAGAAAACCTTTACTTTCTAATCTCTAACAGACGTCTTCAGCTTCACTAGACTAGGATCCCTATATTTCTTTTCTTTCACTTCGGCAACCAAGGAAGATTCATAACTATACTGAACCCACACACTCCCCTCAGCTAAATTAACTAAATGAACACTTATTCTAGCAAACTGATGGACTTTCTAAACTAACTTCTTCTTACCATCCTCAACGTGAGCAACATTACCCATGGACAACCTACTGAGAGCATCTGCCACTACATTGGCCTTGCCCATGTGATACAGAACACCCATGCCATAATCTTTTAACAACTTTAACCACCTTCTCTGATGCAAGTTCAGGTCTTTTGTGAAAACACATACTGCAGGATTTTGTGGTTTGTGAACACATCGACATGCACTTCATACAAATAATGCCTCCAAAACTTTAAGTCCAACACAACAACTGCTAACTAAAGATCTTAAGTAGGGTAATTATTCCCATGGGTCTTAAGTTGTCTAGAGCCATAGGCTACAACCTTACTTTTCTGCAATAAAACACACCCCAAACCAACTTTAGAAGCATCACAGTATACAACAAATCCATCTGAACCGTCTGCCAATGTCAAAACTGGAGTTGTAATGAGTCGAGTCTTCAACTCCTGAAAACTCTTCTCACAAAAATCTGACCATTGAAACTTAACTTTCTTCTGAGTCAATTTGGATATGGGGGACACAATAGATGAAAAACCTTCAACAAACCAATGGTAATAGCCAACAAAACCCAAAAAAACTCCTGATATCTGATAGAGAAATGGGTCTGGGCCAGTTTCTCACTGCTTCGATCTTTTGAGAATCAACTCTAATGCCATCCCCAGTAATAAAATGGCTAAGGAAAGCTACTAATCTTATCCAAAATTTGCACTTACTGAATTAAGCGAATAACTGATGGGCTCTAAGAGTCATAATACTATTCTGAGGTAGTTTGGATGATCTTTTGAGAGTAGACAAGAATGTCATTAATAAAGTCTATGACGAACATGTCCAATTATTGCTTGAACACTTGGTTCATCAAGTCCATGAAGGCTATTGGAGCATTAGTGAGACCGAAGGACATGACAAAAAACTCAAACTGACCATACTGAGTTCTGAAAGCTATTTTTGGAATGTCATATTCTCTGTCTCTAAATTGATGATAGCCGGATCTGAGGTCTATCTTAGAGAAATAACTGGCACCTTGAAGTTGGTCGAACAAGTCATCAATTCTACAAAATATATATTTGTTTTTGATTGTGACTTTGTTCAACTGACAATAGTCGATACACATCCTAAGATAACCATCTTTTTTTCAAACGAATAGAACTGGTGCGCCCTATGGGGAAATACTAGGCTTGATGAATCCCTTATCTAGGAGATCTTTCAATTGATCCTTTAATTCTTTGAGTTCAGCTGGAGCCATTCTATATGGCGGAATAGAGATAGGTTGAGTATCTGGAAGAAGGTCTATTCCAAAGTTAATTTTCCTTTTGGGAGGAACTCCGGGAAGATCTTCACACCCGATTCTATGGCCTAGCTTACCACACCTGAAACATACATTGTTGCCAGCCCTGCAAGCACCCAGATAATTTCTACTATGCTTATAACAAAGAGGATTTATTCGAGCACTTCTAACACTACCCTCAGATTTAGAGCGTGGTGCCCTATCCTTATTATCATTCCTGAACTTGGAATTGGCTTACTAGCCAAAAATGAAGCTGGGACTGAAGATTTTGGGTGGAACTAAGGACGGTTACCTCTTTCTGACTTTGACTGGGTAAAACTGAAACCACCTATTCTAGCCCTCTTTCTCTCCTTTTTTTTCCTCCTTAGTCTTATGTTCTTCAATCTATTGAGCATGAACCATCAACCTAGACAAGTCCATCTCCTTAATCAGCATTTCGGTCCTACACTTCTTGACCACACTATCAGATACGCTAAACATGAACTTACTCATCTTAGACCTGTTGTCTGCTACCACATGAGGAGCATACCTAGCCAACTGAATAAACTTATAGGAATATTCTTTCACACTCATGTTGCCCTACCTTAGGTTGATAAAATCTAATACCTTAGCCCCTCTCAACTCCAATAGAAAAAACCTATCTAAGAAAGCAATAGCAAAATCCTCCCATTTTATAGGCCTGCATCTGCACCTCTCTCTATCTTCCACTGCTTAAACCATGTATAAGCTACATCTTGAAACTAATAGGCATTTCAGCACTCTAACTAGCGGTTACCCCATAATGTCTATTACCTTCTGCACCATGTCAAGGAATTCCTATGGCTCCTCCTCAGACTTAGACCCTGAAAATGAAGGAAGGTTCATCGGGTGAAGTCCTGAATTTTAGCTGCAGTAGTATTGGCCACTGGGTTGGCCTGAACAGCAGCTGGTTGAACATTTTGAGCTGCCATGGAATGGGATAGGGTGGTGAATATAACTCTGAATTCTGTATGAGAAACATGCTCATTCAGGAGATCTTCTTGAACGAGCAAAGGTGCTAGTTGGTTCCCAATTCTTCTTCCATTAGTGTTTCTGAGAGGTAAGTTCTATAAATAGAAGGGAAATTTGAATTATACAAAGAGTTTAACTTGATCTAATGCTCACTCTCAAGATATGAACACTGAAAGAAGGGAAACTTTTCTTAAACACCTCGTAGCCTCTTGACCATAAGTGTTGTGCGCTATACACCCATGCACAAGACTCTACTTGACGTAGCTTTCAAACTTTCTAGGATACTTTAGAACCTTAGGCTCTGATACTAAGTTTGTAATGCCCCGATACTACACCCTGGGCGTCACATGATGCTTACGACCCCAAAGGACCACAAGTTAACCCATGACTGGTACCTACTATGACCATTGAATAATATTCATGAAACATATGCGGAAGTAAAACTGATAATGCCATATGGTTCATAATACTAAATCAAAATTGAATACATCTGTAGAATAACTGCTAACTGATAATGTCTAAAAGACCCTAACCATCTGAAATAAAAAAGTTGATAGGACAGTCCCCAACTAACTCATAACTACTGTCTAAAATAACTGAAATACTAAAATAATATAATGGCTAAATAAATATTGTGTCCTCAATGGATGAGGACTAACTACTATAGAAGTGATTGATAGACTGATCTAGCAAATTATGGTCAGGAATTCGAGCGTCCAAACCTATGATAAGAGACATCATAGAATAAAGAGAGAGTATGCGTCAGTACTTTGAATGTACTAGTATGCTTGGTGAGGTTAGGCTGATATGCATAGGTTTCATATGCATGAAATAATAAATGACTGAATGTACATACAAAACTGTAACTACTGAACATACTAAACATTACTGCGCATATAGGTATACATCGTGTATCTAAAATTATACTAAATCTGAGTACTAAATTCTGATAGTTGAGTAACTGATAACTGATAGCCATGGTCTTATAGAACTGACTGAGTTCTTTACTGATTACTGAGACTGAAACTATAAGTGTGAGAGTGTTCATCTAACCGACATACCCAGATTATAGACTGATTTGGGGTCCAACTTGTGACCGTAGTTGAAAAGGTTTTAGCACCTTGATCTTGGGTTTATTTCTACGCCTAAGCACTATAACTTACCCATATTTTAGCTAAGGTTTGAGAACAAAGTTCCTAGTTTCTTATGTTTTTACTCTACTTTGATGTAATTGAGCTAACCTATGTGATTAGCATGATTTCAGGTGTTAAGGAGGTAAAAAAGACATGATGGAACTACGAATTGCGGATGACAAATCACACAATAGAAAAGTAGATTGTTGGACCAAATGTGGTGCCTAGAAACTATGTCCCGGACTAATTTATCATTTATAATTAGTTCAGGGACTTAGAGGGCAATTATGAGAGAAAAGATTATTAAAAAGACTTGATGCTGATTTTTTACCATTATTCATTGTTCTGTATCTTTTCGAATTGGAGAGTGGCAGCTTATCACCAAGGGAGAAATGCTACTTCATCTTCTCCGCCAAGATTGTGTTAACTTTTTGGTATGATGAATATTTCTATTGTGATTCCCATTTTATTCATGAGTAGCTAAGTTTATTAGTTAGGGTTATGGAAGCCTTGTAACATACAATCTATTACTTTGGGTTCTTGAATTCATCATGTATTGATCTGCTTACATCATACTCACTTCGCTTATCTTGAATTCTCATTGTTGCAAACATAGAGGATGTGCATAACTTGTTCGATAAAAAGATTAATGTTCGGAAAAAAGAGTAGTGACAAAAAAATAGGATTTCTAACCCCTATTTCACTTGTTAATGCCTTAACAGGATTAACTACTTGGAGATTTCATATTATTTTTGTAAACACTTTTAATTTAAGAGAACTAAAGTAAATTAGTCCTTGATGGTTGAGAAACACTAGGATTATGTTATTAAATACAATACTCTTTTCTATAAGCATGATACATGTATGAATTCGTAAAGCCCATAGTTAGAAAGTATTGAAAACTACAAGGTGGACATAACCCTAGCTTGCTATTTCTCTAAAGTTGAATACCGCTACACATATCTCATCTTGTTAAACTAAAACCATCAATTTGTGAACTGAATCAAATTCCCCCTTTTTGTTTTACGGAAATGAATGATTAAAAGTTAACTAATCTGCATATAACTTAATTAGAACCATATTCCCTATGGGATTCGACCCCAATCTAGTTGTTTTATATATTTAACAATGATCGTGTATGCTCTTGGAAGAGAGTTGTAACTTGGGCGTATTACACCTTGCCACGGGATACTAACAATGTTGTAACAACCCTAATCTAGCAGGAAGACTCATCAAATATATATATGGTTGCATCAACCCTAGTCTGGTAGGAGGACGACTTACCCTATGCTAGCTACGTAGGTCCGTAACTCAGTGGTTGCTATTAAGGGTCAAACCTTTTTCTGGCAGGAATGCCCCCATCCTTGGGTTTGCTCAGTCCTGAATCCTACTTCTAACTAAACCGACACTGATCACTAAACTATACTAAGCTTGACTAAACTTACGTTGATTCTGTTAATTGACTGAATATGACTGTTTGGGAGACTATAGGATCATTCTAGTACAACTGGAACTAAGTAAGTAGCTTATTTTGGGTATACAATACCCCGAGGACTCAATATCATAATTAAAGGAACTAATCACAAGTTTAAAGCATTATAATTAGGATGTCATGCACAAATCATTCACATAGGTATTTTGTCAAACACTTGGGGAGCATGGTTCTTGAACATAAGGAAAATAACATGGGATTATCATGATTACAATATTCAATTCACAATTCATGGGTTATGACATGAGGAGTACACAAATCAACACACATACTAGTTTATTTACTTGAAATTCATAATCTTTTTGGTTTAAAACCCATAAAAATCAACACATGCATGAACACAATTCAATTTGAGCCTTATAAGCCTAATTTTTCTTGTTTCGCCATTCACCTTTCCATTTATATTAAAATGAATATGTTTTAGCCTTGGTCCTTCTTAGACATTGTGCACCTTAACTAGTGCAAAATGACTAAGTTGAGGGTTGCTATCATAGGGGTGCGTAGTGTAAAGTAGGTATGTACAAAGGTAAAGTAAAGAAAAAAGTTAGTAGGGTAGGGTGCAGTAGCAAAAGATAAAAGAAAAAGTGTGCAAAATTAAAAAAAAAATAAAGGTCCACACCCAACCTGAATGTGCAATAAATAAAAAGGGAGAAAGAAGGGTGGAATAAAAAAAATTAGCTCGTAAGTGATACCCCAAGGTTAGTGTAGTGTCAAGGAGGCTTAATCACTTGATATGTCCATATGTACCATAACAGCCCCCAATCCTGCATTATAAGCCAAGAAAAGTCCTATAGTGATCCTACCTTGACTATCTAAAAACTAAGGTAAAGAAAATAATGGCAGGCCTATGGTATTTGACATGCATTGGTTGGAACTTCTCTTCTGAGTGTGAGTGTCTATTGATTATTCCAGCATTGACATGTATTATTTCATATGAGTGAGTAGGACATCATTTTTGTGAGGACACTTAATTCATATTGCTAACTATTTACTTATTTCAGGTAGTGTAACTTGTATATATGTATGGTTGACTATTGCTAATCTAATTACCATACCTTGATCCCAGTGGGTCACATCATTATGCTTCATGTTCATACACAGTTGGTTTTGAAAATTAAGATTTGAGGGGGTGTTATGTTCTGAGCTTTATGTGTTAACTGACTTCCTTGAATAACTTAGATTCTCCTAGTTAAGTGATGTTTTTGTTTTTGTTGTGTTTTGTTGCCTGAGGACATGCAAACATTCTAAGTTGAGGCATTGATGTGCTATAGAAATATAGCACTTTCGACGCTTAAAACAAAAAAAAATATGCAAGCTTCAAAGGTTATTTTGTTAGATATGATGCATTTTGGGTATGTTTTGTAGGAAACCATGTTTTGGGTACTAAGTTCGTGAAAAAAATGAAAAAAGGAATTTTTTTTGGCTACTTTTGGAGCAATTATGGATGTTTGGAACACTTTTTGGCTTGTTCGTGATCAAAGCATGTTCGAGAATTGAAGAAGAGCTGAAAAGATGACTCCTAACACTTACTAAGTCAATATATGGACTGCAAGTAGGACCTACGAACCACAAGTAAGAAAAGCAAGTGCCAGAAGTCTAAAATCCTGAGAGCTGGCCTGCAGGTTTCATCCTGGTACCAATACCCTGTACCTGCGCCCACCCTGATGACGGCAGGTACTACCTACGTCCAGGGTCAGGGCACAAGTGAGGGCCATAAGTTGCCACCGACCTTGTTTTCTCTTATTTCATTCGGAATTTGGTTTTAGGATTTTCTCATTATTATAAATACTCTTTATATGTTTTTTAGTAGGAGTTATGCACTTTTGATACACACAAAAATAAATACTCCTATTTTAGTAAGAGTTATGCACTTTCAACGTTGACTGCTTATATATGTTGTGTATATTTTAGATCTTGTCTAGTACTTTGGGTATCCTCTAGCAGTGACTCTAGTACTAGCCATACCAGGTCTTGGGAAAGATTCATTTGTATATTTGGTCCTTTTTCTTCCTCTCATTTTGATATATTATATATGTTCCCTTATTGATTTTCACTTATTATTATTGTTGCTATCATTATACGTGATCTTTTTTCTGTTTTCTGCCCATATCCTGTTACCTATTATTAGGTCTATGGTTTAGCATGCCTACTGGTGGGTTAAGGAAGGCGCTTTCACAACTTGAGAAATCGGGTCATGATAGCTTGCCTGTACTGGCAGCTCTTATGGTAGATGTGGACTCTTTGGTTCCTATTTTTTACTCTCCTACCCTAATTAAGGAAATAGAAATTCAAAAGGTGGACAGTGACTTAGAACCTCGAAAGAGAAAAAGGGGTGACAGTCTAAAGAAAGAAAAAAAAAGAGCTGAGAAGAAGAAAAGGAGAAAAAAGGAGAAGGACGTTAGGCAGACCTCTAAAGTAGTTATTTAAAAAGGTGATGAGATATCACCTACCATAGAGGTGGGTATGACAGTTAGAGGAGGTATAGAAGTTTCCCAGATACTTTGAGTACACAGGCTACTAGCGGGCCAAACATATCTATGAGTTCCCTAGCCACAGCCAAGGCCACCAAAGCAGAGGAAAAGTTTGAGGACCTATATGCTTCCCCATGAGGTCAGAGCTCAATGGGAACCTAGAGTTCCACAAGTATGTCTCTTACTTTAGTTTTACTGGCCTAACCCAAGGCTACCTCTTGGTTGTGACAATGGTGCTTATGGCCATAAGTGGCCACAAGCTAACTCATGAGCTGGTACCTACTACGAGCACTGAGTAAAATAGTAATATAACACATGAGCAAAAAATAAACTGATAAGGTACTATAAATCTGAATACTAAAATGCGTCTCAACAACACGTCTAAAATATCTGATAAAATACTAAAAGAAATGACCAACTATCTAACTGATTATCTGAAATCCACATGAGGAGTTAATGGGACAAACCCCAAACTAACCATAACTAACTGAACATAAGGAAATACTGAAATAACTAAGAAAAACATATCATGTCCTTGATGGATGAGGAGTCACCACTAGTGTTGTTGTGTAACGCTGAGCTATTTAAGAACTATCGGGAACTGAGCATCTGAGCCTATGTTAAAAGAAACATAGCACAAAGAAAAATATGCAGTCAGTACTTTGAATGTACAGGTATGTAAAATAAGAACTGACTGAAATACATGAAACTGAACATGAATGCATAAACATGTAATATCAGGGAATGCAAGACCAAGCATAAGCATGTTACTAAAATATTCTAAAATTTGAAAGGCTGAAATTTCTGTAAATGAATAACTGATAAATCTGTACACTTGGTCAAGTAAACCTAAGCTGAGAGACATAGACATGCTGACTCAAATTGTATGAGGTATCCTATAATCGACATGCACCAATTTAAGCTAATCGGGGTCCAACCTATAACCCCAGTTGAAAAGGTGTCAGTACCTTTCCACGAGTACTAACACTGGCTATATGGATCCACTAATCTTATATCTCGAAGGACTAAGAAGTCAGTCCTAAACTGTCGGGTAACCCCTAACAGAGTGCCGGTCAAAAACTAGCAGGTCATATATTATAATTCTACGCTGGCTACGTAGTTCTGGAACTTAGGAACTTCTACTAAGGACCCTATCCTAACTGGAAGGTGAGCCCCCATCCCTAGGTTCACTTGGTGCTAAATCCTACTCCTAACTGAACTGACATTAGTACAGAACTAAACTAAATTTAACTGAACATTACTTATGATGGTGCTCATCCTGATTATATCAACTAAGTAAAATAATAATAATATCTATGGTTTAACTTAATCATTACTTAAAAATCTGAAATCATGTAAAACACATAGGTATCGGGTGTTCATAACCCGCCAGCACTGAATGACCATAAAAATACGATACAAAGCTTTAAACTATAGCATGGGATTATGGTTCAAAGACCCATAAAACATAGACATTTCATCAAACATATGAGAATCAAGAAAATGAACATGGGAATGTGTTGGGTATGAGGAAAACAACATGATTACATGACTAAATTCATAAATTGGAGATTTAACATGAAATTTACTTGAATATGACATGGGAAACTAAAATTTTAAGCATGAAGCAACCTAACTTTTCATGGGATCATACATAGATATGAATTGAGTTCAAATTACTAGGGAACACATGAAGTTAACCCATCTTGAACATATGAAATTCCATATTAAAGAAAAAACTTCATAATTTAATTAAAAAGAAGGTTTTGGGGCTCCATGGGTGAAAGGGACCCATAGATGAATGCCCACATACCTTAATAGCTTGTTTCTTGAGAATTTCTTGAACTCTTGATTCTTGAGAAAGAGCTTGGGTTTTGTTATTGGGAGAAGAGGAGGGTTTCTTGAGAGCAATTTAGAATGAAAAGGGCAAATAATGCCCTTTTGGAAATCCCAGATTGTGTTAAGGACGAATTGGGTTGAGGGAAATGACTCAAATCCCCCTTAGGAACTCAAACCATATAACTGTGTAGGATAGATCCATGCACGGTGCTTCTCTCTCCATGGCAGAAAAAAATGCGTCGCTCAGTTTACCCTAGAGGAAAAAGCCAAACATCGCAAACCACTCCACCTTGGAATAGATCAACATGCCATGGCCTTATCACGTTGCTCCTCTATTTCAGCTATCCAAACATACCCTAGTCCTCGTTCAAAAATCCTGAAACTCTCCTGAGATGTACTTTTAACCTCCCTAAATATGAATCAACTCAAAAACCAACATTTTAGGGTCGAAAAGGCCAAAATAAAAATTTGTAAAGCTTAGGGGTCTTGAAAATGACTAATTCCTAAACACTTAGTGAAATTTCAAGCCTTGGACCCCTTAAGCCTGCAACTAAAAGCTGAATCAAGCTAAGAATAATATGGGGTATTGCAATATTGCCCCACTGGGAATATTTGTCCTTGAATGAGACTAGTTAGACTGATAATACTAAGGTCATATACCGAACATGCATGACTTGAAACATAATTACATAACTGAGTTTGAAGAATGATATAAACTAGTGAATGCATACAATGACATGAGAATGGTTACATAGATGAAAATGAGAATGAAAATGAGTCGATGTAAGGAAAATTATTACCTTAAGCTGAATCTGATTCTGCGGAGTAAATATGAGGGTTCTTGGTTTACACAACTTCTTTTGTTCCCCAATTTGCTCCCCCAACAGATTGATTCTACCATAGAACTTTAACCAATAAAACCTCTTTATTCCTTGGCCGGTGAATCTGATGATCCAGGATCTCAACTAGGACTTATTTATAGGAAAGGCTATCCTTAACATCTATACTTTCTAAAGGAACAGTAGAAGTTGAATCACCAATGCATTTCTTTAAAAAAGAAACATGCAATACTAGGTGTACTGATGTCAAATCTACAGGCAACTCAAGCTCATAAGCTACCTTTCCAAAATGGTTCAAGATTCTGTAAGGGCCAACATAGCGGGGACTGAGTTTCCCCTTATTTCCAAATCTCTTCACTCCCTTTATAGGCAAAATCTTCAAATAAACCAAATCACTACATCAAATTTAATATCCCTTCTTCTCACGTCTGTATAAGATTTTTGAGGGGTTTGGGCTACATCTCCTTCCATAGAGATCTACTGAACTGACCTACTTTAAACCAACCAATGGTAGATCTCCATCTCCATCCATAGAGATCCTCAAATAGATCCATCAGAATACTTGAGTGATAACTTTTGTTATAGGAAAACTCCATCAAATGAAAGTGGTCATCCCAACTACCTTTAATGTCAATAACACATGCTCTCAACATATTCTCTAAGGATTGAATGGTTCTCTCTGCCTGACCATCTATCTAGGGATGAAAAATTGTATTGAGATAAACTTAGAAACCCAAACCCTTCTGAAAAGCCTTCCAAAAGTAAGAGATAAACTGAGTACTTTTGTCTGAAATAATAGACAACGAAATCCTATACAACTTCACTAACTCACTAAGATAAACCCTGGAATAATCCTTAGCTGAGTGCGAAGTATGAACTGGCAAGAAATGAGTTGATATACTCTATCACAAAATCCATGTTCACTATTTCTCACTTCTAAGTGGGGATGCTATACTCCTGAACCGTACCACTAGGACTTTGGTGCTCAACCTTAACCTACTGACAATTTGAACACTTAGCCACAAACTCTCCAATATCCAAATCTATACCATTCCACCAGTAGATTTTCCGCAAATCATGGTACATCTTAGTGGCTCCTAGGTGGATAGAGTATCGCGCACCATGTAATTTTGCTAGTATTCTTTGTCTCAAACCATCAACAAACGAACACATAACCTTCCCTGAAAATGACGCAATACTAAGATTTCATATTTTAAGTTGATATAAAATATGACTTTAAATTATGAAATTTTGTAATAAAATATTGGGAAAATATCTTTCAAAATAACTCATTTTCCTTTATTTAAGGACTTCCCTCATGGGCTAAGGGAAGTCATTTTCTGGATTGACGTCTTTGAGGCGCAAGTACATAACAGATGTGACTTATGCCCCCCATCCTTACCCCTCTTCCCCTACTCCAACGACACTCAAATTCATATTACTCATAATAAATATTTTTTACCAGTGCTTTGCTTTAATTTTAGGGCTTCTTCTCTCTATTCTCACCATTGTAATTTTTGAATGAATTTCAAAGGTATGTTTTATAAGTAATTTCTTCTACGAAGTTTGGTCAAAAATTTCTTTAAATTTTTCATCTGATTTGAGTTTAATTTTGTTTGAAAATTGAAATTAGGGTTTAATTGAAGCAAATTGGTAAGTTATTGTGAGGCAATGAGTGATTCACAGTAAACTCAAGCTATATGCGTATCTTAAGACTTTCAAATTTGTATATTTTTTCTTTATTATATAGTAAAAAAAATTACATTGGTCACTACAACAGGTGGGTTCGACTAACCAAGATGAAGATGATGTAATAATCGGAGTTGCAGCCATATCTATTTTAGCTGTCGGAGTTGCAATTATTGTTGCCTACGAACATCAAAGTAGCATTCCGTGGGGCACACCTGTTCTATTCGTACGTAAGAAATATAGTTCTCTCAGAATGTGCATAGACTACCGTCAATTGAACAAAGTCATAGTCAAGAATAAATATCTACTTCCTAGAATCGATGACATGTTTAATCAACTTCAAGGTGCCAGCTATTTTTCAAAGATAGACCTTAAATTAGGCTATCATCAGCTTAGAGTCAGGGACTGTGACATTCCGAAAAATAGCTTTCTGAACTCGGTATCATTACTTAGAATTTCGAGTCATGTCCTTTGGTCTCACGAATTCCCCAGAAGCCTTTATAGACTTGATGAAATGAGTGTTTAAGCAGTACTTAGACATGCTCATCATAGTCTTCATTAATGACATTCTTGTTTATTCCCGTAGCGAAACTGATCATGCAGACCATCTCAGAATAGTGTTACAAACTCTTAGAGCTCACTAGTTATTTGCTAAATTCAGTAAGTGTGAATTCTAACTAAGATCACTAGATTTCTTTTTCCATATTATTTTTGATGATGGCATTAGAGTTGATCCTTAAAAGACAAAGATAGTGAGAAACTGGCCTAGACCTATCTCTCCATCACACATCAGGAGTTTCTTGGGTTTATCTGGCTATTACCATTAGTTTGTTGAAGGATTTTCTTTTATTGCATCCCCCATATCCAGATTGACTCAGAACAAAATTAAGTTTCAGTGGTTAGATTTCTGCGAGAAGAGTTTTCAGGAGTTGAAGACTCGACTCACCTCATCCCTAGTCCTTACCTTGAAATATTAACTCACCTCAGCCCCAGTTCTTATCTTACCAGATGGTTCAAATGGGTCTGTTATGTACTATAATACATCCAGAGTAGGTTTGGGTTGTGTCCTCATGCAGAGAGATAAGGCATATCCTATGCCTCCATACAACTTAAACCCCATGAGAAGAATTATCCGACTCGTGATCTTGAGTTAGCAGCAGTAATATTCGCCTTAAGATTTGGAGGCATTACTTGTATGGGGTGCACGTTAATGTGTTCACTGACCATAAGATCCTACAGTATGTGTTCTCTAAGAAAGATGTAAATCTACTTCAGAAAAGGTGGTTAGAGTTATTGAAGAATTATAACATGAGTATTCTATATCATCCGAGTAAGGCCAATGTAGTAGTTGATTCTCTCAGTAGGTTTTCTATGGGTAGTGTTGATCATGTTAAGGATGGTAAGAAGAAGTTAGCTTAGGAAATTCATCAGCTTGCCCGACTAGGTGTTTGCTTACTCGATTTAGCAGAAGATAGTGTATGGGTACAGAGTAGCTCAGAATTATCTCTAGTTTTTTAGGTGAAGGAAAAGTAGGATAGAGATGCTAGTCTAGTCAAGTTGAAAAAATCAGCCAGAGATCAAAAAGTAGAGGTTTTCTCCCAAGGGGGGATAGTCTATTACGTTGTCAAGGTAGATTGTGTGTGCCTAGTATAGAACATTTGAGGCAACGAATTCTTGTAGAAGTGCATGATGTGCGTTACTCTATTCATCTAGGGGCTATGAAGATGTAGTGTAATTTGTAGGAAATCTATTGGTGGAGTGGGATGAAGAAATATATTGTAGAGTTTGTGGCTAAGTGCTCTATATGTCAGCAAGTTAAGATTGAGCACCAGAAGCCTAGTGGGTTCATACAGGATTTCAGTATTCCCACTTGGAAATAGGAGAAAGTTAACATGGACTTTGTGACAGGTTTGCCGCATACTCATTATCAATATGATTCTATTTGGGTGATCGCAAACAGGATGACCAAATCAACTTATTTCTTGCTAGTCCATACCTCTTATTCAGTCCAGGACTATGCCAAACTTTATCTTAGAGAGTTGGTCAGGTTGCACGGTGTTTCCTTATCTATCATCTCAGATAGAGGTACCCAGTTTACCGCTGACTTCTAGAAAGCATTCCAAAAGGGTCTTGGTACCCAAGTCCATCTCAGTATATCTTTCTACGCTCAAATAGATGGTCAAGCAGAATGGACGATTCAGACTGTAAAAGATATATTGAGAGCATGCGTAGTTGATTTTAAAGGTAGTTGGGATGACCACTTGCCTTTGATTGAATTCACATATAATAACAGCTATTATTCTAGTATCCGTTTGGCTCCATTTGAGTATCTCTATGGTAGGAGATATAGATCTCCAATTGGTTAGTTTAAAGTAGGTGAGGTCGCACTAGTAGGGCCTAACTTAGTTTTTGATGCGTTAGAGAAGGTTCAGTTGATCAAAAAAAGGCTTAAGGTTTCCCAGAGACGACAGAAATCGTATGTAGATGTGAGGAGAAAGGATCTCGAGTTTAAGGTTGGTGATTTTATGTACTTTAAAATCTCTCTTATGAAGGGAGTGAAGAGATTCGACAAGAAAGAGAAACTCATTCCCCGATATGTTGGTCCCTTCAGAATTTTCAGTCATTTTGGAAAGATAGCTTACGAGCTTGAGTTTCCTTCAAATTTAGCCTCAGTACACCCAGTGTTCCATGTATCATTGTTGAAAAAGTGTATTGGTGATCTAGCTGTAGTTGTTCCCTTAGAAAGTATAGGTATTCAGAATAGTCTTTCCTTTGAGGAAGTTCCAGTCGAAATTCTTGATCATTAAGTTCGTAGAATAAGGACCAAAGAAGTTCCATTAGTCAAAGTTCTTTGGCAAAATCAGTTCATTGAGAGGGCCACTTAGGAAGCAGAGGCAGAAATGTGGACCAAGTACCCTCATCTTTTCTCTATGAATCCAGATTCAGTATAAGGTACTAATTTTCTTAAGATTTCTCTCTATCATGCTCAGTTTTAGTTGCACGTCATGTTCATGTTAGTCGTGCATTCATGAGTTAGTTCAGTTATGCATTCTATGTATCATATATGTATGTTCAGTGTGTAAGCTCAGTCCATCAGTTTTCCCACATCATAACCAGTCTCATTTGAGGACGAATGATCCCAAGAGAGAGATATTGTAATACCCCGCATTTACTTAGCATAATCTATGCTCTAATACATGAGTATTCGTATATAAATTTTTGTAACAACCATTATTTGTCAGTTTAGAGCTTACCATTACATAGGAAATTGAATTAGCTTTCTAGCGATATAAAATTCACCCAAATCGAATAATCGGGTAAGAAGTTATGGCGATTTTAAGTTTTAGTCATTAAACACTGTCATTTTAACCCGTAGCGCATTACGGAGCCAGTGTAAATGATGATTGGAAATTTCTAGTGAAGGTGCGTGATCTTGGCGCGTCGCACTAAAGATCAAATTGTCATTTGGCAGTTTCCAGTGTCTCTCCGCAATTCCACCGTGTCGCGGCGAGTTTCTAGGTCACAAACAAGGTGGCAACGCAATTATGCTGCATCACGCCACCATGCATTTTCCCAATTGTCCCTTTTCCAGTGGCTTGGCATGATAGTAGCACGTCGTGCCAAGGCCAAAATTTGGGATCTTCAGTTTTCAGCTTGCATTTTAAATTCGTTTAAGGGTATCTGGGTCTTTTTCCTAAGCCTAAACTCATCATAAACACAAAATTTAACCCCTAATTGACCTAAATACTCATCATTATTCAATTTCTCTCAACTTAAAGATCCCCTTTTCAAGAACAAAAAACCCTAGCTCTCAAAAATCAAGGCCAAATCTCAAGAAATCACCATCAATCCTTCCAAATTCATTATCCCAGGTATGTTGGATGTTCATCCATGGAGTCCAAGTATCCTATTTAAATTATAAAATTTTGATCTTTGCAAGTTAATTGATTTTAAATTGTGATTTCACCCATGAATCTCCATGTACTATTGATTTTATACCATGATTTAATGAAATTATTGTTGTTATTCAATCCTTCATGTTCTAATATTATTATTTATTGAATTAAACCATGATTTAATACTATTATGTCGAATTCATGCTATTTCTATAAGTTCCATGACATTTCTATGATTGTTTTAAACCATGAACTACAAGTGTTTGATAAAATGCCTACAAGAGTGATTGATTTAATAAAAGCCTTCATGCTTTGTCCCCCAAGCTTTAGTGTCATTTTATCATTATTGCTTTTGAGTCCTAGGGGTATTGAATACCCAGAAACCATAGCCGTTTAGGTAGTCTAGTCTCAGTACATTATAGAATAGTCTTCAGAACATACTACGAGCATTATCAGAATAGTCAAATATCAGTCAGTTAAATTCAGAACAGTCTAGTATTTCAGTGTCTTTCAGTTGGGAGTAGAATTTAGCACTGAGCGAGTATAGGGATGGAGTTTTCCCTATCAAATAGGCAGAGTCGTTAGTAGTAGTCCCTATACTCCAGAACTACATAGCCAGCGTAGGATATGAGAAGTCACCTATCAGATTAGGCTTGACAATCTCGCAGGGGCCACCCGTCAGTTTAAGCTTGACACCCTTAGTCCTTTGGACATTATATCAGTTTAGTGGATCTACACAACCAGTGTTAGTACCCGTGGCATGGTATTAATACCCTTCCAACTGGGTTACAAGTTGGACCCCAATTAGCTCAAATTAGGAAATGTTGGTTAGAAGATACCTCCCACAGTCTCAGATACAGTCTCAGTTACAGTCCCAGTTCATTTATTTAGTCTTAGTGTTGTTTGACCAAAGCATACAGATTTCAGTTATTTCAGTATTTCAGTTTACAGATTTTACTCAATTCATGTTATATGCTTGGTCATGCATCCTCAGTATCTACAGATTTCTATATATCTTTAGTATTTACAGATTTTCATGCATACTCAGTATTTACAGACTTCTACATATTCCTAGTACCTACAAATTTCATGCTCTCTAGTCAGTACTCCATGTTTTTCATGTATATTCAGTTAATTATTAGTTTTGTTCATGAAACCATGTATATCATCCTACCTCATTTAGCATACAGTATATTCAAAGTACTGATCGCATACCTTGTCTTTTGCACTATGATGTTTTATATCATAGGTTTAGATGATCAGTTCCTGGTTCGTGATTAGACTTATCAGATCCTCAGCAATAGCAGTGGTGAGTCCTCATACTTTAAGGACAGGCTTACTTTATTTCATATCTCAGTTTAGTAGTTAGTTGGAGTTAGTTAGGGCATGTCCCTTCAACTCACAGTCATTCATTTTTAGAGTCTTATCAGACATTAGAGTCAGTTATTCAATATTTAGATATTATAGTTAGATATCCAGCTTATCAGTATTTTATCAGATTTAGTCAGTTATTTCTATAGACTTATATTTTAGTTTTGAATTCAGTTATTAAAACCTTATGTTATGTCAATATTTTTCCACATTTATGATCATTTCATCCAGTGCTCACAGTAGGTACCAGTTCATGGGTTATCTTGTGGTCCCTCAGAACTATAAGCACCATGTGACGCCCAGGGTGTGCTCTCAGGGCATTACAGGAAGGATCTGCACATGATTCTCACATATTAAATAATGCGTTGGAGAGACCACATGGTCGCCAAGTCCACCAAGGTAACTTATTTAATATAAAGTAGTTTATAGGAATAAGTAGGTGAACAATGTATATTAATTAACTTTAGTTTGACTTTGTAGATAAATATTATCTTGTAGATGCAGGATATGGACTTTGTAGGGGATTTATTCCTCCTTATCATGGAATACGCTATCACTTGCAAGAATATAGTGATTGTCCTCCACAAAATGAAAAAGAACTATTCAATCTTCGTCATGAATCATTGAGATCCTTAGTTGAACGTGCCTTTGCCATTCTCAAGAGATAATTTTGTGTGATTGACAATGAACCCTTTGGTACTTTAAGACATAAGTGGATGTGGTATTAGCGTCGTGTATTTTACATACTCATATAGTTGATTTGCATCCATATGACATGATAATACAAGAAGTAAATGTTGAAGCATTAATTCAACCTCAAAATGTTCAAATTACTCAAAGTTCTCAAGGAAGTCAAAGCTATTAAACACAAAGAGAAAGACCTTAAGAAGCTAGACAATGGTCATCAAAAAGAGATGTAATTGTTCATGCCATGTTTATAAATTATGATTAGGGGGGATGGGGGACTTTAGTGTATTAAGAAAACTTTGATAGCTAAATTGATAGTGCTGCTTGTTTTTGCTTTTTATATTTCCTTATTTCTTCTTCCTTTTATAGTTATTGGGAGAATCCTTCATGAAAGAATTACTTCTATGATTCATTATTATTTTTCTGTTATCTTTTAGTGTTGTTCTTTTTTCTCTTTTTCTTTGATATATGTAGAGTTCACATATTTCTACTAATTTTCATTTGGGTTCTATTGAGTGTGAATTGTTCAATGTAGTTTCTTGAATTGTAATATTAAATCATGGGGACAAAAAGAGAAAAGCAATTTAGGTAGACAAAGCTAATGGGATATTTGATGTTGGAGATTCTAATTGATAACATGAAGCAAGGGAATAAATCGACTAATCAATTTAAGGCCAACTCATTCAATCGTGTTTCGAATGCCACTAACGAACAACTAGGAATGGATTGTTCATCTAAGCATGTGGAGAATCATCTTAAAACAACAAGAAGCACATGAAGTACAATCAAACACTACTAAACAAAATAGGTCTTAGATGGGATGACAATTTAAAGATGATTGCAGCAAGTCCCGAAGTCTATGTTGTCCATATTCAGGTAAAATGAGCTTTTTCGCTTATTTTCTTTTATTTTATCTGGTATTGATTTCTTTTCTGAAATTCTGATTCAAAACAATCAGAATATAATAAAATATACCAATTTTAATGAAACTATATAAACATGACAATTTTTGGTAGTTAAGATATAATAAAATAAGTTTATATGGAATACCAATTAAATATTATATCTAGAACAATCAGAGAATTTTTTCATTTACATAACATTTAAAAATTTATTTGTTTGATGAGGCATTCTCTAAAAGCTAGTGACAATAATAGTTGATTATGATGATGGTTGGAATGGTGGTTGATGGTGATAGTTGTAAAGTGGTGGATTGTGAAGGTCCCTAGTAGTGATATTATGTAGTTACGGCACATGGTGGCAGTAGCAGCGGTGTCGTGATAGTTCATAGTGATGTTTATGAAATAATGGCTGGCAAAGGAAGTGGTAATTGGTTGTAATTGTGTTGGAAATAGTATGCAGAGTGGTGATGAAAGATTATTTCACAAAAAATTTTAGTGCATATCGGCTTATAGTTTTTAAGATTCTTTACAGGAGATGAAAAATCTTATATGATAAGAGCAAATAAGTGGTTGAAAAGAATTAAAATCAAATTTGAAATATGAACCATTCAGACGCAAACTCCCATTAAGTAAAACAAGCAGGGACACGAATTAGTTGTAAAATTCTGTCAATTTACCAAATGATAATCCATCCATTTCATTTTATATGTCTTAGTTTGACTAAGAATAGAGTTTAAGAAAGTATGGAAGACTTTTGAATCTTGTTGTCTTATATTAAATATGTGAGTAATGTATTATAAAACACCACACAATATGTATATGCAAGTGTAAACACCACAAATTAACTTATGAAAAAAATACTGCTGATTTAAGTTTTGACTAGAGTATTAGATTGTATCACCGAAATAGAAAGGTAGAATCGGGGCACAGTTATTCCTGCAAGAGAGGGAAAAAGGCTTGAGAAAGCATCCTTGAAAGGGAAATATCTGAAAAAGCGTTAGCAGGGGTCTCATTTCTCTCGTCCTTGCAGAATACATAAGGAGGAATACACCATGGAAGCATTACAAGATAGTAAGTTAGTATAACATTCCCAAGCACAGTTATACATAAAGGAGAGTGAGAAACTTGTATTTTTCAGGGAATTATTTCAAAGATAAAATGGCATGTACTTAAAAATTTGAAATCTATTAGAAAGCATTAGAAAATAAGCCATAATGTAATCTGCAGAAATAGAAAAATAGAAGCAAGAACAATGAGAATCACATACATTACTGGTGGATATGCTACCAGCCACCTATATACTTAAAAGTTAATTTAGTAACTTATATCAGTACAAAAGGATTCTAATCAAGAAATGACCTTTCTTGGTACAATTTGTGTATATTTTGTCCTCTCCAGGCCCCACTTTCTAGGAGTATATTGGGTGTGTTAGTTGTTGACAGAACACTTCATAAAATTTTGGAATTGTAAGCTTAATCTCTGGGCTTTGCATACAATTTTAAGTTAGTGACTGGAGGTAGTTTCCCAGGTTTGAGGCTTGGTATATTGGATTCCTCCCTAATTAACTTACTCTGTCTCAGTTAGTTATGATGAACTTCGTCTATAATAGTAGTATCCAAGGGACATCGGTCCAACTTGTGAACTCGAGTAAGTTAATAATCCCTCTATTCATATTTAATGTCGTATGTTGTAGAGTTTCATTGTGATCTTTTTAAAGATGGAAACAGAAATCGATACAATATTGCTTGGATTTTTAGTTGATTAATAGTGTAAACAGGACTACAAATTCGACGAGTGAGTTGGTCTGAGCTATAAACAATATATTTATTTCAGTGTTGAACTTGAATTTTTTCGTCTTCTGAGAAGGTAAGAAAGGTAAGAGAGCATACTATGTCTATTTAGCTTCCTATATACAGTATGCGTTTATTTATTTTCTATTTGGATTTCTGGCAATATAAGCTAAACATTTTTTAATGATTCTATTGTTGCCTAGTTTAGTACCTGCGAGTTTTGTCCCCATTGTTAAAGTAACCAACAGTAACAATGTTGCGACCAACAATTACTTCTCCCCAAGGCATTGGCCTATCAACAACTTTTTGTTTCTGGTTGAGAATTTATTTATATGCATCACTGTGTTCACATTTTTTAGTTGTTGTGCTTGTTATGGTGTGTTTATGTTACATTATCCAATTAGAACCAAATGGAATTGATACCAAATTTTTCCTAATTTTTGTATTGTAGGCACATCCAATCATGATAAGTTCATCAATAAAAAAATTGATACGTTTGACGAAATGTCTCTTGTGTGCGGGAATGATCGAGCTAGGGGGAGATTATGCTAAGTCATTTGAAGATATTGATTTTGATTATTGTTCTGAGAAAGATAATGATAATGACATTGAAGGACCATCTATAGAAAAGGACGTGCAAGTGACCGAAACTTCTCAAGTCAAGGCAAGTTGCAAAAGAAAGCATTCTTTTAAGGTACAAGATGTCGTAGGTGATATATCTATAAAAGTTGGAGAAGTGGCAACGAGAATTGGTAAGATGGTCGCTAGTCATTTAGATGTGACAAAGTTGTACAAAGAAGTTATGGCAATGGAAGGTTATAAGGAAGAGTTCTCCGGTGATGCTTTTGATTATTTGGTGCAAAACGATACTTTAGAAAAGGCATTCATGATTAAAAAATTAAAATCTCTGTAAGGTGTGGTTGAAACAATTCAAGCAACAACAATAGTTACATCTATGGGTTGGAATTAGCTTTATAGAATTTGAGAGCAATTATTATTCGTCACTTTTATTTTTGATAATGTTTTATATATTTGCTACTGATAACGCTCAATCTACAGCTCTCGTAGGAGTGTAAAGCGGTCGTTGTCAAATATAGAACCCAATTGGGTTGGGTATCGATCCCACAGGGAATAGCTTGGTCAACAAGTAAGCAACGATTTCTAGACTTTTAGTGCAAGTCTCGTAAAAAGGGGGGATTGTAATGTGTAACCAAAATATTAAAGTAAAAACTGAAAATAGAAACGTAAAAAGAAAGAATGTTTAGTAGGTTGTAAAACAATGAGAATTGAGGAGTTGGGGTTATGTCCACCTTCTGAGTTATACGTCTCTATTGGCTATGAGTGTGTTGAATTCCGACATGCATGTGCTTATAGAGAATTTTATTCGATGGTAAATCCAGGCGTCTTTTGACCTATTCGAGGATTATTTCACTTTAACTCTTTCGAGCTTAAAGCGTGTCTAACGGTACGAATTCTCCAAGAGGTTAATCCAGTTACGGCACTAACTTTTTAATAGGGGATGGGACCCTACTACCTTGACATTATCTCTTTTTCAGACAGATAACCTTTCTTTCGAACAATTTAAATGTTATACTGGTGTATTCTTGCGTTTGCAACCACAAAGAATTTAGATTAAGATGAAGAGAATAATGATATAAGCAGCATACGTGTCACAAACTCACAAACTCATAGTAATAGATAGTATCTCATTCGGCTTCCATAACCCCAACAGAGAAGTTTAGTTACCCATGAGTGCGAAGGAAATCACAATTGACATTGTTATTATACCACAATAAGAATTTCGTGTAGCACAAGTGTGCTAGGCGTTAGGCGTGATTTCTTGCAAGTAACGTTTCTCTTGTTGCAGAAATTAAGAATAGATGAATAGAAGAATAGAAGAAGAATACAAAGTAGATTTAAGGGAGGAATTAGAAGTAGTAGTGAATGTATATTAGAAAGATGGAAAGATTGAAAGATGTTCTAAAATCTCTAGCAAAATAGGGTATTTATAATACCCATATCCTAATCCTACTAAAATAATGAAATACTTAACCAAATCCTAATAAGCTAATGAAATACTTAACCAAATTGTACTAGGTTAATGTATCATTATCCTAATCATAATAAATTACTTCTAGTCCCCAAAGTCTTCAGAATTGTTGTTTTAGCCCAGACAGGTTTCCCATGCATCACTTTTGGTCCTTAGGCGTCCAAGCTTCCTTTTCTCCTTTTGTGAAGCTTTCTTTGGTGTCAAGTAATCCATAAAATGCTGAATTCTGCATCATTTATACCTGAAACTTTGCTAATCATGTTTGTTAGCTCACTTACAGGAAAAAGTACTAAAAGTGCATGAAATATATAATTTGTTCTCAAAACATTGCTAAAATATGGGTAAAATATAGCACTATAGGCGTGTAAATTCGCCTATCATCAACACCCCACACTTAAAGCTTTGTTCGTCCTCGAACAAAATATCATGTCCCTCTAAACATTAACTTAAGGTTTCACAGCAACAACACAAAATATTCGTCAAGACCAGCACAACAAATATCAATAAAGAGTAGTTTTCCGATCATTAGTAGAAACAATTTAACCTCTAGCATAGACTCGTGCTGGTAGTTAATTCGTATCCAAAAGTTAAAGCACCAAGAATCATACACAACTAACCAAAAACTCGTCAACCATGTGTGTCTCACAATATATTACCCATAATCACTCACAAGCATAGTATATTTGTCAAACATGGGTATAAGAGTATCCTTGCTCTCACTCTTACAAAGAATTCATATGTAGTAACTGATGACCATAGGCTTGCCCTTAGTGTAATGCTCCACTAAATGTCAGAATGCTAGGCTTAGGATCAAGTAGGTCTTTTGATGGTTGTAATGTAGGCTAAGGGACGGGTAGGACTATTTTGGCCAGAAATAGTGACCATGTTCCTAAGTGCTTTAATACATCACCTTGTATCATTAACACTTTTTCTTTCAAACAACCTTTCTACTTTCTTTTATTCTACCACCCTTTTTCTCTTTCAATTTTAAGCAACTTTTCAGCTTTTCTTTCCTTTTTCTTTTCATAATATACCTCTTATGATAGCAATTCTTTTTCATAACAAATTCAAGCACCAATACATTCTAAAGCATCATACTCACCCAATTTCCTCCTATTTTGTCACATGACTTTATACTTTAAAGTACTTAGGAATTTGGATCAAATTATGGTCTTGAAAAAAATGGATTAGGCTTACATATGAGGTTGTCAAGGAAAATAGGCTAAAGGCTCAAAAGGGTTTAACTAGGATAATGTCCATGGGTAGGTAAAAATAAAGGTAAATAATCATAGGTTGCCAAAGAAATGCCTAAATCATCTCCTAGACTTACATTCTTTATTTTCGCTTTACATACTAGGTAAAGTGCCAGCCTTTCTTTGATTGAGTGCTGCTGAAAGTTGGCTCAGTTACTGCTCTATTTGCTTGATTGAAGTGGAATGAGAATCAACTACTTGTTTCATAGAGGACAAATCATTAACTACCTCCGTTACTGCAGTGCTTGTTGCTTCCACTCCTTTCAATATTTTGGCCAGCATGTCTTCCATACTTCCAGAGCTAGATGTGGTGGCGTCACGTCTTCCAGGAGGAACGTACAAACCACTCTTTTCATTCTTGTTCTTCCAACTACCTTGGTCTTTGTTTCCAGATCTATCATAGTAGTTCCGACCTTGGTTTCCTTGGGTATTCCCTCGGAAACCCCCCTGATTGTTCAAGTAGTTGGCCTCTTCTTCCGAATCAGATTCGTCTCTTCCTTTAGACGCAATAGCTTTCACTTTTTCGGTCTTCCCTGATAATAAATGCTTTGTAAGAAGATCCACTTGTGTTTTCATGTGCGCCATATCTTGATCACGTTCTTCTTCTATTCTTCTTTGGTCTGCAGTCATGCCAATAGATAAAGTGGGGCTTGCTACCTCAGAATCCCTGGTATGCCAAGCTCTACTTTGCTTCGTCATACGATCTAGCATATTGCTTGCTTGACCAAAGGTGAGGTCCATAAAAGATCCTCCAGCCTCATTATCCACCACTGGTTTAGTTATTGAATTCAAGGCTCTGTATAATATCTCCATTAGGTGAACATTAGTCATGTGATGGTTTGGGCATCTCGCTAGCTTTGTCTTGAACCTCTCCCATGTTTCATGAAGGGCTTCAGTTTGAAGCTGACGAAAGTTGCTGATTTCATCTCTCAATTGTGCTCTTTTGAATGGCGGAAAGAATCTTTCTAGGAAAGCGTCTCTCAATTGCCTCCAATTTGTAATAGAACCAGGAGTCAGCCCATTCAACCATAGAGTTGCCTCCCCAGATAGAGACAATGGAAATAGACGTAATCGAATTGCATTCTGACCAACACCAGGATTGTCAAATGACTTGCATGTAGAGATAAAGTTGATGAGATGCATATTCGGATCATCGCCTGCTAGTCCACCAAATAATCCTTTGAGTTGCAATAACTGAATCATGGTGCTTGTGATGTTGAACTTGGCTCCGGGCGCTAATGGTGGAGGAATTATGGCTCCTGTGGCTCCGGCTCCATCAAGATCATCATCATCGTCGTCAAAAGCTGGTTGCATGGGTTGGCGATCATACCTAAACCGAGCTTGACGACCTCTTCTGTTGGCAGGTGTTGCGATTTTAGCATCATGCCTTGGGTTTAGTAACTCGTCATCACCTAAATCCTCATCGTCAGGATTTGTTGCTCGCCCAGGGTTATCAATGTTTTGTTGGTGTACTTGGGCGGCGGCAAGAGCAGCTAATCTTGCCTGCTCCTGTTGAGCAGCCATCCTTTCGATTTTCGTCTGTGCCTCCATTCTGCCAATACGTTGTGGTTCGGGATTGATAGGTAATAACGGTTGACCAGAACTTCTAGTATGGGGCATGCACTGAATAAAAACCTGCAGTAAACAAAAACAAAAACTGAAAGTAAAAGTACGAGAATCTTTGACCAAAGGGTCTAGTAATTATCACAAACTTAATTGACACTCGTATTCCCCTGCAACGGCGCCAATTTTTGATAACGCTCAATCTACAGCTCTCGTAGGAGTGTAAAGCGGTCGTTGTCAAATATAGAACCCAACTGGGTTGGGTATCGATCCCACAGGGAATAGCTTGGTCAACAAGTAAGCAACGATTACTAAACTTTTAGTGCAAGTCTCGTAAAAAAGGGGGATTATAATGTGTAACCAAACTATTAAAGTAAAAACTGAAAATAGCAACGTAAAAAGAAAGAATGTTTAGTAGGTTGTAAAACAATGAGAATTGAGGAGTTGGGGTTATGTCCACCTTCTGAGTTATACGTCTCTATTGGCTATGAGTGTGTTGAATTCCGACATGCATGTGCTTATAGAGAATTGTATTCGATGGTAAATCCAGGCGTCTTTCGACCTATTCGAGGATTATTTCACTTTAACTCTTTCGAGCTTAAAGCGTGTCTAACGGTACGAATTCTCCAAGAGGTTAATCCAGTTACGACACTAACTTTTTAATAGGGGATGAGACCCTACTACCTTGACATTATCTCTTTTCCAGACAGATAACCTTTCTTTCGAACAAGTTAAATGTTATACTGGCGTATTCTTGCGTTTGCAACCACAAAGAATTTAGATTAAGATGAAGAGAATAATGATATAAGCAGCATACGTGTCACGAACTCACAAACTCATAGTAATAGATAGTATCTCATTCGGCTTCCATAACCCCAACAGAGAAGTTTAGTTACCCATGAGTGCGAAGGAAATCACAATTGACATTGTTATTATACCACAATAAGAATTTCGTGTAGCACAAGTGTGGTAGGCGTTAGGCGTGATTTCTTGCAAGTAATGTTTCTCTTGTTGCGGAAATTAAGAATAGATGAATAGATGAATAGAAGAAGAATAAAAAGTAGATTTAATGGAAGAATTAGAAATAGTAATGAATGTATATTAGAAAGATGGAAAGATTGAAAGATGTTCTAAAATCTCTAGCAAAATAGGGTATTTATAATACTCATATCCTAATCCTACTAAGCTAATGAAATACTTAACCAAATCCTAATAAGCTAATAAAATACTTAACCAAATTGTACTAGGTTAATGTATCATTATCCTAATCATAATAAATTACTTCTAGTCCCCAAAGTCTTCAGAATTGCTGTTTTAGCCCGGGACAGGTTTCCCATGCATCACTTTTGGTCCTTAGGCGTCAAGCTTTCTTTGGCGTCAAGTAATCCATAAAATGCTGAATTCTGCATCATTTATACCTGAAACTTTGCTAATCATGTTCGTTAGCTCACTTACAGGAAAAAGTACTAAAAGTGCATGAAATATATAATTTGTTCTCAAAACATTGCTAAAATATGGGTAAAATATAGCACTATAGGCGTGTAAATTCGCCTATCATCAGCTACCAAAGTTCTCTCTTTTGTGGATTTGAGGGAATATTGATTAAGAAACTTAAATTATATAATTAGTAGTTGCTTAAATTTTAATGACTTGTAATATTTTGATACTCGATATTATTATCTACTTTTATACTCTTTGTATCTGCTTGATGCTGGTAATAGAACAACTTCATCAAAAAAAAAAAAAAAAATAACTAGCCTTGCAAGACTTTGGTTTGTATCAATTGGCATTTCTTCGGCATTATATTTTTATTATTTTAGTTCTTTGGCCAATTAAGGCTTAAGCTTCTTCAACTTCAGCAGTAAATGATATTTGCAGAATATAATGAATTAGGAGAAAACAATTGAGAGTATTGTACTGCCTTCTTCTACCTCTAAATCAACTCGCTACCAACTTTGGAATACATAGTATTAGATGTGGATCAATATGAGTACTACACTGTTGTGGACTAAATATATCACTTAGATTAATTAACTAGAAGCTGTTTTTGGACTCACCAACCATACAATAGAAAATATTTTTTTAAAAAATACTCATCAATCAAATATCATAAAATATTTTTCACTTCTCAATCAAATATGATAAAATAAATAAAAATCATCTTATCTTTTAGGAAAACTTTTTCCAGAAAAATATTTTTCACGAAAATATTGTCTATCATACGAAACACACCCATAGATGAAATAAAAGAAACAAAAAAGAAGCAGAAAGAGAAGTGCGAATTTGGTGCAGACAAAAAGGGACCCATGACACTTGTTGAAACATAAAAGGTGTCTCACACAATTATGGTAAGTCGTGCCTCACCCAAATTAAAAATTTTCCTCAACTCAAAGGGCGGTGTTGTATTTGTTTGGACCTAAATAAAGGGGGGAGACGCCGACGCCATTGACAGTGCATATTTGTGAGAAGAGAAGAGGGCAGCTGCAAATTATGGGGGAGATGGGAGAAAACGAGGAGTTTTACCTGAGATACTACGTGGGTCACAAAGGAAAATTTGGGCACGAGTTCTTAGAATTCGAGTTTAGGCCAGATGGGAAGCTCCGTTATGCTAATAATTCCAACTACAAGAACGATACTATGATTCGTAAGGAAGTCTTCCTTACCCCTTCGGTTCTCAAAGAATGCCGCCGCATTGTTGCTGATAGCGAGGTTCCTTTTTGCTCTCTCTCCTTTCACTTTTGTGTTTAGGGTTTTGGTTTTTGGATTAATTTACAGATGATTTTTTGCTGTATTATACTGTGACGGAGCTAGGATTTTCATTAGGGTTTGGTCAAAGTAAAAATTTTATTCAACGAAATAACAAAGATTTACAAATAGCTCAGTTGGAATATGGAGCTAGTTCTCAAGGTATCCTCTAAATGGCAAACAAGCCAACACTAGTTGCTACACTATAAGCAGTAAATTTTAGTAGCTTGCTAATTGCATATAGGAAAACAATTTAATGAAGTCAACATTCCCCGTCATTTTTGTAGACCTTGTCCTGCAGTGTGCAGCTGCAAAACAATCTCTTTAATTCAACTCCGATCTTTTGCTGAAATCTACATGTAGTCATTTCACTCCATATATGGTAAATAGCAGCTGCAAATAGCAACTCCAGAATACCTCTTTTGCTGCGTGAAATTATCACTGTATTAAGCCTGTCAACCTCTTCTTCTCAAGGGAGGATGGGGCTGACCAATCCCAACCATTGTTGTATAGTCCCCCAAATATAATTAGAATAAGGACGAAAAAAGAAAAGATGCAGGATATGCCATACTCGTATTACATAGCACACACTCTTGATCCACCTGAACCTCCCATTTTGATAGTCTGTCAACAGTAGATAATCTATCATGATGGGCTAACCAAAGTATGAAGTGGTGTCTAGGTAAAACACCTCTATCCAGTGCCAACTTCTTCCAAGCGACCTGTGACAATGCGGTAGAAAAGCTGCATAGGCTTGTTTGATGCTAAATCTGGCATTTTTAGCATAAGAATTCAGTTTAGCAGGCCAAGTATTTTCTGGAAAAAACCATCTCCTAGCCTCAAATGTAAAAGTACAATTTTAACCATGTAGAAATGGTGTAATTACTGAAGGCGGTTCCTGGATCTGCCCTGGTGTAATTTCTATTCTTCTTCTTGTTATGCTTTCGGTGTTCCATGTTTTATTACGAATCTGGGTGCTTTCCGATGTTTCCTACTACTTATGGGTGCCGTATTTACGTTATGAAATCCTGTTCTGTGCGTTACTTTATATTTGTGTGGTGTCTCGTGTCTTGAGCCGGGGGTCTATCGGAAACAACCTTTCTACTTCTTCAGAGGTAGAGGTATGGACTGCGTACATCTTACCCCCCCAGACCCCACTAGGTGGGAATACACTGGGTTTGTTGTTGTTGTTGTTGTTGGTCTTAACTTTGCCTAGTGCAGTGCATATTTGGTCATAAGCTAGTTTAAAGGAGGAGCAGTTTTAACTATGATGTGGAGGACTAACTTATCAAAAAGATTATAATGTGGAAGATTCATATTACTAGTTTGAGATTTGAGTCATGGTTAATGATTGATTGGTTGATTTTTATAGTATTTCAAGTTGCTGGCTATTAGCTTTTGGTTCTTATGTCCTGATACTGCCAAAATCGAAGTTATTTAAAGACCAGGGATTGTGGAATGCCAATGAAAAGAGAGGAATACCAATTCTTAGAGCCATTTGGATCTAATAATGTTAGTGAAGAAGCAAAATTATCATCTCAGATGAAAGATAACCGTGATATTTGCAGTAATTTTGGGGGTAACGTTCATTGCAAAGAGGCCAAATTGCATTTTGATAACATGACATCTAGGTGTGAATTTCTAGTATCGAATTGGTGAAAAGAAGATCGTCTTGTTGTATTCATTTGCATCGTTTTCCTAAGAAGAGTTCCTTTAGGAGGGGAGGGAGGTATGGTGGAGAGATGGGGTTTGTTTTATTTGGGCTGATGTAATGTGTGTTTTGTGCAACTTCGACTTTGTATCCCTTCCACCTCCTTCCTTCCTCTGTATTATTACTTTACTATTATTCTGATTATAAAATGAAAGAAGTAAAAGATTTTGGGTATGTTTGTTGTAGATCATGAAGGAAGATGATAACAACTGGCCTGAACCAGATAGAGTGGGGAGACAGGAGCTTGAGATTGTGATGGGAAATGAACACATATCTTTCACTACATCTAAGATTGGTTCATTAATGGATGTGACTGTCAGTAACGATCCTGAGGGACTTCGTATCTTCTATTATCTTGTTCAGGTTTGATCATTTTTCGTTTTTTACTTCTTTATGTGGATATTCAAAAACTTCTTGCAATAAGTTGCAATGGTGTATGTATTAGTTAGTGAAAATTGAATATAAATAGCTCATATATAAATGCAAACATCATTCTGGCTATTAGCATCCATATTTTGTTAAATAAAAGAAAGGAAAGAGCAGCAGAAATTCATGAGGAAAGAATACTTACCTCCTGAATCAACTTCATCTTTACAATTCTTGCTAATTTTAGTCCTTCACCTTCCTACGTTCTGACAATAATGATTCATGGTGACATGAAAGTAGGATATGGTATTAGTCTGGAGGGGGGGGGGGGGGGGGGGTAGAGTTTAGACTTAAGAATGATGAAGGAAGAGGCTAGGTGGGGAGAGGTCAGCAGAAACTTGGAAGTCGGTGAGGTGGTATCCAGTGTTGTCAAAGGCGCGCTTAAGCCCTGAAGTCAAAACATGCTGAGCGCTTCGCCTCTCTTAATGTATGCTATAGTATCGTGATCAAGGTTCTAAGGCAGACATTCCCTCGCCAATGAGCCTCTCCCGAAGAGGCTACATTAAACAATTGATATTTCACTTTATCGTATTTTTTTTTCCAGTTTCTTTGCTCATATATTTGTCATTCATGCTTATAATTATTAGCCTTGGACCGCACATATATATTTGTATTTTTTTGCTCCCTTTGCGCCTTTTTTCGTTAAAGCCCCCACTTTATTTGTGCTTTGCTCTTAAAGCCCCAACAGATTTTTATGCACAAATGGTCCAGGGATACAACGGTGTTGAAGTTGGTCCGACTGTTTTGAGTGGTAAACGTCAAGGAGGAGACTGCCATTTCATATATTTTATGCACCAAAAAAATATGAGAGCACACTCTAGGTTACAGAACAAAGCAGAACCTTTGATATATAGGTTTTTCCAAAAGGGAAACTTAGGCTTAAGTTGAAACTGATGAACCTTTGGTATATAGAGCTTTTCCGAAAGGGAAACTCAGGCTTAAGTTGAAACTGATGTTCTTTTGAGCTTGCTTAGCTTATGCCAGACGCGTTGTTACTACACTTCTCACTGGTATTGTGTTGTAATTGTGAAGGCTTGAATTTGTGATGCATTCTGTGCTTATTGGATCTTAAAACCTCTCAAGTAATTGGAAGCCGCAGGCCAAAGGATTGCCTTAAAAACTGTGGTCTCCAGTCCTAAACTGGTAAAATCTACTGATCCTCTCACTTATCAGAAAAAAAAAATCTCATAATCTTCTCTGTTCCTTTTATGTCAGAGAGGTTCTCCAGGATTTCGTGTTCTCAGCCAATTAGTTCCATTAGCTCCAGTTTTTCCTGTTCCATCCCTAATAATGCAAATATTTGCACTGGTGATTTATAATGGCTTTGCTTCAAATGAGGTTCCGAAGCACAATGACTTCCTCTATCATTTTTTGTTAGTGCTGGTGTCCGGATCAGCTCTTCCTCCGGTACCTGGTATCTCTCACCAGCACATGCATGAGGCAAATCTGCTAACCAAGACTAAAAAGATGAAAAGGAATCACTTAAGCTTTCTTTAAGCGCAACATATTGAAGCTACTTGGAACATGAAGAGTCTCGAAGGATTAGTTATCTTGTGACTATGTTGTTGGCAAGTGAGTTTGGATAAAGAAAGCTATTCTATCATCTGAAGCAGAATATAGTAAAGTATGAGCAGCAGCTCCCCCCCTCTTTTTTGGGTGGGGTGGGGGACTGGGAGGTAGGCATAGGGGAAAAGATTACTTTTTGGACATGCAATTATATGTCTTGTGAGTTGCCAAAGATTCCTGCGAGATTTTCTCATTTCATATAATCAAAATATAGTTCATCTCCTGAGCTAAAGGAGGGAAGAAAGACAGGAAAGTAAACTCTCACTTGGTTTCTTGCTCTAATTAGTTGTTTATTGAAAACTTGCTGCAAGTCTGCAACAGTTCACGTGTTATTATCTTTTAAAGCAAGAGTATCTTGATGCATTTCTTGAAGTTTGTTTCAGCACCATGTGACTCTGGTTTCTTGGTGCAGGATCTGAAGTGTTTCGTGTTCTCTCTCATCTCACTCCATTTCAAGATCAAACCCATTTAACTCGTGTGTTTGGCATGCTAAAAATTAGCTGGATATGCTCGTCTTCATGTTCTGATTGTGTTGAATTGTGTATCCGAAGAGATTGTGCCGTTTGGTGGTGTTCGTTTTTTTCAAATGTATGGACAAGTCCTTTTGTTTTGTGAGAGAAGACAACTTCTCTGTACTCTTCACCATTTATTTGCGCATATTTTCCTCTTTACTCATCTTTGCTGTTTCTGTCTAGTATGTTTGGTCAGTTGTTCTGCAGCAATATTAGGAGGTATTTCGTCACGTAATGTCTTGTGAAATTTGTTTTTGGTATCGACGCTGTTTGGCATGATAAACAAATGGAATGTGGCATGAAAGAAAGAAGTCGTTTTCCTAAAAAACATCATCACGTCTGTAAATAGGTTAATCTATTTCACTGATTCCGTGCACTTTGATTAATTTCACAAATACTTGCCACTTCCATCATGTACTAAATAATTATGTCCACTAAAGCGAGAGTTGATGAAAAAAATCACACAATGTTATTTGTCTTTAGCAGTTTTTAACTCATGAGTCTGGAGCTAAAAGGGATATTTTTTTTAGACTTAGGAACCAAAATGAACAGTATTTTAATTTATATTTCAAAACGGTCAGTTTGTCCATTTTTGAGCAAATTACAACTAATGGTGTTTGTTAAATGTTTGGGGTGAAAAAATTATTTATATGGTTTGCCCAAAAATGGGTAAACTACATTTCATAATTTTTTTTTTTAAATTTATAATGTGAATTGCCTAAAGAGATTCACTGAGAGATTCCTGAAAATATTCTTATACAGTGAATGTTTTGTCACTTCAGTATAACTTTTTCACTTATAAATATGATGTTAATTCACTCCATTTTATCTAATTTACATTTTTCAAAATTGATATGTAATTGCATTTTTTTTATAGTGTTAAATATTGATATCTTTAATTTTAAATTATGGGTTTAAAAAGTATAGATAACAAAATATAATTTATAAAAATTAAAACTTGTAATAAAAAATAAATAGCAAATATCTACATAGATGAAGTAAATGAACAACAATTATTAAATAGGAATCAATTTTATTCGAATTTAAATTGTAAAATATATTACATGACAGATTCAAACTACTAAAATCATAAAAAAAAATACTGCATAAACATTAAACTTACTGAAAGACTACATGATAACTAATCAATGGGGTAAAAAATTACAAATCAAACAACAAATCATATAACATATAAAAACTTCCAATAGTTTTTTTTTATTTTTCATTCCATTTCTTTTTCAAAACGTAATTCTCCTGCTCAATTTCATTAAGCATATCCGTCAAATGATTTAGTTTTCTTTCGGATTCTTTTAGCAATGTCCTAAGAAAATCTCTGTCTTGTATGACTTTGTTGAGATTAAATAGCGCGTCAAACTTCATAGTGTTTTGTGAAGTCGCGGTATTACCATCGAATGTTGGTCTCTTCAATCATGACAGAATGATGTTTGTTTCATTTATTAACATACTTTCTACCCACCGAAAATAATCGTATCCACCATGTTCCTAGAACAACAAATAAGAAACAAGATTAACATACACATTTTTAATTGAACAACTTAAAATTTTTGCCTTCGAACACGCATAGCTCCAAAACTTACGACCAGGATTTCTTTGAGTCCCTGATGTTTTCGTTTTACAATATTCATTGCAGTTACATACATCCAATTCAATTCAAAATAAAGACATTTCGTATTATTAAGACATAATTATGAAGGGATTCTCAAAACCCAAAAGAGATGATATTAGTAGAATAATATGATATATGAATACGATAAAATGGAGTGAATTAACAATAATACATTTATAAGTGAAAAATTTATACTAAAATGATAAAAAGTTCAACGTATAAGAATATTTTAAGGAATCTCTTTAGGCAATTCATATTACAAAAAAAGTTTATGAAATGTAGTTTGCCCTTTTTTCGGCAAACTATATAAACAATTTTTTCACCCCAAACGTTTAAGAAACACCGTTAGTTGTTGTTTTCTCAAAAATGGACAAATTGTCTGTTTTATTACATAAATTAAAGTACTGTCCATTTTGGCTCCTAAGTCTGAAACAATGTCCCTTTTAGCTCAGGACTTGTAACACCCCAATTTTCTGAATCAGAATGCTACATGGTGCTCATGACCCCAAAGGACCACAAGCTAACCCATGACTGATATCTATACCTGTACACTGCATAATATAACATGAAAATGCGAAAACATGTACTGAATGGCCATAAGGTTCAAATCTGAATAAACATCTGATAAGCCAATGTTTGAAAATGGTATAACAATACCAAAACAAATCTGAAATAACTGTCTGACATGCTATAGTATGGAAAACCTCTAAACTGTCTGAATAAGGAGTTGATGGGACATGTCCCCAACTAACTCCATCTAGCAACTGAACTAAAACAACAAATAAAGCAACAATCATATCGTCCTCGAATGAAAAGGACTCACTGCAAAATCTGAACACTGGAATGCTACTGCTGATCTGGAGCTCGTGCCTCTGAACCTATGGTGTAACACAAGAGAAAGCACCATACTGAAAATGCGTAAGTACGTCTAAATATACTGAGTATACGAGTGAGGTAGGCTAAATGCAAAGGGTTATATGCATGAACAATGCTGACTAATATGAACGTGAGAATACATACATGCATATATAACTGTAACTGAACTCATGGAGATACTAACTACTAAGTCTGAATACTGACAATATGAGTGTACTGATACTGAGATACTGAATAGGAGATACTAACTACTAAGTCTGAATACTGACAATATGAGTGTACTGATACTGAGATACTGAATAGATGAACGACTATTTCTGACAGTTCAAATTATGAAGAACTGGTCTGGTTGACTGTGTCTGACAGTCCTAAAACGGAATACTGATATCATGAATTCTGATAAGTGATATACTGATACATGAGTTCAGAAAACTGATGTAACTGATATAATTGTGATGATCGTCCTAACCGATGTAACTGATACTGAGCGACTGTATCTGATAGTCTAAGTTCTGATGGAACTATCTGAATTCCATTATACTTGGAGTAACTAAATCTGAGATCAGTCCTATCTAGCGGGTGATCATGAGTATACTGATAATAAGGATGATTTGACTTAGTCTGAGATCAATCCTATCTAGTAGGTGATCTTTAAATCCAATGATTCTGATACTGATTAATCATAGTTGAGATCAGTCCTAGATAATGGGTGATCTTGAATTCTATTTACAATAATAAGCATTGACTGTATCTAACAGTACTAAATCTGTACTACTAAGTTGACTTGACTATGTCTGAAAGCCCTGATTCTGTAACTGAAACTGTAGGATGTGTTCATCTAACCGACATGCCCCAAGCTAAGTTGACTGGGGTCCAATCTCTGCCCTGACTGGAAGGGTGTCAGTACTGCACCAACAGTAAAGACATCTGTTGTGGAGTCAGTCCTAATCTAGCGGGTGACTCCTGGGATTAGTCCTATACATATAAATATGCTAACAGGTGACCTCTAAGTATGTCAGACCTATATAATGGGTGACATCTCGTACCTACGCTAGCTACGTAGTTCTGGAACTTAGGGATTGCTTCTAAGGATCTCAGCCCTAATCTAACGGGTGAGTCCCCATCCTTAGGCTCACTCGGTGCTGAATCCTACTTCCATCTGAAAGACACTGAACTGAATAACTTGGCTGAACTAAATAACTTAACTGAACTAATTTCCTGAACTGATACTGATTAACTGAACTGAAAATAGTGGTATTGTTTAGCGAAGCTAAAACTGAGTTTATGATGACGGATGGAATATAATGAGTTCTGAGGACTGATTAAGAGTAATGAAGTTACTAAGATTGACTTTGAATACTGAGGTTACAGATATTACTGAGTACTGAGATCACTGAGATTACTGAACTACTGAGATTACTGGGGTTACTGGATTTTCCTGAGTCACATGACTGACTGAATTCTATAGATCATGGATTGACTGAGAGTATCATGATAACATGACATAGCTCTAGGCACACAGCTATATTTTTGGGTATGAATACACCCAGGACTCGATGGAAGGAAACTGACACAACATGACTGACTTGATCATAAGATTGGAGTCCACAATTCACATTGTCATAAGTAGGGGATATTATACTTCATGTAGTTCTTCAACATCTTAAGCATGGTAGGGAGTGCATGGATATATTTCATGTACATATAGTATATCTCCATTATCATACATGCTTCATACCACAATAATAGAAACACATCAATAGCATGGAATTTATATTGAAGTATATGGCTAACATGGACTAGTCATTTAGATATCATGGAACCATGTAAACATGAATTTCTAGCATCCTAAGCATTTTATTAAACACCTTGCATGCATAATATTGAGCATAGGTGTACTTAACAAATTTAGAAATCTTTAACCACCCAAATTCATGGGTTTCCAACTAACCTATTCACATGATTCATGAAAAACACATCAAGACACAACCTTGAATCCAAACAACAATCATTAACTTGCACATAGTCATAAAACACCAAGGAAATCACAATTTATAATTTAAAACATGAGTCTTGAGCTCCATGGATGAACACTAAACATACCTTAAATCTTGATCTTGAAAGAGATCTGATGTTTCTGAAGGTTCTTGAAGAAATCCTTAGGCTTGCCCTTGATTTTTCTAGACTCGGGTTTAACTCCTTTGGGAAAGAATGTTCTTGTTCCTGAGGAGATGATCTTGAGAGAAAACCCTAATCTTGTGGTTAAAATCATAAGAGAGTTTTTTTGAGATGCTTAACTGAAGAAAAATGGGAAAAATTATGCCTCTTTAGGGTTATAAATCGTGGGAAGTGAAGGGAAAAGCCAAAATATCCTTATGAAATAAATTCCCAGTTGCTGAAAATAATAGCTGATGACATTTGTGACAAGGAATCCGAAATATGGTAAGCCATCAAAAATGTCGTCTCACAAAATTTGGATTCTGCCTAAAGCTAACGACATTTGTGACATGGCATCAAAAATGTGGTAAGCCGTCAAAAATGTCGTCACACAGAAGCTGGATTCTGCCTAAGGCTGACGACATTTGTGACATGGCGTCAAAAATATGGTAAGATACAATGAATGTCATCACTTAGTAGCTGCTTTCTTCCTAAGGCTGACGACCTTCGTGATAGGGCGTCACAAATGTGGTAAGCTACCACGAATGTCATCACACTATTTCCAGCCTGACATAATGGAGTAAAATAGGAATAACTCTTTGCTCCGATATTGGATTTAGGCAAAATTGGTATCGTTGGAAAGATAATTCAATTATATATCTGTTGATAGGTTATGAGATAAAAAATTCCAAGTATAATGAGAGATATGCTTATTTGAAGTTGACTATACCAAATCCTTATTAAGAATTCAATCGGTAAGGAATATTTTGATTCGTCTGATAGCTGGGAGTTATTTGAAGCCTTAATATACATTAAATTACTAATAAAACTATAAATAACCATGATGTACTATGCATGAGCTTGGTACATGGATTTAATATTGGTTTGGATTTTTCGGGATAATACAATATCTCCCTCTTGGAAACATTCATCCTTGAATGATAACTTCTTGAGAGGGGAGAAAAGATAAAATGATGCATATATAGCATGAATGACTGATCATGATTTCATGGCTGACATGACTGAAAATTGAGCATATCATACTGTACATGCATATCTGATGCGTGGGTAGCTGATTTATGAATGTAGGATTGAGTGTTTCGATAAAATGAGTTTCTCAAACTGAGAATGCATATTTGATGCTTAAATAATAAGTTGAATCCATGCATATATGATGCATGATTATATGACTGACATGATACGTTAATGCATGACTGAAAGTACTGATAAGTTGACCATGCATATATGATGCGTGAATATATGACTGAACTGACTCACGAATATGCGAATGAACATGCAATGGTAAAGGTACTAAGATTGAACTAAAACATGAGAACATGACTGATTCTGCTACGTGGCATATGGAATGAACATCATGAACTGAACTGAACCTCTGAATACTTGACTTACAGATGAGGTCTAACTTGAAGGTCAACTTATGAGTACCCTCTATTCTAGACTGAATTCGTTATGCAAGGGGAAATTGAAGGATCTAAGGCATGAGAGCGTTAAGATAAAGTGGGGTATCTCCCCCTTGGGATGCTATGTCCCTCTAAGAACGCTTACCTTACGGAGATACTAGGTGATGCACAGGGCATCTACGAATTAGATTATAACTAAACTTTGGGAGTGTGAAACTAATGCATGATGCATAAGATGAACTGAACTTGCACCTACTAGGAGGTTCTACCTTGAAATAGTTACTTTCTCTAAGATTTTGGATAGCATGAATAGATGCAAGGATGAGAAAACAAGCTATAAAAATCTGACTGCTCGATTGCTAAATTAACTTGCTGGCTTTACTAGCTAACTCATACTAAAACATATGCTCGAATGAGAGAAAAAGATTTTAAAATGCATACTATGAACATGAAAGACTGGTAACATACCCGAATCTAAGTCAGGGAAACTTTCTAGATTAGGACTGGTTTGGAGTGCATAAAGTCTATTATGATGCTGACTACTATTGGTACCTTGCTAACGCAACTTCTTACCCCTCTGTGCTAGAACTCTGCACTCTCGCATCCTGTGGCCTGGCTTGCCACACCCAAAGAATACATCACCGCCTGCCATACATGCACCTAGATGATTCTTACCACACTCTTTGTAAAGCGGATAAGTAAGACCTCTATTTTAACTACCCTGGGCCTCAGAGCCTGGCGCTCCATTATAACGGTCATTTCTGGACTTAGGTGATGGTACACTAGCTGAGGATAAAGCTAGGACTGAAAATTTCTGACTATGCTGAGAACGGTTACCATCTTGTGACTTAGGCTGAGCAAAGATGGAACTACCTGTCCTTACTCTCTTACTCTATCTCTCTCTCATCCTAATCTTATGCTCCTCTATCTACTAAGCATGTGTCATAAGTATGGCTAAAGTCATATCACTATTTAACATGGCAGATCTGCACTCGTTTACCATACTATCATTCACCCCTAACATGAACTTACTCATCTTAGCTCTATCATCTGCAACCACATGCGGGGCATATCTAGCTAATTGAGTAAACTTAAGAGAATACTCATTTACCATCATACTGCCCTTTCTGAGGTTAATGAAATCTAGTACCTTAGCTTCTCTAAGCTCTAGTGAAAAGAATCTATTAAGGAAAGCAGAGGAAAACTTCTCCCACTCTATAGGGCCTGAATCATCTAACCTTTTTGACTTCCACTGCTTGTACCAAGTATAAGCGACATCCTGTAATTGGTATGCAGCTAACTCAGCACTCTAAATAGTAGTAACCCCCATAACATCTGTCACCTTTTAAACATGATCTAGGAATTCCTGTGGGTCCTCATCTGACTTAGACCCTGTGAAGGATGGAGGATTCATTTGGGTGAAGTCCTGAATTCTAGATGCAGCTGAATTAGCCACTGGGTTAGCCAGAACGATAGCTAGTCATTCATTCTGGGCAGCAACTGACTAAGAAAGAGTGGTGAATGTGGCCCTGAACTCTATATGAGAAACATGATCGCCCAAAGGGTTTTTGGGCTGAGGGGCTAACTGATTCCCGTTTGTTCTTTTAGGAGGCATGTCTGTATAAGAAAGGGAGAAATAGATTAGACTGAGATTATGCTCACTAGCACTACATGAATACTGAAAGAAGAGAAACTATTCCTAAAACATCTCATAGCCTCCTACACATAAGTGTGGTGCACAACACACGTATGTACAAGACTTTACTAGATGCGGCTTTCAGACTTCCTAGGACTCTATTGAACCTTAGGCTTTGATATCAAGTTTGTAACACCCTGATTTTCTAAACCGAAATGCTACATGATGCTCATGACCTCGATGGACCACAAACTAACCCATGACTGATATCTATACCTGTACACTGGATAATATAACATGAAAATATGGAAACATGTACTGAATGGACATAATGTTCAAATCTGAATAAATATCTGATAAGACAATGTCTGAAAATGGTATAAAAATACCAAATCAAATCTAAAATAACTGTCTGACATGCTATAGTCTGGAAAACATTTAAACTATCTGAATAAGGAGTTGATGAGACATGTCCCCAACTAACTCCACCTAGCAACTGAACTAAAATAGAAAATGAAGCAATAATCATATTGTCCTTGAATGAAAAGGACTCACTGCAAATTCTGAGCACTGGAATGCTACTGCTGATCTGGAGCTCGCGCCTCCGAACCTATGGTGTAACATAAGAGAAAGCACCATAGCGCAAATGCGTAAGTACGTCTAAATATAATGAGTATATGAGTGAGGAAGGCTAAATGCAAAGGGTTATATACATGAGCAATGCTAACTAATATAAATGTGAGAATACATATATGCATACATAACTGTAACTGAACTCGTGGAGATACTGACTACTGAGTCTGAATACTGACAACATGAGTGTACTGATACTGAGATACTAAATAGATGAACGACTATTTTTGATAGTTCAAATTATGAAGAACTGGTCTGGTTGATTGTGTCTGATAGTCTTGAAGCTGAATACCGATATCATGGATTCTGATAACTAATATGACTGATACATGAGTTCAGAAAACTTATATAACTAATAAAATTGTGATGATCGGCCTAAACGATATAATTGATACTGAGCTACTGTATCTGACAGTCTAAGTTCTGATGGAACTATCTGAATTCTGTTCTACTTGGAGTAACTAAATTTGAGATCAGTCCTATCTAGTGGGTGATCTTTAAATCTAATAATTCTGATACTGATTAATCATAATTGAGATCAGTCCTAGCTAATGGGTGATCTTGAAGTCTATTTACAATGATAAGAATTGACTGTATCTAACAGTACTGAATCTGTATTACTAAGCTGAGTTGACTATGTCTAAAGGCCCTGATTCTGTAACTGAAATTGTGGGATGTGTTCATCTAATTGACATGCCCCAAGCTAAGCTGACTGGGGTCCAATCTCTGCCCTGACTGGAAGGGTGTCAGTACCGCGCCACAAGTAAAGACATCTATTGTGAAGCCAGTCCTAATCTAGCAGATGACTCCTTAGATTAGACCTATCCATATAAATGTGCTAACGTGTGACCTCAAAAAATGTCAGTCCTGTCTAACAGGTGCCATCTTGTACGTACGCTGGCTACGTAGTTCTGGAACTTAGGGATTGCTTCTAAGGATCTCAGTCCTAATCTAGTGGGTGAGTCCCCATCCTTAGGCTCACTTGGTGCTGAATCCTACTCTCATCTGAAAGACACTGAACTGAATAACTGGGCTAAACTAAATAACTTAACAGAACTGATTTGCTGAACTGATACTGATTAACTGAACTGAAAATTGTGGTATTGTTTAGCGGAGCTAAAATTGAGTTTACTGGATTCTAATAATGGATGCAATATAATGAGTTCTGAGGACTGATTAAGAGTAATGAAGTTACTGAGATTGACTTTGAATACTGAGGTTACAGATATTACTGAGTACTGAGATCACTGAGATTACTGAACTACTGAGATTACTAGAGTTACTGGATTTTCCTGAGTCACATGACTGACTGAATTCTATAGATCATGGCTTGACTAAGAGTATCGTGATAACATGATATGGCTCTAGGCACAAAACTATATTTTCAGTTACGAATACCCCCAGGACTTGATGGAAGGAAACTGACACAACATGATTGACTTGATCATAAGATTGGAGTTCACAATTCACATTGTCATAAGTAGGGGATATTATACTTCATATAGTTCTTCAACATCTTAAGCATGGTAGGGAGTGCATGGATATTTTTCATGTACATATAGTATATCTCCATTATCATACATGCTTCATACCACAACAATATCAACACATCAATAGCATGGAATTTAAATTGAAGTATATAGCTAACATGGACTTGTCATTTAGATATCATGGAACCATGTAAACATGAATTTCTAGCATCCTAAGCATTTTATCAAATACCTTGCATGCATAATATTGAGCATAGGTGTACTTAACAAATTTAGAAATCTTTAACCACCTAAATTCATGGGTTTCCAACTAACCTATTCACATGATTCATGGAAAACACATCAACACACAACCTTGAATCCAAACAACAATTATTAACTTGAACATAGTCATAAAACAACAAGGAAATCACAATTTATAATTTAAAGCATGAGTCTTGAGCTCCATGGATTAAAGGGACCCATGGATGAACACTAAACATACCTTAACTCTTGATCTTGAAAGAGATCTGATATTTCTGAAGGTTCTTGAAGAAATCCTTAGCCTTGCTCTTGATTTTTCTTGACTAGGGTTTAACCTCTTTGGGAATGAATGTTCTTGTTCCTGAGGACATGATCTTGAGAGGAAACCCTAATCTTTTGGTTGAAAGCATAAGAGAGGGTTTTTAAGATACTTAACTGAAGAAAAATGGGAAAATTATGCCTCTTTAGGGTTATAAGTCGTGGGAAGTGAAGGGAAAAGACAAAAATACCCTTATGAAATAAATTCCCAGTTGCTGAAAATAATAGCTAACGACATTCGTGACAAGGCTTCCAAAATGTGGTAAGTCATAAAAAATGTCATCACATAGAAGCTGGATTTTGCCTTAGGCTGACGACATTTGTGACATGGCGTCAAAAATGTGGTAAGCCATCAAAAATGTCGTCACACAGAAGCTGGATTCTGCCTAAGGCTGATGACATTTGTGACATGGAGTCAAAAATGTGGTAAGCCACCACGAATGTTATCACTTAGGAGCTGGTTTCTGCCTAAGGCTGACGACCTTCGTGATAGGACATCATAAATGTGGTAAGCTACCACGAATGTCGTTACACTATTTCCATCCTGACATGGTAGAGTAAAATAGGAATAACTTTTTGCTACGATATTGGATTTAGGCGAAATTGATATCGTTGGAAACATAATTTAATTATCTATCTGTTGATAGGTCATGATATTAAAAAATCCAAGTATAATGAGATATATGCTCGGTTGAATTTGACTATACCAATATCCTTCTCAAGAATTCAATCGATAAGGAATGTTTTGATTCGTCTAATAGATGGGAGTTATTTGAAGCCTTAATATACATCTAAATTACTCATAAAACTATAAAATAACCATGATGTACTATGCATTAGCTTGGTACATGGCTATAATATTGGTTTTGATTTTTTGGGGTGTTACAGGACTTTTCAACTCATGATGTTCAACTCATTCATTGACCATTAGGCCATATCTGTGATTTTTACTCACTAACAATATTTATTTGTAGTACCTTTGTCTTTTATTCTTCCAGATGCTTCTCACCATTTGCAGCTCAAGGAAAAAAAGATAGTAGGAGTAGTAAAATATAGAACAAGAATCAGGTTTCTTTAGCCATTCTTCATTGTCTACGAGTGGTGGAGCAAATTTCGCGTATGCTTCATTTTTCTGCATACTCTGTCCATATTTTAATAATGACATGTCATATTTTTAGATGCATCGACAGAAATTATAAGAAAATTTCAACCCCAGGAGAGTCTAGAAACAGAAATAAAATTCAATTTCTTCTAGTTAAAGGATCACTATGCCACTTCTTAATTTGTTTTAAACAACAATAATAGTTCCAGAAGGAGTTCCTATGGTTCTAGACAATATCAAGGTTGCGGATAAATGTGTAGAAGTATGAGATTATTTAGGGTGTGAGGCGTTCAACACCATAAAGTTAGCAAATGCCTTCAACTGTAATATTACTCTCATTTGAAGATGTATGTACGACTACCATGAGGTGCAACACATAAGGATTGTCATTGTTTAGTATGAAAACCAATCACTAGAAAAACTGAGAAGATGTACTGATCTAAAAATGGTAAAGAGATGTTATTCACGAGTACTTTGCGACGTAGTTCAACTTATTAAATTCCATTGCTGTCCATATCTGTAACAATACCTCTTCTCATCCCTCTGCATTACTAATTTTAAGGTACATCTGAGAAGGCGACATTGCTGATAAATATGAAGCTTATCCCCAGATAAGGATTAATTAGATCCCGTTGAAGGAGTAAGAATTGCATTTCAATAATGTCTTGAACTATTTAATAACTAAAATAAAATAGTTATTATAGCATAAATTTGAAAAGCAACACATCGAATTTTATGTTTGTCCATCTGCAACTGCCCCTTTAAGTTGGAATGCTATGGAGAAGATTCCTCAGAAAATTGAAGAAAAGATGCCTTTTAAGTCTTGAATTGATTATTGGTGACATTGATCAAACCTAATGGTCAAAGATAATTAAAAAACTTGATTAAGTTAATTGTGGACTCAATTAATATTTTTAAAACTTTTAATCTTTTTAAAAATACAAATCAACCCACAATAAAAACTCTACTTTTTTTTTAAGTCTGTCCATCCCTGCTCATTGAGCATGGACTTGAATAAATTTATGAGAAAGTCATTACATAAGTAAGAGTCTTGATTTCTCAATCCTCAAAATACTACGGAAGGTGGAGCATCCTCCAACCTATCCATGATAATGGATAACCATTTAAGCTCACAAAAAGATTTGATAGGGTATTCAGCCTCTACAATATACTCCCCTGTTAGTTTATACAAAAGTACTAGGGAACTCCAAATGGTAAAGGCTTTGAAGTTGTGTATCTAAAGCAAAAGTGTTCTTGATAGGCTTGATGCAAAAAGTGGGGAAGCTGAGTCTATCCATATTATACTCGCCCTTAGCATTTCCAGTAAGTTGTTGAAAGTCATTGAACATTGTATAGCCACTACCTTGTACACCAAAGTTAGCCAAACAATCTACAACCTTATTCGCCGCTTTGTAGTAGTGTCGAATGGTTGAATCTTCAAATGAATTCATCATATTTCTGATCTCCAAGATCTCTGAAATTACATTCCAGGGAATCGAAGTAGAGTTCTGTATCCATTTTACCAGCAGCATCGAATCACTCTTAATATCAATATGGCGAATTCCCTTGTCTCTACATAGTTCAAGTCCAATTTTCAAGGTTGTTGCTTATGAAATATTGTTTGTGTTATGGCCTAACTGGACAACAAAGGCTCTAAGTATCTTGCCTTGTGAGTTTCTTATTATTCCACCACCACCACTAGGGCTGAGGTTTCCTTTTGAGCACCCATCGATTATTAATTTCATCCATCTCTCTATAGGAGGTATCCATTTAACCACAGTAGTGGAAAATGCGTGTGTGGCCTTCTCCAGTAGATCAAAATAATGAAACCATCTCATAAACGGAGGAATTTTAGGGAATTCTTTATGGGAGATCATAGTGAGTTGTTGATTTACCATACGAATAATTCTACTAGGGGTCATTCTAATATTATCAAACCTACTCTTACACCTCGATTTCTATATTTTCCAAATGATAATACTTAGGAGCACTTCCAACGCAAGCTTCTGAATAGGGTTTTGAGATTTTTCCTTCCACCAGCTTAGGATTATTTTCCTTAAATTTCCTTGCATCATCCTAATTCCCATTAAGTTACTATAATGAGACCATACAATACTACTAGCTTTGGCTTTAAAAAATAGATGTTCCTCTTCTTCCGAAGTAGGATTAGGAAAACACTCACACTTAGAGGGAATGTTACAACTAAATCTCTGTAGCTTCTCATCCACAGCCACTTTATGTTTCAACAAACTCCAAAGAAAGAAAAAGATTTTGAAAGGGCACTTATTATTTTAGATCATGCTATTTACCATAGATTTATTCTGACACTCTCTAATATTTTCCCAAGTAGATTTACACAAGAATCTCCCATCTGTTAAGGTGGTCCAAATTGGTTGATGCTTAGGATGAGAAAATTTAATTTTAACTCTCTTTATATGTTTCACCAAATCTATTGAAAAAAATTAAGATAATTTAGGAATGTTCCAGCTCCCATTCTCAATAAAACTATAAAAAAAACTAAAAAGAACCTCTCCTCTCCTCTTCTCTCTCAATGTCTCTCGACTATCTCTCTCTCTCTCAAACTTCTCTCAACAGTTTTGCAAACCATTGTCAACATATCGATGACGTTCAATCTCCGATGACTTTCAACCTCTAGATAGATTAGTTTTGAGTTCTTTTTGACTTTCAACCAACAATCTACGTGACAACATTCTCTTGTGACAACAACTTCGAGTTTTTCATCGTTTCTCTATGACTTTCAGAGGTAAAAAATTAGTGCTTTTTAGTTATAAAGAAAAAAAGAAACTTGAGTTAACTTCTCTTTTAGTATGAGTTAACAATTTTAATATTTGTTGCCATTATGAATTGGGGACTCAAGAAAATCCTAATTTTAATTTGTGGTATTTCTTCTCTTTATATAATTAATGTAAATGTGGCATCTTTTTGGAGTGACATATGATTTTTTGTTGTTAGTATAGTTTTTGTTCTCGAATATTATTGTAAAATAGTTAAACTTGAATTTTAAATTTTTTTTGGAGACATCTATTGTGACCAAATATAACAACTGTTGATTTATCGATATTGGTGGTAAATGTTAATGTTCTTGGAGTGTGTGTGTTGGTGTTGGTATTGGTGGTGTTGATTTGTTTGTGTTGGTCTTGGTAAATGTTGTTGTTAAGGATGTTGCTGTATTGATACTGTTGTTGTTACTATTGATAAATCTTGCTACTGAGTTGTTCTTTTTTAACAGATAAACCATCTGTTGCAAGAAATAAAGAAATTATTCCAACAGATGAACCATTTGTTGCAACAGATGAGTCATCTGTATGATGAAATCCATATAGTTATTTCAATAGATGATTGTTAAGAATTTTAATTTCTTTCAATAAATGAGTAATCCGTTGCAACAAATGTGTAATCTGTTGGAAGAAATCTAAACAATATTGAAGCTGTTTTATCTCTTTCAACAAATTACCCATCTGTTGTAATAAGTTGATAATCTGTTGGAAGAAATCAAAATAGTATTGAAACTATTTTTATTATTTATAATAGATCACCTATCTATTGCAAAAGATGAGTGATCTATTAAAACTATTATTTTATTGTGTTATTAATGATGCATAAATTAATTATAATTTTTTTCTTCTTATTTTTAGATAATATGCCTTCCAAAATAAAATAAAGTGAATCAAGTCCAAGTAAAGGAATAAGTGAAGTAGCCAGGCTATATTCACTACTATATGAGCTTGCTGTACAATCAATATCTCAATTAGAAGTAGAAGAAAAAAATAAACATTAGGAAGAGGAAAGCTTTGAAAGAGATGTTGAATTTAGTTCAAAAAGTCAACATGATCCAAATGTAAATATTGAGTCTAGTAGTCCTTCCACTGAAGAGATTGTCAAAACCTTTAGTATTGATAGTTTTTCTTTGAGAATGCAGTGTGATGGTGTCCAAAATTCAACTAGTGATTGTGGTAAACTTAACCACGGAAAAATCTTTTGATACCTTCAGAAAAATACTTCGAGAACAAAAATTGGATGCTTATTTCAAGGACAGCTGCTTTGGGAAATATCTCGATTTGTCGGAAGACAATAATGCTCGTTTTCAGATGACCATCATGCATGCTGTTCTCAAATATAGGTTTATGAATGAAAATAAAGATAATATGAATGAGGTGTAGATAAATTATTGTGGCATGCCAGTTTGTTTTGGTTGCTAGGAGTTTGTCATAGTTACTGGACTAAATGTTATCCTATTTCTTAACCTATACCTATTGTAACACAAAAAAATACCCCACACACTAAAATGTAAGCCAAACGATGGTGATGACTTGTTGTTCCTTGTTGGTCTAAGCTTCAAAACCATAAATTTGATAGAAAAGTTGAAAGAAAAAAGACTTTCAAAGAAGCACAAACAATCATTGTGTTTGATTTGGTTTGTATATAATATTCTTTGGGTGAGAGATTAACAACAACATACCACTTGATTTGATAAAGCTCATCGAGGATCTTGAGGCATATAACAACTATCCTTGGGGTTATGAAAGCTTCAAAATGATTGTCCAATATTTATTGACTTCGTTAACATCAAAGAAAGTCAACTTATATGGCTTTCCATGGACTTTCATGATGAATATATTTTTTTATTGAATAATGCTTTTTATTTATTGGCATAATTTTATAGGCTTAGGCATTTTAAGTCATTCCATCTCTCAGGAAATAAGTGAACTATCAAGTCCACGAATCCTGAGATGGTTGTAAGTCAAAAATGATAAAAAAATTTTTTTTGATCTTTTCAATCCCCTTGAAGAAGCAGTAAGTCTAATTTTAATTAGTAATTTATTTAAATAATTTAATCGTCATTCTAATATATGTATTGATTTATTTTAGATTGTGCATCCGTGACTTATTCTGACTAATTGAGAGATGAAGATGCCATTTTTTATTACATACGGTCTGTGCAGATTTTATCAGAACCTAAGGTAATTGAAGAATAAAAAAGAATTGGTTGGAGAAAATCCCATCAAAATAAAAAAACTTGGAGAGGGTGGGCTTATTCTTGGTGATGTTGTTGTTGATGGTGCTACTAGTTGTGATAGAGTTGTTGTTGTTGATGGTGGTGGTGATGGAGTTGCTATTAGTGGTGGTAGTGGTGATGGAACTGCTGTTAGGGTTGGTGGTGTTGATAAGTTGCGTGATGATCCTCTTGCAGTTATTGAAATAAGAAATAATAATGATTATGATCATATTGGCTGTTATTGATTTTGATAGTCGATATACCCGTTCTTTAAATTAGCATACTATAGATTTCTCACACTAAAAGGGTAGTCAATCATTTGAAGATCTTTCCCCTCCTAGATTATGTTGTGCATGCAAATATCAAGAGGGCAAGTAAAAACATGATGGAGTGATTAATGCAATTAATGCATTAACTGCTGCTATAAGGAATTAACATCTAAGAGGGGCATTATTCTATCAAAAGGGATTTCAGAACCATTCATTCCATTAGAGGTTAAGGTTAGGAAGAGAAAGAAAGAAATTTTCTAGGTCTTATAAAATATAAAAAAGAAAATTGCAACACCTATTTCTTGTACTGTTGAGCAATGTTCAAGGGTCACAGGAGAGTAGCATGAACTAAAAAAGGTGAGTATTTATTATCTGTAACAAACTACATATCTATTGCAACAAATGGGTAATATATTGAAATAAATACATAATCTTTTGCAACAAATGGGATATTTGTTGCAACATATTATCCATCTACTGCATAACTATATTTTTTTATGTTTCATTTTATTTATATATTTGTGATAAGCATTGGCGATGCTAGCTTTCCAGGTGAATGTCACAATACATGATACTGCTGAACAATATATTATCGCAATTGATAATCCATAAATTGCTTCCAAAGAAGGAGAAAAAGTAAAGTCTATCAGTCCGAATGAAAGTTTGGAAGAACATTAGAATTATCCGTTTGATCGGTTCAACATCTCAGATGAGGCTCCAACACAATTGATCAATACTTATTCTGAATGGATTACCGATGGAATATTAAAGTTTCATGCCAAGAAATATGTAAGAACATAAATCATTGTTTAAAAAATCTGATTTAGAAACTTCTTCTTATACAAATATGATATTAATACATATAAATCATGTAGAAATCAAAAGGGAGACCACTACAAATCAAAACAATTGGGTCTTGGATTTGTATGTCTTTAACTTTATTGTTGCATATCCCGCAATGAATAATTGGTTCTATTTGATGTCACAACTCAACACTTGCTGGAATGATGAGTTTAAATGCCATTTATCTTACTATTAATACTATATTTGATGTCCATTTTTGTTTAGTTGTATCTGTTAAATTATTTTATTTTTACTTAATTATAATGTTTGACAATATATGTAACACATCGATGTCATATTTTACTATATCCGAAAGAAGGCCAAGTTGCAAACATAACAAAAATATAGATACACGACAACCAACTGTTTGTTCAAAGTATACATCGATAAGACCTACGAAAGGTATCATAAAAAACATCTGGAAATTGCTTAAAACGAGGAATATTTTAGAAACATCATCAAAGATTTTGTTATTTCAGCTGGCTTACCATGGAATTTGATTGACGAATTATATATCCCAGTCAATTATGATGGTAGTTCCACTGGGTGTTGACTGTGGTCGTTCTAAAAGAAAGGCGCATCCAGTTAATGACTTGATGTCAGTAAAGAGATGTTTTGGGATGTCATCTGAGATACAAAAGATGGCTATAATATTGCCTACTTACCTTCATTTAAGTTTGTTTTTGGAACAAAAATTCGTACTAATTGATCAATAATTGAAGCGTACCAGGACAAAATGGGTGATAGCCATTTTTTATAGAGTAATCCATTTGATGTAGAATATTGTAACGCCTCAGGATTTTGGTCCTTGGAGATTTCCTAAGATTTTATACTCACTTCCCTAGTTACGACTGGATCCTATAAGTCGTAGGGTGTCCTGACGAGTCATTAGGACGAGTCATAACCAAATAAATAAGTTTGTGGCTTTATTCTGCTATGAGTACAAGTGGCCTACTAAGATTCGTAAGGATATGTTATGATTCGTTAGGTGTAATCGTAGGTTATCCAGTGTAAGTCCCATTTTGGGTTCTTTGTTGACTACGACTCATAGGGTCCCATTATGAGTCATGCCATTAAGTCATAAAGACAACAGTGTCGGGTACCTTAGTGGTACTGCCTTGGTTACGACTCGTGGTGATGAGTCATAAGGAGTAGCTATGAGTCAAAGGTTAACCCGTGGTCAAAGATGACATTTTTTTAGCTTTTAAGTTAATGGCATTCTGGATATTTTCCCTCTTATCCAAATCAAAATACATGTCTTATAACCCCTTTAAGGTGTCATTAGCACTCAGAAACAATCTGCATAACTTCTTAAACACTCCAAAAGGCTCTCTGAATTCCCTCAACCAAGTCAAGCTAGGGTTTTATCAAGTTGGCCATCTAAGGGCTTTAGAGTTAAATTGTCTCTATAAAGCTTAATATTTCATGCATGTGACTCTACCCTTAAACTTAATATCTCTATTGCATGAAAGTACATAGTTATTTACATGATTAAAAGTAAATATTTTGACATGAATGGTCAATTAATTATTTTTCCATGGTTATATTGTACATTACTCATGTTTTAACCATGGCTTTTGAACACGTGGATGCCTGGGTATAGTAAATGAAATTAGGAATTGTGATTTTCCTAAACTTGTGACTTTTGAAGTGATTATGGTCCCAAACCCGTAATGTGAAGTTGTTTTTAGTTATGAGAAATATGGGAATTTAACTATTCTTGAACTATAATTAAACCTTGTAGGTTGGCGTTTTCAAAAATATTACATAATTGAACCAAGAGGGGTTGTGAATTCCCCAAGTAATGAAATTGTTTTAGCATGTTCATGTTACCTTGCAAGTATAGTTGGTATGACGATACCAACAATGTATGCCTAAATATGTATTGTCGTTCAATGAATTGGATTGTGTGATAGTAGTTTTAACTGGCTACAAAGAGGGTTGTATAACTGAGTCATGAAAGTGGAGATCTGAGAGAACAACACTAGAAACTGTAGTTGCCAATGTGAGGGTCTATACAACTGGGTGGTTCGAGTCCCCCTTATTATTAATATTCTCATATGACTGGGAGATTTGAGTCCCCCATATTTTATTACATAATTTGGTGCTCGTGTCACCTTGATATGCATGGAAGTTCGAGTCCTCCATAGTGCATATGTATATCCTCTAGTTTGTGCAGCCACATGCAATGGGGCCTTATAAATTGGGAAAGAGCTAGGCCCACTTGGTCATGGGTGCCTTGTATGTTATGACAGTTGAGCTACACAATCCAGGCTAAGGTTTTAAATGTTCATTTTAAGCCTCGTTCCCTATCCCGACATGTAATATATATATATATACATATATATATATATATGTTTATGCATTTAACTATACGCATTAATTTTGAATGATTTTGAAATGTTAATTATGTCATTATATTATCCTTATCTCCGAGTTACATGCTAGCTCTCCAACCGCTAACTATCTACGTACGTTGTATCCCTATGTGTTATAGGAACTAGCCATACTTCTACTTCGCTTTCTCAGTGATTAAGATTTAAGATCAGTTAGCGAGTTGACATTGAAGTAGTGAGCTTCTATACATTGGAAGACTACATTTCATGTTTTGGTCTCTTAAGTTTAGAATTCTTAGACTTATTTTTGGATATAGTTGGGGGCATGTCCTTAAACTTTATTGATATTCTGTTTTGGATATAGTCGGTCGGTCATTTGGCCGATCGTCGGTTGGTGGTTATGGATTTGTTTTGAATTTCTTTAAGATTTTTGCATGCTATCTTGTTATATGCTCAGAATTTATCCAACATTGGGCTTTGTTGGGTTTTGTTTGGTTAGGTGCAAGGGATGATCTCCGATCCACGTGGGACTTGGAATACCCGTCACGATCAAGCCCTAGTTCAGGTCATGATAAATATGTTTAAGGAATTTCTCAACAATTCAATGGTAGCCTGTAAGTACATATCATGATTTATTTTCATGAATTCGTAACTCTTGCATTAATTAGATATATATCATCTAATTTTTACAAATGTAGGGATTGCAGTGTTTTTATTGCCGCTTATGCTGAGTATTTGAGTGATGAATTCTATAACAGTCATGCTACATAGACCAGGTTAAAGTTTTCAAAGTTCATGCTAATCTTATTCCCTACCCCGACATAGTACATATGTATATGTATATATTGCATTGGTTGATTGGATTTGAACTTCTGGCACTATCTTATCCTTATCCTTGAGTTACATGCTAACGCTCCAACCGCTAACCGTATTCCACATTGTATCCCCACATGATTTAGGTGTTGGTTATATTCTTACACTTTCTACTCAGTGATTGGACTCGGGAACAACTTGTGTTGAATTAAAGTTATGAGCTTCCATACTTCAGAATGCTCCTTTTCTTGCTTTGAGTTTGCTTATGTCTTTATTTGTTTAGACTTTTTCATTGGTTTTAGCTATGGTTGGGGGCATGTACTGAACGGATATTCTTGGATTTTTTTAAAGGCTTTGTATGGACAAACAGTGGACTTGGGTTCATTATGGTATAGATATGGACTTTGTTATTATTTTGGTTTTGTTATGGTTGTTGGTTGGGAAATAGATAGTTAGACTTGTTTGGATTGGTCATGGTATTGAACCTATCCCAAATTCTTTGTATTATTAGTTACCTTATCTTGTTATATGTTCAAAATTCATCTAACTCAAGGTATATATTGGTTGATTGGATTGGGTAGTGGGGTGATGTCCAATCACTTGGGCTTGAGATACCCATTATGACAAGGCCCTAGTTTAGGCCGTGTCAATGATATATGGTCTTCTCAAGCGCAGGATCAAGCATAAGAGTGATGATAAAAATTTGAAGGAAAATGACAAGAAGATGGATGAAATATGGATAAACTAATGTGGCATGCCAATTTGTTTTGGCATGAAAAAGTTTGCTATAATGACTGGTTTGAAATGCCACTATCCATTAGAACACCTTCCCAAAGTAACACCCATCAAAAAGTGAAACGCAAGGAGAACACTCAAACTACCATCAAAGAAAGGTAACCCATTGACCAAGACACCACCCACCAAAATAAACAAAGGCAATGAAAAAATAGATGAGTTATTGGCCATTGTTGGACCTAGATACAAAGTCAAGTGGTTGTTAGCTGATCTCTAAAATAAAAAGATTCCAAAGAAGTACAAAGAGAAATTATGCTTAGTTTGGTTTGTGTATTCCATCATATGGGCTAGAGACATCAATAAAGTCATAAAACTTAAATTGTTATTGCTTGATCAGAATTTAGATAAATTCAACAGTTATCCATGGGGATGTGAAAGCTATTTCTTCACTGTCAGATATTTATTGACAAAGTTATCCACAAAAACGATCATCTTATACGACTTTCCTTGGGCTTTCATAGTAAATTTTATCACTATTTCTTTACTCTTTCATTTATTTATATTGAAAATTATTCTGACTTTTTTTTGTTTGCATCATGTTTATATTTTTAAGCTTGGGCATTTGAAGCCATTCCTCACCTCCGACAGCAGGTCATGGACTACTCGGTTGAGGTTGCTTATCCAAGGATCCTTAGGTGGTTATTTGCAAAGAACAACCCAAAAATGAATCCTCTTGATCTCTTTAACCCTCTTGATGATGCAGTAAGTCTTTTTTCAAGTAGAATAATTTTACCTATGTTAAGATGTTACAACAGATGGGTCATCTGTTGTAACAGATGGTTCATATGTTGCAATATATCTTTAAAGATTACCCATTTACTGCAACTGGTGCAACAGATGGGTAATTTGTTACAGTAAATCGGTAATCTATTGCAATAAGTGAGTCATTTGTTGCAATAGGTTACCATCTATTGCTTTGGTTCTCTGAACCCATGTTAACGTATTACCCATCTACTACAACTTATGCAATAGATAGGTAATCTGTTGTAATAGATTACTCATTTATTTCATAGGTTCTGGGTGTTAACATATTACCTGATTTACTCCAAATTATTATTTAATTTAAACATATATACTTTTATTTATAGGTTGTCTATCCATGGCTTGTACCTACTAAGAAAGAGTTGAAGATGAATTCTTTTGTTACTCTAGGTATTGTTTAAACAAAACCAAACCCAACAATGGATTTAATAAAGAAAGAATTGGTTGGAGTAAGAGCCATCAAAAGTGCAGCTAGGGAAGGTCAGTTTATTCCTACTGAGGCTCTTGTTGAGGTTTGTGATGAACAACCTGCTGCAACAAATTTGAGTGAAAGTGGTTGAGGTGGTGGTGATTGAGTTGGTGATGGTGGTGCTGGTGAAGTTAGTGATGCTGGTGCCAGGCATGCTGATGCTAGTTTCAGGCATTATGATGAGCATGTTCTTGATACACATGAAAAGGTTTTTTTTGAAACCAGAGTTGACCATGAAATTAGTGGTGGACTCACCCTTATCAGTGGTCCCTCTTCAAGCTCATATTCTATTTCAAATGCCAAGAGTGTATGGAAAGACATGATGAACTCATTAAAAAAAATAGATGCTCTGGCTACTACTGTAAAAGAATTAAAATCTAAAAAGGGTGTCATACCATAAAGGAAGTTAACAGAGTAATTCACTCTAATTAAGGTTTCTAGGAAGAATAAAGCATATGCAAAGGCACTCTCAAATATTAAATCAAGAAAATTACAACTCCTCCTCCTTTCATTGTTGAGTTTGTTTAAGTGGCCATTTCCAATGTTCAAGGAGCCACTGTACAACAGGGACCACTAAAGAAGGAGAACATATACAAATTGTCTGACCCCAATAGGAAGTCTACTTTGATGAATTACATAATATCCAACAGGGCCCCACAATAGTTCAGCATGATTACACTTTTTCTAGTAGACTTTAAGAACATGGAAAGTATGAATGTGTGGTACGAGGACTCAGTAACTTTACCTTTTCTAACCTTCTATCTGTTTAATTTCTTACATTATAAGTCATCTATATTAACAGATTAACCATCTGCTGCATAAGTTATAGTAGATTGGGTAATTTGGTAACACAGGTTCAGAAAAGCTATGCAATAGATGACTCATCTATAATAATAGATGGACCATCTATTTCAATAGATAGGTCATATATTGAAACAAATTACCAATATCTTGTATAAATTATAGTTACAAGTTCAGAGAACCTATACAATTGATAGACCATCTGTTACAACCGATGGGTCATCTGTTGTATCTTTTCTATTTTTTATAAGTTACGAACTTATTTAAAAATTATGTTCTTATATCACAGCATGTTGATAAAATTCTTTCTTTATAAGGGGAAGGTACCTTAAATACACAAAGTGTTATGATCTTAGGGATAGGATCATGGACCTCAACTTCTACAATAACTTCTTAGATAGGTACAATAAACTCTGTAAGGAAGCAAAAACTCCTGATGCCAAAAAAATTGAGTTAGTTTCTGAGTTTGTATGGATAAAAATCTTATTAACTATTATAGAGGAAAGAGGCCATTTCTAGATGCCATGGATTGGATTGGAGGAAAGAGATTTTTTGAAATCATGAACTTGAAGAATAAACACCTTGTGGCTCTTGAGATCCTTCTTAATGAGGGAGTCATGAATGTTTAAGACTGCAACTTACCAGTCTTTGAAGAGTGAGAATTTTTTCTTTGCATGGAGCCACTATTTGAGTTATTCCCAAAATTCTTGAAGGAAAGTGACATAATGAATCACTTGCCATAGAAGTTGCCAACAATAGATGGTTTTTCAGAGGTAAAAAAAGGGCCTTCTCAAAAATGAGATCGGTGTCGTGCCACTTGTGGGATATATGTGCTTGCATTTATTGAATGTTTGCTTACTGGTAAAGAAATAACTACTCCAAGGATCTTATTTAATGACAATTCAATGGTAAGGATGCAACATGTATAGACTGAACCACGACTTGCCCTCACAAGAACCAAAGAAATCCACTATAATCAACCTCCTAATTACAATTTAGATTTTAGCCTACCTATAGGCTCCTTTCACTTATAGCAATTCTACTACAAGCTCATCTTTGTAACTCTACTAAGGACCTCTCTACTAATTAACTCTAATTAGAAACAAGCTTAGACAACTCTACCTAAGCATATTTATCGACAAAAGAATAAAAAACTACTCTTATGGTATGAGTAATTATTTTACAAATCAACACTCAAGAACAATTTTTAGTTTAAGCTCTCATAAAGCTAAGAACTTGAGCAGTGTTAGAATTGGGTTTATGCTGCCTTTCTTCGCTCTTTGTATTTGCAAAAATCATTTGATGAAGAGGCATCTCTTTTATTTTATAGCTGAGTGATGACTAGGGTTGAAATATCATTGGACCATTAGAGCCTGTGTATCATAATAATTGATGACAATTTTTTATTTGTAGTGTTTTAGTTAATTGAAATGTTTAAACTTTAGTCCATTTATTTTGTAATGAATTCTATTTTATCCTTAAATTGGAAAACTTATGAATTATTATAAAAAATAATTACTAAGTTCAAACATTTCAGAAAGTGTATTATAAATATAGACATTTACATAATGCAACTGATCACCCATCTGTTGGAAGAGATCAAACAGATATAGACTTCTCTACGTTGCATAATGCAACAGATGAGTAACTTGTTACAAAAGATGTCTCATCTATTGGAAATTATCAAACACATATATTTTTATGTTGCAACAGATGCATTATCTATTTCTAGAGGTAAGTCATCTGTTGGAAATTATTAAACTGATATACACATATGTTGCAACAGATAAGTCATTTACTGTAAATTATCAAGCAAATATACATTTCTATTGCAACAAATGACTCATCTATTCCAACAGATGAGTTATATGTTGTAAATGATCCAACATATAAAAATTATCAAATAGATATACACATCTGTTTCAATAGATGAATCATCTATTTGAAATAACCAAATAGATAAAGACATCTATTGCAATAAATGGGTCATCTGTTGTAAAAAATGCCTCATATATTTGAAATTATCAAATAGATAGACACATATATTACAAAAGATGACTCATCTATTGCAACAAATGAGTCATCTATTGGAAATGACCAAACAGATAAAATCATCTATTACAACAGGTTAAATCTATTGAAATAAGTTATACACTTAGATGATCATGTAATTACAATGGAATTCATTGAAGTTGAAATTGAACTTATTAATTCATATTTAATTTTAGTTAAACCAATATAGTTATTGCTATTAATGGTTTAATATAATTTATTTCACATCAAATTAGTCAATTGACAACTCTATTTAGGACGAATATACTAGTTGATCATTTAATTGCTATGAGATTAATGAAATTGGAAATGAACTTATTAATTCATCTTAAGTTTTATTTAAATAAATTTAGTTATTACTAATAATGGCTTAATGTAAATCATTTCAAATCAAGTTAGTCAATTGACAACTTTATTCATAACGAATACACTTAGTTGATCATTTAATTGCAATGAGAGTAATGAAATTGTAATTTAAATTATTAATTCATATTTAATTTTTGGTAAATCAATTAATTTATTATGAATAATGGCTTAATATAAATCATTTCACATCAAATTAGTCAATTGACAACTCTATTCAGGACGAATACACATAATTGATCATGTAATTGCTATAAAATTAATGATATTGTTGTTGAACGCATTAATTAATCATTAATTTTATTTAAATAAATTTAGTTATTACTAATAATGTCTTAATATAAATCCTTTAACATCAAATTAGTCAATTGAGAACTCTATTCAGGATGAATACACTTAGTTGATCATGTAATTGCTATGAAATTAATGAAATTGTAATTGAACTTATTAATTCATCATTAATTTTAGTTAAATCAATTTATTTATTACTAATAATGGCTTACTATAAATTAGTTCACATCAAATTAGTTATCTGACAACTCTATTCAGGACGAATACATTTAGTTGATCATGTAATTATTATGAAATTAATGAAATTGTAATTGAACTTATTAATTCATCTTTAGTTTTAGTTAAATCAATTTACTTATTACTAATAATTTGCAACAGATGACTAATCAGTTGAACAAAATTAAAACAAGTCTTGCTAGTTGTTTGATTTCTTCCAACAGACAGGTCATTTATTGAAACAGATTACCCATCTATAGAAAGAAATCAAAATAGGTCTTCAAAAGGTTTGATTTCTTCCAACAAATTACTAGCCTATTGCAATAGATGAGTCATCTGTTGGAGGATCTTTTTATTTAAAAGCAATTTTTATCCAACATAAAAAAGATAAAAATCCTAAGGAACTCAAACATTTTTAGGGGAACTCAAACGTTTTTAGGAGAACTCAAAAGTCCCCTTGTATTGTCTTATCTTGTGTTTTCAATTCCTCCTCTTTCTTCTCAAAGGTAAAACCACCAATATTTTGAAGCAACAGCTGACCCATCTATTTTCTCAACTCTCTTTTAATTTTTTCCTCTCTCTCTTTCCTCTTTCTTTGAATTTTCTCCTAAGCTTGAGCTGAGAACATGTTCCCTCTATGTCTGAACCGTGAGACTATCTAATAACTTTTTTGGGTCATCTTAATATAATCCTTACTCAATGGACTCTAAGTATCTCTCTGGTAACTCACAACTACCCTACCACCCCCTTTTTTGGTAGATAGAACCCATAGGTCTAGGTTTTATTCGAACAAATGTAATTGCTATGTGTCTTATTTTTATTTTTATGTATGTGAACAAATAATGAATAAATTAATGACTACTTTATTGTTATTTATATTTGTTTTCCCTTTCCTATGATCTCATTTAATAATGAATGGTTTTCAAGAGGTTAATTTCTTTCAACAATGAGTTATATAATAATCAAGTTCATAACTAAACCTACAATAAGACTATTTACTAATACTGGTTTAAAATAAGTCATTTCATATCAAATTATACCAAAACAATTGTAACGCCCCAAGTCTACACCCTGGACGTCACACGATGCTTACAATTTTGAAGAGCCACAAGCAAACCCATTACTGGTACGTACCTGCTGTGAGCACTAAATAATAATACTAATAACATATGCATAATATAACTAAAATACCATAAGGTTCTCAAAATACTAAAAACAATACAAAATACTGATAGTAATACTGAAAAACTGAACATCTGTCTGAAATAGTTTAGTCTGAAAGCCTCTAACTATCTGAATAGGGAGTTGATGGGACAAGTCCCCAACTAACTCTGACTACTAAACATACTGAACTTCTGAAATGTTGAAATAATAACTCTGTCCTCAAAATATGATGACTTACCACTATAATTACTGTTGATAACCTGAGCTGTTAAGTACGGTCAAGAGTCTGTGCATCTGAACCAATGATATGAGATATCATAGCACAAAAGAAAGAGTATGCGTAAGTACGTTGAATGTATTGGTATGCTAAGTGAGGTAGGCTGATATACATGGGTATATATGCATGAACAATTACTGACTGAATGATATGAATATAACTGAATGAGAGTACATGGATAACTAAAACTGTTGTAAATACTTATTATACAATACTATGCATATATATATATATACTGTATATGAGATCATACTGAAACTAAATATTGAGTTACTGATAACTGGGTAACTGATATCTGAGATTACTGATAACTGAGTTTCTAAGAACTGGTTGATTATTTCTAACATTCTTGATTTTGTAGAACTAAACTGAGTTCTATACTGAGTCTGAAATTAAAAATGTGGAAGTGTTTTTCTAACCGACATACCCCGATTAGTAACTAAATTGGGGTCCAACCTGTGACCCCAGTTTGAAGGGTGTTAGCACTGTGCCACAGGTACTAACAATGGTTGTGTGGATCCACTAAAGAATCACCCTTATCTGGTAGGTGAGATATGTGTTGCCCTCAACTGGCAGGTGAATACTTTATCAACCCTCAACTGGCATGTTGATATATTCAACCTCTATTGGCTACGTAATTTTGGATCTAAGGGACTTATACTATATATCACACCCTTAACTGGCAGGTAAGCCCCCATCTCTAGGTTCGCTCGGTGCTGAATCCTACTCCGAACTGAATACACATTGAACTGATCACTAGACTGTACTAGGCTTGAATGAACTGTTACTGATCCTGTTAACTGACTGAAATAAACTGAGTTCACTGAGTTCTATAACTGACTAAGTACTACTGTTCGTGGCATTACTGAGACTATTCTTTATCTACTGTAACTCTAGGTAAATGATAACGCTCAATCTACAGCTCTCGTAGGAGTGTAAAGCAGTCGTTAGCAAATATAGAACTCAACTTGGGTTGGGTGTCGATCCCACAGGGAGTAGCTTGGTCAACAAGTAGGCAACGATTACTAGACTTTTAGTGCAAGTCTCGTAAGAAGGGGGGATTGTAATGTGTAACCAAAACAAAAAAGTAAAAGCTGAAAATAGCAAAGTAAAAAGAGGAAGAATGTTACGTAAGTTGTAAACAATGAGAATTAAGGCGTTGGGGTTATGTCCACCTTCTGAGGTATACGTCTCTATTGGCTATGAGTGTGTAGAATTCTGACATGCATGTGCTTATAGAGAATTGTATTCGATGGTAAATCCAGGCGTCTTTCGACCTATTCGATGATTATTTCACTTTAACTCTTTCGAGCTTAAAGCGTGTCTAACGGTACGAATTCTCCAAGAGATTAATCCAGTTACGGCACTAACTTTTTAATAGGGAATTTTAGGGGGTGACCCTACTACCTTGACATTATCTCTTTTCCAGACGAATAACCTTTCTTTCGAACAAGTTAAATGTTATACTGGCGTTATTCTATGCGTCTGCAGCCACAAGAATTCGCATTAAGATGAAGAGAATAATGATATAAGCAGCATACGTGTCACGAACTCATAAACTCACAGCAATAGATTGTATCTCATACGGCTTCCATAACCCCAACAGAGAAGTTTAGTTACCCATGAATGCGAAGGAAATCACAATTTGCATTGTTGTTATACCACAAGAATGATGTCACGTTTATATTGGTGTGGTAGGCGTTTAGGCGTGAATTCCTTAGCAAGTAACGTTTCTGTTGTTGCGGAAATTAAGAATTAAATAGATGAATAAAAAAATAGAATTAATAGAAGAGTAATTGTTTTGATGGATGGATAGATGGTGGATGGTGAATTATAAATGGTGAATGGTAGATGATGAATGGTGAATTAATAAAAATCTCTAGCATGATAGGGTATTTATAATACCCATATCCTAATCCTACTAAGCTAATGAAATATCTAACCAAATCCTACTAGACTAAGGAAATACTTAACCCATTTGTACTAGGTTAATGTAACATTGTCCTTATCCAAATAAACTAATGAAATACTTAACCCAATTACTAGGTTAATGTATCATTATCCAAATCCAACTAAGTTACTGCAGTCCCCAAAGTCTTCAGAAATGCTGTTTTAGCCCGGGACAAATTTCCCATGCATCACTTTTGGTCCTTTAGGCGTCCAAACTCCCTTTCCTTCCTTCGTGAGCTTTCTTTAGCGTCAAGTAAGCCATAAAATGCTGATTTCTGCATCATTTATACCTGAAACTTTGCTAATCATGTTTGTTAGCTCACTTACAGGAAAAAGGACTAAAAGTGCATGAAATATATAATTTGTTCTCAAAACATGGCACAAATATGGGCAAAATATTTTGATATAGGCGCGAAATATCGCCTATCATCAACACCCCACACTTTAAGATTTGTTCATCCTCGAACAAAATATCATGTCCCTTTACACATCAACTTAGGGTTTTACAGCAACATCACAAAACATTCTTCAAGACAAGCACAACGATTATCAACAAAGAGTAGCTTTCCGATTATTAGTAGAAATAGTTTAACCTCTAGCATAGACTCGCGATGGTGGTCAACTCGCATGCGAATGTTAAGGTACAAGGAATCATATATAACTACCCAAAACTCATCAACCATGTGTGTCTCACAATATATTACCCATAATCACTCACAAGTATAGCATTTTTTTCAAGCATGGGTATCAAAATATCCTTGCTCTCACTCTCACAAAGAATTCATATGTAGCAACTGATGACCATAGGCTTGCCCTTAGTGTACTACTCCACTAAATGTCAGAATGTTAAGATTAGGATCAAGTAGGTCTTTTGATGGTTGTAATGTAGGCTATAGGACGGGTAGGATCAGCTATTTTGGCCAGAAATAGTGACTAAGTTCCTAAGCACTTTAATACATCACATTGTATCATTGACATTTTTTTTTTCTTTCAACCTTTCTTCTTTCTTTTATTCTATTTCAACCTTTCTTCTTTCTTTTATTCTACCACCCTTGTTCTCCTCTTTTGTTTTTCAATTTTAAGCATAACTCACTTTTCAACTTTCTTTTTCCTTTTTCTTTTCTCAACATACCTCTTATGATAGCACTTTCTTTTTCATAACACATTCAAGCACCATTACAATTTAAAGCATCATACTCACCCAATTTCCTCTTTTGTTGTCACATGACTTTTTCACTTTAAAGAACTTAGGAATTTGGATCAAATTACCGTCTTGAAAAAAATGGATTAGGCTTACACACGAGGTTGTCAAAGAAATAAGATAAAGGCTCAAAAGGGTTTAACTAGGATGATGTCCAAGGGTAGGTAAAACGAAGGTAAACATATGTAGGTTGCCAAATAAATGCCTAAATCATCTCCTAAACTTACACTCCTTATTTTCGCTTTGCATACATACCAGGCAAGTTCTAGCATCAGCCACAAACATAGAATATACTATTATCTCACACACACAAGGCACATGGTCGACTTGATTGGAAGTAATATAGACTCTCGACCCAAAAAGTGAAGGAATTGAACCACACAATATCACATAATGGGTCACAACTAGAGCCTAAACATCTCAATAGTCATAATTGTAGCGCATACTCTTGTTATAATCTCACGCTGCCTATTAGAATAATTTCATGCGAAGCTAAAAAAAAGTTTTACTACTAAAAAAACTTAAAAACAAAGTAAACAAACATAGATGCAAATAGAGAATTATAGCATGCAATACCGCCACCCCACACTTAAACGGGACACTGCCCTCAGTGGAAAGTAAATACGAAGAACCTGGATAGTCGAACTCATTCTCTATGTCTGGGGTCATACCCCTTGCATCGGAATCATCATCAGAGTTGTCATCCTTAGAAGTTCCTCATAAGTATCCCACTTAATTCCAAGAGTGAGTCGAAGTGTTTGCATCGAGAAGGGTTCTCCTTGCTCTTTTTGTGAAGTGGTAGCCTTATCTTTGCCTTGCCTTTTGGTGCCATTATACCTGAGATATCAATAGAGTCATGTTAGCATCATATCAATGGATACAATCTATGAACAAGTAGTGGAGGTACCACCCCACACTTAGGTTGTTGGCACCAACTAGTGAAGTGAAAGTGGTCGATTACTCAGACTTCATCGACATACGTTTTAGGTGCTCTATTCCAACAATAAAATCAGTGAGTCATACTTCTTGTACTCTTGGCAATACTTGCATGTAAGATTATATCATGACTACTACATAGGGATTACATCAAGGTATAGTATCTATCAATACTCACAACCGCCTATGTCGGTAGGCAACTATAAGTCTTATTCCGATGAACAATTCATTCCAACATGTAAGTATTCAAGTGACAAGATTATGCAATGTTAATGACTATAGCAATTCCGCAAGACTATGACAATACATCAAAATCAAATTCAAGTTGGAAACAAGTTAAGATCATCCTAACGTATATGTTCACTCACTTGGTTGTGTATCAGCAATTCAAACACATGAATATCACCAATGATTCTTCAAGATATAGCAATTCATAATAGGCATAGCAACGTAGTACTTACGAAAAATGGTTGAAGAACAAAAGAGTACTTACGTGATTGAAGCCTTTGGAGATGTTCTTGTGAATTGGAAGAGCAAAAAGAGAAATTTTGAGATGATTTGGATGGATGTGCGGCTCCTTTGGGTCAATTTCTAATGTGGTTATGTTTTAAGACTAAGTCACCTTTATATAGGAAGAGAATGGGTCAGGTTTTGACCCATTTACAAACGGTTTTGGAGACACGAATGCCCTATATGCGGTGCATAATGCTCGGCATAGTCATGGTATAGGCGGCGCATAGTGTATGGCATTTAGGGGCATATGCGGCGCATAGTCTATGGCATTTAGGGACATATGCGCCGCATAGTGTACAACATATGAGATACTGAGACTTAATGCTATACCATAGGCGGCGCATAGTGTATAGCACACTTGCGAATGGGCGGCGCATAGTGTATAACACACTAAATTCCGAGGCCTTAGGCTATAGTATAGGTTGTGCATTGTTCGTGGCCTAGTTTTACCTAGGCCTAGCCTTCCTCGATGCCTATTTTGGCATGAGCAATGCTCAATCCATAACCTTATGCATCCTTATACCTAACTTACCACCTTTTCCATACATTAAGTCCAAATCGTCATGTGAAACCAATCTCCTTGTTGAATACTTCTCGCACCTATATTTGCTCAAAACCGATGAAAACAATTAGTATGATGGGTTGCCTCCCACCAAGCGCCTTAGTTTTGGTCGTGGCACGAATCTTATTTTTGGATTTTCATTTATCAAAAACAAAACAAGTACTAGAACGAAAGAAACACAAAACGATAAACAATAAATGAAAAATGATAAACGATGGGTTGCCTCCCATCTAGCGCCTTATTTATTGTCGTGGCACGACATAGTTACCTCGAGTACTCAAACTTCATCGAGGTAAATGGTGGATCATTTTCTGAAAGGATTTAGACGACAATGAGGCTTACCTGTGGTCATGCGATCTTTTTTGAGATGGCTCATACGTTTCTCCGGAGAGTCACCAATTATATCATCAATAGTCCAACCCATAGCTCTCTTGTATCTCTTCAGAGCAGAGATGAGAGCCTCTACGTGCTGTTCACTTAAATCATCTGCACTCTCTGGAAGTATATTTCTACTTTCTAAGAACACATACCTTAGATAATCGGGGAGCTCTTGCGATTCTAGCATTGGTGGCTCGTCAATGGGAGTCTTCGCTGTTGGTTGATTCTTGAGATCAAAATTCGGTTGCTTAGGAGTATAAGACTCTATTTCTTTTAGATCACCCATAAGTTCTTCATAATCTTCATTATCCTCATGCTCAACATTCAGTGGCGCAGCAGACAATGGCTCAACAGTAGACTGTTTCTCTTTAGATAATGCTTTCATATCCTCTTGATGAACATCAGCTACAGATAACTCATTCATATCGCTGGGCTGCTTCATGGCTTTACATATATCAAACCGTACTACTTCGTCATTAATTCGAAATAAAAGCTCATTATCTTTCATGTCAATAAGCACACTTCCGGTTGCAAGGAAAGGACGTCCCAAGATTATGGGAACTTCAGAATCCTCCTTACAATCCAGAATAACGAAGTCTGCAGGAAAGATGAATGAAGAAACCTTCACCAACACATCATTCAAGATACCCACAGGTCTTTTTACCGACCTATCAGCCATCACGAGCCTCATATTGGTTGGTGTCGGATCGCCTAGCCCCAACTTCTTGTAGATGGATAGTGGCATCAAATTTATGCTAGCACCTAGATCGCACAATGCTTTGGCAAAATCCAACGATCCAATAGTGCAAGGAATAGTGAAAGCTCCGGGGTCGGCCTTTTTCTGAACTATCAATCGGGTAGCAACTGCACTACAATGATGAACATTATCCGCTAACTCATAACTTGATGCCCGCTTCTTTGTCAACAGGTCCTTCATAAATTTTGCATATCCAGGCATTTGTTCAAGTGCCTCCACAAATGGAACATTAATGGTCAACTGCTTTAACATATTCATGAATTTGCTGAACTTTGTATCATCCGCCACCTTCTTTAATCTTTGGGGAAAAGGTGGTGGTGGGTATGAAAGTGTTCTTTCCACAGTTTTCTTCTCCTCTTGCTTCCGTTTTTCCACTTTTTCAAGTTGCACAGTGCTGGATGTGGCGTCATTGACGTCAGGAGTGGGTGCTGCGACATCTTCTCCTTTTGTGTTGTCATCTATGCCCGCAACTTCGTCAACCACTTGCTTGCCTTTTGCTCAGGTTTCCAGCACCTTACCACTTCTGGTAGTGATGGCCATGCATGACCCGTCATTCCTTGGGTTTGACACAGTATCGCTAGGTAAAGTGCCGGCCTTTCTTTGATTGAGTGCTGCTGAAAGTTGCCTCAATTGCTGCTCTATTTGCTTGATAGAAGTGGAATGTGAATCAACTAATTGTTTCATGGAGGACAAATCATTGATTACCTCTGTTACTCCCGCGCTCGTTGCTTCCACTCCTTTCAATAATTTAGCCATCATGTCTTCCATACTTCCAGAATTAGATGTGGTGGTGTCACGTCTACCAGGGGGAACGTACAAACCACTCTTTTCATTCTTGTTCGTCCAACTACCTTGGTCCTTGTTTCCAAATTTATCATAATAGTTCCGACCTTGGTTTCCTTGGGCATTCCCGCGGAAACCTCCCTGATTGTTCAAATAGTTGGCCTCATCTTCCGAATCAGATTCATCTCTTCCTTTTGACGCAATAGCTTTCACTTTTTTGGTCTTCCCTGATAATAAATGCTTTGTAAGAAGATCCATTTGTGTTTTCAAATGTGCCATATGTTGATCACGTTCTTCTTCTCTTCTTCTTTGGTCTGCAATCATGCCAATAGATAAAGTGGGGCTTGCTACCTCAGAATCCCTGGTATGCCAAGCTCTACTTTGTTTCGTCATACGATCTAGCATATTGCTTGCTTGACCAAAGGTGAGGTACATGAAAGATCCTCCAGCTGCATTATCCACCACTGGTTTAGTTATTGAATTCAAGGCTCTATACAAGATCTCCATTAGGTGAACATTGGTCATGTGATGGTTTGGGCACCTCGCTAGCTTTGTCTTGAACCTCTCCCATGTTTCATGAAGAGCTTCAGTGGGAAGCTGACGAAAGTTGCTGATTTCATCTCTCAATTGCGCCCTCTTGGATGGCGGAAAGAATCTTTCTAGGAAAGCGTCTCTCAATTGACTCCAATTTGTAATAGAATCAGGAGTCAGCCCATTCAACCATAGTGTTGCCTCCCCAGATAGAGACAATGGAAATAGACGTAATCGAATTACATTCTGACCAACAGCAGGATTGTCAAACGACTTGCATGTAGAAATAAAGTTGATGAGATGCATATTCGGATCAGCGCCTGCTAGTCCACCAAATAATCCCTTGAGTTGCAATAACTGAATCATGGTGCTTGTGACGTTGAACTTGGCTCCGGGCGCTAATGGTGGAAGAATAATGACTCCTGTGGCACCAGCTTCGTCCAGATCGTCATTATCATCATCGAACGACATTTGTGTAGCTCGGCATTCAGGCCTAAACCGAGCTTGTTGACCTCTTCAGTTGGCAGGTGTTATAATTTCAGCATCACACCTAGGGTTTAGTAACTCGTCATCACCTAAATCCACATCGTCGGGATTTGTTGCTCGTGCAGGGTTATCAATGTTCTGTTGTTGAACCTGGGCAGCGGCAAGGGCAACCAATCTTGCTTGTTCCTGTTGAGCAGCCATCCTTTCGATTTCTACTTGTTCTTCCATTCTTCCAATGCGTTGTGGTTCAGGATTGATAGGTAAAGCGGTCGTCAGCAAATATACAACCCAACCTGGGTTGGGTGTCGATCCCACAGGGAATAGCTTGGTCAACAAGTAGGCAACGATTACTAGACTTTTAGTGCAAGTCTCGTAAGAAGGGGGGATTGTAATGTGTAACCAAAACAATAAAGTAAAAGCTGAAAATAGCAAAGTAAAAAGTGGAAGAATGTTACGTAAGTTGTAAACAATGAGAATTGAGGCGTTGGAGTTATGTCCACCTTTTGAGGTATACGTCTCTATTGGCTATGAGTGTGTAGAATTCTGACATGCATGTGCTTATAGAGAATTGTATTCGATGGTAAATCCAGGCGTCTTTCGACCTATTCGAGGATTATTTCACTTTAACTCTTTCGAGCTTAAAGCGTGTCTAACAGTACGAATTCTCCAAGAGGTTAATCCAGTTACGACACTAACTTTTTTATAGGGAATTTTAGGGGGTGACCCTACTACCTTGACATTATCTCTTTTCCAGACAAATAACCTTTCATTCGAACAAGTTAAATGTTATACTGGCGTTATTCTATGCGTCTGCAGCCACAAGAATTTGCATTAAGATGAAGAGAATAATGATATAAGCAGCATACGTGTCACGAACTCATAATCTCATAGCAATAGATAGTATCTCATACGGCTTCCATAACCCCAACAGAGAAGTTTAGTTACCCATGAATGCGAAGGAAATCACAATTTGCATTGTTGTTATACCACAAGAATGATGTCACGTCTATATTGGTGTGGTAGGCGTTTAGGCGTGAATTCCTTAGCAAGTAACGTTTCTGTTGTTGCAGAAACTAAGAATTAAATAGATGAATAAAAAAATAGAATTAATAGAAGAGTAATTGTTTTGATGGATGGATGGATGGTGGATGGTGAATTGTAGATGGTGAATGGTAGATGGTGAATGGTGAATTAATAAAAATCTCTAGCATGATAGGGTATTTATAATACCCATATCCTAATCCTACTAAGCTAATGAAATATCTAACCAAATCCTACTAGACTAAGGAAATACTTAACCCATTTGTAGTAGGTTAATGTAACATTCTCCTAATCCAAATAGACTAATGAAATACTTAACCCAATTGTACTAGGTTAATGTATCATTATCCAAATCCAACTAAGTTACTGCAGTCCCCAAAGTCTTTAGAAATGCTGTTTTATCCCGGGACAGATTTCCCATGCATCACTTTTGGTCCTTTAGGCGTCCAAACTCCCTTTCCTTCCTTCGTGAGCTTTCTTTAGCATCAAGTAAGCCATAAAATGCTGATTTCTTCATCATTTATACCTGAAACTTTGCTAATCATGTTTGTTAGCTCACTTACAGGAAAAAGGACTAAAAGTGCATGAAATATATAATTTGTTCTCAAAACATGGCACAAATATGGGCAAAATATTTTGATATAGGCGCGTAATATCGCCTATCATCAGTAAACAACTAGATTTTTGGGTATTGAATACCCCCAGGACTCGATAGCATCAATAGCAAAACATGGCAAAATATTGAAAGCATTACAATAATTACTTATTTACTATGCATTTATTTAGACATTTTGTCAAACACTTGAGAGGCATGAACTTGTACATAAATGGGACCACATGATAACATGTCACGAATTCACTCTTTAATTTACATAGGCATTCTATCAAACACTTAGGGAGCATAATTAGTGCACATGGAATTCATCAAGATATAAACATCATGGCTACAACATTCATCTTGCAAATTCAAGGGTTTAACATTAGAATCACATAATTCTACGTAAATGCTAATTAATTCACTTGCAACTTGTAATGAATCTTGATTTGAAAACCAAACATCTATACATATATGAACACAATCCAATTAAAACATGTAAATTATGAAATCAATAAATTTTTAGTTTAAAAAGCCAATTGTAGGGGGGTGCGGATTGTGCGGATAACTATGTTTGTTGAAGTGCTATGTCATAGCATTCCTCAGTTATTTGTTTTAACCTTATTAATTCTTCCGTATTATTTTTAAGGTATACTATATGTTCCATATTTCTAGTTTTCATATAGTCAAGTAGATTCTTTTTCATAAGTGTTTTTATTAATCTTATTTGCTCCATATCTTGTCTCCAATATTCTAAGTATTCATAGTTTAGAATTTTATCCTATAGTAGTTGTAATTTTATAAATTTCTGTGTAATAACTTATTCTAATCGTACTATATTTGATATATAATTCTATGTTATCTATGTGATCCATTAACATTTGTTGTTTATGTGTAGTATTATATAAACTATCATTTGTAGCTCCTTTTTCTAAGGTTAATTTTATTCTAAGTAATATTTCTTCTAATTATCTTTTTTCTCTTTTAAGTTGATTTCTGTAATTAATTTCTTCATATAGCCAACTTTTTTTTTTCTAATTCTTCTAATATATTCTAACATTTTTAATCTGTATAATATGTGTCTGAATAATAATTATCTAGGTATGAATAGTAGCTATCGTTATTAAGTGTATTTGTTCGAATTCATCTTCTATCCAATTTTCTAATTCTTCATATTTAATATTAAATACCCTTTCCCATATAATTTTATTTATATCTACTATCTCTATATCCTTAAGTACATATAAAATAAGTATCTTAAATTCATCTATCATTTTATCAGGTAAATAATTATTCATTTTTCATATAATGTTATTTTTCAAAATATTCGCTCCAGTCATATACATAACAAAATATGATCATCTTAGATCACTATATACTAGATTATTCATAAATAACATGTTCTTCGGTCACTATTAGCATGGTAATCTGGATACTTTTTTCCTAAACAACGCCTCTACTCTGGTTATTACCCTATCACATCTTCTTTACCTAACCGGTTTCACCTTTATGATGGCATAGTTCTAGGATTTTTTATCCTTTTCCACTTTGCTAATAAACTTCTTAACATGTTATTCTTCGAATAATTCTACAATAAAGTAACTAACATGAGCTTATTTTATTATACTTATGATTGCCAGGAATTTATGAATTTAGCTATTCATAATTATAAATGAAAATACCTATTCTGGTAGATTTGATAAATCTGTGCTTTGTTAATCCATAGCTTAGTGTAAAACTGAATATCTTTATTGATTATACGAGAGAAAATTTTATTGTGTACAAGAAGGCTTGCTTTCTGTGTAGAAAGTCTTACCTTAAATTAGCAAATACTTCTACTATTTATAACCTAAAAAGAGAAAATGCGTATACTATTCTATACTGTTCCTACTTTATATTTGTCATCTTTTCAAAAGCAGAAAAGACTTTACAAAAAGAAAGTCCTAAAGCTATTCTACAAAAAACAAAGCTAATGATGGCTTTTTGCCCAAAAAGTCAACAAAGCAATTAAAATCTAATAAATGTTACATAACAATTTATGTATCTGAAGTTAAGAGAAATTATCTCATTCTTCATATGTCCTTTTCATCTCTTTAATGCTTTGTCTCCTTGCTTTTATTATTTATTCATCGGTCCGTGTTTCTTTATATCTTTTGTCGTATATTTTCCAGCTGGCTTCCTTATCTTCTTTTACTCAAGTTGAACTTTTGGAATAATGTTATCTTCTCCATTACATCTCAAACATAGATGGTCTGGATATTTATGCCCTATTAGTTTATATTATCTGGTCAATAATTCATTTGAAATAAATTTTTCCTTAATTATTTTGGTAATTGTTGTATCTATGGATTAAGTAGTGTCATAATCCATCTTTGCACTTCCTCCATATCTGCTTGTCTTAAATATCTTGAATTTGAATAAATCATTAGCTAGTCTCTTGAATAATAACTCCATATTGGATTCCCATTTAGATAGTTACTTGCTAAGTCTTAGATACTTGTGGATATTCCAATAATTCTTTTATTCGCATAAAAATTAGTATATGTATTTTGGGTATTTCAACTTGCTGTTTAATATCTTTGGGTAAGATCATATCTCGGGTCATTCCTATCTTCATAACTTGTATAACTGGTTTAATTTCATCACACAATATCTCTGCTGGTGCCGTATAGAACTTTACAAAAAATAGGTTTCCCTTGGTTATCTTTTTGTAAGTGGTAATTGCTTTATATATTTTTGGCATAGCAAATAATTCACTTCCATCTTGGGTATATACAATATTGAATAGTCTATAACTGAAATAGGTTTTAACTAGATTTGGGTTTGTTTTTGGTAATGCAATTAACTTATTATATCCTTGTAGATTTTGGGTTATATAGTTCGTATTTGGTTCTTGAATGCTTGTAGCTCTGGGTTTAAGGTTTAAGTAGGTATGTATCTCGTGGATGTTTTCAATATATGCTCCGGTTATGTGGTTATAAGATTTCTTGTCTTGGTTTAGGCTATCTAAATATGTAATAGTTTGTGGGGGTATAAACAAAGGGTCTTTTGGTGTTTTTGGTATAAATGACTTGTCAAATACTTTTTTCAAGTTCATATTTGGTTTCCTTCTAATTCCTTTGCTTGTACCTGTAGAAGTAGATTGATAAACGTTATGGGTTTTTTGGAGTGTCCCAACGTCTCCTTCTATCTCTGGAATTTTATTATCTTCCAATCAACATTTCTATGCACACTGCTGAGTTACCTGAGTCATAGCTTCAGACTTCAGTTTAACTTCATTAGTATTTAGCTTTTCTACTTCATTAGTCTTTATCTTTTCTATCTCATTTCCTATACTATCCAGTTTCAGTAAAAGCGTAGTTAGAATTTTGAGTATTTTTTCTAGAGTATCGTATTCTGTAATATCAGTTTGGATAGCTTTATCTTGATATATAATCTGCAATAACAGTCTTGTTAGTCATAATTACTTCAATTGTAAATGTAAAATTTAATATATTCAATACTAATCTCCGAATTTTGTTCGTTATAACTGAATTTTGTATTTTTCTTGTTAACCACCATCGTACCTGTGTGTTATCTGTTTGTACAATGAACTTGTTATATACAATATATGGCTCAAATGCTAATAAACATTTATATAATGAGCATAATTCTTTTCTATTTATTTTCCATTTTATTTCTATTTCATTAAACGTTCCGGAGTAGAATCTACAATGATGTTCCAATTTGTTTTCTTCATAACTATATTTAAATACTCCTACATAACTATATGCACTTGTATCTGCTTCTACTATATATGTAAATTTTTTATTTTCGTTTGGAAATTGTAATTTTGGTGATTTTTTACAAAGTATTTTTATTTTCTGTACTTGTTTTCTATCTTCTTGGTTGTAATTATATTCTACATCCTTCCTTAATTTTTTCTGTAATGGTTTTAGGTTTTCTGGTAATTTTGGTATATATTCTCCTACTTGGTTTACTAATCCTAAAAATGATTGCAATTTCTTTTTTGTATCTAATTCTTCTTTTGAATTTATTATTTTTTGTATTATACGTTGTTGCATTTTTACTCCACTTTTATCTATTTGTATTCCTAAAAATTCTACGTGTGTTTTCATTATTTCTACTTTCTTTTCACTTAGACTTATTCCTGAATTTTCTATTATACCTGCAAATTGTTCTAGTAATTTTAAATGTTCCTCTTCAGTTTTCGTATCTTATACTATACAATTAAGTAATTGTTTGAAATAACTATCCATAAAGTGTTGATATCAACCTGATGCATTTTTATATCCAAATGGTAACACATTCCATTCATAAAATCGTTGTGGCACTGTAAATGCAGTTAACTTTTTAGATTCTTTTTCTAACTTTAAATGATAAAATCTTGATTTACAATCGAACTTACTAAAATAATTATATCCTTGTATCTGTCTTATTTTTAATATCTTATTTGGTATTGGATAATTATATGTCATAGTTTTTTGCATTTATGTTTTTATAATCAATAACCATTCTACTTTTTCCTCTTTTTTGTTCACTGTGTTTATTTACTATAAATGCTGGGCTATTATGTTTACTATTAGTTTTTGTATGTATTGTTTTTCTAATAATTCATCTATAAGCATTTAAAATTCTTTTAAATCATCAAAGTTATCTGTTAATGGTTTTTGAGTTATTATACTATTCGTATCTATTAGTTCAATTCTTACAGTAGTCTTATGTTTTTCCCATCCTTTTAATGGATCTTCACTGCATAGTTGTCTTAATTTTTCTTTATTATTTTTACCTTATCTATTGAAAATATGGTTATTTCTTTTTTATTTATTGAAAATATAACTAGTTCTATTGTTTCTTCAGTATTTTTGATATTTTCTAATTTTTATGTGATTTTTTCACTTTCTTTTATCCAATTAGCTTTCTTTCTTATTTTATTAATAACACTTTTTGCTCTTATGCTTTGTTTACATGGTGTTGTAAAATACCAGTGTGTTTTAGTTATTATATGTGGGTATAGTTTATATAAAAATGGCATTCCTAAAAGCATATCTTTTGATGTTAGTTCATAATTATAGATCTCGTCTATTGTTAATATCTTATCCCATACTTGTATTTTTATATTTCTAGCTCTATAGGTAATTAAGTTTCCTTCATTATTAAATCCTTTGACTACTATTGGTGTTTTTAGCTAATCCCATTTGTCTTTTGGTAAACAATTATATCTACATAAGTTGGCTTCTACTCCTGTATCAATCATAGGTGTATAGTATCTATTATAATATCCTTCTACTATTATTTTCATGAGTACATATATTTTCATAAGTACAAATAGAAGAATATACAAGGTTAAAACAAATAACTAAGGAATGCTATGACATAACATTTCAACAAATATAGTTATCCGCATAATCTGTACCCCCCTACAATAGGTATCAAAGATAAGTTATTTAAAAGCTATGTTACTTAAAAAACGAGAAGTTGTATTAATTCCTTAGTTATTAATTTAACATGAATATATATGTACTTATGAAAATAATAGTGGAAGGATATTATAATAGATACTATACACCTATGATAGATACAGGAGCAGAAGACAACTTATGTAGATATAATTGTTTACCAGAAGACAAATGGGATAAGATAAAAACACCAATAGTAGTCAAAGAATTTAATAATGAAGTAATCTTAATTACCTATAAAGCTAGAAATATAAAAATACAAGTATGGGATAAGATATTAACAATAGAAGAGATCTATAATTATAAACTAACATCAAAAGATATGCTTTTAGGAATGCCATTTTTATATAAACTATACCCATATATAATAACTAAAACACACTGGTATTTTACAACACCATGTAAACAAAGGATAAGAGCAAAAAGTGTTATTAATAAAATAAGAAAGAAAGCTAATTGGATAAAAGAAAGTGAAAAAATCACACAAAAATTAGAAAATATCAAAAATACTGAAGAAACAATAGAACTAGTTATATTTTCAATAAATAAAAAAGAAATAACCATATTTTCAATAGATAAGGTAAAAATAATAAAGAAAAATTAAGACAACTATGCAGTGAAGATCCATTAAAAGGATGGGAAAAACATAAGACTACTGTAAGAATTGAACTAATAGATAAGAATAGTATAATAACTCAAAAACCATTAACATATAACTTTGATGATTTAAAAGAATTTTAAATGCATATAGATGAATTATTAGAAAAACAATACATATAAAAAAGTAATAGTAAACACAATAGCCCAATATTTATAGTAAATAAACACAGTGAACAAAAAAGAGGAAAAAGTAGAATGGTCATTGATTATAGAAACCTAAATGCAAAAACTATGACATATAATTATTCAATACCAAATAAGATATTAAAAATAAGACAGATACAAGAATATAATTATTTTAGTAAGTTCGATTGTAAATCAGGATTTTATCATTTAATGTTAGAAGAAGAATCTAAAAAATTAACTTCATTTACAGTGCCACAAGGATTTTATGAATGGAATGTGTTACCATTTAGATATAAAAATGCACTAGGTAGATACCAAATCTTTATGGATAGTTATTTAAAACAATTACCTAATTGTATAGTATAATATGTAAAAACTAAAGAGGAACATTTAAAATTTCTAGAACAATTTATAGGTATAATAGAAAATTCAAGAATAACTCTAAGTGAAAAGAAAGGAGAAATAATGAAAACTAGGTAGAATTTGTAGGAATACAAATAGATGAAAGTGGAGTAAAGCAACAACAGAGAGTACAAAAAATAATAAATTCAAAAGAAGAATTAGATACAAAAAAGAAATTACAATTATTTTTAGGATTAATAAACCAAGTAAGAGAATATATACCAAAATTAGCAGGAAACCTAAAACCATTGCAGAAAAAATTAAGAAAGGATGTAGAATATAATTACAACGAAGAAGATAAAAAAAAGTACAGAAAATAAAAATACTTTGTAAAGAATTACCAAAATTACAATTTACAAACGAAAATAAAAAATTTACATAAATCGTAGAAGCAGATGCAAGTGAATATAATTATGGAGGAGTACTTAAATATAGATATGAAGAAGAAAAATTAGAACATCATTGTAGATACTACTCAGGAACGTTTAATGAAACAAAAATAAAATAGGAAATAAATAGAAAAGAATTATGCTTATTATATAAATGTTTATTAGCATTTGAGCCATATCTTGTATATAACAAGTTCATTGTATGAACAGATAACACACAGGTATGCTGGTGGTTAACAAGAAAAATACAAAATTCAGTTACAACGAAGGAAATTCGGAGATTAGTATTGAATATATTAAATTTTACATTTATAATTAAAGTAATTAAGACTAACAAGAATGTTATTGTAGATTACATATCAAGACAAAGCTACCCAAACTGATATTACAAAAGATGATACTCTAGAAAAGATACTCAAAACCCTAACTACGCTTTCACTGAAATGGATAGTATGGGAAATGAGATAGAAAAGATAAAGACTAATGAATTTAAACTGAAGTCTGAAGCTATGACTCAGATAACTCAGTAGTGTGTAGAGAAATATCGATTGGAAGACAATAAAATTTCAGAGATAGAAAGAGATGTTGGGACACTTCAAAAAACCCATAATGTTTATCAATCTACTTCTGCAGGTACAAGCAAAGGAGTTAGAAGTAAGCCAAATATGAACTTGAACAAAATATTTGACATGCCATTTATACCAAAAACACCAAAAGACCCTTTGTTTATACCCCCACAAACTATTACACATTTAGATAGCCTAAACCAAGACAAGAAAACTTATAACCATATAACCAGAGCATATATTGAAAACATCCACCAGATACAAACTTACTTAAACCTTAAACCCAGAGATACAAGCATTCAAAAACCAAATACGAACAATATAGCCCAAAATCTACGAGGATATAATAAGTTAATTACATTACCAAAAACTAACCCAAATCTAGTTAAAACCTGTTTCAGTTATGGACTACTCTATACTAGATATACCCAAGATTAAAGTGAATTATCTGCTATACCAGAAATATATAAAGCAATTACCACTTACAAAAAGATAACCAAAGGCAACTTATTTTTTGTAAAGTTCTATACGAAACCCGTAGAGATAATGTATGTTGAAATTAAACCAGTTATACAAGTTGTGAAGATAGGAATGACCTGAGATATGATCATACCCGAAGATATTCAACAACAAGTTGAAATATCCAAAATAGATATACCAGATTTTTATGCGAATAAAAGAATTATTGGAATATCCACAATTATCCAAGAATTAGCAAATAACTACCTAAATGAGAATCCAATATGGAGTTATCATTCAAGAGACTAGCTAATGATTTATTCAAATTCAAGAGAGTTAAGACAAGTAGGTATGGAGGAAGTGCAAAGATAGATTATGACACTACTTAATCCAAAGAAACAACCAACTACTAGAGCAATTAAGGAAAAATTTATTTCAGATGAATTATTGACCAGATACTATAAATTAATAGGGCATAAATTTCTAGACCATCTATGTTTGAGATGTAACAGAGAAGATAACATTATTCCAGAAGTTCAACTAGAATAAAAGAAGATAAGGATGCCAGCTGGAAGATATACAACAAAAGATATAAAGCAACACGGACCGATGAAGAAATAATAAAAGCAAGGAGACAAAGCATTAAAGAGATGAAAAGGAAAGCATTAAAGAGATGAAAAGGACATATGAAGAATGAGATAATTTCTATTAACTTTAGATACGTAAATTGTTATGTAACATTTATTAGCTTTTTATAGCTTTGTTGACTTTTTTGGCAAAAAGCCATTATTAGCTTTGTTTTTTGTAGAATAGCTTTAGGACTTTCTTTTTGTAAAGTCTTTTCTACTTTTGTAAAGATGACAAATGTAAAGTAGGAACAATATAGAATAGTATACGCGTTTTCTCTTTTTAGGTTATAAATAGTAGAAGCATTTGCTAAGTTAAGGCAAGACTTTCTACACGGAAAGCAAGCTTTCTGGTACACAATAAAATTTTCTCTCATATAATCGATAAAGATATTTAGTTTTACACTAAGATGGATGAACAAAGCAAAGATTTATCAAATCTACCAGAACAAGTATTTTCATTTATAATTATGAATAGCTAAATCAATAAATTCCTGACAATTAGAAGTATAATAAAATAAGCTCATGTTAGTAACATTGTAGTAGAATTATTCGAAGAATAGCATGTTAAGAAGTTTATTAGCAAAGTGGAAAAGGAGAAAAATTCCTATAACTATGCCATCATAAAGGTGAAACTGGTGAGGCAAAGAAGCCGTGATAGGGGAGTAACCAGAGTAAAGGCGATGTTTAGGAAAAAAGTATCCACATTACCATGCTAATAGTGGCCGAAGAACATGTTATTTAAGAATAATATAGTATATAGTGATCTAAGATGATCATATTTTGTTATGTATATGATTGGAGGGAATATTTTAAAAAATAGCATTATATGAAAAGTGAATAATTATTTACCTGATGAAATGATAGATGAATTTAAGATACTTGTTTTATATGTACTTAAGGATATAGAGATAGTAGAAATAAAGAAAATTATATGGGAAAAGGTATTTAATATTGGAGATGAAGAATTAGAAAATTAGATAGAAGATGAATTAGAACAAATACACTTAAATGACAATAGCTACTATTCATACCTAGATAATTATTATTTAGAAGGATATTATACAGATTAAAAATATTAGAATATATTAGAAGAGTTAGAGAAAAACAAAGTTGGCTATATGAAGAAATTAATTATAGGAATCAGCTTTAAAGAGAAAAAAGACAATTAGAAGAAATATTACTTAGAATAAAATTAACGTTAGAAAAAGGAGATACAAATGATAGTTTATATAATACAATACATAAACAACAAATGTTAATGGATCACATAGGTAACATAGAATTACATATCAAATATAGTACGATTAGAATAAGTTATTACATAGAAATTTGTAAAATTACAACTACTATAGGCTAAAATGATAAACTATGAATACTTAGAATATTGGAGACAAGATATGGAGCAAATAAGATTAATAGAAAAACTTATGAAAAAGAATCTACTTGACTATATAAAAACTAGAAATATGGAGCATATAGTATACCTTAAAAATAATATAGAAGAATTAATAAGGTTAAAACAAATAACTAAGGAATGCTATGACATAGCTTTTCAAGAAACATAGTTATCTACATAATCCGCACCCCCCTACAATTGGTTCTTGAACTCTAAGGATGGAAGGAAACCCAACGATGAACACCTAACATACCTTGGTGATTAAATTCATGAAAATTATTGGTGTGTTCTTGAAGCTTGGAATTGAAATTGAATGACCTAGGGCTGTGTTCTTGAGAAGATTTAAGAGAGAGTGAGTGATTTTGCCCTTAGGATATCTTAATTTCGTGTTTTAGGGCAAAATAGGAGTAGGAAAAATAACTTAATTGCCCTTGGAAAGTTGTGTTTTAAATGAGCAAAAACTGCCCAGTGACGCGGTAGTCGACGCGTCGCATAGATGAGGTTGACACGATGGCCGCGTGATGCATAAAGATTGCGTCAGCTCACTGAATATTACACGCTTGAGCTAGTGATGATACTATCGATGCAATGGATGATGCGATACATCATGATCGCGTTGATGCAATACTTTGGAAACCCAAAGGTGCCTCTAACGACGTTCAAAAAATTCAAAACTCGTACGAGAACACCTATTAACATCCCTAATTATGAATCAAAATAAAATTGACATGCTAAGGCTGTCAAGATCTAAAATAAGATCATTGAATTATGGAAGCTAAAACAATAATTCTAAGTATAGACACTTTGCTAAAATTTCTAAGTCTGGGATCCCCCCTTTTATATGCAGTATAGGACTGAATTAGACTAGGACTTTTATAGGGTCTTACAATATCTCCCCCTTGGGAACATTCATCCTTGAATGAGATGATTAAGCTGAGATGCTGATAGACTGAGTTTACATACTGAACATGCACGATTGAAGCATGACTATATGACTAAAAATACTGATAAACTGAGTTTTCACACTGAACATGCATAACTGAAGCATGACTACATGACTGAAACTGCTAATAAACTAAGTTTTCACACTAAACATGCATAACTAAAGAATGACTACATGACTGTCATGGAGAAGATATGCAGCGGTAATTGCTACCAAGTTTGTAAAAGTAATCTGAGCATGGAACTGAGTAAATCTAAGGAAGACTATTTCCTTGAGCTGAGTATGTGTTTGCAGAGAAGAGGTGAGGATACTTGGTTCACATATCTTCTTCTGCTTCCTAAGTAGCTCCCTCAACGGACTGATTCCGCCAAAGAACATTGACCAAAGGAACTTTTTTGTTCCTAAGTCTGCGAATTTGAAAATCAAGAATTTTGACTGGGACTTCCTCATAATAGAGATTGTTTTGAACAACTATACTCTCTATAGGGACTATAACTTCTGGGTTTCCTATGAAATTCTTTAGCAAGGAGACTTTAAACACTGGGTGTACTGAAGCTAAGTCTGAAGGCAACTCAAGCTCGTAAGTTAACTTTTTGAAATGACATAGAATTCTATAAGGACTGACATATGAAGGACTGAGTTTCCCCTTCTTTCCAAATTTGTTCATTTCCTTCATTGGAGAAATTTTTAAATACACAAAATCGCCAATCTTAAATTCGAGATCTTTTCTTCTCATATCTGCATACGATTTTTATCAACTATGAGCTGTCTTATGCCTCTTTCTGTTACACCTAACTTTCTCTAAGTCATCAATCACCAAGTCAAGCCCTACTACTATAGCCTCACCTACTTTCAACCAACCAATGGGAGATCTATATATCCTTTTATAAAGTGCCTCAAACTGAGCTATCTGAATACTGGAGTGATAGCTGCTATTATACACAAACTAAATCAAAGGAAAGTGGTCATCTCAACTACCCTTAAAGTAAACGACGCACGCTCTTAAGATTTCTTCTAGAGTCTGAATGGTCCTTTCTACTTGACAATTTGTCTGAGGGTGGAAGGCTGTACTGAGGTGAACATGGGTGCTAAGACCCTTTTGGAAGGCTTTCCAAAAATGAGAGGTAAACTGTGGACCTCTATCTAAAATGATGGACAATAGAACTCTATGCAATATGACCAACTCTCTAACATAGAGCTGGGCATAATCCTTGGCTGAGTAAAAGGTATTGACTAGTAAGTAATGAGCAGATTTGGTCATCCTATCTACAATGACAAAATTGAATCATGTTGATGATGAGTACGAGGCAAATCCATCATAAAGTCCATCTTTACTTCCTCCCATTTCCAAGTGGGTATACTAAACTCCTGCATAGACTCACTAAGCTTTTGATGCTCAATCATAACCTACTGACACATAGAGAACTTAGCCACAAATTCTACAATGTCTCTCTTCATCCCACTCCACCAATTAACTTCCCACAAATTGCGGTACATCTTAGTGATCCCTAGATGAATCGAGTAATACACACTATGCGCTTCTGCAAGAATCCGATGCCTTACGCCATCCACACATGGCACACATAGTCTACCCTATAAATGCAACATACTATCTCTCTCTTGGGAGAAAACCTATACTTTCTGATCTCTGACTGACTCTTTTAGCTTAGCTAAATTAGGATCTCTATTCTGCTTTTCTTTCACTCCAGAAACTAAGAAAGATTCCAAACTATTCTGCACCCACACACTACCCTCAGCTGAATCAACCAAATTAATACCCAACCTAGTAAGATGATGAACTTCTTGAACTAACTTCGTCTTACCATCATCAACATAAGTAACACTACCCATGGAAAATCTACTGAGAGCATCAACCACTATATTGTCCTTTCCCGGATGATACAGGACACTCATGTCATAGTCTTTCAACAATTCTAATCACCTTCTCTAGTGTAAATTCAAGTATTTTTGAGAAAATACATATTGCAAACTTTTTTGGTCTGTGAACATATCAACATGTACCACATACAAATAGTGCCTCTAAATCTTTAAGGAAAACACTACAACTGCTAACTCAAGATCATGAGTGGGGTAATGTTTTTCATGAGACTTAAGATGTCTAGAGGCATAGTCTATGACCTTACCTCTCTACAGTAAAACACACCCAAACCAACTCTGGAAACATCATAATACACAACAAAACCATCTGGTAAAGTCAAAACTAGGGCTATAGTGAGTCGAGTCTTCAACTTTTGAAAACTCTTGTCATAAGAATCTGACCACTGGAAATTGACTATCTTCTGAGTCAATTTGGATATGGGGGATGAAATAGATGAAAATCCTTCAACAAACCATTGGTAATAGCCAGCTAAACCTAAGAAACTCTTGATATCTGATGGAGAGACAGGTTTGGGACAGTTTCTCACTACTTTAGTCTTTTGAGGATCAAATCTAATGCCATCACCAAAAACTATATGACCAAGGAAAGCTACTGAATTTAGCCAAAATTTGTATTTACTGAATTTGGCAAATAACTGATGGGCTCTAAGGGTCTGTAATACTATTCTAAGATGGTATACATGATCATGCTCACTGCAGGAGTAGAAAAGAATGTCATATATGAAGACTATTATGAACATGTCCAAATACTGCTTAAACACTCTATTCATCAAGTCCATGAAAGTTTTTGGGGCATTGGTAAGACCAAATGACATGACTAGAAATTCAAAGTGACTATATCGAGTTCTGAAAGCTATTTTTGGAATGTCACATTATCTAACTCTAAGCTGATGATAGCCTGATCTGAGGTCGATCTTAGAAAAGTAACTAGCACCCTGAAGTTAGTCAAATAAGTCATCGATTCTAGGAAGTAGGTGATTGTTCTTGATGGTGATGTTGTTCAACTAATGGTAGTCAATATACATTATGAGAAAACTATCTTTCTTATGCATGAATAGGACTGGTTCACCCTATGGGGAAACACTGGGTATGATAAATCCCTTATCTAGAAGGTTCTTCAACTGCTCTTTTAGTTCTTTGAGTTTTGCTGGAGCCATTCTATATGACAGAATAGAGATAGGCTGAGTATCTGGAAGAAGGTCTTTTTCAAAGTCAATTTCCCTCTCGGGAGGAACTCTAGGAAGATTTTTAGGAAATTTATCTATAAATTCCCATGCTACTGAAACTGACTAAAAATTAAGGGTCTCAGAATTAGAGTCTTTAACATGAATGAGATTATAGACACACCCTTTGGATATCATTTTTCTTGCTCTAAGGTAGGAAAAAAGTTAACCCCTAAGTGTTGAAGTGCTACCCCTCCATTATAGGACAGGTTCATTCAGGAACTAAAAATAGAAAACTTTCTTTCTACAGTCAACTGAAGCATAGAATGAATGAAGCCAATCCATATCGAGAATGACGTCAAAATTTGTCATCTCTAACTTTACTATGTCTGCTGAAGTAACTTTCTAAGATATCATAATCGGACAATTCCTGTATACCCATCGAGCTATGATAAACTTATCCACTGGGGTAGATACTGAGAACAGATCTGCTAGATTTTGGGATTGACTTCAAAGTCAATAGCTATATAACGAGTTACAAAGTATAAAGAAGCTCTTGGATCTAGTAAAGCATAAATATGTAAATGATAAAACTTGTAACATACTAGTGGCCACATCAAGAGAACTTTTCTGATCCTGTCAGGATTAAAGTGAATAGAGCCTGTTTGGGTGCTATCCACTGGTGGCATTGGAAATGGTACCGTGCAGATTCGGATGACCAGACTGAGCTAGGGGACGATTGTAGTGACTCTGTGAACCTGACTAAGGATAATCTCTGATTTAATGTCCTGGATTGTCGTACCTAAAACACATATCGTTGTCGACTTGCAGATACCCTGATGGTTTCTACCATACTTCTGGAAAAGAGAATTTATTCGAGTACTGCTAATACTACCTTGAGACTTAGAGCCTGGTGCCCTAATCTTATTACTATTTCTGAACTTAGGCACTGGAGCATTGGCTGAGGATAGGGCAGGAACTAAAGATTTTGGGCAGGACTGAGGACTATTTCCACCCTTTGACTTAGGTTGAGTAAAGTTGAAGCTACCTGTTCTAGCCCTTTTATTATCCATCTATTTCTCCTTAGTCTTTCGTTTCTCTATCTGCTGAGCATGGACCATCAAACTAGCCAAGTCCATCTCCTTAATCAACATCTCGATCCTACACACCTTGAACACACTGTCGGATACCCTAGACACAAACTTACTCATCTTAGACCTGCTATCAGCTACCACATGAGGAGCATATCTGGATAACTGAGTAAACTTGAGGGAATACTCCTTCACTATCATGCTGCCATGCTTCAAGTTAATGAATTCTAATACCTTATCTTCCCTAAATTCTAATGGGAAGAACGTATCTATAATGTTAGTAGCAAACTTATCCCATTCTATAGGACCTGCATCAGTGGCCCTTTAATACCCCATATTTCCCTAGCCTAAATTAACTCTCAGTCGATAAGTTATCTAATATAGAATTTTTGAAATACTCAGTATTTTACAGTCTAGATCCTTCCATTGTGTAGGAAATTCAATTTTCTTTCCAACAATAAAAAATTCACCTAAATCCGATAACCGGGTAAGAAGTTATGGCTATTTTAAATTTCAGTCATTAAACACCATCATTCAGGCTAGTAGCGCATCCTGGAGTATGTCAAAATGGCAATTGTTAATTTCCAGTGAGGTACAACAGTACCAACACATTTCACCAAAGATTGTTTTCATATTTATCAATTTCCAGTGTACCACTACGATCCTACCGCGTCGCGATGAGTCCAAATTTCAGAATCAAAGGGGCACCGTGCTTCTACCATGTTGCGCCAAGCCCTCAGTTCCCAGTTTTCTATTTCCAGTGGCCCGATGCGATCATGGCACGTCGTGCCAGGGGTCCAGTTTGTAAAAGTTTGATAAAAATTAAATGTTTTGTCTAGGGTGAAAAAATTCCTTTCCCATGATTTCATTCCACCCAGGTGTGAGATTAAAGCCCTAAAAACATTTTAAACCATTTGTTTAATTTTCCCCCAAAATCCAAGCATTCTCTCTCAAGAAAAAAAAACCCTAGCTTCAAGAACCAAGGTCAAAACTCAAGAATTTCTTCAAGCACCTTCAAGAATTAACAAATTAAGGTATGCTAGGTGTTCATGCATAGGTTCCTTTCACTCGTGAAGTGCAAGAACCCTTTTCAAACTTACAGTATCTCAAATTTATGATTTCTACATTTGAATTGAATTAAATTTATGTTCATATCATTGTTGGGTCTTAGCCCATGATTAAATTACAAGCTTTCATGAAATTAATCATTCTATGTGTTGAATTACCTGATCTTCATGGTAAACCCTTCCATTTTCAAGTTGATTGATGTAGCCATGATAACTATGTTTGTTGATTATTGTATAACCTAAGCATACTCCCTATGTGTTTGATAAAATGCCTATGTGAATGAAATTGTGCCATTACAACATGATAACATATATTCTCCATTCATGTATGAGTCAATACATTACAAGTGTTTGCTAAAATGTCTCAATAAGTGAATTCTGATCAAGTAGCCATTATTCTGTTTTAAAGATTATGCTATGCTTTACTTTTCATTGTTTAGAGTCCTGGGGGTATTTAATACCCAAAAATTTAGTTCTTTACATAGAGCCAATGTCAGTTATAGAATAGTATCAGTCATGTCATGATCAGTTGTACTCTCAGTTAGTTACTGAACTCAGTAGAACTCAATCAGTTATAGAACTCAGTAAAACTCAGTAAACTCAGTCTCAGTCCATGCCAGTTAAGAATACTCAGTTTGGTATGTTTCAGTTGGGAGTATAATTTAGCACCGAGTGAACCCAAGGATGGGGGCTCACCTGCCAGTAGAGGGTGTGACCCTTAGAAGAAATCCTGGCATTCTAGAATTATGTAGCAAGCGTAGGTTGAGACATCAACCTGCCAGTTGAGAGTTGATGAGGTGTTTTAACCTGCCAGATGAGGGTTTCACCATTCTCATTAGAGTACCTTCCAGATGATAGTAACTCTCAACTTGTCTTTACCCATGGCACGGTACTGACACCCTTCTAATTGGGGTTACAGATTGGAACCCAACTCAGTTATCTTATCTTATTTGGGGCATGTCGGTTAGATGATTACCTTCTCTAGTTTCAATTTCATTTTTCAGAATAAAACTCAGTTTAGTTCTACAGAATTAGGACTGTCAGATACATATAATCAGTATCATTAACTCAGTTATCAAAAATCTCAGATTATCAGTTACTCTATATCAGTACTCAGTACTTAGCTTCAGAAAAGCTCAGTTATAATATATATATGTATGTACAGTATTGCTTGCTCAGTATTGACAGTAGTTTAGATTATCCATGCACTTTCCTGTTCAGTTTCTCTATATCATTTAGTTAGTTATTATTCATGCATATAAACCCTTAAATTCAGCCTTACCCCATCTAGCATGCCAGTATATTTTACATACTGGCGCATACTCTTTTTTTGCACTATGATGTCATATATCATAGGTTCAGATGCTCAGGTTCCTGACCGTACATAGATAGATCCAAATTCAGCCATAGTAGATTTAGTAGTGAATCCCTATCTATAAAGGATATTCTTTCATTTTATTATTACAGTAGACTCAGTATTTTAGTAGATGGAGTTAGTTGGGGGATTGTCCCGTCAACTCCACTTTAAAATATTTTTAGATTAGAGGCTTTTCAAATTTATTTTTCGATAGTTTTCAGTTTTAAAAATTGTTATTTCAGTTGATACACTTTATCAGTATTTACAAATTTTGAACCTTATGACATTTCAACCTATTTTTTGCATTTATTACAGTATCATGTTTTAGTGCTCCCAGCAGATATCGATCATGGGTTAGCTAGTGGTCCTTCAGGGTCATAAGCATCGTGTAGCATCTGGGGTACAGACTCGAGGTATTACAAAATTTTTATCATAACCTAAGGTTCAATAGTGTCCTAGGAAGTTTGAAATCCGCATCTAGTAGAGTTTTATGTATGGGTGTATAGCGTGCTACACTTATGGACAAGAGTCTATTAGATATTTTAGGAATAGTTTTCTTTCTTTCAGTAATCATGTCGTGCGAGTGAGTATGAGTTCCAGTTAAACTCTTAGTCTAATCCATTTCTTCCTTTTATTTACAAAACACGCCTTCTAAAAAGACTATTAAAAGAAGAATCTGGAATTAGTCAGCACCTCAACCCATTTAGGTAGATCCCCTGGACGAGCATGTCTCTTATCTAGAATTCAGAGCTTCATTCACTACTCTAGAAAATTCCGTAGCAGGTCAAACTGAATGACCAACTACTGCTTTGGCCAACCCAGTGGCCAATACTACTGCAGCCAGTATTTGGGACTTCACCCGAATAAATCCTCCCATAATCTTAGGATCTAAGTCAGAAAAAGATCCATAGGAGTTCCTCAATTAGGTTCAGAAAGTCACATATGTCATGGGAGTGAATTATAGTGAGAGTGCCGAGCTAGCTGCCTATCAACTACAGGATGTATCTTATACGTGGTTTAAGTAGTCAAAGGTAGATAGGGGAACAAATGCAGAGCCGCTAGAGTGGGAAGAGTTTGCTGCTGCCTTCCTAGATAGATTCTTTCCCCTAGAGCTGAGAGAAGACAAGGTGTTAGAGTTCATCAACCTCAGGCAAGACAGTATGAGTGTGAAAGAGTATTCCCTTAAGTTTACTCAGTTAGCCTGGTATGCTCCACATGTAGTGGCAGACAGTAGGTCCAAAATGAGCAAGTTCATATCTGGGGTATAAGATAGTATAGTTAAGGAGTGAAGAACAATGATGTTGATTAAGAAGATGGACATCTAAGATCATGGTCCATGCCCAGCAGATGGAAGAGGCTAAGATCAGGGGGAGAGAGAGAGAGGCAGAACAAGAGAGCTAGAATTGGTAGCTTTAATTTTAATCAACTTGAGTTAGAGGGCGGTAACCATTCCTAGTTTTTCCTAAAGTATTCAGTTCCATCTTTATCCTTAGCCAATACTCTAGTTCCTAAGTTTAGAAATGATAATAAAGATAGAGCACAGGATCAAAATCTTAGGGTAGTGTCAGTAATGCTCAAACAAATCCTCTATGTCAGCAATGTGGAAGAAACCACCAGGGTTTCTGCAGAGCTGACAGTGATGTTTATTTTAGGTGTGGCAAGCCAGGCCATAGAGTAAGGAATTTTCCTTAGTCATGTTCTCAGAGTCAGTATAATAGTCCTTCAGCTCAGTCCAATTTCATAAATCAGTAGGGTACCATTTCTAGTGCCACCAGTGGGCAATGCCCAAATAGGCTCTGTGCACTCCAGTACAAATAAGATCAAGAAAGTTCTCCTGACGTGGTCACTGTTACATTATAAATCTTCTATTTACATGTTTATTCCTTATTAGATCCAGGAGCTTCTCTATCTTTCATAACTTTTTACATAGCTATCGACTTTAGAGTCAAACTAAAAGTCTTAACAAAACTATTCTCAGTCTCTACCCTAGTGGGTCAGTCTAACATAGCCCAACAGGTATACAAGAACTGTCCAATTATGATATCTCGAAAAGTCACTTCAGTAGACTTAGTATAATTAGAGATGATAGATTTTGACGTCATTATCAGCATGGATTGGCTTTATTCATGCTATGCCTCAGTTTATTGTAGAAGAAAATTTGTTCATTTTTAGTTTCCAAATAAACCAATCCTTGAATGGAGGGGTAGTACTATAGTGCTTAAGGGTTAGTTAATTTCATACCTTCGAGCGAGACAAATGATATCCAAAGGGTGTTTCTATCATTTTGTGTGAGTCAAGGACTCTAATGCAGAAACTCCCAGTCTTGAGTCAGTTACAGTAGTAAATGAATTCTCAGATGCATTTCTTGAAAATATTCCTAGAGTTTCTCCTAAAAGAGAAATAGAATTTGGAATAGACCTTATTCCAAATACTCAGTCCATATCTATTCCGCCATACAGAATGGCTTTAGCAAAACTCAAAGAGTTAAAGGAACAGTTAAATGATTTCCTAGATAAGGGATTCATCAGGCCCATTATTTTCTTGTGGGGCACATTAATTCTATTCATGCATAAGAAAGACGGTTCGCTCAGAATATGTATAGACTACCGTCAGTTGAACAAAGTCATAGTCAAGAACAAATACCCACTTTCCAGACTTGATGACTTATTTAACTAACTTTAGGTTTCTAGTTACTTTTCTAAGATATACCTTAGATCAGGCTATCATAAGCTTGGGGTTAGAGAATGTGACATTCCAAAAATAGCTTATCTATGGTCACTTCGAGTTTCTAGTCATGTCCTTTGGTCTTACTAATGCCCCAACAGCTTTTATGGACTTAATGAACCGTGTGTTTAAGAAGTACTTAGACATGTTTGTTATATTCTTCATCGATGACATTCTTATCTATTCTCGTAGTGAGAATGATCATACAGAACACCTCAGAATCATACTTCAGACTCTCAAAACTCATCAGTTGTTCATCAAATTTAGTAAGTGCAAATTTTGGGTAAGGTCAGTAGAGTTCCTAGGTCATATTATTTATGGTTATGGCATTAGAGTTGATCCTCAAAAGACCAAAGTAGTGAGAAACTATCCTAGACCTATCTCTTCATTAGATATTAGGAGTTTCTTGGGTTTAAATGGCCATTACTATCGCTTTGTTAAAGGGTTTTCCTCTATTGCATCCCTTATATCCAGATTGACTCAAAAGAAAGTCTAGTTTTAGTGGTCAGATTCCTGCGAGAAGAGTTTTCAGGAGATGAAGACTCGACTCACCTCAGCCCTAGTTTTGACTCTAATAGATAGTTTAGATGGGTTTGTTGTGTACAATGATATATCATGAGTAGGTTTGGGTTGTGTCCTCATGCAAAGAGGTAAGGCCATAGCCTACTCCTCTAGATAGTTTAAGCCCTATGGGAAGAATTATCTGACTCATGATCTTGAGTTAGCAGCCATAGTATTTGCCTTATAGATTTGGAGGGACTACTTATATAGGGTACATGTAGATGTGTTCACAGATCACAAGAGCCTTCAGTATGTGTCCTCTCAGAAAGATGTGAACTTGTGTCAGGAAAGGTGGTTAGAGTTATTGAAAGATTATGACATGAGTGTTCTTTATCACTCGGGCAAGGCCAATATAGTGAATGATGCTCTCAGTAGACTGTTTATGGTTAGTGTTACTCATGTTGAGGATGATAAGAAGAAGTTAGTTTAGGAAGTTCATCAGGTTGCCCGACTAGGTATCTTCTTAGTTGATTCAGCAGAAGGTAGTTTATGGGTGCAGAACAATTCCGAATCCTCTTTAGTTTCCTAGGTGAAGGAAAGTTAGGATAGAGATCCTAGTCTTGTTAAGCTGAAAGTGTCAGTCAAAGATTAAAAAGTAGAGGTTTTCTCCCAAGGAGGAGATGGTGTTTTGTATTGCCAGGGTTGGCTATGTGTGCCAGGTGTAGACGACTTGAGGTAACAAATTCTTACAGAAGCGTATGGTGCGCATTACTCTATTCATCTAGGGGCCACAAAGTTGTACCGTGATTTGTGGAAGATCTATTGGTGGAGTGGTATAAAGAGGGATATTGCAGAATTTATACCTAAATACTCTACATGTTAGCAATTTAAGATTGAGCACCAGAAGCCTATTGGGTCCATGAAGGAGTTTAGTATTCCCACATGGAAATAAGAGGAACTGAACATGGACTTTGTGATGGGTTTTCCTCGTACTCATCATCAACATGATTCTATATGGGTTATCATAGATAGGATGACCAAATCAACTCATTTCTTACCAGTCCATTCCTTCATTCAGTTGAGGACTACATTAAACTCTATATCAGAGAGTTGGTCAGGTTACACAGATAGTATACTAGATAGAGGTGCCTAGTTTACCTCTCATTTTTGGAAAGTATTCCAAAAGGGTTTTGGTACCCAAGTTCATCTTAGTATACTCTTCCACCCTTATAGAGATGCTCAAGTAGAAAGGACCATTTAAACTCGAGAAGATATGTTATGAGCATGGGTTGTTGATTTTAAGGGTAGTTGGGATGACCACTTGCCTTTGATAGAGTTTGTATATAATAATAGCTATCATTCTAGTATTTAGATGGATCCGTTTAAGTCTCTCTATGGTAGGAGATGCAGATCTCCAATTGGTTAGTTCAAGGTAGGTGAGGCCACAGTAGTAGGGCCTGACCTAGTGTTTGATGCCTTAGAGAAGGTTCAGTTGATCAGAGAATAACTTAAGGGTGCCCAGATCTGACAGAAATCATATGCAGATATAAGGAGAAAGGATCTTGAGTTTGAGATCGGTGGTTTTGTGTACCTGAAAATCTCTCCTATGAAAGGAGTAAAGAGGTTTAACAAGAAGGGAATGTTCGGTCCCCGATATGTCAGTCCTAACAAGATTTTTAGTCGTTTTGGAAAGGTAGATTATGAGCTTAAGTTGCCTTCAAATCTAGCTTCAGTACATCCAATATTCCATGTCTCCTTGCTAAAGAAATGCATTGGTCACCTATTAGTCATAGTCCCCTTAGAGGATGTAAATATTCAAAATGATCTCTCTTTCAAAGAGATTCCAATACCAAATCCTTGATCATCAGATTTGTAGACTGAGGAACAAAGAAGTTCCCTTAGTCAAAGTTCTTGAGAGGAATCAGTTCATAGAGGGAGCTACTTGGGAAGCAGAAACAAATATGCGGACCAAGTATCCTCACCTCTTCTCCGCAACCTCAGATCCAGCTTAAGCTAACAGTCTTCCTTAATTTTATTTAATTTCATGATTCAGATTTAATTATAATTGTGATAACCAATTACAATTGTATATTCAACCATGCATTCATGAATCAGTTCAAACATGTATTTATGCATCAGATATGTATGTTCAGTATGAAAAATCATCTTATCAATAGCTTCAGTCATGTATTCTATGCATCAGATATTCATATTCAATATACAAACTCAGTTTGTCAGTAGTTCAGTTATGTAGTCATGCATCAGATATACATGTTCAGTATGTCAACTTAGTCTATCAGTTTTTCTCAGCTTAATCAGTCTCACTCGAGGACGAATGTTCCTTAGGGGAAGATATTGTAATACCCCATATTTTCCTAGCCTAAATTAACTTTCAGTCCATGAGTTATCTAATATAGAATTTTTGAAATACTCAGTATTTTTGAGTCTAGATCCTGCCAATGCATAGGAAATTCAATTAGCTTTCCAATAATAAAAAAATTGCCTAAATCCGATAACCGGGTAAGAAGTTATGGCTATTTTAAGTTTAACTTATTAAAAACCATCAATCAGGCCAGTAGCGCATCCTGGAGTATGTCAAAATAACAATTGTCATTTTCCAGTGAGGTACCGCAATACCGGCGTGTCGCACCAAAGTTTATTTTCATATTTGTCAATTTCCAGTGTACCACCGTGATCCCACCGCATCGCGATGAGTCCAAATTTCAGAATCAAAGGGGCACCATACTTCTACCACGTTGTGCCAAGCCCTCAGTTCCCAATTATCTATTTCCATTGACCTGACGCGATCATGGCGGGTCGCGCCAGGGGCCCGGTTTGGAAAAGTTTGATGAAAATTAAATGTTTTGTCCAGGGTGAAAAAAGTCCTTTCCCATGATTTTATTCCACCCAGGTGTTTGATTAAAAGCCTAAAAATATTTTAAATCATTTGTTTATTAACTTTTCCCTCCAAATCCAAGCATTATCTCTCAAGAAAATAAACCAAGGTCAAAACTCAAGAATTTCTTCAAGAACCTTCAAGAATTAACAAATTAAGGTATGCTAGGTGTTCATGCATAGGTTCCTTTCACCCGTGAAGTGCAAGAACCCTTTTCAAACTTACAAGATCTCAAATTTATGATTTCTACGTTTGAATTGAATTAAATTTATGTTCATATCATTGTTGGGTCTTAGTCCATGATTAAATTACAAGATTTCATGAAATTAATTATTATATGTGTTGAATTACCTGATCTTCATGATAAACCCTTCCATTTTCAAGTTGATTGATGTAGCTATGATAACTATGTGTGTTGATTATTGTATAACCTAAGCATGCTCTCCATGTGTTTGATAAAATGCCTATGTGAATTAAATAGTGCCATTATAATATGATAGCATGTATTCTCCTTTCATGTATGAGTAAATACATTACAGGTGTTTGCTCAAATGTCATAATGAGTGGATTGTGATCAAGTAGCCATTATTATATTTTCAAGATTATGCTATGCTTTACTTTTTATGCTATCGAGTCCTGGGTTATTTAATACCCGATAATTTAGCTGTAAACCTAGAGCCAATGTCAGTTACATAATGGTATCAGTAATGTCACGATCAGTAGTACTCTCAGTCAGTTACAGAAATTAGTAGAACTTAATCAGTTATAGAAATCAGGAAAACTTAGTAAGCTCTGTCTCAGTCCTGTCCGGTTTAGAATACTCAATTTAGTGTCTTTCAGTTTGGAGTAGGATTCAGCACCGAGTGAACACAAGGATGGGGTCTCACCTGCCAGTGGAGGGTGTGACCCTTAGAAGAAATCCTAGTATTCTAGAACTACATAGCCAGCATAGGTGAGATATGAACCTGCTATTTTAGAGTTGATGAGGTATTTTAACCTGCTAGATAAGGGTTCCATCACTCTCATTAGAGTACCTACTAGATAAGGGTAACTCTCAACTTGTCTTTACCCATGGCATGGTACTGGCACCCTTCCAATTGGAGTTACAAATTGGACCCTAACTCAATTATTTTATCTTATTTGGGGCATGGCAATTTGATGATTACCTCCCACAGTTTTAGTTTTAGTCTTCAAAATAGAAATTAGTTCAGTTCTATAGAATCAGGACTGTTAGATATATTCAATCAATTTTAATAACTCAGTTATCAGAAACTTAGATTATCATTTACTCTATATCATAACTCAATACTTAACTTCATAAAAACTTAGTTACAGTATATATATATGTACAGTATTACATGCTTAGTATTTACAGTAGTTCAGATTATTCACGTACTTTCATGTTTAGTTTCTCTATATCATTCAGTCAGTTATTGTTCATACGTATGAACACTTGCCTTCAGCCTTACCTTATCTAGCATACCAGTATATTCCACGTACTGATGCATACTCTTTCTTTGTGCTATGATGTCTTCTATCATAGGTTCGGATGCTCAGGTTCCTGAATGTGCATAGATAGATCTAGATTCAGCCAGCAGTAGATTTAGTAGTGAATCCTCATTTATCGAGGATATTCTTTCATTTTTTATTACAATAGACTAGTATTTTAGTAGATGGAGTTAGTTGGGGGATAGTCCCATCTACTACACTTTTAGACAGTTTTAGATTATAGGCTTTTCTAATTAGGTTTTAGACAATGTTCAATTTTACAGATTGTTATTTCAGTTGATACTCTTTATTAGTATTTACAGATTTTGAACCTTATGGAATTTTAGCCTATTTTTCTGAATTTATTACAATATCATATTTTAGTGCTCCGAGTAGATATCAATCATGGGTTAACTTGTGGTCCTTCAAAGTCGTAAGCACCGTGAAACATTCGGGGTACAGACTCAAGGCGTTACAAGCCCTAACTGCCTTCTACTACTTAAACCATATATTAGCCATATCGTACAACTGATATACAACAAGCTTATCAATATCACTAGTGGTTACTCATATAATATTTATGACTTTCTGCACCATGTCAAAGAATTCCTGTGGGTCCTCTTCAGAATTAGACCCTGAAAACAAAGGAGGCTTCATTTGAGTAAAGTCCTGAATTCTAGCTACAACAGTATTGGCCACTGGGTTGGCCTGAACAATAATTGGGTGTTCATTCTAGGATTCTACAGAATGGGCTAGAGTAGTGAAAGCTACTTTGAATTCTGCATAAGACACATGATCATCCAAAGGAACTGCCTAAATGGGTAGAGGTGCTGGCTGGCTTCCAGTTCTTCTTCTGTTAGTCTTTTCGGGAGGCATATTCTGTAAACAGAAGGGAGGCTTGGCTTAGACAGAGAGTTTAACTTGAGCTCATGCTCACTCGCATGACATGAATACTGAAAGAAGGGAAAATTTTCCTAAAAATGCCTTATAGCCTCTTGTTCATAAGTGTGGCACGCTACACACCCATGAACAAGATTACACTTGATGTGGATTTGAGATTCTCTAGGACTCTATTGAACCTTACGCTCTGATACCAAGTTTATAATGCCTTAAGTCTGCACCTTGGATGTCACACGGTGCTTACAATCTCGAAGGACCACAAGCTATCCCATGATTGGTACCTGCTATGAGAACTAACTAATAATACTGATAGCATATGTAGAAATATAACTAAAATAACATAAGGTTCTCAAAATACTGAATACTAATAGTAATACTGAAAAACTAAACAACTATCTGAAATAGTTTAGTCTGAAAGCCTTTAACTATCTGAATAGGGAGCTGATGGAATAAGTCCCTAACTAACTCTGACTACTGAACATACTGAACTATTGAAATGATGAAATAATAACTTTGTCCTTGAAATATGAGGACTCACCACTATAATTGTTGCTGATAACCTAAGAAGCTAAGTATGGTCAGGAGCTCGTGCATCTGAACCTATGATATGAGACATCATAGCACACAAGAAAGAGTATACGTCGGTACTTTAAATGTACTAGTATGCTAATTGAGGTAGGCTGATATACATGGGTTCATATACATGAACAACTAATGACTGAATGATATGAATATAACTGAATGAAAGTACATGGATAACTAAAACTGCTGTAAATACTGATTATACAATACTATGCATATATATATATACTATATCTGAGATCATACTTAAATTGAACACTGAGTTACTGATAACTTGGTAACTAATATCTGAGATTACTAATAACTAAGTTATGGATAACTAGGTGACTATTATTGATAGTCTTGATTCTATAAAACAAAATTGAGTTCTATACTGAGTCTAAAAAAAAACTGTGGGAGTGTTTATCTAACCGACATACCCTGATTAGTAACTAAATTAGGGTCCAACCTGTGACCCAGTTTGAAGGATGTTAGAGCCGTTCCAAGGGTACTAACAATGGCTATGTGGATCTACTAAAGAATCACCCTCATCTGGCAGGTGAGATATATGTTGACCTCAATTGGCAGGTGAACACATTATCAACCCTCAACTAGCAGGTTAATATATTCAACCTACACTGGATACGTAGTTCTCAAACTAAGGACTGCTACTAAAGATCACACCCTCAACTGCCAGGTGAGCCCTCATCCCTAGGTTCACTCCGTGATGAATCCTACTCCCAACTGAATAAATACTGAACTAATCACTAGATTGTATTAGGCTTGATTGAACTATTACTAATCGTGTTAACTAACTGACCTGAACTGAGTTCATTAAGTTTTGTAGCTGACTGAGTACTATTGTTCATGGCATTATTGAGACTATTCTGTAGCTACTGTAATTCTAGGTAAACATCTAGATTTTTGGGTATTGAATACCCCCAGGAATTGATAGCATCAATAGAAAAACATGGCAAAATGTTGAAAGCATTATGTTAATTACTTATTCACCATGCATTCATTTAGACATTGTCAAACACTTGAGAGGCGTGAACTTGGACATAAATGGGACCACGTGATAACATGTCATGAATTTACTTTTCAATTTACATAGGCATTCTATCAAACACTTGGGGAACATAATTAGTGCACATGGAATTCATCAAGAAATAAACATCATGGCTACAACATTCATCTTGTAAATTCAAGGTTTTAACTTGAGAATCACATAATTCTGCATACATGCTAATTAATTCACTTGAAACTTATAATGAATGTTGATTTGAAAATCAAACATCAATACATACATGAATACAATCCAATTAAAATATGTAAATCATGAAATCAATAAACTTGTAGTTTAAAAAGGGTTCTTGAACTCTAAGGGTGGAATGAAACCCAAACCTAACATACCTTGGTAATTAAATTTGTGAAAATTATTGGTGTGTTCTTGAATCTTGGACTTGAAATTGACTGACCTAGGATTGTGTTCTTGAGAGGATTTGAGAGAGAGTGAGTGATTTTTCCCTTAGTATAGCTTAAGTCCATGTTTTAGGGATGAATAGGAGTGGGAAAAATAACTCAATTGCCCTTGGAAAGTTGGATTTTAAATGAGAAAAAATTACCCAGTGATACGGCAGCCAATGCGACGCATCAAGATTACGTCATTTGACTGGAAATTGCACGCTTGAGCTGGTAACGATAGTATCGACGTGATGGATGATGAGACATATCGAGATTGTGTAATTCACTATTTTGAACACCCAAACGTGCCTCAAATGATGCTTGGAAAATTTGAAACTCATTCGAGAACACCTATTGACTTCCCTGATCATGAATCAACTTAAAAATTAACATTCTAAGGTCGTCAAGATAAAAAATAAGATCATCAAGTTATGAAGGCTAAAAAAATAATTTTAAGTATAAACACTTAGCTAAAATTTCTAAGTCTGGGAACCCCCCTTTTACATGCTGTATAGGACTGAATTTGACTAGGACTTTTACGGGGTCTTACAAAAATATAGACATCTATTCCAATAGATGACCAATCTATTGCAATAAATGACTAATCTAATAGAAAATATCAAACAAATATAGACATCTGTTGCAATAAATGACTAATCTGTTGGAAAAATCATAATAGTTCTAGCTACTGGATAAAGTTCTTTAACATATCTGTCATCTATTGTAAAAGATGGATTATCTATTGGAACATATTACCCATCTATTACAACAAAAATACCCATTTATTAGAAGAAACAATATAGAACATTCATAGTTTTGATTTCTTCCTATAGATGACCCATCTATTGCAAACATATGGGTCATCGATTTGAAGAACTCAAAATAGTAGAAAGGACAGTTTTGATTTCTTCCAACAGAAGGATCACTTGTTGCAATAAATGAGTCATCTATTGGGAGAACACAAAATAGTAACAAGAACTGTTTGAAAATTTTCCAATAGATAGCCCATCTGTAGATGGGTCATCTATTGGAAGAACTTAAAATAGTAGCAAGGACTATTTGGATTTCTTCTAATAGATAGCCCATTTATTGCAACAGATGGGTTATCTGTGTGGAGAGCACAATCAAGTAGTAAGAACTATTTTGAGTTCTTTCAGCAGATGACCCATCTGTTACGATAGATTGGGTCATCTGTTGGAAGAACTCAAAATAGTAGCAAGTACTATTTTGAGTTCTTCCAACAGATAGCCTATCTGTTGCAATGGATAGGATATCTGTTGGAAGAAATCAATCCAGTAGCAAGGACTATTTTGAGTTCTTCTAATAGATGGCCCATGTAATGAACCTCATGGTTGTTTTTCTATATTTTCATACATTTTTGGTGTCTAGATCTTTCTTAAAACTGCCCCAAGTTATTTATGACTTGTTGGGACCGATAGTTTAGTTTTTAGGCAGTTCATTTGAAAATTTTAATAATACCAAATATATTATGGAATACTTATTTAAATTTGCATTTGGTAGAAATACAATTATTACCTTCTCAAATATTTAGTATAGGTATAAAATTCATTAAGTTATGGTATATTTATATTACCTTATAATAGCTTTTGTAGTCTATTAATATTTTAAACGGAGATTATAAATGTAGAAATATTAAATTATTATTATTATTGTTATTATTGTTATTATTATTATTATTATTATTATTATTATTATTATATAAGAGAAGTTTTATTAGAAATAATCTCTATTAATTATGATTCATTCAAAATATCATATTTATTTTACCACGAACCTATACAATACACTAATATATAGGTAATGAGATAAAATAGATTAATATTGAGGTAACATCTCATGACCACGTGGGGCTATGGCATGAAGAGCTAATGATATTATTACAATTATCAAAGAAATGTTATTGATTTAAGCACCTAATAACCATTTCAATATGACAACTGTTAAGGGATATATATTAGTAACATGCAAATTCTTTTTTCTTGTTAAAAACTTAAGTGCTCTCGTGTTCAACTTTCTTTGGTTCAAAGTTAATATTTCCGAATAAATTTCCATGGTTCTTTCCACTTTTGACTGCTTAGAGTTTTAGTATTATGGTATCAATCTTCATGTTTTCCTTTACATGTAATCACTGAAATTGATTGCAAGGCATTCACACCATCCAAAACAACTTCTGTCAAGTTTTTAAAACTAGTTTCCAGTAAGGCACTATTTATAGATATTTTTTTAGCTTGGTGTCTAGGTAGGTTAGACTTACCTTACCTTTAGATTTAGCTTATTTACTGAAATTATGTACTGTTATACTAGTTTTGAATAAGTACTTTAGTTGTATACTGTTTGATATATATAACATGACTTATTAACCAGTAAAGAGCCCCCCCATTCTAGTAAATTTTACTATTTTGTTTTTCAATATGATATAACATCAATCACTTTAGGACGTGAAATTAAGTTACTAAACATTGTATTTCTCCTTTTTAATTAAGATGTGCGAATGGCTAGTTAGTTTTGATTTAGGTTCAAGTTATATTTTATTTCTATCATTGATTTTGAATGTGGTACCACTTTGGCATTTTTTATGGTATGATTTGGATTTTCATATTATAGTTGGGCATGGTTGCTATGAATTATGGTTTGATTATGGTTATTCTGGAAATTGTGGTTCCCTGAGTATCCATTCAAGTTCGACATCTAATTATGAGTTTTGTTATATATCGAGTATCAATTCAAGTTCGACATCTACTTATGAGTTTTGTTATATATCATATATGTGGCCTCTCGTTATTACTCACTATTTTTGATGTGAATACGACATATGGCCTCTTATTAATATCCATCACTACTGGTTTGAACCTAATATTTGGCCTCTCGTTACTGCCCATTGGTGCTGGTTCAACCTCGGTGCACATCTAGATGACTACTATTATTTCTTGGGATTAGCTCAGTTACAGATTATTTACATTTATTTTCTTTTATTACTTCATATGTGTTCCACTGACTTATGGGGGTACGGTTGGGTTAATTGTCTTCTTCAGTGTACCTAGAAGGCTTATGGATGCCTAGTTAGGTTATGTTTGATTTTTCTATTATTACTGCGTTATTTATTTTCTATATCTCTTATATTTATTCCTTTACCGTATTTGTGTAGCGTGGTAGTTGTTTACCTTTCTATCCCTTTAAACTGTTGCCATAGATTACACCCTTATACATTTTCTGTATTGAGCTCAGTTAGACAATTGTGCCTACAACGTACCCATTACATTGATACTCATACTACCCTTTTACATCTTTTCCCTGATGCAGATCCGAGTACTAGCAGTTGGTGTTGATATGGTTCCTACCTGTAGCACTAATTCGGAGTAGGGTGAGCTTACTGTCGTCTGAGGATGATCCTCCTCTATCTATTCTAGTTTGGTATTTTGTGCTTGAAACTGCTTGTATATGTTGTGTATATTATGGATTCTTTCTAGTACTCTAGGTATCGTTTAGTAGTGGCTCTAGTACTGACCTTAACAGGTCTTGGAAGGGATCCATTTGTATATTTGGTATATTTTCCTTCTCTCATTTTGATATATTATTGTAAGATCCCGCAAAATTTCTAGCTTAATTAAGTCCTTTAAGCTTGTCAAGGAGTCCCAGAATTTGAATACTTAGCTAAGGATTCCGACTTAGTTATATTTTTAGCCTTCGAAAGTTGGTGCACTTACTTCTTGACCTTAATGTCCTTTAAATGTCTATATTTTAGTTAATTCATGATCAGGAAGGTCAATAGGTGAACTCGGATAAGTTTGGATTTTTTGGACTTCGTTTGAAGCTCCTTTGGAATCCCAAAATAGTGAAGCAACGCGATCTTGGCGCGTCACGTCGACTATTGTAGGGGTGGGCATGGTACGGTACGGTATTTTAAACTTCGGTATGGTAACTTCGGTTTTCGATATCTAAAAGAACAATACTATTACCATACAAAATTAGTTCCGTATGATTCGGTATTTTTAAATTTGGTTTCGGTATTTTACGATATGGTAATTTGGTAACCATACTTTATTTGATTTCTACTTACATATATTCATATAAAAAAATTATAACTTTAAATTTTAAAAATGTCTCAATAATGTTAGGCTAACAACTATCTTTATTAATCAATTACACAAAAATAATATTTCAATCACGAATGAATAGTCCCAGATGCAAACTCCGAACAACAGTATCAAAACTTAAGAATAGTACTCCTAAATAATAAGCTTCTCAAAAAATTTATTTCTGAATAAAAGCTACTTTTGTGTTCAATTGGCTAAGGGATGATATATAAATATATTTAATAATCTTAAATATAATATATATATATATATGGGTTTTATATGTTATTAAAAAACTATGGTGTGGTTACTAAAATAATTTAAAATTCCTACCAAATACCATATCAAATAGCAAAACATCCATACCGCGATATAATTTTTTTTTGTTTCGATCTAATATTCGGTATATACCATACCATGCCCACCCCTAGACTATTGTAATGGTTAATATTTTTCCCAGCTACCAGTAACAAATTTCAGTGAGTCGACACTAACTTGGCGTGATGCGTTGGATATCGCGTCGACGACATCGACGCGCCGGATCGACCTACGCGTCGGTAACCCAGTTTTTTAGTCATTTAAAAGCCACATCTCAAGGTATAATTGGGTTTTTTTCCCATGCCATTTAGCCCCCATAACACAAAAATTTATCCCTTTTAGAGGCATAATACAATCATTATTCATAAAATCCTCAAGAACAAAATCCTAGGGCTATCAATCCAAGAATCAAATTCAAGAGATTTAACCATCAATCTTTCCAAATTTAAGCAATAAGGTTTGTAAAGTGTTCTTCCAAAGGTCCCTTCAACCTTTGGAGTTCAAGAATCTTCTTTTAAAAACATAAGTTGTGATGTCCATGTTGTGAGTTTGAATGTAATCATGTTGATATTGTGGTATGCATTTCAAGTTGAAATCTTTAATGTATTTCTTGATATTATGGTGGCATGCAAGTTGAATTTTGATTCTCTTAGGTAGAAACCCCCGAATTATGAATTAATATGGCATTCATGATGTATTTGCATTATTTTTCATGCCCAAGTATAAAGCTATGCCATGTAAGTGTTTGATGGAATGTTCATTAGATTAGTTTAATGAAATTATGACATGTTAGCATGTATTCCTATTTATGTGCTAGTTCACGACTTTCAAGTTCTTGATGAAATACCTCATAAATTGTATTGTGAGTTGTTGACTATTGTCAAGTATTCAAGAATTATCATGTCTTATTATCTTCATGCTATTGAGCTCTGGGATATTTAATATCTGATAAATTAGCTGTGTACGGACCCAGTGTTAGTTACAGAATCCATCTCAATCCTATCACGATTAGTAGTACTCTTAGCCAGTCTCAGAATTCAGGTAAAACTTAATAGTATTTAGTTCAGACCTCAGTAAACTTAGTCAGTCAACATAATTTAGTAGTATTCCACCAGTCAACAAAACACAGTAAACTCAGTCTAGTTCAGTCCAGTATACTCAGTTCAGTGTCTATTCAGTTGGGAGTAGGGTTCAACATCGAGTAAACCCAAGGATGAGGGCTCACCTACCAGTAGAGGGTGTAATCCTTAGACGCAGTCCTTGTGATCCAGAACTATGTAGCCCACGTAGGTTGAGACATCAAAACTACCAGATGAGGGTAAATGAGGTGGCTTAACCTGTCAGTTGAGGGTCCCACCATTCTCATTATAGTACCTAACAGATAGGGGTAACTCTCATCTTGTCCTTACCCGTGGCACGGTATTGAAACCTTTCCAACTGTGTTACAGGTTGAACCCAAAATACGTTAAAAAGGGGAATATAGATTAAATGATTACTTTCTACAGTCTCAATCTTAGTCATCAGTAAAGAACTCAGATAGTTCTATAGATTTCAGGACTATTAGATATAGTTATTCAGCTAGTTCCATCAGAATCAAGACTACCAGAAATAGTCATTCAGTAATAGTATATCAGTTATTAGAACATCAGTTATCAGTAATCCATGTAACCAGTAAAATCAGTATTTAGTATTATTATGACTTCAGTTACAACTCTTGTATTCATGTATGTATTTCTCACTTAGCTATGTTCATGTTATTTAGTTAGTTATAGTTCAGTATGTGAACCCTTGCATTCAACCTTTCTCACTTTACATACCAGTACATTCACACGTACTGACACATACTTTTCTCTTGCGCTATGGTGTTTTAGGCCATAGGTTTGGATGCTCAAGTTTTCAATCACGCGTAGATAGAATCAAATTCATCCAGCAGTAGTAGACTAGCAGTGAGTCCTTATCATTTGAGGATATTCTTTTATTTCATTATCTCAATACATTTAGTATTTCAGTAGATGGAGTTAGTTAGGGGATTGTCCCATCAACTCCACAGTTCAGATAGTTCAGTTAGAGGCTTTTCAGACTAGATGTTTAGTTTTGGTATTGAGATACCTTACCTCAGTTTTATTTCAATTATTTGAACCTTATGTTATTTCAGCCCATTATTCCGTATTATAACATATTATTACTTAGTTATTATAGCAAGTCATGAGTTAGCTTGTGTTCCTTCGAAATTATGAGCATTGTGTAGTATCTGGGGTACAGACTCAGAGCGTTACAAACTTGGTATCAGAGCCTAAGGTTCAACAGTGTCCTAGGAAATCTGAAAGCCACACCTAGTAGTGTCTTGTGCATAGGTGTATAACGCGCCACAATTATGGACAGGAGGCTACGAGATGTTTTCAGAATATTTTCCCTTCTTTCAGTATTCATGTCGTGCGACTGAGCATGAGCTCCAGAAAAACTCTCTTTTTAATCCAACTTTCTCTTCCATCTATAGAAAATGCCTCTAAAGAGGACTCAGGGAAGAGGATTAGGAGATCAGTCAGGCCCTCAGCCCTATTAGAGAAATTCTTTGGGTGAGCATGTCTCCCACACTGAGTTTAGAGCAACTTTCACCACCCTAGCTAATTCAGTTAATACTCAGAATAAACATCCAACTGCCATTCTGGCCAACCAAATAGTCAAAACTGCAGCAGCAAGGATTCGACACTTCACCAGAATGAACCCTTCGTCTTTCATAGGATCTAAGTCAGATGAGGACCCTCAGGAATTACTTGATCAAGTGCAGAAGGTTACAAATATTATGAGGGTGAAAACTAGTGAGAGTGCTGAGTTAGATACATATCAGTTGCAGGATATGGCTCACACTTGGTTCAATCAGTGGAAAGCAGAGAGGGTGGTAGATAAAGGGCCCATAGAGTAGGAGGAGTTTGCCACTACTTTTCTAGATAGATTCTTTTCCCTAGAGCTAAGCCAAGGTAAGGTGTTAGAGTTTATTAATCTGAAACAGGGAAATATAATAGTAAAAAAGTATTCTCTCAAGTTTACTCAATTAGCTAGATATACTTCTCATGAGTTGGCAGATAGCAGATCCCGAATGAACAAGTTTGTGGCTGGAGTGAATGATAGTTTGGTCAAAGAGTGCAGAATCACAATGTTAATAATTGAGATAGACTTGGCCAGGTGGATGATCCATGCTAAGCAGATAGATGATCAAAAGAATAAGGAGAGAGAAAAGTAGAATAAGATATCTATAATGGGTATCTTCTATATCTTCCATTTTGCTTAGCCTAAGTCAGAGGGTGGGAATCGTTCTCAGTTCTGCTCAAAATCATCAGTTCCAAATCCATCCTCAGCTAGTGCTACAGTGTCAAAATTCAAAGACGACAATAAAGATAGAGCATCAGGCGCTAAACCTCAGAGCAGTGTGAGTAGTGCCCGAACTAATCCTCTTTATCATACTTGTGGAAAGAACCATCAGGGTGTCTACAGGGCTGGCTGTGATATGTGTTTCAGATATGACAAGCCAGGACACAGAGTCAACGATTTTCCTTTGTTAGGTTTTCAGGGTCAGCATAACCGTCCTCCATCTCAATTCGATTGCCGAATCAGTAAGGTACCGTATCCAGTACGACAAGTAGGAAGCGCCCAAATAGACTCTATGCTCCTCAATCCCAACAGGACCAAGAAAATTCTCTTGATGTGGTCACTGGTACATTACAAATCTTTCATATATATGTTTATGCTTTGCTAGATCCAGGAGCTTCCTTGTCCTTTGTTACTCCTTATATAGTAGTTCATTTCAGAGTTAGTCCCAAAATTCTAGTAGATCCTTTCCCAGTTTCTACCCTAGTGGGTAAATCTATCATAGCCCGTTGGGTATATAGGAACTATCTGATTATGATATCTTAGAAAGTCACTTCAACAAACTTAGTCAAATTAAAGATGACCGATTTTGATGTTATTCTTGGCATGGATTGGCTTCGTCCTTGCTATGCCTCAGTCGACTATAGAAACAAAATTGTCCATTTTTAGTTTCTGAATAAACCTATCCTAGAGTTGAGAGGTAGTACTTCAGCCTTCAAGGGTCAACTTGTTTCCTACCTAGGGGCAAGAAAAATAATATCTAAGGGATACGTCTATCATCTTGTGTGAGTTAGAGACTCTAGTTCAGAAAATTCTAGTGTTGAGTCAGTTCTAGTGGTGAATGAATATTTTGATGTGTTTATAGAAGATCTTCTCGGAGTTTCCCCTGAAAGGGAAATTGACTTCGGAATAGACCTTTTTTTGGACACTCAGCCCATATCCATTCCGCTATATAGAATGACACCTGTAGAACTCAAAGAATTAAAAGAACAGTAGAAGGATCTCTTAGACAAGGGATTCATCAGACCTAGTGTGTCCTCATAGGGTGCGCCAGTTTTATTCGTGCGTAAGAAAGATGGTTCTCTCAGAATATGCATAGACTGTTGTCAGCTTAATAAGGTCACAATCAAGAATAAATATCCCCTTTCCAGAATCGATGACTTGTTTGACCAACTTTGGAGAGCCAGTTATTTCTCTAAGATTGACCTCAAATCAAGCTATCACCAGCTTAGATTCAGAGAATGTAACATCTTGAAAATAGCTTTCAGAACTTAATATGGTCACTTTAAATTCTTAGTCATGTGCTTTGGTCTTACCAATACCCCAGCAACTTTCATGGAGTTGATGAACCATGTGTTCAAGAATTAATTGGACATGTTCATCATAGTCTTCATAGATGACATTCTTGTTCACTCCCGTGGTGAGCATGATCATGCAGACCATCTCAGAATAATGTTGTAGACACTCAGAAATCATAAGTTGTTCACCAAATTCAGTAAGTGTGAATTTTGGTTAAGGTCAGTCGCATTCCTTGGTCATATCATCTCCGATGATGGAATTAGGTTTGATCCCCAAAAGACCAAAGTTGTGAAAACTGGCCCAGACCCATCTCTTTATCAGATATCAAGAGTTTCTTAGGTTTGGATAGCTATTACAAGTATTTTGTTGTGGTATTTTTGTCTATTGCATCCCCTATGTCCAGATTGACTCAAAAGAAAGTCAAATTTTAGTGGTCAGATTCATACGAGAATAGTTTTCAGGAGTTGAATACTTGACTCACCTTAGCTCTAGTTTTGACTCTTCCAGATGGTTCGGATGCGTTTGTGGTATACTGTGATGCATCCAGAGTAGGTTTGGGTTGTGTCCTCATGCAGAAGGGTAAGGTCATAGCCTACGCCTCTAGACATCTTAAGCCCCATGACAAGAATTATCTAACTCATGATCTCGAGTTAGCAACAGTAGTGTTTGCCTTACAGATTTGAACTCAGTACTTGTAAAGGGTATATGTAGATGTTTTCACAGATCACAAAAGCCTTCAGTATGTATTTTCCCAGAAAGAATTAAACCTCCGTCAGAGAAGGTGGTTGGAGTTATTGAAAGACTATGACATGAGTGTCTTTTATCACTCGAGCAAAGCCAATGTAGTGGTTGATGCTCTCAGTAGATTGTCTATAGGTTGTGTTGCTCATGTTCAGGACAGTATGAAGAAGTTAGTTCTGGAAGTTCATCAACTTTCCCGACTAGGTGTTTGCTTTGTCGATTTAGCAGAAAGTAATGTGTGGGTTCAGAATATTTTAAAATCATCTCTAGTTTCTAAATTAAAGGAAAAATAGGATAGAGATCCAAGGTTAGTCAAGTTGAAAAGGTTAGTCAGAGATCAGAAGGTGGAGGTTTTCTCCCAAGGGGGAGATGGTGTTTTGTATTGTCAGGGTCATCTATGTGTGCCAGGTGTGGATGACTTATTGCAGTAAATTCTTATAGAGACGCATGGTGTGCGTTACTCTATTCATCTAGGGGATACTAAGATGTACCATGATTTACGGGAGATCTATTGGTGGAGTGGGATGAAGAGAGACATTACAAAATTCATAGCCAAGTGCTCAATATGTCAGAAGGTTAATATTGAGCATATGTTGCCAAGTGGGTCCATGCAGGAGTTTAGTATCCCTACTTAGAATTGGGATGAAGTGAACATGGAATTTGTGATTGGTTTGACTCATACTTGTTGTTAGCATGATTCAGTTTGGGTCATCGTACATAGGGTGACCAAATTAGCTTATTTTCTTCCAGTCTATACCTCGTATTCAGCCGAGGATTATGCTAAAATTTAATCAGAGAGTTGCTCAGATTACACGGTGTTCCATTTTCCATTGTCTTAGATAGAGGATCCCAGTTCACATGTCATTTCTGGAAGGCATTCCAAAAAGGTCTTGGTACCCGAGTTCATCTCAGAACAACCTTTCATCACTAAACATATAGTCAAGAAGAAAGGATCATTCAGACTTTGAAAGATATGCTGCGAGCATGTGCGATAGATTTTAAAGGTATTTCGGATGACCACTTGCCTTTGATTGAGTTTGCATATAATAACAGGTATAATTCTTACATTCAAATGGCTCCGTTTGAAGATCTCTATGGTAGGAGATGTAGATCTCTAATTTCTTGGTTCAAATTGGTTGAGGCCTTAGTTGTAGGTCCTGACCTAGTATTCAATACCTTAGAAAAAGTTCAATTGATCAGAGAAAGGCTTAAGACAACTTAGAGCCGACAAAAATCATATGAAGATATGCGCAGAAAGGATCTTGTGTTCGATATTGGCGATTATATGTATTTTAAAATCTCTCCTATGAAGGGAGTGAAGAGCTTCGACAAGAAGGGAAAGTTCAGTCGCCGATATATCGGTCCCTTCAAAGTTCCCAGTCGTTTCTGCAAAGTAGCTTATAATCTTGAATTGCCTTCAGATCTAGCTTCAGTCCATCCAGTGTTTCATATATCTTTGCTAAAGAAATGCATAGGTGACATAATAGTTGTAGTCCCTATAGAGGGCATAGATATTCAGAACAATCTCTCTTTTAAAGATATTTCAGTCAAAATTCTTGACTATCAGACTCACAGATTGAGGAACAAAGAAGTCCCTCTCATCAAAGTTCTTTGGCAAAATCAGTCCGTTATGGAAGCTACTTGGGATGCAAAAGCAGACATGCAGACCAAGTATTCTCACCTCTTCTCCTTAAACTCAGACTCAGCCTAAGGTAATAATTTTCCCTAAGCTTATTTATTTTCATGTTCAGATTTTAATTACAAACTTGGTATCAAATACCATTGCATGTTTAGTATAAAAAACATATCTTATCAGAAATCCTAGTCACGTACTCCTAAATCAGATCATTTATGTCCTCATGCATCAAATATGCATGTTTAGTATGGTAATTCAATATATCAGTAATATTAGTCCTATAGTCATGTCCTAGATGTCCACATCCAGTAAATAGATTTAACCTACTAGTACTCTCAGTTCAATCCATCCCATTCGAGGATGAATATTCCCAAGGGGGATATATTGTAAGACCCCGTAAAATTTCTTGCTTAATTCAGTCCTTTAAGCTTGTCAAGGGGTCCCAGACTTAGAATATTTAGCTATGTATTCCGACTTAGTTATATTTTTAGCCTTTGGAAGTAGACGCTCTTACTTCGCAACCTTAATGTCCTTTAAACGTCTATATTTGAGTTAATTCATGATCAGGAAGGTCAATAAGTCAACCGTGATAAGTTTTGGATTTTTTAGACTTCAGTTGAAACTCCTTCGAAATCCCAAAATAGTGAACAATGCAATCTTGGCGCGTCACGTCCACTATCGTGTTGGTTAATATTTTTTCAGTTGGCAGCATCAAATTCCAGTGAGTCGATGGAAACTTGGCGTGAAACTTTGGATATTGCATCGATGCCATCAATGCGCCGCATCGACCTGCATGTTTGTAACCCAGTTTTTTAGTCATTTAATATCTGTGTCTCAAGGGGTAATTTGGTCTTTTTCTATCCCCTTCAGCCCCCATAACACAAAATTTATCCCCTTTAGAGGCATAATACAATCATTATTCATAAAATCCTCAAGAACAAAACCCTAGGGCTATTAATCCAAGAATCATATTCAAGAGATTTCACCATCAATCTTTCCAAATTCAAGAAATAAGCTATGTAAAATGTTCATCCAAGGGCCCCTTCCACCCTTGGAGTTCAAGAAACTTCTTTTATAAACATAAGTTGTGATATCCATGTTGTGGGTTTGACTGTAATCATGTTGATGTTATGATATGCATTTTAAGTAGAAATCTTTAATGCATTTCTTGATATTATGGTGGCATGTAATTTGAATTTTTATTCTCTTAGGTAGAAACCCCTGAATTATGAATTAATATGGTATTCATGATATATTAGCATTGTTGTTCATGCCCAAGTATAAAGCTATGCCTTGTAAGTGTTTGATGGGATGTTCATGAGATTAGTTTAATAAAATTATGACACATTAGCATGCATTCCTCTTTATGTGTAAGTTCATGACTTTCAAGTGCTTGATGAAATTCCTCACAAATTGTATTATGAGTTGTTGACTAGTGTCAAGTATTCAAGAATTGTCATGTCTTATTCTCTTCATGCTATCGAGTCCTGAGAGTATTTAATACCCAATAAATTAGCTATGTGCCTAGAGCCAGTGTCAAATACAGACTCTATCTTAGTCATGTCCACGATCAGTTGTACTCTCAGCCAGTCTCAAAATTTAGGAAAAACTCAGTAGTATTTAGTTCAAACCTCAGTAAACTCAGTCAGTCAACAAAATTTAGTAGTATTCCATCAGTAAATAAAACTTAGTAAACTCAGTCTAGTTCAGTCCAGTATACTCAGTTCAGCATCTATTCAGTTGGGAGTAGGATTCAGCACCTAGTGAACCTAAGGATAAGGGCTCACCTGCCAATAGAGGGTGTGATCCTTAGAAGCAACCCTTGTGTTCCAAAACTACATAACCAGTGTAGGTTAAGACATCAAACCTGCCAGACAAGTATTGATGAGGTGGCTTAGCCTGTCAGTTAAGGGTCCCACCATTCTTATTATAGTACCTGACAAATGAGGGTAACTCTCAGCTTGTCCTTACCCGTGGTATGGTATTAACACCCTTCCAACTGGGGTTACAGGTTGGACCCCAAATAAGTTAAAAAAGTGCATGCCGGTTAGATGATTATTTCCCATAGTCTTAGTCTCAATCATTATAAAGAACTCTGATAGTTCTACAGATTTCAGGACTGTCAGATACAGTCATTCAGCTCAGTATAGAACTCAGCTAGTTCCATGACAATCAGGACTACCAGAAATAATCACTTAGTAACAATATATCAGTTATCAGTACATCAATTATCAGTAATCCATGTTACTAGTAAACTCAGTATTCAGTATTATTATGACTTCAATTATAGCTCCTGTATTCATGCATGTATTTCTTACTCAACCATGTTTATATTATTCATTCAGTTATAGTTCATGTATGTGAACCCTTGAATTCAGCCTATCAGTATATTCACACGTACTGACACATGATTTTCTCTTGGGCTATGGTGCTTTATACTATAGGTTCGGACTCTCAGGTTCCTGATCACGCGTAGATAGATTCAGGTTCAGCCAGCAACAATAGACTAGGAATGAGTCCTTATCATTTGAGGTTATTCTTTTATTTCATTATCTTATTACATTAAGCATTTTAGTAGATTGAGTTATTTAGGGGATTGTCTAATCAACTCCATAGTTCAGATAGTTCAGTTAGAGGCTTTTCAGACTAGATGTTCAGTTTTGGTATTGAGATACCTTATCTCAGTTTTATTTTAGTTATTTGAACCTTATGGAATTTAAACCCATTATTCTGCATTATAATGTATTATTACTCAGTTATTATAGTAGGTACAAGTCATGGGTTAGCTCATGGTCCTTTGGAATTATGAGCACCGTGTAGTGTCCGGGGTACCGACTCGGGGCTTTACAATTATATATGTTTTCTTTTTATTTATCCCCTGTTATTCATATAGCTATCATTGTATGTAATCTTTTATAGTTTCTTTCTCTTAGATTGTTACCTATTATTTTGGGCCATGGCTTGGCTCGTCTATTGGTGGGTTAAGGTAGGTTCCATCATGACTTGAGAAATTAGGCCATCTTGGTAACAGAGCTTAGGTTTCCGTAGTACTATTGGTATTAAAGTCGATGTTTAGTAGAGTTCCATAGATTGGTATGGAGACAACTTTATCCTATCTTTGGAAGGCTACATAGCATTTTTAGGGAAAAATTTTATTTATTTGATCCATTTCCATGCATTGGGTTTGAGTTGGTTTTTAATTTTTATTTGTTCACTCTTTACAAATATGGCTAGGATGCGAGTTTTAGGAGCCGTTGATTGAGACCCCGAGACCTCTACTAGAGTTATGGTTTGGGGTCGAGGGTGGGAGAAAGAAGCAACCCCTATTTAAGATCAGGCCAAGGATCCATCAACTAATCCTGTCGTAGCTCCTGGGACTAAAAGAGCTCCAGGTATTCCACAATAGCAGTTGGTGTGCTAGGAGGCATCCCAAGATCTAACCTATTAAATATTATAGTTGAAGGCAGCAGAGAGAAGAAACCCCTATTCAAGATTAGAACAGGGATCCATCACTTGCTCATGTCACAACTCCTAAGACTGAGGGAGCTCTAGGTATTCTGCCATAATAGCCGATGCTCTAGGGGGTATCCTAGGATCTACCAAGTTTAATATCTATTTTGGTCATTCGAGATATATTGGTGCAGTTATTAGGGTCAGTTGGTGGTCCACAGACTGAGAGAGTATAGCCTGCAACAATGGCGCCTAGAGTAGAGGTTCTACTAGCACCAGTAGTCCCATAACTGGTAGTAGCCCAACCAGTTATGTCTTCAAAGGATCAGAAGATATTGATCTAATTTTAGAAATTGACTTCACCCAGGTTTTCTAGGACCCTAGGAAAGAATTCTAATGAGTTCCTATTTAGCTGCGAGGAATGATTGCAAAATTTATGGTTGGTTGAGTCGCGATGAGTAGAATTTTTTGCCTATCAATTGGACATGGCAGAGAGGATGTGGAGGAGAGGTTATTTTGATTCTAGGCCAGTTGGATCTCCACCAGAGACTTGGACTCAGTTCTCTAAGACTTTCTTGGGGAAGTGTATGCCTCACAATAAGCACAAACATCTTCGAGATGAGTTAGTAACATTGAGATAGGGTTCTTAGTATGTGGCTAAGTATGAGGTAAGATTCCAAGAGTTAGCTAGACATCTAACTATGATTATTCCTATGGAGCACTAGCGGATTTGATTCTTTGTTATGGAATTAAGATTATTGCTTCGCAGGGCTACACAGAGATTGGTGACTTTAGAGAAGTCTTTTTTTGAGATAGCCGAGAATGTTTACTCAATAGAAGAGATAGATTGTGAGTCCTAAGGGGGAAGCAATAAGAGATCTCATTATCAGGGTAGTTATAGTGGCCATAATGGGTCGTAGTTCACAGGCTGAGGATTTCACAGAAGGTACTCCCAGTGTAATACCACGTATGTTCCTAGTTTATTTTAGCCCCTAGTACTAGCTTAAGGTACTTAGAAATTGAAAATAAGACTAAGTGTTGAGGGACTTAGTTATATTTTAACTCCCTTTAACTTTGAAGATTTTTTTTTTAAAGTGGTCTTCCCAACCCCGATACGTATGTTTTGAGTTGAGTCATGTTTGGGGGTGTAAGTAGCCTGTCTTGGGTACGTTTTGGATTTTTTGAATAAGGTTTGGACCTCCTTTGGATTTCCAAAATAGTAGCTCACCACGATTCCACCGCATCATGGTAGCTGTAGCGATGGCTGCCTTGGTGCATCGCGGTAGAGTGCAGATCGACAATTGTCAATTTCCAAAAACTTACCGCGAAAGCACCAGATCGCGGTGAGGGATTTTCCATGTTGTGGTGAAGCCTTAAACGGCATTTTAGTTGCGAATTTAATCCTCAAAAGGGTAAATGGGTCTTTTCCCCCACCCTAATTCATAAAAACAAAAGATTTAACCCTATTCTAAGCATATTACACTCATTCCTCACCAAAGTTTTCTCCAAGAAAACCCTAAAACTTCAACTTTAATTTTAAGAAATCCAAAATTTGACTCTTTTTTCTTCAAGATAGACAAGAATTAAGGTTCCTAATCAAAGAAGTTCAAGAAAAGCATTCAAGAATATTCCAAAGGCTTCCAAGTCAAGCTTTCAGTTTCAAAATCAAACAAATTAAGGTATGTGGGGTTATGAACAAGGATACTTCTTTCATCGTTGTACCCAAGACTAGTTTTAAAAATTGAATTTACATGAATTTCAATGTAGGGTTCATACCCAATTATCATTACTTGAAGTTTATGAAGTTACAAGTGATTTAAGTGTGGAATTGCATATCTACTTTCACACGTTTATGCGTATGACTTTATTTCACATATTGAGAATTAAATTTTATTATCTTGACTAGAATTGTTAAAGTATTTCAAGATTATTATTATTGAGCATAAAGTTTGTTGTGATTTGACATGATTTTCCAACATGAGTTATAAGTCTTGATATATCAAGAAGGATGATGTTTAAGAATTATTTGATAAGCATGTATTCAGATTTAAGCAAGATTTGATCTTTTGATCCTCAATTAAGATATGAAATCCACACATTTAGTTTTGATTATAGTTTAAAATAGACAGATGCATAACTGGTTTTCATTATAAATCCTTATGCTATTTTAAGGTATATTTCCTACAAAATGAGCATATAAGTAAGGGAGTAGTATTTAACACCGCATTGGGTATGTGTCTCAGTTCATATGCCCCAGAACTCCGGGCCAACGTAGGTTTAGATTATTTAGATTATTCCCATATATATGGATGCAGATACAGATTGTGATCACTTATCTCAGGTTATACTCCTTGGAAAGAGTATGACACCTTTCCCCAACATGAGGTTTTTCCCTTAGGTGAACATGACATTGGCAATCATGATAGCTCACATGGTGTATGTCGGTTAGAAGAACCTCCCTAACAGTAAAGCATAGTAAAAACAATTTTAGAAACTAAGTGTAAAGGCTCATAATTTTATTCAGATATTATTTTACATAAGATATAAGCTATGAGATCTTAGCTTTTAGTTTACAAATATAAAGGTAAGTCTTTTTTACACTTAGCCTATATCATTTGAAAACAAACATAACTTCAGTTATATTTACTCCACTAATAGAAAGAGTAAAAGAACAATTCTTGTAGAACTAAGTGTGATGGCTCACAAGATATATACAGTATGATTCATTATTCATGATTTATGATTTTAAGCTTTCAGTTATTCAATCTTATGTGTGTCATTTACACTTAGCATACATTCTTTATAAGTTATATTAACATTGAGATATTGTTTTTACTTACGCATTCACCCCCACATGCTCAGTACATTACAAAAGTACTAATCCACATATATGTCTATGTGCTGCATTATCTCATAATATAGGTACAAGTTATAGCGCGCATATCATATTTAGACAGTTTACAGCCTCTAGTCAGAAGGTGATTAGTTCTTTTGATTTAAAGGCTTGAGTTAGCCATAGTTTGAGTAGTATTATATTTTTCTTCATTTAGTTGTATTGATTTAAGATAACTGGGGGTCATGTCTCCACTACCTGCAGTCAATACTAGTAGAGGCTTCATAGACAGTTAATAGAGTTAATGTATTTGATTCCAGTTTTGTTTTGTATAATCAAGGTTGTAATTATTTTAATATAGTTTTGTATTGATCATATTTAGAAAAGATTTATCTTTCTCTTATTTCATTAAAATTTATGTATTTTATTTAGTTGCTCATGAGTTATGCTAGTACAATGGTTACCTTGGGATTACTTATGGTCCTGAGCACCATGTGGCATCCACGGGGTAGTCTTGGGGCGTTATAAACATGGTATCAAATAATAGAGTTCTAGTTTCCTAGGGTGTCTATGAATCCATGTCTAGCAGAGTCTTACGAAATAGTATAGAGATGTCTGTACTTTTCTTCGAGAGTGTACAAGGCATCTAAGAAAAGTTTTTTTCCTTTCATATACTATATCGTGCTGTAAAGTTATTCTCTTAGAAATTGTTGTCAATTTCTTTGTTACTCCATAATCCTTCATCTATGACTTATCCTTGAGATGACATGACTAGTAACTAATTTCTCCTAAAATGATGCTCTCAGATTTACTATCAGTAACTTCAGAGGTCACACCAGGGGCCTGAGAGAAGCTCGCTAGTGTGTTATAAGTCCCTTAAGTTGAAATCCTATGTACTCATACATATGAGTTGTGCAACTATTACAAAATATATTATATATTTAAATTACGCATTAAACCTTCATTTTAAATTTTGCTTATGAGAGGAGATAGTATGAATCTAGGTTGTTAAATAGAGTTTGCATTTGGGGGATAATATGAGCTTTAGTGTTATGATTTTTAAGTTGTAGAACCTTCTTATAGTTATAAGTATGGGTTTAGAAGTACAGTGACAAGAAAGTGGGAATGGAAATTTATAGAAAGTATAAAGATAAACTTATGCATGCTATAGATTTTGTGTTATGGTGATATGTCCTTGTATGTTAGTTTAGTGGAAGGTAGAGAAAGAGTTATTAGTTAAGTTGAATTATTGTTTTCTTGAAGTATGAAAAGAGTTATTGATGATATTTGTTGTGTTAGAAAAGTATAGGATATTCATGAAGTATTTTGTGGATGAGTATTGTTAATATAGGCTTATCCATGTGGCTATGAAAAAGAAGATTTTTTTTATGCTTTAAGAGATATGAATGTAATTTAAGTTTATAGGTTAGTAAATAATTTTAATATGTAGAGGGAGGATGTGCTAATGGATTATAATAAGATAGGCCATTCGATCGTGATCAATTATTGTTATTTTGAGGTTCTAGTGGACTAGTATTTCTTGATGTTTTGTTTTATAGCTTCCAAGTGAGAATAGTATGTGAGGTTGGGTTGTTAATCATGTCTAGAACTAGACACTAAGTTTGAATAGTGGATGATTGTAAAGGTGAAAATAATGATTGCTTGGTTGGTAATGCTAGTTATATGGAAGTGATCTAGAAGGCTTGAATAGTGTATGCAAAAGTCTAAGTTCATTTATTCAAAATTAAGTATGATGTTGTAAATATGATGTAGAGGTATGCCCAAGGTGATATGAGGTTGTATTATTTTCTAAGGTTATTAAGTGTCATGTGTCGTTGGTAGTACCCTTAAGTTGCTAAGTGGAAGAAGGCTAGTTATATAGTACATGGTGTTATTAATAGCTAAGTTGAGGAGTTTCAGATAGATGATGTTGGGTCTTTTAAGTATGATTTTGATTCTTATGGTATGGGGAGGATGTTAGTATAGAAGTGTAATTTTGGTAGGCTATGATTATGTGTTTAGCAAGGCCGGTATGTTTTTTCGAGTTAATAGAGTGTAAGTCTTTGATGATGACTATTGAAGATAGAAAGTTAAGGATAGTATATGAAATAGGTTGTCCAAGAATGAAGTCACTAAGCTCAAAATATAGTTTATTCTTTTGAGCTTAGCATTTATGTGTAGACATTAGAATGGAGCAATTATGGCTCAGTCTTGAGCATATGGAGTAGACCCATAAGCTTAGAATGCCAGCTTTGCTCTAAGGAGGAGATGGTTGGATGAAGAACCAAATTAAGTTTTGAGAATTAGTTTGTGATACAAGTCAAGAAGAGTTGTGATGAAGTACTGATTCTTCTTATTCTAGAGTATTGGTTGGATTTTAGTCATTATCACACCAAATTCATGTCTTACATGATAGATCCATGCCAAGGGCCAATTCTTATATACTTCGTGTGCATTCAAGTTCATTCTCAACTTATACTAAGTAAGTAAAAGCTTTATGCTGTGATTCGAGTTATCACTCATAAATTTATGAACCCCAATCTTATGTTGAATAGCTTATGATAAGTATGAATTCATGTTTTAAAGCATGATCAGTGCTCAGAAACTCATGATATTAGAGAAATTCAGTTTATGCCATGTATGCCCTTAGTTTAGATCTCTTTAGTGAATCCATGATGTTGATACTCTATTTCTCAGGCCTCAGTTAAGTGTCCAAGTTATGTATAATAGTATTTGGTGCTTCAGGTCTTTATGCATTAGCCCTTCAATGACCTCCTCCTATGTTCAGATAGTGGTGATGATAATGGATAAGCAATGGTTTAGATGAGAGAGAGTTGATGACCCTCATTAAGGAAGATTATTTATGATTTTTGATCTAAGGTTAAAGGATGAAGGAATATTGAGGTAAATCTTTGTTATGTGTGATAGCTAGTTAAGAATTATGGGTATGTCTTCTTAAGCATAGTGCAAGAAAGTTGTTATTGATAGAGGGTTAGAGAATATGATAAAGATTCCTTTATAGGTGTTTTCCTTGAAGTTCACACGTGGTTATGATGATATGATTGAATGTCATGTTGGGATGTAAGTGGAGGAATGAAATATGCGCTAGTGAATCCATAGTAAGAGTTCAGAGTTAGTCATTGAAGTAGTATGGCATATTACGCTTAGGGTGTGAGCTCTGGAAGAGACATAGAGGATTAAATCATGTGGTTTAGACTAGTACTATGGTGTAGCATGTTGTATATTGTTATTTCGAGTTAGGATTGATCATAGCGAGGGAATTTAGTTTATTTTAGACATTAGTAGATGGATTTATCAATGCCTATGTTAAAAATTTAAGTTGAATCAAATGAGTATGGTATTTAAGGGGAATAGTATAGTCAAGGGAGTATTTGAGAAGTGTTGCTAAGATTGAAAGTGAGAAGTTGCATTTCCCAAGGCCTAGTAATTCTATCCTAGCTTATGATTCATATGTTTATGTTCCATGCTATAGAGTTGTATCAATGTTGTGTTTCCTTAGTCAGATATCTTGTTAGCATTATGCCCAAAATTCTTTGCTCGATAATATTATTAGAATTTCTTAGAAGAATGTTGGAGAAATACTCTATTTGAGTATAGGCAGTCAGTATGGCCAGGTCGATAGAGCTTGCGATTCAGTTTAGCAATCAAGTAGATGAGCTCCTATAGATTTCCAACTTTTCTATTAGTCTTACTACCTAAAGTTTCACGAGTAAGGCCATTCCATGAGGTAAAATATTTTTATTCATGCAAATTACGAATTTGGCTTAGTTTATGCATCATGTATTAGTTTTAGATTTAGATATTCAGTCATCATTCAGTCCGTAAGTATCCTGTGTATCATCCCAGTCTTTCCTTAGTATTTCAGCCAAGTCATTATCATTTGGGGGAAGAACGATCCCAAGGGGAGATGTTGTAATACCCTAAATTTTCATGCCCTAAACTTCTCATCTTTTCCTCATGAAATCAGATCCAGCCTAAAGTAATGGTTACTCATTAGTTGAATCTCTAGTTTCTATCTCATCCTTATAAACATTCTCATGTCAATGCATTTATTCAAGAAATCATCTCAGTCATGATAGTCAGTTCATGTATCATGTTTCAGACTCAGTTTTGCACTCATGTTCCAAGTCATGCATGTTCAGCAAATGATCTCAGTTACCTTGGTATAGTACTCTTAGTCTAACTTGTCTCATTCGAGGATGAATTCTCCTAAGGGGGAGATATTGAAATACCCCGTACGTTCCTGGTTCAGTTCATCCCCTAGTACTATCTTAAGGAACTTAGAACCTGAAAATAAGACTAAGTGTTAAGGGATCAGTCATATTTTGACTCCCTTTAACTTTAAAGATTTTTTTAAAAGTGGTCTTCCCAACCCCGATACATAAGTTTTGAGTTGATTCATGTTCGGGGTTGTAAGTATCCTGTCTCAGGTAAGTTTTGGATTTTTCAGACAAGGTTTGGACCTTGTTTGGATTTCCAAAATAGTAGCTCACCATGATTCCACTGCATTGCGATAGCTAGATGGCTGTCTTACATTGTGTCACAGTGAGTATAGAGGTGAGGGACTTGCCACATTATGGTGAAGCCTTAAACGGCATTCCAGTTGCGACTTTAATCCCCAAAAGGGTAATTGAGTCTTTTTCCCCCACCCCAATTCGTAAAAACAGAAGATTTAACCCTATTCTAAGGATATTACACTCATTCCTCACCAAATTTCACTCCAAGAAAACCCTAAAGCTTCAACTTTAATTTCAAAAAATCCAAAATTTCCCCATTCTTTCTTCAAGATAGACAAGAATTAAGGTTCCTAATCAAAGAAGTTCAAGAAAAGCATTCAAGAACATTTCAAAGGCTTCCATGTCAATCTTTCAATTTCAAAATAAAACCAATTAAGGTATGTGGGGTTATGAATAAGGATACTTCTTTCATCCTTGTGACCAAAGAAGTTTTAAGAGTTGAATTTATAAGAATTTCAATTTAGGGTTCATACCCAATTATCATTACTTGAAGTTTATGAAGTTACAAGTGATTTAAGTATTGAATTACATATCTACTTTTACATATTTATGCGTGAGACTTGGTTTCATAAATTAAGAATTGAATTTCATTATCTTGACTAGAATTGTTAAAGTATTTCAAGATTATTTTAATTGAGCATGAAATTTATTGTGATTTAACATAATTTTCAAGAATTGGTTATAAGCCCTAATTTTAAGCCTTGATATTTCAAGAAAGATGATGTTTAAGCATTCTTTGATAAACACATATTCAGATTATTACAAGATTTGATCTTTTGATCCTCTTCTAAGATATGAAGTCCACATGCTTAGTCTTGATCATACTTTAAAATAGACAGATGCATAACTTGTTTTCATTATAAACACTTATGTTACTTTTAACGTGGATTTCCTAGAGAATGAGCATATAAGTAAGGGAGTAGTATTTAGCACCGAGTTGGGTATGTGTCTTTGTTCACATGCCCCAGAACTTTGAGCCAACATAGGTTTAGATTAATCAGATTATTCCCATTTATATAGATGCAGATACAGATTGTGATCATTTAGCTCAGGCTATACTTCTTGGCAAAAGTATGACACATTTCCCCAACATAAGGTTTTGCCCTTAGGGGAACATAACGTTGGACATCATGATAGCTCATATGGTGTATGTCAATTAGAAAAACCTCTCTAATAGAAAAGAATAACAGAGAAATTTTTAGAAACTAAGTGTAAAGGCTCATAATTTTATTCAGATATTATTTTGCATATGAAATTAGCTATGAGATTTTAGCTTTTAGTTTATAGATATAAAGGGGAGTCATTTTTACACTTAGCCTGCATGATTTAAAAATAGACTTAACTTCAGTTATATTTACTCCACTAGTAGAAAGAGTAAAAGTACAATTTTTTTTAACTAAGTGTTATGGCTCACAAGATATATACATTATGCTTTATTATTCATGATTCATGATTTCTATCTTTCAGTTATTCAAGACAATGTGAGTCATTTACACTTACCATGCATTCTTTACATGTTATAAGAACATTAAGATATTTTTTTACCTATGCATTCACCCCACATGCTCTGTACATTCCAAAAGTACTGATCCATATATATGTCTATGTGCTGCATTGTCTCATAATGTAGGTATGAGTTATTGTGTGCACATCATGTTTAGACAGTTTACAGTTTTTAGTTAGTAGGTGATGAGTCCTTTTCATTCAATGGCTCGAGCCAGTCATAGTTTGAGTAGTATTTTATTTTTCTTCATTCGGTCGTATTGATTTGGGATAGCTGGGGGTCATGTCCCAGCTACCAGCAGTTAATACTAGTAGAGGCTTCATAGACAGTGAGTAGAGTTAATGTATTTGATTCTAGTTTTATTTCGTATGTTGTAATCATTTTAATATAGTTTTGTATTGATCATATTTAGGAAAGATTTATCTTCCACTTATTTTATTCAGATTTATGTATTTTATTCAGTTGCTCACGAGTTATGCCAGGACAAGGGTTGGTTTGGGATCATTTGTAGTCTTGAGCACCATGTGATATTCTTGGGGCCTTCTTTAGGTTTTACAACCAGCCACAACCTTCTCAGCATTAGGGTCAACCTAGTCGGCCAGTTTAAATATCACTTTAGATATTAGATAAGGGTCAGCCTGGCTATAATGGTTCCAGTGGTTAAAACAGCGACCAACCACAGAGGGGTGTTCAATCAGGATCATCAAGCTAGGGTTTTCATTTTGAATCCACCTTATCTTTAAAATAGTGTAGGGTTCCCAAGGTATGTTATGACTGTGGAGTTGTTAGTCACTTCACTCGTGAGTGTCCCCAATGTAAGATAATTGAGCCTTTAATTTTGAATGCACAACCAATTAGATACGTATTGTCATTAGGTAGAGGAGGTGCATAGGGTCACGGGGTTGGTCCTCAGGGTTTTAAAGGAGGTCTGCAAGGAGGTAGGATAGGTGGTCGAATAGGCACCTAGTCCAATAGTAGACAGGGTCACTTGTATGCTGCACTAGGTAGATTAGAGGATTAGGCTTCAAATGTTGTGATTATAGGTATGATTTTCCTATTCCATCATCTAGCTTCTGCTTTCTTTGATCCTGATTCCATATTTTCATATGTTTCTACTTATTTGCATCATGGATAGTCTTATGTTTGGATTCCTTGTCTGTGCCATTACGTGTAGCTACCCCACTGGGTGATTCTTCACTAGTAGATCAAATATGTATATCTTATTAGGTGACTGTTTGGGAGTTTGATACTTAAATTAATCTCAATTTCCTGTATATGGTAGATTTTAATGTGATTCTAGGCATGGATTAGCTATATCCTTACCATGCGGTGTTGGGTTGTTTTTCTAAGATTGTTACCTTAGACTTTCCTGGCGTATACCTGATTGTGTGGAACAATTCTGTTAGATGCGCATCAATGGGAATTATTTCTTATATTCGAGCTAGGGGACTAAAATTAAGGGGTTGTGAGTCATTTCTTGCTTATGTTTGAGATGTTAGTGCTGAGAGTCAATCGCTTGACTCCATCCCTACTGTTCGCGAGTTTCCTAATGTATTTCTGACCAACCTACCTGACTTCCATCTGAACATGATACAAAGTTTATTATTGATCTTGATCCAGGCACCCAACCTATTTCTGTGGCCTTTTATCGTATAGCTTATTTTAATCTAAATGAGCTGAATAGTCAACTTCAAGATCTTCTGGGTAAGGGCTTTATCAGACTGAGTGTATCACCATGGGGTGATCTAGTTTTTTTTTTTGTGAAGATGAAAGATGGTCTATGCATATATGTATTAACTACAAGTAGTTAAATAAGCTGACTGTGAGGAATAAGTGTCCTATGCTTCATATTGATGATTTATTTGACCATATTTAGGGTGCTATAGTGTTTTATAAGATATATTTGAGGTTTGGTTACCATCAGTTGAGAGTTAGGGATGCACACATCCCTAAGACAGCCTATAGGACTCGTTGCGAACATTATGAGTTTCTGGTGATGTCTTTTGGATTGACTAATGCCCCGACAACTTTTATGGAACTGATGAATCGGGTTTTCAGGCCATATTTGGACTCCTTTGTGATAGTATATATTGATGACATTATGGTATATTTAAGGAGTAGGGAGGATCATGAGCGGCATTTGAGGACCGTGCTCCACACTTTGAGAGATCATTAACTTTATAACAAATTCTCAAAATGTATGTTCTGGCTTGAGTTTGTAGCTTTGTTGGGACATGTATTTTCCAAGGATAGTATTATGGTGGATCGACAAAGATTAAGGCTATTCACAGTTGGGCTAGTCATACGTCACGTTATGAGGTTTGCAGTTTTATAGGGTTGACAGGGTACTATAGGAATTTAATTGATAGTATTTCTCCTATTGCAGCATCTATGACTGGATTAATTAGGAAGGATGTTCAATTTTAGTGGTCTGCGAGATGCGAGATAAGCTTCTTAAAGCTCAAGGATATTCTTAACTCAACTTCTCTTCTGGATCTTCCAGTTGAGAACGAGGATTTTACTATCTATTATAGTGTATTTGGTGTTGGTTTTGGGTATGTTCGGATACAGTGAAGACGTGTTATTGCATATGTGTTGAGGCAGCTGAAAGTGCATCGGTGAAACTACCTCACTCATTAATTGGAGTTAGCAGTGGTAGTATTTATACTTAGGATTTGGAGACATTATTTATATGGGTTTCATTGTGAGATATTTACTGATCACCGCTGTCTTTAGTATATTATGACCCAGAAAGGTCTTAATTCAAGGCAACATAGATATATTAAGTTGCTGAAGGACTATGATATCTCTATTCTCTACTAGTTAGGAAAGACGAATGTGGTAGTAGACACTTTGAGTTGAAAGTCGTGTAGGTTGATTAGCCTTCATTTTTACTTCACAACATCCGTTGGCTTTAGATATCCAATACTTAGCTAACTTGATGGTTCTTCTATATATTTCTACCCTCAGAGAATCATTGCTAGTGTTAAGGCCAGATTTACCTTGTTGGAGCAGATTCAGCCATCAGTTTTAGGATAGCAGGCTTTATAGAATTCGAGAGCAGTTGTTGAGAGTTGAGTCTTGGAGGGATACCATAGATTCTAAGGATTCCCAAAGGTTTGATGGTCATACTTGTTTTCCATGAGTTCGAGATTTGATCCAGTTGAGTTTTCATAAGGCTCATAACTTTAAATACCTTATTCACCCTTGAACAACTAAGATGTATAGGGATTTGAGACCACATTACTAGTGGAGTGGTGTGTAGAGAGGTATAGTAGGGTTTATGGCTCGATATCTTTGTTGTCAGTAGCTAAAGGCAGAGCATCAGAGACCTGGTGGATTGCTTTAAATACTACCTATTCTCGAGTAGAAGTAAGAGCAATTTACTATGGATTTTATAGGTGGGTTACCCCGCACTTCCCATGGTTTTGATAGCCTTTAGATATTCATGGATCAATTAAACAAGTCTGAATATTTCATTGCTATTTGAGTTTCCTACAATATTGAGAGGTCATCCCGTGTATACATTAAGGAGGTGGTTCGCCTACATGGGGTTCCTATGTCTATTATTTTAGACCGGGTCTCTCAGTTCACTTTTACCTTCTAAAGGATGTTTTAAGAGGAGTTAGGAACCCAAGTTGATCTTAACACCATATTACACCCTCAGACTGATGGACAGTTAGAGCGGACTATCCAGGTTTTAGAGGACATTCTCCACACTTGAGCATTGAATTTTGTGGGTTAGTGGGACTAGTTTTTACCTTTGGAAGAGTTTGCATATAATAATAGCTTTCACTCCAGTATTCAGATGGACCCATTTGAGGCATGGTATAGTTGACAATATTGATCTCCCATTGGTTGGTTTGAGACTTCTAAGGCTAGTCCTCGTGGTACTGACTTTATTCATGAGTTGTTGGATCAAGTCCAGATAATTCAACATAGGATATGAGTAGCCTAGAGTAAACAGAGGATTTATGCTAAATGCAGATATTATTTGTTGAGTTTTAGAGTTGGTGATAGGTTCTTCCTTATAGTATCGCCTATGAAATAATGAGGTTTAGGAGGAGGGGCAAGCTTAGCCTTAGTTATATGGACTCTTTGAGATACTACAGACCATTAAGGAGGTTGCTTATGTATTGATATTTCCTATTTCCTTCTCAGCCATTCACCCAGTGTTCCATGTATCTATGTTATGGTAGTATATTTTAGATGAGTCACACGTGCTTCAGTAGGACTTGGTTTAGTTGGATGAGAGGTTGACATTTGTAGAGGAGCCAACGCCCATTTTGGCCAAAGATGTCAGCCGGTTGCACTCCAGGGACATTCCACTGGTTAAGGTTCAATGGTGTCATCATCTAGTTGAGAAGACTACTTAGAATACCGAGCATGATATGCACGCCTAATATTCCTACCTGTTTAGCCTTCAGGTATTTTCTCATCCTTTACTTTTGCCGAAGAAAGTACTTTTAGTAGTGAATGTTGCAATTGATGGGTTTTCTGTGTGGAGAAAACAATCTAATAGCAATAACTATTTTAAGTTCTTTCAGTAGATGACCCATCTATTGCAACAGATGAGTTATCTACTGGAAAAACTCAAAATAATAGCAAGGATTATTTTGAGTTCTTCCAACAGATGACCTATCTGCTGCAACAGATATGATATCTTTTTAAAGAACTCAATCCAATAGAAAGGACTATTTTAAGTTCTTCGATGGACCATGTAATGATCTTCAAGGTCATTTTTCTGTATTTTCATACATTTTTTATGTTTAGAACTTTTCTAAAACTGCCTAAGTTATTTATGACTTACTGGGACTGATAGTTTGATTTTCAGGTGGTTCATTTGAAAATTTAAGTAATACCAAATATATTATAAAAAACTTAATTTAAATTAGTATTTGGTAGAAATATAATTTATTAACCTTCAAATATATTTTTGATAGGTATAAAATTCTGTAAGTTATGGTATATTTATATTACCTTATAATAGCTTTTGTAGTCTATTAATATTTTAAGCAGAGATAGTAAATGTAGAAATATTAAGTTATTATTATTATTATTATTATTATTAGTATATAATAGAGGTTTTATTAGAAATAATTTTCTATTAATTATGATATATTCAAAATATTATATTTATCTTACCACGAAACTATGCAATACACTAATATATATGTTATGAGATAAAATAGATTAATATTGAGGTAAAACCTCATCCCCATGTGGGAGTATGGCATGAAGAGGTTAGGATATTATTACAATTATGAGACAAATGTTATTAATTTGAACACCTAATAACCATTTTGATATGACAACTATTTGGGATACATATTAGTAATATGCAATTATTTTTTCTTGTTAAAAACTTAAGTGCTCTCATGTCCAACTTTATTTGGTTCAAAGTTAATATTTCTATATAAATTTCCATGGTTCTTTCCACTTTTGACTGCGTAGACTTTTAGTATTATGGCATCAACCTTCTTGTTGTCCTTGCGTTTAATCACTGAAATTGATTGGAAGGCATTCACACCACCCGAAACAAAAATTTCTGAAAAGTTATTCAAACTCGTGTCTAGTAAGCACTATCAAAAAACATTTTATTAGCTTGACATCCAGGTAGTCTAGACTTACCCTACCTTTAGATTGAACTTACTTACTGAAATTGTGTACTATTATGCTAGTTTTGAATAAGTACTTGTTGTTGCATACCATTTGATATATACAACATGCCTTATTCTTTACGGTTAGGACACAGTTTTAGTAAATTTTAGTATTTCGTCTTTCAGTATGATATAGTATCTATCACTTTTGGACGTGGAATTAAGTTGCAAAACCTTGAATTTTTCTCCTTTTTAATTAAGATGTGCGAGCGGTTATTTAAATATATTTTAGTTCCGATTTAGGTTCGGCATACATTTTATTTTTTTCATTGATTGTGAATTTTGGTACCACTTTGGCATTGGTTATGGTATATTTTTAATTTTAATGTTATAGTTGGGTATGGTTACTATGAGTTTCAGTTCAAGTCCGATATCTAGTTGTGATGGTTTGGGAGTTCTGGTACTGATTATGTTTGTTCTAGGAGGTGTGATTCCACTGAGTTTTGGTTTGAATCTTGAATCTGATTATGAATTCTGCTGTATATCATATATGTGGCCTCTCATTATAACCCACTATTTTTAGTCTGAATCCAGCATATGTCCTTTTATTATTATCCATCACTATTGGTTCAAGCCCAGTGTCTAGCCTTTTATTACGACCCATTACTGTCGGTTCAAGCGCGGTGCACATCTGGATGACGACTGTGATTTCTTGGGATTGGCTCAATTACATATTATTTATGTTTATCTTCTTTAATTACTTCTTGTGTGTCCCACTGGCTTATGTAGTATGATTAAGTTAATTGTCTTCTTCAGTGTGCCTAGAAGGCTATGAGGGCCCGGTTAGGTTATTTTTGATTTGTCTATTATTACTACATTATTTTCTTATTGCTTATATTTATTCCTTAATCACATTGGCGTATCTTGGTGGTTTTTTTAACCTTTCTATCCTTGTTTACTATTGACTTAGATTATACCCTCGCATTATAGTTATATTTTTTCTATATTGAGTTCAGTCGACCGATGATGCGTACTGAGTACCCATTGCTTTGTTGCTCATACTACATTTCAACATCTTTTCCCTAATTCTTGTCCGAGTACTATCAACCGGCATTGCCGTGGTTCCTACCTTTCAGCACTGATACGGAGTAGGGTGAGCTTACTGTCGTCTGAGGATGATCCTCCTCTATCTATTTCAGTTTATTGTTTTGTACTCGAGACTGGTTGTACATATTGTGTATATTTCCATTTTGTCTAGTACTTTGGGTATATTTTAGTAGTGACTCATGTACTAACCTTACTAGGTTTGGAAAAGGATACGTTTGTATATTTGGTCCTTTTTCATTCTCTCATTTTGATATATTATATATGTTTTCTTTCTGTTTATCACTTGTTATTAGTATAACTATCATTGTACAAAGTCTTTTCTGGTTTTTGATTGTTAGCCATTTACCTATTATTTTGGGCTATGACTTGGCTTGCCTACTGATGGGTTAAGGTAGGCGCCATCATGTAGTGAGAAATCGGGTCGTGACAGCCCATCTATTGAAAATATTGTTATAATCTGTTGTATTTATTTAAATTCTTGTTACTTTTTCTTTATTGATACAAAAAATAATTGTTGGACCATAAATAAAAATATATTTTATATAATAAATAACATATATTACCAACAATGAATTAAATTTATCAAGTTCATAACAAAATCAAACAATAACACAAGACTATTTACTATTACAACAACTAAACTATTTACTATTACAATGACCATGGTGCATTTCGATCCAGGCATGCAGTTATTTTGTGGCGAACATTATTAACACTTGCTTTTTCTTGTTGGAAATAATTCTCCAACTTCACGCCTCCTCTTATATCGTTTTCTTTATGATTTACTGTTGCTTAGGTCAATACATAGAGGAGGTATTTCTCTCTCTAAAATCTCTACAGGAACAATCTAAGAATCTTCAAGAGGCACCAGATTAATATCCTCACAATATGCCATTATGTATTTTTCCACCGAATAATATGGAGATGAGTACTCATAAATTTGATTTCTAAATTGTGAACTATATTGGGCTCAAAGCACTACCATAGAAACTGGATAAGGAATTTTGTCCAAGTCAAAACTCTACATGTACAAGTTTTTCTTTGAAGATCAACCCTGGCAACATCACCATGACTGTTGATACTGAACTTGTAATTGGCTATTTGATGGGCGAATAACTTATTCCCCAAAGTGACGTACTTTGACATTTTTTTTTCCATAGAAATAACAAGTCTATTTTGTGAGTTCAATAACTCCATAAGCCTCTCATGAAACAATGTGGCAAACCTTTGTTTATTTCATCAACGAGTGCCACGGTGGGAAATTCTCTTTCAACGTCAAACATTGTATTCACTGATTGAGCTATGTTTGACGTCATAATATTATACCTATACAGAAAAATTACTTAGTACGATATATTATTATAATTAAATTAAATAAGACATTAAATTTATAATAATGTACCTATTTTCCAGACAAAATACCCGGCTCCATCTCTCAAAATCGACACATTCGAGATGTTGTGTTTCCTTGGGTACCACATCCCTTATTTGATTGAACTGGTAAACTCAGCTCTATCATACACTTTAGTTGCTTTATAAAAATATAAAACGACCTTCGAATTATGATAGTTGTTTCAAATATTTTCCCTAAGGTACCTCATGCAACAACCAAAGTGAATTGAAGGGTAGAAAATTGAACCCATCTTTTTAATAATTAGATGCCTATATAATATTAAACATTAATCATCGGTATTATCTACATTGCTTTGACATTTTCAAAGAAATATTGATACGATGCTTCATTTCATAAACAACGATATAAAAAAAATGTGATTCTCTGCATCCTATACCACTGCTGATGACAAAACTCCTTCATACTTGCTCCTCAAGAATTTCCCATTGACGGCTGTGACTTTTCTCAATTTTTGAAAACCAAGAATCTAAGCACCATAGACTATATAAATTACTTGATCCTTCTATTTTCATCAACCTAGAACAATGTCTTACTTTCGAGATTCGTGGACTCAAGCATGTAACGGTAAGCATCAAACACTGCATACCCATTCTCATATGTTCCCCTAACCAAAACCTTGGAAATCTTAATATCCTTATAAATCTTCCAATAACTCACCTTACAACCCAATTCTATATGGATTTAATTAGCCATATCTCTTGTAGAAGGTCCTTTTCCATTAGTGATTCTATTTTGGAAGTATTTTTCATTGACCTTTACCATGGCATGCAGAATATGGCTCGTAATATGCACCAAACTACATATGTGATACTTTTCATAAGTTTTACTGACAAATCTATTAGCACTTAAGTATTTCACAAACCTCAACCACTACTTACACTCTAAATAAGCACATTTAAAATAATACACATGGTGCAAATTAATCACCTTCTTTAGTCTAAAATCTTTTTTCAAGCAAGGAATATTCAATGAAGTGGCTAGTTCTTCCTTCTTCTAGAATGTCATTCCCTTGTAAAAACCAGTCTCATCATCTTAAATATTGGTCGATTGTGTTGATTAAGAACTACCCATTGTATTACTCGCAACAACGGGAATAGGTATTTGATCCTCCATCACCTTCACTTGATCTTCGCTCTCATCATCGTGTGGAATATTTATGTCCACATCATATAATTTATCATCAAACATATCTTGTTTTTCTTGTTGTTTTTGTTCAACATTCTGATTCTTTTTCTCTATTGGTTTTCAACCACATACGCCCTTGTAACTGGCCTAGTTGCATCACTCAGATAAACATGTAATCAAACCTAATCGCTTATCTTGAAAGGTAGGACCCCGTAATTTTCATAGGATCTATGCATGTAAATGCTGACGAGATCTTTTGATTGATAATTTAATCCACAATAGCTGAAGATTAAGTTCTCAAAATCATCATCTAAAATATCACTTTGGAATATCATCGCTATCGTCTCTAACATATCACCATCCTTCCAACGCCAAATATCGATTGTTTTTCTCAATCCATTCACCATTACAATCACCCCCTATTGTTCTTGATCCTTTCATTAATGGTAGCTAAAGACATTGGTTAAAAAGTTAATAATGATATTATAGAAATAATGATAGTATAGTATATGCAATAAAATAATTATATACATTACATTCTCATTATCAATGTTGCAATAGATGAGACATCTGTTGGATTATGATTCAGGTTTTTTTCCAGTACTATAACATGAATCCGTATAGATGAGTCAACTATTGCAATAGATGGATCATTTATTACAATAGTTGAGCCATCTATTGTAACAGATAACTTATCTGTTGGAATCAAATTCAGGTTTTGTCAACTATAACATGAATCCCAATAGGTTAGTCATCTATTGCAATATATGGATTATCTATTGCATTAAGTGGCTCATCTATTTGATTAAGATTCAAGTTTTATAGTGTTGTATACATGAATCCCAATAGGTGAGTCATCTGTTGCAATAGATGGCTCATTTATTGCAACAAATAACTCATCTATTGGATTCACCTTTAGATGTTCTATAGTGTTGTATGCTTGAATCCAACAGATGTGTCATCTATTGCATCAAGTGTATCATCTATTGCAACAAAATAGTCATCAGTTACAATAAATGACTCACCTATTGAGATTCATGTTATAGTGGACAAAAACTGATTTTAATTCTAATAGATGACCTATCTGTTAGATTCAACTTCTAGTTTTATTACAATTGTTGAGTCATCTGCTGCAACAGATGACTCTCCTATTGCAATAGATGACCCATTTGTTGGATTCAACTTTCGGTTCTATCCATTGTTGAAAGAAATATCAGTACTAGATTACCCAAATGACAAATTTAAATAAAAATTATAATTTTACTTACGAAAATCACCTATGAAGTATGCCCAATGATATACGAACAAAATTTGACCTAAATTTTAGTCCAACAATAATAACAATGGTACGAAAAATGAAGAACCAAAAGAAGATGAAGATGATGATAATGAATAATAAAAAAGCAGAAACAAAAACAATAATCAATAACAATTTGCGAATAAAGAGAAAACAACAATAAAAGAAAAGAGAGAGAAATCAGTTATAAAACTTAAGCGAGAGAAAGCACCCACATATTTTTCCCCTCCATTTTTATTTATATTAAGTCAAAGTGTAAAATAAAAAAATAGTGGAAAATTCTCAAACTTTCTTAATCCATAGTTTAATAATTTCCACCCTACACCCAATTCTTAAAAATCGAGTCACCTCTACATCATTTTAGAATTTTTTGTCACCTATTACTCAAAATCCCAAGATTCCCACCTTTCGTTCTTCGGAGAGGTTTGGTATTCCCTCCTCTCTCTATTAGGGGAAGTTGTTGATATTCCTTGTAATAGAACCTTATCTATCTCTCACTGCTAGTAGATTTATGGCCAGGGCAGTGAGTTAATGTCACAACCCAAACTCGTCATGAGTGGCACCACTACTCATCCGATGGCAGAACTAATAGCCCTGGAAATATAATTCAACACCTAGCGTAAATAAAGAAAGTTGTCCCATTAATAGTTCAAGGATTAACTAGTCTAACAACTTATGAGAAATGTGAAAATAAATACTAAATCAAACACCCCTACAATTCAAAAATCGGTGCATAAAACATACTAAGAATGTCAAGAAGGGGATGCAACCCCAAAAACTAAGGAAAGTGTGTAAGTCTAAACAAAGGACAATTTCATAAACAGAGATCCCATGGTATCCCGATATATGGCTCACACTGAAACCTAGAATCAACCGTTGAAATCTCAAGTGAGGTCTCCTAGGAGCCGCTGGAATATATGTTGCTCTCACAAACGTAAATGCAGGTGTAGTATCAACACAAAAGAACACCAATATATAGGTAGGTCATTTGACCAACCCAGGATGAGAATATGAATATATAAATAAGTTATAATAAAAACAAGTTAATTCATACTCAACAAACATACATTTAGCACAAGAAGAAACAATGAATAATTTTGGATCAAACTCGCAAGTTAGATTATTATCACCAAGTCAAGTTTAATCAAGCCAAACCAAAAAACAAGTCAGGTCAATATCATGAAGTATAAAATATATCTCCCCAGTTCGTTCATGGAACCGTCAAACTCACCTGACCCTCATGCATACTCACTAAGGGATATACAAATTCCCTCTATCCAAAAACTGCAGGGGAAATTACCGTCCATGTACTAAAATTTTAGACCCAAGTATCTATCAATCTTGTTCAACCAAAATCTCATAAGAATGTTCTAAATATTAGACATTCCATATTTAGCAAATAAGGTAGATAAAAAATCATGTAACATTCGCAAATCATTGCAAACACCACATCAAATAACATGTACTAACAAGTCATACTAAAAAGTAATTAACATGTACATATAGCACAAATTGGATTAAACTACAATATCATCACCTACCTCGAACCAAGCTTGCACAACTCCTCTATTTCAAAGTTTTTCCCTTCGGTGTAATTTTTACATGCTCGGGGATCTAGATTATGTAAATAAATACATAATTAAAGAAATTACCTAACATATTTGGATCTATAACACACACCCAACTCCTAAGGTCAAATTCATGATCATTCCCTTCCTAGTCTAGGTCTTTTCCTCTGCAATTCACCTAAAACTATCAATTTCATGGACAAACTAGTGAATTAATAGAATGCAAGGGTAAATTAAATGTTAATTAATAAAAACCCATAAAATTTTTCCTTAATTTCCCCCTTTCACCAGTAATTAACCAAAATATACCTTAAAATTCTCCTTAAACTTCGTGAATTATCAATTTTAAGGCTTAATAATTAAATTCGAGTTAACCAGGATGAATTTCTTATCCTAACAAAGCCAAAAAAATAAGTTCTGGTGTATTTCACCCTAAATCACCCTTACTTTTTCGCAAAATAAATTTTTGAGAAATAAACTATTTTGGGAAATTATTTCATTAAAACTAAGGTTTTCACCGCTATAGCGATAGCCAAAACTATAGCGGTTGTTGACCACTCTTGATCGATTCTTGATATATCTCTTACACTATAGATGTGTACCGATATATATAGTTTTTTAAATAGGACATAATGAACATATTCACCCAAAAATTCCACTTTTTGCAACACACCTTAAGACTAAAACTTTTCAAATGGTGCCCTTTATGCTAAGATCAATTTCAGAAGTTGTATGTACTCAAGTTTGATTCAGTAAATTTTTGCGGGTTCTTTATTATCTTAGCTAAATATAAATCAAGAATACAACCACTATCCCTATATAAATCATTACCATATTTCTCTAGGTCACACCTTGTTTAGGAATTGATGAAAACTAGCCATGTCTGAAATATATAACTTTCAAACTGGGAAGAATTTAGACATGAGATTTTTAAGATAGGACTCGTATATAACACTGCAGATTCTCATTATATTAGATAGCAACTTACCCTCCATTCATTCACAAATAATTGATGAGAATATAGCCTAATCAAGGAATAAAGAGCGTACATCTATTAATAAACAATTGAAGGTACTTATTCTTCATGTCCTTCTCAGCCTCCCAAGTGTCTTCTTGGACCAGATGATTATTTTATTGCACCTTTACCAAATGAATTTCCTTCACCTTAATTTTTGAAAATCCTGATTCAATATCACTACTGGTTTCTCCTCGTAAGCTAAACCCTTATCTAAAAATATGAAATCCTACTTAATGATGTAATCGCCAGTCCCATAGTACCTTTATAGCATTAAGAAATAAAATATCGGATGGACTCATGAAAACCACGATAGTAGAGCTAATCGATACACAACTGGAACCATTTTCTCAAGAATATTAAAGGGACCTATATATTGTGGGAAGAGCTTTCTCCTTTTATCGAACCTCATGACTCCCTTCATATGAGACACCTTGAGAAAAACTTGCTCACCGACCTTGAAGAACATGTTCCTCAACTACGATCCGTGTATTTTTTTAACCTTTTATAAGTATCCAAAAACTTGACTTAAATGAATCTTATCTTTTCTTGAGCCTTCTGTCCCAAATCTGTGCCCAGAGGATTAACATCCGCCTACTCAAATGTAACACCCCAGAAATACCCCTGGATGTCACATGATGCTTAAGATAACGAATAGCCCTAAGCTAACCCATGATATCTATTTAGCTAATAAACTCACATGAGAAGTGACTAACTAATATTGAAACTAAAGATAAATGATTTCATATCTTAATGAAAGTCTTTAACTTGGAAATATTTAAAAAACTCTTTAACTTTAAAACATACATAATCTGACAAGCCTCTACTACTGACTAGAGAGCCACTGGGACACACCCCAACTGCCACAAACATAAACAAAAATCAAATGCTAAAATACTTTCGTCACTAAACAAAAGTCCAATAAGCTGGGTCCTCAGACTATGAGGACTCACCAAAAGTTAGGATGTAGGTGATGATGCCATAGTTGATCGTGCTGCTATAAATAGGCACCGAAACCTAGATTATAAGATAATGTAGCATGTAAACATATATGTGGGTCTGTACCTCTAGAATGTATTGAGTATACGGAGGTGAATGCATAAGTAAAATGATAACCTAATATGTATAGGAGCAAGATCATAAACATGAATGATGAAGTAGAAGAATAAACTTTATAAGCCATAACACTTACTTTCTAAAAGCTTTACTTTTCATTCTTTCTTATGGGGGATTCTTCTAAATGATATAACTATGTGAGCTACCATGGAGTCTAATGTATTAACCATGTTGGGGAGATCTGTTCTATCCATGCCATCAGAATAGAACCTCAACTAAAGTGATCACTGAACTCTATCCATATTAGGAAAAAGCTTAACCTATGGTGGCTCGTAGTTTAATGGAATTTAGGATACACTCATCCATATTCCATTCTTAGTTCTAAATACTACCCCCAAAATACTTATATGCTCATACTTTAAGAAATTCACCTTAAAATAGCATAAGGGTTTATAGAATAGAAACCAATTATGCTTCGCTTTACTTTAAATCATAATCAAGATAAACAATTGTGGATTTCATATCTTATATTAGGATCAAAATATCAAGGTTCTCTGTAAATCATGTTATAAAACTTATCAATGGAGCTTAAGAGCATAATCTTTTTGTAAACTTGGTACTTGTATTTAGGACTTATAATTCATGCTTTATTTCATAGAAATTCATAATAAAATATCATGCTCAATAGTCACCTTTAAATCTTTCAACAATATCCAGTCAACATAATTAAATTCAAATCATAATACGAATCTTACAAGTCAAAAGATGAATATATGTAAACCTTGATGCACTTAAAGCTTTCAATCATATGGTAGTATCATACGTCAAGAATATGGTGTTTTAGGTATGAGCCCTAATTAAAAACAAGTAAATTTAGTCTTAAAATTATACACTTTGGACACAACAATGGAAGGTTATCCTTGTTCATAAGCCCTACATACCTAAAGTTTCTTGACTTGGGAAGAGAGCTGAATCTTGGGACTTGAAAGATAAATTTAGGGAGAGGAACCCTAATATTGATATTATTAAAGATGGGAGGAGGAAATTGTTGTTATTTGATTGAGAAATAGAGAGAAATAAGACCTTTTTAAGGGTTATGGGTCGTGGGTTGGGAGTTATAAGAGGGGGAAAGACCAAAAAGCCTTTTATATGAACTTTATCAAAATTGCTCGCCAATCTTTATGAGTAAAAAATATGACTCGTATGGTGAGGGTACGACTAAGCCTATCAACGTGTAATCTTAGCAGAATCAAAGATGGTATACACTAATAATCATACGAGTGGTAACATATGACTAGTAACATCTCCGTATGACTTGTAGCACCCCACTCGTATCTTGGACATAATCTTAGGGAGCCTACATTGATAAACTTAAGACTTCCCTTCATACGACTCGTATGGTGTTCTTACAACTATTAGGATTGAGTCATACGTACCAAAATATGTCCACCATGCTACACTGTCTTAAAGACAACTACAAATATGACTCATATATTGTATGTACGACTTAAAGGTACGAGTCGTATAATGCACAAAGACTTTCAGATGTGGGGTATTGCAATATCCCCCCCTTGGAAACATTCATCCTAAAATATGATTCATCTAGGATTTATATTTGGATACAAATCAACATCTCCATACTGAATTTACAACTAAACTTACCACTACTACAAGGATTCAGTTTCTCACAACATAATATACAACATAGAAACACATAAATTGACTTAATGAGAAGGAATTTTCTAGAAATAACACTTTAACTTAGGTAGGAATTGAATTGGAGAAAAAGAGATAAGAATACTTGGTCATCATATCTGCTTTATCTTCCCAAGTGGCCCCTTCAACTAATTGGTTTCTCCAATGAACTTTTACTGATGCTACTTCCTTATTCCTTAGCCTTAGGATCTTCCTATAAAGTATCTCTATAGGAATCTCTTCATACGTCAAGTTATCTTTAACCCCAATACTTTCTAGGGGAACTACTAAGGATAGGTTTCTAATACACTTCTTAAGCATTGAAATATGGAACACTGGGTGAACAACAACCAACTTGATGAAAGATTCAATTCGTAAGCAACCTCTCCTACGCATCTCACAACCTTATATGGACCAACAAATCGGGGACTCAACATTCCCTTTTTTCTGAATCTCATAATTCACTTCATAGGCGATACCTTCAAGAATACCCAATCTCCCACTTCAAACTATATCTCTCTCTTTTTTACTTCAGCATATGATTTCTGACGGCGATGAGTAGTTTTTAATCCCTCATGAATCAATATAATCTTTACCATAGCTTCAAGAATCGAGTCAGCCCCAATCAAAGTTGCTTCACCAACCTTAAACCATCCTATAGGTGGCCTGAACCTACGCCCATAAAATACTTCAGATAAAGCCATCTGAATGCTAGCATGACAATTATTATTATAAGAAAACTCAATCAAAGGTAGATGGTCATCACATTTTTCTTTAAAGTCTAAAACATATGCCCTCAGCATGTCTTCTAATGTATGGATTGTTCATTCAGCCTGACCATCGATCTGAGGATGAAATGCAGTACTTAGCTTAACCTTTGCACCAAGGCCATTCTGAAAAGACTGCCAAAACTTTGAAGTAAACTGTGTGCCTCTATCGAAAATGATGGACAAGGGTATCCCATAAAGCTTTAATAACTCGCGGACATACATTTTGGCATAATTCTCTTGGGTATCTAAAGTCTGGACATGTAGAAATAGGATGATTTAGTCATTCGATCTACTATAACTCAAATAGAATCATGTTGACGTCTTGTATGAGGCAACTCTATGATGAAATCCATATTCACTACCTCTAACTTCCAAGTAGGCATACTAATATCTTGCAGTGTACCGCTCGGTCTTTGGTGTTCAACCTTAACTTGTTGACAATTAGGACACTCACTAAAAATTCAGCTATGTCTCTCTTAATACCATTACACCAATAAATTTCCCATAAGTTGTGGTACATCTTAATAGAACCCGAATGAATCGAATAACTCTAACCATGAGACTTGGCTAGTATCCTTTCCCTTAACCTGTCTATATTTGAAACACAGATTCTACCTTGATAGCAAAGTACACCATCTCCCTCTTGGGGGAAAACCTCAACCTCCTGCTACTGGACTACTTCAATTATTTGGTTAAGTATGGGATCATTTCACTATTTCTCCTTCACTTCCACTACCAAAGATAATTTTGAACAATTCTGAACTACTACTCCCCCATCACCAGTGTCAAGCAAACATATTCCCAAATGAACCAACCTATGAACTTCTTGAGCCAACTCTTATTCTTTCTTTTTCACAAAAGACACACTGCCGATAAACAACCTACTTAGTGTGACTTACACTACATTAGACTTACTTAGATGATATAGCACATTCTTGTCATAATCTTTCAATAACTCCAACCACCTTATTTGATAAAGATTCAACTCCCTATGAGAAAATACATACTGAAGATTCTTATGGTTAGTGAAAATGTCAACGTGCACACCATAAAGGTAGTGCCTCTAAATTTTCAAGGAAAAACCACAATAGTTAACTCCAAGTCGTGAGTTGGGTAATTCTTTTTGTGATCCTTAAGTTGCTTAGAAGTATAAGCTATCACTTTCCCATTCTATAACAACACACAACCTAACCCAACTCTAGAGTCATCACAATATACCATAAATTTGTCTAACCTTTCTGGCATCGCTAACATGCGTGTTGACGTTAATCTATCCTTCAACTCTTGGAAACTCTTCTCATCCTTATCTGACTATATAAACTTCACTTTCTTTTGGGTCAACTTAGTCAATGGTGAGGCTATAGAGGAGAACCTTTCAACAAATCTTCTATAATATCTAGTCGAACCCAAAAAAACTCCTGATATCAGATGGAGTAATGGGTCTAGGCCAATGCCTCACTATATTAGTCTTCTGAGGATCTGTATAAATATCAGCCTCTAAAATGACATATATTGACAAGGTAATTGATTCAAACCAAAATTCACATTTACTAAACTTTGCACACAATTAAGTTCCTTGAGGGTTTGTAACATTATTCTTAAATGGTATGTGTGTTCTTCCTCACTCTTGGAATACACTAGTATGTCATCTATAAAGGCAATAATAAACATGTCCAAGTACTGCTTGAATACCCTATTCACAAATCCATGAAAGCTGCAGGAGCATTTTTCAGTCCAAATAATATAACCACAAAGTCAAAATAGAAATACCTTATTTGTGACACAACCCACCCCGAGGCCTTATCGTAATGGGCGTCTCGAGTCTGACAAGGACCGGAGACCACCCTCATTACCCAAACCAACCTCAAGCTGCCTACCCTAAGTTGGATAAATTCCGAGCATGAAACATAATAGTGTAACAGCTCACATAAAGACCCTGGGAATAGATCACAATCGTGACCAACCTAAATGAGTCCAACCATCCCATAACCATACCAAACAACACCAAACAATGCCATAAACTAGGACATAACCAAAGACATTCCAAAACATAATGTAATTAATCCAAAAATGAAATAGGATGGAACAACCAACAATACCATCCAATGATGTCAGCCCACTGACTTATTCTAATGCCAAGCCTGACACCTATATAGATCCTGCCCATTGCAACCAATAGAAGTACCATAAAGATTCTAACCAAATGAGTAAAAAAATTTGGTTGGGACATGCCCTAACCATAGACAAAACCAATATCCAAAATAAAACCAAAATGTCTAGAAATATTCATAACATGAAGTGATGCCTTTCGAAAGGATAGAAGCTCACCACTTCATTCTAAATGTTGATACTGATTTAATCACTATATGAGAGGAGTAGAATAATTAGTTCCTATATAGAATTAGTATATAGCCACCAGTTAACGGGGTTAGCTAGTGAGCGCTAGCCTTATCTCAGGGTAAGAATAAAATAATGACATTTTTAAAACAAAATAAATTCATCCATATGTACACAACCATACATATAAGTATATACAACCATGCCGAGAAAAAACGGACCGGGTTTAGCGTGCCTTTAAAACTTTTACCTGGACTATTTAGCTTTGTCGTGCTAAACCACCCAAGGGCTATATGGGTTCATCCCTTTCTCTCCGCTGAAAGGGACCCAATTCATGTAGCTGCACGATAAGGGAAGTATCCCATGGTATTACTAGTACATCCCCAAAATAAAGTGTGACATCATGCACACGGTCACCAAGACTAACCTTATATCGGCAAATATGAGTTTCCAGTTTTTGGTCCCCCTCGGACCTCCACTTTCCATGGATTAGCTACACCTTCCTCCATTATTTCCTAATTAAAACCAATTTTAAAATAACCAAATCATTATCTGTTTATTAACCAAGGCCATTGATATTGGTATCATCATACCAACCCTTACTTGTAAGTATCATCCATAACCAACTATTTAAAGGGTTTAAGGGGACTTCCAAGAGCCCTTCCATTTACCATATTAAATGGATTGGGAGACTTCCATATTCCCTAAAAGCATAACCAATTATAATTTATCCTTTCCAAACCATTTAAACCATGCATAATTCCTTTACCAAGTTTAAAACATGCAAGAGTTCCATTAAAAGAAGTCAATGCAATGAACATAACTTAATAGTCATTTTTGTCGAACACATTGAGGGCATAATATAATCAAAACCAATCTCAATTACCAATAAACCATTCCCATTAAATCAAATTATCCAAAACCATCATTATTGCATCTAAAATCATAATTAAAACCATGGGAAACCATAACCTACCATTTAACATCAAAACCACCAAATCATATTTGAAAGCCAAAATTATGTAATAGTAAAACCATGACAACATTCATATAAATCATGCCTTTACGTAAAATTAAAAATGAGGAAAGAGAAACATGCCGTAAACTATGATAATGACGGAAATAAATCACTAAGACAAGCCTAAAATTGACCCTTTAGTAAAAACACTAGCTCCCCTTGCCCAATAGCTCTTGAAAAAATTATAGAGTGCTTAGGAAGAGTTTCTAAGTGTTAATGAATAGAATAATAGGGTAAATAACCTTCCAAGTAGGTTAGAGTCATGGTACCTTATTAGGTGTAACGACCCAAGACTACCCCTAGTCATCACACGGTACTTAGAACCATAAGTGATCCAAACCTAACCTTTACATTGCATAACTCATGAGCAACTGAATAAAACACATAAATCTGAAGAAAAATGCGAAAAATAAATATTTTTTGAACTTGATCAATATAAAGCTACATTAAGATGAATATAACTCTGCTTATACAAAACAAAACTAAAACTGAATACATCTACTATACTGACTATCTATGAAGCCTCTACTAGTATTGACTGTAGGTAGCTGATACATAACCCTCACCTATCCCGGATCAATACGACTTAATATGGAATACTAGATGCTACTCAAACTAAAGTTTACTCGAGTTCTTGAATCAAAAGAACCCATCATCTGCTGACTGAAAGCTGCAAGCTGTCTGATTATGATGTGTGTGCTATAATTGGTACCGATATTATAAGACAAAGTAGCACATAGACGTATATATGGACCAGTACTTTTGGAATGTTCTGAGCATGTTGGGGTGAATTCATAAGTTAAATAATAATTTGATGTACATATAAATTTGTAAACAATACATGCTAAGTGTAAAGAACTCACCTTGGGCTTCAATAAAACAAAGCTGTAAAATCATAAACATGAGTAATGAACCATAAAAATAACTTTGTGAGCCAGAACACTTAGTTCTAAAAGTTGTTCTTTTATTCTGTCTTAAGACTTAGGAATTAGGGACTTTGGGAGGTTATTCTTACCAACATAAACCATGTGAGCTGTCATGGAGTCCAATGTATTACCCACGTTGGGAAGAGTTGTTCTACCCTTCCCATCACAATAGAACCTTAACTTAAGTGATCACTATCTTAGCCCACAATGGGCAAATTATAAACCTACGGTGGCGCGTAGTTCTGGGGAATGAGACCTTTGGAATCATACCCAACTCGGTGCTAAATACTACGTACATACTTATTGCTTAAAGCTTTAGAAAATCCACCTTAAAATAGAATAGGGGTTTGTAATTAAAACCAATTATGCTTCTCTTTCTTCAAATCTCAAACTGCATAAACAATGTGGATTCCTTGTCTTAGATTAGGATCAAAAGATCAACTTTCTTTCTTAAATCTTGGTAAACAACTCATAAAAGGGAATAAAATTTATAATCTTTTTGAAATATCAATACTTAGACTTAGGGCATAAAACTGATGCTTTAAACCCATGCAAGTTCATAGTAAAACATCATGCTCAATATAATTCTTGAATTACTTCAAAATATACAAAGTAATGAAATCAAACTTAGAATATCAAGCTAAAATCTTAATTTGAAATCTGTAAAATCATATCATATTCATAAAGATATGAAAACAGACATGCAATTCATCATTTAAGTCAATTGTAACATCATAATCTTCAAATAATGATAACTGGGTATGAACCTTAATTTGTAAAATAGGAAATATTAAATAAAGATCAAGTTTTGGGCACAAGGATGAAAGGGTATCCTCGTTCATAATCCCCATATATCTTAATGATGATGAAATTTTGAAAAGATTGAACCTTTAAGCTTGAATTCCTTGATTTCTTGTGAAAAGCACTTGAATCTTATTCTTGGGAATGGAAAAGGGATTTTGAGTTACTTGCTGATTACTTAGGGTTAAGAAAGAGGAGTTTATGCATTTAATAACCCCTTATAATGATTTGGAGTGATTAGAGATAGTTTGGGGTTGTGAAATGACTTCAACACCCTTGATATAAAAAAAACAGAGTATTTTTGGCACTAGGAAATGACTTAGGAGGCACCCAGTAAATCTCACAATCCAAGGTGGGTGATGTCTTGTCAATCGCCTATGTTTGGTTGGGCGGCACCTAACTAATCCCACACCCTTACGGCCTCTCACAAAAATGGGCATAACTTTTCGCTCAAGTATTGGATTAATGCGAAATTTGTATAGTTGGAAAGATAATTCGATAATCTACAATATGGTGGGTATTGAGATGAAAAATTCTACATAGATTAAAGGTAATACACTTTAAAATTTGACCCTTGTAGAATCCAACACCAAATTTTGGATGAATCTAAGGTTCTTAGCTCAACTTTATTTTAAGTGATTCGTATGAACATTTTTCACCTACTAGACACTACACACACTAGGATAATCATCATGAAACTGATATTCACATGAGAATCATTTGTATTAAGGCTTATATATGTAATAATAACGGTTAGAATCCTAGCGCAAAAAAATAATATGGGGTGTTACATAATCTCTCCCTTGGAATCATTCGTCCTCGAATGATGGGTAGGAACTTATTGAAACTTTAAGAGTATAGAATAATGTAGACATGACACATTTTATAATGAAGGATACAGTTGAGCTGAAACCTTAAAAAACCTCTATCATGAAATTGATTTATGAGCTAACTTGCCTTTACTTACTATAAGGAGGTGATTCATGCTGAGAGTTTAGAATTTGCTTGAGGTTTTCATGATACAATCATACATATATAACTGCAAAATGATAAATCATGCAGGAACGAATCATGAGACAGTGAGACTAAGATCATACAACGGGTATTACAATATCTTAGCTGAAATGCTTGGAAAACTAATGTCATTTACTGAACACTTTCGATCTGAATCATTACTAAATATCTAAATTTGAAATTGATACCTGGTGGATAGACTGAGATGAGTTTGTAATTTGCACAAATGTGAACATTTACCTCATGGAATAGACTTACTTGTGAAATTTTTGGGAGTACGACTAAACAGAAAGATTGAAAACCATCAAAACTTGTCCGACTGCTAAACTAAATTGCTGGCTATACAGACTAAATCATACAAAGAGCTTATACTCAATTAGTGTATTTCTTTCACTCTCTTTGAAAAAGGTTCTAATAATATCCGGGAGAAAAGTATTTTGGGAATTATATAAACGAGACATCTGACTAAGGAATCACAACCTTAATACAACTCAATAGCTTGTAATATAGTTATATAAGTCATAAGCTAGGATAGAATTACTAGGCCTTAGGCATCGGCATTGGATCTTCTTTCTTTCAAATTTAGCAACACTTCTCAAATACTCCCTCAACTATATTATACCCTTTAAATACTATATTTATTTGATTCAATGTATAATTCTCACATGGGCATGGATAAAAATCCATCTACTAAATCTCAAACTAAACAAAATCCTCTTACCATGATCAAGCCTTATTCGAAATCTAAAGGTACAATATGCCACACCCTAATACTAGTCTAAACCATATGATTCAATCTTCTATATATTTTTAGAGCTCACACCCTAAGCATAACATGTCTTACCACTTCAATGACTAACTCTGAACACTTACAATGAATTCACTAGTGTATATTCCATTTCTCCACTTACATACCAACATGACATTCAAGCCTATGCTTATTACCACATATGCACATTAAGGCAAACAGCCGCAATGGCATTCTTAACATATTCTGTAAACCTCTATCAACAACAACTTTCTTGCACCATTTTTGAGAACATACACACTAATTTTTAACTAACCATGACATGTATCAATGACTTGGACCCAATCTCAATTCACACTTTACCTTAGATAGAAAAATCAAAGTAACCTTTCTTAATGAGGGTCATCAACTCCTATGCATCTAACCCATTTCTTATCCGTTAACATCACCACTATAACATAGGAAGTATCATTGAATGCTAATGTACAAGGACTAATGCACGAAAGAATATGATAATACTTTAATACTTAACTGGGGTCTGAGGAATAGAATGTCAAAGGCATGGATCAATTAAAGAGATCTAAACTGAGGGCATACATGATATAAACTAGATTTCACTAGGATCATGAGTTTCAAAAATTATCATACTTTGAAACAAGAGTTAATACTAATCATAAGCTATTCAACATAAGACTGGATTTCATAGATTTATGAGGGATGACTTGAATCATAGAGTGAAGCTGTTACTTACTAGAAATTAAGAATGAACTTGAATACACATGAAGTGTATAAGCATTGGCATTTGGCATAGATCTATTATGCATGATATGAATTTGTATGATAATGACTGAAATCTAAGGAATAATCTAGAGCAAGAAGAGATCACCATCTAACCGCAACTCTTTTTCATATACAACACAATCTAATCCTTAAAACTTGATTTGGTTCTGCACTCTACCATCTCCCCCTTAGATTGAAGCTGAGATTCTAACTTGGTCTACTCCATACCCTTGATACTGAGCCATAATTTCCATTCTCTAACAGTATACACATGAATGTTCACTCACCTAAATAAACTATATCTAGACAAAAATAACTTCATTCTTGGACACTCTCTTAGTACATACCACCCTTAAATCCCCTTTAGTTTCATTAGCCATCATCATAGATTTACACCCTATTAACTCAACAAATATACCTGCCTTACTTAAGCACATAAATAGTTTCTTTTCCTTCATAGTCTACTAATATGATATCTCTAAACTTATACTTTCCCTAAACCATAAGAATCAAAATCATACTTATAAGACTCAACACCATCGATCAATTACTCCTTAACTTAGCTATTAAGAACAACATGTACTATATAACTAGCCTTCTTTAACTTAGCAACTTAAGGGTACAACTAACCACATGTAACACTTAATAAACTTAGAAAATAATGCAACCCCATATCACCTTAGGCACATCTCTACATCACACTTACAATATCATAATTATGAATAAATGAGTATAAACGCTTGCATACACTGTTCAAGCTGACTAGATCACTCCCATATAACTAGCATCACCAACCCAGCAAACATTATTTTAACCTTTATGATCATCCACTTTTCAAACTTAGTTTCTAGTGCTAGTAGTGATTAAAAACCCAACCTCACATACTATCTCACTTTAAAGTTATAAAATAACATATCAAAGAAACACTAGTCCACTAGAATATTATAATAACAATAATTGATCTTAATCGTATGGTATACCTTATTAAAATCCATTAGCACATCTTCCCTCTAAACATTATGAATTTTTACCCAACTATACACCTAAATTTCTTTCATAGTTGTATAATTTTCAACTAAACTCCTTTTTTGAAACCTCAAGAGAAGCCTGAATTAACAATATTAAACCACCAACTACTTTACTAATAGCCTATACTTTTCTAACATAGTAAATACTATCAAGGACTCCGTTCATACTTCAAGAAAACAATAATTCACCTTAACTAATAACCCTTCTCTAACCTCCACTAAACTAACACACAACGACATATCACATTAACACAACTTGATAACATGCATAAGCTTATCTATATACTTTCTACCAATCGTCATTCCTATATTTCTTGTCACTACACTTCTAAACCCACACTTCCAACTATAACAAGGTTCTACTACTTATAAATCATAACATTCTAGGTTGCAATATCCCTTAAATGCAAACTCTACTTAACAATATAGGTTCATACTTTCTCTCCATGAGCACTATTTATATTGAAAGGTTAATAAGAAATCTTGATACAAATTTTATTCTATCTTAACTTAACAACTCATAAGGATGTGCACACAACTTTCAACTTGAAGAACTTATAACCCACTAACGAGCTCTTTTCAAGCCCCTTGTATGAATTTTGAAGTTACTGATATTAAATATAAGAGCATCATTTTGGGAGTAATTGGCACTTGCTAATAATCTTATCTTAAGAATAAGTCACCGATGGAGAATTATATAGTTGCGCACGAATCAACAAAAGGTTTTAAGTGAAGAAATTTACAGCACGGCTTCATAGACACCCTAGGAAAATAGAAATATGTGCTCTGATACCATGTTTGTAATTACCCGAGACTACCCCCTAGTCATCACACGGTGCTTAGGAATATAAGTGATCCCAAGATAATCCTTATACTAGCATAACTCTTGAGCAACTGAATAAAACACATAAATCTGAAGAAAAATCCATAAAATAAATCTTTTCTGAACTTGATCAATGCAAAACTACATTTAGATGAATACAACTCTACTTATACAAATCAAAATTAAAAATAAATACATCTACTATACTGTCTGTCTATGAAACCTCTACTAGTATTGACTGTAGGTAACCGGGACATGACCCCCAGCTATCCCAAATCAATATGACGAAATATGAAAAATAAGATTTTACTCAAACTAAAGTTTACTCGAGTCCTTGAATCTAAAGAACCCATCATCTGCTGACTTAAAGCTGTAAGCTATCTGATTATGATATGTGTTCTATAACTAGTACCTACATTATGAAATAATGTAGTACATAGATGCATATATGGATCAGTACTTTTGGAATTTTCTAAGCATATGAGGGTGAATGCATAAGTAACATAACGATTTAATGTACATATAAACTTTTAAACGAAGCATGCTAAGTGTAAATGACTCACCTTGGGCTTGAATAAAAAAATGCTGTAAAATCATAAACATGAGTAATGAAGCATAAAAATAACTTTGTGAGCCATAACACTTAGTTCTAAAAGTTGTTCTTTTATTTTGTTTTAGGACTTAGGAATTAGGGACTTTCGAAGGTTCTTCTAACTGACAGAAACTTGTAACCTATCATGGTGTCCAACGACTTACCCACGTTAGGGAGAGCTGCTCTACCCTTGCCACCGGAATAGAACCTTAACTTGTGTGATCACTATCTTAGGCGACTATGGGAAAATCATAAGCCTACGGTGGCTCGTAGTTCTGGGGCATAAGACCTTTGGAATCATACCCAACTCGAATCTAAAAACTACTCCCATACTTATCACTCCAAACTTTAGAAAATCCACCTTAAAATATCACAAGGGTTTGTAATTAAAACCAATTATGCTTCTCTTTCATTAAATCTCAAACTGTATAAACAATGTGGATTCCTTGTCTAAGCTTAGGATCAAAAGATCAGCTTTCTTTCTTAAATCATGGTAAACAAATCATAAAAGGGGCTAAAAATTATAATCTTCTTGAAATATCAATACTTAGACTTAGGCCGTAAAACCCATGCTTTGAACCCATGCAAGTTCCTAGAAAAGCATCATGCTCAATATAATTCTTGAATTACTTCAACAATATCCAAAGTAATGCAATCAAAATCACAATATCATGATTAATAACTTAATTTGAAATCTGAAAAATCATATCATATGCATAAATACTTGAAAATAGACATGCAATTCAATATTTAAGTCAATTGTAACATAATAATCTTCAGATAATGATAATTGGGTATGAACACTAATTTGTAAAATATGAAATCTTAAATAAATATCAAGTTTTCGGCACAAGGATGAAAGGGAATCCTCATTCATAAACCCCACATACCTTAATGACGATAAAATTTTGAAAAAATTGAACCTTTAATCTTGAATTTGTTGATTTCTTGTGAAAAGCACTTAAATTTTGTTCTTGGGAATGGAAGATAGCTTTTGAGTTACTTACTGATTAATTAGGTTTAATTAAGAGGAGTTTATGAATTTAATAACCCATTATAATGATTTGGAGTGATTAGGGATGATTAAGGGGAGTGAAATGACTTCAACACTCTTGATATAAGTCAAAACGAAGTATTTTTAGCACTTGGCAATGACTTAGGCGACGCCCAGTGAATCGCACAAGCCAGAGTAGGTGACACCTTGTCAATTGCCTAAGTTTGGTTGGGCGTCGCCTAAGCAATCGCACACCCTTACTACTTCTCACAAAAATGGGCATTACCTTTTTCTCGGATATTGGATTAGGCAAAATTGGTATCATTGGAAAGCTGGTTCGATTATTTACAATTTGGTGGTTCTTGAGATAAAAAATTATACATACATCAAAAGTTATACACTTTACAAGTTGACCCTTGTAGAATTGAACACCAAATTTAGGACGAATCTAAGGTTCTTAGCTCAACTTTGTTCTAAGTGTTCCTATGAACATTTTTCACCTACTAGACACTACACACACAGGGATAATCATCATGAAACTTATATTCACATGGGAATCATTTGTATTAGGATTATATGCGTAAGAACAACAGTTAGAATCCTAGCACAAAAAAATATGGGGTGTTACATTATCTCCCCCATGTAATCATTCATCCTTAAATGATGGGTAGGAACTTATTGAAACATTAAGAGTATGGAATAATGTAGACATGACATGTTTGCTAATAAAGGATATAGTTGAGCTGAAACTTTAAAAACATCTATCATGAATCTAATTTATGAGCTAACTTGCCTTTACTTACTATAAGTAGGTGATTCATGCCGAGAGTTTAGAATTCGCTTGAGGTTTTCATAATACAATCATACATATAGAACTGCGAAGTGATAAATTATGCAGGCACGAATCATGAGACAATGAGACAAAGATCATAAAATGAGTATTACATTATTTTAGCTGGAATACTTGGAAAACAAAGGTCATTTACTAAACACTTTTGAACTGAATCAAGACTAAATATCAAAATTTGAAATTGATGCCTGGTGCATGGACTGAGCTGAGTTTGTAATTTGCATGGATGAGAACATTTACCTCATGGAATAGACTTACTTGTGAAACTTTTAGGTAGTATGACTAAATGGAAAGATGGAAAACCATCAAAACTTGTCTGACTGCTAAACTAAATTACTGGCTATACAGACTAAATCATACAGATAGCTTATACCCAATTAGAGTATTTCTTTCACTCTCTTTGCAAGAAGTTCTAATAATATCCGGGAGAAAAGTATTTTGGGAATGATCTGAACAAGATATCTGACTAAGGAATCACAACCTTAATACCACTCTATAGCTTGGCTCATAGTTATATAAGTCATAATCTAGGCTAGAATAACTAGGCCTTAGGCATAGGCATTGCCACTTCTTACTTTTAAGATTAACAACACTTCTAAAATACTCCCTAAACTATACTATTCCCCTTAAATACCATACTCATTTGATTCAATGAATATTTCTTACATGGGTATGGATAAAAATCCATCTACTAAAGTCTAACCTGAACTAAATCCTCTTACCAAGATCAAGACTAATTTAAAATATCAATAAACAATACGCCACACCCTAATACAGGTCTAAACCATATGATTCAATATTCTATATCTTTTTAGAGTTCACACCCTAAGCATAACATGTCTTACCACTTCAATGACTAACTCCGAACACTTACTATGAATTCACTAGTGCATATTGCATTTCTCCACTTACATACCAACATGACATTCAAGCCTATCCTTATTACCACATATGCACTTCAAGGCAAACACCTTCAAAGGCATACTTCATATATTCTCTAAACCTCTATAAACAATAACTTTCTTGCACTATTCTTGAGAACATACACACCAATTTTTAACTAACCATGACATGTATCAAAGACTTGGCTCCAATCTCAATTCACACTTTAGTAGATAGAAAAAGCTAAGTAACCTATCTTTACGAGGGTCATCTAGTCCCTCACATCTAACCAATTACTTATCCATTAACATCACCACTCTCGTAACATAGGAAGGGTTACTGAAGGATAATGTATAAGGACCTAAAGAACAAAAAAATACTATAATACTTTAGTACTTAATTGGGGTCTGGATTTCACTAGGATCATGAGTTTCTGAAAATTAATCATACTTTGAAACATGAGTTCATACTTATCATAAGCTATTTAACATAAGACTAGAGTTCATAGATTTATGTGGGATGACTTGAATCATAGAGTGAAGATGTTACTTGCTTAATAGAAATTGAGAATGAACTAGAATACACATGAAGTGTATAAGCATTGGCATTTGGCATGGATAAATCATGCATGATATGAATTTGGTTTGATAATGACTGAAATCCAAGGAATAATCTAGTGAAAGAAGGGATCACCATCTCATAGAAACTCTTATTGACATGTAACACATTATAATCCTCAAAACATAATTTGGTTTTGCACTCTACCATCTCCCCTTTAGATTGAAGCTGATATTCTAAGCTTATGGGTATTCTCCATGCCCTTAAGACTAAGCCATAATTTCCTTACTCTAACAGTCTACACATGAATGTTCACTCACTTGAATAAACTATATCTAGATAATACTAAATTCATTATTGGACACTCTCTTAGTACATACCACCCTTAACTCCCATTTAGCTTCAATAGTCATCATCATAGATTTACACCCTATTAACTTGACAAATAAACCTATCTCACTTAAGCACATAAACTACTTTTTTTCCTTCATAGTATACTAATATCATATCTCTAAACTTATACTTTCCCTAAACCATAAGAATCAAAATCATACTTATAAGACTCAACACCATCTATCTATAACTACTTAACTTAGCCATTAAGAACACCATATACTATATAAGTAGACTTCTTTAACTTAGAAACTCAAGGGTACCACTAACTACATGTACCACTTAATAACCTTACCAAATAACGCAACCCCATATTACCTTGGGCATACCTCTAAATCACACTTACAACATCATACTTAATTATGAATAAATGAGTTTAAATACTTGCATACAATGTTCAAGCCTACTAGATAACTCCCACATAACTAGCATCACCAACCAAGAAATCATTATTTTAACCTTTATGATCATCAACTTTTCAAACTTATTGTCTAGTGCTAGTTGTGATTAACAACCCTACCTAACATAATATTCTCAGTTGAAAGATACAAAATAACATATCAAGAAATACTAGTCTACTAGAACCTTATAATAATAATAATTGATCATAACCCTATGGTATACCTTATTAAAATCTTTTAGCATATCCTCCTTCTATACATTATGACTATTTACCCATCTATACACCAAAATTTCTGTCATAGTTCTATAATTTTCAACTAAACTCATTTTTGCAACATCAAGAGAAGCCTAAATTAACAATATTAAACCACAAACTACTTTACTAATAACCTATACTTTTCTAACATAGTAAATACTATCAACAACTCTTTTCATACTCCAAGCAAACAATATTTCACCTTAACAAATAACTCCTTCTAACCTCCACTAGACTAACACACAAGTACATATCATCTTAATAAAACCTCGATAACATGCATAAGCTTATCTCTACACTTTCTACCAATTGTAATTCCAACCTTTCTAGTCACTAAACTTCTAAACCCACACTTCCAACTATAAGAAGGATCTACTACTTATAAATCATAACATTCTAGTTCGTGATATCCCTCAAATGCAAACTCTATTTGACAATATAGGTTCATAATATCTCTCCATGAGCACTATCTGTATTGAAAGATTAATAAGAAATTTGGATACACATCTTATTTTGTCTTAACTGAACAACTCATAAGGATGTGGACACAACTTTCAACTTGAGGAAATAATAACACTCAAACGAGCTCTTCTCAAGCCCCTTGTGTGACTTCTGAAGTTACTGATAGTAAATATGAGAGCATCATCTTGCGAGTAATTAGCACTTGCTAATCATCTTATCTCAATAATATGTCATTGATAGAGAATTATAGAGTTATGCATGAATCAACAAAAGTTTTTGAGAGAAGAACTTTACAGAATAATCTAGAGTTTAAAAGAAAGGAGACATTCCTTAAATTGCTTATAGCCTCTGAAAGAAAAGTACGGACATCACTGTACTATTTTGCAAGACTCTGCTAGATACGGCTTTAAAGACATCCTAGGAAACTTGAAATTTATTCTTCGATACCATGTTTCTAACGACCCGAGACTACCCCCTAGTCATCACACGGTGCTTAGGACCATAAGTGATCCCAATCTAACCCTTATACTAATATAAATCATGTGTAATTGAATAAAACTCATAAATCTAAAGAAAAATGTGGAAAATAAATCTTTTCTGAACTTGATCAATACAAAACTACATTAAGATGAATACAACTCTACTTATACAAAACAAAAGTAAAATTGAATACATCTACTATACTGATTGTCTATGAAGCCTCTACTAGTATTGACTGTAGGTTGCCTGGACATGACCCCGAGCGATCCCGAATCCATACGACTGAATAAGGAAAATAAGATGCTACTCAAACTAAAGTTTACTCGAGTCCTTGAATCAAAAGAACCCATCATCTACTGACTGGAATATGCAAGCTGTCTGATTATGATGTTTGTGCTATAATTTGTACCTACATTATAAGACAATGTACCACATAGACATATATGTGGATCAAAACTTTTGGAAAATTCTGAGTATGTGGGGTGAATGCATAAGTAGAATAATGATTTAATGTACATATAAACTTTTAAAAAATGCATGCTAAGTGTAAATAACTCACCTTAGGCTCGAATAAAATAAAGCTGTAAAATCATAAACATGACTAATGAAGCATAAAAATAACTTTCTAGGCCGTAACACGTAGTTCTAAAAGATGTTCTTTTATTCTGTATTAGGACATAGGAATTAGAGACTTTGGGAGGTTCTTCTAATCGACATAAACCATGTGAGCTGTCATGGAGTCCAACATCTTACCCACGTTGGGGAGAGTTGTTCTACCCTTGCCATCAGAATTGAACCTTAACTTAAGTGATTACTATCTTAGCCAACTATGGGAAAACATAAGCCTACAGTCGCTCGTAGTTCTGGGGCATGAGACCTTTGGAATCATACCCAACTCTGTGCTAAATACTACTCCCATACTTATCGCTCAAAACTTTAGAAAATCCACCTTAAAATATCACAAGAGTTTGTAATTAAAACAAATTATGCTTCTCTTTCTGTAAATCTCAAACTGTATAAACAATGTGGATTTCTTGTCTAATCTTAGGATCGAAAGATCATCTTTCTTTCTTATATCATGGTAAAAAAACTCATAAAAGGGGCTAAATATTATAATCTTCTTGAAATATCAATACTTAGACTTAGGCTGTAAAACCCATGCTTTGAACCCATGCAAGTTCATAGTAAGGCATCATGCTAAATATAATTCTTGAATTACTTCAACAATATCCAAAGTAATGCAATCAAACTCACAATATCATGCTTAATAACATAATTTGAAAATCTGTAAAATCATATCATACGTCTAAATATGTGAAAATAGACATGCAATTTAACATTTAAGTCAATTGTAACATAATAATCTTCAAATAATGATAATCGGGTATGAACCCTAATTTGTAAAATATGAAATCTTAAATAAATATTATATTTTGGACACAAGGATGAAAGAGTATTCTCATTCATAAACCCCACATAACTTAATGATGACAAAATTTTGAAAAGATTGAACCTTTATGCTTATTTTTCTTGATTTCTTGTGAAAAGCACATGAATCATGCTCTTGGGAATGGAAGAGGGATTTTGAGTTAATTAATGATTATTTAGGGTTAAGAAAGAGGATTTTATGCGTTTAATAACACCTTATAACGATTTGGAGTGATTAGGGACGGGTCAGGGGTGTAAAATGACTTCAACACCCTTGATATAAGTCAAAACAAAGTGTTTTTAGCACTTGGCAATGACTTAGGCGGCGCCCAGTTAATCACACAAGCCAGAGTGTGGGATGCCTTATCAATCGCGTATGATTGGTTGGGCGGCGCCTAGCCAATCGCACACCCAGACCGCCTCTCATAAAAATAGGCATAACTTTTTGCTCGGGTATTGGATTTAGGAAAAATTGGTATCGTTGGAAAATAATTTGATTATATACAATTTGGTGGGTCTTGATATGAAAAATTATACATAAATAAAAAATTATACACTTTCAAAGTTGACCCTTGTAGAATCGAACACCAAATTTTGGACAAATCTAAGGTTCTTAGCTCAACTTGGTTCTAAGTGATTCCTATGAACTGTTTTGACCTACTAGACACTACACATACTAGGATAATCATCATGAAAATTATATTCACTTGGAAATCATTTGTTTTAGATCTTATACAAGTGAGAACAACAATTAGAATCCTAGCGCAAAAAAAATATGGGGTGTTACATTATCTCCCCCTTGGAAACATTCATCCTCGATTGATGGGTAGGAACTTATTGAAATATTAAAAATATGGAATAATGTAGACATGACACATTTGATAATGGAGGATATAGCTGAGCTGAAACTTTAAAAACCCCTATCATGAAGCTAATTTATGAGTTGACTTGCCTTTACTTACTATAAGGAGGTGATTCATGCTGAGAGTTTAGAATTCGCTTGAGGTTTTCATGATACAATCATACATATAGAACTTCGAATTTATAATTATGCAGGCACGAATTAAGAGAAACAGGACAAAGATCATATAATGGGTATTACATTATCTTAGTTGGAATACTTGGAAACCTAAGGTCATTTACTGAACACTTTTGATCTGAATCATGACTAAATATCTAAATTTGAAATTGATGTCTGGTGCATGGACTAAACTAAATTTGTAATTTGCACGAATGCAAACATTTACCTCATGGAATACACTAACTTGTGAAACTTGTGGGTAGTATGACTAAATGGAAAGATAGAAAACCATCGAAACTTGTCTGACTGCTAAATTAAATTGCTGCCTATACAGTCTAAATCAAACAGAGAGCTTATACTCAATTAGAGTATTTCATTATCTCTATGCAAGAAGTTCTTATAATATCTGGGAGAAAAGTATTTTTGGAATGATCTGAACAAGACATCTGACTAAGGAATCATAACCTAAATACAACTCTATAGCTTGGAATATAGTCATATAAGTCATAAGCTAGGATAGAATTGCTAGGCCTTAGGCAGACGCATTACAACATCTTACTTTCAAGCTTAGCAACACTTCTCAAATACTCCCTCAACTATACTATTCCCATTAAATAGCATTCTCATTTGATCCAATGTATAATTCTCACACGGGCATGAATAAAAATCCATCTACTAAACTCTAAATTGAACTAAATCCTCTTACCATGATCAAGCCTAACTTGAAATCTCATGGTATAATGTGCCACACCCTAATACAAGTCTAAACCATATGATTCAATATTCTATATCTTTTTAGAGCTCACACCCTAAGCATAACATGCCTTACAACTTCAATGACTAACTCTGAACACTAACTATGAATTCACTAGTACATATTGGATTTCTCTATTTACATACCAACATAACATTCAAACCTATCTTAATTACCATATATGCACTTCAAGGCAAACACCCGCAAAGGCATACTTCACATATTCTCTAAACCTCTATCAACAACAACTTTCTTGCACCATTCCTGAGAACATACACACCAATTTTTAACAAACCATGACATGGCCCCAATCTCAATTCACAATTTATATTCAATCGACACAGCATAAGTAACCTTTCTTAATGAGGGTCATCAACTCCCACACATCTAACCCATTGCTTATCCATTAACATCACCACTCTTTTAACATTTGAAGGGTCATTCAAGGATAATGAATAAGGACCTAAAGCATGAAAAAATACTATACATACTTTAACACTTATCTGAGGTCTGAGGAATAGAATGACTAAGGCATGAATCCATTAAAAATATCTAAACTGAGGGCATACATAATATAAACTGGATTTCACTAGGATCATGAGTTCTTGAGAATTAATCATACTTTGAAACATGAGTTCATACTTATCATAAGCTATTCAACATAAGACTGGAGCTCGTATATTTATAAGGGACGACTTTAATCCAAGAGTGAAGCTGTTACTTACTTACTGGAAATTGAGAATGAACTTGAATACATATTAAGTATATAAGCATTGGCATTTGGCATGGATCTATCATGAATGATATGAATTTGGTATGATAATGACTAAAATCTATGAAATAATCTACAGAAAGAAGGGATCACCATCTCATCGCAACTCTTATTTACATGCACCACAATCTAATCCTCAAAACTTGATTTGGTTCTGCACTCTACCATCTCTCTCTTAGATCGAAGCTGACATTCTAAGCTTATAAGTCTACTCCATACCCTCGAGACAGAACCATAATTTCCTTTCCCTAACATTCTACACATGAATGTTTACTCACCTGAATAAACTATATCTAGACAATACTAACTTCATTCTTGGACACTCTCTTAGTTCATACCACCCTTAACTCCCCTTTAGCTACAATAGTAATCATCATAGACTTACACCCTATAAACTCAACAAATATACCTGACTTACTTAAAAACATAAACCACTTGTTTTCCTTCATAGTCTACCAATATCATACCTCTAAACTTATACTTTCCCTGAACCATAAGAATCAAAATCATAATTAAAAGACTCAACACCATCTATCAATAACTCCTTATCTTAGCTATTAAGAACACCATATACTATATAACTAGACTTCTTTAACTTAGAAACTGAAGGGTACCACTACCAACATGTAACACTTAATAACCTTAGAAAATAATGCAATCCTATATCACCTTGGGCACACCTCTACATTACAGTTACAACACCATACTTAATTATGAATAAATGTTTTTAAACGCTTGCATACATTGTTCAATCCTGCTATATCACTCCCATATAACAAGAATCACCAACCAAACAATCATTATTTTAACCTTTACAATCATCCACTTTTCAAACTAAGTGTCTAGTTCCAGTAATGATTAACAACCCTACCTCACATACTATTCTCACTTGGAAGCAATAAAATAACATATCAAGCAACACTAGTCCACTAGAACTTTATAATAACAGTAATTCATCATCACCCTATGCTATACCTTATTAAAATCTATTAGCATATTTACCTTCTATACATTACGACTATTTACCCATCTATACACCTAAATTTCTTTCATAGTTCTATAATTTTCAACTAAACTCCTTTTAGCACACTCAAGAGAAGTCCAAATTAAAAATATTAAACCACCAATTACTTTAATAATAACCTATAATTTTCTAACATTGTAAATACTATCAATGACTCTATTTATACTTCAAGCAAACAATATTTCACCTTAACTAATAACTTTTTTTCTAACCTCCACTAAACTAACACACAAGGACATATCACCTCAACAGAATTTCGATAACATGCATAAGTTTATCTCTATACTTTCTACCAATTATCATTCCCACCTTTCTGTTCACTATACTTCTAAACCCATACTTCCAACTATAAGAAGGTTCTACTACTTGTAAATCATAACACTTTAGGTTGCAATATACCACGAATGTAAACTCTACTAAATAATCTAGGTTTATACTACCTCTCCATGAGCACTATCTGTATTAAAAGGTTAATGAGAAATCTAGATACACATCTTATTCTGTCTTAACTGAACAACTCATAAGGATATGGACACAACTTTCAACTTGAGGAACTTATAACATACTAACTAGCTCTTCTTAAGCCCCTTGTGTAACTTCTAAGTTACTGATAGTAAATATGGGAGCATCATCTTGGAGTAAATGGCACTTGATAATCATCTTATCTCAAGTATAAGTCTGAAATGGAGAATTATGGAGTTACACATGAATCAACTAAAGATTTTGAGAGAAGAACTTTACAGCATGATATAGAGTATGATAGAAAGGAGACATTCATTAAATGCCCTATAGCCTCTAAAAGAAAAGTACAGACGTCACTGTACTATTTTGCAAGACTCTTCAAGTTATAGCTTCATAGACACCCTAGGACACTTGAATTTTGTGGTCTAATACAATGTTTATAATGACTCGAGACTAGCCCTAGTAATCACACAGTTCTTAGGACCATAAGTGATCCCAAGCTAACCCTTATACTGGAATAACTCATGAGCAACTAAATAAAACACATAAATCTAAAGAAAAATAAGGAAAATAAATCTTTTCTGAACTGGATCATACAAAGCTACATTAAGATTAATACATCTCTACTTATACAAGACAAAACTAAAATTAAATACATCTAATATACTGACTATCTATGAAGCCTTTACTAGTATTGACTGTAGGTTGCCGGGATATAACCCCCAGCTATCTCGAATCAATACGGCCGAATATGGAAAATAGGATGCTACTCAAACTACAATTTACTCGAGTCCTTGAACCAAAAAACTCATCATCTGATGACTGAAAGATGTAAGTTGTCTGATTATGATATGTGTGCTATAACTGGTACCTATATTATGAGACAATGTTGCAGATAGATGTATATATAAATCAGTACATTTGGAATATTCTGAACATGTAGGGGTGAATTCATGATAAAAATAATGATTTAATGTACATATAAACTTTTAAACAATGCATGCTAAAGGGTAAATGACTCACCTTGGTCTTGAAAAAAACAATGTTGTAAAATCATAAACATGAGTAATGAAGCATAAAAATAACTTTGTGAGCCATAACACTTAGTTCTAAAAGCTGTTCTTTTATTCTGTATTAGGACTTAGGGACTTTAGATGGTCATTCTAACCGACATAAACCATGTGAGCTGTCATGGAGTCCAACGTCTTACCCACATTGGGGAGAGCTGTTCTACCCTATCCATCAAAATAGAACCTTAACTTAAGTGATCACTATCTTAGCCCACTATGGGCAAATCATAAACCTACGGTAGCTCATAGTTCTGGGGCATGAGACCTTTGGAATCATACCTAACTCAGTGCTAAATACTACTCCCAGACTTTTCTTCAGAACTTTAGAAAATCCACCTTAAAATACCACAAGTGTTTGTAATTAAAACTAATTATGCTTCTCTTTCTTTAAATCTCAAACTGTATAAACAATATGAATCCTTGTCTTAGCTTAGGATCAAAAGATCAGCTTTCTTTCTTAAATCTTGGTAAACAACTCTTAAAAGTGGCTAAAAATCCTAATCTTCTTAAAATATTAAGCATGATGCTTAATATAACTCTTCAATTACTTCACCAATATCCAAAGTAATGAAATCAAACTCACAATATCATGCTTAAAAACTTCATTTGAAATTTGTAAAATCATATCATACACATAAAGATGTGAAAATAGACATGCAATTCAATATTTAAGTCAATTGTAACATCATAATCTTCAAATAAAAATAACTGGGTATGAACCCTAATTTGCAAAATATGAAATCTTAAATAAATAACAAGTTTTGGGCATAAGGATGAAAGGGTATCCTTGTTCATAAACCCCACATACCTTAATGATGATGAAATTTTGAAAAGATTGAACCTTTAAGCTTGAATTCCTTGATTTCTTGTGAAAAGCACATGAATCTTGTTCTTGGGAATTAAAGAGGGCTTTTGAGTTACTTGTTGATTACTTAGGGTTAAAAAAGAGGAGTTTTTGTGTTTAATAACCCCTTATAATGATTTGGAGTGATTAGGGACGGTTTAGGGGTGTGAAATGACTTCAACACCCTTGATATAAGTCAAAATGGAGTGTTTTTGTCACATGGCAATGACTTAGGAGGCGCCCAATCAATCGCACCAGCCATAGTGGGCGATGCCTTGTCAATCGCCTCTGTTTAGTTGGGCGGGGCCTAACCAATCACACACCCTTACTGCCTCTCACAAAAATAGTCATAACTTTTCTCTTGGGTATTGGATTAAGGAAAAATTTGTATCGTTGGAAAGTAAATTCGATTATATACAATGTGGTCGGTCTTGAGATGAAAAATTGTACATACATTAAAAGTTATACACTTTCAAAGTTGATCCTTGTAGAATCAAACACCAAATATTGGACGAATCTAAGGTTCTTAGCTTAACTTTTTTCTAGGCGATTCCTATGAACATTTTCACCTACTAGACACTACACACACTAGGATAATCATCATGAAACTTATATTCACATGAGAATCATTTGTATTAGGTCTTATATGCGTAAGAACAATGGTTAGAATCCTAGCACAAAAAATATGGGGTGTTACATTAGGATAAGTAGGGAAATGTCCACAATACCCCCACTTAAGTTGTACCAAAATCCCATCACAAGGATATGACTGACCCACACAAGTTGTACATTCCAATACGATCTGTACCCACCACTCATATACTGAACCTCCACCCTTGGACCAAACATTGTCCAATATATGACTCATCCAATCAAGTCGTAACCATAACATACGATCCGTATCCATGGCCCGTATCCCTGGCAGAACTAAATACCAGGAGGATTTAGACACTATCCACCATATGAGTCTTGGGTACGGTTCATTCCCTATCTTATGGCTCATGGTAAGCCACTCATATTCAAATCTAACCTTTGTAACCAAGTCTGGGATTAAGTTAAGGAGTCAAACAATCCATAATTACCAATATGGCTCCTACCCCTAAATCATATCCATTCCAGTAACAAAAATCCATCACACCAACCATCACTTGTTAGTATACGACCGAACCATACCATCCATAGCCCAATATACGGCTCATACCCTTAAGTCATACTAGGTCCAGAGATCAGAATTCCAGGAAATTGTATAAGGTCCAAAAACAAGGGTGTTTCAGTCTCCCCTACTAGAACATTCGTCCCCGAATGATGGATAAAGTAGGCGTAACCACACACTAGAGTTATTTGCATTATCAAACATATTCTCAATCTTTAACAAAGTTTAAAGACATAGAGGAAATGATATAAATATTTCCTTTAACAAACTCAGGAAACAAAGATGTGTTGAAGACATATACCTTTTGCACGAATCCCAAGAGAAAAAAATAGATGCGAATACTTGGACTTTATGTCCTATTCCGCTTCCCATGTTGCTTCTTCCACCTTATAGTTTAGCCAAAAAACCTTAACCAAAGCCACATCCATGGTCCAAAATGGATGAACCTGCCTATCTAGGATATCAATTGGGACCTCTTCATAATATAGAGAGTTTGAGATAACCAACCACTCCAAAGGAATAATCGAAGAAGGATCACTAATGCACTTTCTCAACATGGAAACATGAAAGATTAGATGAAACAATCAAATGTTAGACGGTAACTCCAACTCATACAAAACATTACCAACTTTTTGAAAAATCTTATATGGACCCACATACCTAGGACTGAGTTTCCCCTTCTTTCCAAATCGTATTACTCTTCATCAGAGATACCTTGAGGAATACCTTATCCCTAACCTCAAACTCCAAGTCTCTACGCCTAACATCTGCATAGTACTTTTGGCGACTTTGGGCATCCGTAAGCCTATCGTGGATCACCATTAACTTCTCCATGGCCTGGTAAACCAAATTAAGACCAAACATGTCTACCTCACAAAGATCAAACTAAACAATAGGAGAGCTACACCGCTTACCATACAATGCATCAAAAAGGTCCATACCAATACTAGAATGATAACTATTATTGTAAGAAAAATCCACCATCACACAGTACCAAAGCATATCCTCCAATGTCTGGATATTTCTCTCCACTTGTCCATCCATCTGTGGATGAAAAGCAGCACGCAGACTCACCTTGGTCCCCCAACCCTATTTGAAAAAATTGCCCGAAGTAAGACGTAAACTATATGCCATGATAAAAAATAATCAAAATAGGACCCCGTGAAGCTTCATAATCTCCTGAAGATACAACTTCACATAATCCTCCGCTGAGAAGGTAGTCTACACTAGCAGAAAGTGTGCAGACTTAGTAATCCTATCTACGATGACCCAATTCGAATCATATTAACTCATAGACTAAGGAATACTAGCAACAAAGTCCATGTTGATCAGTTCCCACTTCCATTTGGGCAAATCAATTTTTTGATACAACCCTTCTAGCCTTATGTGCTCAACCTTAACCTATTGACACACCATGCACTTGGCCATAAAATTAGACACATCCCTCTATATTCCATTCCACCAATACATCTCCTTGAGATTATGATACATCTAAGTCGAGTTGGGTTGGACAACATAGCATGAATTATGCTCCTCAGCTAGAATTCTTTGTCACAACCCCTCAATATCATAAACACACAACCTTCCTTGGTACCGTAAAGTACCATCACCACTGATGTCAAATACCATTACCTTTTTCCCACCAACGCCACTCTTGATCTTCATCAAGATAGGATCCAACACTTGCTTCTTCTTAATCTACACATCGAGAGATGATCGAACCACTTCTTGCACCACTATACCTCCATCCTTGAAGTCCAAGAGGTGATCTCCAAGATAAGCCAAGTGGTGAATATCCTTCACTAATTCCTACTTTCCTTTCTCCACATATGCCAAACTCCCCATGGATGACCTACTAAGAGTATCGATAACCATATTAGCCTTACCTGGGTGATAGTGAAGACTCATATCGTAATCCTTGAGAAGATCAACCTATATCCTCTGCCTGATATAAAGCTCTTTCTGGGTGAACATATACTGTAGACTCTTATGATCATAAAAGATATCCACTTGAACACATTCAAATAATGCCACCATATTTTCAAAGCAAACACCACTGCCAATAGTTCCAAATCATGAGTAGGATAATTCCTCTCATGTACCTTCAGCTACCTCGTAGCATAGGCAATCACCTTCCCATGTTGCATCAACACACAATCAAGCCCTACCTAAGATGTATTATAATAAACCACGAACCCATTATTGCCTTCTGGCAAAGTCAAAATTAGAGCCAAAGTTAACTTATCCTTTAACTTCTCGAAACTCCCTTCACAAGCATCTGACTAAGAAAACTTTACTTTCTTCTGAGTAACTAAGTCAAAGGATATGTTATCAATGAAAATCTTTCCACAAACCACCTATAATACCCATCTAAACTCTAAAAGATCTAAATGTGGGATTGAGTCATATGTCTAGGCCACTTCTTCACTACAACAACCTTTTGTGGATCCACCATGATCTCTTTACTAAAATTAATATGACCCAAGAAAGTTACAATGTTCAACTAAAACTCATACTTGGAGAACTTGGCATAAAACTATTGTTCTCTTAAGGTCTGCAACACCACATGAAGGTGATTAGCATGATCTACTACACTTTTTAAATAAACTAGAATGTCATCAATGAACACAATAATGAAAAGATCTAAATACTGATGAAAAACTTTATTCATCAGATCCATAAATATTGTTGGAGCATTAGTCAAACCAAATAACATCACCAAAAACTCAAAGTGTCTTTAGGGATATTCACCTCCCTAATCTTTAGCTGATGGTTCCCAGACCAAAGATCTATTTTAGAAAAGAACTTGGCACCTTGCAACTGATCAAGCAGATCATATGTCCTTAGAAAAGGATACTTATTCTTGACCGTCACCTTATTCAACTGCCTATAGTCAATGCAAATCTGAAGAGAACTATCCTTCTTACACAGAAATAACACCGGTGTACCCCAATGAGATGCACTAGGATGAATAAACCCCTTATCTAGAAGATCCTTAAGTTGCTCATTCAGTTTCCTCAACTCAGCCAAATCCATTATATACGGAGGAATAGAAATTGGACAAGTGTACAAAATTTGATTAATACCAAACTCTATTTCCCTATCATGAGGAACACCAGGAAGATCATCCAGAAAGACCTCTGGAAATTTATTAACCATACAAACTAACTAAAAAGAAGGACCTTCTGAGTTAGAATCTTTAGCTCAGACCAAGTGATAAATACAACCTTTAGAGATCAACCTCTGAACTCCAAGATAAGAAATAAATCCCCCTAGGGGCTAAGGAAACACCCTTCAATTATATAACCAGCTTACCAGGGAACCTAAAGATTACCCTTTGATAATCCAAAGACGTGGAATAAGAGTGTAACAAGTCCATACCTAGAATAACATCAAAATACACCTTATCCAACTCAAATAGATCTACCAAAGGCTTCCTGCCACCAGTATATACCACAGTCCTCCTATAGACTCTCTTAGAAATAACTAAGTCACTTACTGGGTAGAAATAGAATAAGGATCAAAAATAACTTTCAGATCAAAATAAAAAGATATAGCCATATAATAAGTCACATAGGAGAGAGTATACCCTAGATCAAGCAAACCATATATGTCATAAGAGAAAACCTATAACATACCAGTAACGACATCAGGTGATGCCTCACATTCCTGTCAGGATGCTAAAACATACAACCTGTTCCGACCAACACTAGAACTAGGATTAGTAACAGAAGTAGATGCCACACCAAAAGGTTTAGTATTAGAAGATGAAGCCACAAGAATCTTATTTGCCCCTATAGCAGCCTTAGTGATCGGATAATCCTTGAGCTGATAGCTTGCCTGGCCACACTTGAAGCATTTTTCCTTTCTTTCAACGCAATAAACCCAACAAGGACGACCAAAGAACATTCATATAAACCATGCATGTAAGTAAAATTAACGAAGAAGGAAGAGAAACATGCCTTAAACCAAGAAAATAAAAAGAAAAATCACTAAGACAAGCTATAAATTAATCCTTTACCTTTAACCCTAGCTCCCCTTGCCCAATAGCTTTTGAGAGAATTATGAAGTGTTTAGTAAAAGTTTCTTAGTGTTTATAAATATAATAATAATAGGGTAAATAACCTTCAAAATAGGTTATAAGTTGTGGGACCCTATTAGGATAAGTAGGGAAATGTCTTGAATACCCCCACTTAAGTTGCACCAAAATCCCCTCATATGAAAATGACTGACCCACATGAGTCATACCCTCCAATACAATTGGTATCCACCACTCATATCCTAAACCTCCACCCTTGGACTAAACACTGTCCAATATATGACTTATCCAACCAAGTCATAACCATAACATACGATTCTTATCAATGACCCAAATCCCTGGCATAATAAAATACCAGAAGGATTTAAATATTATCTACCATACGAGTCCTGGGTATGATTTATACCCTAACTTACAGCTCATTGTGAGCCACTCATAATCAAATCCAACATAAGTAACCAAGCCTAATATTAAGTTAAGGAACCAAATGATTTATAACTACCAATAGAACTCATACCCCTAAGTCGTATCCATTCCATAACCAAAATCCATCCCACTAAACAACACTGGCTAGTATACGACGGTACCATAGCATTCATACCCCAAAATATAGCTTGTACCCATGAATCATACTGGGTCCAGATATTGAAATTCTAGAAAATTTTCTAAGGTCCAGAAACTAGGGTGTTTTAGTTTAAAAGTTGTTTTTGAAATGTCTTGCTCCCTAACTTTCAACTAATGACATCCCGACCTAAGGTCAATCTTGGAGAACCACTGGGCACCCTGAAGCTGATCAAACAAATCATCAATTCTAGTAATGGGATACTTGTTCTTTATTGTAACCTTGTTTAGTTGTTTTTAGTTTATACAGATTCTGAGAGTACCATCTTTCTTACGAACGAAAAGGACTAGATTAGCCTATGGAGAAACACTGGTTTGGATAAAACCTTTATCTAAGTGGTTCTTAAGTTTCTCATTTAAATCTTTATGTTTGGCCAAAGTCATATGATATGAAGGGATAGAAAAAGGTTGAGTACCAGGAAAAAGATCAATTCCAAACTCTATTTCTCTATCTAGAGGTATCCCCAAAAGGACTAGAAATAAATGATAGATACACCCTTTTGATACTAACTTTCTGGCCTTAAGATAAGAGATGAAATGACCTTTGGGAGACACAAAACTACCCTCCAACTAAAAAAATGCCTCATCAGGAAACTAAAACTTCACCACGCGGGTGAGACAATCTATTGATGCATAGCATGAATAGAGCCAATTCATGCTCAGAGTGACATCAAAATCTACCATCTCTAATTCTATTAGTTCCCTTAGTGTGATCTTATAGAGAATGGTGATAGGATACTTCCTGTAGACTCATCAAACAACAACTACCTCACCCACTAGGGTAGAAACTGAGAAGGTCTTAGATATATTTTCAGGACGTACCATAAAATTTATAGAAACCAATGGTGCTACATAAGAGAGATTTATTCCCGGGTCTAACAACACATATATATCCTGCCCTACTATTTTTTCCTGGTTCTGGGTGTAGGGGAACTGGTTAAAGATAGTGCAGACATTGATGAAAGACCCTAAAACTGTGAATGACTTTCCTCTTTAGACCTTGGCTGACTATACTCAAACTATCCAGTCTTAGCTCTCTTGCTTCTCTTCTCTTTTTTCTTTAACTTTTCTAGCTTAATATATTAATCATGATTCATCAAATGAGAAATATCCATATCCCTAATCAGTATGATAGTCTTACACTCCTTGACCACTAAATCGGACACCCCAGTAACAAACTTACTCATACGAGCTCTAGAGTCGGATAATAATTCAAGAGCATACTTAGAAAACCGAGTGAACTTAAGCCAGTACTCTTTTACTGTCATAGAGCCCTGTCATAGGTTCATGAACTCCTCCACCTTAGCCTTCCTCATCTCATGCAGAAATAACCTATACAAAAAAGCACTATAAAACACCTACCAACTCATAGGAGCTACATGCTCGCCCCTACCTTCTTTCTACATAACAACCCAGTCATAAACAACATCCTTTAGCCTATAGGATACTAATTCTACACTTTCCTCTTTAGTCATATGCATAATCTGAGTAATATTTCCCACCTCAGAAATAAGTAATTAAGGATACTCATCCACCTTTGACCCATGGAACTTAGGTAGATTCATCTTTATAAAGTCCCAAATCATGGTTGTAGATAAATTACCATTTTACTAAAGTGGGACTATTTCCTACTGGTTTCCCTGAACATTGGCATTCACAGCTTGGGACAATGCTTGAAAGGTAGCCTAAAATTTAGTATAAGATATATTCTTATTTAGAGGGTCAGCGTGTAGTGGTGGTTGATCACCATTTCTATATGTGTCAGCTCAACAATGAGGTATATTCATCACATAAAATCATGAGTTAGGGTAAATAGAGACAATTTTAAGCATCGTAGATCATGAAAGAAATGATGATTCCTAACTCATTCCATATCCCCTTGCTCATAAATGTGGTATGCTTCACATTTATGATCTGGACTCTACGTAACGCAGCTTGTTTGACTACTTAGGACTCTTCAAAATCATAGGCTTTGATACCAAGTTTTTAATGCCTAGGAAGTACCCCCTAGACATCACATGATGCTTAAGACTATGAATAGCCCTAATCTAACCCATGATATCTATTTAGCATGGAAACTTACATGAGAAGTGACTAACAAATATAGAAACCAAAGAAAAATGATTTCGTATCTTACCTAAAGTCTTTAACTTCAAAATCTTTAAACAATTCTTTAACTTTAAATTATACAAAGTCTGACAAGCCTCTACTACAGACTAGAGAGTAAATGCGAAAGACCCCAGTTGACCCGAACATAAACAAAAATCAAATACTAAGATACATTCATCACTAAACGGAAGTCTAATAAGTTGGATCCTTTGACTATGAGGAGTTACAAAAATTTGAGATGTAGGTAAAGATGCTCTATAAGACCCCATAAAATTTTAAAGTTTAATACAGTCCTTTAAGAGTGTTAAGGGGGTCCTAGACTTAGAAAATTTTATCTACTTTCCAGACTTAGCTTAATTTTGGCCTTCAAAAGTTGGAAAATTCATTTCTCTACCTTAATGTCCTTTAATGGTCTGTATTTTTATTGATTCATGATCAAGAAGGTCAATAGGTGTTCCTAGACAGGTTTTGGATTTTTTGGAAACTCGTTTAGATCAAGATTGGAAGTCCAAAATAGTGGACCAACGCAATCTTGGAGTGCCGCATCGCTAATCTCTTTGGTCAGCAGTTGTGTAGAGTGCCAGAGATAAAATAACTGAGGCTCGATGTGTTCATGGTGCACTGTGTCAGGTATAGCATTGAAACCCTCGACACGCCATGTCACACATAGCATCGGTGCCCAGTTATTTAATCATTAAATGTCTGCATTTTTAAGGGTAAAAAGGTAATTTTCCCAATCCTATAGAAGGCTTAAACATGGGATTAAGCCTCGTTTACAAGAAAATACACCCTTTTTGTCTCAAAATCCTCTCATGAACACATTAGGGTTTTTAATTGGGGATCCAAGTTCAAGCAAATTTCTCCATGAATCATCAAGAATCTTCCATATAAGGTATGCATAGTTTTCATTCACGAACTCCTTTCATCCATGAAGCCCAAGAATCAAGTTTTAAATTACGAATTGTGATATTCATTCTATGAACTGAATTATGTTCATGTGTTGTTGTTGTATGAATTCTAAGATGGAACCTTTATTATGTCTGTATAAAATTATGGTAATATGTGGACTAAAATCATGAAATTAGGTAGAATTGCAAAGTAAGGTTGTATTAAATTCATGCTCATGCGTAAGCCTTAAATTATGCAATCTAAGTGTTTAATAAAATCCCTAGGAGAATAGAAATTATGCTTGATAGTTAAACTGTGATCCAAGTTATGAATGTGCATGCTCCCCTATATTTAAAATAATTTCCATGAGGATTTTTGTGTAATACAATTGCGTGATGATATAATTATGATATTAAAGTGATGAAGTTAAGACATAATCATGTGCATTCTAAGCTATAAACAAGATTATGATAACCATGTGCTTTATGAAATATCCCCTACTATCGTAGTATGAATTATTGATGTTGGCCATGTATTGAAGAAATTCATGCTTTGTCAGTTTTCCTTCTATCAAGTCTTGGGGATACTTGTACCCAAGAAATATAGTTGAGTACCTAGAGAAAGTGTCATGTTTCACGATATCCTCAGTCAAGCCATGATCCATTGAACTCAGTCAGTCATGTGACTAAGGAAATCTCAATAAATTTAAAAAACTCAATAGTATTCCTTTAGTCAATGGAACTCCAAGAAATCAGTCTAGTCCAATTTAGTTAATTATGTTTAGTATCTATTCAGAGAGGAGTAGGAATTAGAACCGAGTGAACCCAAGGATTGGAATTCACTTATTATATGAGGGTGTGATTCTTAGAAGCAATCCTTGTGTTCCTGAACTACATAGCTAGAATAGGTTGAGTTATCATAGCATGTTACATAAGGGTAGATGAGGTGGCTTAACCTGTTATATGAGGATTCCCACCGTTCTTACTAGATTTACCTGTTATATGAGGGTTACTTACAGATTGTCCTTACCAGTGGTGCATTATTGACACTTTTCTAATTAGGGTTATAGATTGGACCCTAACTTAGCTATACTGCTATTATTTAGGGAATGTCAGTAGGATAATTACTTCCCACAGTTTCAGTTAAAGAATCAGGACTATCAATTATAGTCATTTAGTCTTAGTAATAGAACTCAGATAGTTCTATAGAATTCAGGACTGTTAGATACAGTCAACTCAGAACAGTATGAAACTCTGCTAGTTCTATCAGAACATAGACTATCAGATACAGTAGCTCAGTATTAGTTATACCAGTTATCTCAGTTATATCAGTTATGTTAGTTATCAGTAACTCATGTTACCAGTAATTAGTTTTAGGACTGTCACAAACAGTCAATCAGACTAGTTCTTCATAATCAAAACTGTTAGAAATAATTATTTCTCTATCAGTAATATACCATCATTTTCTCAGTATTTTGTAGAATCAATTATCAATATCAGTAAACCCAGATGTTACTAAATCAATACTCAAAACTCAGTACCCAGTGTCAGTATGGTCTCAGTTACAGTTACTTGTTCATGCATGTATTCTCATGTTCATGTTATACATTCATTTAGTATTGTTCTTGTATATGAAACCTTTCATTCATTCTACCTCACATGCATACCAGTACATTAAATTGTACTAATATATTTGCGCTATGGTGTTTTACTTTATGCCTTAGGTTTAGATGCACAAGCTCTAAAGAAACAATAGCAAACTAGCATCTAGCAGTCAAAGTTAGCAGCGAGTCCTCATCCTTCATGGAAATGATCATTACTTTATCATTTCAGTACTTAGTTCATTTCAGTAGTTGGAGTTAGTTTGGGACATGTCCCATCAACTCCTTATTCAGACAGTTTAGAGGCTTTTAAACTATAATATATTTAGATAGTTTATTTTAGTTTTGGGTATTTAAATACCCTATTTAAACATTGTTTTATTAGATTTTATGTTTTGGATTTGAACTGAATAGCCTTACAGCTTATGTTTTCTTATTTATATACGTATATTATGTAGTGTTCAGGCACAAATATCAGTCATGGGTTAGATTTTGGTATTTTGGGGTCATGAGCACCGTGTAGCATTCTGGGTACCAGATTTGGTGTGTTACAAACTTAGTATCAAATCCTAAGGTTGAATAGTATCCTAGGATATCTTAAATCCACATCTAGTAGAGTCTTGTACATGGGTGTGTTTTGAACCGTACTTGTGTACAGGGGGCTATGAGATGTTTTAGAAACAGTTTCCTTTCTTTTAGTATTTATGTCATACAAGTGAGCATTAGCTCAAGTTGAACTCTCAGTCTAATTTGCTTCTTTCTTTTATTATAGAATATGTCTGCCAAAAGGACTAACTAAAGGAGGACCGAGAACTAGTCGGTACATCTGCCTGTCCAAGTAGATTCCATGGACGAGTATGTCTTTCATTGAAAATTCAAGATCAACTCTCTTGTTATATCCTATTCAGTAGTAGCTCAGAGCAATCAGCAATCCATTCTCCCACCCAGGCATGTGATTCGCACCCAGTAGACCAAGGTAGGAAAGCATAGTAAGAAAGAAAGAAAGAAAATAAGAGAGCTAGAAAAGGTAGCCTTAATTTCTACCAGCCTAAGATAGAGAGTGGTAATCACTTTCAGTTACACCCAAAGTTTTCAGTTCCAGTTCCTTCCTTAGCTAGTACTACAGTCCCTAAATTCAGAGATAGGACGCCAGGTCCTAAACCTCAGGGAAGTGTTAGTAGTCCCTGAAGCCATCCCCTTTGTCAAACTTATGGTAAGTATCAAAAAGGCATATGCAAAACCGGTAGTGATGTGTGTTTTTGATATGGCAAGTCAGGTAACAAAGTTCGATATTATCCTAGGCTCAGTCGTCGAAGGAAACATAATCATTCTTTAGCTTAGTCTGATCTCCCGAATAAGTACGGTGCCTCCTCCAATTCCATCAGTGGGCAATGCCCAAATAGACTCCATGCTATTCTGCCCCGACATAATCAGCAAAGCCCTTCTAATACGGTTACTAGTATGTTATAGAGCTTTTATTTACATGTTTATATCTAATCAGATCCATGAACTTCTCTTCTATTGTGAATTTTTGCATGTCATTCAATGTTAAGGTCAGACCAAGTATTAACATAACCTTTCTTAGACTCCGCCCTAGTGGGTTAGTCTATTATATCCAGACAAATATACAGGCACTGTTCGGTTATGAAAGCTCAGAAAGAGTCAAGACTTTAGATTCCAATAGTAGTACCGATATGTATAGGAATGCTGTAAGGGAAAGACGATTCTCGACCCATCCTTATGTCAGGGTAAAGTTTTGTACTTTATTCAGCATGATGCCTTCGCATATTTGACATCTTCATTCTATGAACCCAACTTATATTCACATGTTTTCTATGGAATCATGTATGATTCTAGTTCCCAGCATAAGGAGTTCAGTTTTACTCCCCTCAACAATCCAAGTCATGACCCACGAATGTAGAGAACACCAAAATCTGATCATGCAGATCATGACTCATGTACACATGTCAAGCTTTATAGTATACTCAACTTCCACGACTCATGATATGCTCCTACTGATCAGTTAAATCCAGGATATGTCATGTATCCACTATATCCTCAGTTCAGACTTTTTGGGTAAATCCAAGCTATTGATATTATATTTCTCAGACCACAGCCATGTGTCAAGTTTAGTTGGTATCTATTTATGCTTTAGGTCCTCCTGATTTAACCCTAAAATAAGCTCTCTTTGTGAAAATAGTGTAGTGATGAGTAGTTGCTTCGAAGGGAGAGGGTAAATACTTTATGTTAAGAGAAAATTATTGAATGCTTATGTTACCCAAGGGTGTAGTAATGAAGATAGGCTTGAATATCATGTTAAGTGTGTAAGTAAAGGCCTATCAAGAGGTTGTAATTAGAAGTTGGGAAAACACAGAGTGAGAGTACACTTTCATATCCTCAACTTATGTCAATCTTCATTACGTAATTATCAAAACTCAGTTACCATATGAGTTACAGTTTCAGTATTTACTACTCAGAAATTAGTGTTCAGCCTTAGAATTAAGTACTTCAGTATCAGTCTAAACCACAGTTATCAATGTTCAGTTATCAGAACCTATTATTTAGTTCCAGTATAAATCTTAGTTACAGTGTTATCTTCAGTTCTATAATCAGATCAGAAACTCAAATCAGTTCCAGGCTTGCTTGACTATAGCATACAATTTTTAGATACACAGTTATTAGTATTTTAGTACCTTAGTCTATGAAAAGTTTTCACATCATGTCGTACACTCGGTCTTGTATCTACAATTAATACAACTTTCACGAAATTCATGCTCAACTACCTCATGGTACCCGGTCAGCCATTAACTTCTGTGTATAATACTCTATAGTCTCAGTCCATCTATTCAGACCAAGTAAAGTTCAGTCTTACACGCCCAGTATTCAGCTGTCAGCTATCTAGTTAATCAGATGAGTAGTACATTTATGCACTAGTGTTTAGCACCCATGTGAATTTTTTTAGTAATTTTAATTATATTGAAAGAGGCTTAGTGATTTCTTCTTAAATGGTGTTCGTAGGCCTCAACTCATCTTACCAAACTTTTGCCATGTATTTATTTTCTCATTCAGCTATCTTATATAAATAAGGCCAAGATTTCTTTGCACCCTAAAGCCACTAGAACTCTATAGAAAGAGTGTTAGAGAAAATTCTCCAATCGACTATAATATTTAAGCATGAGTTAGTCCGTAAAACCAATACTTCACTTTAGTAGTTAGACGGACAAGTTCACATGGTTTAGGTTCCTATCCCTTCCATCTAGATATACTATCTAAAGTCTCAGGGATATAAGCATTCTAAGGTGAACCAACTATATAGATGCAAGCTCAGCTCAGTTCATGTATTATGTTTCAGTTTCAGATCCCATTTATTCAGTTAAGACTCAGTTTATAGGTTCCTTATGCATCGCTTCATCTTCCCCAGTATCTCATCTAAGTCAATATTCTTTGAGGGACATAGTGTCCCAAGGGGGAGATACACTATAATTCCCCGAACTTTCATAACATGAGCATCCCTTTCTCTCTTCACGTTATGAATCCAATTTACAGTAGGTGATACTCATAATTTAACCCTCAAGTTCCAATCTCAACCATGAACCATGTATTTAGAGGCTCGATTCAGTTCATAATATTCAGTTAATGCATCATATTCCAGACTTAGTTCATGTCATCCATTACAGACTTAGTTAATGTTCTTATGTTCCTATTTATGCGTGTTTAAGATTGGTGACTATATGTATCACAAGATCTCTCCCATGAAGGGAGTGAAGTGGTTCAGCAAGAAGGGAAAGCTCAGTACCCTATATATCGGTCCCTTTAAAAGTTTTTCGTCGTTACGGCAAGATATCTCATAAGCTCGAGTTGCCTTCAGATCTAGCCTCAGTTCATCCAGTTTTCCATGTCTCTTTGCTTAAGAAGTCTATAGGTAAACCAGTAGTTATAGTCCCTATTCAGAGCATAGATGTTTAGAGCAGTCTCTCTCATGAGGAAAATCATAGATGAAATCCTAGACTACCATATAATCAGATTAAAGAACAAAGAAGTCCCTCAAGTCAAAGTTCTTTGGCAGAATTAGTTCATTGAAGGAGATACTTGGAAAGTATAAGAAAATAAGTGTACCAAGTATCCTAGACTTCTCTTCGATAATTCAGACTCAGTCCGAGATAAAAGCTTTCCTTAAGCTTACCCAGTTTACATGTTCAGCTTCATTACCAACTTGGTATTCAGTTTCATGCTCAGAATTCTGTTATAAACTTGGTACTAAGTACCATTGTATAATCATTCATGCATCATATCAGTTACGTATTTATGTATTAGATATACATTTTTATTATGAGAAAACCCAGCTTATCAGAACACTCAGTCATGCATTCACGAATAAGTTACACATGCATCAGATATGCATACTTAGTATGATATATTCAGATATCATTCATGTCATTCATGAAATCATGTTCAAGTCGTTCATGCTCAGTATGCGTTTCAGTGTATCATTTCTCCCCTCTAAGTAAGTCTCATTCGAGGATGAATATTCTCAAGGAGGAGATATTGTAAGACCCTATAAATTTCTAAAGCTTAATACAGTCTTTTAAGCGTGTCAAAGGGGACCTAGACTTAGAAAATTTTAGCTACTTTTTAGACTTAGCTTAATTTTTGCCTTCAAAAGTTGGCAAATTCATTTTTCCAACTTAATGTCCTTTAATGGTTCGTATGTTTATTGATTCATGATAAGGAAGGTCAATAGGTGTTCCTAGACAAGTTTTGGATTTTTTGGAAACACATTTAGATCAAGATTAGAAGTCAAAAATAGTGGACCAATGCAATCTTGGCGCGACGCATAGCTAGTCACATTTGTCGCTAGCTGTGCAGATTGCCAAAGCCAAAAAAACTGAGGCTCGGTGCATTTATGGGAGTGCCGCGTCAGGTATAACATCACACCGCTCAACGCGCCTCGTCACGCGTAGCGTCGTTGCCCAGTTATTTAGTCATTAAATGTTTGAATTTTTAAGGGCAAATGGGTAATTTTCCCAACACTATATAAGGCTTAAACACGGGATTAAACCTCATTTACACCAAAATACACCCTTTTCTCTCAAAATCCTCTCAAGAACTCATTAGGATTTTTAATTGGGGATCCAAGTTCAAGAAAATTTGTTCGTGAATCATCAAGAATCTTCCATATAAGGTATCCATAGTGTTCATTAATGGATTCCTTTAAATCATGAAGCCCAAGAATCAAGTTTTAAATTATGAATTGTGATATTCATTAAATGAACTAAATTATGTTCATATGTTGTTGTTGTATGAATTCCAAAATGGAACCTTTTTATGTCTTTATGAAATTACGATAATATGTGGACTGAAATCATGAAATTAGATGGAATTACGAAGTAAGGTTGTATTAAATTCACGCTCATGCCTAACTCTTAAATTATGTAATCTAAGTGTTTGATAAAATCCCTAGGAGAATAGAAATTATGCTTGATAGTTAAACTGTGACCCAAGTTATGAATGTACGTGTTTCCCTATGTTTAAAATAATTTCCATAAGGATTGTTATGTAATACAATTACGTGATGATATAATTATGATATAAAATGATGAAGTTAAGACATGATAATGTGAATTCTAAGCTATATACAAGATTATGATAACCATGTGCTTTATGAAATATCCCCTACGGTCGTAGTATGAATTGTTGATATTGGCCATGTATTCAAGAAAGTCATACTTTGTCAATTTTCCTTCTATTGAGACCTGGGGGTATTTGTACCTGATAATTATAGTTGTGTACCTAGAGCTAGTGTTATGTTTCATGATATCCTCAGTCAATCCATGATCCATAGAACTCAGTCAGTCATGTGACTCAGGAAATCTCAGTAGTATACTGTTAGTCAACAGAACTCCATGAAATTAGTCTACTCCAGTTCAGTTAATTATGCTCAGTGTCTATTTAGATGGGAGTAGGAATTAGCACCGAGTGAACCCAAGGATGGGAACTCACCAGTTATATGACTGTATTATTCTTAGAAGTAATCTTTGTGTTCCTAAACAACGTAGACAGCATAGGTTGAGATATCATATCCTGTTATATGAGGGTAGATAAGGTGGCTTAACCTGTTATATGAGGGTTCCCACCATTCTCACTAGAGTTAACTATTATATGAGGGTTACTCACACATTGTCCTTACCAGTGGCACGGTATTGACACCCTTCCAATTGGGGTTACAGATTGGACCCCAACTGAGCTATATTATGATTATTTGGGGCATGTCGGTTAGATAACTACTTCGCATAGTTCCAGTTACAAAATCAGGACTGTTAGATATAATCATTCAGTCTCATTAATAGAACTTAGATAGTTCTACAGAATTTAGAACTGTCAGATACAGTCAACTTAGAAAAGTACGAAACTCAGCTAGTTTCATTAGAACATAGTCTGTCAGATACAGTCGCTCAGTATCATTTATATCAATCATACCAGTTATCTCAGTTATATAAGTTATGTAAGTTATTAATAACACATGTTACCAGTAATCCATTTCAGGACTATCAGATACAATCAATCAGACCAGTTCCTAAAAATCAAAACTATTAGAAACAATCATTCCTTTATTAGTAATATACCATTAGTTCCCGAGTATTCAGTTAACTCAGTTATCAGTATTAGTAAACCCAGATGTTAGTAAATCAGTACCCAGTGTCAGTATGGTCTCAGTTATAGTTACTTGTTTAAGCATGTATTCTTACATTCATGTTATACAATCATTTAAATTGTTCATGCATATGAACCCTTGCATTCAGACTACCTCACATGCATACCATTACATTCAATCATTCTGACATATTTGCGCTATGGTGTTTTACCTTACACCATAGGTTCAGAAGCAGGACCACCAAAGCATCAGTAGAATTCCAGTATCCAGCAGTCAGAGTTAGCAGAGAGTCCTCAACCTTCAAGGACATGTTCATTACTTTATCATTTCAGTACTTAGTTCATTTCAACAGTTGGAGTTAGTTGGGGACATGTCCCATTAACTCCTTATTCAAGCAGTTTAGAGGCTTTCAGACTATAGTATATTCAAACAGTTTATTTCAGTTTTGGGTATTTCTATACCCCGTTTAAACATTGTTGTATCAGATTTTATGTTTTACATTTGAACCTTATGACCTTACAGCTTATGTTTCCACATTTATATACGTATATTATGTAGTGTTTAGATACAAATATCAGTCATGGGTTAGCTTATGGTCGTTCAGGGTCATAAGCACCACATAGCATTTTAGGTTCCAGATTCGTGCCATTACATGCTTATAGTTATTCGTGCTACTGGAAATGAGCACCAGAACCTACATTATAAGACAATGTAACACATAGACATATATATGGGTCCGTATCTCTGGAATATACTGAGTATGCTAGGGTGAATGTATAAGTAAAACAATAGTTGAATGTGATATAAGCTTTCAAATAATGCATGCTAAGTGTATATGACTCACATTGAATTTGAATAAGAAAAAACCTGCAAAATCATAAACATAAATGATGAAGCATAATAATAAACTTTGTGAGCCTTAACACTTAGTTTCTAAAAGCTTTAATTTTCATTCTTTCTAATGGGGGGTTCTTCTATCGACATAAGCCATGTAATCTACGATGGATTCCAACATTTTACCCCCGTTGGGGAGAGATATTCTATCCTTTCTATCAAAATAGAACCTTAACTTAAGTGATCATTGAATTTCATCCATATTGGGAAAAAGCTTAATCTACAGTGGCTTGTAGTTTCTAGGAATTTAGGATAGGCTCATTCGCATTCCCTTCTTGGTGCTAAATACTACCCCTAGAATACTTATATGCTCTTACTTTAAGAAATCCACCTTAAAATAACATAAGGGTTTATAGAAGGGAAACGAATTATTGCTTCTCTTTACATTAAATCATAATCAACATAAATAATTGTGGATTTAATATCATATCTTAGGATCAAAAGATCAAGCTTCTCTGTATATCAGGTTATAAAACTTATCAATGGAGTTTAAGAGCATAATCTTCTTGTAAACTCAGTACTTGTACTTAGGACTTATAATTCATGCTTTATTTCATAGAAATTCATAATAAATCATCATGCTGAATAATCACCTTAAAATCTTTCAATAATATCCAGTCAAGATAATGAAATTCAAATCATAATATAGATCTTAAAAGTTAAAAACAAGAATATATGTAAGCTTTGATGCACTTAAATCTTTAAATCATATGGTAGTATCATACTTCAAGAATATGGTTATTTGGGTATAAACCCTAATTCAAAACAAGTAGATTTAATCTCAAATTCATGAACTTTAGTCACAAGGATGGAAAGTTATCCTTGGTCATAAACCCCACATACCTGAAGTTTCTTGACTTGTGAAGAGAGCTTAAACCTTGGGACTTGAAAGATGAATTTAGGGAGAGGAACCCTAATCTTGATATTCTTGACAATGGAAGGAGGAAAGGGTGTTGTTATTTAATTGAGGAATAGACGAAAATAATGCCTTTTTGAGGGTTATTGGTTGTGGGTTGGGAGTTATAAGAGGGGAAAGACCAAAAATACTCTTAAATAAACTTTATAGAAATTCTTTGCCAGTCTTTATGAGTCAAACATACGACTTGTATGGTGAGGGTAGGACTAGGCCTATCAACTTATAAGCTTGGTAGAATCTAAGATGGTATATACTTAGCATCATACGAGTAGGAACATAAGACTAGTAACATCTCCATATGATTGTAGACCCCCACTTGTATCTTTGACAAAATCTTAGGGAGCCTATATTGATAAACTTACTAATTTTCTTCATATGACTTGTATGGTGTTCTTACGACTATAAGGGTTGAGTAGTACTTACAACGGGATGTCCACCTTGCCATACAATGTTAAATACAACTACAACATATGACTCATATGTTGTATTTATGACTCAACCACACTATCTTAAATAAGACTACAACATACGACTCGTATGTTCTATGTACAACTCAAAGGGATGGGTCGTATTATGCACATAGACTTTTAGATGTGGCATATTATATCAAACTACCAAACAGGTGGCCTAAACTTCCTTTCATAAAGTGTCTTGAATGGTGCCATACAAATACTAGAGAGAACTATTATTTTATGAAAACTAACACAATAAAAGAAACTGATCCTAATGACCACCAAAATCAATCATGTATGCCTTCAACATGTCTTGTAGTACCTGAATCATCCTCTCTGGATGCCCATCATCTTGTGGGAGAAAAGCAGTACTAAATGCGATCTTGATGCCCAATTCTTCATGCAAACTATCCCAAAACATGGAAGTTTACTTTGCTTCTTTATAAAAAATGATAGTAAGTGACACCCCTTGAAGTCTTACAATCTCCTTAAAATATATTTTAGCTAATAGATAGGAGCTATAATCGATCTCAACCAGTAAAAAGTGAGATAACTTCATTATCCAAACTATATTACCCAAATAGAATCATGCTTCCTAAAAGTCTTAGGGAGAACCATCATGAAGTTAATAGCAATATGAGCCCACTTCCACATGGGTATAGGCATCCTCTAAAGATCCCGACATGCCTTTGTTGGTCATAAATTACCTACTAAAAGTTTTGACACTTGGACAGATAATCCATTATGTCCCTCTACATCTAGGGCCACCAATAAAGCTACCTCAAGTCATGGTACATCATGGTTGTACCCGAAAAAATAAAATAACATGAGCCATGGGCATCTGAAAGTACATCATAAATAAGAACACCAACCCAAGGAATACATAATCTTTCCTTAACCCAAAACACTCTTCCCACTTCAAGAGTGGCATTTTCCACCTCCCTGTGCACTGTTTTATTTTTTAGTGCATTCACTTCTTATCATTGAATTGCTTGGCCATAATCTGCTCCACAAACATTGAATTTACCACTATAATATCCAACATACTGATCTTGTTTGAAACCCTAAACTCCATGCTCAAGAATGCTAGAGTTTGAAACTTTTTGGCTCACAATTTCCTGGATGCCTTAAGAAATGATAAACTACCCATACTCACAGCTTTTTGGCTCAATGCATCAGCTACTATATTGGCCTTTACCATATAATACCGATAGTCCTTCAATAAATCCTTCTATCTTTGCTGCCTTAGATTCAAATCTTTTCAAGTAAACATGTATTTTAGGCTACGATGGTTTATGAAGAGCTCACACTTGACACCACAAATATGGTGTCTCCAAATCTTTAATGCAAACACCACTGATGCACAACTTCAAGTCATTGATTGGGTATTTCCTTTCATGAGGCTTCAACTGTCTTGAAGCATAGACAATGACATTCTTATCCTGCATCAACACAATACCCAAACCTATTATTGAGGCATCACAAAACACAATAAAATCTTTACCTTAAACTGACAATACAAGAATAGGTGTTAAATCAAGAGAGGCTTCAGATTTTTGAAACTCTCTTCACAATGGTCTGACCAAACAAATGGAACTTATTTTTGAGTCAACCTTGTAAAGAGCATAGAAATCGATGCAAAGTTCTTTAAAAATATGTGGTAGTAGTTAGCAAGCCCCACAAAACTCCTTATCTCGGTTACTAAACTAAGCCGAGCCCAATTCTTTACTGCCTCAATATTTTGGGGGGTTCACCATCGCCCCTTTTTTAGAAACCACATACCCTAAAAAGGAAACTAAAGACAACTAGAATTCACACTGTAAGAAATTAACAAAGAGCTACTTATTTCTTAGAATTTCTAATACTATATGAAGATGGCATACATGCTCTTCTTTACTCTTGGAGTACACAAAATCTGGGGGTAAGGCTAACACATAAGCCACCTTACCAATGGTGCAGAGAACCTTAAAGGTTCTAATATATCTGGGGCTAAGCTTGTCTTTCCTCTTGAATATCATCATACCTTTCATGGGCGATACGCGGAGGACTGCCTGTTCAGCAACCCTAAATTTCAAAGAACGAAGTCTAGGATTTATATAATCCTTCTTCCTACTCTGATATTCTCTCAACCTATCTTAAATTACCCAGACTCTTATCCAATGACTCCTAAAGCAAGTCAGTACAATGAGGTCTAATCTTAGAAGTCTCAAACCATCTAATTATGGAATGACATCGCGTACCATATAAGACCTCAAAGGGAGATATCACAATACTTGAAATAGTAACTATGGTTATGTGCAAACTCTTTCAAGGTTAAGTGTTTCTTCCATTAACCTCCAAAATCCATAAAACATCCTTAGAGCATATCCTCAAGAACCTAAATAGTCTGCTTTGACTACCCTTTTATCTAAGAGTAGAAGGTTGTACTAATATAATATACCAAATTTTTAAGCTCTAAACCTATCGAAAGATAGGCCATTCATTTAGGTTCCAAATTCCACTAGTCTCGCTTTAATTCGTTATCATGGAAAAAAGTTATGGAAAATTTCTTGAGGGTCTGCCAACTGCTAATGACAGTGACTCAGACAATGATCCATTATCTATCATAATGAGTTATTATGTGGAGACATTGCCACAACAAAGAAGGATCCCATATTTTAGCCCAGTGGTGATGAGTCTAATATACGACTCGTTACCAGTCCTACTGAGTCGTTAGGCTGACCTGTCATTATAATAAAAAGAAATCCACAAATCAAGTCTCTAACCATGACTTCTCCCAACTACCAGTCATTAGACCAAATGAGTCATTAGAAGGGGATTCATTATCATAATATAAAGGACTCAAAACTCATGACCTTAGGTCATAACTCATACCGTGACTCGTGACTAGTTGTAACGAGTCATTACCCAATTTGTGATGACTGTATACCAAAAATTCCTGAATGATTTAAAAGAGACTTTTAAGTCTTTTCCTATTCTTTTATAAACCCATGTCATTTGAGTACTCTAAAACCAATTATTGTGGGTTAATATTACACTAACCCCTCATAAACTCAAAAACATTCTATACTTAGCCCAAAGAAGTGATTCTATTATCTCCAAAAGTAAGCTAGGATTTCTCCAAGGCTTCCACTCTAGGCATATGGGATTTCATCAATGGGTCCCTTCAACTCATTGAGTCCTAGAAACTTTTAAATCCTCAAGTTTAATTTCTTTCCAAGAATTGAGTTCTAGGTCAAATAGGAGTTTTCTTAATTTCTTTAGTTTACTTGGGTAAATAAACCATGAGTATATGTTTTCCAACAACAATTGCATCTTTCCATTCTCACCATCATAAATTTCCTTGTTATTGATAAATTATTGAGCTTAAGATATGTTTTGCAAAATTCTCTACTATGATTAGCTTTAAATTAATACCATGTTCAGTTGTATTAGACAAAGCTAGTGGGTTATGAATACCCGATACCTAGGATTTCATACATGTACTAGTTGACATGTTTTGAGAATTTTAGATTAAGCTTATGTGTCTATATAAATATATAAATATATATATATATATACATAGTTGGGTGTCGTACTTTGCATCGTGTGAACGTGGGGATGAAGGATCACCCGCCATTTGTGGACTAAGATCTTTAGTAGAATTCCCTAAGTTCTAGAACTACGACACCACTGTAGGTTATGAGGGGTCACTCGCTAGTTGAGGACTTACACCCTAGTACTTCAGGATATAATTTTAGTAGATCCACGCCAGCCAGTGTTGGTACCCTTAGCAAGGTACTAGCACCATTCCAACTAGGTTAAAGGTTGGACCCGAGTTTTGCTCAGATCAAGGTATGCCAGTTATTATTTGATCCCACTGTCCTCAATTCCTTTTTAGTTTATATCTTGTTCAGGTTTTCTTGACCAAGTATTCAGATATTCAATTATTAAACATTCACTTTTATCCAGCACAGGTTTATACTTTGTTTTGCATTTAGTTTAATATTTATGCATTCATTTTCAGTTTATGTTAGCTAGTTTCCCATCTCACATACTCGCTACATTCAAATTACTAATTCGATATGTTCCTACATTATATTATCTCATAATATAGGTTTGAAAGCTCGGTACCCAAACCACACTTAGCACGTTCCCATGCCAAATTAAGCAATAACTTTTGGTGAGTCCTCATTATTCGAGGACTAGTTATTATTTTTTTATTTTCTTGTCAGTTTAATTTTGTTTTAGTTAGTTAGAGTTAGTTAGGGATTTTCCTAACAACTCATTATGAGTAGATCCTTTTGGATAGATATTTAGATTTTTAGCATGATTTGTTGTCGGACAGTTCTTTGTTTTATTTCTTGTTTTATTAGGTATTAATTTTTATATTATTATGGTTTCCACCAGTTATTTTAGTTAGCTTCCACCCATTGTTTCATTAATTTATGCATTATTATAATGTATTCAAGTCCATGGGTTTGCTTGGGGTTACTTGTGACCTTAGTCGTCGTGTTGTGACTAGAGAATAGTCTCGGGTCATGACAAACTTGGTACCAGGGGTGTAGGTTTAAAATATCCTAGGGTGAATAAAACCCACGTTAGTTAGATTCTTGTTCATGGGTGTGAAGCAAACCACATTTATGAGAGAGAGGCTACAAACCATTATAGGAAAGTCTCACTTCTTTCATGATTTATGTCATGCAATAAAGTGTGATCTCTATTTAAATTCTTCTTATAACTCTCCCTCTACCCATTTACCGAAAGTGCCTCCCAAGAAAACCAATGGAAGAAGATAGGGGAACCAACAAGCACTACTTCCAGTTCCCCAAAACCCTCTGAATGAGAAGGTTTTACATGCTGCGTTTAGGCTAGCTTTTACTGCACGAGCTCAATCTATGAATGCTCAGAGCAATCAACAAAATATTACCCCAGCTAACTTTGTAATGAATACGGAGGTAGTTAGAATATGGGATTTCACACGGATAAATCTATCATCGTTCTTTGGTTTTAAGTCAGAGAAAGATCCACATGATTTCTTAGAGAGTGTTCAAAAAATTATGAACACTATGGGTGTCACTCTGAGTGAAAGTGCTAATTTGGATACTTAACAATTACAAAGAGTGTCTCATACTTGTTATAAGAAGTGGAAGAAAGATAAAGGTATAGATGCAATACCAGTAGAGTGGGACTAGTTTGCTGCTACATTTATGGAAAGGTTATTTACACTTGAGTTAAGAGAGGAAAAGTGCAGGAGTTCATCAACTTCAAGTAGGGCAGTATGAGTTTTAAGGAGTATTCTCTTAAGTTTACTCAGTTGTGAGGCATGCTCTGACTATGGTAGCAGATTCTTTGGATCAAAAAGGTAAGTTTGTGTCTAGTGTATTCGAGGATGTGGTTAAAGAGTGTAGAACCATGTTTGTTAAGGATATATATATCTCCCAATTGATGGTTCATTCCCAACATATCAAAGAAGAAAAGATTAATAAAAGGGAAGGGGAAAATAAGAAGGCCATAACTAGTAGCTTCAACTTCTCTCAATCGAAGTTAGATGGTGGGAATCGTTCTTAGTTCCACAAAAAATCTTCAATCCCAAACCAATCTCTTGCCAGTGCTCCAGTGCCCAAGTTCAGATATGATACTCGTGATAGGGTGCCAGGCTCTAAATTATAGGGTAGCATGAATAGTATTTGCATCAAACCAGTTTGTAATAGATGTGGTAGGAACCACAAGGATGAGTGCAAGGTAGGTAGTGAATCTTGTTTTGGGTGCAGCAAGTTATGCCATAGGATAACAGATTTCCCAATGGTTGTGCATTTGGTAAGGATGTTCATCTATAGGGTCAAACTAACTTCTCATCAGTTCCAGTAGGTCGATCGAGTTGGCAAGGTCCCACTTCTAGTGTAACTAGTGGACAATATTAGAATAGGCTTTATTTCCTTCAGACTTGATATGATCAGGAGGATTTTGTTGATGTGATTATGGATACATTGCAAGTCTTTCACATTCATATTTATGTATTATTAGACCTTGGGCCATACTTTCCTTCATAACTTCCTTTATAGTAGTAGATTCTAGTGTTAGTCCCAAAATCCTTTCAGAATCCTTCTCAACTTCTACTCTAGTTAGTAGTTCAATAATAACCAGATGGGTATACAAGAACTTCCCAGGCACAATATCCTAGAAAGTCACCTCATTCAATCTTGTAGAATTAGAGATGACTAATTTTGATGTTATTCTTGGCATGTATTGGATTTACTCTTTCTATGCCTTAGTTGACTATAAAAATAGAGTAGTTTAGTTTTAGTTTCTAAATAAGCCTATCTTAGAATAGAAGGGTAGTACCTCAATGCATATAGGTCAGTTTTTCTCATTCCTTAAGGCAAGGAAAATGATTTCCAAGGGGTGCATCCATCATATTGTCCAAGCCAACGACTCAAGTTTTAAAATTCTGAGTCTTGAGTCAGTTCTAGTAGTGAAGGAATTTTTAGAAGTAATTCTTGAAGATTTTCCTAGAGTTCCTACAGAGGGGGAAATTGATTTCAGAATAAATCTCTTTCCAAATACTCAGCCTATCTCAATTCTACCTTATAGAATGGCTCCAGCTGAGCTTAATGAACTAAAAGAGTAATTGAAATATTTCTTAGACATGTATTTTATTAGGCTGAGTGTCTCTCCATATGGTGCTCTAGTTTTATTCGTGCGCAAGAAAGACATTTCTCTAGGAATGTGCATCGACTATCGTCAGTTTAAAAAATTCACAATCAAGAATAAGTATCCCATCTCGAATATCGATGATTTGTTCGACCAACTTTAGGGTGCCAACTGTTTCATTAAAATAGACCTCAAATTTAGCTATCATCATTTTACATTCAAAGACTGTGACATCTCGAAGACAACCTTCAAAACTCGGTATGGTCACTTTGAACTTGTAGTTATGTATTTTAGACTAACGAATGCTCCTGCAGCTTTTATGGACTTGATGAATAGGGTGTTCAAGAAATACTTGGACATGTTTGTTGTACTTTTCATAGATGACATCCTCATTTATTCTTGGAGTAAGGGTGAAAATACAAACAACTTAAGGATTGTATTAAAAACTCTTAAAGATAATCAATTATTTTCTAAGTTTAGCAAATGTGAATTCTAGTTGAAATTAGTAGCGTTTCTTGGTCATATTATTTTCGATGAAGGCATTCGAATTGATTCTTAAAAGACCGAAGTAGCAAAGAACTAGCCTAGACCCATCTCTCCATTAGACATTAGGAGTTTATTGGCTTTATTCGGTTACTAAAAATGATTTGTTGAAGTTTTTTCCTCTATTTCTTCTCTTATTTCAAAACTGACTCAAAAGAAAGTTAAATTTTAGTGATTCTATTCTTACGAGAAGAGTTTCTAGGAATTGAAGACTCAACTTTCCTATGCTCTAGTATTGACTCAACCAGAGGGTTCAGATGGTTTTTTAATATATTGTGATGCTTCTAGGGTTGGCCTTGGTTGTTTTTAGACAACTTAATCCTCATGAAAAGAACTAACTGACTCATGATCTTAAGTTAGAAGCAATCGTGTTTACCTTAAAGATTTGGAGGCATTATCTTTAAGGGGTCCATGTGGATGTGTTCACTGATCACAAGTCTTCAGTATGTTTATAACCGGAAAGATCTAAATCTTTTTCATAGAAGGCGGCTAGAGTTGTTGAAGGATTAATATATATGAGTGTCTTGTATCACCTGCGTAAGCCTAATATAGTGACCGATGTCCTTAGCAGATTATATATTTGTAGTGTTTCTTGGGTGAAGGATAATAAGAAAGAGTTTGTTCGTGAGGTTCATCAACTTGATAGATTGATGATGCGGTTGGTGGATTCAGCCGAAGGTAGTGTTTGGGTTCAGAATGGTTCAGAAGTTTCTTTGGTTATCTAGTTGAAGAAAAAGTAATATAGAGATCGTATTTTGCTTAAGTTAAAAGATGTAGTTCAAAATCAGAAGGTAGAGGTTTTTTTCCAAGGGGGAGATAGTGTTCTACGCTATCAGGGTAGATTATGTATTCTAGATGTAGATGAATTGAAGCAGTGAAAGTTATTAAAAGCTCATGGTTCTTAATATTCTATTCACTAACGAGCAACAAAGATGTACTGTAGTTTGTAGGAAGTCTATTGGTGGAATAGAATGAAAACAGACATCATAAAATTCATAGGTATCCAAGTTGGTAGTAGGTTAAGGTTAAGCACTATGGGTCTAATGGTATGCTTTAGGAACTTAGTATTCCTACTTAGAAGTGAGAAGTGGTGAATATAGACTTCATCACAATGTTGCCTCATGCTCGTTGTCTTCATGATTCTATTTGGGTTATTGTGGACCGAATGACTAAGTTGGCTTATTTCTTGCCAATAAATACTTTAAATTCAGTCGATGATTATGATAGATTCTATTTCTGGGAGTTGGTGAGATTGCATGGGGTCTTTTTGACCATTATCTCAGACAGAAGCACCCAGTTTACCTCTCAATTTTAAAGGCTTTTCAGAAGGGTCTTAGTACCCAAGTTCATCTTAGTACAACTTTTCACCCATAGACAAATGATCAGGCAGAAAGAAGTATTCAGACCTTAAAGGATATGTTGAGGGCTTGTGAAACTGATCTCAAAGGTGTTTGGGATGATCACTTGCCTTTGATTGAGTTTGCTTATAATAATAATTGTTACTTAATATTTAGATAGCCCTGTTTGAGTCTCTTTATAGTAGAAGGTGTAGATCTCATATTGGTTGGTTTGAGGTCAGTGAAGCTAGTTTGGTAGGGCCAGATTTAGTGCATGAGGAGATGGAGAAAGTTCAGCTTATTAGAGAAAGGTTGAAGACGGCCCAAAGTCATCAGAAATCTTATGTAGTGTGAGAAAAAGAAAGCTTGAGTTTGATGTGGGTAATTTTGTCTATTTGAAGATTTTACCCATGAAAGGGGTGATGAGATTTGGTAAGTGGGGAAAGCTTAATCCCCACTATGTTAGACTGTACAAGATTTTGATTCGTTATGTTAAGGTAGCTAATGAGTTGGATTTTCCTTCAAATTTAGCATCAGTGCATCCAGTCTTCCTTTAGAAAGAGTTGGCATGGAAAATATTCTCTCTGATAAAGAGGTTCCATTTGAGGTCCTTGATCATCAGATTCGTAGGTAGAGGAGTAAAATGGTCATTTCAATTAAGGTTCTATGGAGAAACCAGTCATTTGAGGGAGCTACTTGGGATGCAGAGGCAGATATGATGACTAAGTATCCCCATCTTTTCTCTTCAAACTCAGTCTCTACATGAGGAAATAGTTTTCATTGGTTAATTGGTTCTTTCATTTTTATCCTATCCATCACGTCATTTCATGCCATAGCATGTATTTGTGATTTTAGTTTAGTTCATGCCATTAGTAACGAGTTCTAATATCAGTTCAAGATTCATCTCATAAGTGTTTAGTGCAAAATTTATACTTTCCCCTAGCCTCTTATCTTATTCAATTTCATTTAAGGACAAATAATCCCAAGAGATAGATATTGTAATACCCAAAATTTTCAAACTATAGAGCCATCAAAAGATAGGACATTGATTTATATTTCAAATGATTCTAGTACCGCTTTAATCCGATATCGTGGCAAAAAGTAATGGAAAATTTCTTAAGGGTTTGTCAACTACTAGTGACAACGACTCTGGCAATGACCCATTATCATTCATAATGAGTCATTGTGTGGAGTCGTTGCCACCAAAGGGAAGAATCCTAAATTTTAGCCCAGTGGTGACAAGTCCAACATATGACTCATTATTAGTCCTAACGAGTCATTAGGTGGACTCGTCATCACAAAAGAAAGAAATCCAAAATTCAAGTCTCTAACCATGATTTATCCTAATGATCCTGATCATACCTAACAAGTTGCTAGGAAGAGTCATTAGCGTAATACAAAGGAATCAAAACTTAGGTACTCAGGTTATGAATTAGACCACGACAGGTGATCAGTCATGACGACTTCTTACCAAAAATTCCTGATGATTTAAAGGGGCTTTTAAGTCTTTTCCATTTTTTAACCCCAAACCCATGTCGTTTAGGAATTCCAAAACCAGTTATTAGGGGTTAATAATACACTAAACTCTCATAAACTCGGAAACATTTTACACTAAGCCAAAAAGAAGTGATTCTCTCATCTCCAAAACCAAGCTAGGGTTTCTCTATCACAAGTTCAATTCCAAAGATTTCTCCAACGCTTCCACTCTAGGTATGTGGCATTTCATCAACTGGTCCCTTTAACCCATTGAGTCCCAAAAACTTTTAAATCCTTCAGTTTAACTTCTTCCAAGAATTGAATTCCATCTCAAGTATGAGATTGCTTAATTCCTTCAGTTTATTTGTTAAGGCTTCCACTCTAGGTATGTGGGATTTCATCAACTCGTCCCTTTAACCCATTGAGTCCCGAAAACTTTTAAATCCTTTAGTTTAACTTCTTCCAAGAATTGAATTCCATCTCAAGTATGAGATTGCTTAATTCCTTCAGTTTATTTGTTTAAATAAACCATGAGTACATGTTCTCCCACAGGATTTGCATCTTCCCATACTTACTATCATTAATTTCATTATTATTGATAAATTATTGAGTTTGGGATATGTTTTGAAAAATCCTCTACTATGATCATCTTTAAATTATTACCATGTTTAGTTGCATTAGACAAAGCATATGGGTTAAGAACAACTAATACCTAGGATTTCATGCCTGTACCAGTTGACATATTTTTAGCATTTCAGATTACTCATGTGTGGCTATTTTCAAGAGTCATATGTATAAAGATAGATAGATGTATATATATATATATATTCTCAATATATATATATATTAATTTTCAGTTTTATTCAGTTGGGAGTGGTATTTACCACCGAGTGAATGTAGGGATGGAGGCTCACCCGCCAATTGAGGACTGAAACCTTTATTAAAAGTTCCTAAGTTCAAGAATTATGATACCACCATAGGTTATGAGGGGTCACTCTCTAGTTGAGGACTAACACCTTAGTCTATAGGAACATCAATTTAGTGGATCCACACGAACTAGTGTTGGTACCCTTGGGAACTGGGGTTACAGGTTGAACCCCAATTTTGCTCATATTGGGATATGTTGGTTAGTGTTAGCTCCCACAGTACTTGATTTATTTTAAGTTTATGTTCAGTTTAGGTTTTCATGACTAGGTATTCAAATATTCTATTATTCAGTATTCAGTTTTATCTAGCACATGCTTATACTTGGTTTTGCATTTAATTTACATGTTCATGCATTCAATTTTAGTTTATGTTAGCCAGTTTACATTTAAGTACTGATCGCATACTTTCCTGTGCTATATTGTCTCATAATATAGGTTTGAGCACTCAATAATTTGACCGCACTTAGCATGTTCCCATGCCACATTCAAAAGCAGCTTTTTGTAAGTCCTCATCATTTGAGGACTAGTTATCAGCTCATTATTTTCTTGGCAGTTTATTTAAATTTCAGTTAGTTGGAGTTAGTTGGGGGATTTTTCTAAAAAATTATTATGGGGTCGTTTGGTAGAGTGTATTGGAATGTTAATGCATGTATTAGTTTAATGTGTATTAGTAGTACCTTGTTTGGTATACCTTTTTACCCTATGTATAACTAATGCAAACATTAGTTATACACTCTATTGTGTGTTGAGGTGTGTATTACTAATACCTCAAAATCCATGGTATTAGTAATGCAAAGGATCTAATGCATGCATTAACATGCTTAAAGACCCTATTACCTCTCAAAAAAAATTCCGCATCCTTTCCAACACATATATTGAGGATATTATGTAAAAATAAAAATTTAAAAAAATTATGTAATTCATGTATTTTTTAATATATCAAACCAAACATTGGATAAGAAAAATACAAGCATAACTAACACAAACATTACTAATGCAAGCATTACTATTACACCATATTTTGCATTATTCTTATACACTCTACCAAACGACCCCTCTGAGTAGAGGCTTTCAGATAAATGTTTAGATTTTAAGCATGATTGGTTGTAAAACAGTTTTTTGTTCTATTTCCAGTTTTATTAGGTGCTCAATTTTACATTAGTATAGTTTCCACCAATTATTTTAGTTAGCTTCCGCCCAGTGTTTTGTTAATTTAATAATTATTCTAATGCACGCCTGGCCATGGGTTAGCATGGGGTCACTTGTGACCTTAGGCGCCATGTTATGACTAGGGGGCAGTCTCAAGTCATGACAACTAAGATCCACTTGAGTACCCAACTCCTCCTATAAAGTTCTCCAAAAGATAGAAGTAAACACAGAACCGCATTCTGAAATGATAGATAAAGGCACATGATGTAAACGGATTATCTCACAAATATAGATACGGTCTAACCTCTTAGCACTGAAGGACATATTAATAGGAATGAAATATGTCGACTTGGTCGACCAATCCACAATGACCCAAATATCGTCAAAACCACAGGAAGTACGAGGCAACCCATGAACAAAGTCCATGGTAATCTGCTCTCATTTCTACTCAAGAATGGGCAATCACAGAATCAAGCCACCAAGTAGCTGATGCTCGGCCTTTACCTACTGACAACATAGGCAACGAGCTACAAATTCTTCCATATATTTCTATATACCGCTACCCTTATAATGTTGTTTCAAATCTCTATATATCTTAGCTATACCCGGGTGAATAGAATATCAAAAGTTGTTAGCCTTATGTAGAATCAACTGAATCAGGTCATCAACGCTCGGAACATAAATGCGGCTATCAAATCTCAAGACACCCTCAAAATCTATGATAGCCCTATTGGACTCACCACTCAATTCCTGATCACGGAAGATGGAAAGTCTCTTATCCTAAAACTGACGATCTCAAATATGCTCAAATAGTGAGGACCTCACCTCAACACTAGCAAAAAACCTCCTAGGTACTAAAATAACAAGTCATACCATCAATTGACTAAGGACTGAATGTACCATGCCAACATACTTTAAGAAACTAAAGTACAAGACAACCTACCCATACTCACTGCCTTCCAGCTCAAGGCATCCACTATCACATTCGCCCTGCCCGAATGATACAAGATAGATATATCATAATCCTAAAGAAACTTCATCCATCTTCACTGCCTAGCATTAAGCTCTCTTTAGGACATAAGACGATGAATACTACGATGATCTATGAAGATATCACAATGCACACCATAAAGATAATGTCTCCAAATCTTAAGCGCAAAAACTATTGCCGACAACTCCAAATCATGAGTGGTGTTGCTGCGCTTATGCACCTTTAGCTGCCTGGAAGCATAAGAAATAACACAAACCTACTACATTGCACACAACCTAAACCAACACCAAAAGCATCACAATAGATGGTGAATCTTTCACCCTCAATACAAAGAGACAAAATAGCAGATAAAGTAAGAAACTCCTTGAGCTTTCCAAAGCTCAACTCACACTTCTTGGACCATCGAAAAGGGACCTCCTTCCAAGTCAATCTGGTCATAGGTGCTAAAATAGTAGCTAAACCCTCAACAAATCATCTATAATAATCGACCAAGTTAATGAAGCTACAAATCTCAGTCGGAGATGTGGACCTGGGCTAATCACGAATAGCCTCAATCTTCACCCAGTATACCATAATCCTATCCTTAGACACCACATGCCCAAGGAATGTCGCCGAATAAAGCCAAAAATTACACTTAGAGAATTTGGCAAAAAACATATGATCTTTCAAAGTTTGGAGCACAATCCTTAAATATTATGCATGCTCCTCCTTACTCCTTGAATACACAAGGATGTCATCGAGGAACACAATCATGAAGGAATCAAAATAAGGCCTGAACACTCGGTTCATCAAATCCATGAATGTGACTATGGAATTAGTCAACCCAAAAGACATCACTAGGAACTCATAATGACTATAAAGGGTCCTAAAGTCTATCTTTAGTATATTCTCAGCCCGAATCCTCAATTGATGGTAACCAAAACTCAAATCAATCATATAGAACACCGCTGCTCCCTGAAGGTGATCAAAAAAATCATTAATACAAGGCATAAGATAACTGTTCTTTATCATCACCTTATTAAGCTACCCATAATAAATACACATACATATAGATCCATTCTTTTTCTTCACAAAGATTATAGAAGCTCCCTAAGGAGACACACTCGGTCTAATAAAACCCTTACTAAAAAGATCATAAAGCTAAGAATTTAGCTCCTTAAGCTCAACAGGAGCCATACGGTAAGGTGCCATAGAAATAGGTAGGGTGTTAGGATTTAGATCAAAAACAAACTCAATATCACGGGCAAGAGGAATACTAAGTAGCTAGGTAGGGAAAACATTACAAAACTCATGAAATATAGGAACAAATTCAAGCAACGAACTCTCCACAATAACATTAAGATTATAAGCTAGATAATATTTGAAACCCTTCAAAATAATCCTCCTATCAATCATATAAAAATAATCTCCATCGGCTCATGGATAATAGCTCTTTGCCTCATGATTGGGGGTATGTTGGGCATGGCTAAGGTAACAATCTTTGCAAAACAATCCAGGACCGCATGATAGTGGGATAACTAGTCCATGCTCGGAATCACATCAAAATCTACCATGTCTAATATAATAAGGTTAACATGAGTATCAAAATCTCTATAAGTCAGAACACATGATTTGAAAACCCAATCCACTACTAAAGAATCACCCACTGAAGTAGATACATGTATTAACATAAATAATAGATCCCAAGTTAACTCAATTTTTGGATCAAAATAAGAAGACACATAAGAATAAATGGATCTCAGATAAAATAAAGTAAAATTCGATTGACGACATACTAAAATCATACCTGTAATAACAATATCCAAAGACTCAACCTTGAGTCTAGCAGGTATTGCGTACAACTAACCACGTCTGCCATCTGGCTGGGCTCCTAATTAACCTCCTATCCTACCTGCTTGAGAACATCCATGATCACCCTAGAGACCATCCCTACGACCATGAACACAATATCTAACAAAGGGATAAAATACCCTAATAGGTGGAACACTTGAACTGAAGAAAGAGTTCCATGTCTGGGGCACTCCCTTGAGAATTGACCAAAAACTCACAACTATAACATTCCATAGATATTGTACTAAGACTAGAAGATCTGGCCGACCCAGAATAACCACCACAACTAGAATAGCCAAAAGATAATCCCCTCAAAGACTGGCCACGACCTTAACCAAGATGATTACTAAAACTAGACTGACATCCATCGGTAATCTAAGTGCAGCCTAAATGAGTCTACTAGATTGACCTTGATGCTGAAATGGCTGGTCTGGAGGGCACTTACCCTGAGAACCACTACCTCTAAATAGGGAGATACTACGACTTGCACTGAATCTAACCTGATATCATGGCCTCTTATCGCTACCCCCTAAGTCCTCATGATGCATCTCCTCTATAAACGAGCTTAATTAGAGACCTCAATAAATGACCTACCCACAACAACCAAACTCTATGCAGACATGCAAAAAGGAAGTCTTAATCCTCGAACAAAGAAATGAACCTTCTTATACTAATGAAAATGATCCTCATAATCCATAATGGTCATGAAGCCCTTCTTAATCTCAAGAATAGTCTCTCATATGGTCCTTAGGGCTACGAGGCATGAGATTCTCCAAGAAGATCTCGATGAACTGAGCCCATATCAAAAGAGATAATCCAGTTGGCCTAGAATCAAGCTGTCCTTTCCACCAATGTCTAGTTGCCAAGTCCAACTAAAAAGTAGTGTAATACACACCATGAGTCTCTACTTGGCCTAAATTATAGATCCTATCCTCATAAGCTATCAAAAACTCACAAGCATCCTCATCGGTACACCAAAAAACCTAGGAGGAGCCAATATTAAGAATTTACCCAATATCTTCTACTCTTCAAAAAACGTAGAAGGATGGGCAACTACTGATTGGGCAACTATTGGCTGAGAAAATATCGGTATTGGAGGGACCTCAACTCAAAGAGTCCCAGCTATAGGCTGCACCCCCGCCTAAATACCACCCTGATTTGTAGACTGTGCACTATCAAATAGGGCACCACCAACCAATCCCAATAGCATAACTAATACATATCTAAGCATTAAAGAAGAAATAAATCTCGGTGGATCTTAGGCTAGTCCCTGGTACACCACTTACTGGGGAAGAAGAATATCTGGCCCAGGAGTGGGAATAGGGCCTAGTGAAGGCCCCCTATCCTGGCCCCTATTTGAAAAACATCTTAAGGTTGTCCAGGACCATAAGGTTATCCATAAACAATGATAAATTCCCTAGGCTTGTCTCAGGACCCTCGTCTAGTATAGAGGTAGCACGCATCCTAGCCATTTTTAAAATAATTAAATCAAGGGAATGCTTTAGAAAAAACCTTAGACTCTTAGCATGAAATGAGCGAAAGAAGTGAAGAGCTCCTCAGAATGTACTATAGCCTCTCGAAGACAATAAACGAATGTCATCATTTTTATCAACAAGACTATACTACACATTTTCTCTTATATCAATAATACTGGTGAAACCAAGGCTCTGATACTAATTTGTCATAACCTAATTTATGAGTCATGATGGTACCTACTTCATCCCGCCAGTAGGTAAATCGAACCATAGCCCAGAGCTATATATAATTAGCTAACTTGTTGAAAATGTCCTAGAAGCTGAAAATTAACAATTAAAGATTCAGATAGCAAAAATAAAGTCATAAAGGTCCAATAGATAGATAGATGAGAACCAACAAGCATCCCAATACTGAGTAATATCGGTACAAGAGCTACTATAAAAGAACTATGAGTACTATATAGTAAATAGAATTTGTTTCAAAGATGAAAGATTAGATATAAATACATAGAAAGAAGAAGTGTAACTTCGATTCCAAGAGCTCACCCAATCTTCAAAATCAACTCTGCACGAACGTCAACTCAGCGGCGACAACTAGTACTTTGATCAGTACCAAAATGGTACAAAAATGTAGTATGATTACCAAAATAGTGGGTACTCAATAGGAATCATTGGGCAATTAAGCTAAATCATGATATAAATATGATAAGATATAACATAACATAAGCTAAGTCAAGCTCAAAAGGGTAAAACTCGAAATAAGCTCTAATATAATTGTACATTTATAAATAAATTCATGCAAGAATGATAACATAAATGTGATGCCATTAACTAAAATAGTATCCATTATAAGACAATAAGTGCGGAAAAGTAAATAAGCTAATGCAAACCCCCATAAACTTGGACGGTACAATCAAGGAAACCAATGATTGAATACCGGTAATTTACAAACCGTCATGACATAAATAAGAATCCATCCATCCCATATCAAATCATAAACAACCCTCAATATTGAACTAAATCTGGGACTCAAAAGAATCATTATTATCATCATTAATTTTGTCGGACTTGAATCAAAACTCATAATTATAAACTATACATCCGAAACATTTTAGTGATCTATTTCATCAAGATAAACTCAATACATTACACTAATAATCATAGCTATAATCCATCCCTTTACTTATTTTTGTACACCAGACCATGAATTATAACCATAAGTCTCATCCATAATCACATCTATAAGGTATATTATTAGCCATATCAGGAATCCATAACAATACTAATATTTATAAGCTATATTATTATGCATATCTGTAATTCATATCAATATCAATTGTAAAGGACATCTATCATATCTATAAGCCATTACATATCAATAAGCTGCATCATATCATAAGCCATATAATGTATACCATGTCTATAAGCCATACCCTGTCAAATCATTAAGTCGTATCATATTCATAAGTGATACAATATCTATGAACCATATAATATATAAGCCATTTCATCATCCATATCATATTTATATACATAAACCATATCAACTTTTTAAGTGATAAACCTTTACTCATGCTGATATCTATAGCATTAAGCTTATCAATCAATTGTGTTACTAATCATATTTAGAATCCATGTAAATAGTTTCTTGTATAAGTCATAATTCATATTCATAAATTATATCCTTAGTCATAAATATGAGCAATATCATTAGCGATACTCAGAATTTGCATCAATCCTTCAATATCCAAATAACATACTCAATATTTATATCCAACCCACTCAAGTGTAAAAACTACCATTAGTAAGAGAATATCATTCATAAATTCATCTATAAGTCTATCACAAGTCTTGGCCTATGGTGGGCTAAATGGGCCCATTTCTAATCTCTGAAAAACCACTTAGGCACTTATAATACCCTGAAAAATCCAAACCAATATTAGCGCCATGTTTCAATATCATGCATAGTACATCATGGTTATTTTATAGTTTTATGAGCAAGTTAGATGTATATTAATTCTTCAAATAACTCCTAGCTATCAAATGAATCAAAACATCCCTTACCGGTTGAATTCTTAGGAAGGATATTGCTATAGTCAACTTCAAATAAGCATATCTCTCGTTATACTATGAAATATTGAGATCATTACCTACCAACAGATATATAATTTAATTATCTTTTCAACAATACTAATTTCACACAAATCCAATGTCGGAGTAAAATTTTACTTCGACATGTCAGCCTGCCAAATGAGTGACGATATGAGCTGACGAATTATCACAAGTCTGATGGCTAATCAGCCCATGTCATCAGGCTTAGAAAGAAACCAAAAAATTCTAACCCCCAGGTGACGACCTGCGCTGATGAGTTATCATAGATTTGATGGCTTATCAGCCTTGGTCGTCAGTTGATAATTTCAGAAACTGGGAGGTGATTTCGTAGGGATATTTTGGTTGTTTTCCCTCATTCTAAACACGGTATTAAAGCCCTGAGAAGTCTATTATCCCATTATTTTCTCATTCTCCTCAAGAACAAAAACATTCTCTCCCAAAGTGGTTAAACCCTAGTCAAGAAAAATCAAGAACAAGCCTAAGAATTTTTTCAAGAACCTTCAAGAAACATTAGATCTCTTTCAAGATAAAACTTTAAGGTATGCTTAGTGTTCATACATGGATCCCTTTCATCCATGGAGCTTAAGAATCAAGTTTTAAATAATAAATTATTAGTATCTTGTTGTGGTATGATTATGTCCATGTTTATGGTTATTATTTGTGTTTCAAAGTAGTATCTTAATATATTTTTATGAAGTATGTGAGCATGTTATATGAAATAAATAACTTTTGGTGACTTAGATTGTTAAATTTATAAGTATACCTATGCACAAATTTGTGCATGTAAGGTGTTCGATAAAATGTCTAGAACGATAAAAACTATATTTTTATGACTCAATAGTGCTTACATGACAAGTCCATGCTATATCCCTTATGATTCAACATGAGTTCCATGTTATTGTTGTGTATTGATTGTTGTGATGTGGAATACCCATGACACTAAAGTTATGCAAGTATTTATATGTTATATGCCTTCCCTTCCATGTATAACATGTTGAGGACCATGTATAGTATAAAATCCCCTATTTATGGTATTATGAATTGTGGATTTTATTCCTATGATCAAGAAGTGTCATGTCTGTCAGTTTCCTTCTATCGAGTCCTGGAGGTACTTGTACCTAACAATTTAGCTATGTGCCTGGAGCCATGTCATGTTTCACGATATTCTCACTCAAGCCATGATCCATGAAATCATTTAACCATGTGACTCAAGAGATCTCAGTAGTTCAGTAATCTTAGTGATTTTAGTATTCCAAGTAAAATCTCAATAACTACAATACTTTTAGTCAATCCTTAGACATCAGTACCTTCCGTCAGTCAACGAAACTCAGTAAACTTAGTTTGGCTCTATTAATAATACCACTAGCATTAGTTCAGCTAATTCAGTTCAGCTAATTAGTTCAGTTCAGTTAATAAGTTTAGCTCAATTAATTAGTTCAGTGTCTTTCAGATAGGAGTAGAATTCAGCACTGAGTGAGCCTAGGGATGGGGATTCACCCGCTTGATAGGACTAAGATCCCTAGAAGTAATCCCTAAGTTCCAGAACTACGTAGCTAGCGTAGGTACGAGATATTACCCATTAGATAGGACTGACATACTCAGGGATCACCCATTAGCATATTTAAATTTATAGAACTGATCCTAGGAGTCACCCGCTAGATTAGGACTGACTCCACAGCTGTTGTCTTTACTAGTAGTGAGGTACTGACACCCTTCCAACTGGGGTTACAAGTTGGACCCCAGACAGGCTAGAAAGGGGCATGTCGGTAGATGAATACATCCCACAATTTTAGTTATAGAATCAGGACTGTCAGATATAGTCAATTCAGCTCAGTAGTACAAATTTAGGACTGTCAGAGACAGTCAATCCTTATCATTATAAATAGACTTTGAGATCACCTGTTAGATAGGACTGATCTCAATTATGCTCAATTAGTATCAGCATAATCAGATTCATAGATCACCCGCTAGGTAGGACTAATCTCAAACTAAGTCAAATCATCTTTATTATCAGTATCATCAGATTCAGAGATCACCTGCTAGATAAAACTGATCTCAGATTTAGTTACTCAGCTATAGTATGGAACTCAGCTAGTTCCATTAGACTTAGGACTGTTAAATATAGTCACTCATGTTATCTGTTATGTCAGTTATCAAAACTCATGTTATCATTATTCAACTTCAGGACTGTCCAATACAGTCAACCAGACCAGTTCTTCATAATTATAACTTTTAGACATAGTTATTCATGTATCAGTAGCGTAGTATCAGTCCCTCAGTATACAGTAATCTAGTATCAATCTTTCTCACTCATCAGTTACTCAGATGTCAATATCAGTAAACTCAGTAGTCAAAACTTGATATTCAGTCCTATTACGATGTTAGTTACAGTTACGTATGTATGCATGTATTCTCACATTCATTTTAGTCAGTCAATTAGTATTGTTCATGCATATGAACCCTATTCCATTTAGCCTACCTCACTTGCATACCATTACATTCAAAGTACTGATGCATTTTCACTATGGTGTCTTATACCATAGGTTTAGAAGCATGAGATCCAGAGCGTCAGTAGTATTCAAGGTTTCAGCAGACAGAGTTAGGAGTGAGTCCTCATTATTTGAGAATGATATTATTTAATTATATTACTATTTCAGTTTTCAATTTATTTCAGTAGATGGTGTTAGTTAGGGACATATCCCGTTAACTCCTTATTCAGACAGTTTAGAGGCTTTCAGACTATAGCATGTCAGACAGTTATTTTATATTTATTTTAGTATTGTTTACCATATTTTTAGTCATGTATTAGTATTGAACCTTATGTCCTCTCAGTTCATGTTTTTGTATTTTACAGTCTTTTATGCAGTATACAGGTACAGATATCAGTCATGGGTTAGCTTGTGATCCTTTGGGCTCATAAGCACCGTGTAGCATTTTGGTTCAGAAAATCGAGGTATTACAAACTTGGTATGAGAGCCTAAGGTTCAATAGTATCTTAGTAAGTCTAAAAATTCCCATCTAGTAGAGTTTTGTACATGCGTGTGTTGTGCACCACACTTATGTTCAGAAGGCTATAAGATTTTTTAGGAATAGTTTCCCTTCTTTCATGTTTCAGATCATGCTATATAAAGGTTTCCTAAGAAACTCATGTAGATTCTGATCATGCTCCACTCATTTCAACTCTACCTTACTTTCAAGGTAATAAAAGTAGTGATGCTCAAGTTCTACAGATAGGGCTTTCTTAGACAGTCCCTACAGATAATTATGGAATTTTCCATATGCTCAGATAGTATCCCTCAATTTTATTATGTTCCAAAGTTGTATGGATCTGATTCATGATGAGAACTCATTCTCGAACCCAAATTTAGATATTCCATCAGATCCCTTCTCAAAATCCTATGATAGAATATAAGTAGAGTTAAAAGTATGAACCTAGAGGTTTAGTAGTAAAGGAGTTGGTATAATGTTATTCGGATTGATCAGATTATGTGTTCATGGGGATAGTTATGCCAGAATAAATCAGTGGCTTGATTAGTGTGAGTTAGAAATTTAAATTTATTAACTTAAAATTAAGCATGAAGGTGCGAATGTGATATTAGTACTATGTGATGAAACAAAGGTAGATGATGTGTTTAGTATGGTGAGCATATGTCGATCAGAGTGTAAGTATATGATAATGATTGTAGTTCAGGCCAGAGATTAGTTTAGTGCTCACGGACTTATGATGATGGCTTAAAGCCAAGGGGTAGATGGTATATCAAGTACCCAAGTCAGGCTCTCAAATTTCAGTAGTAGTGCCAATATATATGGAAATGAAGTTAGAGAAGACGATTCCTGACTCATCCTTATCTCAGTGTAAAGTTTTATACTCCAAACCACGTGATGCCTATGTATGCTTCACATCTCAGTTCCATGAACACAACTTATATTTACGCTTTCCATAGAATCATGTATGATTCCATTTCCTAGCATAAGGGGTTTGGTTCTATTTCCTTCAGTAATAAACATCATGTCCCACGAATGTAGAAACTCCCAGCTAAGGTTATACAGCTCATGACTCATGTACATATGTCACGCTTTACAGAGATCTTAGCTCCCATGAATCAAGTTACACTCCTATTGATCAGTTAATCTACTATATGTCATATTTATCCTCAGTTCAAACCTTTTGGGTACATCCAAATTGTTAATATCCTATTCCTTAGGCCTCAGTCACGTGTCAAGTTCAGCTAGTGTCCATTCATGTTTTAGGTACTCTTGATTCAACCCCTTCAGTGAGCTCTCTCTATGAGAACAGTGTAGTGATGAGCAGTTGCTTAGATAAGTGAGAGAGTAAATGATACACGTTAAGAGAAGATTATTACATGCCTGTTTTACACGAGGGTGTAGTTATGGAGAAGGCTTGAATATCATTCTAATATGCAAATAAATGACTAATAAGAGGTTATACTTAGAAATTAGGAAAAGTCCAGAGTGTGAGTGTACATTCAGATCCTTGACTTATGACAACCTTTATTATGCAACTATCATGACTCAGTTGCCATCTCAGTTACAATCTTAGTTATAATATATGCTTCAGTTCAGTAATCAGCTCAGTTCATGTGTCATGCCTCAGTTTCAAATCTTTTATAATCAATCGCAATTTAGTTCCAAGGTGCCTTGCGCATTGCCTTAGCTTCCCTCAGTAGCTCAGCCAAGTCGATATTCTGTGAGAGACCTAGTGTCCCAAGGGGGAGATACGCTATGATTCCCCGAACTTTCATACCATAAGCATTCCATTCTCTCTTTATGTAATGAATCCAGTATGGAGTAGGGGATACTCATAATTTTACCCTTAAGATACAACCTCAGTTGCACACCATGTATTACAGACTCAGTTCAGTTCATGTATCACATTCTAGACTTAGTTATGTTCTCATATTTCCGCTCATGCATATAGAGTAATTAGTCTCAGACTCATTGATATTTTTAGTTCAAGGTAATAGTCTTCCTTGAAGTTACTTATTCTCATGTTTAGATTTCAGTAACAAACTTGGTATTCAGTTCCATGCTCAGTTTTTAGTTCAAATGAGTCAGTTCAGTTATATATTCACGCATCAGATATGCATGATCAACTTACTAGTACTTTCATTCATGTATTCATGTATCATGTCAGTCATAAAATTAGGCATCAGATATGCATTCTTACTATGAGAAACTAAGTTCATTAGAACACTCAGTCATACATTCATGAATCAGTTGCTCATACATCAGATATGCATGTTCAGTATGATGTATTCAGCTTATCAATAATTTCAGTCCTGAAACCATGTTTCAGTAGTGTATGTCTTGTATGTACTTCAGTTGATCTTTTTTTCCATCTCAGTCATTCTCAGCAACTGGGAGTGATTTCATGGGGGTCTTTTGGTCTTTTTCACTAACTCTAAACATGGTATTAAAGCCCTGAGAAGGCTATTATCCCATTATTTTGTCATTCTCCTCAAGAACAAGAACATTCTCTCCCAAAGGGGTTAAACCCTAGTCAAGAAAAATCAAAAACAAGCCTAAGGATTTCTTCAAGAACCTTCAAGAAACATTAGATTTCTATCAAGATCAAGCTTTAAGGTATGCGTAGTGTTTATCCATGGATACCTTTCATCCATGGAGCTCAAGAATCAAGTTTTAAATAATAAACTGTTATTATTTTGTTATGGTATGATTTTGTCCATGTTGATGGTTGTTATTTGTGTTTCAGGGTAGTATCTTAATGTATTTTCATGAAGTATGTGAGCATGTTAGATGAAATCCATAACTTTGAGTGACTTAGATTGTTAAATTGATAAGTATACCTATGCCCAAAGTTGTGCATGTAAGGTGTTCGATAAATTGTCTAGAATGAAAAAAGACTTAATACATAAAAATGACCCTAAACTTGACACGAAATTATAACTTTGACCTTAAACTTTGACAGTGCACAAATATGACCTTTAACTATTCAAAACATCACAAATATGACCTCCAATCCTACGTGGAAAAATCCATGTTCAACACGCAAAACTGGGCGCGTCCAGCTTAAAATCTAAGGGCATAATACATAAATATGACCTTAAACTTTGACAATGCACAAATATGACCTTGAACTATTCAAAACTACACAAATATGACCTTTAAATGACTCTTCACTATATTTTTTCATTATTTTTGACTTATAAATGAAAATGACATCTAATTTTTTTTGTCATGCGAAAAAAGAGCAATATTGAAGTTTTACTAATTAGGCGGGTCATCCTCATACGAAAAAATTGAGCGGGTATGTATATATTATATAAAGCAGAGGATGAATTTAAGTTAAATAATATATCTAAATATTATTTACTTAAATATTAAATTAAAAATGAAACTATACTAATAATAAAAAAAATTATAGTTTTAATAAAATGTTATTAAATTAATGTTATTAAGGATAGTATTAGTAGTATATTAAATTAACGTTATCAAATTAATGTAATTAAACTGTTATTAAATTAATGTTATTAAAACATTATTAAGTTAACGAAGCACGGACCTACGTGGTTGCCATGGGGTTCACCCGAACCCCCACGGTAAAAAAATTACGTTGTATATATATAAGATAGAAAATGTATATTTATGTACTTATATTAACGTTGAACCACATAAAACAAGGCACTTAGATAGCCCATTGATGCTATTTGCTCTTCTTGGGCGCTTCCTTCAGCCTACTGTGCGGGTTCGATCCCTCCTAGTGGCTGTTTTTTTTTAATTAAAAAAAAGCTAAGTGTTGCTGCTATAGAAATAAATAAAATAATAATAATAATATCTTTTTAAAATTAAAAAATAAGTTAGGTGCTGCTACTATATAAATATATATAAAAATTATAATAATAATAATAATAACAATAATAATAATAATAATAATAAAAACGATGTCATTTTAACACAAAAAGCAAAACTTTGACAGTGCACAAATATGTCCTTTAACTATTCAAAACTGCACAAATATAACCTCTCTCCAAGTCAGCCCTTTTAACGACATGGCACCATGTGATTGGATTACCTTTTTACCTAGGCGCGAGTGAGACTCACACATGAGGTTGCTGATAACGCTCAATCTACAGCTCTCGTAGGAGTGTAAAGCGGTCTTTGTCAAATATATAACCCAACTGGGTTGGGTATCGATCCCACAGGGAATAGCTTGGTCAACAAGTAAGCAAAGATTACTAGACTTTTAGTGCAAGTCTCGTAAAAGGTGGGAGTGTGGTCGTGCAAGTAATGTAACCAAAGTAATAAGGTAAAAACAGAAAATAACAAAGTAAAAAGTAAGAATGTTTGGTAAGATGTAAAACAATGAGAATTGAGAAGTTGGGGTTATGTCCACCTTATGAGTGGTACGTCTCTATTGGCTATGAGTTATGCGGAATTCAGACATGCATGTGCTTATAGAGAATTGTATTCGATGGTAAATCCAAGCGTCTTTCGACCTCAACAAGGACTATTTCACTTTAACTCTTTCGAGCTTAAAGCGTATCTAACGGTACAAATTCTCCAAGAGGTTAATCCAGTTACGGCACTAACTTTTTAATAGGGGATGGGACCCTATTACCTTGACATTATCTCTTTTCCAGACATATAACTTTTCTTTCGAACAAGTTAATGCTATACTGGCGTTATTCTATGTGTCTGCAGCCACAAGAATTTGCATTAAGATGAAGAGAATAATGATATAAGCAGCATACGTGTCACGAATTAACAAACTCATAGCAATAGATAGTATCTCATAAGGCTTCCATAACCCCAACAGAGAAGTTTAGCTACTCATGATTGCAACGGAAAACACAATACACATTATCATCATATCGAAATAATCACAAGCTCACAAAAAGTTGTTTTGGGCGTCACTTGTGACGTGAATTCTGTTGCTAGTAGCAGTTCTCTTGTTGTGAAAATTAAAAGTCGAATAGATGAAAGAAAACTGTCAAGAATAAATTAATGAAGAAAAAGGGAAAGGATCGAATAGGGATGAGAGTGGTGGAGAATTGTTTTGATGGATGGATGGTGGATGGGAATTGATGGAATAGGGGAATGAATAAAAATCTCTAGAAAAATAGGGTATTTATAACACCCATATCCTATTCCTACTAAGCTAATGAATTACTTAACCCAATCCTACTAGGTTAATGTATCATTATCCTAATCCTACTAAGTTACTGCTAGTCCCCAAAGTCTTCAGAATTGATGTTTTTGCTCGGGACAAATTTTTCATGCGCCACTTTTTGTCCTTGGCGTCCAAGCTTTCCCTTACTTCTTTCGTGAAGCTTTCTTTGGCGTCAAGTTATCCATAAAATGCTGAAATCTGCATCATTTATGCCTGAAAACTTGCTAATCACGTTTGTTAGCTCACTTACAGGAAAAAGGACTAAACGTGCATGAATTATATATTTTGTCCTCAAAACTTAGCTAAAATATGGGTAAATTATAGCACTATAGGCGTGTAAATTCGCCTATCATCAACACCCCACACTTAAAGCTTTGTTCATCCTCGAACAAACTATCATGTCCATCTACACATTTACTTAGGGTTTCATAGTAACAACGCAAAATATTCATCAAGACAAGCATAGCAATTATCAACAAAGAGTAGTTTTCCGATCATTAGTATAAACAATTTAACCTCTAACATAGACTCATGATGGTAGTGAATTCATATCCAAAATTTAAGGTACAAAGAATCATACACAACTAACCAAAACTCGTCAACCATGTGTGTCTCACAATATATTACCCATAATCACTCACAAGTATTGTATATTTATCGAAACATGGGTATACGAGTATCGTTGCTCTCGCTCTCACAAAGAATTCATATGCTGTAACTGATGACCATAGGTTTTCCCTTAGTGTAATGCTCCACTAAATATCAGAATGTCAAGCTTAGGATCAAATAGGTCTTTTGCTGGTTGTAATGTAGGCTAAGGGACGGGTAGGACTATTTTGGCCAGAAATAGTGACTATGTTCCTAAGCACTTTAATACATCACATTATGCCATTAATACCTTTCTTTCAAACAACCTTTCTACTTTCTTTTATTCTACGACCCCTTTTTCCACCTTTGTTTTTCAATTTTAAACATAACTAACTTTTCAGTTTTCCTTTCCCCTTTTTTTTTCTTTTTCATAACACCTCTTATGATAGCAATTCTTTTTCATAACAAATTCAAGCACCATTACATTCTAAAGCATCATACTCATCCAATTTCCTCTTATTTTGTCACATTACTTTACACTTTAAAGCACTTAGGAATTTGGATCGAATTATGGTCTTGAAAAAATAGATTAGGCTTACATATGAGGTTGTCAAAGAAAATAGGCTAAAGGCTTAAAAGGGTTTAACTAAGATAATGTCCATGGGTAGGTAAAAAGAAGGTAAATAAGTTTAGGTTGCCAAAGAAATGCCTAAATCATCTCCTAAACTTGCACGCTTTATTTTCGCTTTACATACATACCAGGCAAATTCTAGCATCAGCCACAAGCATAGAATATACTATATCCTCACACACACAAGGCACATGGTCGACTTTATTTGGAGTAGCATAGACTCTTGACCCAACAGATGAAGGAATTGAACCACACAATATCACATAGTGAGCACAATTAGAGCCTAAATGTCTCAATAGTCATGATTTTAGCACAAACTCTTGTCTTAATCTCATGCTGCCTATTAGAATAATTTCTTGCGAAGTTAAGTAAAAAAAAATTAACTAAAAAAAAAAAATTAACTACTAAAAAGCGAAACAAAACAAACATAAATGCAAATGCAGATAGAGAAGTAAAGAGAAACAAAACAAACATAAATGCAAATGCAGATAGAGAAGTATAGCATGCAAATACCAGCACCCCACACTTAGACGGGACACACTATCCTCAGTGGAAAATAAATAAGAAGAACCTGGTTAGTCGGACTCCTCCTCTATGTTGGGAGTCATACCTCCTTCGTCGGAATCATCATAGGAGTCGTCGTCATCAGAATTCTCCTCCATGTCGGAGTCTGGCATTCATCGATCATCATCGGTTGGCACATCGTCATCAAGAAGTTCCTCAAAATATGTACCTACTCCACACATCTTCCTTGCATGCACATTCATTGGATAGTCATGATCCAGCTGTTGGAGCTCTGCAGCAGTTGGAACACGACCTCCACTCATCATTGTAAACCGAGTCATGCCATAAAGATGGAGAAAGAAACTCTCATCCCGAGCATGCCTTTCTGCCGTAGTAAGGTTGACGCCATGTGTTGATTCAGCATCTTTGACCTTTGTGAGGTCAACCTTCTTCGGGTTGTGTGGGAGTTTATGATCAGTCGGCTCCTCTTCGATGTCTTCCTTCCTCAAGATTGCTATCAACAGATTGCCGAAGCTGAAATGGGACCGCTTGTATAGCCTAGCCTTCTGCATTGTAGACCAAATGATTGCCCCAATGTTGATAGGGACATTCGTGATCAATGCATATACCAAGCACACTCTATCTCTTGTTATTTTTGTGTATTGCATCCCTGGAATGAGGCAAGAGTTGACTATACGCAACCATATCCTTGCTTCCCTATTCAAAGGAGCATATGGGAAGGTGTTGTGTCGACCGGTGTCTTTGTGTCTACTCCACCGTGTCATGGATCTTGTTCCACAGAGTGTGTGTTGAATGGCTCTATATGGAGGTCTACTGTACAGCTCTTTGAATGGTGATGGATTAACAGCAGGCAAGCCAAGAAAGGAGTTGAAGAAATCCGCATTGAGTTGTAAAACTTGGCCCCGAATCTTGACCTCGCTTCCTGTGGTTTTCGGTGACCAGTTGGCATAGAATTCTCTTTTTAAATCGAGATTGCATTCTCCCATGTCTCGAAAGATGAAATCAAGATGTAACGCCATGATCTTAGCCAAAATGCGCGGTTCTTTCTTTGCTAGGCTTTCCTTGTTTATCAAGTCCACATGAACATATTTCTTCTCTTTGTTGTTCCTATACCATTTCTTTGCTTCCTCCTCTAAAACCCATTTAATTCCGAACATGCGGCGTGGTACTTGCATCGAGGAGGACTCTCCTTGCTCTTTGCGTCCTCTTTTCTTGCCTTTTTGTGAGGTGGTTGCCTTATCTTTGCCTTGTCTTGTTTTGGGTGCCATTGTACCTGAGACTAAAACAATGTTCATGTTAGCATCATCTCGATGGATACAATCTATAAAAAACCAGTAGGGGCACCACCCCACACTTAGTTTGTTAGTACAGACTAGTGAACTGAAAGTGGTCGATTACTCAGACTTCATCGATATACGTTTTAGGTGCTCTATTCTAACAATAAAATCAGTTCAGTCATAATTCTTGTATTCTTAGCAATACTTTCATGTTTGATATATCAAGACTACTACATAGGGATTGAATCAAGGTATAGCATCTAGAAATAATCACAACCTCCTATGTTGGTAGTCAACCATAATTCTCATCTTGATGAATAAGTTATTCTAATATGTAAGCTTTCTATTGACAAGATTATGCAATTTGTGTGACCATGTCAATTCCGCAAAAGTATGATAGTGCATCAAAATCAAATTCAAGTTGGAAACTTGTTAAGATTATTCTTACTTATTCTTTCACTCACTTAGTTGTATCACAACACATCAACCACATTCAAATCACCAATACTACTTCAAGATTTAGCAATTCATAATATGTGTAGTAGTGTAGTACTTACGGAATATAAATGAAGAACAAAGTAGTACTTACTTGGTTGATGACCTCGGATGATGTTCTTGCAAAGTAAAAGAGCAAAAGAAAATTTTTTTGAGAGGATTTGGAGAGGTAGGCGGCACTTATGCTAGGTTTGCAGTGTGTTTTTGGTCTAAGACTAAGTCTCTTACTTATAGGACAAGCTTGGGTCGGGTTTTGACCCATTTAAAATCGGATTTGGAGACCAAAAATGACCATCGGGGGCGCCTTTTGCTTTGCCTATGCTTGGCATAGGCGGCGCCTTTTGCAACGCATTGTCTAGCATAGGCGGCGCCTATGCCATGGCATTCCTAGGTATAGGCGGGGCCTTTCACTTAGCATATGAGATTCAGAGACAAAAGGCATTGGTATAGGCGGCGCCTATGCTATGGCATACTTGGGCATGGGCGGCGTCTATGCTATGGCACACTAGATTCCGAGACCTTAGGCCATAGTATAGGCCTTGCCTTGTTCGTGGCCTAGTTTTACATAGGCCTAGCCGTGTTCGTTGCCTGTATTTTCATAAGCAATGCCCAATCCATAGACTTTTGCTTTTTCATTCCTAACTTACCACCTTTAATATGCAATACTTCTAAATCAAAATGTGAAACTAATCTCCTCGTTTACGCCTCTTGCACCTACATTTACTCAAAAATAACAAAGACGATTAGAACGATGGGTTTCCTCCCATCAAGCGCCTTTGTTTTGGTCATGGCACGACTCTTATTTTTGGATTTTTATTTATCAAAAGCAAAAGAAAGAAAAAAAATGAAAAACGATGGGTTGCCTCCCATCTAGCGCTTGATTTATCGTCGCGGCACGACATAGCTATCTCGATTACTTAGACTTCATTGAGATAGATGGTGGATCGTTTTCTAAATGGATTCAGATGACAATGAGGTTTACTTGTAGGCATGCAATCATCTTCGTGATGACCCTTGTGCATGCTTATCCTAGGAGGGATACCAATTATATCATCAATAGTCTAACCCATGGCTCTCTTGTATCTCTTCAGAGCAGAGATGAGAGCCTCTACGTGCTGTTCACTTAAATTATCCGCCATACTTACCGGAAGTATATTTCCTCTTTCCAAGAACACATACCTTAGATAATCGGGGAGCTCTTTCGATTCTAGCATTGGTGGCTCTTCAATGGAAGTCTTCGCTGTTGGTGACGGTTGATTCTTAAGATCAAGGTCCGGCTGTTTAGGAGTATGACAATAGGACCCTATTTCTGTTAGAGCACATGTAGTTTCTTCATAATCTTCATCATCCTTATGCTCAACATTCAGTAGCGCAGCAGACAATGGCTCAACAGTAAGCTGTTTCGCTACAGATAATGCTTTCTTATCCTCATAATGAACATCAGCTACAGAGAACACATTCATATCGCTGGGCTGCTTCATTACTTTCCATATATCAAAGCGGACCACTTCGTCATTCAACCGAAATAAAAGCTCATTAGTTCTCATGTCAATAAGCACACTTCCTGTTGCAAGGAAAGGACGTCCAAAGATTATGGGAACTTCAGAATCCACCTCATAATCCAGAATAACGAAATCTGCATGAAAGATAAATGAATAAACCTTCACCAAAACATCATTCAAGATACCCACAGGTCATTTTACCAACCTATCTTCCATCACGAGCCGCATATTGGTTGGTGTAGGGTCACCCAACCCCAACTTTCTGTAGAAGGATAGTGGCATCAAATTGATTCTAGCTCCCAAATCGCACAATGCTTTAGCAAAATTCATAGATCCAATCGTGCAAGGAATAGTGAATGCACCAGGGTCTGCCTTTTTCTGTACTAAGGACCTTGTGGCAATTGCACTGCAATGGTGAACATTATCCTTCAACTCATAGCTTGCTGCTCGCTTCTTTGTCAAAAGATCCTACATAAATTTTGCATACCCAGGCATTTGTTCAAGTGCCTCCACCAATGGAACATTAATGGTCAGCTGCTTTAACATAGTCATGAATTTGCTGAACTTCGTATCATCCGCCACTTTCTTCAATCTTTGAGGAAAAGGTGGTGATGGGTATGGAATTGTTTTCACCACGGCTTTCTTCTCCTCTTGCTTCCGAATTTTGGTAGTTTCAGGTTGCAAACCGCTGGGGTTGACGTCATGGACGTCGTGGCCAGCTTCTGCGGATTCTTCACCTTTTGCGTTATCAACTATGTCCGCTACTTCGTCAACCACTTTCTTGCCTTTTGATGAAGTTTCCAGCACCTTACCACTTTGGGTAGTAATATCCATGCATGATCCGTTATTCCTTGGATTTTGCACAGTGTCGCTAGGTAAAGTGCCAGCCTTTCTTTGATTGAGTGCTGCTGAAAGTTGGCTCAATTGCTGTTCTACTTGCTTTATTGAAGTGAAATGTGAGTCAACCAACTGCTTCATCGAGGACAAATCATGTATTACCTCCGTTACTCCCGCGCTGGTTGCTTCCACTCCTTTCAACAGTTTAGCCACCATATCTTCAATGCTTCCGGAACCAGATGTGGTGGTGTCACGTCTTCCTGGGGGAACGTATAAACCACTATTTTCATTCTTGTTCTTCCAACTACCTTGGTCCTTGTTTCCAGATTTATCATAGTAGTTCCGACCTTGGTTTCCTTGGGTATTACCTTGGAAACCCCCCTGATTGTTCAAGTAGTTGGCTTCTTCTTCTGAATCAGATTTGTCTCTTCCTTTTAACGCAACAGCTTTGACTTTTTTGGTCTTCCCTGATAATAGATGCTTTGTAAGAAGATCCACTTGCGTTTTCATGTGCGCCATATCTTGATCACGTTCTTCTTCTCTTCTCCTTTGTTCAGCAGTCATGCCAATAGGTATAGTAGGGCTTGCTACCTCAGAATCCCTGGTATTCCAAGCTCTACTTTTCTTCGTCATCCGATCTAGCATATTGCTTGCCTGACCAAAGGCGAGGTCCATAAATGATCCTCCAGCCGCATTATCCACCACTGGTTTAGTTATTGAATTCAAGGCTCTGTATAGTATCTCCATTAGGTGTACATTGGTCATGTGATGGTTCGGGTACCTCATAAGCTTCGTCTTGAACCTCTCCCATGTTTCATGAAGAGCTTCGGTTGGAAGCTGTCGAAAGTTGCTGATTTCATCTCTTAATTGTGCTCTTTTGGATGGCGGAAAGAATCTTTCAAGGAAAGCGTCTCTTAATTGCCTCCAATTTGTAATAGAATTAGGAGTCAGCCCATTCAACCATAGAGTTGCCTCCCCATATAGAGACAATGGAAATGGGCGTAATCGAATTGCATTCTGACCAACGCCTGGATTGTCAAACGACTTGCATGTAGAAATAAAGTTGATGAGATGCATATTCGGATCATCTCCTACTAGTCCACCAAATAATCCCTTGCGTTGCAATAACTGAATCATGGTGCTTGTGATGTTGAACTTGGCTTCGGGTGCCAATGGTGGAGGAATAATGGCTCCTGTGGCTCCGGCTCCTTCAAGATCATCATCATCATAGTCGAAAGCTGGTTGTACAGGTCGGCATTCATGCCTAAACCTTGCTTGACGATCTCTTCTATTGGCAGGTGTTGCGATCTCAGCAGGATGCCTAGGGTTTAGTAACTCGTCATCACCTAGATCCTCGTCGTCAGGATTTATTGCTTACCCAGGGTTATCAATATTCTGTTGATGCACTTAAGCGGCTACTAGAGCAGCTAGTCTCGCCTGTTCCTATTGAGCAGCCATCCTTTCAATTTCGTGTTGTGCCTCCATTCTGCCAATACGTTGTGGTTCAGGATTGATAGGTAATCACGGTTGACCAAAACTTTGAGTATGGGGCATGCACTGAATAAAAACCTGCAGAGAACAAAAACAAAAACTAAAAGTAAAAGTACAAGAATCTTTGACCAAAGGGTCTAGTAATTATCACAAACTTAATTGACACTCGTATTCCCCGGCAACGGTGCCAATTTTTTATAACGCTCAATCTACAGCTCTCGTAGGAGTGTAAAGCGGTCGTTGTCAAATATATAACCCAACTGGGTTGGGTATCGATCCCACAGGGAATAGCTTGGTCAATAAGTAAGCAAAGATTACTAGACTTTTAGTGCAAGTCTCGTAAAAAGGGGGGAGTTTTATCGTGCAAGTAATTTAACCAAAGTAATAAGGTAAAAACGGAAAATAGCAAAGTAAAAAGTAAGAATGTTTGGTAAGATGTAAAACAATGAGAATTGAGAAGTTGGGGTTATGTCCACCTTATGAGTGGTACGTCTCTATTGGCTATGAGTTATGCGGAATTCAGACATGCATGTGCTTATAGAGAATTGTATTCGATGGTAAATCCAAGCGTCTTTCGACCTCAACAAGGACTATTTCACTTTAACTCTTTCGAGCTTAAAGCATATCTAATGGTACAAATTCTCCAAGAGGTTAATCCAGTTACGGCACTAACTTTTTAATAGGGGATGGGACCCTATTACCTTGATATTATCTCTTTTTGAGACATATAACTTTTCTTTCGAACAAGTTAATGTTATACTGGTGTTATTCTATGCGTCTGCAGCCACAAGAATTTGCATTAAGATGAAGAGAATAATGATATAAGCAGCATACGTGTCACGAATTCACAAACTCATAGCAATAGATAGTATCTCATAAGGCTTCCATAACCCCAATAGAGAAGTTTAGCTACTCATGATTGCAACGGAAAACACAATACACATTACCATCATATTGAAATAATCACAAGCTCACAAAAAGTTGTTTTGGGCGTCACTTGTGACGTGAATTCTGTTGCTAGTAGCAGTTCTCTTGTTGTGAAAATTAAAAGTCGAATAGATGAAAGAAAATTGTCAAGAATAAATTAATGAAGAAAAAGGGAAAGGATCGAATAGGGATGAGGGTGGTGGAGAATTGTTTTCATGGATGGATGGTGGATAGGAATTGATGGAATGGGGGAATGAATAAAAATCTCTAGCAAAATAGGGTATTGATAACACCCATATCCTATTCCTACTAAGCTAATGCATTACTTAACCCAATCCTACTAGGTTAATCTATCATTATCCTAATCCTACTAAGTTACTGCTAGTCCCCAAAGTCTTCAGAATTATTGTTTTTGCCCGGGACAGATTTTCCATGCGCCACTTTTGGTCCTTGGCGTCCAAGCTTTCCCTTACTTCTTTCGTGAAGCTTTCTTTGGCGTCATGTTATCCATAAAATGCTGAAATCTGCATCATTTATGCCTGAAAACTTGCTAATCATGTTTGTTAGCTCACTTACAGGAAAAAGGACTAAAAGTGCATGAATTATATATTTTGTCCTCAAAACTTAGCTAAAATATGGGTAAAGTATAGCACTATAGGCGTGTAAATTCGCCTATCATCAGTTGCAAAAGCAGAGGTTATATTTATTCAGGTTTTGAATAGTTAAAGGTCCTATTTGTGCACTATCAGAGTTTAAGGTAAAAGTTATAATTTGGTGTCAAGTTTAGGGTCATTTTTATGTATTAACTCGTGATAAAAACCATGTTTTCATGAGTCAATAGTGCGTACATGACAAGTCCATGCTATATCCATTATGATTCAACATGAATTCCATGCTATTGTTGTGTATTGATTGTTGTGATGTGGATTTCCCATGACCTTGAAGTTATGCAAGTATTTATATATTAGATGCATTTCCTTCCATGTATAAGATGTTGGGGACCATGTGTAGTATGAAATCCCCTATTTATGGTATTATGATTTATGGATTTTATTCCTACGATCAAGAACTGTCATGTGTGTTAGTTTCCTTCTATCGAGTCCTAGGGGTACTTGTACCCGACAATTTAGTTGTGTGCCTAGAGCCATGTCATATTTCACGATACTCACAGTCAAGCCATGATCCATAAAACTCAGTCAACCATGTGACTCAGGAAATATTAGAAATCTCAGTTGTTCTGTAATCTCAGTGATTTTAGTATTCCAAGTAAAATCTCATTAACGACAATACTCTTAGTTAATCCTCAGACATCAGTACCTTCCGTCAGTCAACGAAACTTAGTAAAATCAGTTTAGGTCTGCTAAATAATACCACTAGTATCAGTTCAGTTCAGTTAACCAGTTTAGCTCAATTAATTAGTTCAGAGTCTTTCAGATGGGAGTAGGATTCAGCACTGAGTGAGCTTAGGGATGAGGACTCGCCTGCTAGATAGGACTGAGATCCCTAGAAGCAATTCCTAAGTTCCAGAACTACGTAGCTAGCATAGGTATCAGATGTCAAAAATTTTAATCTTTTCAAAAATACAAATCAATCCGTTTTTATAAATACAAATCAACCCATACCCCTTTCCTCTCCAAATCATCAACCGTCTCTCTCTCTTCTCCTCTCTCTCTCTCTCTCCCTCAGCCAATAGTTTTGCAAAATTTCTCCCTTCAATCCCTAGCGACTTCAACCTCCAGTGAAAAATAGTTGGGCGAGTTCCTTTTTCAGCCATCAATTGACGTGACAGCAGTGTTCTCTGGCAACAACAACTTCAAGTTCTTCATCGTCTCATTTCTTCTTTCATAGGTAAAAAATTATGTTTTTTAGTTATAAAAAATAAGAGCAACTTAAGTCAATTTCTCTTCTAGTATTGGTTAACAATTTCAATATTTCTTTCTTAAATTTGAAGTGTTGACTGAAGAAAACCCTAATTTCTTAAATTTCCTCTCTACTCTTTCCAATGTAAAATATAATTTTTTGTTGTTATTGTAGTTCTTGCTGTCAAACTATTGATTTTATTTGTTGGTGTCTGTTGAGTTTTGTGAAGTTTAATTTTTGTTTATTATGTTTGTACAAACACAAAACAACAATGTTCTTGATTTTTGGTCACCATTAATGTTCTTAGTATGTGTGTTGTGTTGGTGTTGCTTGGTTTATTTGTTATTTTTCTTGGTAAAAATGGAGTATTTGATATTAAACGGTGATAGCACTATTATTTTATTAAATAAAATCTTGGTACTTTTTTTCTGCAATAGATAAATTATCTGATATAATAGATAAACCATCTAATGAAACAGATGAACCATCTGATGCCAGATGAAAATATGATGCAACAGATGGAAATTTGATGTAACAAATTAAAATCAGATGCAATAATGAAAAGCTGATGCAACAGATGAACAATCTAATAGATCATTTATCTGTTTCGACAGATGACTCTTCTATTTGGAAGAAACCTAAATAATATTGATAGTTGATAACAGTTTCAATAGATAACTCATTTGGAAATAGATGAGTGATCTATTTCAACATAAGAGTGATCTATTTTATTGTTTCCAATTGATTTCTCATCTATTGCAATAGGTTAGTTATATGTTGTAATAGATAACCTACCTGGTGCAACAAATAAGTGATCTATTTTTACTATTTTCAATGGATTACTCATTCATTGCAATAAGTTGGTTTTATATTGCAATAGATAACCTACCTGTTGCAACAAAAGAGTTATGGTTTCAACAGATGAGTGAGCTTTTTTATTATTTCTAATGAATTACTCATATGTTGCAACAGGTTGGTTATATGTTACAACAAGTAACATACCTGGTGCAACAGACCAATTATCAATTTCAATAGATGAGTGATCAATTTTTATTGTTACAACAAATTACTCATCCATTGTAATAGGTTAGTTATATGTTGCAACAGATAACCTACCTAGTGAAATAGATGTGTGATTTGCAGGAACTGTTATTTTACTGTTGTACATGTCAGATATACTATTTTCCTTTTTTAATGATGCATTAGTCAATTATAATCTATTTTATATTCCTATTATTTTTAGATTATATGGCTCTCAAAAGAAAAGAAACCAAATCAAGTCCAAGTAAAGGAAAAACTGAACCTGCTAGGCTACATCAACCACTTTATGAGCTTGCTTTACAACTATTATCTCAATCAGAAGCAAAAGATAATGAACATAGGTAAGAGGAATGTTTCAAAAGAGATAATCCAAATACTAACAGCCCTTCCACTGAAGAGTTGGTCAAAACCTTCAGCATTGATATTTAGCATATGAGAATGCAGTATGATGGTGCCACAAATTTAATGGATAATTTCATGGTTAAGTCAGCCATGGGATAATCTTTTGATGCCTTCAGAAAAATACTTCGAGAATAAAATTTGGAAGCTTATTTCAAGGACAGCTGCTTTGGGCAATATCTTGATTTACTGGAGGACAATAATGCTCGTTTTCAAATAAAAATGGTATATGATTTTCTCAAGCGTAGGTTTATGTATGAAAACAAAGATAAGATGGATAAGGTGTGGGTCAATTACCATGGCATGCCTGTTTGTTTTGGTTGGAGGAAGTTTTCCATAGTTACTGGATTAAAATATTATCCTTCTTTTCTTTTTCAAGTTATACATATTCTAACCCAAAAAAGCACCCCACACACCCAAAAAAGGCAAAGACAAGTCGAGTGATTGTGATGACCTAGTGTCCCTTGTTGGTCCATGCTTCAAAAATATAAATTTGATAGATATGTTGAAATGTAAAAGACTTTCAAAGAAACACAAGCAATCATCCTTCTTGGTTTGGTTTGTACATAATAATCTTTGGGCGAGAGACGTTAACAACAAAATAACACTTGGTTTAATAAAGCTCTCCGAGGATCTTGAGGCATTTAAAAATTATCCTTGGGATTATGAAAGCTTCAAAATGACTATCAAATATTTGTTGACTCTGTTAATGCCAAAGATAGTCAACCTATATGGCTTTCCATGGGCTATCATGGTAAATATTTCTTTTATTATGACATGATTCATTTTTTTATTCAATAATTCTTTTGATTAATTAGCGTTATTTTATAGGCTTGGGCATTTGAAGTCATTTCTTATTTGAGACAATAAGTGAACTACCAAGAAGAAGTTTCCTATCTAAAATCCTAAGACGGTTGTCACCCAAAACTGATAAAAATACAAAAAAAATTAATCTCTTCAACCCCCCGAAGGAAGCAGTAAGTCTAATTCTAATTAATTTTTTTTGAATTAATGATTTGTTAAAATGATTTCATCATCATTCTAATATATGTACTGATTTATTTTAGATTGTACATCTGTGGCTTGTTCTGACCAATCGAGAGTTGAAGATGCCATTTTTCTTACTTTACGTTCTGTGTAAACTTTTTCGGACCTAAGGTCATTGATAGAATAAAGAAGAAATTGTTTGGAGCAATAACCATTATAAAAAAATAATTTTGGAGAGTGGGCTTGTGTTGTTGATGATGGTAGTGGTAGTGGTGCTACTGTTGGGTTTAATGATGTTACTCTTACAATTTTTGAAATAGCAAACCATTATACTTATGATCATACTGGTTATATAAATTTTGCCACTTCTAGCGAATGTTCAGTATGCAAATGTCAAGACTGCAAGGTGAAACATGATGGAGTGATTAATATTATTAATGCCTTAATTGCTTCTGCAAAGGAAATGACATCTAAGTGGGATGTTATTTAATCAAAGAGGATTTCATATCCATACACTCCACTAGATATTAAGGTGGCTAAGTGGAGAAGGAAAGAAATTTTCAAAGCATCATTAAGCATCGAAAAAAAGCAAAATTGTAACTCCTCTATCTTTGTCTTGCACTTTTGATCAATGTATAAGGGCCATAGGAAAGCAGCATGAGATGAAGAAGGTAAAAATATATCATTTGTTCCTATAAATAAATAGACACATATCTTTTTTTACAGATGATACATTTGCTAAAAATTATCAAATAGATGTATACATCTATTGCAACTGTCGTCTAACCTGTTGCATCAGATGTTTGTCTGTTGTAACATATGTCCATCTATTTTAGTAAATCAAATATATCTTTGTACTATTTTAATTTGTAGCAATAGATGAGTCATATGTTGCAACAGATGGGTCATCTGTTCAAAATTATCTTAAGTTCTATTTTACCGATTTGAATTTGTCCCAACATATGATCCATCTAACGCAACATATAGATAATCTAGTGTATATCTGTAATTAGTATTGATAATTTTAGATTTACAGGTGGATGTCATATTAGAAGCTACTGCTGAACGGCATAATATCACAGTTGATAATCCATCAATTATTTTCATAGAAGAAGAAAAAATTAGAGTCTGTCAGTTTGAGAGAATGAAAGAATTATTCATTTTAAGGGTTCAACATCTCAGATGAATCTTCTAAAAAACTAATAGAGTTGATCAACGACTATTCAGAATAGATTGTCGATGGGCTATTAAAGCATCATGTAGGATTTTTAAAGATATTTATTTATACAATTCTTGTTGTAAAAATATGACATTAACACGTATAAATCATATAGAAAACAAAATGATGAACACTATAAAGTGAACAAATCAAGTCTTGATTTTGATATGTTCGACTTTGTTGTTGCACATCCCGAAATGAAGGATTGATTTTATTTGATGTCACAGCCCCAAACCTGCTGGAATGGTAAGGTTTAAATGCCATACATATTCAAATTAATTGATACTCTATTTAATTACATCTGTGTATTAATTTTACTGTCATATAATCTGAAATATTTGATAATATGTGCAGCACATCAATTTCATTTCTTACTATCTCCAAAAAAAGGCTCAGTTGCAAATACAAGAATAATATAGACATACAACAGGCAATTATTTGTACAAAGTTTACATCAATAATACCTATGATAGGTTTTTTCGACAATAGCCGGAAGTTTCATGAAATAAGAAATGCTTAATCAACCTCATCAAAGGTTTTAGCAATTCAGCTGGCATACCTTGGCATTTGGTCAACGAAGTGTACATCCCAATCAATTGTAGTGATGAATTCCATTGGGTGTTGGTTGTCGTCGTTCTAAAAGAGAGGCATATCCAAGTTTATGAATTGATGTTGTAGAGGAGACGTTTTGGGCAGTCGTCTGAGATACAAAAACTGGTCAAAATATTGCCTACTAACCTTCATATAAGTGGCTTTTTAGACCAAAAGATTTGTACTGATTGGTCGACGATTGAAGTATGCCGGGATAAAATGGATAATCCTATTGATGAAGAATATGTTGAAGGAATTGCTCAACAAGCCATTGGTAGCCTTTAAGTATCATGATTTAGTTTCATTTCATAAATTTAACAATGCTTATATTAATTGCAAGATATGAATTATCCATTTTTAAAATGTAGGGATTGCGATCTTTTTGTTGTCACTTACGCTGAGTATTTGAGCGATGGATTAAAAGTACCAAATGATGGACTTAATGTTGGATCACTCCGCAAAAGATATGCTGCTCTTTTATGAAAACACGAAGAAGCAAAAGTGCATAAATCGTATGCTAGCAACATTAAAGATCCACGATGACCAAAGACGAATTTCATAGCACTGAATGAAGAACGACTTGTCCATATTGAGTAGATCTTTATACCTTGAGTCTATCAAAGTAATAACCTCTCATTGGGAATTGTTGGCACCAAAGGTTAAATTGTTGATTGATTTGTAAAGTAGATCATTTGTACCCATAATAATGTTTTTACATTTCATTTATTTGTTGAGTTATTTCATGTAATTTCTAAAGGCTTCAATTTATTTTATGTTGTCTATGAATATAATTTAATTCTTAGTATTGAACTTATTAATTAAAATGGAATACTATAATACCCCGAGATTACAAACTGATAAAAGAACCATGCTTCAAGCTCATGAGAAATAAATTCTAGTGATTTGGTATTTTTATGATCAAGGTTGATGTGTATTAAGGTCTAAAATATGTCTTATCTATTAGACGACTCAAAACATTCCTTATCGATTAAATTCTTGGGAAGGATATTTCCATAGTCAACTTCAAACGAAAATATCTCTCGTTATACTATGAATTTTTTGGGTCATGACCCACCAATAGATAGATAATTGAATTATCTTCCAACGATACCTATTTTTCCCAAATTTGATATCGGAAAAAAATCTGATACAAATGTCAGCCTGGAAACTGAGTGACGACCTGTCTAATAGCTTATCACAATTCTGATGACCTTTCTGATGGCTTATCATATTTTTGATGACCTGTCTGATGGCTTATCACATTTTTGATGACATATAAGACATTTTGCCAATCTTAGATAGCAACCCATCAATTCCAGCTCCTAGGTGATGACCTGGGACGGCTTATCAGCCTTGGTCGTCAGCCGAGAATTTTAGCAACTGGAAGTGGTTTTGTAGGGGTATTTTGGAATTTTCCTTCATGTTCCATGACTTAAAGTATCAAAACCACGTACATAACCATAATAAATTAGTTTTAAAAACCTTAAATCCTCTCCACTCTCAAGAATAAGAATATTAGGGTTTCCTCTCAAGATCATCTCGCAAGAACAAGATTCAAGCTCTCCTTCTAGAAAACCAAGAAATTATCATTCCCAATTCAAGAACCTTCAAGAAAAGACATTCTCTTTCAAGATTCAAGCCTTTGAGGTATGTTAGATGTATATTCTTGGGTTCCTTTCACCTAAGAAATTCAAAAATCATTTTCTAAATTCAAGATTATATATTTATGAGATTGTCATAATTTTTTAAAATAGAAATTGAAGTTCATGTTGTTGATGAGTTTTAATTCATGACTTGATTTCAAAGATCCAAGCTTTGATCCTACTATGTGATGTTCATGATAAAAATGCCTTCAAGTTGCATGATATTGATGTACTCATGATAATTAAGTATAGAATCTGTGGTATAACCAAAGTATGCTCCCCATATGTTTGATAGAATGCTTAAGTAAAGAGAATAGTACCTTTTTAGTATGTTAAGCATGAAATCCCCAATTATTTTATAACTAGTGCATGACAAGTGTTCGATGAAATGCCTTAGTGAATGTATTATGATAAGTTGTATGTATTCTTATTCATGGGTATTCCTTATTGAACAACTATGAGATATTAGTATGCATACCCTATACATTTATAAGTTTATTACATTCAAGTGATTGACGAGATATCGTATGGATTGGGTTGTGAATGAAAGTCCATTGTCATGATATTCAAGTGTAGTCCTATCTTATTTATTTATGCTATCGAGTCCTGGGGATATTTATACCTAAAAACTAAGCTGCTTGTCTAGAGTCGAGTCAGTCTTAAAATAATATCAGTCGTGCTATGATCCGTAGAATTCAGTTAATGACAAAACATTAAGGAAATTCAGTAATCTTAGTACTAGTTCAATCCAGTCTTAGTATTCAATCTAATCAAGCTCAGTACTTAGTTCAAATTTCAATAAAGCTTAGTAAGTCACAGGACTCAGTCACATTCAGACAGAAAGTAGATTTCATAAGTATTCCATCAGATAACGGAACCAAGTGAACTCAGTCAAATCAGTAAAGAAATATGAACAGTAACAGATTTAGCTCAGTCTAAGTTCAGTTAAGAATCAGTTCAAATTCCTTCAGTTGGGAGTAGGAACTAGCACCGACCGAGTACAGAGATGACTACTTACCCATTAGGGAGGCAGTGTCATTAGTAAAAGTCCCTGAACTCCAGAACTGTGTAGCCAGCGCAAGAACATAAGTCACCCATTAGATTAAGGCTTAATTATCATACTACCTTAGGCTTGACTTCCTGTTCAGGGTCACCCGTTAGAGAGGATTGACCATAACAGAGGTCTTTACCCGTGGCACGGTATTAACATCCTTCCAGCTGGGGTTATAGGTTGGACCCCACTAGATCAGATTCAAGGTATATCAGTTAAGTGAGAAATCCCATAGTTATAGCCCCAATTTCAGTCTCAATCTTCAAAATAGAAATTCAGAAATTCAAGACTGTCAGATATAGTCACTCATCTCAGTAAGGAACTTAGATAGTTCTACAGATTCATAGACCACCCGCTAGATGGGCCTTGTCTCAAATAAAGTAATTCAGTATCAGTACCAACAGATCCATAGATCACCCATTAGATAGGCCTGATCTCAATCTCAGTTAATCATTATCACTATCAGCAGATTAAGAGATCGCCACTAGATAGGCTTAATCTCAAATTTCTTCAATCATTGTTCATATCAGTTTCTTAAAGATCATCACCCGTTAGATAGGCTTGATCTCTAATACAGTCAGTTAGTATCAGTAAACTCAGATTTTAGTTTCAGTAGCTTCAGATACTCAGAATCTTAGTATATTTAGAAACCTCAGATTTATAGTATATTCAATATCAGTTATTAGATTCAGTCCTACTATGCTCAGTCATAGTATGCATAGTATGTTCAGTAGTTACAGATTCTCTAATTATGCTAATCCATCTCTTTCATATCATTTATTTAGTTATTGATCATATATATAGCCCTTGCATTTAGCCTTACCATATCTATCATGCCAGTACATTCCTACATACTAATTGCATACCTGCTTCTTGCGCTATGATGTTTATTATCATAGGTTCAGGCATACGAGATCCAGAGCATCCAGAGCAGTTCAGTTTTAGTCAGTTGCAATAGACCCAGCAGTGAGTCCTCTTCATTCGAGGATGATCTTTATTTCATTATTATATTAGATTCAGTTTATTTTAGTAGATGGATTAAGTTGGGGACATGTCCCATCAACTCCATAGTTCAGACAGTTAGAGACTTTTCGAATAGATGTATAAGTATTTAGTTTTCAGATTTGTGTATTTTAGATGTTTTGAACCTTATGGAAAGTTTTTTTCCATTTGCATTTATTATATTATATTATTAAGTGCTCAGTTATAGATATCAGTAGAGGCTTAGCTTGTGGTCCTTCAGGATCATGAGCACCGTGTGGCATTCTGGTTATTCAATATCGGGGAGTTACAAACTTGGTATCAGACACTAAGGTTTAATAGAGTCCTAGGAAGTATGAAAGTTGCATCTAGTAGAGTCTTGTACATGGGTATGTTGCACGCCATATTTATGTACAAGAGGCTATAAGATGTTTTTAGGAATAGTCTCCCTTCTTTTAGTATTCATATCGTGCGAGTGAGCAGGAGCTCAAGTTAATCCTCAGTATAATCCATCTCTTTTTTCCATTTACAAAGTATGCTTCCTCGCTAAGCCAATGCCTGTAGGGATGATAAGCATCCACCTTAGCCCATAGATCCTTTGAGTGAAAATGTGTCACATGCAGAGTTTTGAGTAGCTTTTCAGGTGCTAGCCCAAGTTGTGACGACTAATGTTTAAGGAAATCTCTAGGTTGTAGCCCTACCTCAGTAAAATAGGGATTCAGCCACAGCTAGAATCAGAAATTTCATGAGAATGAGCCTGCCAAAATTCTTTGGGTCAGTATCAGACGAGGACCCACATCTTTATCTTGAGAAGATAAAGAATATCACCCATATTATGCATATTTCTGAGGAGGAGAGTACAGATTTAGTATCGTATAGGGTAAAAAATATTTCTCATGATTGGGTAGTGATATGGAAGAAGAGGGGAGGGGAGGATGCAGCCCCAACGACTTGGCAAGTATTTTAGGATGCCTTCTTAGATAAGTGTTTCCTGCTAGAGATAAGAGAAGCTAAGGTAGAAGAGTTTATAAACCTAAGACAAGGCTCTATGATAGTAAAGGAGTATTTTCTTAAGTTCAACCAGTTAGCTAATATTCTCCTGACTTGATAGCTGACTGTAGAGCGAGTATGAGTAAGTTTATGACTGGTGTATCTGGGTTGGTGTTGAAGAAGTGCAGAACTGCTATGCTCAATAGATACATAGATCTTTCTAGGTTAATGATACATTCTTAGCAGATAGAGTCAAATAAATCTAAGGAGAGAGAGAGATCTAATAAGAGATCCAGAACAGGTAGTTACAGCTTTTATCAAGCAAGGTCACAGGGTAATAACCGTTCTCAGCTTAGCCAGAAGTTTTTAGTCCCATCTATATCCTCATCTAGTGTAACCACACCAAAGTTTGGGGATATTAGTAATAATAGGGCACCAGGCTCCAAAACCCAAGGTAGTGCCAACAGTGTTTGTACCTATCTGCTTTGTGGAGAGTGTGACAATAATCACCTAGGTGTGTGTAGAGAAAATAGTCAGGTATGCTTTGGATGTGGTAAGCCAGGCCACAGGATGCAGGGGTGTAGAGTGCTAACTTAGAGGTGTAGAGAATTGCATCAGTAGGGTGCCACTTCTGGTACCAATAGTGGTCAGAGTCAGAACAGACTTTATTCACTTTAGGCTCACCATGATCAAGAAATTTTCCCTAACATAGATTCGGTACATTTTGAGTCTTGTATCTTTATGATATACATTTTTAGGTGCTTTGCTCCCGTTTGAGCTTAAGTTTTCAACATGAGTTAGTCAGTAGAAGCGGCAAGTCAGTTTAGCAGTCAGACAGTCAGATTCGTATAATTTATTTTCTCATCTTTTCATCTAATCATGCTATCTAAAATCTCAGGCATATAACTGTTCCAAGATAGAATATTTTAGTAGTTCCGGGTATAACTCAGTTCATGTGTGATGCATTAGATTCAGATTCCAGACATTTAGTTATGAACCAGTTCATAGGTACCTTGTGCATCGCCTCAGTTTTCTCAAGTACTTCGGTGAAGTAAGTGTTCTTAAAGGGAATAGTGTACTAAGGGGGAGATACCCTATAACTCCCCAATGTTTTCAATTTCTAAAACCCATTCAGTTTTATGCTCAGATTCTCATTACAATCTTTGCATCAGTTATTATTGCATAGTCAGTCATGCTTTCAAGAGTCAATTCATTCAAATATTCATGCATTAGATATGTATGTTCAGTAGAAAAGTTTAGTTCATTAGTGTATTTAGTCATGCATGCATGAGAGCAAATCAGTGAAGTATCCATGCATCAGATATGCATGTTCATTATGAGAATTCAACTTATCAATAGTTTCAGTCGTGTATCCCATGCATCAGATATGCATGTTTATAATAAGAACTTAAAATATCAGTAGTTCTAGTTGTATAGTCATGTTTTAGATGTTATCGTCCCTCAAGTAAGCTCGGTCGATCAGTACTCTTAGCCTAACAAGCGCATTCGAGGATGAATGTTCCCAAGGAGAAGATATTATAATACCCCGAGATTCCCAACCGATAGTAGAACTATGCTTCAAGATTATGAGAAATAAATTCTAGTGATCTGGTAGTTTTATGGTCAAGGTTGATGTGTATTAAGGTCTCAAATATGTCCTAGCTATTAGACGACTCAAAATATTCCTTACCGATTGAATACTTAGGAGGGATATTGCCATAGTAAACTTCAAATGAGTATATCTCTTTTTACTCTATGAATTTTTTATCTCATGACCCACAAAAAGATAGATAATTGAATTATGTTTCCAACAATACTAATTTCGCCCAAATTCGATATCAGAATAAAAAGTTATACTCATTTTACTAGAGCATGTCAGCCTGGAAACTAAGTGACAACCTGTCTAACGGCTTATCATATTTTTGACGACCTGTCTGATGGCTTGTCACATTTATATTGACCTGTCTAATGGCTTATCATATTTCTGATGACTTATCAGCCATGTCATCAAGCATAGACAACAACCCATCAATTCCAGCTCCTAGGTGACGACCTGGGCTGACGGGCTATCACAGATCTAACGGCTTATCAGCCTTGGTCGTCAACCGAGAATTTCAGCAATTGGGAAGTGGTTTTGTAGGGGTATTTTGTACTTTCGATTATTTTCCATGACTTGAATCATCAAAACCACATACATAACCATCATAAATAAGTTTTAAAAACCCTTAAATCCTCTTCCCTCTCAAGAATAAGAAAATTAGGGTTTCCTCTCAAGATCATCTCCCAAGAATAAGATTCAAGCTCTCCTTTAAGAAAACCATGAAATTATCATTCCCAATTCAAGAACCTTTAAGAAAAGACATTCTCTTTCAAGATTCAAGACTTTGAGGTATGTTAGATGTTGATTCTTGGGTTCCTTTAACCCAAGAATTTCAAGAATCCTTTTCTAAACTCAAGATTATATATTATAAGATTGTCATGATTTTTTTAAATAGAAATTGATGTTCATGTTGTTGATGAGTTTTAATTCATTACTTGATTTCAAAGATCCAAGCTTTGATCCTAGTATCTGATAATCATCATAAAAATCCCTTCAAGGTGCATGATATTGATGTATTCTTGATAATTTAGTATAGAATCTATGGTATAACCAAAGTATGCTCCCCATATGTTTGATAGAATGCTTAAGTAAAGAGAATAGTGTCTTTTTAGTATGTTAAGCATGAAATCCCCAATTATGTGATAACTAGTGCATTCCAAGCGTTTGTTGAAATGCCTTAGTGAATGTGTTATGATAAGTTGCATGCATTATTATCCATGGGTATTCCTTATTGAACAACTATGATATATTAGTATGCATACCTTATACATTTACATATTTATGACATTCAAGTGATTGATGAGATATCATATGGATTGTGTTGTGTGAAAGTCCATTGTCATGATATTCAAGTGTGGTCCTGTCTTATTTATTTATGCTATCGAGTCCTGGGGGTATTTATACCTAAAAACTTAGTTGCTTGTCTAGAGCCGAGTCAGTCTCAAGATAATCTCAGTCATGTTATGATCCATAGAATTCAGTCAGTGATAGAACATTAAGGAAATTAAGTAATCTCAGTACTAGTTCAATCAAGTCTCAGTATTCAGTCTAATCAAGCTCAGTACTCAGTTCAGATTTTAGTAAAGCTTAGTAAGTCACAGGACTCAGTCACATTCAGACAGAAAGTAGAATTCATAAGTATTCCGTTAGATAACGGAACCAAGTAAACTCAATCAGATCAGTAAAGAAATATGAACAGTAATATATTTAGCACCATCTAAGTTCAGTTAAGAATCTGTTCATTTAGTTGGGAGTAGGAACTAGCACCAATCGACTGCAGGGATGACAGCTTCCCCATTAAAGAGCAAATCATTAGTAACAGTCCCTGAACTCCAGAACTGCGTAGCCAGCGCAGGACCAGGAGTCACCCGTTAGATTAAGGCTTAATTATCATACTACCTTAGGCTTGACTTCCTATTCAGGGTCACCTGTTAGAGAGACTTGACCATAGCAGAGGTATTTACCCGTGGCAAAATATTGACACCCTTATAGCTAGGGTTACAGGTTGGACCCCACTAGATCAAATTCGGGGCATGTTGGTTAAGTGAGAACTCCCACAGTTACCGCCACAGTTTCAATCTCAATCTTCAAAATAGATATTCAGAAATTCAGGACTATCAGATACAGTCACTCGGCTTAGTAAGGAACTTAGATAGTTTCACATATTCATAGACCACCCACTAGATAGGCTTAATCTCAAACAACGTAAGTCAGTATTAGTACCAACAGATCCAGAGATCACCTATTACATAGGCCTAATCTCAATCTCAGTTAATCATTATCACTATCATCAAATTCATAGATCACCCACTAGATAGGCTTGATCTTAAATTTATTCAATCATTGTTTAAATCAGTATGTTCAGAGATTACCCGCTAGACAGGCCTGATCTCTGATACAGTCAGTTAGCATCCAAAAACTCAGATTTTAGTTTCAGTAGCTTCAGATACTTAGAATTTTAGTATGTTTAAAAACCTCAGATTGACAGTATGTTCAGTATCAGTTATCAAATTTCGTCCCAGTATGCTTAGTCACAGTACGCACAGTATGTTCAGTAGTTATAGATTCTCTATGTATGCTAATCCAGCTTTTGCATATCACTCAGTTAATCATTGATCATGCATATAGCCTTTGTATTTAGCCTTACCTCATCTAGCATGCCAGTACATTCCCATGTACTGGTCGCATACCCATTTCTTGTACAATGATATTTAATATCATAGGTTTAGGTACAAGAGATCCAGAGCATCCAGAGCAGTTCAGTTTTAGTCAGTTGCAGTAGACCTAGCAGTGAGTCCTCTTCATTCGAGGATGATCTTTACTTCATTATTATATTAGATTCAGTTTATTTTAGTAGATGGAGTAAGTTGGGGATATGTCCCATCAACTCCATAGCTGAGACAGTTAGAGGCATTTTTGATAGATGTATAAGTATTTAGTTTTCAGATTTGTGTATTTTAGATATTTTGAAGCTTATGGCAAATTTTTGCTAGTTTTCTGCATTTATTATATTATATTATATTATGAAGTGCTCATGTATAGATATCAGTAGAGGGTTAGATTGTGGTCCTTTGGGATCATGAGTACCGTGTGGCATTCCGGTTATAGAATGTCAAGGCGTTATCAATACTAGTCTCAAATATCGCAACAGATGACATATATGTTAGAAATTATCAAATAGATTTAGATATGTATTGAAATATGTATGTCATATTTGGAAATTATCAAATAGGTCTTCCTACTATTTTGATTTCTTCCAATAGACAACAAATAGACTAAATTTTGCAACAGAATATATATCTATTGCGACAGATAAATTGAGAAATATTTGCATAATGCAACAGATGACTAACCCAGTATAACAGATTATCAATCTTCCATAACAAATATACTAACTGTTGCAACAGATAGACAATCTTTTGTGTTATAAAAACTTTTACTTTTGTCAAACATAAAAAATTTCCACTACATGTAAAGTGAAGTGGCTTGAAATAAAAAATTGATATGGGGTTTGGCTTTGTACATCTTATTTATACACAGGCTCCAAGCATCTAGCTAGTACCCCATAAGCCCAGACCTCTTGTATCTTAACCACAATGGCATCACATAAACCATCCATTTCTGTGTCATTCAGCAAACATTCGATATATACAATCGCGTACGGCCCGCATGCGGCATCGATTTTATTTTTTTGAAAGTCTATGTCCTAGTTTTGACCTAAAAAATCCCATGCTTTCTTTTTTAACACCTTCACTGGAAAATGATCCATCAGTTTACTCTACCTCAAAAAGTTAGGGATCAACTCCAACAGTGGCTGCATATGGGTAAAAAAATCATAGTCGTCGAAGACAGATAAGTTGTAGTCATAAACCTTAATCTTTCACTCCTTGAGAAGTATCTCAATAGCAAGAAAATGTATGACTTTCACATTCATGACTGCAAGAATTCTCTTTTCCTTGGTCCATCTTTTATGTGTGAATATGGCCTCTTCTCTCTAACATAGTTAATCATATCTTCATCCCATTCGTACGTACAAACTAACCAATCAGATCCTGGGTGACTGGATTTTGAGCTAGCCTAGTGAGCTTATTGTACCTATTCTTGAAATTATTGTAGAATTTAAGGTCCATTAATATATCAGCAGAGTCATAAGCATTCGGATACGCTAATTGTCTGCCCCTCTGAGTCAGAAAAATTTATCAACATACTGTGATATAAGAAGATAATTTTTAAATAGGTTAGTGATGATAGGCGAATTTACACGCCTATATCAATATATTTTGCCCATATTTTAGCCTAGTTTTGAGAACAAATTATATATTTCATGCACTTTTAGTCCTTTTTCCTGTAAATGAGCTAACGAACATGATTAGGAAAGTTTCAGGTATAAATGATGCAAAATACAGCATTTTATGGCTTACTTGACGCAAAAGAAAGCTCACAAAGGAAGGGAAGGAAGTCTACACGCCTAAGGACCAAAACTGCTTCATGGAAAATCTGTCCCAGGCTAAAACAACATTTCTGAAGACTTTGGGGACTTATAGATACAAAGCTGAATTTTGACAATGATACATTAACCTAGTACAATTGGGTTATGTATTTCATTAGTTTATTTGGATTAGGAGAATGTTACATTAACCTAGTACAAATGGGTTAAGTATTTCCTTAGTTTAGTAGGATTTGGTTATTTATTTCATTAGCATAGTAGGAGTAGGATAGGAGTATTATAAATACCCTATCATGCTAGAGATTTTTAATGAAGTCCTCCCTTAGTGAAGAGGCAAGTCCTCCCTTAGTGGAGAGACACATTCTACTTCTCAATTACAACTCTTCTAATCTTTCCATTAATTCTATTCTTAAATTCCACAACAAGAGAATTGTTACTTGCTAAGGAATCACGCCACACGCCTATCACCTAATCCACACGCCATTACTCAACAATAACAATGCAAATCGTGATCTCCTTCGCACTCATGGGTAACTAAACTTCTCTGTTGGGGTTATGGAAGCCGAATGAGATACTATCTATTGCTGTGAGTTTGTGAGTTCGAGACACGTATATTGCTTATATCATTATTCTCTTCATCTTAATGCAAATTCTTGTGGCTGCAGACGCATAGAATAACGCCAGTCTAACATTTAACTTGTTCGAGAGAAAGGTTATTTGTCTGGAAAAGAGATAATGTCAAGGTAGTAGGACACCCTTTCCTATTAAAAAGCTAGTGCCGTAACTGGACTAACCTCTTGGAGAATTCGTACCATTAGACACGCTTTAAGCTCGAGAGAGTTAAAGTGAAATAGTCCTTGTTTAGGTCGAGAGACGCTTGGATTTACCATCGACTACAATTCTCTATAAGCAATTGCATGTCAAGACTCTACACACTCATAGCCAATAGTGACGTATACCTCAAAAGGTGGACATAACCCCAACGTTTCAATTCTCATTGTTTACAACTTACGTAACAATCTTTCTCTCTTTACTTTGCTATTTTCATCTTTTACTTTATTGTTTTGGTTACACATTGCAATCCCCCTTCTTACGAGACTTGTACCAAAAGTTTAGTAATTTTACTTACTTGTTGGCCAAGCTATTCCCTGTGGGATCGACACCCAACCCAGGTTGGGTTCTATATTTGCTAACGACCGGTTTACACTCCCACGAGAGCTGTAGATTGAGCGTTATCAAAAATTGGCGCCGCTGCCGGGGAATACGAGTGTCAATTAAGTTCGTAATAATTACTAGACCCTTTGGTCAAAGATTCTCGTACTTTTACTTTTAGTTTTTGTTTTTGTTTCTTGCAGGTTTTTACTTTAGTGCATGCCCCATACTAGAAGTTCTGGTCAACCGTTATTACCAATCAATCCTGAACCACAACTAATTAGAAGAATGGAAGCACAAGCTGAAATCGATAGGACGGCTGCTCAACACGAGCAAGCAAGATTAGCTGCTCTTGCCGCTGCTCAAGTCCAACTACAAAACATTGATAATCCTGGGCGAGCAACAAATCCTGATGATGAAGATTTAGGTGATGACGAGTTACTAGATCCTAGGCGTGATGCTGAAATTATAACACCTGCCAACAGAAGAGGTCGACAAGCTCGGTATAGGTATGATCGCCAACCTTTGCATCCAGCTTTCGACGATGATGATGATGATCTTGATGGTGCCGGAGACACTGGAGCTATAATTCCACCACCATTAGCGCCCGGAGCCAAGTTCAACATCACAAGAACCATGATTCAGTTATTGTAACTCAAGGGATTATTTGGTAGACTAGCAGGCGACGATCCGAATATGCATCTCATCAACTTTATTTCTATATGCAAGTCTTTTGACAATCCTGGTGTTGGTCAGAATGTTATTCGATTACGTCTATTTCCATTGTCTCTGTCTGGGGAGGCAACACTATGGTTGAATGGGCTGACTCCTGATTCAATTACAAATTGGAGGCAATTGAGAGACGCTTTCCTAGAAAGATTCTTTCCGCCATCCAAAAGGGCTCAATTGAGAGATGAAATCAGCAACTTTCGTCAGCTTCCCTCTGAAGCTCTTCATGAAACATGGGAGAGGTTCAAGACAAAGCTAGCGAGATGCCCAAACCATCACAAGACTAATGTTCACCTCATGGAGATCTTGTATAGAGCCTTGAATTCAATAACTAAACCAGTGGTGGACAACGCAGATGGAGGTTCTTTCATGGACCTCACCTTTGGTCAAGAAAGCAATATGCTAGATCGCATGACAAAGCAAAGTAGAGCTTGACATACCAGGGATTCTGAGGTAGCAAGCCCCACTTTATCTATTGGCATGTCTGCAAACCAAAGAAGAAGAGAAGAAGAACGTGAGCAAGACATAGCGCACATGAAAACACAATTGGATCTTCTGACAAAGCACTTATTATCAGGGAAGACTGAAAAAGTGAAAGCTGTAGCACTAAAAGGAAGAGACGAATCTGATTCTGAAGAGGAGGCCAACTACTTGAACAATCGGGGGGGTTCCGTGGGAATGCCCAAGGAAACCAAGGTCGAAACTATTATGATAAATCAGGAAGCAAAGACCAAGGTAGTTGGAAGAAAAATAATGAAAAGAGTGGTTTGTACGTTCCCCCTGGTAGACGTGATACCACCACATCTAATTCTGGGAGTATGGAAGACATGATGGCTAAGTTATTGAAAGGAGTGGAAGCAACGAGCGCAGGAGTTAAGGAGGTGATTGATGATTTGTCCTCCATGAAGGAACTAGTTGATTCTCATTCCACTTCTATCAGGCAAATAGAGCAGCAATTGAGCCAACTTTCAGCAGCATTCAATCAAAGAAAGGCTGGCACCTTACCAAGCGATACTGTGCAAAACCCAAAGAACGATGGGTCATGCATGGCCATCACTACCAGAAGTGGTAAGGTGATGGAAACTTCAGCAAAAGGCAAGCAAGTGGTTGACGAAGTTGCGAAAATGGACATTACACCTAGTGACGTTACAAAAGGAGAAGAAGCCGCAACAACTACTCCCAACGTCAGGGACGTTTCACCTAGTGACGTGCAGCCTGAAAAAGTGGAAAAACAGAAGCAAGAGGAGAAAAAAACCGTGGAGAGAACACTTCCATACCCACCACCACCTTTTCCCCAAAGATTGAAGAAGGTGGCGGATGACACTAAGTTCAGCAAATTTATGACTATGCTCAAGTAGCTGACCATTAATGTTCCATTGGTGGAGGCACTTGAACAAATGCCTGGATATGCGAAGTTTATGAAGGACCTATTGACAAAGAAGCGGGCAGCAAGTTATGAGTTGGCGCATAATGTTCATCATTGTAGTGCAATTGCTACAAGATCGCTAGTTCAAAAGAAGGCAGATCCTGGAGCTTTCACTATTCCTTGCACAATTGGATCGTTGGATTTTGCTAAGGCATTGTGCGATTTGGGAGCTAGCATCAATTTGATGCCACTATCCATCTACAAGATGTTGGGGCTAGGCGATCCGACACCAACCAATATGAGGCTCGTGATGGCTGATAGGTCGGTAAAACGACCTGTGGGTATCTTGAATGATGTGTTGGTGAAAGTTTCTTCATTCATCTTTCCTGCAGACTTCGTTATTCTGGATTGTAAGGAGGATTCTGAAGTTCCCATCATCTTGGGACGTCCCTTCCTTGCAACTGGAAGTGTGCTTATTGACATGAAAGATAATGAGCTTTTGTTTCGAATTAATGACGAAGTGGTACGGTTTGATATATGCAAAACAATGAAGCAGCCCAGCGATATGAATGAGTTATATGTTCATCATGAGGATACGAAAGAATTATCTATAGAGAAACAGCCTACTGTTGAGCCATTGTCTGCTGTGCCACTGAAAGTTGAGCATGAAGATAATGAAGGTTATGAAGAACTTATGAGTGCTCTAACAGAAATAGAGCCTTAAACTCCTAAGCAACCAGATTGTGATCTCAAGAATCAACCAACAGCGAAGACTCCCATTGACGAGCCACCAATGCTAGAATCGCAAGAGCTTCCCGATTATCTAAGGTATGTGTTCTTGGAAAGTGGAAGTATACTTCCGATAAGTGTGGTGGATGATTTAAGTGAACAGCACATGGAGGCTCTCATCTCTGCTCTGATGAGGTACAAGAGAGATATGGGTTCGACTATTGATGATATAATTGGTGACTCTCCAGAGAAACGTAGGAGCCATCTCGAAGAAGATCGCATGCCCACAGGTAAGCCTCATTGCCGTCTAAATCCTTTTAGAAAATGATCCACCATTTACCTCGACGAAGTCTGAGTACTCGAGGTCACCATGTCGTGCCACGACAATAAATAAGGCGCTAGATGGGAGGCAACCCATTGTTTATCGTTTTTCATTTATCGTTTATCGTTTTCTTTCATTCTAGTACTTGTCTTGTTTTTAATTAATGAAAATCCAAAAATAAGAGTCGTGCCACGACCAAAACTAAGGTGCTTGGTGGGAGGCAACCCATCGTACTAATTGTTTTTATTGTTTTGAGCAAATATAGGTGCAAGAGGTATTCAATGAGGAGATTGGTTTCAAATGACGATTTGGATGTATTGAATGGTAAAGGTGGTAAGTTAGGTATAAGGATGCATAAGGGTATGGATTGAGCATTACTCATGCTTAAATAGGCATCGAGGAAGGCTAGGACTAGGTAAAACTAGGCCACGAACAATGCAAAACCTATCCTATAGCCTAAGGTCTGGGAATCTAGTGTGCTATACACTATGCGCCGCCCATTCCTAAGTGTGCTTTTGACTATGCGCCGCCTATGCTATAGCATTAGGTCTCAGGATCTCATATGCCATAGACTATGCGCCGCATAGTGTATGGCATTCTTAAATAAATGCATGGCATAGTGTATGGCATTCTTAAATAATTGCATGGCATAGTGTATGGCATTCTTAAATAAATGCATGGCATATTCTATGGCATTCTGCTCAACTAGGCAAAGCATTAGGCACCGCCTATGGTCACTTTTGGTCTCCAAATCCGATTTTAATGGGTCAAAACTCAACCCAACCTTTTCTTACAAATATGAGACTTAATCTTGAACCAAAAACACATTGGAAACCTAGCTCATGCACCACCTATAGTCTCCAAATCCTATCAAAAAGTTTCCTTTTGCTCTTTTTTCTTCACAAGAACATCATCCAAAGGCTTCAAACAAGTAAGTACTACTTTGTTCTTCATTTAAATTTTGTAAGTACTACTTTACTACACCTATTATGAATTTCTAAATCTTGAAAAAGTACTGGTGATGTGAACGTGTTTGAATTGTTGATACAAAACCAAGTGAGTGAACATGTACGTTAGGATGCTCTTAACTTATTTCCGACTTGAATTTGATTTTGATGCATTGTTATACTACTTGCGGAATTGCTATAGTAATGAACATTGCATAATCTTGTCACTTGAATACTTACATGTTAGAATATCCCGTTCATCGGAATAAGACTTATAACTACCTACCGACATAGGAGGTTGAGTTTATTGATAGAAACTATACCATGTGGTTACCCCTATGTAGTAGTGTTGTTATATCTACCATGAAAGTAGTCCAATGGCTGCAAGTAAGTGATGCATTGCTGAGTTTCTTGTCAGAATATAATCCTAAAACGTATGTCGATGAAGTCTAAGTAATCGACCACTTTCACTTCACTGATTTGTATCAACAAAACTAAGTGTGGGGTGGTACCCCTACTGCTTATGTATAGATTGTAACCATTGAGATTGTGATACCATTAACACTATTTCTAGTCTCAGGTACAATGGCACCTAAAGAAAGACAAGGCAAAGAAAAGGCTACCACTTCACAAAAAGGCAAGAAAAGAGGCCAAAGAGAGCAAGGAGAACCCTCTTTGATGCAAACACCTCAACTCACTCTTGGAATTAAGTGGGATACTTATGAGTAACTTCTAAGGATGATGACTCTGATGATGATTCCGATGCAAGGGGTATGACCCCAGACATAGAGAATGAGTCTGACTAACCAGGTTCTTCTTATTTATTTTCCACTGAGGACAGTGTGCCCCGTCTAAGTGTGGGGTGATGGTATTTGCATGCTATACTTCTCGATACGCATTTGCATTTATTCATGTTTGTTTGCTTAGTTTTTTTAGTAGTAAATTTTTTTTAGCTTCGCATGAAATAATTCTAATAGGCAGCATGAGATTATAACAAGAGTATGTGCTACAATTATGACTATTGAGACGTTTAGGCTCTAGTTGTGACTCATTATGTGATATTGAGTGGTTCAATTCTTTCACTTGTTGGGTCGTGAGTCTATATTACTTCCAATCAAGTCAACCATGTGCCTTGTGTGTGTGAGGTAACAATATATTCTATGTTTGTGGCTGATGCTAGAACTTGCCTGGTATGTATGCAAAGCAAAAATAAGGAGTGTAAGTTTAGGAGATGATTTAGGCATTTCTTTGGCAACCTATACATGTTTACCTTTGTTTTACCTACCCATGGACATCATCCTAGTTAAACCCTTTTGAGCCTTTAGCCTATTTCTTTGACAACCTTGTATGTAAGCCTAATCCATTTTTTTTCAAGACCGTAATTTGATCCAAATTCCTAAGTGCTTTAAAGTGAAAAAGTCATGTGACAACATAAGAGGAAATTGGGTGAGTATGATGCTTTAAATTGTAATGGTGCTTGAATGTGTGATGAAAAAGAATGTGCTATCATAAGAGGTATGTTGTGAAAAGAAAAAGGAAAAGAAAGCTGAAAAGTGAGTTGTGCTTAAAATTGAAAAACAAAAGATGAGAACAAGGGTGGAAGAATAAAATAAAGAAAGGTTGAAAGAAAAAAGTGTCAATGATACAATGTGATGTATTAAAGTGCTTAGGAACTTAGTCACTATTTCTGGCCAAAATAGCTGATCCTACCCGTCCCTTAGCCTACATTACAACCATCAAAAGACCTACTTGATCCTAAGCTTAGCATTCTGACATTTAGTAGAGTACTATATTAAGGGCAAGCCTATGGTCATCAGTTGCTACATATGAATTCTTTGTGAGAGTGAGAGCAACGACATTTTGATACCCATGTTTGAAAACTATACTATATTTGTGAGTAATTATGGGTACTATATTGTGACACACACATGGTTGATGAGCTTTGGATAGTTGTATATGATTCTATGTACCTTAACGTTTGCATGCGAGTTGATCACCATCACTAGTCTACGCTAGAGGTTAAACTGTTTCTACTTATAATCGGGAAGCTACTCTTTGTTGATAATTTTTGTGCTTGTCTTGAAGAATTTTTTGTGTTGTTGCTGTAAAAACCCTAAGTTGATGCTTAGAAGGACAGGATATTTTGTTCGAGGACGAACAAAGCAACAAGTGTGGGGTGTTGATGATAGGAGAATTTACACGCCTATATCAATATATTTTGCCCATATTTTAGCCTAGTTTTGAGAACAAATTATATATTTCATGCACTTTTAGTCCTTTTTCCTGTAAATGAGCTAACGAACATGATTAGGAAAGTTTCAGGTATAAATGATGCAAAATACAGCATTTTATGGCTTACTTGACGCAAAAGAAAGCTCACAAAGGAAGGGAAGGAAGTCTACACGCCTAAGGACCAAAACTGCTGCATGGAAAATCTGTCCCGGGCTAAAACAGCATTTCTGATGACTTTGGGGACTTATAGATACAAAGCTGAATTTTGACAATGATACATTAACCTAGTACAATTGGGTTATGTATTTCATTAGTTTATTTGGATTAGGAGAATGTTACATTAACCTAGTACAAATGGGTTAAGTATTTCCTTAGTTTAGTAGGATTTGGTTATTTATTTCATTAGCATAGTAGGAGTAGGATAGGAGTATTATAAATACCCTATCATGCTAGAGATTTTTAATGAAGTCCTCCCTTAGTGGAGAGGCAAGTCCTCCCTTAGTGTAGAGACACATTCTACTTCTCAATTACAACTCTTCTAATCTTTCCATTTATTCTATTCTTAAATTCCACAACAAGAGAATCGTTACTTGCTAAGGAATCACGCCACACGCCTATCACCTAATCCACACACCATTACTCAACAATAACAATGCAAATCGTGATCTCCTTCGCACTCATGGGTAACTAAACTTCTCTGTTGGGGTTATGGAAGCCGAATGAGATATTATCTATTGCTGTGAGTTTGTGAGGTCGAGACACGTATATTGCTTATATCATTATTCTCTTCATCTTAATGCAAATTCTTGTGGCTGCAGACGCATAGAATAACGCCAGTCTAACATTTAACTTGTTCGAGAGAAAGGTTATTTGTCTGGAAAAGAGATAATGTCAAGGTAGTAGGACACCCTTTCCTATTAAAAAGCTAGTGCCGTAACTGGACTAACCTCTTGGAGAATTCGTACCGTTAGACACACTTTAAGCTTGAGAGAGTTAAAGTGAAATAGTCCTTGTTCAGGTCGAGAGACTCTTGGATTTACCATCGACTACAATTCTCTATAAGCAATTGCATGTCAAGACTCTACACACTCATAGCCAATAGAGACGTATACCTCAGAAGGTGGACATAACCCCAACGCTTCAATTCTCATTATTTACAACTTACGTAACAATCTTTCTCTCTTTACTTTGATATTTTCAGCTTTTACTTTATTGTTTTGGTTACACATTGCAATCCCCCTTCTTACGAGACTTGCACCAAAAGTTTAGTAATTTTACTTACTTGTTGGCCAAGCTATTCCCTGTGGGATCGACACCCAACCCAGGTTGGGTTCTATATTTGCTAACGACCGCTTTACACTCCCACGAGAGCTGTAGATTGAGCGTTATCATTTAGTAACTGTAAAGATGAAAAACATAGTGAAATGATACAATGGATGGTCCATCTATTACAGAGGGTTCTCTGAATCTGTTCACAGATTACCCATCTAGCGTAACTTATGCAACATACCACTCATGCATATTGTCATACTCTTGAAGTCTTAGGCATCAAACATATGCATGGTGTATTCTTGTGCAGATTTCTTCTACTAGGAATACATGATCTTTTGTAGTTCCTTCCTCTCTTTATCTCCAAGTGCCACATATATGTCCACCTTCTTTAGTGGCCACTGAACTACAACAACTTTTGGAGAGGAAAGAGTTTTATTTTTTTTTATTTTAAGACTAGAGAGTATTTGGCTAATTTTTCTTTTCTTTCTCCTAACCGCCACTTAGGAGTGTATGGTTCCCTCACCTTCTTGGATGGTATGATACCCCTCTTGGATTTTAATTACTCGACAACTATTACGATAGCCTTTATTTTTTCGAGGATTTTATCCTGTCTGTCCTTGCACACTTTGTAATTACAATAAGAACATGAGGGTGAAGAGGGGTGAGAGGGACCACTCTAAGGGTAGGAAGGACTGGTGTAAAGGTAAGAGGGACCTGTGTAAGGTGTGATTTCAAACATATTTATTTTCTCTTGAGCATCAACATGTTCATCATTACGACTAGCTGCAGCAGTAGCATCGGGATGGCTACCACCAACATCAACAACTCTACCAGCAACACCCCCAGAAGAAGCACCCGGATCTGTAGTAGTAGGTTGGTCATGAAGAGCTTCAACATTAGGCTGACCTTGCCTAACTGCTCTTATTATGGTTGTTACTCCAGCCAATTCCTTCTTTATTAACTCCGCCGTCTGGTCTGCTATTGCATCAATAAGACCTAAAGTAATAAAAGAAAGCATCCCCAACTCCTGCTCAGTAGGCACGATCGAAGGATGCATAACCTATAAAAAAGACAAATATATTTAAATCATATAATAATAATTTATAGTCAGTTGGGTTACATATTAACACAGTCAACTTATGCAACAGATGATCTATCAATCATAATAGCTAATCTATATGTCACAATAGATTAACAATATATTGCATCAGATTACCCATCTGTTGTATAATTTGTAGTAGATAAGTAATTTGTTGAGTTGAGTTCAGAAAACTAAAGCAACAGATGGTTAATCTATTACAAAATATGGATCGTCCGTCATACAAAATAACCCATCTATTGCACCAGCTGCAATAGATGGGTAATTTATTGCAATAGATAACCCATCTGTCGTAATAGATGGCATGTCTATTTCAATATCTTTATTTAAGTCAAATTATTTTACTTGAAAGGAGACGTACTGTATCATCTGGAGGGTTAAAAATATCAGCCCCTTTAATTCTTGTGATGCTCTTTGCAGCTAACTACCTAAGGGTCCTTGGATGGGAAACCTCATTCGGGTAATCCTTGACTTACTTTCGGAGAGGAGGAATGGCTTGAAATTTCCAAGCCTAAAATATATAAATAGGAAGCAACCAAAAAACAGTCATAGTAATTATTTAAAATAAAATAATGGATGAGTAAATAAATAGTGATTAAATTTACTATGAAAGCCCAAGAAAAGCCATATAATGTGATCGTCTTTGGGGATAGCTTTGTCAGTAAATATTTGACAGTTAAGTTGTAGCTATCATATCCCCAATTGTTGAATGTCTCAAAATCCTCAGCGCAACAACAAATCATTTTCTATGACTTTCTTGATGCCTCTTGCCAATATAACGAAATGGGCAAACCAAACTAAGTGTAATTTCTCCCTGTACTACTTTGATATGGTTTTATCCTTGAGATCTTCTATCAATTTTGCCACTTTGTAGCTATGTCCAGCAATGTCTAACAACCCATCTATTTTTTTCCTTACGTTTGTTGGTTTTGGTGGGTGTTTGCTTGGACAATGCTTTTCATCTATTTGATGGTCGTGGTTTGGCTGTCCTTCTTTCCTTGGACCTTTCTATGGCTATTTTATTGATGGGAGGTTCTTGATGTTGGGCGTATTTACACGCCTAAATAGCATAATTTACCCATGTTATAGCTAAGTTTTGAGGATAAAATATATAATTCCTGCACTTTTAGTCCATCTTCCTATAAGTAAGCTAACCAACGTAATTAGCATGTTTTTAGGTATTAATGATGAAGATTTCAGCACTTTGTGGACCCTTGGGAAGCAAAGGAAAACTTCACGTAAGAAGGAAGGCAGCTTTCGGAAGCTGCTTTCGGAAGCTTGTGGACTGAATGTGATACATGGAGAATCTGTCCCGGGCAAAATCAGTATTTCTTAATACTTAGGGGTGCAGCAGTAACCTAATAGGACTAGGACAAGGATGCAGTAACCTAGTAGGACTAGGACAAGGATGTTATAAAAACCCTATTTGCTGAATTTTTCAGCATTCATTCTATTTTCTATTCAATCATTATTCAGTCTATTTTCCTTTCATTCAACTTTTACAGAGAAAAACGCAAAAGCTACGAGAAACGACTTGAGGAGAACAACGTGATTTTCCTTTGACGCCAAAACCCATCCCCATCGTGAGATTATTCAAGCTTTGGTACGATGATGATGTCTACTGTGATTTCCATTGCACTCATGAGTAGCTAAACTTCTCTATTAGGGTTATGGAAGCCTTGTGATATACTATCTATTACTATAAGTTTGTGAATTCTTGATGCGTATGCTACTTATATCATTACTCTCTTCGTTTTAACTAAATTCGTGTGGTTGCAAACATATAGAATACGCCATTATAGCATTAACTTGTTCGAGAGAAAAGTTACATGTGTGGAAAAGAGAGTATGACAAAGAAATAGGACTACCAACCCCTGTTTACACGTTAATGCGTTAACCGAATTAACCTCTTGGAGAATTTGTACCGTTAGTTCTACACTTTAAGCTCGAGAGAGTTAAAGTGAAATAATCCTGGATGGTCGAGAGAAACTAGGATTTACCATTAGAATACGAATCTCTATAAGTGCATGCATGTCTGAATTCCGCATAACTCATAGTTAATAGATACGTAGAACTCATAAGGTGGACATAACCCTAACTTATTATTCTCTGTGATTAAATCTTACTACATTGATCGTTTATTTCTTTATTTTGTTAACATTACTTCACGCCTAAAACAAATCCCCCCTTTCTGTAGAATTTTCAACCAACAGTCTGCTAACAATTACAACACTTAGTGACCAAGTATTCCCTGTGGGATTCAACACCCAACCCAGTTGGGTTCTATATTTGATAGCGACCACTTACACTCTTACGAGAGTTGTAGTTTGGGCGTTATCAGTTCTTCTGGATGATCGTATCTCAAGCCTGACACTATGGAAAACTCTTTCAAGCCAAAACAAACCAGCATGCCATAGTAGTTGATCCAGATTTCATCCATCTTTTTGCCCCCCTCCTTCGAATATTTATCACCCTCCACGTACTTGATCTTGTGCTTGAGAAGATCATATACCATGCTCATTTAGAAATGGGCAGTGTGGTCCTCAGGCAACTCAAGAAAGCATTTAAAGCATCTTTTCTTAAAAAGTTCGTCTATGTTTTCATTCTTCATAATATTCCTAAGGTCATAAAAAGGTTTCCCCAACTGATAATTAAGTACAGGATCACCAGTTAGTTCTGCAGGGTCATCTATCGATATCACAACGTGAAACTTGTTATACTGATAGTTTTGATAGCCTCATGCTGGGATTTTGATCTTAATTAATGCCTCATTGGTGATGCATTATCATCTTGTTTATCTGCTTCTTCCTCTTCACTTTTATTTTTCTCACCGCCTCTATATACATGTATCCACCTCCCTTTTCATAAATTTTCTTAGCTTCATTTTTTCCTGAGTAAGATTGTTCAGGAAGTTCCTCCGAATCCATCTGTACTCTAGCCTTTTTTTGGGGTGGTCAGAAGTTGACCACTTTCAGTTTCTTTTCTTTTGGGTGACATCTTTTTACTACAAACAATTGAAAAATAAAAAATACATTACATTTGATGTCTACATAATTTTAAAAAAAAAGATAAGAGAAATTTCAATATATTATTATACGCCACATTACAAATAAATACTCCAACAAATAACCCATCAGTTAGAACAGATGGGGAATCTGCTTGAAGACCTATTTAATATCTCCCAATAGATTTTCCGCTTGTTACGATAGAAGGATCACCAATACCACCACCAAAACCACTATCAATGCCACCGAGACCATAATACCACCACCAACACTAATACCAATGCCACCAATACCAATACCAACACCACCACCACCACCAATGTCACCAATACTCGTACCAAATCCACTAAGACCGCCAACACCACCACCAATGCTCCCAATACCAACACCAAGACCACCTACACTACCACCAAGACCACCAATACCGACACGACCAACAACAGCCTCCACTAGTACCATAAACACCATCCAACAATGCCACAATAGTCAATGAAACACTGCGGCAAAAACTATAATTTTCTCGGGTTTCTCCTATATTTTTACCATCAAAACTCAAAATTGTTAACCCATTCTCGAAGATAATACAAATAAAAGTATTCATTTTCATCATTAACTAAAAATTCTTAATTTTTAGAATAAAGAACAAATATAGAAAATAACAACTATATGGTCGGAAATGGGAAGAAAATCGATCAGTTTTGAAGGGTTGAGAAATATATTGAGAAGTTGTTGTCTCTATTATTAAGAGAGAAGAGTAGAGCAAGAACTTGAGATTTGAAATGATGAAATATTTTTTCCCTAAATGGATGATTTGTATTTTTGAAAAAGAATGACAAATTTTGAAATTGTTAATTTGGTCCAAATTGATCTTAATTATTTTTTAAAATTTTAAAAGATATAAATCATTTCAACTCAAAATGATCGATCGATGACTCGGGTCAGGAGGAACGAAATACCAACATCATGCAATTGCAAAGACTCAATTAAAGTTGTAGTTGAACCTATGCACTCATCCCTAGTTCTATATAAATTAATTTAGGTATTGGCTCAATAATAAGTTAATACAAAATATTTTAACTCAGAGTAATCGATCGATGACTCGGGTCAGGAGGAATGCAATACCAATATCACGCATATACAAAGACTCTATTGAAGTGGTAGTCGACCCTATGTAATCATACTTAGTTATAGATAAATCAACTTAAGAATCAGCTTAACATTAAGTTAATATGAATCATTTCAATTCAGAGTGATCGATCGACAAATCAGGTTGAGAGGGATGCAAAACCAATATCATGCAACTGCAAAGACTCAATTGAAGTTGTAGTTGACCCTATGTAACCATCCTTAATTCTAGATAAATCAATTTATAAATAAGTTTAACATTAAGTTAATATAAATTATTTCAACTAAGAGTGATCAATCGATGACTCAAGTTGGGAGGCACACAATACCAACATCATGCAATTGAAAAGATTTAATTGAAGTTGTAGTTGATCGTACTCATCCCTAGTTCTAATTAAATAAATTTAGGCATTAGCTTAACAATAAGTTAATATGAATTATTTTAACTCAGAGTGATCGATCGACGACTTGGGTTGGGAGAAACTATACCAACATCATGCAATTGCAAAGACTCAATTGAAGTTATAGTTGACCCTATGTACTCTTCCCTAGTTCTAGCTAAATCAATTTAGGTATTAGCTTAATAATAAGTTAATATGAATCATTTTAACTCAGAGTGATTGATCAATCGATGACTCGAGTCGAGAGGAACGCAATACCAATATCATGCAATTACAAAAAAGTTGGACCTATATACTCATCCCTAGTTATAGCTAAATTGATTAAGACAGTATCTTAATAATAATTTAATATTAATCATTTCAACTCAGAGTGATCGATTGACGACTCGGGTTGGGAGGGACGTAATACCAACATCATGCTATTGCAAAGACTCAATTAAAGTTGTAGTTGAACCTATGTAATCATCCCTATTTCTATCTAAATAAATTTAGATATTAGCTCAATAATAAGTTAATACAAAACATTTTGACTTGGATTGATCAATTGGTGACTTAGGTCGGGAGGTATGCAATACCAACATTATGCATTTACAAAGACTCAATTCAAGTGATAGTTGACCCTATGTACCCATCCATTGTTCTAGCTAAATTAATTTAGGTATTTTCGAAAATATAAGTGAATACAAATCATTTCAACTCAAAATGATCGATCGATAACTCGGGATAGGAGGAACACAATACCAATACCATGCAGTTGCAAAGACTTAATTGAAGTTGTAGTTGACCCTATGTACTTATCCCTATTCAAGCTAAATCAATTACAAAGAAATCTATTGTAATATATGACTGAGATATTGGAAATTTTCAAACAAATATTGATATCTGTTGCAACAGATGACATATTTGATTTAATTATCAAATAGACATTTGCATCTATCGAATCTAAATTGATTTATATCTTTCCTCGACTAAAATTGTTGTTTTGATCCCCTTGTTTTTGACATTCCATGGTTCACTGTTGCTCTTTTATTCTCGTCTTCTTCTTTGAAAGTTATTTACATCTTTTTTTTATTTAATTACCCTTTACCCATATCATATTTATTTAAAAAATTTGAAGAAAAGTTACTTTTAAGTCTTGAATGAACGAACCATTGTTTTTATTAAAATGAGCAAAAAAAGTCATCGATTGGAAGAAGTTTGAAAACCTTGTTGGCAATATTATTTTTTTTGTATGTATTTTGTTTGTGTATTTATTGTTGATGTTGTTATTGATATTGTTGGTGGGTTTGGTGTTGTTGGAACTTGTGGTATGGTGTTTTTTATGGTGTTGGAACTAATGAGGTTGCTTCTTTGTTGTTGATGCTATTGTTGATGGTGTTGAACAAATGATGTTGTTTATTTGTTGTTGATGTTGTTGTTTCTTGTTTTTTTTTTGTTGTTGATGTTATTGTTGATGTTGCAACATATGGAGCAACTTTTGGAACAAATCAAACCACTAGAAAAGCTAATTTGATGTATTTCAATAGATTACACATCTGTTGCAACAGACTCCACATCTATTACAATAGGCTCCACATCTGTTATAATAAATTGACAATCTATTGAATGGATGGGAAGCTGTTGCAACAGCTTGATAATCTGTTGTAATAGAAGGTTAATGTTTTTTCTGTTCTTCTCTTGTTTGACATTAATTTTTTTTCTCTTGTTTGTAGATATAAGGAAATAAAAGTTGATCAACTTTTGCCCAACCAACACAAGAGAATATAGTAAAGATAGGTTCGGAGAAATAAGCCTCTTGTAGATGAAACCACTTCATATATGGGAGGTATGTATTACTGATAATATTATTATGAAAACACACATAGAGTACACTGATTTTGTGAATGCTATTTTTTACTGATTAGTCATTGATCATTCAAATAAGACATCTGTAATTTTAAAGTTAAGTTTGATATGTCCAAATTGATAAGGCTGATGGACCATGAATATGGTTTTGATACCCTGTTAAGATTTAATAATGGTTGTTGCTCATGTTTATATGTTAAGTATTATGAAGGGGTCAAGTTTTGGTGGAATTGTAAAAAGATTCGATAGAGATTAGACTAACTTTTAGGGTGCATTAGAATCTGATAGGGCCTTCGAATCCTCTTACTGCTTCAACCAAGAACATAAATTAATATAGTTATTGTCCTAGCCTAAATTTATATGGTTGGGTTGCTCAAAGTGATGATTATATGCTAGAAGGTGTGGTAGAAGAATACCTGTGAGAGAAAAGAAGAGTTGATGAAAGACTATATCATCTGATAGATAATTGAAGAGGAATAGGATAGAAGGGGAGGTCATAGCGAATCTGGCCAATAAAACTGACTTAGAACATGAGAAATCTGAATTAAGTTCAAATATGAAAGTGTATCCAGTAATGAAAAGTATGTCTGTTGTCTATCTCAAAAAAATAGTGCAACTGGGCACTTTTCTAGGGAGCTGCAACTAGGTAGTGTGGTCGGAATAATCACCTATATTAAAAATAGCATAACACCAAGAAAGTAGCTTTGCGGGCACTGAGGATTGAAATGATGTAGAGTAAGTCGAGAAAACTTATGCCAAGAATAGCTGAAGTTAAAATAAGGAATCTAAGCAAAGGCAGCAATTTTAGAATTTTAAATTGCATCCCATGCCTTCTTGTTTGTGGTTCTGATTAGGTCCACTGCTATTGACCTGATCAAAACCACAAATAAGATTGAAAGGCAAATTGAGTATCATTACTTCCTTAGCAATATGGATATAATTGATTTTGTTTTCTTGCCTTAGCATGCTTTTAATATATCTTGGATAAGATCATATACTTCTTGTAGTGTATGAATCTCGATAATTTTCAAGCTTGCCTCCAGCTTGCTGATTCGGTATACAAGCTTGTCATTGTTGAGGTTAGTATAGAGTTCTTGGTCTCTTATGAGATCATCAATGAGGAACACTTACTTTGAAGTTATGGACTTTTAAAAGGCCTTCAAAAGGCTTCTGGAACACTTTCTTCAAAAAGCTTAAATGATACATGATGGGTCGCTATATTTGTTTTAGGTCAATGTGTTGATGCACACTCAACCAATGGTCCCAATGGTTGAACAGCTCACTTTCTTGAGTGTTGTTCAATGCGGCTTGTTCAAACAACCTTCAAAGGATTTGATATGATAATCAGCCTGGAATTAGTGAAATCAGTTTAGATCAAACGTTACGTAATTCTAGAACGTTTGATCTAAATTGATTCCACTAATTCCAGGATCATTATCCTATCAAATTATTTGAAGGTTAGTTGAACAAGATGCATTGAAAAACGCTCAATAAATTAAGCTATTCAACTATTAGAACCACTGCTTGAGTATGCATCAACACGTTGACCTAAAACAAACATAGCGACCCTCTATGTATCATTGAAGCCTTCTGAAGAAATTGTTCAGGAAGCCTTCTAAAGGCCTTTGCAATGCCACAACTTCGAAGAAAGTTTTTCTTATTGACGAGCTCATAAAATATCAAGAACTCTATACTAACCTCAAAGATGATAATGAAAAGCTTGAATACCAAATCAGCAAGCTGGAGGCAAGCTTAAAAATTATCGAGATTCACATACTACAAAAAGCATCTGATTTTCTCCAAGATATGTTGAAATCATGCTAAGGCAAGAAAACACAATCAATTATATCCGTATTGCTAAGAAAGTAATGATACTTAATCTGCCTTTCAATCTTATTTGTGGGTCCGATCAGGTCAATAGCAGTGGACCTAATCGGAACCATAAAAAAGAAGACATGGGATAAAATTTAAATTCAAAAATTGTTGCCTTCACTTAGATTCCTTATTTTAACTGCAGCTATTCTTGGCTTAAGTTTTCTTGACTTACTGTACATCATTAAAACCCTTGGTACCTGGAAAGATGCTTTCTTGATGTTCTATTATTTTTTAGGCAGGTGATCATCCTGACCACGCTACCTAGTCACAGCTCCCTAGCAAAGTGTCCATCTTCATTATTTTTCTTAGAGCGAGACAAAAGATGAATTTTCATTACTGCATACATTTTCATATTTGCACTTAATTCAGATTTCTCATGTTTTAATTCAGTTTCATCGTCCAGATTCTCTAGAAGTTCCTTGTTACCCTATGTTTCCTTTTCGATTAGCTCTTATATGATATAGTCTTTCATGAACTCCCCTATCCTTCGTAGGAATTCTCCTATGGCTCCTTCTGGTGTATAATCATCTTTTCGAACAACCCTTCCACATAGATTTGGGCTAGGGGAATTTCTATTGTTTTTCCGTTCTTATTTAATGCAGTGTGAGGATTCGAAGGCCTTCTCAAAATCAAATGCACACTTAAAGTTAAGTCCAATCGCTATTGGATCTCTTCAATGACACCAAATATTAATTCATTCTCAAAACTTGATAGCAGAAACATGAGCAATAACCGTCAGTAATTCGTAACAAGGTATCAGCATCATCTTCATAGGGCCCTCAGGCTTATCAATTCGAACCAATCAAACTTACCTATACAATACAGGATCTTGTTTGAATGATCAATGTCTAATTGATTAAAAATTGCATTCATAAAAATATTGTACTTTATGTGTTGTCCCGATGACCTTATCAGTAATACATAACTCCGACACATAAAAGTGGGTCCATCCATTTACACGCAGCTTATTTTCCTAGCCCATCTATGTCTTAATTTGAATAAATAGATGACTAACCTATTGCAACAGATGACACATCTGTTAAAATTATCAAATAATTATTGACATCTGTTATGACAGATGATCAATCGATTACAACATATAGCTTATCCATTGGAAATAATCCAAAAGATATATGCATCTGTTGTAACAGATTGTCGATATGTTGTAAATTATCAAACAAATAGAATATATTTTGCAAGAGATTATCCATCTAATAGATTTATTTTAAAGCAATTTACTTTTCTTTCTGAAATACAATAAAAGATCAAATGATATATTTAGATCCCTTTTTTAATTTATATATTCGAAAAGTCACCAGTTTTATTTAATTAAGGGATATAATTATACATAAATCACACTTTTAGATATGGCTGATCTAGACAAGGTGATTTTGCGCGACTCCTTGTGAGAACTTGAAAGGAAAATTCATGAACTTCGGTGGGAGTTGGGCGACATGAGAGAAAGGTTGAGGAGGGCCCTACTATTGTCGAATAACGATTGGCCGATTGACAATAATAATAATGATAATGATAACAATAATAGTAATAATAATAATAATAATTAGATTATGTTTTTTATTTGAGCGTATGTATTTTCTTTTAATATATTGGATCTACCTAAGGGAGGAACCTAATATATGGATTCAAAAATCTATGTTTGGTCGACTTTGAATTTTTAATTCTTATTTAATATTTAATTTTCATTCTAACTATTCTTTATTCTAAACATGTCGATGGTTGGAGGTAGCGATTGAGCGTTTGTAGAAACTGGTGCACCATATGTTGCAACAGATGGTTAATCTTTTACGACAGATGGATCATGTGTTGCAACAGATAGCTATTAATAAAAAGGATTGTTATTAATAGGGTGAAAAGTCATGACTTTTTGATTATTTAATATGAAAAATAATTCGTAAATAAATAATAAGGAAATAAATGATAAACCACAATTTATAACTGTAAAACATGATTATTTAATTTTAATAACTAATGTTAATATTAAATAGGCGACAAGTCATGACTTTTCACCATTTTTTATTTTTAAATTTATTTTTTCTAATTTATTTATTAAGGTATATGATGATTGTTAAAAAAAGAGGTGAACAGTCATGACTTTTTGTCTAACATATTCAAAACAGCTGATGAATCAAATTCTCCATATGTTACTATTGATGAATCAGCACTGAGAAGAAATCAAAAAAACCCTTCAACAGATGATTGATTTGTTGCAACAGATGGTATATCCATTGTCACAGATGGGTTATCTGATGCAACAGATATACAATATATTGTCACAACTAAATGAAAATGGTTATTATTTTATTAAATAAAATGATTATTGAAAAGGTGAGAAGCCTTCGATATTTAATTGAGAAAAAGTTTATTTAATTTAAGAACTAATTAATAATAATAAGTTGAAAAATCATGACTTCTAACACTAATCAAAAAGTCACCATCTTGATTTAATTAAGTCATTTTTTTTCACTAAAAATAATAAGGAAATAAATGATAAACACAATTTATTTATAACCGTAAAAAAAATGGTTATTTAATTTAACTAATTGTTGTTAATATTAAATAGGCGACAAGTAGTGACTTTTCACCATTTTTGTTTTTAAATCTGTTTTTTTAATTTATATAATAAAAAAGTCACCAATTTGAATTAATGAAAGTATATGATTATTATTAAAAAAGATAGATTATATGTTGCAATAAATATATTATATGTTACAAAATAGATTATCTTTTGCAACAGATATATTATATGTTGCAATAAATAGATTATCTGTTGCACAAATAGTTTAATTGAGAAAAAAGCTATTTAATTTTAAGAACTAATTAATAATAATAATCTGAAAAGTCGCGACTTATCACAATAATCTAAAAGTCAGTCAACATCTTTGATTTAATTAAGTCATAACTTTTCATAGCAATCAAAAAGTCACCAGTTTGAATGTAATCAGTTGCGCCTTTTTACCTAACTCATTCAAATTCAATCCTCTATAAATAGGTTCTTCCTTACTCATTTATTCTACTCCACTCTATTTATTTCTTGCATCATGTCTTTCATATTACACCTTCAACCAATTTCTCTTCAAGGACCAGATACCTTTTTCCTGACTCAGGTAAGTTTTTTTCTTGTTTTTCTATAAATATACCCAATTGGTAGTAAACGTTGTATTACATTTGAATTCTTTTATTTACTTTTGTTTTTACGTTTTTTGTCAATTCATGTGTGTTCTAGATATGGCTGATCCATTTTGGGATGATGTATTCTGCAAGACACCATGCAGGAACTTCATAGGCAGGTTAATAACCTGCAGTAGGAGTTGGCCGCCGTGAGAGCAAGGATGGTCCGGGAGATTCGGAGGCTGAGGAGGGACCTACTGCTGTCGGTTGAAGATTGGCCGGCTAGCAATAATAATAATAATAATAATAATAATAATAATAATAATAATTAGATTATTTTTTTGTTTTAGTCTATATATTTTTATTTATTTTTGTTTAATAAAAAAATTACGTTTGATCGACTTTGACTTTTTAATTCTTATTTAATTTTCATTCTATCTTTTTTTTCTTCTCAACAAACATGTTGACGATTGGACGTAAGGAATAATTTTGAATTCAGTAGCAATAGCAAGATTTGAAACATATTGGTTATCTGTTGGTTTTGTGGCAGGAGATGTATTGTGTTGTTACAAAAAGATTACTCATCTATTACAACAGATAAATAGTCTGTAACAACAGATAATCAATCTGATGCAATAGATAACTAGTCTATTACAATAGATAACTTGGTTGTTGCAATAGATTACTCATCTATTAGATTCATGTTATTGACACTATAGGACCATAAACATGAGTCCAACATATGAGTCTTTTGTTGCAAAAGATGAGTGATCTATTTAAATTTTGGGCTCTTATATTGGATTCATGATCGGGTTCTATCCATTGTTGAAAAAAAGTAACAGTTGTGTATCCAGATGAAAAATTTGACTAGAAATCAAAATTTTACTTACCAAAGTCACCTATGAAGTAATGCTGAAGTGGAAAGTGATGTACGAAATAAAATTTTACCTAAACAAATTGGTCAAGTAGCAGGATTAATGGTTAAAACAACAACAATGGTCAACAAAAAAAGATGAAGATGATAATGAAGCAGAAGATGATGAATAAAGCAACAGCAACAATGAACAACAAAAATTGTGAAGATAGAGAAAACAACAACGGATGAGAAGAGAGTGAAATGCGCCTTTTTTTCCTCCGTTTTCTATTATATTAACTAATATTTAGATCAAAGTGTAAATTCAAAAACTTGTGAGTTATTTTCAAATTTCCCCAACTTTCTTATTCCATACTAAAGTAATTGTCACCTACACTCAATTATTAAGACTTGAGTCACCTACACCACATTTTCAAACCTTTTTGACACTTTTAGCTCAAAGCCCAAAGAAAGGTTATCAAATCATTGAGACTTTTAAAAGGTGAAGTTTGCTTTATGTTTAATAAAGCTATGTATATGCTTCATACAAGAAGTCATCTATAGCATGTCTTTGTCCTCATGTCTCAAACATACCTGACCCCGATGGAGTGACGATTCTATTTGAGTTTTGCATCATGTGTTGACTCCAATGATTGAACTCCAAGTGACTCCATTCCGTTGTAGTGTACATGTAAAAAATATTTAAAACGGTGAGAGTATGTCTGTTCTTAATGTCTTACTAATTGAAAGAAAATTATAATTATAAAGTGATAAAGATTCTTGATTAAGGTAAGCAACTAAGACATAAAAGAGTTTCTGATCCTTTTCTTATCACTCGATAACGAGTTTGGAAAAAATATTTGTCACTCATCTCGCTCTTCTCCAACAGATTAGTTATTTCAATTTCAAACACATTTCTAGGCGTACTGTGATATGGCCTAGTAAGTTAAAATCTCATAACCCTTGTCAATTAGAGATGCGAAAACCATAACCCAACCTATCTAACCTAAAACACAAAACTCTGCGATAATAATCATCATGCCAAACAATAACTAGGAACTATCAAAATACTGTAGCCGCCTTAACTTAATTGGAACAATGACACTAATTAAACTATTAACTTTGGACCTTAATATTTCAACTAAGCATAAATTTAGACAAACAAATTAACAAGTAACAGTTGTAAAATAAAATAACTAAAAGAAACAAAAAGAAACGAACATGCATGTTATGAAATAACAATTTAAATGAGAAAAAATTGAACTTTTTTTATGGGAACTTCCACAAATTTATATCAAGAACCTTTGAACCCGACTTGAAAAAATATGGATAAAGGTGGGGTTCATGGCTGCTTTTGGATGGCTTAGACTAATGGCTTACATGGATATAAAAATGGAGTTTTCGGGAGCTACTTTTAATGGTGAAATTGATGGCTCCAAACAATGAATGCTTGGTGCCTTAGATTAAATGTCTGTGCCTAACTATAGGTTTGTGAATTCATGACACGTATGCTGCTTATATCATTATTCTCTTCATCTTAATCTAAATTCTTTGTGGTTGCAAACGCATAGAATACGCCAGTATAGCATTAACTTGTTCGAAAGAAAAGTTATATGTCTGGAAAAGAGATAATGTCAACGTAATAGGGTCCCATCCCCTATTAAAAAGTTAGTGTCGTAACTGGATTAACCTCTTGGAGAATTTGTACCGTTAGATACGCTTTAAGCTCGAAAGAGTTAAAGTGAAATAGTCCTTGTTGAGGTCGAAAGACGTTTGGATTTACCATTGAATACAATTCTCTATAAGCGCATGCATGTTTGAATTTCACACAACTCATAGCCAATAGAGACGTACAACTCTTAAGGTGGACATAACCCCAACTTCTCAATTCTCATTGTTTTACATCTTACTAAACATTCTTTCTTTTTACTTTGCTAATTTCTGTTTTCATTCTATTATTTTGTTTACATCAATTGCACGTTACAATCCCCCCTCTTTTACGAGACTTGCATCAAAAGTCTAATAATCATTGCTTACTTGTTGACCGGCTATTCACTATGGGATCGATACCCAACCCAGTTGGGTTCTATATTTGACTACGACCGCTTTACACTCCTACGAGAGTTGTAGATTGAGTGTTATCAAAAATTGGCGCCGTTGCCGGGGAATACAGTTGTCAACTAAGTTTGTGATAGTTACTAGACCCTTTGGTCAAAGATTCTCGTACTTTACTTTTAGTTGTTGTTTTTGTTCTATTCAGGTTCTATTGACAGAATGGATGCACAACGTGACATTGAAAGAAGGGTTGCTCAACAGGAGCAGGCTAGACTAGCTGCGTTGGCCACTGCTCAAGTGCACCAACGGAATATTGATAACCCAGGTCATGCAACAAATCCTGATGATAAGGACCTGGGCGATAAGGAGCTACTAAACCCATGGTACACTGCTGAGATGGCAAAACCCATGCAGAGGAGAGATCGTCAAGCGCGATTGAGGCCTGGTTGCTGAGCTATACAAATTCCTTTTGATGACGATGATGACAATTTGGATGGAGATGGTGCCACAGGAGCTATTATTCTTCCGCCATTGGCACCCGGAGTCAAGTTCAACATCACAAGCATGATGATTCAGTTATTGCAACTCAAGGGATTATTTGGTGGACTTGCAGGTGATGATCCGAATATGCATCTGATCAACTTTATCTTAACATGTAAGTCATTCGACAATCCAGGCATTGGACAGAATGTAATTCGGCTGCGCTTATTTCCATTGTGTCTATCTGGGGAGGCAACTCTATGGTTAAATGGGCTAACTCCTGATTCTATTACAAATTGGAGGCAATTGAAAGACGCTTTCCTAGAAAGATTCTTTCCGCCATCCAAAAGAGCACAATTGAGAGATGAAATCAGCAACTTTCGTCAGCTTCCAACTGAAGCTCTCCACGAAACATGGGAGAGGTTCAAGAAGAAGCTTATGAGGTGCCCAAATCATCACTTGACCAATGTCCACTTGATGGAGATACTATACAGATCCTTGAATTCAGTAACTAAATCAGTGGTGGATAATGTGGCTGGAGGATCATTCATGGACCTCACCTTTGTTCAGGCAAGCGATATGTTAGACCGAATGACAAAGCAAAGTAGAGCCTGGCACACCAGGGATTCTGAGGTAGCAAGCCCCACTTTGTTTATTGACATGACTGCAGAACAAAGGAGAAGAGAAGAAGAACATGATCAATACATGGCGCACATGAAAGTACAAATGGATCTTCTTACAAAGCATCTATTATCAGGGAAGACCGAAAAAGTCAAAACGGTTGCGTCAAAAGAAAGAGACGAATCCGATTCTGAGAAAGAAGCCAACTACTTGAACAATCAGGGGGGTTTCCGAGGCAATACCCAAGGAAACCAAGGTCGGAACTATTATGATAATTCTGGAAACAAGGACTATGATCAAGGTAGTTGGAAGAACAAGACTGATAGGAGTGGCGTGTATATTCCTCCTGGACGACGAGAGGCCACTGCATCTGGTTCGGGAAATATATCAATGGAAGATATGATGGCTAAGCTATTGAAAGGAGTGGAAGCAACCAGCACGGGAGTAACTAAGGTAATAAATGACTTGTCCTTAATGAAGCAATTGGTTGACTCACATTCCACTGCAATAAAACAATTAGAGCAGCAATTGAGTCAACTTTCAGCAACATTTAATCAAAGAAAAGCCGGCACCCTACCTAGCAACACTGTGCAAAACCCAAGGAACGATGGAACATACATGGCTATTACTACCAGGAGTGGTAAGGTGTTGGAAAATCTACCCAAAGGCAAGTAAGCAGTCAACGATGTAGCGGACTACGATATTGATGCTGATGGTGAAGATGTTGTAGAAGCTGGCAAGGGTGATCATGACGTTACCACTAGTAGTCTGCATCCTGAAAAGGTCGAAATTCAGAAACAAGATAAAAAAAAAGTGGTGGAGAAAACGATTCCTCTTCCCCCACCACCTTTTCCGCAGAGACTAAAGAAAAAGGTTGATGACACTTCTGAAAAGGTTGATAATCGGAAGAAAGATAAAGAGAAAGTGGTGGAGAAAACTATACCTCTTCCACCACCACCTTTTCCTCAAAGATTAAAGAAGAAAGCAGATGATACAAGGTTCAATAAATTCATGACGATGTTAAAACAGCTGACCATTAATGTTCCATTGGTTGAGGTGCTGGAACAGATGCCTGGGTACGCTAAATTCATGAAGGACCTTTTAACAAAGAAGCAGGCAGTAAGCTATGAACCGGCAGATAATATTCATCATTGCAGTGCAATTTCCACAAGGTCCTTAGTACAGAAAAAGGCAGACCCTGGTGCTTTCACTATTCCTTGAACGGTTGGATCTATGAATTTTGCTAAAGCATTATGCGATTTAGGAGCCAACATTAATTTGATGCCACTATCCATCTACAGAAAGTTGGGGTTGGGTGACCCTACACAAACCAATATGTGGCTCGTAATGGCAGATAGGTTAGTAAAACGACCTGTGGGTATCTTGAATGATGTGTTGGTGAAGGTGTCTACCTTCATTTTTCCTGCAGACTTTGTGATTTTGGATTGCGAGGTGGATTCTGAAGTTCCCATAATCTTGGTACGTCCTTTCCTTGCAACAGGAAGTGTGCTTATTGACATGAGAGCTAATGAGCTTTTATTTTGGTTGAATGACGAAGTGGTCATATGCAAAGCAATGAAGCAGCCCAACAATATGAATGTGTTCTCTGTAGCTGATGTTCATTATGAGGATACAAAAGAAATATCTGTAGAGAAACAGCTTACTGTTGAGCCATTATCTGTTGCGCTGCTGAATGTTGAGCATGAGGACGATAGAGATTATAAAGAAACTATGTGTGCTCTAAAAGAAATAGGGTCATATTCTCATGCTCCTAAGAAGTTGGACCTTGATCTTACAAATCAACCTTCACAAATAGCGAAGACTTCCATTATAGAGCCACCAATGCTAGAATCGATAGAGCTCCCCAATTACCTAAGGTATACGTTCTTTGGATATGAAAATACACTTCCGGAGAGTGTTGCGGGTGATTTAAGTGAACAGCATGTAGAGGCTCTCATCTCTGCTCTGATGAGGTACAAGAGAGCTATGGGTAGGAAGATTGATGATATAATTGGTATCCCTCCTGGGATATGTATGCACAAGAGTCATCTCGAACAAGATTGCATGCCTACAAGTAAGTATCAACATCGTATGAATCCATTCAGAAAATGATGCCCCATCTATCTCGATGAAGTCTAAGTAATCGAGGTAACTATGTCGTGTCGCGACAATAAATCAAGCGCTACATGGGAGGCAACCCATGGTTTTTAATCATTTTTTTTTTGGAGTTTGTTTTTGTAGTCGAACCACGACCAAAACTAAGGCGCTTGATGGGAGGAAACCCATCGTTCTAATCGTTTTTATTGTTTTTAAGTAAATGTAGGTGCAAAGAGGTGTAAAATGAGGAGGTCGGTTTCAAATTTTGATTTAGACATATTGCATGTTAGAGGTGGTAAGTTAGGGATAAAGAAGCAAAAGGCTATGGATTGAGCATTTCTCATGAAAATATCGGCATCGAACAAGGATAGGCCTAAGTAAAACTAGGCCAGAAACAAGGCAAGGCCTATACTATAGCCTAAGGTCTCGGAATCTAGTGTGCCATAGCATAGGCGCCGCCCATGCCCAAGTATGCCATAGCAAAGGCGCCGCCTATGCTAATGCCTTTTGTCTCTGAATCTCATATGTCATGCTAAAGGCGCCGCCTATGCCTAGGAATTCCATGGCATAGGCGCCGCCTATGCTAGACAATGCTTTGAAAAAGGCGTCGCCTATGCCAAGCATAGGCAAAGCAAAAGGCGCCGCCTATGGTCACTTCTTGTCTCCAAATCCGATTTTAAATAGGTGAAAACCCGACCCAACATTCTCCTATAAATATGAGACTTAGTCTTGAACCAAAAACACATTGGAAACCTAGCTTAAGCGCCGCCTATAGTCCCAAAATCCTCTAAAAAAATTTCCTTTTGCTCTCTTACTTCACAAGAACATCATCCAAAGGCATCAATCAAGTAAGTACTACTTTGTTCTTCATTTATATTCTGTAAGTACTACACTACTACGTCTATTATGAATTGTTAAATCTTGAAGTAGTATTTATGATTTGAATGTGATTGAATTGTTGTGATACAACCAAGTGAGTGAACGTACACGTAAGGATGATCTTAACTTGTTCCCTACTTGTATTTGATTTTGATGCACTGTCATACTTTTTCGGAATTGATATGGTCATAAAAATTGCATAATCTTGTCACTTGAATACTTACATGTTGGAATAACTTGTTCATCAAGATGAGAATTATGGTTGACTACCAACATAGGAGGTTGTGATTATTTCTAGATGCTATACCTTGATTCAATCCCTATGTAGTAGTTTTGATATATCAAACATGAAAGTATTGCTAAGAATACAAGAAGTATGACTGCACTGATTTTATTGTTGGAATATAGCACCTAAAACGTATCCCGATGAAGTCTGAGTAATCGACCACTTTCACTTCACTAGTCTGTACCAACAAACTAAGTGTGGGGTGGTGCCACTACTGCTTGTTTATAGATTTTATCCATCGAGATGACGCTAAATGAACATTGTTTTAGTCTCAGGTACAATGGCACCCAAAGCAAGACAAGGCAAAGATAAGGCAACTACTTCCCAAAAAGGCAAGAAAAGAGGACGCAAAGAGCAAAAAGAGTCCTCCTCGATGCAATTACCACGCCGCATGTTCGGAATTAAATGGGTTTTAGAGGAGGAAGCAAAGGAATGGTATAAGAACAACAAAGAGAAGAAATATGTTCATGTGGACTTAATCAACAAGGAAAGCCTAGCAAAGAACGAACCGTGAATGGTGGCCAAGATCATGGCGTTACATCTTGATTTCATCTTCTAAGACATGGGAGAATGGAATCTCAATTTAACAAGAGAATTCTATGCCAACTGGTCACCGAAAACTACAGGAATCGAGGTCAAGATTCGGGGCCAAGTTTTACAACTCAATGCGGATTTCTTCAACTCCTTTTTTGGCTTGCCTGCTGTTGATCCATCACCATTCAAAGAGCTGTACAGTAGACCTCCATATAGAGTCATTCGACACACACTCTGTGGAACAAGATCCATGGCACGGTGGAGTAGACACAAGGACACCGGATGACACAACACCTTCCCATATGCTCCTTTGAATAGAGAAGCAAGAATATGGTTGCGCATAGTCAACTCTTGCCTAATTCCAGGGACTCAGTACACAAAGATAACACGAGATAGAGTGTGCTTGGTATACGCATTGATGACGAATGTCCCTATCAACATTGGGGCAATTATTTGATCCACAATGTGGAAAGCTAGGCTACACAAGAGGTCCCACTTCAGTTTTGGCAATCTGTTGACCGCAATACTAAGGAAGGAAGACATCGAAGAGGAATCGGCTGATCATAAACTCCCACACAACCCAAAGAAGGTGGATCTCATGAAGGTTAAAGATGATGAAACCACGCATGGAGTCAACCTTACCACTTCAGAAAGGCATGCTCAAGATGAGAGTTTCTTTCGCCATATTTATGGCATGACTCGGTTTACAATGATGAGTGGTGGTCGTGTTCCAACTGCTGCAGAGCTCCAACAGCTGGATTATGACTACCCAATGAATGAGCACGCGAAGGCGATGTGTGGAGTAGGTACATATTTTGAGGAACCTCTTGATGACGATGTGCCGACCGATGATGATCGACGAATGCCAGGCTCCGACGTGGAGGAGAATTCTGATGACGACGACTCCAATGATGATTCCGACGAATGGGGTATGACCCCATACATAGAGGAGGAGTTCGACTAACCAGGTTCTTCGTATTTATTTTCCACTGAGGGCAGTGTGTCCCGTCTAAGTGTGGGGTGCTGGTATTGCATGCTGTACTTCTCTATCTGCATTTGCATTTATGTTTATTTTGATTTTATTTTTAATTTTTTTTATTAGTTAAATTTTTTTTTTCTTCTTAACTTAACTTCGCATGAAATTATTCTAATAGGTGGCATGGTATTATGACAAGAGTTTGTGCTAAAATCATGACTATTGAGACGTTTAGGCTCTAATTGTGACTCACTATGTGATATTTTGTGGTTCAATTCCTTCATCTGTTGGGCCAAGAGTTTATGCTACTCCCAATTAAGTCAACCATGTGCCTTTTGTGTGTGAGGATATAGTATATTCTGTGTTTGTGGCTGATGCTAGAACTTGCCTGGTAGGTATGTAAAGCAAAAATAAGGAGTGCAAGTCTAGGAGATGATTTAGGCATTTCTTTGGCAACCTATGATTGTTTACCTTCTTTTTACCTACCCATGGACATTATCCTAGTTAACCCCTTTGAGCCTTTAGCCTATTTTCTTTGACAACCTCATATATAAGCCTAATCCATTTTCTTCAAGACCATAATTTGATCCAAATTCCTAAGTTCTTTAAAGTGTAAAGTCATGTGACAAAATAAGAGGAAATTGGGTGAGTATGATTCTTTAGAATGTAATGGTGCTTGAATTTGTTATGAAAAAGAATTGCTATCATAAGAGGTGTTATGAAAAGAAAAAAAAAGGTAAAGGAAAACTGAAAAGTTAGTTATGTTCAAAAATTGTAAAACAAAAGAGGTGACAAAGGGAGGTAGATTAAAAGAAAGAAAAAAGGTTGTTTGAAAGAAAGAATAAATGACATATTGTGATGTATTAAAGAACTTAGGGAACTTAGTCACTATTTCTGGCCAAAATAGTCCTACCCGTCCCTTAGCCTACATTACAACCCGTAAAAGACTTATTTCATCCTAAGCTTAGCATTCTGATATTTAGTGAAGCATTACACTAAGGGCAAGCCTATGGTCATCAGTTGCAACATATGAATTCTTTGTGAGAGTGAGAGCAAGGATACCCTTCTACCCATGTTTCGACAAATATACTATTCTTGTGAGTGATTATGGGTAATATATTGTGAGACACACATGGTTGACGAGTTTTGATTAGTTGTGTATGATTCTTTGTACCTTAACTTTTGAATATGAGGTGACCACCATCATGAGTCTATGTTGGAGGTTGAATTGTTTCTACTAATGATCAGAAAACTACTCTTTGGTAATGATTGACGTGCTTGTCTTGATGAATATTTTGTGTTGTTACTGTGAAATCCCAAGTAGATTTTTAGATGGACATGATAGTTTGTTTGAGGACGAACAAAGCTTTAAGTGTGGGGTGTTGATGATAGGCGAATTTACACGCCTATAGTGCTATATTTTACCCATATTTTAGCCAAGTTTTGAGGACAAATTACATAATTCATGCACTTTTAGTCCTTTTTCCTGTAAGTGAGCTAACAAACGTGATTAGCAAGTTTTCAGGTATAAATGATACAGAATTCAGCATTTTATGGATAACTTGACGCCAAAGAAAGCTTCACAAAAGGAGGAAAGCAAAGCTTGGACGCCAAGGACCAAAAGTGGCGCATGGAAAATCTGTCCCGGGCAAAAACAACAATTTTGAAGACTTTGGGGACTAGCAGTAACTTATTAGGATTAGGATAATGATACATTAACCTAGTAGGATTGGATTAAGTAATGCAGTAGCTTAGTAGGAATAGGATATGGGTGTTATAAATACCCTATTTTGCTAGAGATTTTAATTCATTCCTCACAATTCCCCCATTCCATCAATTCCCATCCATCCACCATCCATCCATCCATCAAAACAATTCTCTTTATTAATTCATTGTTGACATTATTTTTCATCTATTCGACTTTTAATTTTACAACAAGAGAATCGCTATTTTGCAAGGAATTCACGCCTAAACACCTACCACACTTTACTACATGAGATCTTTATTGTGGTATAATAACAATGTCGATTGTGATTTCCTTCGCACTCATTAATAGCTAAACTTCTCTGTTGGGGTTATGGAAGCCTTATGAGATACTATCTATTGCTATGAGTTTGTGAATTCGTGACACGTATGCTGCTTATATCATTATTCTATTCATCTTAATCTAAATTCTTTGTGGTTGCAAACGCATAGAATACACCAGTATAGCATTAACTTGTTTGAAAGAAAAGTTATATGTCTGGAAAGAGATAATGTCAACGTAATAGGGTCCCATACCCTATTAAAAAGTTAGTGTCGTAACTGGATTAACCTCTTGGAGAATTTGTACCATTAGATACGCTTTAAGCTCGAAAGAGTTAAAGTGAAATAGTCCTTGTTGAGGTCGAAAGACGCTTGGATTTACCATCGAATACAATTCTCTATAAGCGCATGCATGTCTGAATTCCGCACAACTCATAGCCAATAGAGACGTACAACTCATAAGGTGGACATAACCCCAACTTCTTAATTCTCATTGTTTTACATCTTACTAAACATTCTTTCTTTTTACTTTGCTAATTTCTGTTTTCATTCTATTATTTTGTTTACATCAATTGCACGTTACAATCCCCCCTCTTTTACGAGACTTGCATCAAAACTCTAATAATCATTGCTTACTTGTTGACCGGCTATTCCCTGTGGGATCGATACCCAACCCAGTTGGGTTCTATATTTGACTACCACCGCTTTACACTCCTACGAGAGCTGTAGATTGAGCGTTATCACACTTTTCCTAGCAAAATAATTTATAATCCAAAGAATAACAGTCATTGGTTAGCTATTACTACTTAGAGCGGTAAGGCCACTATCAATCCGTATATGCCCAATGGTTGATAAGGTGAAAAATGACCCTGTGGATATTGATGATGCAGAAAACATAAAACTAAAAAATTGGTGATGAATTATAAGGCATCTTAGAAACCTAAAGTTACAAAAAAGAAGCTAAAAACAAAGAAAAGTGTAAGGAGGTCACTGTCACAGCCTAATTTCTCTAGTCAAAATGGTGGCTACCTTCTCTCACCAGTAGTAAAGCTAAGGCATCAACAAGAATGATAGACAATGGGCAATAGGTAGAAACTAGAAAAGAACTCATATAATGATTACAGTAGTAATAGTAAGCAAAAGAAAATAGAAAATAAACATCCAAAGTATATCAAAATAAGAGAGAGAAAAGAACAAAAATATTTTTAAAAAATCCCCTCAAGACCTTGTATGGTTGGTACTAGAGCCACTACTAAAGACACCCATAGTAATTATTGGAATCCAAAACATATACAATATATGCAAGCAGTCTCGAGTATAAAAGAATAAACTGGAATAGATAGAGGAGGAACAGCCTCGGAGAACAGCAAACTCACCCTACTTCAGATCAGTACTAGAAAGTAGAAATTATGTCATTGTCGGCTGCTAGTACCTAAATATTTATTAGGTTAAAGATGCAAAAGTGTAGTATGAGTACTAAAGCAATGGGTACTTAGTAGGCACCATCGGTCAACCGAGCTCAATACAAGAAAGTACAAGTAAAATGCAAGGGTGTATCCTAAGTCAACAGTAAATAGGGATAGAAAGGGAAACAACTATCGATCTACACAAATGAAATAAAGGAATAATTAAAAGCAATACAGAAATATAAACAACGCATTAATAAAAGGCAAATCAAACATAACCTAACTAACCCCTATATGCTCACTAGGCACACTGAAAAAGATAATATATTCAAGTATTATCTCATAAGCCGGTGGAACACATAAGAAGTAATTAAAATTTAACATAAATAATCCATAAGTAAAAGTTAAACAATCCCAAGAAATCATAGCAGTCATTCAAATGTGCACCGGTCTTAAACCAGCACCAATGGGTAGTAATGAGAGGTCTGATGTCAGGCTTGAACCGGTAGTGGTGAATAATAACAAGAGCCCATATGCTAAATTAAAACCAAAATTAGTGGTTAGTAACTAAAGGCCACATACATGACATACAACAAAACTCATAATTAGATGTCGGACTGGAACCGAAACTCAGAGGAACCACAACTTTCAGAACTCCTAAATCAACAAAACCAGATGTTGGACTCGAACCAAAACTCATAGTAACCATATCCTATTATAAAAAATCCAACCATACCATAACTGATGCCAAGTGGTACCAAATTTCACAATTAATAACAGAAATAAAGTACTATGCTAAACCCTAAACCATAATTAAAATACATTTAACTAACCATTCATGCAACTTAGTTAAAAAAGGATGAATCCAAGATTTTATAACTTAATACCACATCCTTGGCTCATAAATAATATATCATTTGAAAGATAACAAAAACAAAATTTACTAGAATGGAGTTCTAACCAAAAATATAAGGCATGATGTATGCATCAAACTATACATAAATAACAACTACCTATCAAAAACTAGCATAATAGTATAAAATTACTATTAATAAACTCAATTTAAAGATAGGGTAAGCTTAGCCTACCTGAACGTCAAAGCTAAAAGGCTCTCCAAGAAGGCTCTAGATAGTGCCTTACTAAAACATGAGCATGAATAACTTGATGTAGACAATTGATTTCTTTTCCAAAATAAAATATATCAAGTTTGAAATATACTTTTCACTAAATTCTCTCCAAAATTATTATGATAAAGGATGAATATATACATACATACATACATACATACATATATACATACATACATATATATATATACTTAATGGATAAAACTTTAAAGGTGGGTGTTAATGCCTTCATTTCTTCTGTAAAGAATTTGTACATGTAATGGTGGGATTCTGCTGCCTATAGAAATTGCCCTAACTTTTACTATAATGTGTAGAGTGTGTGTGTGTGTGTGTGTGCATATGCCAATTTCAATAGGCGGTATAATCCCACCATTACAAGTACAAATGTTTTACACGTAGAAGTGAAGGCGTCAACACCCAACTCTAAAGTTTTATCCATTAAGTATATACTCAGATATTGCATTAGATCATGCTAAAATAAATACAATATTTTGAATATATAATAATTAATAGAAAATTATTTCTAACAAAATATCTATTATATAATAATAATAATAATAATATTTCAACATATCTAGATGCACTATCACCGCTTAAAATATTAATAAGTTACAAACCTATTTATAAAGTAATATAGATATACCATAACTAAAGAATTTTATACATATCAAAAATATTTTTAGAAGAGTAATAAATTATATTTCTACCAAATGTCAATTAAGATTAAATATTCTATGATATATTTGGTGTCACTACAATTTTCAAACAGACTACTCGAAAATCAAACTGTTAGTCCCAGCAAGTCATAAATAACTTGGGGCAGATATACGAAAGCTCTAGACTGAAAATGTATGAAAATAAGAAAAATAACCATGAGGTTCATTACAGTAATACCAAAACTGAAGCCTATTCCCCAGACTCCTATGTTATATCCCCAAAGATTGAAGCAGAAAGCTGAAGAAGAGAAGTATCAGAAGTTTATTTCTATGTTGAAGGAGTTGACCGTGAACATCCCTCTTCTTTAAGCTCTCGAACAGATACCCAGCCGGTGAAATTTATGAAGGATTTAGTGACAAAGAAGAGAATTGTTAGATATGAGAATGTTGGTGGTTTGCATTATTGTAGTGCGATTACATCTCGACCTTTTGTGCAAAAGAAAGGTGACCACAATACCTTCACAATTCATTATACAATTGGGTCATCTAGTTTTTCTAAGGTGTTGTGTGAATTGGGTGCAAGCATTAAGTTTATGTCATTGGTAGTATCCAAATAGTTGGGCTTGAGACCTCTCAGACCCACGATGATACGGTTATTGATGGAGGATGGTCAGGTTAAGAATCTTGTGGGCATATCACTTGATGTTTTGGTTGATAGCATCATATTTTAGGATGACGTTGTTATCTTGGATCGTGAGGTTCATTTTGATATTCTCATAATTTTTGGAAGGTCAGTTTTAGCCACGGGCAGAGCATTAGTGGATGTAGAAAGAGATGAGCTTAAGTTCAAGATGAATAATGAAAAAGTCACATTCAATGTTTGCAGAACGATGAAGCAGCTGACTGACATGGGGGTGATTTTGATAATAAAATTTATTGATGACCCTAGATACTAACCTTATAACTACCTTTATGAATTCTGAATAATCAAAGTCTCCACGTTATTCTGTGACGTTAAATCAAGTACTACTTGAGAGAAAATCCAAGTTGTCTTTTGAATTCTACATTTGTGCTAATTTATGTTATTTGTAATTGACATTAGATCTACGCATATAAGATGCCACAGATATGTTTCTAACTCTCTTTCATTACGGTGTCCTAATGTATTGGCGATAATACAAGGTTATTTAATGGGGATAGGGCTATTTGTGGGTCTATATATCCTTTTGAGTTTTTTTTGTCGTGCCTCTTTTCCCCAAAGTATGTTGTCATAGGAGAGCTGGCATGTTTAGGATATTGTTGTGTCATAATATGGGTTATGTTGTGTTTGTTTACTTAAAAGGAAAATAAGAAACCTAAGTTCAGTTGAAATTTTTTGTATTTTTTTTAAGTGTTTGAAAAAAGATGATTCCCCTTTTAAATTTTTTGTGAGCTATGTTATCTTATTATGGCGTTAGGATTAGGGATAAAATAACCAGCGCTTAGTCATCTCAAGAATGTCTAGTATTACCTTCTAAATTTAATGATGATTATTACATGAGGAATTTTCAAGATTTTCACTTTTTGTCATATGAAAAATTCAATAAGCTTTCCATCGATATAAGATTCATCCAAATATGATAATCGGGTTAAAAGTTATGACTATTTCAAGTTCCCATCGTAAAACAGTGCCATATTAGTCAGTGGTGCGCCACGCCACAAGAGGAAATGGCATTTTGAAAATTACCAGTAGGGGTCCGCGATTATGGCGTGTTGCACCAGGGCCCAAATTTAGAATTATCCATTTTCCAGTGTCTCAACGCGATTTCCCCCGCATCGCGCCAAAGTTAAAGGTCACAAAGTAAGTGGCAATGTGATGGCCCCGTGTCGCGCTATCCCTCAATTTCTCAATTGTCAAAATCCAGTGACAAGGCGCGATAGCGCCGCCGCGCTAACGGTCCAGTTTGAAAATTTTTTTTACAATTTTAAAAGACGCATCCAAGGGTTAAAATGATCAATTTCCTACCCCTATTTAAACCCAATAACACGTGACTAAGCTATTCTTCACTCAAAATATAATAGTTTCTCTCAAGAACAAGCTAGTGTTTCTATCGGGGATTCAAATTCAATAAGGTTTCACCGTCAATCCTCATGAAATCACGAACTAAGGTATGCATAGTGTTCATTCATGGACTCCTTTCATCCATGAAGCCAAAGAATCTCTTTTTCTATATTCAATTTTATGGATTTTGTTATGAATTTCATGATTGGGCTGCTCTTGTTCATGTGGATAATGAGAAATTGAATTCTATGCCATGTTGGGTGATAAATTCTATGTGGGTTAAAGTATTATAGATATAGATTCATGAAAACCTATGACTAAACCCTTGAATAATGAAATTAGAATTGAACCATGATGTTTAAGTATTGTATAATGATGTTTGCATGTACCATGCCTACAATATGTTTGATTAAATGCCTAGATGAAGAAAAAGTGCCTAACTAGCATGATACCATGAAATCCCCATGTATGTACAAGTTATGCCTATCATATGTTTTGATGAAATGCTTCTATAAATGTATTATGGATTATGACATTAATTATATGTTCAAGTAAGTTATGCTTGGTCAGTTTGCTTTCATCTAGTCCTGGGGGTACTTGTACCCAAAACATTAGTTGTGTGACTAGAGCCATGTCATGTTTTCACGATACTCTCAGTTAAGCTATAAATCCTTAGACTTCAGACAGTCTTATGACTCAGGAAATCTCTATGATCTCATGAACTCAGTTAGTTGTTAGATATCAGTAGTATTTCATTAGTCAACGGAATTCAGTAACTCAACCCATGTTCAGTTCAGTAAATCATGTTTAGAGTCTATTCAGATGGGAGTAGGAATTAGCACCAGGTGAACCCAAGGATGGGAACATACACTATCAGATAAGGGTGTGATACTTAGAAGTCATTCTTGAATTCCCAAACTATGTAGCCAGCATAGGTTGAGACATCAACACTATCCGATGAGAGTTGATGAGGTGGATAAGCTCTACCAGATAAGGACCCCACCATTCTCTTTTGAGGACACTATCAGATGAGGGCCGCCCACAGCTTATCCTTACCAGTGGCACGGTATTGACACCCTCCTAATTGGGGTTACAGATTGGACCCCAACTCAACCATAATGGCATATTATGGGCATGTCGGTTAGATAACTACTTCCCACAGCTTTATGTTACAGAATCGGTTCTGTCAGATATAGTCAATCAGTCTTAGTAATAGAACTCAGATAGTTCTTCAGATTTTAGGACTGTCAGATACAATCAACTCAGATACAGTACGAAACTCAAATAGTTTCATCAGATTTAGGACTGTCGGATACAGTCACTCATGTCATCAATTATATTCAGATTCAGTAATCATATTATCATAGTATTAGTATTAGTTGTTATGTCTCATGCATGTGTTCTTACGCTCATGATAGTTAGCCAGTTATTATTATTATTCATGCATATGAACCCCATGCATTCAGCCTACCTCACATGCATGCCAGTATATTCAAAGTATTGATGAATTTGAACTATGGTGTCTTATACCATAGGTTCAGAGACACGAGCTCTAGAGAAATAGTAGATTCTAGATATCCGCAGACAGAGTTAGAAGTGAGTTCTCATCTTTTGAGGACATGATTATTTTCTTATTATCTCATTAATCAGTTTATTAGTGGGAGTTAGTTGGGGATATGTTCCATCAACTCCTCACTCAAATAGTTCAGTCAATTAGAGGCTTTCTAGCCTATCAGTTTCAGACTTTAGTATGTTCAATTTTGTTTTGGGAATTCTATTATCCCACACAAATGTTACATCATTCAGATCATGTTCAATATTGAACCTTATGGCCTTTCAGTGCATATTTTTGCATTATTATGTCATATTATGTAATGTACAAGTACAAATATCAGTCATGGTTTAGCTTATGGTCCTTCGGGGTCATGAGCACCGTGTAGCATTCCGAGAACCAGGCTCGGGGTGTTACAAACTTGGTATTAGAGCCTAAGGTTTAATAGAGTCTTAAGAATTCCAAAAGCCGCATCTAGTATAGTCTTGTACATGGGTGTGTTGCGCGCCACATTTATATGCAAGAGGCTGTAAGATGTTTTAGGAATAGTTTCCCTTCTTTCGGTATTCATGTCGTGCCAGTGAGCATAATCTCAAGTCAATCTCTCAACCTAATCTATTTCTCCCTTTCTTCTACAAAACATGCCTCCTAAAAGAACAAATAGAAATCAGTCAGCCTCTCAGCCCGAATATCCTTTAGGTGATTATGTTTCTCATGCGGAGTTCAGGGCCACATTCATTACACTTGCTCAGTCAGTTGCCGCTTAAAATGAATGGCCAGCAGTCATTCCGACCAACCCATTGTCCAATTCAGCCGTAGCTAGGATTCGGGACTTTAACCGAATGAATCCTCCATCCTTCCTCGGGTCTAAGGTAGATGAGGACCCTCAGAAATTCATTGATCCAGTTCAGAAGGTAACAGACATCATGGGGGTGACTACTATTGAGAATGCTGAGCTAGCTGCATATCAGTTGCAGGATGTGGACCATACTTGGTTTAAATAGTGGAAGTCAGAGAGGTCAGATGATGCAGGTCCTATAGAGTGGGAGGAGTTTGTCATTGCATTCTTAGACAAATTATTTTCCCAAGATCTTAGAGAGGCTAAGGTCAAAGAATTCATCAACCTCAGGCAGGGTAATATGACGGTGAAAGGGTATTCTCTTAAGTTTACTTAATTAGCCAGATATGCCCCTCATGTGGTTGCAGATAGCAGAGCCAAGATGAGTAAGTTTACTTCAGGGGTAAATGATAGTATGGTAAATGAGTGCAGATCTGCCATGCTGAATAGTGATATGACTTCAGCCAGGCTTATGACTTATGCTCAGTAGATAGACAAGAAGAAGATTATGTAGAGGGAGTAGAAGAATAAGAGAGCGAAGATAGGTAGTTTCAACTTTGCTCAGCTTAAATCAGAAGGAGGAAACCATTCTCATTTTTTTCCTAAGTCATCAGTTCGAGCCCCTTTTTCAGCCAGTGCTCCCGTTCCTAAGTTTAGGAAGGGTAATAGAGATAGAGCGCTAGGATCTAGGTATTAAGGTAGTTTTAGCAATGCCCGAACTAATCCCCTTTGTCAGATTTATGGTAAGAACCACAAAGGTGCTTGCAGAGCTGGTAGCGATGTCTATTTTGATTTTGGCAAGCCAGGCCACAGAGTTAGAGACTTCCCTCAGTTAGGTTATTAGAGTCATCTCCGCTCTTCGTCTCAGTTCGGTCACCCAAATCAACAGGATTCCATCAGCAGTGATACTAGTAGGCCATGCCCAAATCATCTCTATGCTCTTCAGTCTCGACAGGATTAGGAAAATTCTCCTGATGTAGTTACCGGTACGTTATAGATCTTTCATGTGCATTTTTATGCTTTGATAGATCCAGGATCTTCTTTGTTTTTTATTACTCCCTATATAGTAGGGGATTTTGGAATCAGTCCCAAAATCCTAGTAGATCCCTTTTTAGTCTCTACCCCTGTAGGTGAAACCATCATAGCCCAACGGGTATATAGGAACTGCCCGGTTATGATGTTTCAGAAAGTCACTTCAGCAGACTTAGTTGAATTAGAGATGACTGATTTTGATGTCATTCTCATCATGGATTGGCTTCATTCCTGCTATGCCATAGTCGACTACAAAAATAGAATAGTCCAATTTTAGTTTTCGAATGAACCCTTCCTTGAGTGGAAGGGTTGTACTTCAGCGTTCAGAGATCATCTTGTTTCCTACCTTTGAGCACAGAAAATAATATCTAAAGGATGTGTCTATCATCTTGTAAAAGTTAAGGACACTAGTTCCAAAACTCCCAGCCTTTAATCATTTCCAATTATAGGTGAATATTCAGATATCTTTCCCTAAGATCTTTCAGAAATTCCTCCTGAAAGAGAAATAGACTTTGATATTGATCTTCTTCCAGATACTCAGCCTATATCTATTTCACCATATAAAATGGCACCAGTAAAACTCGGAGAACTAAAAGAACAATTGAAGGATATCTTAGATAAGGGATTCATCATGCCTAGTATTTCTTCGTGGGGCGCTATAGTATTATTCGTACATAGGAAAGACGGTTCTTTTAGGATATGTGTAGACTACCGTCAACTCAATAATATCATGGTCAAGAACCAGTATCCTCTTCCCAGAATCGATAACTAGTTTGATCAACTTTAGGGTGCTAGTTATTTCTCTAAGATAGATCTCAGATCCAACTATCATCATCTCAGAGTTAGAGAATGTAATATTCTAAAAATAGCTTTTCATACTTGGTATGGTCATTTCAAATTTTTTGTTATGTCCTTTGGTCTTACCAATGCCCCAACAGCTTTTATGGACTTGATAAACTGTGTGTTCAAGCAGTACTTGGATATGTTCATCATAGTCTTCATAGATGATATTCTAGTCTATTTCTATAGTGAGCGTGATCACGCAAACCTTCTTAGAATAGTACTTCAAACTCTCATATATCATCAGCTATTCACCAAATTCAATAAGTGCTAATTTTGGCTAAGGTCAGTAGCATTCTTTGGTCATATCATTTTCGGTGATGGCATTAGAGTGGATCCTCAAAAGATCAAAGTAGTAAAAAATTGGCTCTCCATCAGATATCAAGAGTTTATTGGGTTTGGCTTGCTATTACAAATGATTTGTTGAGGGATTTTCTTCTATTACATCCCCTATATCTAGATTGACTCAGAAGAAAGTCAAGTTTTAGTGGTCAAATCCTTGCGAGAAGGGTTTTCAGGAGTTGAACACTCGACTCACCTCAGCTCCAGTATTAGTTTCAGTGGTCAGATCCTTGCGGGAAAATGGTTTCATAGTGTATTTTGATGCATCCAGAGTAGGTTTGGTTTGTGTCCTCATGCAGCATGGTAAGTTAATAGCCTACGCCTCTAGGCAGCTTAAGCCCCATGAGAGGATTTATCCTACTCATGATCTTGAGTTAACAGCCATAGTATTTGCCTTAAAGATTTGGAGGTATTATCTATACGGTGTTCACGTAGATGTGTTCACAAATTATAAAAGTCTTTAGTATGTCTTTTCTTAGAAAGATCTCAATCTCATCAGAGAAGGTGGTTAGAGCTCTTGAAAGATTATGACATGAGTGTCCTTTATCATCCGAGCAAGGCCAATATAGTGGCCGATGCTCTCAGTAGACTATACATAGGTAGTGTTTCTTATGTTGAGGATAGTAAGAAGAAGTTAACTCAGGAATTCCATCATCTTGCCAGACTAGGTGTTCTCTTAGTTGGTATAGAAAAGAGTGATATATGGGTTTAGAGTATTTCAGAATCATCTCTAGTTTCCGAGGTGAAAGAAAATCAAGACAGAACCCAGTCTTGTTAAGTTGAAAGAGTCGGTCAAGGATCATAAAGTAGAGATTTTCTCCCAAGGGGGAGATGGTGTCCTTCGTTGTCAGGGTTGTCTCTATATTCCAAGTGTAGATGACTTAAGGCAGCAAATTCTTGCAAAAGTGCATGGTGCGCACTACTCTATTCATCCAGGGGCCACAAAGGTGTACCGTGACTTATAGGAAATCTATTGGTAGAGTGGGATGAAGAGAGACACAGCAGAGTTTGTGGCTAAGTACTCTACATATTAGCAGGTTAAGATAAAGCATTAGAAGCCTAGTGGGTTCATGCAGGAGTTCAGTATTCCTACTTGGAAGTGGGAAGTTGTGAACATGAACTTCATGATAGGTTTGCCTCGAACTTGTCATTAGCATAATTCAGTCTGGGTCATTGTAGACAAAATGACCAAATCAGCTCATTTTCTTCTAGTTCATACCTTTTATTCAGCCGAGGATTGCGCCACGCTCTACATCAAGGAGTTGGTCAGATTGCATGGTATTCTGTTGTCCATTATCTCAGACAGAGGTACCCAGTTCACTCTCATTTCTGGAAAGCATTCCAAAAGGGTCTTGGTACCCAAGTTCATCTTAGTACAGGCTTTTATCCTCAGACAGATGGCCAAGCAGAAAGTACCATTCAGATGTTAGAAGAAATTCTAAGGGTGTGTGCAATCGATTTTAAGGAAATTTGGGATGACCACATACCTTTGATTGAGTTCGCATACAACAACAGTTATCTTTCCATTATTCATATGGATCCACTCGAATCTATCTATGGTAGGAGATGTAGATCTCCAATTGGTTGGTTTGAAGTTAGGGAGACCTCAATCATAGGTCCTGACTTGGTATTCGACGCGTTAGAAAAAGTCCAATTAATTAGAGAAAGACTTTAGGATACTCAGAGCCAACAGAAGTCTTATAAAGATGTTTGTAGAAAAAATCTCGAGTTTGAGATTAGTGATTATGTCAATCTAAAGATCTCTCCCATGGGAGTGAAGAGATTTAGCAAGAAGGGAAAGCTCAATCCCCGATATGTTGGTCCCTTCAAGATTCTCAGTCGCTTTGGCAAGGTAGCCTATGAGCTTGAATTGCTTTTAGATCTAGCCTCAGTTCATCCAGTCTTTCATGTTTATTTGCTCAAGAAGTGCATAGGTGACCCATCAGTTCTAGTCCCTATTCAGAGTATTGATGTTCAGAACACTCTCTCTTATAAAGAGATTCCAGTCGAAATGTTAGACTATCAGACTTGTAGATTAAGGAACAAAGAATTCCCTTTAGTTAAGGTTCTTTGGCAAAATTATTCCATCGAGGGATTTACTTGGGAAGCAGAGGTAGACATGCGTACCAAGTATCCTCACCTCTTCTTCACCAACTCAGATCAAGCTCAAGGTAATAGTTCTTCTTAAGCTTACTCAGTTTCATGTTCAGTTTTCGTTACAAACTTGGAATCCAGTTTCATGCTCATGTTCTCATTATAAACTTGGTATCAAGTACCATTGCATATTCAGTCATGCACTCATGTATCAGTTCAGTTATGTAATTATGCATCCGAAATGCATTCTTCTTATGAGAAACTTAGTTCTTTAGAACACTCAGTCAGGCATTCATGAATCAATTACACATGCATCAGATATGCATAGTCAGTATTATATGTTCAGCTTGTCAATCATGTCAGTCATGAGATCATGTTTAGTATGAACGTCAGTTGTCTTTCCTTCCCTCTCAGTCAGACTCATTTGAGGATGAGTGTTCTTAAGGAGGAGATATTGTAATACCCTATACTTTTGCCTAGCTAATTTTATCTCAAGAATGTCTAGTATTAGATTCTAAATTGAATAATGATTATTCCATGATGAATTTTTAAGGGTTTCACTTTTTGTCATGTGGTAAATTCAATAAGCTTTCCATCGATATAAGATTGGCCTTAATCCGATAACCAAGTCAGAAGTTACGACTATTTCAAGTTCCAGTCGTAAAATAGCTCTATATTAGTAAGTGGCACACCGCGCCATAAGATGAAATGGAATTTGGCAAATTTCAGTAGGGGTCCACAATTATGGTGCGTTGTGCCAGGGCCCAAATTCAGAATTGTCCATTTTCCAGTGTCTCAGCATGATTTCCCCAGCGTTGCGCCAAAGTTCTGGGTCACAAAGGAAGTGGCAACACGATAACCCCGCGTCACGCCATCCCTTAATTTTCTAATTTTCAAAATCCAGTAACACGATGCGATAGTATCGCGTCGCGCTAATGGTCTAATTCGGAAAAAGTTTTACAATTTTAAAAGACGCATCCAAGGGTTAAAAGGGTCAATTTCCTACCCCTATTTAAACCCAATAACATGTGGTTTAGCTATTCTTCACCCAAAATATACTAGTTTCTTTGAAGTTTCTCTTAAGAACAAGCTAGGGTTTCTATTGGGGATTTAAATTCAAGAAGGTTTCACCATTAATCCTCATGAAATCACAAACTAAGGTATGCATAGTGTTCATTCATGGAATCCTTTCGTCCATGAAGCCCAAGAATCCATTTTTCTAAATTCAAGTTTATGAATTTTCTTTTGAATTTCTTGATTGGGTTGCTCTTGTTCATGTAGATAATGAGAAATTTAATTCTACTCTATGTTGGGTGATAGATTTTATGTGGGTTAAAGTATTATAGATATGGATTCATGCAAACCTATGACTAAACCCTTGAATGATGAAATTAGAATTGAACCATGATGTTTAATTATTGTACAATGATGTTTACATGTACCTTGCCTACAATATGTTTGATTAAATGCCTAGATGAAGGATAAGTGCCTAACTAGCATGATACCATGAAATTCCCATGTATGTACAAGTTATGCCTATCACATGTTTTGATGAAATACTTCTATAAATGTATTATATATTATGACGTTAATTATATGGTCAAGTAAGTTATGCTTGGTCAGTTTTCTTTCATCAATTCCTGGGGGTACTCATACCCGAAACATTAGTTGTGTACCTAGAGCCATGTCATGTTTTCACGATACTCTCAGTCAAGCTATAAATCCTTAGACTTCAGACACTCTTATGACTCAGGAATCTCCATGATCTCATAAACTCAGTCAATTGTCAGATATCAGTAGTATTCCGTCAGTCAACAAAATTTAGTATCTTAGCCCATGTTCAGTTTAGTAAATCATGTTCAGAGTCTATTCAGATGGAAGTAGGAATTATCATTGAGCGAACCTAAGGATTGAAACACACACTATCAGATGAGGGTGTGATTCTTAGAAGTCATCTTTGCATTCCAGAACTATATAGCCAGCATAGGTTGAGACATCAACACTGTCTGATGAGGGTTGATAAGGTGGATAAGCACTGTCAGATAAGGGCCCCGCCATTCTCTTTTGAGGACACTATCAGATGAGGGTCGCCCACAGCTTGTCATTACCAGTGGAACGGTATTGACACTCTTTTAATTGGGGTTATAGATTGGACCCCAACTCAACCATAATGGCATATTAGGGGCATGTCGGTTAGATAACTACTTCCCACTATTTCATGTTACAAAATCAGGACTATCAGATATAGTCAATCAGTCTCAATAATAGAACTCATAAAGTTCTTCAGATTTTAAGACTGTCAGATACAATTAACTCAGATATAGTATGGAACTCAGATAGTTCCATCAGATTCAGGACTGTCAGATACAGTTACTCATGTTATCAATTATATTCAAATTCAGTAATCATGTTATCACAGTATTAGTATCAGTTATTATGTCTCATGTATGTATTCTCACGCTCATGATAGTTAGTTAGTTATTATTATTGTTCATGCATATGAACCCCATACATTCAATCTACCTCACATGCATACCAGTACATTCAAAGTACTGACGTATTTGTGCTATAGTGTCTTATACCATAGGTTTAGAGACACGAGCTCCAGAGCAACAGTAGATTCTAGATATCTACAGACAGAGTTAGAAGTGAGTCCTCATTCTTTGAGGACATAATTATTTTTCTATTATCTTATTAATCAGTTTATTAGCGGGAGTTAGTTGGGGTCATGTCCCATCAACTCCTTACTCAGACAGTTCAGTCAGTTAGAGGCTTTCTAGACTATTATGTTTTAGACTTTAGTATGTTCAATTTTGTTTTGGAAATTCTATTATCCCTCACAGATGTTATATCATTCAGATCATGTTCAATATTGAACCTTATGGCCTTTCAGTGCATGTTTCCGCATTATTATGTCATATTATGCAGTGTATAGGTACAAATATCAGTCAAGGATTAGCTTGTGGTACTTCGGGGTTATGAGCACTAAGTAGCATTCGGAGCACCAGGCATAGGGATTTACAGTAGTAGTTGATAATGTGACCCCATACCATATGTGTGAAAGGCATTTACCTAGTTCACTTTGTGTATTTAATCCAAAACTTGTCCGATTAGCTTGCCTTGGTGTAGGACAATTGGTTAGGACATGATCATAGGTCATTCTTGAATAAGTCCACTTTTATCCTATAACACCAACAAAATAGTAATAAGTATCCCTTGATCTCTAATTTAAGCCTACATTACAAGTCGAGCAAAGTTCTATAGTTATCCTGGTCCTACTGTCCGAAAGACTAAGGTACAAAAAATAAGAGCAAGTCTATGGTATTTTGTGCACATTATTTGAAATTATTTTAAGTTCTTGAATGATTGATATAGTCCTTGCATTGACATGCATAATGATACTGTGAGAATTGGTACTTCTTTTATATCAGGGTACATGGGTTGTATTATTAACTGCTTACTTGTTTGATAGTGTCAGTTACAAATATGCTTGGTTGTTTGTTATTGATATAATGTCATCACTTGATTCTTTTTGTGTGATATTGTTGTGCTACATGGATCCACATAGGGTATTTTCAAAGTTGTAAATAGAAGGAGATAAGAAATTCAAGCTAAATTGATGTTGACTGTTATAGGTGCCTTAGGTTTTTTTTATTAAGCTTCGTGTTTTTTCTATTATGTATTAGTTTCCTGAGGACATGCAAATATTCTAAGTTAAGGGTGTTGATATGTCATGGCTTCATGTACTTTCAATTCTTACTACAAGGAAATTATGCAAGTACTTACGTATTTTTGTTAGATGTGATGTTCTTCTGTGTTAATTTTGTAGGAAAATAGTGTTCAAAGTAGAGAATGAGCAAAAAGGGATGAAGTAAAGCAGAGAGGATACATACGAGCCTACATATGGGCTATAGGTAGTACTTGCAGACCCATAGGTTGGACACACAGGTTGATGGTCCAAAATTCTGCAAGTTGATGACTTTATTTTATTCCCACTAAGACTACCTATGAGGTGTAGGTACTACCTATGGACCATAGGTAGCCTCGTAGGTAGGTGACCTATTTTTTGAAGATTTCTCTAATTCTCACAAACCTACTTACACCCCGTAGGCACTACCTATGGCCCATAAGTGGGGTCGTAGGGTGGTGCCGACTCTATTTTACTACTTTGTTTAGGATAGATTTTTTGATGTATCTATAAATACCTATTAATTTTTTTGTTATTATTTTACGCACTTTATACACTTTTAACATTGTGTTGAGTTTTGGGATGCATTCTTGATCTTGGAATTATTGTTCTTGGCTTTTAGGGTTTGATATTAATTTGAGATTTTAGTTTTTGTTTTTATTATTCATAAGATCATTAGTATTCTTTCATCTATGAATTCTTTGGATATTCTTACAATCATGAGCAGCTAAACACCATAACTATAGTTGTGGGAACCCTGATAGGTTAACCAAATAGAGAAAGTGCAAATGCAAAATCTTTCTAAATTGGTGTTCTTGCAGGTATTGTAGTTTTCTTCACTTGATTATTTTCTTAACGGTTGCAAATATTAGGAACTTACTTGTATTCGATACTTGCTTGAGAGAGATGTCTAGATTAGGAAGAGGAGATTACAACAGTAATTTAAAGCTACCAATCTTCATCTAATTAACTTGAGATCGATAGAAGATAGTTTATATGAGATCCAGAGCAAGGTTTAGTAATACGATACTCTAAGACTGAGAGGATATGAGTGAAATTTACCCAAACCAAGGTTAAGAGATGGTTAGGTGATACATAATTTGCAAGATTTTGCATGCAAAACACCAAGATAGTTTAACGAGCATGATAACTCTGTGGAGTTATGAAGTCGGGAGAAACACAACTTTAGTGATCTCTCATATAACAACCCTATTTGTTAACATTATTGTTACTGTTACTATTATCCTCACAAAACCCTCATTTACTTTCTATACTTTCAAATTTTGTTAGTAAACTTGTGATAGATTTTTGTCTTATTCCTTATGGAATCGCCCCCAACCTTATTGGGTTCTATATTTGACAAGCTACCTCATTATATTTTCTAGGAGGTGTAATTTGGGCGACATCAGAAGAAACTAAAAAAATTCAAAATTTGTTTGCAATGATCACTGAATGCAATCTAATTGGAAATATAAATGAATGGTGGTTTGATTCAGGAGTCAATAGACATATTTATGTAGACAAAGAATTTTTTGCTTCTTATGATACCGTTGGTCCCAAATAAGTGATCTTCATGGAAAATAATATAACAACCAAGGTTGAAGAAAGTGGGAAGATATTCCTAAAAAAGTGGGAAGATATTCCTAAAATTGACTTTCGACAAGGTGTTGACTCTTAACAATGTTCTCCATGTTCCTACTATAAGGAAGAACTTGGTGTCTACAGCACTTCTAGTTAAAAATTGATTTTTAAGTGTGTGTTTATTTTAGACAAAGTTGTAGTAAGCAAGAATGAAATGTATGTAGAAAAGGGTTACCTCAATAATAGACTTTTCAAATTTGATGTAATCACTGTTGAAATGAAGAAAGTTAAGGCTTCTTTTTACTTGATTGAGTCAAATTAATTATAAAATAAAGGTCTAGGACATGTCAATTACAAAACCTTGCAAAAATTGATTAGTTTGAGAGTTTTTGTCAAAGTTTAGATATAATAAATCAAAGTCTCAAATATGTGTTGAATCAAAGTATGCTAAGAATCTATATAAGTCTTTTGAAAGGAATTTCAATCCCTTACACTTAATTCACATAGTTATCTACGATATGAATTCAACACCATATAATGGTGGGAAAAAATATTTCAAAACTTTTATTGACGATTGCACTAGATATTGTTATATTTATTTTCTGAATAATAAGGATGAGGCAATTAAAGCATTTAGGTAATATAAAACTGAAGTTGAGAATCAATTGGATAAAAAGATTAAAGTGATAAGAAGTGATAGGGGTGGAAATTATGAATCTCCTTTTGTAGAGATATTTTTGGAATATGGAATTGTCTATCAAAAGGCTGCCCCATATACACCTCAATCAAATGGGTTTGTAAAATAAAAAAATCAAACATTAAAGGAAACGATGAATGCCTTAATAGTAAGTTTAGGTTTACCACAAAACTTGTGAGGGAAAGTTTTCCTTACAGCAAACCGAATACTCAAATAGAGTGCCCCATAGCAAGTCACAATCTATTCCATATGAGAAATAAAAAGAAAAAAACAACTTGAAATATTTTAAAGTTTGGGGTATCTAGCGAAAGTCCAAGTTTCTATACCTAAAAAGGTGAAAATAGGATCAAAGACTGTGGACTGTGTTATCATCGAATATGTTATAAGTAGTAAAGCATGCTAATTTTGGGTTCATAAATACGAATGTCTAGATATCTATGATAATACAGCAATTAAATTAGATTATTCTGAGTTCTTTGAACATATTTATCTGTATAAAACTAGAAATGAGTTGTCTAGTGAAGGGTCTAAACGACCTACGGATGAACCAAAGGATAATGTACTTAATGAAGAGAATCTAAGGCGAAGCAAGAGACAAGGAATATCGACTTCCTTCGGATCAGATTTTGTAACATTTCTTCTTGAAAATAAGCCTTAAATATTCAAATAAATGATATAATCTGTGGACTCATCCTTTTGAAAAGAGATTATCAATAGTAATATTGAATCAATCTTGAGCAACCATACTTGGGAGTTGGTTGTTCAACCTCAAGGGAATAAACCTTTAGGTTCTTATTAGATCTTCAAAGGTAAATAAATGTTGATGGTACAATTGACAAATATAAGGAAAGAGTTTTTATGAGAGATTTTATACAAAAACAAGGTCATGATTATTTTGACACATACTTTTCAGTAAAAAGGATAGCTTCCATTTTGATGTTTGTTGCATTATGGCGGTATATGGTCTTGAACTCCATCAAATGGATATGAAAACAACTTTCTTAAATGGAGAATTAGAGGAAGAAATTTATATGGAACAACCTGAGGATTTTGTCATTCTAGATAAATGTAAGGAAAGTGAGCAAACTTGTTAAGTAACTCTACGGACTAAAGCAAGCACACAAATAGTAGCATGCAAAGTTTGATCAAACTACATTGGCAAATAGATTCAAGATAAATTAATTTGATAAATGTGTTTACATTAAAGATACTTTAAATCATAAAGTCATTGTTTGTTATATGGATAATATGTTGATTATCACTAGATACATTTCTGACATAAATGTTACTAAAGAAATGCTTGAGAGCAAATTTTATATGAAAGAATATGGAGTTGCTGATGTGACCATAGAGATAAGAATTCATAGAAGTCCACAAGGATTGACATTGTCATAGTGTAACACCTCACCCTTTATGCTAAAGTCATAGTTTTAATTTGAGGTATTATGACGGTATAAGTAAGCTCGTTGGCCTATAGTTTATTACATTTTTTTTCTCTTTCCAATAGAATGTTTCTTTTTTTTCCTTCCAAAATATAACTCCATTCATCCTCTCAACACAAAATCTCAAGAATACAAGATAATTGCTTCAAGAATCAAGCCCAACCTCTCTTCTTCCAGTCACTAGTTTGTCTATTCTATTGAGGTATGTAAGACTACTACTACTTTGTAATTCTTTGGGTTTTGTGTTCTCCAATTTAAGTTTTTACAAGATAGGTTAGGATTGAATAAATTCCTATAATCCTATTTTCCAATCAAAATTCACAAGTAGGGTTCTGGAGATGTTTTTGGGTAAACTCCTTATCACCCAATTTTTCTTAAATATGATCTCAATCCTTATATAAATTATAAATTCAGCATTGCTTCTCTGTAATTTTCTCATGCATTTGGTATTTTCTAATTTACTACTTCATTTCTTGGATTGTCGAAGAGATTAGTACTCTATTTCTTCTTCAAGAACTTTGTCAGTGTGTTGGGTGTACTTATGACTTATGAAATCATATATTTTATAAAATTCTTAAACTTCGATATTTATTGATTGAATGATCTGAATTTTTTTCATGATTACTGGAGTCTCTTCACTATTGGTTATGCTAAAAAAAAGTACCCTTTGAAGTTACTCCATAATTCCCATCATACTATGAAACCTTTAACTATGCTAAAATGACTTGAATCTTTAATAATCTCCAAAAATTTTATTATATTATTAAATCTTTTTTCTAGAAATGACATGATAATATGGTCCGCGGGACTTCTAACATTATCAAATTTCTTCAAGAATATCCTCATGTCATCGTATATAATCTCCATAATCTTAAGCTATGCTAAAAGTGGCATGAACACATCCAGAAACTGATTCTTCATAAACTTATAAGAATCTAGATCTTATGAACCATGACAACATGTATTATGATACAACTTTCTATGAGTCTCAAATAATATTAATGAATGATGTAACTTATCAAGTATGAGCCTAAAATGGCTAATTCAGAATTCATGAGCCTAAAGTGGCTAACTCACAAAAATAAGCCTAAAGTGGTTAACTCGAGACATGTGTATAAAGTATCTAACTTATGAATACTAGTCAAGAAATACTAAAAACAAAACATTATGATCCCAATAAGTCTAACCTCTGAGCATGAATTCATAAAGATAACATCTTGAGCATAAGGGAGTTAGTTAGCTGACCAAGAAGACATAGGTTTAAACGATAAATGTCCAAAACTATGTTTGCCGACATAGGATAGAGATTATTCTACAATTTTAATGACTCTTTTTTATGTGTCCCAAAAAGGGGCTAACCATGGATACTTACTAGTAATTATTTCATGTCCTATGCCCGGTAAGGTATAGGATGGCTTAGCTAATTGGGTCGAGATCAGACTTCATGTCACATGGTGGTTTATGATGGTTCACTACTTTCTCCCACAAATAACTAAGGGGATTAATTTATTTTATTTTACCAATAATTTTTCAACTTATGCTCTTGTCTCCTTTCATCTTATCATGTTTTTAATTGTACTTATCATCTTTGTATTTTCATGTTTTATTACTTTCTTATGTGGTTTTGCATACCAATACATTTCACGTATTGATTGTCTTGGACGCTGCATTGTTTTGATAATGCAAGTTCTGAGACATATATTTGTAATTTCATGGATTACTAGGTCCAATCAAATCAGTTGTTAGTGAACTCTCCATCTTTTTGGATGGCATTGCTTATACTGTTACTGACTAGTTAATGTTTTGGAGTATTTTGGGGCCTTGTTTCTTATTGACATTGATTCATATGTTTAGAGGCTTCATAGACAGTAGTAAATATCATATTCATTTATGTTCAGTTTTATTCATATGGCTTTTGAAATTTCCTCAATCATGATTTAAAACTTTTTATCAATTTATAAGATAAATAGGTTTTTATTCTTCAATCTATTACTCGCATTATTTAAATATTCTTTCACGTGTGTGGATGAATGTTCCTGATGTAAGCTAAGTGGTTCTCTTGGGCCATTGATGATTTCGGATGTCAGTGATATCCTGGGTCTAGGTTTGGGTAGTGATAAACTTGGTATCAGAGCACAGAGTTCAAGTGTCCTAGGGTGTCTATAAAGTCATGTCTAGTAGAGTCTTGCTTATGGATATGTCGTGCACCACATTTATGATCAGGAGTCTACAAGGCATCTAGGAGATGTTTCCCATTTTCATACTTTAGATAGTGCATTAGAGCTCTACCATAAGAAAATCATTTAGATTCGTTTGTTTCTTCAATTCCTCTGACTATGCCTTAGCTCTGAGGTTATAAAAATAGTAAAGCTAAAATTCTTATCGATAAGATGATATCAGATAGATCCAACAAAAATCTAAGAGACTGCACAAGGGCTTTTGAGGGGCCCATTAGTGTATTTGAGTCTACCAATTCAAAATTGTACACTCTTCTTCAGATAAATTGTGTTTTTGAGCCATAGTAAAATATGCTCTCAGATTCTTGAATAATGTTGCTACCAAGGAAACATTGTGATTTGGGATGTTATCTAGTTAGCCATAAGTAGTAGAATATTTTCAGAGCCAAAAATATGAAGTAAGAAGTGTAGAAATCAAGTGAGGATAATGATTTATTGAAGTATGTATATAGAGTCATATATCAAGTATGTGAATAATGGGGTGGTATGACCATTGGTGGTGACTAAGGTTTAGCAAAACTTACGTGAATTTTATGGTAGTATGTAAAGAAAGAGCTGTTTTTTTAAAGATACATAGCGTATGTTGAATGCATTAACTTTATGCAACGCTAAAGAGAATTTTCACTCAATTTCAATCTCCTTTCCATGAATTTGATACTCCTATTGAAGTAATAAGCTACAATTGTGATAACGCTCAATCTATAGCTCTCGTGGGAGTGTAAAGCGGTCGTTAGCAAATATAGAACCCAACCTGGGTTGGGTGTCGATCCCACAGGGAATAGCTTGGCCAACAAGTAAGCAAAATTACTAAACTTTTGGTGCAAGTCTCGTAAAAGGGGGGATTGTAATGTGTAACGAAAACAATAAAGTAAAAGCTGAAAATAGCAAAGTAAAGAGAGAAAGATTGTTACGTAAGTTGTAAACAATGAGAATTGAAGCGTTGGGGTTATGTCCACCTTCTGAGGTATACGTCTCTATTGGCTATGAGTGTGTAGAATTCTGACATGCAATTGCTTATAGAGAATTGTAGTCGATGGTAAATCCAAGCGTCTCTCGACCTAAACAAGGACTATTTCACTTTAACTCTCTCGAGCTTAAAGCGTGTCTAACGGTACGAATTCTCCAAGAGGTTAGTCCAGTTACGGCACTAGTTTTTTAATAGGAAAGGGTGTCCTACTACCTTGACATTATCTCTTTTCCAGACAAATAACCTTTCTCTCGAACAAGTTAAATGTTAGACTGGCGTATTCTTGCGTTTGCAACCGCAAAGAATGTGGATTAAGATGAAGAGAATAATGATATAAGCAAAATACGTGTCTCGAACTCACAAACTCACCGCAATAGATAGTAGCTCATACGGCTTCCATAACCCCAACAGAGAAGTTTAGTTACCCATGAATGCGAAGGAAATCACAATTTGCGTTGTTGTTATTATACCACAAGATTGATGATTTTCGTGTAGCACAAGTGGTAGGCGTGAGGCGTGAATTCCTTAGCAAAAGTAACGATTCTCTTGTTGTGGATTTTAAGACTAGAAGAAAATAAGATTAATGGAAAGATTAGAAGAGTTGTAAAATTGTTGTGGTGGAAGAAGAGAGGGATGGAAGAAGATTAATTGTTGAATAGAAGATTGTTCTCTCCACTAAGGGAGGAATTTATTCTCTCCACTAAGGGAGGAATTAATTAAAAATCTCTAGCATGATAGGGTATTTATAATACCCATATCCTACTCCTACTAAGCTAATGAAATAAATAACCAAATCCCACTAGGCTAATGGAATACTTAACCAAAACGTACTAGGTTAATGTAGCATTATCATAATCCAAATAAACTAATGAAATACATAACCCAATTGTACTAGGTTAATGTATCATTGTCCAAATCCAGCTTTGTGTCTGTAAGTCCCCAAAGTCTTCAGAATTGTTGTTTTAGCCCGGGACAGATTTTCCATGCAGCAGTTTTGGTCCTTTAGGCGTCCCACTTCCTTCTCCTTCGTTCGTGAGCTTTCTTTTGCGTCAAGTAAGCCATAAAATGCTGTATTTTGCATCATTTATACCTAAAAATTTTCTAATCATGTTCGTTAGCTCATTTACAGGAAAAAGACTAAAAGTGCATGAAATATATAATTTGTTCTCAAAACTAGGCTAAAATATGGGCAAAATATATTGATATAGGCGTGTAAATTCGCCTATCATCAACACCCCACACTTAGAGCTTTGTTCGTCCTCGAACAACATATCATGTCCTTCTAAACATCAACTTAGGGTTTTTACAGCAACAACACAAAACATTCTTCAAGACAAGCACAACAATTATCAACAAAGAGTAGCTTTCCGATTATAAGTAGAAACAATTTACCCTCTAGCATAGACTCGTGATGGTGATCAACTCTCATGCAAACATTAAGGTGCATAGAATCATATACAACTATCCCAAGCTCATCAACCATGTGTGTCTCACAATATAGTACCCATTATTACTCACAAATATAGCATATTTTTCAAACATGGGTATCAAAATGTCCTTGCTCTCGCTCTCACAAAGAATTCATATGCAGCAACTGATGACCATAGGTTTTCCCTTAGTGTAATACTCCACTAAATGTCAGAATGCTAAGATTAGGATCAAATAGGTCTTCTGATGGTTGTAATGTAGGCTAAGGGACGGGTAGGACTATTTTGGCCAAGAATAGTGACTAGGTTCCTAAGCGCTTTAATACATCACTTTGTATCATTGACACTTTTTTCTTTCAACCTTTCTTTCTTTTATTCTTCCACCCTTGTTCTCCTTTTTTGTTTTTCAATTTTAAGCACACTCACTTTTCAGCTTTCTTTTCCTTTTTCTTTTCACAACATACCTCTTATGCTAGCACTTTCTTTTTCATAACACATTCAAGCACCATTAAAATTTAAAGCATCATACTCACCCAATTTCCTCTTATGTTGTCACATGACTTCTTCACTTTAAAGCACTTAGGAATTTGGATCAAATTACGGTCTTGAAAGAAAATGGATTAGGCTTGCATGCAAGGTTGTCAAAGAAATAGGCTAAAGGCTCAAAAGGGTTTAACTAGGATGATGTTCATGGGTAGGTAAAACTGAAGGTAAACAAATATAGGTTGCCAAAGAAATGCCTAAATCATATCCTAAACTTACACTCCTTATTTTTGCTTTGCATACATACCAGGCAATTTCTAGCATCAGCCACAAACATAGAATATACTATTATCTCACACACACAAGGTACATGGTCGACTTAATTGGAAGTAATATAGACTCTCGACCCAACAATTGAAGGAATTGAATGACACAATATCACATAATGAGTCACAAATAGAGCCTAAACGTCTCAATAGTCACAATTGTAGCACATACTCTTGCTATGATCTCATGCTGCCTATCAAAATAATTTCATGCGAAGCTAGAAAAAATTTACTCCTAAAAAAACTTAAAAAGAAACAAAAAAAACAAACTCAAATAAAAAACTTAAAAAAAACAGAGTAAACAAACAAACATAGGTGCAAACAAAGAAGTATAGCATGCGATACTGCCACCCCACACTTAAACGGGACACTGTCCTCAGTGGAAAATAAATACGAGGAACCTGGTTGGTCGGACTTATCCTCTATGTCTGGGGTCATACCCCTTGCGTTGGGATCATCATAAGAGTCATCATACTCATAAGTTCCGCATAAGTATCCCACTTAATTCCAAGCGGGAGTCGAGATATTTGCAGCGAGAAGGGTTCTCCTTGCTTTCTTGCTCTTTTGGGAAGTGGTAGCCTTTTCCTTCCCTTGTCTTTCTTTCGGTTCCATTGTACCTGAGACTAGAAATAGTGTTAGTGGTAGCACAATCCCAATGGATACAATCTATACACAGGCAGTAGGGGTACCACCCCACACTTAGGTTGTTGGCACCAACTAGTGAGGTGAAAGTGATCGATTACTCAGGATCCATCGACATACGTTTTAGGAACTATCTTCCGACAAGAAGATCAGTGATGTATCACTACTTGCAGCCATTGCACTACGTTCATGTTAAGTATAACAACACTACTACATAGGGGTTACATCATGGTATAGTTATTTTCAACAATCACAACCTCCTATGTCGGTAGGCAACTATAAGTCTTATCCCGATGAACGAGATAGTCTAACATGTAAGTATCCAAGTAACAAGCTTAAGCAATGTTCATAGCCATGGCAATTCTGCAAATAGTATAACAATGCTTATTAAAACCAAATTCAAGTCGGAGACCGGTCAAGATTATCCTAATGTATATGTTCACTCACATGGTTGTGTATCAACAATCCAAACACATTAACATCACCAATGATCTTTGGAGATGTAGCAATTCATAATAGGCATAGGAACGTAGTACTTACTAGAAATAGATGAAGAATAAAAGAGTACTTACGTGATTGAAGCCTTTGGAGATGTTCTTGTGAATTGGAAGAGCACAAAGAGAAGTTTTGAGATGATTTGGATGGATGTGTGGCGCCTTTGGGTCAATTTCTAATGTGGTTATGTTTCAAGACTAAGTCCCCTTTATATAGGAAGAGAATGGGTCGGGTTTTGACCCATTTCCAAACGGTTTTGGAGACAAAAATGCCACATATGCGGCGCATAATGCTCGGCATAGTCATGGTATATGCGGCGCATTGTCTATAGCATAATGGGACATATGCGCCGCATAGTCTATGGAATTTGTAGACATATGCGCCGCATAGTCTATGGCATATGAGATACTGAGACCAAATGCCATAGCATAGGCGGCGCATAGTCAAAAGCATACCTAGGAATAGACAGCGCATAGTGTATAGCACACTAGATTCCGAGTTCTTAGGCTATAGGATAGGTTGTGCATCGTTCGTGTCCTAGTTTAACCAAGGCCTAGCCTTCCTCGATGCCTATTTTGATGTGAGAAATGCTCAATCCATAGCCTTATGCATCACCATTCCTAACTTACCGACTTTACCATACAATGCGTCCAAATCGTTAATTGAAATCAATCTCCTCGTTGAATACCTCTTGCACCTATTTTTGCTCAAAACCAAATGAAAACGATTAGTACGATGGGTTGCCTCCCACCAAACGCCTTAGTTTTGGTCGTGGAACGACTCTTATTTTTGGATTTTTCATTTAGCAAAACAAAACAAGTATAAAAATGATAAAACGATAAAACGATGAAATGATAAAACAATAAAATGATGGGTTGCCTCCCATCTAGTGCCTTATTTATTGTCGTGGCTCGACATAGTTACCTCGAGTACTCAGACTTCATCGAGGTAAGTGATGGATCGTTTTTTGAAAGGATTTAGACGACAATGAGGCTTACCTGTGGGCATGCGGTCTTCTTCAAGATGGCTCTTACATTTTCCCGGAGAATCTCTAATTATATCATCAATAGTCCAACCCATAGCTCTCTTGTATCTCTTCAGAGCAGAGATGAGAGCTTCTACGTGCTATTCACTTAAATCATCTGTACTCTCCGGAAGTATATTTCTACTTTCCAAGAACACATACCTTAGATAATCAGGAAGCTCTTGCGATTCTAGCATTGGTGGCTCGTCAAAGGGAGTCCTCGCTTTTGGTTGATTCTTGAGATCACAATCTGGTTGCTTAGGAGTATAAGGCTCTATTTCTGTTAGAGCACTCATAAGTTCTTCATAACCTTCATTATCTTCATGTTCAACTTTCAGTGGCACAACAGACAATGGCTCAACAGTAGGCTGTTTCTCTATAGATAATGCTTTCGTATCCTCATGATGAACATCAGCTACAGATAACTCATTCATATCACTGGGCTGCTTCATTGTTTTGCATATATCAAATCGTACCATTTCGTCATTAATTCAAAACAAAAGCTCATTATCTTTCATGTCAATAAGCACACTTCCAGTTGCAAGGAAGGGACGTCCCAAGATGATGGGAACTTCAGAATCCTCCTTACAATCAAGAATAACGAAGTCTGCAGGAAATATGAATGAAGAAACTTTCACCAACACATCATTCAAGATACCCACAGGTCGTTTTACCGACCTATCAGCCATCACGAGCCTCATATTGGTTGGTGTCGGATCGCCTACCCCAACTTCTTGTAGATGGATAGTGGCATCAAATTAATGCTAGCACCTAGATCACATAGTGCTTTGGCAAAGTTCAAAGATCCAACGGTGCAAGGAATAGTGAAAGCTTCGGGGTCGGCCTTCTTCTGAACTATCGATCGGGTAGCAATTGCACTTCAATGATGCACATCTTCTCTCAACTCATAACTTGCTGCCCTCTTCTTTGTCAAAAGATCTTTTATAAACTTCGCATACCCAGGCATTTGTTCAAGTGCCTCCACTAATGGAACATTGATGGTCAGCTGCTTCAACATAGTCATAAATTTGCTGAACTTAGTGTCATCCGCCACCTTCTTCAATCTTTGGGGAAAAAGTGGTGGTGGGTATGGAAGTGTTTTCTCCGCGGTTTTCTTCTCCTCTTGCTTCTGTTTTCCCAATTTTTCAGGCTGCACAGTGCTGGATGTGGCGTCCTTGATGTCGGGAGTAGTGGCTGGGGTATCTTCTCCTTTTGCATTGTCATCCATGTCCGCAACTTCGTCAATCACTTGCTTGCCTTTGTATGATGTTTCCAGCACCTTACCACTTCTGGTAGTGATGGTCATGCATGACCCATCATTCCTTTGGTTTTGCACAGTATCGCTAGGTAAAGTGTCGGCCTTTCTTTGGTGGAGTGCTGTTGAAAGTTGACTGAATTGCTGCTCTAGTTGTCTAATTGAAGTGGAATGTGAATCTACTAATTGTTTCATGGCGGACAAATCATTAATTACCTCCGTAACTCCCGCGCTCGTTGCTTCCACTTCTTTTAATAATTTAGCCATCATGTCTTCCATACTTCCAGAATTAGATATGGTGGTATCACGTCTGCCAGGGGGAACGTACAAACCACTCTTTTCATTCTTGTTCTTCCAACTACCTTGGTCTTTGTTTCCAGATTTATCATAATAGTTCCGACCTTGGTTTCCTTGGGTATTCCCTCGGAAACCCCCCTGATTGTTCAAGTAGTTGGCCTCCTCTTCCAAAACAGATTCGTCTCTTCCTTTTGACGCAATCGCTTTCACTTTTTTAGTCTTCCCTAATAGATGCTTTGTAAGAAGATCCATTTGGGTTTTCATGTGCGCCATATCTTGATCAAGTCATATATGTCTATATTAGTCAAGTCATATATGTTCCATGACACATGCCTATACATTCCCTTAATTGCCTGTTATGTAGCTCCTCATGATAATAAAGTCCATGTTGGTAAGTGGTAGAATGATTTTCCAGCAAAAAAAACGATCACCTGTATTTTTTTACTTTAGTTTTCTATTCACAATTCATTAAAGTTTGTGTGAGCAACTAATCTATGTTTGATCTAGTGTAACTAGCTTGTCTATTAATTCGAGTTCGGGGATTAGAAGCATAGCTACTCATAGAAATGTTCACCATCGAATTTCAGTGTGTCTAGCCTTTAAATATGTCTGTAAAACTTAAAATCATCCCTTCACCCCTAATATATTTAATGTGTAAATACTTAACTGTTGGTAAGCCTCATTTTGGACCGCGATACTTACTTTTCCTGTCTTATTGAAGTTTTAAGTTCTTAAAACCATTTCATGCATATTTTCTTGTGATAAATTTTTACAACTAGACCCTCGTGAGTTCTTGAATATAAAGTTATGTCTAAAATGGCCGAGTGAATCTAATTAATATGAGATTTGGCAAATCTTATTTCAAAATGTGGTGATTATTCAGTTCAAGTGGTAGGGTCCTTTTCCAGACACCGTGCATAGCGATAGCTTTAGTGCACCGAGCTGTTCTTTATTTAGTTCAAGTTCATTGAACTTATTCAGTCATTTTTATGTGTAGCCAAACGAATCTAACCCTGTTTAAATTTTAACTTGTTAATTCCAGTTGCAAGTTTCAATTTTCACTATTTTGTCCAGTATTAATTTTATTTTTTTCTTTTCCTATTTTGGTTGTGGTCATAGTTTTAATCTAATTATTCTTGTCTAATTGTTCTTTATATAAATGAATGAGACGTTCTATGTTGGAATTATGAACTTTAAAGCTTTGTACACAAGGTTATATGTTAGTAATTGTTATTTATGATTAATTCATAAACTCTTCAATTATAAGAAATGTAGTGGTTGAACCTTATCTTTTATGTGCTTATTCCATATAAAATTAAATGTGCATGAAATGATAGATAATGTTTAGTTATGTAAAGTAGTTAGATGAAATTACATTGTATGCCCCTTATAGAATTTCATGAAGTTGCGGATTGTAGAGATTCTAGGTAAGCAAGAAAAAAAATCTTATAGAGTGGTAACTACAAAAAGGTCCTAGAGTGATTATAGTGATAGCCTTGAATGTTCTAATTCATGCCTATATTTTCTCTAGGTGGGCTATTTTGGAGCTTGTATATTATGGCGGGTATGTATAAATCTTAAGAAAAGTTCTTTAGTAAAAATTTCATTCACTAATTCTTGTGCATAAATTTTTTCATGAGTCTATAACCTTCATTCGAGGACGAATGACCTCAAGGGGGAGATATTGTAACACCTCACCTTTATGTTTAAGTCATAGTTGTAATTTGAGGTATTATGACGGTATAAGTGAGCTCATTGGCCTGCAAAGTCCTTCAAGGATAATTTTGTCCTTTTCCTTTTACCTTACCCCAATTAATTAAAATCCCTTCCTATTCCACAGTTTATTACAATTTTTTGCTCTTCCCATTAGAACGTTTCTTTTCTTTTCCTTCCAAAAGATAACTTCATTCATCCTCTCAACACAAAATCTCAAGAATACAAGATAATTGCTTCAAGAATCAAGTCCAACCCCTCTTCTTCCAATCACTACTTTGTCTATTGTATTGAGGTATGTAATACTACTACTACTTTATAATTCTTTGGGTTTCGTGTTCTCCAATTCAAGTTTTTACAAGATAGGTTAGGATTGAATAAATTCCTGCAATCCTATTTCCCAATCAAAATTCACAAGTAGGGTTCTTGAAATGTCTTTGGGGAAACTTGTTATCATCCAATTTTTTCTAAATACGATCTCAATCCTCATATAAATTATAAATTCAGCATTACTTCTCTGCGATTTTCTCACATATTTTGTATTTTCTGATTTACTACTTCATACCTTGGATCGCCGAAGAGATTAGTACTCTATTTGTTCTTCAAGAACTTTGTCAGTGTGTTGGGAGATCTTATGACTTATGAAATCATGTATTCTATGAAATTCTTGAACTTCGATATTTATTGATTGAATGATCTGAATTTTTGTCATGATTACTAGAGTCTCTTTATTATTGGTTATGCTAAAAAAAAGTACCCTCTGAAGTTACTCCATAATTCCCATCATACTATGAAACCTTTAACTATGCTAAAATGACTTGAATCTTTCATAATCTCCAAAATTTTTATTATGTGGTGAAATCTTTTTTTTAGAATTGACATGATAGTATGGTCCGCAGTACTTTTAACATTATGAAATTTCTTCAAGAATATCCTCATGTTATCATATATAATCACCATAATCTTAAGCTATGCTAAAAGTGGCATGAACACATCCAGAATCTCATTCTTCATAAAGTTATAAGAATCTAGATCTTATGAACCATGACAACATGCATAATGATACTACTTTCCATGAGTCTCCAATAACATTAATGAACGATGTAACTTATCAAGTATGAGCCTAAAATGACTAATTCAGAATTCATGAATCAAAAGTGGCTAACTCACAAAAATAAGCCTAAAGTGGTTAACCCGAGACATGTGCCTAAAGCTGCTAACTTATGAATACTAGTCAAGAAAGACTAAAAGCAGAACATTATGAGCCTAATAAGGCTAACCTCTGAACATGAATTCATAAAGATAACATCATGAGCATAAGGGAGTTAGTTAGCTGACCGTGAAGGCATAGGTTCAAATGACAAATGTCCGAAACTATATTTGCCAACATAGGATAGAGATTATTCCGCAAGTCGAATCACTCTTTGTTTTCATATGTCCCGAAAAGGAGCTAACCATGGATACTTTCTAGCAAATTATGTCATGTCATGTCATGTACCCGGCAAGGTATAGGATGGCTTAACTGATCGGGTCGAGATCAGACTCCATGCGCTCACATGGTGGTTTATGATGGTTCACTACTTTCTCCTACAAATAACTAAAGGGACTAATTTATTTTACATTACCAATTATTTTTCAGTTTATGCTCTTGTCACCCCTTTTCATCTTATCATGTTTTTAATTGTACTTATCATCTTTGCATTTTCATGCTTTATTACTTTCTTATGTGGTTTTGCATACCAATACATTCCACGTATTGATCGGCTTGGACGCTGCATTGTTTGATAATGCAGGTTCTAAGACGTACATTTGTAATTCCATGGATTACTAGGTCCCATAAAATCAACTGTTGGTGAGCCCTCCATCTTTTTGAAAGGCATTGTTTATATTGTTACTGTCTAGTTCTTTGTTTTGGAGTATTTCGGAGTCTTGTTTCCTATTGACATTGATTTATATGTTTAGAGGCTTCGTAGACAATAGAAAATATCATATTTAGTTATGTTCAATTTTATTCATATGGCTTTTAAAATGTCCTCAATAATGATTTAAGACTTTTTATTAGTTTATAAGATAAATAGGTTTTTATTCTTCAGTCTATTACTCACGTTATTTAAACGTTTCTTTCGTACATGTGGATGAATGCTCCTGATGTAAGCTAAGTGGTTCTCTCGAGCCAATAATGATTCTGGGTGCCTATTACGTCCTGGGTCTAGGTTTGGATCGTGACACAGTCTCATAAATTAGAAAGATATTTGGGTTTCAAATTTGGAGGCCTTATTTATTGTATAGGATCAAGCTGCTAGTGAACGAAGCAGCGTAAAAAAGTGTTCTTGTATATACTGCATTTTAAAAGCTGTTTTCATGAATCTTATAGTATCTCAGGAAAATCAAAGAAATTAGAGTCTTTTTGGACACAGTAGTAAAATATCCCAAATAACACCATAAACTAACTATTTTGACGTTATTTTGTCCAATCATTTCTCTTTCAATTAATACGTAATGGCAAAGAGAGGGAAAAAAAGATGAAGAAAACCGACATATCATATTTATAGGAAGGAACTGTAAAGAGACCAATACTAATATTGAACAACAATTTGATAGTAATATATTTTTTAGATGTGTGTTTAGAACTTCACAATCTCTGGAATGTGCACTGGATACTTGTCAATGCAATCTTGCCATGGTCCATCAGTTGGTGTCTTGATTGTCCTGTTACACTTCCAAACAGCACTATTACACTTAAATCCACTTCCAAATGCTATCTGCCAAACTCTGTCACCTCTCTTCATCCTTCCTTTTGACTCTATGTAGCTCATCTCATACCATATTGATGAAGACGAAGTGTTACCAAATCTATGCAGTGTCATTCTTGACGCCTCCACATGTTCAGCTGACAATTGTAAATTCTTCTGGAGCTCGTCGATGACTGCCCTGCCACCAGCGTGGATACAAAAATGCTCGAATGCTTGTTTGAAATCCGGTATGTAAGGCTTCCATTTGGGGTTGAAGATTTTACGGCCAATAAGTGTTAGGAGAAAGAGTAGTTGCTCTGATGCTGGAAGAACCAGAGGACCAATTGTAGTAATGTTGGACTTTAAAGCTTCCCCTGCTATAATCATGAGGTCTTTTGAAAGATTGATACCAACTTTACCTTGTGGATCTTCTTGTTCAAATACACATCTAAATGCCTTGTCATCTCCACCCTTATGTGTGCGGACCACATGCATTAGTCTGTACTTGGCTCTGTATCTATCGCGTCTTTTGTTGGACAACAGTATGGCTGCACCTCCCATTCGGAATAAACAATTCGGGAGGAGCATTGCTCTTTCCGAACCTTTGTAATAATTGGGAGTTATGATCTCAGTGCTTACAACTATAGCATACGAATTAGGATGGACTTGAAGAAGGTCTCGAGCTAAATCAATCGAGATTAAACCAGCACTACATCCTATGCCAGAAAGATTGTAACTTTTTATGTTACTTCTCAACTTGTATTTGTTGACTATCATAGCTGACAAAGATGGAGTTGGAGAAAACAAGCTGCAGTTGACAATAAGAATATCAATGTCCTTTGGTTTGAGCCCTGTTTTGTTCATTAAGTCATCAATTGCTGAGAATATGACCACCTCTGCTTCACCTCTGGCAGCTTCCATAGTTGGTGTTGGAGGGATGTAATGGATGGGAGGTGGCAAGCAAGTTTCTTCTCCAAGCCCGGATCTGTTTGAAATAATACCAAATAAAGTAAGAAGAAAGGCTTTGACGCGAAAACAATTTCTCTTGAAGAGAGATTTAAGGATACAACATAACAACTGTATAAGGCAAATTGACTTTATTCTTTTTCAAACAAGGCATGATTACAGAGATAAAAGAACTTACTGAAAATGGCGGAGCAGGAATTCTAAATATGCTAGAAAGCAACATTTTTCACTTGTAAAGGAGATTCAATTAGGGATGGGCATTTGGTTTGTTTGGTTTGATAGTTTAATATTGGTTCGGTTTTTCGATTTTCGAATTGACAAAAATGACAACCGTAACTAAACAGAAAAAAATTCTGTTTGGTTCGGTTTCTAAAAATTTGGTTCGGTTATTTCGGATTTTTATTTCGGTTTTGAAGATATAAGTAGTGAATCTCTGTTTGTTATAACTGGACATTTAAAATTAATGATTTTTTTAAAAAAGAAAATTTAAACCTACTTTTCATTCCCGAATATAAATAACTCAACAAAGATGAAACTAAATGATATAACCATAAGCTTAACATAATATATAACTTCATTATGCATAAGTTTGCATAAACAATCGAAACTCAGAAGAGTGGTCGGTGTCGGAAAGACCACAGTCGGCACTGCAGGCTGCAGCCCACAATGGTCGTCTGGTCGTCGGCTCTAGTGTTGTTGTACAGACGACAATCTCGCCGGTGGTCTATGATTCGATCGATTGTTCGACTATTGGACTGATGTATGTTATTAGTTGTATGTGGCGTGCTATTACTTATTAGTTATTAGGGTTGCTATTATATATTTATATTATTAGATATTAGATATTATATATATATATATATATATATATATATATATATATATATATATATATATATATTATTAATAGAATTTCGGTTAATCGGTTTATCCAAATTACTTTTTTGAAAATCGAAAATCAAACCGTTTAACAGAATTTCAAAAATTGAAAATTAAAACCAATCCGATAAAACAAAAAATCAAACCGAAATTAAAATTTCGATTTGATTTTTCTGTTTTTTCGATTTAAATTAAAATATGTCCAACCGTAGATTCAATAATGTCTCAATACACGAAACAAAAAAGTTATTTATACCTTATTTATGTGGGGGATTCAACTGAACCCCTTCCCAATAGGTAGTTCCACTACTATCAAGAAATCTTATTTCAGGAACTAATATGTTCCCGTAAATTTAAAACTTAAATTTGTATTTTATTCAAATTCAAGTTTTAAATAAAACATTTTAACATACAGGAGCTTTTAAACTCATGTTTTCCAATTCTATTTGGAAAATAGTTCGAATTTTTATTTCTATTTGGAGTTGATTTGGCTTTAGAAAAAAGTACCAGGACTATTTGAGAAAAAATTATTCATGATCATTAATTTTTTTATTTGAGAGACATTTTCAAGCACATAAGACAGATCTTTTAGAGAGCTTTCACTAAAGAGATAAGACAGGAAGAGAGTTCTTTTGCTGCAGTTTTTACTCTTCGATCGGACACTTTCAAATCATGTTTACTAGCTTGTTCACCATTGGATCGCATTAGAATTTTGACGGAGTGTTTCTAATATCTTGATGTTTAATTTGAATGGTGGAGATCGGATTTGGTGGTCTGCAACATCTGGTTTTGAGCCCCAAATAGCAGTGTTTTAGGTGATTTCTCTTGATTTATTTTTGTTCGTATAGCTATTATTTCTCTGTGTTTGACACTTGTTGTGTAGCCATTTGGGAGAATATTTGTAACCCTCTTATTATTATAGTGTAGTTGTTTGGATCTATGTATCCCGTGGTTGTTACCTTCAATTTAAAGGATTTTTTCACATTATATTTGGTGTTCTTACTTTCTTTGTTTTCGTATTTGCCTCCTTCCATCATAACAAGTAGTATCAGGGCGAGGTTAAAATGGGTGTTCATCTTGGCAAGTTCAATTCTAATTGCAACCTATTTGATGATAACAAATATTTTGGTTTGAGAAATTTTATGGAAGTGTTACTCTATGTAGCGACAAGTTTAAAGGAGTAGATTTTGGAGATGGAGATTGGACTTATTGAAAACTATGTGAAGAAGGTGAAACAAATTTATTTTTTCAAAAATTCTGATCAAGGGGGAGAACTGTTGATATTTGCCTTGATTTTGTTATCATATTTGAATTCCTTTTAGAAAAAGAAAAATATGAATTCTCCATATTTGATCAATCCTTATTTTTGTAGGAAAGGATATAAAGTCTAAAATAGAGGCTCATTTTTTTTTTAGATTGGTAGCATACACAATATAGTCCTAAGGGTTTGAAAGTTTTTCTTTTTTTTGGGGGGGGGGGGGGGGGCGCGGGGGCGGGGGGGGGGGGGGGGGGGGGGGGGGGGAGGGGATTTATGAGATACAAGTGTTGTGGTATCACTTGTGGGAACCTCTTTTTATTCTAAGTAAATTGTGTGAGGTTTGTCTCTCTTGACATTTTGTACTCTCTTTTATATAGTAGATTGCTCATCTTCTTTTGTGAATGTAGGTCGATTGATCGAACCACGTTAAATTATTGTGTTTGTTTAGTGTATTTCTCATTTTTCTTCTTATGTGGCGTCTATCGGGGTTTACTTTGCTAGTTTTCTCATGACACTTAATTATTAACGAGGTATACTTTGCTAGATTCTGCATGACACCTAATTATTTCGATCCTAACACATGGGCTAATATCATTTCATACATATACAAAGAGTTTAAGTTTTATATATTGTTAATGCATTTTAAATTTTAAAGTGCATTTTCTCCAATTGACAATGTGTGATGTTGATGGTTGCATTTCTCTGATGCACAATGCATGTTAGTGGAATATCATTAAGAGCAAAAGTGTGTATTTACTTTGTGTAACTCTTATAACCACTAATATTTTATTTCACTCATTATTTTATGGTAAAATATGGCATTTAGTTCTTGTAACTTCTACCATTAGTCTACCTCATTACTCTTGTAAATCTTGTAACATTTGTAACCTAAAGGTCATTCATGTACCCACTTTACTACACCATATTCTTCTTATTCAATACAAGGATGAATTGCTCACTTATAAATAGTGGTGTTTCTTCATTGTGATTTAGAGATGGATGGTAGTACATTGTGAGTGACAAGAAAAAGATAATAAGAGTAAATATATTAGTGAAAGAAGTTGAGACATAAAAAATATTTTAAGTCTTTAACTATATTCACTATAAAAAGAAAGAGTTTTATATGTTGAAGGAAGGTATTCTTATGATGGAGCTTTAGACTCTTTAATCAGAGACGGACTTATCTTGGCAGTAGAGGGTGCACGTGCACCCGCTAGCCTCGAGAAAAACTCTGGATATATAGTTTGTATATTTATATTTATATCAGGGTGTTATGTTAAATATATGTTGTGCACTCTCAAAATCAATGGACTTGATTGGCAAGATGGTTGAGCATGCCAATTAAAGTCTTTTTTATTGTGGACATTGTTGATGTATTTTTCATTTATTTTACACTTTTTTTTTCTTTTGTGTATTATGGACATTGTTAATGTATTTTTCATTTTATTTCAAAATACAAGCTCCCCTCCAACTTTAAAATGTAGATATTCTCCCTATCTTGTACTGTAAATATTTATTTCTTTTATCTTTTAATCATTTACTTATTTTTTTATATAAAAAATTAGTAATTTAAAGTTTGAGATAGGGCTCAAACCAACCATTTTTCGTACAACCATCTAGCAAACAAATCTCTAGAATTTCATATTTTTCAAAAACTTTTTTTTATTATTTAAAATATAAAAGTGCATTGGATTCAAGTATGGTGGATAACACACTTTTTTCATATTAAATCTAATTAATGGTATTCAATAATATTAAAAGTTTGCTTATAAAATACTATAATTAATAAGTTTTCAAAGAACTGCATGTCGAACTTTGATACTATTAATTACTATGTTAAATATGAAGGTGCACCCGTCAAGTTCAAATCCTGAGTTCGCCTCTGTCTTCAACTAATCCGGAGTTGCTTGAGTTATACATCGTTGATGGACTGTTGTATCCTGGAGGAGATAAGTCAAGAGATGTATTGCTGAATCAGTGTAAATTATGTCGCAGTGAACTTGAATCTCCTAAAAGAGAGCGAGATATTCGCGCTTCAGCCAAGAAAAAGATTATCTTAATTTATTCATTTTTATTAATTTTATTTTAACTATAATAATTATTGTAATTTATGGTATATTACACCATCATATATTATTAGTGCAAAAATAATTTTTTAGACCATCAAGTCATTCAAATAATATTGATATCATATATTATTAGTGCAAAAATAATTTTTTAGACCATCAAGTCATTCAAATAATATTGATACGTAACCTTCCTTAAAGTGTGTGGATTGACATCTTAAAAATAAAATATGTTTCTTATTGAAGATAAAGATAACCTGATAGTGTAGGTGACAATGCGTATACAAATTATGTAACAAATACCTCTCAAGAATACGCATTTGGAACTCCACACTTTTGGGATTGTCTTTGAGAATGAGCCTGGAATGCTCCATGAAAGTTGAAAATGGAACACGACAGGCGACCGGAGGCTTGTAACATGAATAATCTACTAGGTAAGTTGATCGAGGTTTCGACATGAAGTAAACTGTGCCTACGAAGATGATGACAAAAGAAGAGCACAGGATTTGTAGAACATCAAAGTGGAGTGAATTCCATATGCTTAGTAACTCTTCAGGGCCTATTCTTAATACCTCTATAGTAACACCAATTATAATAGGCACAAGCAAAAATGTTAGAATGTGATTAACAAGGTATTGGTAGCCAAGTTTGACATATTTTAGCTTCACAGAGTTGGAGAAACTTGGGACTACTTCTGGCATTCTGAAAAAAAAAAAAAAACTACAAGTGAAGGGAAGAATAAGAAGAAAGGATGAATAGTGGTGATAGCTAATAGAAGAAAGGGAAATTTAAAGACTAAGAGGGAAAGGGAAATGAATGGAGGACAGATGAGAGGATTAAATGAAGCAACGCTCTCTTAGCTGTAGGTTTTTCTTTTTATGTCTCTAACCTCCCCATGGTCATTAATCTTCCAACTACTCTTACCTTTTAATTTATATTAGTCATTCGTACTACTATCGTGTAAAGATCGAAAACGAGCGTAAGTATAATGATAAGAGTTGTCGTGTGACTCGGAAGTTACAAGTTCAGGATATGAAAACAATCTCTTGCATAAATATAAAATAAAACAATGTAACATACAATAGGTTCAATTTGGTCGATCTTTTCCAATTCCAGAATCTCATATGTAGTGAGAGCTTAGTGGACCGCACTTTTAATTTTATCTTGTTAAGATAAGCACCTCATTAATTTATGGCTCATTTTCCTGCCTATTTAATTTTAGTCTATGCTTAGATACCAAAGCTTATAGCATGGTCTAGTCTTTTTATCTTGTTTAGATAAGAGTTACATTAATTTATGGCTCATTTTTCTCTCTTAGCTTTAGTCTATACTTGAATACCAAAGATTATACCATGGTCTAGTTCTTTTTTTTTAATCTTGTTTAGATAAGGGCTACATTAATTTATGGCTCATTTTTCTGTCCATTCAGCTTTAGTCTACGCTTAGATACCAAATGTTATAGCATGGGTGAACCCACACGATTGCGAATCCAAGTAAGATTTTCTTGTATTCTTTTAAACCGAACTTTGATTCTTTAGGTTTTGGAAATACATGGGATATATGTAAAAGGCATGTAACTGGAATTTGTTTTGTTATGATTCGGACAGAGTAAGCAAATCACAAGTAAAAGAAAACAAAAACAACACACAGATTTACGTGGAAACCCTTGCGGAAAAAATCACGGACAGAGGCAAAGGAGGTTTCACTATAATGGAGAGAGAGTACAATGTGGGGAAGGCTGAATTTTCTGAATACCCAAAACAACCCACTAAATGCACTTATAATAAGTGCATACAAATAAGTCCTTGGCCCAAAAACATAAAGGTTCATATCGGGCCTGTCGGCCCCATCCCTACGCTACCACCATAGAGCCCATTGAAAATCACCAACATGGGTCGCACCACGAAACTTTCTGGGTCGGATCAATAAATTTCGGATCATAACTCTGACAATCTCGACCTTGACACGAATTCTAATACTCAAATCCATTTCAAGACAAACTCTCCACCTCTTCCACAAAAGCCCCTAAGGACACATCTTAACAGCTAACACTAACCAAGACCAAGCAATGCTCAAACTTGAAAATTGGTAGTGTCTTGGTCATCATAGCAGCAAGATTATCATGAGTACTAATCTTACTCACCACAATATCACCACGAGCAATAATTTCATGCACAAAATGATACCGAACGTTGATGTTCTTTGTCCTTTCGTGAAACATCTAAACTTTCGTAAGGAAGATAGCACTCTGACTGTCGCAAAAAAATTATAGAAATCTGTAAGTTCTTGCAAAGTTCACCGAACAGATCCTTTAACCAAATAGCGTCCTTGAAAGCCTCTGCAATAGCCAGATACTCTGCCTCAATAGTTGACAAAGTAACCGTAGTCTGTAAGGTAGCTTTCTAACTAATAGCACAACCACCAATGGAAAAAACATAGCCTGTAAGGGACCTCCTTTTATCATGATCTCCTGCAAAATTAGAATCAACATACCCGATTACTCCATCTCTATTTCTCCCAAACTGCAAACAAACATCAGTAGATCCATCCAAGTATCTGAAAAACCACTGAACTGCTTTCCAATCTTTTTTGCTAGGATTTGTCATGTATCTGCTAACTGCACTGACGGTATAAAATAAATATGATCGGGAATACACCATCGCATACATAAGAGACCCGACGACACTAGAGTATGGAACTCGAGACATATAGTCACACTCATCATCTGTCTTTGGAGATAAAGTGGTCGAGAGTTTGAAGTGAGCTACCAATAGAGTACTTACAGGTTTGGCATTTTGCATATTGAACCTGTGAAGCACTTTCTCAATATACCTTTTCTAACTCAAGTATAACTTACACTTCTCTCTATCCCTCATAATTTCTATGTCAAGAATCTTCTTTGCTGCTCCTATATCTTTCATCTCAAAATTCTTATTGAGTTGGGCGTTGACTTTTATTATCTCTCTCATATCCTTTGCTGCAATCAACATATCATCAACATACAAGAGAAGATACACGAACGAACCATCACTTACCTCTTTGAAGTAGACACAACTATCATAACTACTCCTCCAAAATATATGAGAGGTCATAAAAGAGTCAAACCTTTTATACCACTGCCTGGCAGACTGTTTTAAGCCATAAAGAGACTTTTTCAGCAAGCATACATAGTCCTCCTTTCCTAAGACTACAAAACCCTCTGGTTGCTACATATAGATGTCCTCCTTAAGTTCTCCATCTAAGAATGCAGTTTTGACATCCAAAGGCTCAAGCTCAAGATCATGCATGGCCACCATACCAAGCAAGGCTTGAATCAAACTATGCTTTACAACTGGACAAAACACATCTGTGAAGTCAACACCTAGAGCCTAAGTGTAACCTTTAGCAACTAGTCTTGCTTTGTACCTAGCATCTTCAACTCCCTATGTTCCTTCTTTCTTTTTGAATACCCACTTACAATGGACAACTTTCTTATCTTTAGGCAATCTCACCAAATCCCATGTGTCATTCTTATGAAGTGATTCTATCTCCTCCTGCATAGCAATCATCCATCGGCCGAAATCATCACAACTAACTGCCTCTGGGTAAGAAGAAGGTTTTTCATCGGAATCAATACCTTCTGCTACATTCAATGCATAAGCAACCAAATCAACTTTAGCATTACTTCTAAGGAGGTCTAATATCTCTTCTAGGTCTATCTTTAGCAATAGAATATTGTGGCATCACTGGTGGTGAAAAAGAAATAGTATTACTCTGTATCCCCGGGCTAGACTGAGAAGTAGACACTGGTGTAGACTCTGCTCCAATTTTCAATTCAACATGGGTGAATGACTTTTGCTGATTTATGTCACTAAGCTCATCTGGAGGCAAAACATTAGATTCGAGGGGAGCCCAAAGCATAGTAGTTTCATCAAAAACAACATCCCTACTAATTATAACCTTTCTTCTTTCTAGAAACCAAAGCTTATAACCTTTAACACCAGGATTATAACCCATAAATAAGCACTTGACAGATCTAGGCTCCAACTTTCCATTATCAATATAAGCATACGCAAGACATCCAAATATCCTCAAATTAGAATAACTAGCAGGAGTACCAGACCATACCTCTTATGGAGTCTTTTTATCAATCGTGACTAAGGAGGAGTGGTAAATAAGAATACAAGTTGTGTGATATAGGTGTCACGGGCTCTATACCATTTACTAGAAGTCAAGCTCGGGAACTACAAAGTCTTCAAGGCGTGTTTATAAAAATGGACGCGGTTGAGCTTGTTACAATCTCGCCCAAGGGAGTGTACGTATTTGATATGTGGGGGCTGATATTAGGGGCCCAAAATACAAATTATACCCCAAACACTCCACACCCTCCCCTTTTATTAAGGGCAAAGGGGTCCTTTTTCCCTCATTTTTGTAAAGACTATTTAAGGTGTTTCTTTAGTCTTGTTCTCTTAGTTAGCTTATTCTTAAAAATCACTTGTAATATTGAACATCATCTTCCTCTCAAGAATAGAGTAGACCACCATTTGACATCATAAGAAATGGTTTCTTCTTATGTTGTGTGTATCGGCTAGAAACGAGAGTGCTTGAGGGAACCGAGCTCCTCTTGTGTTCCGTAAGAACGTGGTGCTTGTTAAATTATTTTGTAGAGGTTTTAGAGTATTAATACACTCTTTAGTTGATGCATTATGAGTTCTCCTTGCATCAAGTTACATATCTTCTCTAGCGTTTAAGTTGGTGTTTGTTGTTTCCGTTAAGTGTCTTATATGTGTGGACTGTTTGTGCAGTTGTGGACTATTTCGTGCTCTTTTAGATACCGTTTGGTATCCTTTGGTATCAGAGCTAAGGCAGGTTGTGTTCCTACACTACCAATCTTGGTCTCTCTAAGTCAAAAAAAAAATAAGTGTTGAAAATCTGAAAATTCCAAAAAGAAGCAAATCTGTCCATTCTTGTTGTTTGACCGAATTTGTGTCTAGTTATAGGTGTTATTTTTGCTTATCTTAGTAGTTTGGTATGTTATCTTGTTGTTTCTATAGCACACTTGAGTCTAAGGTCCAAGACTTGAGCTTTTGTTTAGTGTTGTTGAAGGGTTAGATGACTTGAATATTGTTGTTGTTCGTAAGTGTTCTTATTGTTGTTGATAATGTTCTTGAGGTGAATATTCAACAAAAGGTGTGTTTGATTTGAAAAAAAAAAAAAAGAGAGAGGCAAGGTCTTGTGTTTATCTTGGAATTAGTTTTAAGACAAAACCAAAGAGGCAAATAGACAAAGGGCCTCCCAAAAAGCTTACTTACCAAAAGGGTGTCAAACCTTTTAAAAAAAAAAGAATCCAAAAGAGGGAAGGGACAAACCAAAGCCAAAAAGATGTTTTGCCATTTTGGTGCAAGTTGGTGAAAAGCTTATTGACACCTTGACCTTTGGAAAAAGAGTTCCAAGTCTTGATTTTTTCACTCCAAAAACCAAAAAAGCCTCACCAAACAATCAAGATTGAGTCATTCAAGTGGGACAACATCAAACTTAAACAAAAACAACAATAACAAACGACCAAAATAAAAATTGTGGGCCACATCAACAACAAACTCAAGTCATAGGACCTTCCAAGTTTATTTCCTTGTCTCTATTAGTTTTCTTTCTACTGACTCCTACACTTGTTGGCAACTAAGTAACAACCTTCTAAGTTGTGAACTAGTTTTTGAGTACGTCTTCATGTCAACGTTCTTTGTGGTGCTTTGCTCGCTTACCATTCGTAGTTGTTCGTGGTTCAAGTGCGTACGAAACTTCCTTGAGTCTTCAAAACCAAAATCCATTCTAACTCAATAGTAGACTCATTCCTAAGCACTCAAGGATTGATAGACGGATTACAACACTTGAAGGGCCAAGTGAGGAAGCTAAGTGTGAAGAGTGTGTGAGGATATTTTAAACTAACGTTTGTTTGTTTCGTTGGTACATTGGCAAATGGAATCATTACACATGGAACCCGAAACTTCCAATGAACAAACCATGGACCAAAATATTTTGAATGCTCTTATGGCTAATCTTGAATTCTTATCTCGGGACGTGGCTAGAGTGAATGCGGGTCTTGATAAGTTAGGAGTGGAAGTGGCCTCTATTAGTGTCTAGATGGAAAAGGTAGAAAGCCAACGTAGTTCTTGACCCTCTACTCCTCAAAACACATCCCCAACCATTACCCTCGAAGCCACGCACCAAAGAATGTATCCACCAAATGTCATACCTCAAGCCAACTATTACTCACAAGGTCGAGGCCTTGATGGACCAAGCCATTCCCCATACCACCAAGTCCCATATGATGGACTTGGAACCCAAATACCACCCTTAAATTCGAATCCTCCAAACCAAAATCAGCCAATCCAAAGAACTTCACCACTAAATGCCAATCCACCATACCAAATTCTAAATGTCCAAAACCCGTCAATGCAAGAAGAGGGATTTGTGAGAGAGAACCTAAGGGGAGGATATGGAATGTATGATGATCCTTATTTGATGGAAGAAAGAATGATAGGTAGAAGGATACACTCGAGGGAGAACCGAGGGCTTGAAGGTAGGGGCGTCCAAGGTGTTCGAAAAAGGGATGTTGGCCTCAACACTATCAAAATGAGGCTTCCGATCTTTAAGGGAGAAAGTGATCCCAAAAAGTTTATCGCATGGGAATCCACTTGTGATAGAGTCTTTCAAGTGAATAATCTCACGGGAGAGAAAAAGAGTTGTTACACCATTGATTATTTTAAGGGATATGCTACCACGTGGTAGGAGTATGTCAAACGATTTGACAACGTATTGATTGAGGGGAAACTCCCTCCTAGGTTTCGATTAAGATATCTTATAAGGCAAAGGTACCTTCCCGAAAGCTATCAACATGAACTCCTTGCAAAATTATACAACTTGAAGCAAAGAAACAAAAGTGTCGCAGCCTATTATGATGATTTTCAACAACTTATCTTGAAACTTGATCATAGAGGAGAACAAGTGAGCCACGATATCGTCTGGTTTAAGGTCGGCCTAAATAAGGAAATATCTACACACATGACACTTCATAAGTTTGAAACTATTGAAGGGATCTTTCAAGTGGCTTTAGAGATTGAACGAGAGAACAAGGAAAGGTTGGCCTACAAAACCAAATCCTGACGAGGGCCCTCAGGCTGGACCAAAGGGAGAGAAGTGGTTTCCTCATCTTCGGGGTGGAACAAAATGAAACAACAACCAGTCAAGACCCCTCCACCCATAAGAAAGAGTGCTCAACCACCTCCTCCACGTCTTGAGGGAAAGACGAATGTTTCTTCCAATGTCAAGGGATTCCAATTATTCAAATTCCACGGATGGGGACACAAGTCTAGTAAGAGTCCTAATCGGAGAAATTTGTTATTGAGATAAGGGAAATTGTATTTTTTGGGGGAAGAATTGGACTTAAAGGGGCTGAAAATGAAGAAGTCGCTCAAGATAGAGAGGGAGAGAAAGCCAAGAGACCTAATGATAATGAGAAAGATGAGTTTTGGCCTCAAGAAGGTGAACTTTAAGTACCTAATTATGTGGTATGGAGAGTTATGATTAGCAAAGCGTTGGACGATCCTAGCCAATAGGAAAACCTCTTTCATACTAAGTGCCTCATTAAGGGGAGTGTGTGATCCTTGATTATTGATAGTGGAAGTTGTGCTAAAGTAGCTAGTGCCTCAATGGTGAATCACTTGAAGTTGCCAACTACTCCACATATGAGTCCGTATAGACTCCAATAGTTGAATGATTGTGGAGAGTTGAAGGTGACTCGTCAAGTGGTGATTCGGTTCAAGGTTGGAAATTATGAGGACGAGGTACTTTGTAACATCATTCCTATGCATGATTGTAACCTTTTGTTAGGTCAGCCATGGTAATATGATAGGTCGATCAAGCATTATGGCCGAACCAGTTATTATTCCTTTGAGTTCAAGGGTCAAAAGTACAATTTTCGACCACTATCACCATTATAAGTATGTGAGGTACATCAACAAATGAAGAATTTTCTAGGAAAGAGAAAGAGAAAGAACCCACGGGTAGAGGGGTGAACCCGAGAGTGGGAAGGGTGAGGGTGAAGAGGGAGTTTCTCCATTGAGGGGTAGGGATTCGATGGTAATGTTGGCTCATAAGGGCAACCTCTTCAAAGAGTATGATGATACTACTCCCATGCTACTTTTAGCACATATTCTGAATGCTAAACTATCCACTTCCCCTATACCGTCTTCTATTTCTAATGTTTTGCAGGAATTTGATGATGTGTTCCCAAGTGAGTTGCAGCAAGGACTTCCTCCACTTTGAGAAATCGAGCACCAAATCGACTTTGTTCCGGGGTTGCAATTGCCAAACAAGCCAGCTTATAGGAGCAACCCCACAGATACAAAAGAACTCCAACGGCAAATTGAGGACCTCCTCTACAAAGGATATATCAAGGAAAGCATGAGTCCGTACTCGGTCCCGGTGTTGCTTGTGCCGAAGAAGGATGGGATGTGGAGAATATGTGTGGACTTCCAAGCCATAAATAAAATTACAATAAAGTATCATCATCCTATTCCTAGGCTAGATGATATGCTTGACGAACTAAATGGCTCTTGTGTGTTTTCCAAGGTTGATCTTAGGAGAGGATATCACCAAATTCGTATACAATTGGGTGATGAATGGAAGACTGCATTCAAGACCAAATTTGATCTATATGAGTGGATGGTCATGCCATTTGGTCTTACCAACGCTTCTAGTACCTTTATGCGGATAATGAATCATGTGATGAAGTTGTTTATTGGAAAATTTGTGGTCGTGTACTTTGATGATATTTTAGTTTGTAGTAAGTCTCTTATTGATCATGTCTTGCATCGAAGGAGTGTGTTTGATGTTCTTAGGAAATAAAAGTTGTATGCTAATATTGAAAAATGCTCGTTTGGTGTTGATAAAGTTATGTTTTTGGGATTTTTTGTAAGCTCGAGGGGAGTGGAGGTAGACAAATCCAACATAACCACCATTAAAGATTGGCCAACACCAAAAACCGTGGGTGAAGTTCGGAGCTTCCATGGGTTGGCAAGTTTTTATAGGAGGTTCGTCAAAGGATTTAGTACCATTGCCACCCCCTTGACCGAAACCATCCAAAGGGTCCAACCTTTCTAGTGGGTGAGGAGCAATCTAAGGCCTGTAAGACCTTGAAATATATGCTCATTTTAGCACCGTTGTTGCAATTGCCTAACTTTGATAAGATATTTAAAGTTGAATGTGATGCTAGTAAAGTAGGCATAGGGGCTGTTTTGATGCAAGATTTAAAGTCCATTGTTTATTTTAGTGAAAATCTCAAAGGAGCAACTCTAAACTACTCTACGTATGACTTGGAGTTGTATGCCTTGGTTAGAGCATTAGGCAATTGGCAACACTATCTTTGGCCCAAGGAATTCATAATCCGAACGGATCATGAATCCTTGAAGCACCTTCGGGCACAAGATAAGCTTAACAAACAACATGCCAAATGAATTAAATTTCTTGAGACCTTTCCCTATGTGATTTAATACAAAAGGGGAAAGAATAATATGGTAGCTGATGCATTATCTAGAAAGCATGTTCTTGTGTCCACTTTGTCGTCCAAGCTAATGAGGTTTGAGAGCCTCAAGTCTTTGTATCCCAAGGACCTTGACTTCACTCTTATATTTAGGAAAAGTGAAGCTATGGGTACGGAAAGGAGGCGCCCTTAGAGTCTAGTCCTTACACCGTATTTGATGGGCTCTTATTTCGGAAGAGACAATTGTGTGTACCTTCTAGCTCTTGGAGAGAGTTTTTTGTGAGGGAGGCACACGATGGCAGTCTCATGGGTCACTTTAGAATTGATAAGACCCTCGGGATATTGGAGGAGAAATTCTATTTGCCTAGGATCCGCAAAGATGTTGTCAAAATTTGCGGCCAATGAATGAATTGTAGGAGTGCTAAGTCGAGGATCCTTCCTCACGGGTTATACACCCCGCTTCCCACTCTATCACGCCCGTGGTTTGATATTTTTATGGATTTCGTGTTGGTCCTGCCACGGACTCAAAGGGGTTGGGATAGCTTCTTTGTTGTCTTTGATCGTTTCTTCAAAATGGCACACTTTATTCCATGCAAAAATAGTGAAGATGCGGCTAGTGTAGCTTCTTTGTTTATTGAAAATATTGTTAAGTTACACGGTATCCCAAGGACCATTGTAAGTGATAGGGATTCTAAGTTCCTTAGTCACTTTTGGAAGTCAATGTGGGGTAGGCTCGGAACTAAATTATTATTTTCTACGTCTTGCTACCCACAAGCCGATGGCCAAACAAAAGTAGTGAATCGAACCTTGGGTTCCATGCTACGTTCCATGGTTAAAGGTAAGTTAACATCATTGGAAGATCACCTACCTCTTATATAATTTTCTTACAATTGGGTTATCCCTTCTAGTATGGGCATTACGCCCTTTGAATGTGTCTACGGCTTCAATCCCCTAACTCCTTGGATCTAACTCCTTTGTCAAGTGATGTTGTTATTAATTTAGATGGAAACAAGAGGGATGAAGCCATGAAAAGCTTTCATGATAAGGTGAGGATGCGGCTTGAGAAGAAGAAGAAAAAGGTGGCCAAATGAGTCAACAAAGGGAGAAGGCATCTTGTACTTGAGCTGGGAGATAGTGTGTGGTACACCTACGTAAGGACCAATTCCCCAACCAAAGAAAGGGAAAGTTGTTGTCAAGAGGTGACGTTCCATTCTAAGTTCTTGAAAGAATCAACAATAATGCTTACACGTTCAACGTATGTGACCTCTCACGGATTGATACCATTGAAGATGAAGAACCCGTGAGTTTGATGTCAAACTCCTCTCAATATGGAGAGGATGATATGGGTGACACGGGATCTAGACCATTTACTAGAAGTCAAGCTCGAGAACTACAAAGGCTTCAAGGTGTGTTTATGAAAATGGACGCGGTTGAGCTTGTTACAAACTCAACCAAGGGAGTGTACGTATTGACATGTGGGGGATGACATTAGGGGGCCAAAATACACCCCCAATGCTTCCCCAAACACTCCATACCCTCCCCTTTCATTAAGGGCAAAGGGGTCCTTTTGCCATCCTTTCTATAAAGACTATTTAAGATGTTTCTTTAGTCTTGCTCTCTTAGTTAGATTATTCTTAAAATTCGCTTGTAATATTGAACATCATCTTCCTCTAAAGAAGAGAGCAGACCACTATTTGACACCAGAAGAAATAGTTTCTTCTTGTGTTGTGTGTATCGGCTAGAAACGAGAGTGCTTGAGGGAACCGAGCCCCTCTTGTGTTCCGTAAGAACGTGGTGCTTGTTAACTTTTTTTGTAGAGGTTTTAGAGTATTAATACACTCTTTAGTTGATGTATTATGAGTTCTCCTTGAGTCAAGTTACATATCTTCTCTATCGTTTCAATTGGTGTTTGTTGTTTTTGTTAAGTGTCTTGTGCATGTGAACTGTTTGTGCGATTGTGGACTGTTTCTTGCTCTTTTAGATACCATTTGGTATCACTGTGGAAGTGGCTTCATCCCAAAAAGACTTGAGTAAACAGTATTAGAGAGCATACAGTGCACCTTCTCCATTATAGTCCTATTCATTCGTTCGGCCATATCATTCTTCTGCGGAGTATGACGAACTGGCAAGTGCCTCACAATTCCTTCTGACTTGCACAAGCATTAAATTCATTAGAACAGAACTCTAAACCATTATCGATTCAAAGGCATTTTACCTGCTTCCCTGTCTGTTTTTAAATCATAGTCTTCCACTCCTTGAAAGTAGGCAACACATCATTCTTTTGCTTCTGAAAGAACATCCAAACATTTCTGGAATAGTCATCAATAATAGTCAATAATTATTAGCGCCTCCTCTAGAAGGTACTCTAGCAGGACCCCAAAGATCAGAATGAATGTAATCAAGTGTGCCCTTAGTTGAGTGGATGTCTTTAGTGAATCTGACTCTCTTCTGCTTCCCAAAAATCCAGTGCTCACATAACTCCAATTTGGTAATACTCTGCCCATCTAGAAGTCCTCTCCTTCTTAGTTCAGTCATCCCATTTTCACTCATATGCCCCAAGTGCATATGCCAAAGTTTAGCAACGTCACTTTCTGATAGAGAAGAGGTAGAAACAGTTTAGCAAAGTAGAGCCTTGTAGGACATACAAATTTGCAGACTTTCTCTATCCCTTCATCACAACAAGTGCATCTTTAGTAACCTTCAGGACTCCATCTTCACTAGTGTACCTACAACCGTTCGAATCAAGGATACTCAAGGAAATAAGATTTTTCTTTGGGTCTGGGACATACTGCACATCACCAAGTGTCGTCACAACCCCATCAAACATCTTGATCCTGATTGTGACAATACCAGCTATCTTACAAGGTGTGTTATTTCCCATTAACACAACACCTTTAAAGACTGTTTCATATGTTGTAAAACAATCCATATACGGTAGTGCCATAGCTTCATATATCTAGATACATATATATACACGTAAATATGAGGTCATCTCAAAGAGTAGTCTAGATTATTATATCCTCATTTTAAGACTTCATCATGATACTATTAGGGTTCAATACTGTCATACTCAGGGTTTCTAATCCACATGGCTAAACATGATATAATCATTTATAATAATACCACCATACCATAGAAGAGGCCAAAGACATACCTCAATTCTCGATATCAGATTAATGTCCAATCTATCATAAACTAGCCATAATAATGATTATAACAATGATACTAAAAATATTAATAACATCATGAATAATGGACTACTTCGGACAACCAAATACTTAGTCGAGCCTATGCGTACCCCCGCCACCCCATACTCGAAAGGTTTAATTAACACATAACAATACACGGCATATTCTTTACCCATGTTTATACAGCTATCCCATACTGGCTGATAAGCATATGTGCATACTGGTGATAGGTGATGCGCATGCTAGAATGAATACAAGGTACACAATTAATATCACGACTCATCATAATCATCATCATCATTTTAATCAACATTTGGCCTTGTTGGTTATAAACGTATCATTATAAATCCTCTAGCCCTGTCGGGTATCCATATCATAAAAATAGCATCCTCTGGCCTTGGTGAGTATCAATATCACATTAGTATCCTCCGGCCTTATGGGTATCAATATCACAATAGTATTATCCGGCCTTGCCGGGTATTAATATCATCATAATTGCATCCTCTGACCTTGCCATGTACCAATATCACATTAGTATCCTCTGGCCTTGCCAAGTATCAATATCACAATAGTATTCTCTGACCTTGCTGAGTATCAATATTAGATTAGTATTCTCTTGCCTTTTCAGGTATGAATATCACAATAGCATCCTCTGGCCTTGTCGGGTATCAATATCACATCAGTATTCTTCGGCCTTGTCGGGTATCAACATTAGAATAGAATCCTCCAACCCTGTCACTATCAATATCACAATAGTTATTACAGAATAACATATACTAATATACTTAGGAACATAATCATATCACCAGAAAGTATCTATCTAGTCAATACTTCCTAACTACTCGTCATTAGCTAACCAACGTTTATTATAATTAAAGCATTAGTTCAATAGTCATCATACGACCTCTAGTTATTAGCCTAAATAATAACCTTATTCATAGGGTAGCAACTAACCATTAATAATTAAATAGCCAACATCTAACATCTGGCCAAGGTTCATCACTAGACCATAATCGCCATTTATCCACTATTAAATATTATCAACTAAATAACATATATCCTTTAACCATTATTAGACAACACATAACCACTTATCATCTCACCATCCTTTATTAACTGACATCATTCATTAGATAACCATCATTGAACCAACTAATCCTCATTTAATTATTCATTAATCAACCATTTATCAATTATTCATCGTTATTAACTAGTCACCTCTTATTACCAACATCACTTATTATCTAGCCTCATTAATACACAACTCCTCATTCTGACAACTAATTGATATTGTAAACTTAGTCAACAATATCACTAACCTTCACCTAAGCTAAACCCAACATCATCATTAACCACGTATCAACCATCTATAGCTACCATGTTTTAACTAAGCAAGACTCGTTAACTAATACATTTAATTTCTTGCCACCAAGTGTTGTTGTATTCTAATAGACAACTAACTACCACATAGCTTAACCCTTAATTGAGATAATCAGTCATAAGATCATATTTCATCTAAAATCACATAACTTACCGATACAATAACCATGGATGTACCAAATATATGCATGCCATCACCAGTATCTAATCAAATAAGTCTTAACCAACATACCACATCTTTCTTCATCTCATATCAGAGAGATCGGTATATAAAAAAAGTATATGAATCTAAAAACTTTAATTGTCTCCTTTATAATGATAAACACTTCTCAGATATCCAATCATTATCATAACATGACTCTTGTCCCAATAAATTATCCAAAATAATCACAACATCATATTCACGGCCTTAGGCCCATATACATATCTGAAACTTATATCGACAATCATAATAATAAGCCATAACATATCTATAATCATCTTACATATAGGAGGAATCTCATATCTAGGAGTCATAATATCAATAAGCATATCACCTCTATTAGACATAACATATATATAGTTCATACATCATTACCAAGAGGAAAATCATCTCTATAAGCCCAATAATCATAACTAAGAGAAAAATCATCTCCATACACCAAATTTCATAATTAAGAGGAAAATGCATCTCTATGGGCCAAATATCATAATTAAGAGAAAAATGCATCTCTATGGGCCAAATATCATAATTAAGAGAAAATAACATCTCTAAAGGTCTAATATTACATCTAAGGAAAATTAACATCTCTATAGTCCATTAACCATAATCCAGAAAAAATGATCACAGTTTCTCAATTCACCAAGTAAAGCTCATAAATAAGGCTTATTAGTCTCAACTAGGACTACTATCTGCAACTAAGCCCACAAGGGCTAACACAAGTCTTGGCCTAAGTGGGTTGGATGATCTCACTTCTAATACTCAATCTCCATTTTTAGGCAAACTATGCCCAAAACTAGCTAAGGTGTCTAGTTCAACTTCTAGATGTCAAGTAAGCCATAACCAATCCTAAAATAAGAAATTAGTCTAGAAACATGGGCAATTAAGTCAATTCTACCCTAAGATACGATTTCAAGATCACTATATTAACCCAACTAAGGTCAATAACACTAAATATGATTCCAACACTTGGACCATATCCCAAACTTAACATCATAATATTTCCATACCACAACCTGATTCAATCTTGGGAGAAGGCAAATAGGATTCTAAAAGGGTCATAAACATACTACCTTACGGGTCTAAAACCCTCATCCATTTCTCCAAACCTTAATATCCAATACTAGTTTATTTATTCATAATCAAACCTAACATTAATATTCGCATGCCATATAAAACACATATCATCTTTGAAGAAGCGTAGTTAGAAGCCTAGATCAAGGCCGAACCGCAAAACCTCACATCATGCACCACATGCCCGTCTTCACTTCACAACCCCCAAAATGTCATCATACTATCAAAAATGTAATATTCTCATCAATACAAGTCTGACTATATACATATTGCACTATTTTGCTTCGGGTCAAAAAATGACACCAAAAATCTCAAGTGGATCCCACGTACAAAAATCGCATTTTCAAGGTCAACCCAATGCTCATACATCACCAAGGAATCTTAACCCACAATTAATGGGTGCAAACAAACCAAATTTGGGGATAAATCAATCCCTAGGCTAAATTGGGGTTTTGGGTCAAGAACTAAGAAATTCACCAATAAAGTGATCAAATTTTATCTTAATTCGAATGATAATCATGATAAAAGATGTTTACCAAGCTCCATATGTACCCACAAGACTCAATTTTTAGTTATCATATCCATTAAGGGTTTTAGGCTCTCAAAGATGAAGGATAAATGCCCGAATTTATGACATTGGGGTCTATTTATAGACCCCTCGGCGAAGAGTTGTGGTATCCCCATAACAGCAAAGTCAAAAACTTGTTTTTGACCCTCAAAACTTATTCAAAACAAAAAATATATGATCCAACAGTGAAATTTGAGTGTAAACCATATTCTAAATCCATCAGAATCATCAAAAATTTCAACGGAGATTGTTTCAAATTAAAGTAAGGCCCACACCTATAGTTTCAATTTTTCAACTTTCCAACAAATAGGTCGAAATGAGATTGGGTGCATTGGAACCCTAACCAAAGGTCTACCTAGAATAAAATTGATATTTTGGATCTGCTGGTATAGTCAAAATTTTCATCCGAGATTATTTCACTAAAGTTTTTGCCCGATGGTCATTTGACACTAACGAAGACTTTAAAATAAACAATTGGCTCTAAAAATCAAATGAACTACCTAATAACCGAACCATCGGTTCCAACAAGTCATAAATGACTTGGGGATGCTATGGAGAAGCTCAAACAGTGGAAATAAGCATAAATATGAAAAATGACCTAACGGGTAATTACACAAGCTCTACTAGAAATAGGACTCTGGGGAAAAAAGGCACAACAAAAGAAACACCACGAGGACATCAAAACCCACAAGTACACCCTCAACTTAAAATTATGTATTATCCCTAATGCATTAAGATGCTACAAAAAAAGACAATTAGAAACATACCTATGGCACCATAAGTGCGAAGATTCGACGTTAATCACAATAACATGAATACAAAAGACAAAATACCTTGGGTTACCTCCCAAGCAACACCTGATTTTATGTAGTGGAATGATGGGACTTGGTTGGGTACTCAGACTACCCCAACAAGTCCATGGGTACCTTGATTACTCATACTTCATCAAAGGAAATCAAGAGTTAGCCTTCGAGTTTCTCTTTCCACTTTGAACTTGTAAATTTCACCCCTAATTGCTTTTATAATTTCCTATTATGCTCAATTGGCCATAGTATGATGATAAGGGAACCAAGCAATAGATACGGCATGTTGTACTTCTTGGCCCTTAAGTGGGAAATGTAATTCATAGATTTCAGCACCGCAAATTGAAGAATATAAATATATTTTTCATCCTTATCGCACTCTTCTATAGGATCAGATGGCTCGATCAATATTTGACTATCCAAACATAATATAGAAAAATGCTTTGAATGAGGTCCAAAACACACCAACTCAGGAATTGTATCCTTCTTTACATCTCCACATAACTCTAGTACGATCTCCTTAAGCGAGACACTATCCATAAAAGTATGAGCTATTTTTTACTCCTCTAACTTTAGCTCCTCCAATTGGATTTGGAGAAATTTTTTAGTTTCACATCACCCATAACTAGGTTGTTCGGCATTACACGTATCAACTTTTCCTACCAATTCTACCTATAAGTAGTGAATAGTTTGAAACGCCCTAAATCTAATACCCAAAATGCTACACGATGCTATGACCTGGAAGGACCACAAGCTAACCCATGTCTGATATTTGTAACTAGGTACTATATAATATACTGTATAAATGCAGAAAAAGGTTGAAAGGCCATAAGGTTCAAATATCTGATAAAGCATAACATCTGGAAAATATGGTGTATCAATACCAAAATAAAATTAAAATAACTCTTTGAACATGCTATAGTATGGAAGCCTCTAAACTGTCTAAAGACTGTAGAGTTGATGGGACATGTCCCCAACTAAATCCAAACTACTAAAATATTAAACTAATAAAATAATTATGCTATTCTCGAATAATGAGGACTCACTACTAGTCTGGCTGCTGAACGTTTGATCTACTAAGGATGCTCTGGAGCTCGTACTTCTGAACCTATGGTATAAAAACACCATAGCACAAATGCGTCAGTATGATTGAATGTCTTGGTACGCAAGTGAGGTAGGCTGAATGCAAGGGATTTATATGCATGAACAATACTAACTGACTGAATAACATAAACGTGAGAACATATACATGAATACGTGAACTCTAACTGAGATCATGAAATCACTGAATCTGAATACTGATAACATAAGTTTTTGTATAACTGATCTACTATTATCTGAATGATTGTGTTTGATAGTCCTATTTTTGATGGAACTAGATGGGTTCCGTATTGAATTGGGTGACTGTATTTGATAGTCCTGAATTCTGTAGAACTATCTGAGTTTTATTATTGAGACTGAGACTGAGACTATAACTGTGGGAAGTAGTCATCTAACCAACATACTCCAAATAAGATAATATAATTAAGTTGGGGTCCAATCTGTAACCACAATTGGAAGGGTGTCAATACCGCGACACTGGTAAGGATAAGCTGCGAGTAATCCCTCATCTAACAGGTACTCTAAGGAGAATGGTAGGACCCTCATATAATGGTTAAGCCATCTCATCTATCCTCAACTAGCCGGTTTGATGTCTCAACCTATGCTGGCTATGTAGTTCTGGAGCACATGGATTGCTTCTAAGAATCACACCCTCTAATAACAAGTGAGTTCCCATCCTTGGGCTCACTCGGTGTTGAATCCTCTCCCATATAAATAGACACTGAAAGTGATTAAATAATCTAAACTGGACTGCATTCATTGCGTTCCATTCACTGATGAAACACTACTGAGATTACAAAATTTCTGAGATTTCTAAGATTATTGAGTTTATGAAGTTTTCCTGAGTCACATGACTGACTGAGTTCTATGAATCATGGCTTGACTGAGAGTATCTGGAAAACATAACACTGGCTCTAGAATATAGCTAAATTGTCGGGTACAAGTACCCTCAGGACTTGATAGCATGAAACTGACAAGACATAACACCTATTGACACATGACTATAGTCAACAATTCATAGTACAATCATTGGGAATTTTCATGAAGTATTCACATGCAATAAGCTTACACATGAATAGGAATGCATGTAAGTATATCATAATTTCATAAGCCTAATGTCATGAGCATTATGTCAATCCATTACAAAGCATAATAATAACGTGGTAGTCATATCGAACATAAGGGAGAAACATAGATTCATCAATTTTGGTCACAAATGAGTCATAAGGAATAATTCCTATTCTCTTAGGCATTTATCAAACACCTTGCATGCATATCTTTAGGCTTAGGCATGAATATTGAAATAATACCTCATAGCAACATTTTATACTTCCAGTGCAAGAACTTCAACCACATGCTAACATATTTTCATGATAGTCATTAAAGACTTCAACTTGGAAATCAAACAACAACATAAGCATGGATATAATTCAATTCATACCATGGAATCCAAAGTTTATATTTTAAATAGGGTTTCTTGAGCTTCATAGGTAAAAGGAACTCATGAATCAACACTTGACATACCTGGGTGGATGATTTCTTAATGACTGGTGGAGGAAATCTTGAATTCTTACCTTGGTATTAGACACCTAGGGTTTCTTGTTCTTAGGGATTGATCTTTGAGAGAAACCCTAATTTGGTGTTGTGGATGAATAATGAAGTTATGAGCTTTGGTCTGGTATAATTAGGGGTCAAAATGGGTGGAAAAAGACCCAAATACCCTTTTAAAAATGTCTTAAAATCACTTATCGGAAGTGGTGATGGTTTGGGCGATGTTTCATCGCTGGCTCGATGGTCCGTTGGTCTTGACCATCGCACTCGGTCAGAACCTAAAATTTTTGCCTCGTCTGCGACGGTTTAGGCGACGGTCCGTCACTAGATCGATGGTCCATCAGTCCTGGCCATCGCACTTGACTAGAAATTGGGTTCACTACCTCATCAGTGATGGCTCAAGCAACAGTCTGTCACTAGCTCGATGGTCCATCGGCCTGACCGTCACTTCTGGGAAGTTCCGATAGTTCTCTGTAAAACATCCATAAATTTTTAATCTGATACCGGATTAGGACAAAATTTGTATCGTTGGAATGCTAATTCAATTTCCCACATGATAAGAAGTTGAAATTAGGGAAATTCTATCTGATTTAAATATCAATCATTTCAGAAGTCATCACTAACTCTTCTGGGGACTAGATTTGACTTAAAGAAAGTTTTGGGTATTACAATCCAAGACAAACTTATCAACCTTTTGAATAAGCTCTTGATTTTATTTTTCCAGAAGTGCTAATGTGTCATGAATGCTTCATTATGTTCCAACGATATATTTATCACGCTTCTATAGTAATGCACCATATCAAAAGGAAAAGGATCAATAAATAAGAAGTCATCATCACTCCATACTTTCTCTAGCCAGATTTCATCTCAATAAGGGTAGGTAACAAACAAAACCAAACAAAATAAAATAAAACTCAATAAATTCAACAACTTCAATCAATAACTCCAAAACCATATTCCCTAACAACAACACCATAATTTGATAACTCCCAAAGAACACCTCCAATTGAAGGATGAAACAACTGTTGTCAAATATAGTAACCCAACTGGGTTGGGGTCAATCCCACAGGGAATAGATTGAAATTTTTTCTTAAGCTTGTTAAAATCACTAGGCAGTGTGGGAAAGTAAAAAGGGAATTTTTTTTACATATAAAGAGGAGAAGAATTGGTTTTGTCTTAGTTGTAAACAATCTAAGATGAACACTAAGCTTGTGTTCCGCCAAGATTCTCAACTTAGTAGACTTATCGTATACAGTCAAAATATTCCAATGCCTTACATGTAGGATCTAATAACTTATGTGCCATCAGTTATATTTTGGACTACTTGATGGATTTCAACATTTACCTTTTGAGTCTTGAGATGTCACCTTACTAACTGTTATCTTGGATTAACTATTACGTTTTGGTCGCTAGTTATTAGATGATAGTTGATAACACTCAACTTACACGTCAATTTAGTCCAAGGCAGTCGTCGTCACTATATTTACCCAACTTTCGGAGTCGGGGTCGAATCCACAGGGAACAATGTGAGTGGCGATTAAATTAATTTGAGACTATAGCTACAAGTTGAATTCAAACAGATGATACTAAAAGATAAAATGGGGATTTTTGATGATCAACAAATAATTGTTGGTCACTTTAGTTTTAGTGTTTGTAACCCAAGAGTTTATGAAATAACCAGAATTATGTTCACTAGGGCTTCCAATACATGACAGATGCTAAAAGTGGTACAAGATTCTCACGGTGGTTAGGATAACAGGCTATCTTTATCGATGATATGCTCAAATGTCTCTCGACCTATTTAAACACCTAATTTCCTAATTCTCTCGGACTTAGGAAATCGCTATTCACTGCCCATATTTTACATTAGGTTAATTAACCTTGTTACCGTGCTGATTATTAAACGAAGTATTATCGAGTCCCTGTTGATAATTCACTTCCTACTGTATATAATTTCTTTCTCAAGCAAATCAAAGTAGGTGTGTCTACTTTTTGCAACTAATGGGCATTAATTAAAATCTCAGAATTATTAAGAAATCGTAACACCTATTAAATCTTGAGTGTTTAGAAAATCATCATGACCTAACACTAGATCCCATAATTCAGGATAACAAAGTTTAGCCACTCATGATGCAAAGAACGAAACACATAATTGAATTTATAATTGAGAAGATTAACTTATAGATATGAAAATAATTAGTGAATCGTAGATTAGATCACAAAGAAAAATCCCCAAAATAGTTGTATTGTTCGAATCCAAAAGGATAGAGAAAGAAATATCAGAGATAATTCTCCAAGACTCAAAGTATTGAACTTTTTTTTGAATAATGATGATGAATGCAAAAAATTTCTCTAGAAAACCCTAAAATAAAACTTTAAATAGTTCAACCTAAATAAGAAAATAAAATTGAAGTTGCAGCCTTTTCTCGGAATAGATGACAATATCCGTGATAGCTTATTAGGAGTTAGACGGCTTATCACGGATGTCATCAGCTCCTCTGCACTTTTGGCTTCTGCTGTCTAAGGCTGACGACGATGTTGATGCCTTATCACCAACCTGATGGCTTATTACTAATGTCGTCAGCTCCTCTAAAATTTTGGCTCTAGCTGCCTAAGGCTGACAACGGCGTTGATGCCTTATCACCAACCTGACGGCTTATCACGAATGTCATCACATAAATGTATTCAACTCCCATTCTTTGTTTAAGGCTGACGGCATCCTTGACAGCTTATCACCAGGCTGACGACTTATCATGAACATCGTCAGCCACACTTGTCCTTTATTTTTCTTTAGTTTTCAGCCTTTTTGCTTCCATTATTTTTGGTTCTCCTACATCTCAACATTTACTGCAAAAATCAAAGTAAACTAATCAAAAACAACTAAAGTTGCTTAAGACTTCATAGTTATTCTTGGTTAAAGGTCTCAAATGTGTTAGCAATTGCTCACACATCAGCACCCTCAACTTAAAACAATTGTTTGTCCTCAAGCAACTAAAACATAACACTACGATGCTTAACCAAGAGACACATAAGATACCTATGACAGTTGATCATTAATTTTAGTTGAAAACACAATACTCTCTCTATTTTCAATCTCTTTAAACCCAGTTATGTATATCCATGAAGATCAACAATGTGACAGAAAGGAATTAAGATATGGCATCAACTTAGCAACAATAACTATGCATATGTACAAATTACACTACCCAAACAAGTTAGCCACTAGCAACGTAACCAGTGCTCCCTCACTACAAAGAAGTCCCACATCACTTATATCAGATATTACATCTGTAACCATGGGGACAATCACCAGACACTCTCTCTCAGAATGAAGTTCCAATCAATGTATGCCAAATACCATAGGCTTGCCCTTATTTTCATTACCAAGACTTCCAAACAGGTCAGCTAGGATCACTATAGGTGTTCTCTTAGGCATATAATGTAGGCTAGGGGCTGGTATGATACTCGATGATATTTAAAGTGACTAAGCCTCCTTAACACTACACTATCTTTTGGGGGTTTTACTCATTAGCCTTTTTCTATTCTTCTCTTTTCTTGATCACACTTATTCAGGATGAGTACGGTTCTTTTCTACAATTATTTTTTTTCACAACTTATCCTTATCTTGCTCTTTTCCACCGGACCCAGCTTTTTATACTTTTCTTTTACTCTACCTTTCTTCATACTCATTTTACATCATGCACCCCTATGATAGCCACCCTCAACTTAGGCCATTTGCCTAAGTCAAGGTGCACAGTGTCCAAGGAAGACCAGGGCCAAAAAAGGTTCATTATGATATAAATTGGAAAAGTGATAGGTGTTATAAAAAGAAATAGGCTAATCAGGCTCAAAGCAGGGATCAAGGGATATTCTACATACAGGTAAGGTTATTTAGGCTAAAAGTGAGCTAATATCAAAACGTCCTATGATCCTTTCCTAACCCCTATCCTTCAACCAAGGTAAGACTAACCAGGCAAGTTCTGGATTTCAACATACAACGGGAACTAGGTAGTATCTTACACACACATGGCACAAAGGTACATCACAATTTACTATCCATTCGGTTCATGAAATTGTTTAGCAATGGTTATCATATTACTAGAACTAATGTCATAACAAGATGTACAGTGGTTACATATAAATGCATATCACACAGTTATAAAATAGACGTTTGAAGAGGTGTTCAAAAATCAACAAAAATATGTCAACTATCACGGATACTTATTTTTCTACCAGTTAACCACAACACATCACAAAATAAAACACAATACGCCTATACATTCCGGCTCTACTAGGAACAAGACTCCGGGGAAAAAAACATAACAATAAAAACCCCAAGAGAATATCAACACCCACAAGTAGCTCCACCATTAACTTAAAATCATCCAATGTCCCCAATGCGTAAAACTAAAACAAGAGAGTTAAAAACATACCTGTGGTACCATGGGTGCGAAGATCTAATGTCAATCACATAATATAAATACAAACAACAAAATACCTTGGGTTGCCTCCCAAGCAGCGCCTGATTTAATGCCGCAGCATGACTCAGTTATCTTGACTACTCAGACTTCATCAAGAAACCTTGTTGACAATTATTTATGTCTCCACTTGGAGGATTTGAAATGTCGACCCAGCTTTTGATCAATACATCTTTGAGGCGCATTGGAAAAATGTATGGATACAATGACACTTCCTTTATCTCGCCATTTTGATAACTTGAATCTCTTAATTTTCGGATAGGCTCATTGGGTATTGATGAGATTATCAATAATCCACTTGATGCACATTGAATTTTGCCTTTACTGTCCTTCAAGTAAGGGGTTTCATTTTGCTCTTTTTGAATGCCAAATTCCAAAATATAAGGATTATGTTCCTCATCCTCAAAACACCTCAATTGCTTGGGTAGGTGGACTTCTATCTCATCCACCAAGCACAATGTTGAAAAATTGTTTGAATAAGGTTTTCTCCTTAATTTCAAAGTTGCATCCTTCTGGGCGTCCTCACCCCGAATTGGGCTAGAGTTTTTAGAAGAGATTTGCTTGGTTTCTTCTTTTGCCTCTAGCACTATTTTCTCAATCTTGGCATTATCCCTCATGGTTGGTTCGGTTGGTTGGAAAATCATTGAGGGTTGCTCAAAATCAAGAACAACATCGATATAGGATTCTTGTTCCTTATCTTTACACTCGTTCATTATGTTAAATGATTCCACAGACAAGATATCATCTAAACATAATGTGGAAAAGTGCTTTGAATGCTTGACCTCTATATCCATATCCTCTATTATTATTCTTTCCTCGTTATTTTCCCTTATGTCTTGATGTATATCACATATGATATCATTCGTTATGTCCATACAATCCAACACTAGTTGAAGTATAGCTTTATTGCCACTCTTTCTGGTGCTTCGTTCTTCCTATTCTTGACCATAAGACCTATCAAAATCATAAGAAGAACTAGAATTTGGGTTAGCATACTGGGGGAAGGAGGCATTTAGGCAATCACTCCAATGTCTATCTAGACCACCACATAAAGAACACTCATACTCCCAGTAGGATGAAGAAGGTACACACATCTCTCTTCAAGGAGCATATCTACAATCTTATCAAAAGTGAGGTCCATCATAATATCGACATGGATCATTAAGATACGATTTCGAACCACTAAGCTCATGTTCATTCCAAGACGCCATAGTAATAAGTAAACTAAAATAAAAATCTACCTAACACCAGAAATAAAAGAAAAGTAAAAATAAATATTTACAAGTTTAAATTCAAGAAAGTAGGCTAAAATTCAAAACCAACTCAATAAGCCAAATTGTTCCCCGGCAACGGCGCCATTTTTGATAATGCTCAACTTACACGTTAATTTAGTGCAAGGCAGTCATCGTCAATATATTGACCCAACTTTTGGAGTAGGGTCCGAATCCATAGGGAATAATGTGAGTGGCGATTAAATTAATTTAAGACTATAGCTACAAGTTGAATTCAAATAGATGATACGAAAAGATAAAATGGGGGTTTTTGATGATCAGCAAATACTTGTTGGTCACTTTAGTTTCAGTGTTTGTAACTCAAAAGTTTATGAAATAACCAAAATTATGTTCAATAGGGGTTCTAGTACATGACAGATGCTAAAACTGGTTCAAGATTCTCACGGTGGTTAGGATAACAATCTATCTTTATTAATGATATGCTCCAATGTCTCTCGACCTATTTAAGCATCTAATTTCCTAATCCTCTCGCACTTAGGAAATCGCTATTCACTACCCAAATTTTACCTCATTATTAAACGAAGTATTTTCAAGTCCCTATTGATAATTCACTTCCTCTTGTATATGATTTCTTTCTCAAGCAAATCAAAGTAGGTCTGTCTACTATTTGCAACCAACAGATGTTAATTAAAATCTCAAAATTATCAAGAAATCCTAACACTTATTAAATCTTGAGTGTTTAGCATATCATCATGACCTAACCCTAGATCCCATATTCAGGATAATGGAGTTTAGCCACTCATGATGTAAAGAACAAAACACATAATAGAATTCATAATTGAGAAGATTAACTAACAGAAATAAATAATAATTAGTGAATCATAGATTAGATCACAAAGGAAAATCCCCAAAATAGTTGTATTGTTTGAATATAAAAGATAGAGAAAGAAATATCGGAAAATATTCTTCAAGACTCAAAGTATCAAACTCTCTTTCGAATAATGATGATGAATGCAAAAAATTTCCCTAGAAAACCCTAAAACAAAACTTTAAATAGTTCAACCTAAATAAGGAAATAAAATTAAAGTTGCATCTTTTTCTCGGAATAGAAGACGACATCCGTGACAGCTTATCAGGAGTCTAATGGCTTATCATGAATGTCATCAGCTCCTCTGCACTTTTGGCTTCTGTTGTCTAAGGCTGACGATGACATTGATACCTTAACACTAACCTGATGGCTTATCACTGATGTCGTCAGCTCCTCTGTAATTTTGGCTCTAGCTGCTTAAGGCTGACGACGACGTTGACGCCTTATCACCAACCTAATGGCTTATCACAAACGTTGTCACAAAAATGTCTTCAACTCCCATTCTCTATTTAAGGCTAACGGCATCCTTGACAGCTTATCACCAGGCTAACAACTTATCATGAACATCGTCAGCCACACTTGTCTTTTATTTTGCTTCACTTTTCATCCTTTTTGCTTCCATTATTTTTTGTTCTCCTACATCTCAACATTTACTGCAAAAATCAAAGTAAACTAATAAAAAACAACTAAATTTGCTTACGGCTTCACAATTATTCTTGGTTAAAGGTCTTAAATATGTTAGAAATTGCTCACACATCAATAGTTAACCATCTTACTTAAATAATATCTATTAGCATAGATCGATAGTTAATCTTTAAATTACTTTTGTGATATTCTTTTCCTAGTCGCTACTCCTCTTTTAGAGTAAGTAGTAATAATCTGGGGGGGTCTTAATGTTGGACACTGCTAAGAAATCAATAAGAACAAAGATAACCCAATATATGCAAGAATCTTTATCTAGTACGACCTGGAACTTTCTCTACTTTATTAATCTGTCAGGGTTCCCACAACCCTTGCTAAGAGAATTAGCCGCTCATAGTTATTAGATCAATTATGGAATCCACAGATAAAATTAAAAAATCAATCTCACAGTAGTGAAAGAATAAATCCCAAGGTCTTAAATTGAGTATCAACCCAAGAACAATAAGATTTTTGTAAACTTGGCCCCAATGGGCCTCCTTCTGAATCAATGAATATGTAAAGGTCGATCTCTATGAATACAAAGCCTAAAGGGTATTTATAGATTATAAGAAACCCTAGAAATTAAATCCTAACAAAAATTGGAAATTTTAACTAACCAAACATTATAAGACTTAAAAACATCATAGGAGTGTATATGGGATACATGAAAACCTAAGAAACGATTTTGGAAAGATTCGAAAAAGTTGAGGTCGATGGCCACTTACCTATGTCCATATGAAGTCTTCCAGTGGGCTACATGCGGTCCGCATGTAGACTCAGGTATGTGCCAGAAAAATTTCCTACACTATTCATTCTCAGAAATTTGGACTTCTGCTACTTACCTTACCCGCATACAATCCGCATGTACCACCTACGGTCCATATGTAGACAAAGGTAGGTGACAAAGTCCCCCCATTAGATAGATAATTGAATTAGCTTTCCAACGATACCAATTTTGCTTTAATCCGATATTGGGGTGAAAAGTTATGACCAAATAACTAAAGCACTGTCAACTTTCTAGGTCTTCAAGCTCCGGTACATATTTTGGTCACATATGCCCGGCAAGTGCCACATATGCCCAAAAATGACCAAGTAAGTGGCCAAAAAAGTCACGTTTCATCTTTTTCTTTAATTTAGCATCCGAAACCTAATTTCCTACAAAACACTCCAAAAGTACATCAAATCTAACAAAATAGCCTTAAGTACATGAATATTCTTCAAGTTTAAGCATCGTAAATGTTATATTTATATAGCACATATTTTTCCACGAAGGTACCAATGCGTCGTGAATGTATATGATGTGAGGAATTAATGCTCATAACTAAATCGAAAAAGTAATTTCAAAATTCAACCAATATATCAACCACGTAAACTAAATATCCACTCAATAGGTCAACTATCCATGATCTAATATAATCTACCGGTAGAGTAAGATATGCAATAATATGTCATTGATAACACATAAATCCCAACTTAGGCAATTTCCACCAAAAAGAGTGCAACAATATATATATATATACCAGGCTAACAACATTATAAAGACCCCACACGGTCACACATAGAGAATAATATCTCAAACCACCAATAAAAAATAGATCCCCCCCCACATGGGCACGAAATACTAATAACAATATTTTTCATGATTGGTCCCTATACCCATAACATGCTTTAGTGATAATATTAACTACCTAGCCCAGTCTGAAGAAAGTTAAGCTATAAATTACCTTAAATAAAGAAAATGTAATTCAAAAGCCTTCAATCACAAAGTCTTCTCTTCACGAATGGTCTCGAAATTAAATTAGACATACAAATATAGAATCTACACGTCAAAAGGAATCCAACAATACCCATATTGCCTATTTTCGAGTCACGGTCAACACGAACTCCCGAAATGGTTTTTTGGAAAAAAAAAGGATAGACTTAGAATTTTGGTTCATAAATACATTACCCATTATTAAATGAATCCATAGAAGAAAACCCAAGTGAAAACAGGCTAAAATTGGGGGTTTAATTAAAGAAATACTAATTTAAACCTTCCGAGCCAAAATCCCTGAATTTCACTTTTGAAATAGAGTTTGAACAAGCTTTAGATGACAGGATTTGAAGAAAAATAATTAAAATAGGGATTTTGAGATTACCCAAGCTTGGAAATGGAAGAAATCATCCAAAAACTCTAAAACCCAAAGCTCCAAGTATCAAAAATGGTGAGAAAAACAAGAAAGGGGTACTTAAAGCTACCCAGGCATCGCTTAAGCTAACACTGGCAGCTTAACTGTCCATCGATTTTGTAGTCAAGTGTCGCTTATGCGATACCTGTTTGGTCTACGAATGTCGCGTAAATGACCCAAATGTCTCTTAAATGGCATTCGCTTACGCGATACCCATGACTGGCAGGCAGTTGCATAGGCGACTGACTTTCTGTGATCGCGAGCTCCGCTTAAGAGATCAAAATGTCACTTAAGAGGATGCACCAGCTGAGTGGTGCATCAGATAGGGACTTGGAGAATTCCAAATCCCCACCTACCCCTCGGGATTCATCTATAATCCCGAGAATGCAAATAAACTATGAAACCATACCAAGTTCCTTCCTCCAAACTAAATGGCGATATTAAATTTTCAAAAAACATCATTCTCACCAAATTGACCCCTACGACCTAATTTCACAACTTTCCAAATCAAAAAAAAAACTTTCCAAATCGAGAGTCAAAATGAGATACCAAAGCCGTAAAATCACACACACCAAGTTACCAGTGCAAAATCAATGATCTAAATCTACTGGCGCGGTCCATTTTTCCATCCGAAGCATAGTATAATAAATGTTGACCATAGTCAACTACAAAGTCTTTTTAACCTCAAAAATCAACAAACTCACATAAATCACATCAAAAAGTTTTGAGAACCTTATCAATCATCGACACACCCTAGAAATATCACGTAGCAAATACGGGGAAGGGTAAAATGGTCAAATCACATAGATTTAAATAATCCACAAAAATCAAGTCACTAGCTCATCCACCACTAAGAATCTAGTTCGTGCTCGAACTATTGGTAAGTGAAATACCTGAATCAACGAAAAGCTAGGGATATCTACCATGCATATTGGACTTGATATCCAAGTAGCCTCATCTATAGGTTAATGTCTCCACTAGACCTAAGCCACCAAAATATCTCTAGAATGCAACCGTCTAACATCCCTAGCTAGGATGGAGATGAGCTCCTTAACAAAAGATACCTTATCATCTAACTACACTAAATCCCAATAAATAACATGAAACTCATCCAAAATATAACGTCGAAGCATAAAAACATGAAAAATTGAGTGAACAACTAATAAATCTGGGGGTAATGCTAACTCAAATGCCATATCCCCAATAGTCCAAAGACAAAAGGTCCAATATATACCTGGGGCTAAGCTTTCCCCTCTGCCAAAACCTCATCACGCCCTTCATGGGTGACACGTGAAGGAAGACTCAATCACCAACACTAAATCTCAAGGCATGAAGTCTACTATCTGCATGACACTTGTGCCTACTATGATCCTCTCAAAGTCTGTCCTAAATAACTCGAACTCTATCCAAAGACTAGCAATGTAAGTCCGTACCTTGAGGTCTAATCTCAGATACCTCAAACCAAGAAAGTGGAGACCGACAATGCATACCATACAAAGCCTCAATGAGAGACATCTTAATACTAGAATGATAGCTATACTTATATGCAAACTTTGTCGAAGTTACATGTTGCTTCCACTGACCTCCAAAGTCCATAACACAATTACAAAGCATATTTTCCAAAACCTTAATAGTCCGCTCCGACTGACCATCGATCAAGGGGTGAAAAGTTGTACTAAGATCAACTTGGGCACCTAACTCTTCTTGAAAAGTGTTCCAAAAGTGAGAAATGAACACTGAACCTCTATCTGAAAGGATAGATACTGGCACCCCATGAAGGCAAACTATCTCATAGATATAGATACATGCCAACCTCTCAACACCAAATGAAACCTGAATAGGGATGAAATAAGCAGATTTGGTCAATCCACGATCACCCAAACACTATCAGAACCATGAGAAGTACAAGGCAACCTAGTTATAAATTCCACAGTAATCTGTTACCATTTCTACTCAGGAATGGTTAACCTCTGAAGCAAACCACCAGTCCTTAAATGCTTGGCCTTCACCCATTAGCAACATAGGTAACGAGCTACAAATTCCTCTACATCCTTTATCGTACAACCCCACCGGTAGTGTTGTCTAAATGACAATACATCTTAGTCCCTCCCCGGTGGATGAAATACCTGGAGCAATGAGCCTCCTTCAATATCAATCTCATCCAATCACCCACTCTTGGGATGCAAATTCGACCTCTAATCCTTAAAATACCATCTGATCGAGTGAGGCTCCCTTTGCCTCACCACTCAACACCTTATCTCGAATCACTCTCAACCCAACATCCTTAAATTAATGAGCCTGAATTTTCTCCATCAAGAAATACCTAGCTTCTATAAATACCAAAACATACCCAGGTGTCAAAATATCAAGCCTAACTATCTGGTTAGCCAAAGTCTGAACCTCTTAGGACAAAGAACTCTCCTAGGTCAAAAGATGCGCCAAGATACCTATGTTAGTAAACTTTCAACTCGAGGCATCCATAAGCATATTAGCCTTTCCTGAATGATAAAAAATAGTATGGTCATAGTCCTTAAGTAACTCAAGCAAATAACACTGCCTCATATTAAGATCTCGTTGGGGGAAGAAATACTGAAGGATATGATGATTTGAGAAAATCTCACATTGGACTCCCTATAAGTAGTGCCTCACAAATTTAAACCAAACACAACCATGCATAACTTCAAATCTTAGGTAAGGTAATTCTTCTCATGGGACTTCAATTGATGATATACATACGTAATCACCTTACCCTCCTACATCAATACAACACCGAACCCAATACCTAAAGCATCATAATAGATGGGGAAACCTATTTCCATCTTGGGTAAAGTCAAGATACGAGTTAATGTCAACAAATTATTGAACTTTTTAAAGCTTGCCTCATAATCATTAGACCACTAAAATGAAATCTTATTATGAGTCAACTTGGTTAACAGAGCTGGAATAGATGAACAATAAAGCGCCAGTAGTAGAATTTTTAACCAATAAAACTCTAAATCTCAGGAGGAGAAGTAGGCCTAGCCTAATCATAACCCACTTCAATCTTTGTCAGATCGATCATAATACCATCTTTGGTCACCACATGACCCAAGAAAGAAAGAAAGAAACTCCAACAAAAACTCACACTTGGAGAACTTAGCATACAACTTCACATACCTCAATCTTTAAAGTACAATCTACAAATGCTCCTCGTGATCGGCCTCACTATTGGAATAAACCAAGATATCATATATAATACAATGACAAAAGAGTTGAGATATAGTCAAAATACTTGGTTTATCAACTCCATGAATATGGTTGGGGCATTGGTCAACCCAAAGAAAATGGCCAAGAACTTATAATAATTGTATCGAGTCCAAAAAGTTGTCTTTAGAATATCTGAAGCTCTAATCCTTAACTGGTGATACTTAAACCTCAAATTAATCTTAAAAAAATTAAAGCACCCTGAAGTTGATCGAATAAATCATCAATATGAGGAGAAAGATACTTAAACTTAACCATCACCTTGTTGAACTATCAATAATCAATACACATATGCATAGACCCATCCCTTTTGTTCTCAAATAATACATACACACCCTAAGGTGATACACTAGGTCAGATAAATCCCTTATCTAACAACTCCTGTAACTGATCCTTTAATTTATTCAATTCCGTTGAGGCCATCCTATAAGGAGAAACAGAGATAGGCTTTGTGCCTGGCTTAATATCAATGTTGAAGTGAATATCGTGATTCGAAGGCATATAAGGCAAATCTGTAGGAGAAACATTCACAAACTCATGGATAATATGAATAGAGTCTAAAGAAAGAGATAAAAAAACACTAGTATCATGAACAAGGGACAATTAAATCAAACACCCTCTCTCGACCAAATGACGAGCCCGAAGAAAGGATATAACTCTCTTGGGACTCGATTAAAGTGAACCCTTCAAGCTACCCTTGGGACACCTAATAGAGATAAAGTCACGATCTTAGTATAACAGTCTAGAATAGCATGATAAGGAGCTAACCAATCTATAGCCAAGACGATATCAATATCTACCATATCTAGGATGAACAGATCTAGCCAAGTCGCATGCCCAAAAAAGGTCACAACACAAGACCAGTACACCTGATCTGCAACTAAAGAATATCCTACAAGGGTAGATACACGAATAGGCATGGCAAAAGGCTCACTAGCAGAATCAAAACCCAAAGCTAAATATGCAGACAAATAAGAGAAAGTCGATCTTGAAACAAATAACATAGATACATATTTGAAATAAATAGGGATGATACTTGCGATAACAGTTTCAAAAATCTCTACCTCTGGTTTAGCGGGTATAGCGTAGCATTGTCCACAGCCAGCACTTGACTAAGTAGCCCTACGACCACCAGTACAGGTATCACTACCTCTGCCTTGAGCACCTCTAATAGATCTTCTCCCTTTCACTGCCAATATAGAAGTTGCTCAAAAAACATAGTGAGGACAGTCCTTGGCTAAATGACCAATCTTATTACACACAAAGCAACCTCTATGGCCTAACTCAATAAGATGAGGTTCAGATGAGCTAGAAAGACCACCCAAAGCTACTAAACCAGAAGACCCACTACCTGAACCCTGCAAGGCTACTTACACTAGTCTAATATGATATCTATGTAAAGCCGCTAGGATCTATACCTCAAGGAGAGCGACCTCTAAACTTTCCTTGATAGCGTACCCTTTTGGCACCTTCCTAAGACACTCGAAGAATAGACTGAATCATCTTACCATGATCTACTATACTCTAAAATGATACCCCTAACACTACTATATAGGTAATAGAAAGTTGAAGCAAAATATCCATCTCTTTCATGACTTTTGAATCTTCTCAAACTTGACGACAAAATTGGAATAAAAATATCTAAACAAGGCATGGAATCATGGTTCATACTTTAGAACAGTCATGGAGCACTGATCCAAGTGATAAAACTCATCTCTCATCTGATTTCTTAGACTAAAAGACCCAAATCTATCCAAAAAAAAACTCAACAAATTAATCCTAAGTCATATTTGGCAAACTAAGAGGTCTACAGCTAGCAAGTGACCTCTATTAATCCATGATTGTATCCCTCAACTGGTAAGTAGTGTAAGCAACTCATGCAACTCAAGTGATCCAAGATTCGGCAACTTCTCACGACAATCAGTTAAGAACTCATAGGCATCCTTGCCTACTGCACCACTAAACCTAGGTGGACCCAAACAAGAAAATCTCTAAAACCTTTTTTGATCCTTAGAAGACATAATTGTACTTGCAAAAATAGGAGGCATGGTTAATTTGGCTGGCTGAGATCCCATCTGAAAAGATAACATGGATGAAGGTTGAACCTCTTATCTCAGAATACCATACTCAAATATAGTCACTAAAGGAGCAATAACACTTAGAGTCTGTGGGGTACCATAAGCAAATATCGATATGACTAAAGGATCCACTCTCAAACTCAAAATTAGAGGAACACCATCAGTAGAATCTGGCATAGATAGAGGTACAATACTGGAGCTGGTGGAACCCCAGATATACTCAAAGGATCACCCTATAAATGGGTCAGGAAATAAATCAATAACCCCTCCAAGACCGGGGTAGAAGAACTCTGTGGGACTTGAGTAGGCCATATATATATATATATATATATATATATATATATATATATATATATATATATATATATATATTATCATCAACTTGGGAATCATGGGATACCCCCTAGTACTACCTCTTGAAGGGGGAGATCCTCATGCCCGTCCTCTACCTCAGGCTCATCCATGACTCACAGTTTTCCCCTTGATTAGGCTCTCTCCTCAGATAATGGTGGAGCATCTATAACCTCATGGGATTTAGTCCTCACCATCTGTATATAAAAGAGTGAAATATGATTTAGAACATAAGGTATAAAAGATCTGCATTATAAGGAAAAAAATAAGGACTTATCTTAAAGATATCCTATAGACTCTCAAAGATAGGTATAGATGTCTATGTTTCAATCAGTGAGACTGTATTAGACACCCTGTTCTAGAACTGATGAGACCAATGAACTTGGATGCTTTGATACTAGTTTGTCATGACCAAAAAACTAAGGATCATGATGGAATTTGTCTCAGCAAGCCTATACAAGTAAGTTAATCACCCAAACTTATATAATTAAGAAAATAACACTAAAACCCAAGGTAAGACTTCTATAACAAAGTCAAACCACTTTTGTGCAATAATATTGGAAAAATACGTATAATGATACCATAAAATCTATTGTCAGGGTGTAAAAACCAAGTAGGTACATCTCAAAGTCAAAATATACAATTGAAAATCCAAAAAGGACCATAATTTGTCTCTGAATATGAAACAAGATATAAACTAGCTAAGGCGGTAGAAGATCGACTCTAGAGGCACAGAGCGACTGCTACCTCAAAATACTCCAAGCGTCGCCTGAAATCAGCTACTATGTGACACACTCGTACCTAAATCTTCATTAAAAGGCACAGTAGGAATGAGTATGGTCCACTTGTACTCAGTAGGTATCATAAAAAAAGTTGAAAATAAAGAATATAAATAAACATTATGGGCACATCACGTGTAATCTGATGTCCCAAATGTTAGCCTACACCATATCCACTAACAGTTCTAAATATAAGCACATATACCAAGTACAAGTACAGAAAAGAAAAATAGAATAGATAGACATTAAATTAAACACAATAGTGAAACACAAAAGATTCATAATGTATGAAATATAATAAGAATGACAATGATAATAATGATGTGATACGTTTGAGGTTGTCACACAACCTTTGTATACACCTACTGATTTATGCTCTCAAGGGACCCATGGGGGGTTCGCAACCAATATACATTCCAATAACCAATACCAATCTAATATCTATAACTCCTCTCTAGTACATACTTCAGTAGAGGGTTTCTAAGGATGTCATATTTTTTTTAGAAAAATCAGTATTTCCACAGAGGTACCAATGCCTCATAACTGTATATGATATGAGGATGTAATGCTCACAACTAAACCAGAATAAGAATTTCAAAATCCAACCAATATACCAACCACGTGAGCCAAAAATCCACTCAATGTGCGAACCATCCATGATCTAATAGAATACATATACTAGTAGAGTAAGATATGCAATAATTTGTCATTGATACCACTTAAATCCCAACTTGGGCAATTTCCACCAAAAAAGTGCAACTAAATATAGATATATATATATATATATATCAGGCCAACAACATCATATAAGACCCCACATGATCACACATAACAAATAATGTCTCGACCACCAATAACAACAACATAGGCCACTACATGGACCCAAAACAGTAAGAATAATATTTTTCATAATTGATGCCTATAACATATTTTTATATCAATATTAACTACCCAGCCCAGTATGAATAAAGTCAAGCCATAACCTACATCAAAGGAAGAAAATCCAGTCCAAAAGCCTCCAATCACAAAGCCTTTCCCTCATGAATGGCCTTGACATTAACTAAAACATACAAATATAGAATCTACGAATCAAAAGAAAACTAATGATATCCATATTACATATTTTCAAGACGGGTCAAAATGGATCCTTAAAATGGGTTTTCAAAAAATAGGGTAAAATTGGAATTTTGGTTCATAAATACATTACCCATGATTAAAGGAAGCCATAGAACAAAATCCAAGGGAAAATAGGTTGAAATTGTGGTTTAAATTGAAGAAATGATAATTTCGGCCTTCCAAGCCAAAATTCTCAAATTTCACTTTTGAAATCGAGTTTTAACAAGCTTTGGATGACAAAGTTTGAACAAGAAGAATTGAGATATGGATTTGGATCTTACCCAAGCTTGAAAATGGTAGAAATTGCCTAAAAACTCTAAAGAAGCTCCAACTACCAAAAATGGTGGAAAATCAAGAAAAGGGAATTTAAACTACCTAGGTATCCTTAAACAGACACTGGGCCACTTAAGCGGCCATCACTATTATGGTCAAGTGTCGTTTATGCAATATCCGTCTAGTCTACGAATGTTGTGTAAGCATCCCAGATGTCACTTAAGCAGTAATTGCTTACACAATACCCGTGGATAGCATCCTGGTCGCTTAAGTGATTGGCTTGCCACAATTGCAAGCTTCACTTTAGCAACCAAATTGTTGCTTAAGTGGATGCACCAGCTGAGTGATGTATCAAATAAGGACTTGGAGAATTTCAAGTCTCCACCGACCGAGAATGCGAACGAACTGTGCAACCCTACCAAATTCAATGCTCCAGACTCAATGATGCTATCAGATTTTTTAAAAAAATATTATTTTCACAAAATTGACCAGTATGACCTAATTTCACAACTTTCCAAGTTGAAATGAGATACCAAAGCCGTAAAATCACAGCCCACAATGTTACCAACCAAAAATCAATGTTTTTTATCTACTGACATAGTCTATTTTGCCATCTAACACACATGACAATAAATGTTGACCAAATTTAACTATAAAACCTTTTTAACCTCCAAAAACCACAAACTCACACAAATCACACCAAAAGGCATTAGAAATTGTGTCAATTGTGTCCACACCCTAGAAATATCATGTAGCAACCACAAGAAGGGATAAAATGATCAAATCACATAGAAATAAATAATCCATAAAAATCAAGTCATTACATCATCCACCACTAAGAATCTAGTTCATCCTTAAACTATAGGTAAAGGAAATACCTGAATTAGTAAACAAACTGGGGATAACTACCACGTATATCGGGATCGACCTCCCAAGTAGATTCATCTATAGGTTGATATCTCCACTGGACCTTAACCACGAGATACCTCTAGAATGCAGACGTCTAACATCCTTAGCTAGGATGGAGTTGGGCTCCTCAACAAAAGACAACCTCTTATCTAACTGCATTGAATTCCAATGAATGATATGAGACTCATTCAGAATGTAACGACGAAGTATGGAAACATAAAAAAATGGTGAACAATTGGTAAATCTTGGGAAAATGCCAACTCATACGCAAAATCCCCAATAGTTTGAAGAATCTCAAAAGGTCCAATATACCTAGCGATAAGTTTTCCCCTATTTCAAAACCTCATCACTCCTTTCATGGGCGACATACAAAGAAAGACTCAATCACCAATACTAAATATCAAGGCATAAAGTCTATGATCTGAATAACACTTCTACCTACTCTAAGACACTCGAAGTCTAACCTAAATTACCCAAACTCTATCCAAAGACTCATTAAGAAAGTTCATACCTCAAGGTCTAATTTCTAAAACCTCAAACCAACTAATTGGAGAGCGACAATGCCTACTATACAAAGCCTTAAAGTGAGCTATCTCAATACTAGAATTATAGCTATTATTATACACAAACTCCACCAAAGCTAGATGATTCTCCCACTGACCTCTAAAGTCCATAACACAAGTGTGGAGCATATCCTCCAAAGCCTGAATAGTCCACTTCGACTGATCATTCGACTGGGTTTGAAATATTATACTAAGATCAACTCGGGTACCCAACTCCTCCTGAAAATTCTTCCAAAAGTGTGTTGTGAACATTGAACCTTTATCTGAAATAACAGATACCGGTACCCCAAGAAGGAGAACTCTTTTACGAATATAGATATGGTCCAACCTCTTAGCACCAATATAAACTTTAACAGGGATGAAATAAGCAGATTCAGTTAATAGATCCATAGTAACCCAAACACTATCAGAACCATGATATATACAAGGCAACCTAATCACGAAGTCCATAGTAATCTATTCCTATTTCCACTCGTGAATGGGTAACCTCTTAAGTAAACCACCAGGCCTTAAATACTCAAACTTTACCTGTCGTCTACATAGGCAATGAGCTATAAGGTCTGCAACATACTTTCCCATACCATCCTACCCATAGTGTTATATCAAATCACGATATATCTTAGTCACTCTCTGATGGATGGAATACCTGGAGCAATGATCCTTCTTTAATATTAATCTCACCCAATCACCCACTCTCAGTATGTAGACTCAGCCTCCAATCCTCAAAATACCATCTAAATTAAGAGAGGCTTCCTTAGCCTCACTACTCAACACCTTATCCCGAATTACTCTCAACCCAATATCCTTAAATTGATGAGCCTGAATATACTCCATCAAAAAAGACCTAGCCTTCACAAATGCTAAAATATACCCAGGTGTTAAAATATAAGGCCTAACTATTTGTTTAGCCAAAGACTGAACCTTTAACGTTAAAAGGGCACTCCTGGGTCAAAAGATACTCCATGATATCCATGTTAGTCGATTGATGACTCAAGGCATCTGCAACCACCTTAGTCTTACCAAGATGATAGAGAATAGTAAGCCCATAGTTCTTAAGCAACTCAATCCAACAACGCAGCCTCATATTAAGATTTCACTGGGTGATAAAATACTGACAGCTACGATGATCTGAGAAAATCTCACAATAGACTCCATAAAAGTATTTCCTCGTAACTTCAAAGCAAATACAACCGCGCATAACTTTAAATCATGGGTAGGATAATTCTTCTCATGGGACTCTAACTGAAGAGAAAAATACACAATCCTTTTGCCCTCATGCATCAATGCAACACCTAACCCAATACCTAAAGCATCACAATAAACGGCAAAACCTATGCCTTTTTTAGGAAAAGAGTTGATGTCAACAAATCCTTGAGATTTTGAAAGCTCACATCATAAGCATTAAACTACTAAAACAAATTTTCTTTTGAGTCAACTTGGTCAATGGAGCCACAATAGATGAAAAATGCTCAATAAAGCGCTGATAGTAGCTTGCTAAACCAACAAAACTCCAAATCACAATAGGAGAAGTAGGCCTAGCCTAATCACAAACTATTATAATCTAGGTCAGATCGACCATAATACTATCTTCACCACATGACCCTAGAAAGAAAGAAACTCCAACCAAAACTCATACTTAGAGAACTTAGCATACAACTTCCCATCTCTCAATCTCCGAAGTACAATCAACAAATGCGCCTCATGATTGGCCTTACTCTTAGAATAAACCAAGATATCATCTATAAATACAATGAAAGTTAAGCCATAACCTACTTCAAATAAAGAAAACCAGTCCCAAAAGCCTCTAATCAAGAAGCCTTCCCCTCACAAACGACCTCAAAATCAACTAAAACATACAAATATAGAATATATGCATCTAAATAAAAGACAACGATACCCAATTGCTTATTTTTTTTAGTTGGGATCACAATGAACCCCTAATATAGGTTTTCAAAAAATAAGGGTAAAATTGGAATTTTGGTTCATAAATATGTTAATGTTGATTAAAGAAAGTCATAGAACAAAAATCAATTAAAAATGGATGGAAATAGGGGTTAAAATTGAAGAAATACTAATTTACTCCTTCAGGGCCAAAATCCTCAAATTCCAATTTTGAAATTGAGTTTTAACAAGCATTAGATGACAAGATTTGAACAAAAGTAATTGAAATAGGGATTCGTAGCTTACCTAATCTTTAAAATGGAAAAAATTGCCTAAAACCTAAACCCAAAGCTCCAAGTATCAAAAATGGTAAAAAATCGAGAAAGGTGTATTTAAAGTTACCCAGGTATCGCTTAAGCAGACACTAGGCTAGCGATAACCATCCAATCTATGTTTGTCACATAAGTGACCCAAATGCCGCTTAAGTGACACTCGCTTATGCAATGGGGGAATCTCTTACGTAATACCCAGAGTTGGCAATCTGGTTTCTTAGGTTACCGATTTGCCATGATTGTAAGCTCTGCTTAAGTAACCAAAATGTCACTTAAGTGGATGCACCAGCTGAATGGTGCATCAACTGGGGACTTAGAGAATTCTAAGTCTCCACAGACTCCTCGAGATTCATCTGGAATCCCAATAATGTAAATGAACTATGCTACCCTACCAAATTTAATACTCGGGACTCAATAGAGATATCTAATTTTTGAAGAAACGAAATTTTAAAAAAATTGACCCCAAGATCTAATTTTACAACTTTTCAAATCGAGGTCAAAATGAGATACCAAAGTCATAAAATCACACCCACCATGTTACCAATCCAAAATCAACATTCCGAATCTACTGGCACTATCCATTTTGTCATCTAATATATAGATTAATAAATATTGATCAGGGTCAACTATAAAGCCTTTTTATCCTCTAAAGCCATAAACTCGTACAAATTACACTAAAAAGAATTGAAAATTGTGCCAATCATCCCCACACCTTAGAAATATCTTGTAGAAATCACGGGAAGAGGTAAAATTATCAAATCACATAGAAATAAATAATCAAAGAATATCAAGTCATTATAATTTTAGACTCGTACTGATCCTCCTTTAATTTCCTGTATATGTCATTAAGATCACATCTGATATACTAATCAATTTAATAAATAAAATTTTTAACAAAATTAGAGAGAAATTTCTTTCTTGTTTCCGTGATACTTTAACAATCCTTCCATAATTCATTTAGAGTATATCGTGATTAATCATGTTGTCCCATCTACATAATACTGAAGTCAAGAGTATACTTATACTGAAAATCATAAGTTAAAGTCTCCTTGACTTTGGAACTAGAACCAACTCAGTTAGGTACGTTGATATGAAGAACTTTAAAAGCGAACTATTTTTGGAGGAAGGTGTCTTCATGTTGTCAATTGTAACAAACTTAACGGCAGAAAAATCTGGTGAAAATTGACTATTGCATATGTAAACTAACTATCTGTCGGTTTGATCGGGCTAACAACCTTGAGTAACAGTGCAAGCAATGGGGCAGTGGCGATAGGTTCTTCAATAGTGTTGGGTATTACATTTGTTGAACCATCCCAAAGATACATGGTGTAAACTTGTTATGAAAATTGATAATTAATAGTAAAAGATACATTACTAATTCCTGAATTATTTTCAATGTATCAAAAATAAGAATTTAGCTGATTCAATTTAAGTTCAGTAATGTCTCTAATCTTATTCTTAAAACTGATAAATAAATGTTTACCTTTATTTCATCACAAACATCATTGACTTGTTGATAAGTGGTTGAAGTTGAAAGTATCTGTATCATCAGCTAGAATAGGTTGATCAATTTTTGAAGAGAGGCCAGGATTGCCTTGTCCATCCATAAGGTCATTACCAATTAGACCGTTGGTGACATCGTCAATCTAGGAAACAAAGCTTGGAATCTAAACATGTTGTAACTATAATCATTCAAATAAAATCCAAAACAATTAGCTTATAAGTTGTGTCCTTTGGACCATCTGATTTCTTTAGTGCTATCAATATCAACTTTTCATCCTTTGGATCATATTTGTTTGGATTATGAGTGTCATTATCAACCTAATAAACAATAATCGTATTTTGAGATGATACTTTATCAACTAGTTACCAGTGTTACTAGTTGGTAACTGATATGAACCTTAAAATAAAAATCCATCATCTTTTGAGTTGTGTCATGATTGTGTTTCAAAGATTTCATCACTTCTGCATATTATCAAGTAAGTATGTCTGAAGGTCTTCAAATGTTTTGTCAACCTTAACACACTGGGTGAAATTAGTACCAAGTTATCATAAACAAGGTTAAAATAAAAAGGACCAACTTGTACTTACATATGATTGGACATACACCTTCATTGCATCTATATTTGCTTTCTGAAAAAAGTTCCTCTTAATACCTATTGGAAGAAACATCAAAGTCTTTTCAGCCTAATGTTTATGCAATATATTTGGTGATAATTATTAAGCTTGATCAACATGCGAAGGTGTATCATTGGCTGCTTCAAAAATGGGGTCATCATAATTTTTTGATGACATCGGGGACAGTTTTCCTATGGATGCGATAATGTAGATCTCTTATTTTCTTTCTCAGATATTTTTTTTTAGCACATTGACTGCCTTCCTTCTCTTTGGTGGGAGGGGTGAAATGATGTATCATAAACATGCTTTGTCTTGTTGAACAGATCATGAGGTTGTGTAGTACTAAAATATCAAAACCAATATGTTCTATCAAAAAAACTGGTTGTTATTCTTCAACCTCCTTTTTCTTTTGTGTATCTCCTAGTGTGGCTGAGATAGAAAATTTCATAGGATTATAAGTAGCAATACTCAATGAATTAGGAAAATCAAGATTACTCAGTTCATCAACTGTAGGTTGCAGATTTTTCTACACAAGTTGTAATAAAGAATTTAAAATAAAATATAAGTTAGAAATTATATAAATATGGAAAAAATGGATTGAGAAGACAATACTATATATATATACATATATATATATATATATATATATATATTTAACGAGTAGATAACAGTGCATGATGTATCAAGCAGAACTTTTCTTATGTTTAATTAAAGCAAATACATCAGTTGCTATACGCATTGTTTGTATAATGATTAAATAATTAACACATACATAAGTTGTAACATAAAAGTGAGATATATTTATAATTGACCTACCTAGAGAAACATCACATAGAAAAATTTGTCTGTAAAACAGATGAAATTTATATTGGGACTTAATTTAACTTTGCTAAACATCCAACCATGAACTTCTCTTACTTGGGACTAATTCCAAAAACTGAACAATTTAAATCCTCATAATAAGATTACCCTGACAAACAACTATTTCTTTATCAACTTTTGAGTAGCGTTGGTACTTTAATACCCCGTATTTTTTTAGCTCAGTTTAACTCTCAGTATACGAGTATTCCTATATAAAAATATTATAATACTCAAAAATTTCAGTTTAGAGCTTACCAATGCATAGAAAATTCAGTTAGCTTTTCAACGATATAAAATTCACCCAAATCCGATACCTGGTTGAAGAGTTCTAGAGTTTTTAGTAAAACAGTGTACCACCAGGTACTTCACCGCATCACGGAGAGTGTACAAATGGCAATTGTCAAAATCCAGTAAGCCATCGCGATCCCACCACATCGTGCCACCAGCCAATTTCCTAAGTGTCACTTTTCGGTGTGACTCTGCAATCATGGCGCGCCACACCAAGGGTTAAATTTGCATATAGTGGGGTACCGTGATTGTATCATGTAGTGCCAAGCTTTTAGTTTCCATTTGTCCAGTTTCCAGTGAGTTGGTGCAATTTCACCGCATCGCGCCAACATGCAAAATTGAGATTTTTAGTTTTCATGATTTTATTTTCAGAGTTGTTTGGTCAATTCTCAAAACCCGAAATCAGCCTAAACACGAAATTAAGCCCCTAAATAACCTATTATATCATTATTTACTCACTTTTATCAAGATTAAAAATATTCTCTCTCAATTATCAAACCCTAGTTTTCAAGAAAACAAGAACAAAGCTCAATAATTCCTCCAAGAACCTTCAAGAACTTTTCTTCTCAGGTATGTCAGGTGTTTATCTATGGGTTCCTTTCAACCATAGAGTCCAAGAATCCATTTTTAAAACTACAAGCTTATTGATTCATGATTTGAATGCTTAAAATTAGATTGTATTCATGTTCATGACATTAATTGAGTTTCAATCCATGATTAATTGTAGGTTCCATGAAATTGAAATAGCATGTATATTGAATTGTGAAATTCCCATGTTATAATCCTTGAATTAGCAAGTTTGGGTGTTGTAGTTACAATGTTTGTATGTTACCCATGATTATATGCATTAAGTTGTACTCCCCAAGTGTTTGATAGAATGCCCAAGTGAATTAAATTGTGAAACCATGGCATGCTGGCATATGTACTAGCTTATGCCCTACAAGTGTTTGATAAAATGTTTCTATGAATGAATTATGAACAAGTGGACATTGTTTTGCTTTTCAAGATCATGATATGCTTTACTTTTTATGCTATCGAGTCTTGGGGGTATTCAATACCTGAAAATCTAGATGTTTACCTAGAGCTATAATAGTTACAGAACAGCCTCAGTTAGGTCATGAAATCGTAGTACTCAGTCAGTTAACAAAGCTCAGTAAACTCAGTCAGTTACAGAACTCAGTAAAACTCAGTATCAGTCTAGTTCAGTTTAGTATAATAATCAATGTCATTCAGATGGGAGTAGTATTCAGCACCGAGTGAACCAAAGGATGGGGACTCACCTGCCAGTAGAGAGTGTGATCCTTAGAAGCAGTCCTTACATTCCAGAACTATATAGCCAGCATAGGTTGAGACATCAACCTGCCAGTTAAGGGTTGATAAGGTGTTTTAACCTTTCAGTTGAGGGTACCACCATTCTTATTTAGGGCATCTGTCAAATAAGGGTGATTCTACAGTTGTCTTTACCCGTGGTACGGTACTGATACCCTTCCAACTGGGGTTATATTTTGGACCCCAGGTATCTTATTTGGGTCATGTCGGTTAGATGACTACCTCCCACAGTTTTAGTTTCAATCTCAGTACAGAACTTAGTTTAATTCTACAGAATCAGGGCTGTCAAAAACAGTCACTCAGTATCAGTCACTCAGTTATCAGTGACTATATCTATCAGTTACTCAGTATCATAAATCAATACTCATCTTTAGTGAAAGCTCAGATATAGTATACATATATATTCACATTATTGCATACTCAATACTCTACAGTAACTTCAGTTATCCATGTATTATTATTCAGTTACTCTATATGATTTAGTCAATTATTGTTCATGCATGTGATCCCTTGCATTCAGCCTTACCTCATCTAGAATACCAGTGCATTCCATATACTGACGCATACTTTCTCTTTATACTATGATGTCTTATATCATAGGTTCAGACTCTCAGGTTCCTGATTGTGCTTAGACAGATTCAGTCAGCAGTATCAGATTCAGTAGTGAGTCCTCATCTATCGAGGATATTTTTTTATTTCATTGTTATAGTAGATTTAGTATTTCAGTAGTCAGAGTTAGTTTGGGGCTTGTCCCATAAACTCCTCATTCAGACAGTTCAGATAGAGGATTTTTAGACTAGACCAGTTCTTACAATATTTCAGATTTCAAATATTTTATCAGATATTATTTCAGTTGTTATTCTTTAACAGTACTCAGATTGTGAACCTTATGACATTTCAGCCTATTTTCTACATTATTATAGTATTATAATTTAGTGCCCATAGCAGATATCAATCATGGGTTAGCTTGTGGTCTCTCTAGGGTACAAACTCAGGATGCTACAGGTACATTCATATGTTCAACTAAGGGTAGATATTCCGTTAGTTGGGTTCGATTTTTAAAATAGATTTGGTTTTTTGATCTTCAGCTTGGAGAAAATGACAATCGTAATCGAACTGATATAAATTCAATTCAATTCCATTTTTGCAAATTCGATTCATTTTTTTGGATTTTTTAAATTTTGAAGATAATGGGCCTTTTTTGGTCATGACTGGGTGTTTGAAATTGGTATTTTTTTTTAGAAAAATGGTTTTTTCAAATACTGATTTTCATTTCCAAACATAAATAATTCATCATGCATGAAATGAAATGAAATAATCCAAAAGTTTAACATAATTACATAACTGCATTATGCATAAGTTTTTCAAAGTTATGTTGCATAACTACATAACAAGAACCGAATAACAAGAATGGAAAAAAGTCACCAACTCTCTGTAGGAGTTTTTAGAAGAAGTAGATAAAGATACACTACAATCCAGACATAACATAATGATTTAACATACACAATGACTTTATGCAAACTCTGCATAAGTACATAAAGTCACCAATAGGCAGCAACACAAAGTCAAAGGTAGGAAACAACATCGTATGACTGCTGGAGTCACTAGGTCCATAAATAGTGACCCACAGTCCAAAACTCCAACAACACAAAGTCACGACCAACTTGGAATAGATCACCAAATGATCGAACAGTCATGAAAAATAAAAAGAGAATAAAACCAAAACCAACGAAAACTTAAAACGTAGAAACTAAAGTTTTCATTCAAGAATATTGAATTTAAACCAAGAAAATAGAAGAAGAAGAAGAAGAAAAAGAAGAACCCCAAAACACACTTACCCAATGGTCGTGGCTGTGTTAGACTACACATCTACAATGCTAGACTCTGTTCCACTACAAGCCATTTTTTTAAAAATATGAGACACTTGTTAGTTGATAGGCAATATAAATAAGAAATTACTTTTGATATAATGAATAGAAAATCAAAAATTCTTACTAACTTCAAAATTCTCAATATACTCTAAATCTTCCTTGATATTAATTGGAATAGGTTTACGTTTAAGCTAATCTTGAAGACAAATACGAGATTGCACTAGTTTTGGAGTTAATGAACTCCTAAAGGTATCAATAACATGACCTCCCATGCTAAATGCACATTCAGATGCGACACTGAAACTGAGAATTACTAACACATCATGAGTCATCTGTGCGAGAATGGAAAATCTCAGCTCATTAACTTTTCACCAACCTAATATATTATTTTTTTAATCTGGCTCAATTTATTCAACAAGATATTTTCTCAAATCAGATTTACTGCGTGAACCTCCACTAACTTCTTTATGTTTCTCAAACTATTGTTTTGTTCTCATCATTTCTCTTATTTTAAAGTTTTCATAGCCATTTACGTACAAATGAAAAGTTTACAGAATAAGAAAAAGTATATGAAGATGAAGAGTTTTTGATTTCTTAATATAATGTTCAAATAAGTATTTCATATATGTCTCCATTGAATCAAATTACCTCTCCCCAATTTTTTTCCAAACATGTCCACAATTGCAAAAGGAACATACTCAAATTTATTTGGGGAATCCAACACAAATGAAATAAAGATCATTTTGTTCATTTTCTCTGGATTACCCAATACTTTCTAAACTTTTCTCTCATATTTTTTGTTATTTTTTAAATTAGAATCTTCATTTTCTATCATCTTTTTCAGAATCAAATCAAGCACAACAATTTCCACAAAGTGTACACTATTAGGAACATAATCTGAATCAAAAACTTGTGAAGTAAAATCATAAAAGTTTTCAAAATTTTACTATTGCCTCACTTTTTTCTAGTCCTCAATTTTAAAAGCACCTGCATTAGTTCCATCCTTACAAGGATAGATACGAAGATAATTCAAAAATCCATTATCATAGAAATTGTATCTTTCAATTGCTAGCTCAAAATGTTGAGTTGTTTCAAGCATCAAGTATGTAGAGTTCCCTTGAGTAGGAACATTTAAACATAATGATTTCTTACAAGTTATCAATTGCGATTCACAATATTCTTTCAAAAAATTTTACTCTCGAGGTAGATTGTTTAACATACTTCACAGCTTATCTCACTCGCTTGAAAGATTTATCAATTTCCCTTAGCCTATCTTACACAATAAGATTTAGGATATGTGTCATAAACCTCAAATGAAGAATTTGACCATCCATTATGTTAGTTTCTCAATTAATTAATTATTTAGAAATTTATATACTATAACATCATTGGAACTAGCACTATCAACTATAATACTAAAAACAATATCCAAACCTCATTCAAGCAAACAGTTAGTAATGGAAGAAGCTATATCAACACCCTTATGACTAGAAATAAGACAAAAATTTATCACTCTTTTAAGAAATTTCCAATTTGTATCTATAAAGTGCATCTTTAGACATATTGTCACAACTCAATACTACCCCTTAGTCGTAACACGATGCTTAGAGTTACAAGTGACACCAAACTAATCCATGGCATGGCAAAACACTAAGGATACTAAAGAAAATAATGAGATAATGAGCGGAATTAAATAAAAATGACTAGATTATAATAAAAGCAAAATCAATACTGAATGTCAAAACTAAGACTACTTGACGTAATCAACATACTGAAAATATAAACATCTATTTGAAAGCTTCTAAATTATATGAGTTGTTAGTACAAACCCCTAACTAATTCCAACTATCTGAAACAAAAAAATACTTAAAATAAATGCTGATAATTGGCCCTCTAATGATGAGGACTCAGTAACACTACTTCTTATATGATATGGAATCGTACTAAGTGTGATCTGAATACCAAGCGTCAGAACCTATATTATAAGAAAATATAATATAGGGACTTCTACTAATGGTTTCAACCTAATTGAAAGGTGATCCTCCATACCTACGTTCGCTCGATGCTAAGTACTACTCCTAGCTAATGACAATAATAACTGAAAATGCAATAACAATAAGATTCTAAAAATCGACAATAAATGAATAATATGAAAGTATTCTATAATCGATAAGCTGTACAATCTAGCATTCATAAGTGTATGCATGAAATCCTAGGTTATCAGGTGTTCATAACCCACAATCTCTAAAAAATTCAACTAATCATGGCAATATTAAAATGTAAATGTAATAAGGAATTTCATAACTCAAGCCCAAAAATTAAGAATTCATCAATAAAATGAGATTTCATAATTCTGAGTATGGAAGGGTTCTCAAATTTATGGAAAAATATAAATCCATGGTTTAGTTAAAGAATAAACTAAAATCTTAAGAAATTCACACTTTCCATGGAAGCCTAAGCTTAAAGGGTGAATAAAACTTGAAAAATTGTGTTAAATTTAGGACTCAATCGGCGGAAGGAAATCCATTGATGAAATCCCACATACCAGAGGTTTAAAATCTTGAAGAAATCTTTAGATTTGAAGTCAAAAGTTTAACAGCCCTATTTTCTGCTCGGAGAGGAAAATTGCCTCTTTCTCTCTCTAAATTTTCTAAGTGTTGAATGAATTTTGAGGAATGAGGGACTTATGGGTATTTTGATATGATGATTCAGCCCTTGGAAATCTTAAACTACATAGTTTTGGTGTTAAAATGGTGAGAAAAGACCAAACAACCCCTTAAAAATTGTCTAGAAAACTTCTGGAAGCAGTCCCGAAGGCTTAGGCTATGACTCATAGGGTCTGGTTACGAGTTGTATCCTGAGAAATAGCCAAAGGACCCAAATTTTGGTCCCCACTACCGTGATGATAAGTCACCTGAAGACTCATAGTGTCCTGACAACGAGTCTTCATCGTCACTGCAGCTTTGACAGTACTTTAGTAATTTAGCCATAATGTTTTACTATGATATCCAATTAAGGCAAAACTGGTGAAGTTGGAAAGCTAATTTAATTACCTATGTTTTTGTAGGTCTTGAACTCAAAATCTCTTAATAATAAAAAAAGTTATGGTCATTTTAAGCTGACTATAGCAATATTCTTCAAAAAAATTCAATCGGTAGGGGATATTTTGACTTGTCTATAAGCTAGGAGTTATTTGAGGCCTTAATATATGTCTAAATCACTTATAAAACTAACAAAACATGATGTTTTATTTTGCATGAACTTGAAACTTGGTTCTAATATTGACTTGGATTTTTGGGGTGTTACAATATCTTCCCCTTGGGGTCATTTGTCCCCAAATAAAAACTAAGTAAGCTGAAGTGTTAGGGGAAAAGCTATAATTCCCACACTGGACTCCTACGACCTAAATAATGACTTAATAACTGAATTAATAACTGATATATGGAATGAACCAAACTCATGAATGCATGTTATCACATGAAAATAGTTGGGTTGCCCGAGATAGAAAGAATTACTTACGGGGAAACTACTACCTCAAGTTGGGACTAAGTTTAGAGAGAAAAAAGAAGGTACTAGGTCATCATATCTGCCTGTGTTTCCCAAGTAGCTCCCTTAACTGACTGATTTCTCAACAGAACCTTTATCAAAGTGACCTTTTTATTTATCAACTTATGAACCTGATGATCAAGGATCTTAACTGTGACTCCTCTAAGAGAGGTTGTCTTTCACACCCATACTCTCTAAAGAAACAACTGATAATGGATCAGTAATGCACTTCTGTAATAAGAATCCATAAAAGACTGGATGCACTGATGCTAAATCTATAGGTAATTATAACTCATAGGCTACATTACCATAGCGACTTAAAAATCTTATAAGGACCAATTTAGCAAGGACTGAGCTTTCCCTTCTTAATAAATCTCTTCACCCATTTTAGGGGTGAAACCTTCAAGTAGATAAAATCATCAATGGCAAACTCAAGATCCCTTATCCTAACATCTGCATAGGATTTTTGACGACTCTGAGTAGTTTTCAACCCTTCTCTAATTAGCACAACTTTTTCCACAGCCTCATGTACTAAATCTATCCCTATAAAAGCAACTTCATTAACCTCAAACTAACCAATATGAGACATACACCTTTTACCATAAAGTGCTTCAAATTGGGCCAACTAAATACTAGAGTGGTAGCTATTATTATAAGCAAATAATCATCCTAACTACCCTTGAAATCAATCACGCACACTCTCAACATATCCTCTAAGGTCTGAATAGTCCTCCCTGCCTGACCATATTTTTGTGGGTGAAAATCCATACTAATATGAACTTAGGTACCAATACCTTTCTAATGTGTGTTCTAAAAATGAGAGGTAAATTGGGTACCTCTATCTGAAATAATGGTCAAAGAGACTCAATACATTTCACCAACTCCCTAAGATAAAGTTTAGCATAATTATTTGACTGAATCTAAAGTGTTAACTAGCAAGAATAGGCTGACTTAGTCATACAGTCCACGATAACCCAAATAGAATCATGTTCTCAATGAGTATGAGGCAACCCTATAATGAAGTCTATATTCACTACTTCTCACTTCTAAGTAGGAATGTTGATTTCTTGAAGTGTACCACCAGGTTTCTAGTGTTCAACCTTTACTTGCAGGCAATTTGGATACTTAGCCAAAAATTCTGTAATATCCTTTTTCATGCCATTCCACTCATAGACTTCCCATAAATCATGGTACATCTTAGTGGCTCTTGGGTGAATAGAATATTGATAATCATTATATTCTTCTAGCATCTTCTATTTCAAGTCATCTATATATAAAACACATAGTCTGCCCTGACAACGAAGAACAACATCTTCCCTTTGGGAGAAAACCTCAACCTTTTGACTCTAGGCTGATTCTTTCAACTTGATCAAAATAAGATCACTATCTAGGTTTTCCTTCACCTCATCGATCAATGAAGATTCCAAACTATTCTGAACCAAGATATCAATTTTAGTTGAATCAACCAACTAAACTCTTATCCTATTAGAACCTCACGAACTAACTCTTTTTTCTCATCCACATTGTGATCAACACTCACCATAGACAATCTACTAAGAGCATCAACCATAACGCTGGCTTTACTCAGATGGTATAAGACACTTATATCATATTCTTTCAACAACTTTAGCCACCTTCTCTAATGAATATTAGATCTTTCTGGCTGAATACATACTGAAGATTTTTGTGTTCAGTGAACGCATCACCACGAACCCCATAAAGGTAATGCCTTTAAATATTTAAGGCAAAAACAACTACTACCAACTCAAGATCATGAGTCAGGTAGTTCTTCTCATAAGATTTGAGTTGTCTAGAGGCATATGCTATAACTTTACCCCACTGCACTAACACACAACCAAGTCCAACTCTAAAAGAATTATAGTAAACCATAAAACTATTTGAACCCTCCGACAGAGTCAAAACTGGAGCAGAAGTGAGACGAGTTTTCAACTCCTGAAAGCTCTTCTCAAAAGAATTGGACCACTAGCATTTGACTTTTTTCGATGTTAGTCTAGACATGGGGAAAGAAAAAGTGGAAAATCCTTCAACAAACAATATGTAGTAATTGGCTAAACCTAAGAAACTTCTTATATCTGATGGGGAGATGGGTGTAGGAAACTTTCTCACGGCTTCGATCTTCTGAGAATAAACTTAAATTACTTTACAAAAAATGATATGACCTAGGAATTCTGTTGATTTCAACTAAAATTCACACTTTCTAAACTTAGCGAATAACTAGTGATCTCTGATAGTCTGTAAGACAATCCTTAAATGGTTTGTGTGTTCATTCTCAACTTTGAGAATAAATGAGGATGTCATCTATGAAGACTATAACAAACATGTTCAGGTATTTCTTAAGGAAATTTTCATCAAGTCCATAAAATTTGCAGGATCATTAGTTAGTCCAAAAGACATAAAAACAAATCCAAAGTGACCATACTGGGTTCTTAATGTTGTCTTTGGAATGTCACATTCTCTGACTCTGAGTGGATGATAGCCGGATCTGAGGTCTATATTTGAAAAATAATTGGCACCCTGAAGTTGGTCGAACAAGTCATCAATCCTAGGAATGGGATAATTATTCTTGACTATGACCTTATTCAGTTGACAGTAGTTGATGCACATTCTGAGAGAACTGTCTTTTTTGCACATAAAAAGAATTGAAGCACCCCATATAGAGATTCTTGGCATGATAAAATCCTTGTCTAGGAGATCTGTCAATTATTTCTCTAATTTTGTAAGCTCAACTCGAGCCATTCTATAAGGTGGAATTGAAATTGGCTTGGTATCTAGATGAAGATCTATTTTGAAGTCAATTTCCCTCTCGAAAGGAACTCCGAGTAGATCTTTAGGAAATACTTCTAGAAATTGTTTTACTATAGGAACTAACTCAAGACTAGGGGTTTTGGACCTTGAGTCATTGACTTGAACAAGATGATAGATGCACCCTTTGGAAATTATTTTCCTTACCTTAAGAAAAAAGACAAATCGACCTATAATCACTAAGGTACTGCCCTTCTACTCTAAAACTGGATCATTTGGATATTAAAACTAGACTACTCTATTTCTACAATAAACTGAGGCATAGAAATAATGAATCCAATCTATGGCAAGAATAATATCAAAAGCTATCATGTCTAACTCTACAAGTTCGAATGAGGTGACTTTTTAGGATACTATGACTAGGCAATTTTTGCATGCGCATTTGGCTATAACTGAATTACTGACTAGAGTAGAAACTGAGAAGGGTTCTGTGAGGATTTTGACACCAAAGTTACTAATATAAAGGGGGCCACAAAGGAAAGTGTAGATTTGTGGTCTAACAATACATAAAAATAAATATGAAAAACTTACAACATACTAGTGACCATAGCAAGAAAAACTTCTTGATCTTGTCAAGTATAAAGGGCATAGAACCTATTATGATGATGTCCACTATTGACACTATATGTGACACCCTGTTGATTTAGGAGACCTTTTGGAGCTAATAAAGAATTAGATTGACTTTGCTGATGAACATCTTTACCTCTCTTTGAAGATATTGGGCATTCCTTTAATTTGTGACCTATCTTGCCACACCCAAAACAAGCATCACTGCCTGTCATACACTCACCCTTGTGGCTTCTAACATATTTCTTGGAAACTGTGTTAGTACGAACATAATTCACACTACCTTGGGACTTAGAGCGTGGCACTCTATCTCGAGTATCCTACCTGAACTTGGGTCCTGGAGCACTAAAAGAAGATGAGGCTAGATCCGAAGATTTCTTTAAAAACTGAGAATGATTACCACCATTTGACCTCTGCTGAGAGAAATTAAAGCTACTTGTTTTGGCTCTCTTACTCTCCATTTCCTTATCCTTGATTTTCTCCTCTTCAATTTGTTGAGCATGAACCATCAATCTGGATATTTGTTGAGCAGACACCCTAGGACACTTTAACTTGATGCTCTGACACCAAGTTTGTTATTACTTGATACTGCCCCTAGTCATAAAATGGTGCTCATGGTTACAAGTAACCCCAAGTTAACCCATGCCCTGGCAAAACACTAAGAATAATGAAGAGAATAATGAGATACTAAGTGTAACTAAACTAAAATGACCTAATTATAATAAAATCAAAATCAATAATGAATGTCAAAACTAAGACTGTTTGATGTAATTAACATGCTGAAAATATATCTATCTGTCTGAAAGCCTCTAAATCATATGAGTTATTAGGACAAGCCCCCAACTAACTCCAATAGTCTAAAACAAAAAAATACTTAAAATAAATAATGATAATTAGCCCTCAAATAATGAGGAGTCACTTAACATTATTGCTGATCTGATATAGAATCGTACTAAGCACGATCTAGATGTTGAGCATTAGAACCTATATTATAAGATAATATAACATAAAAAAAAGTATTCAATCAGTACTTTGAATGTACTGGGTATGAGAGATTGGAAAATAACTAATATTGGCCGAGAATGATACATGTGATAAGATAAGCTGATGTAAGACCCAGTAATAAACATGTATTGTATGATAATATAAACAACTGAATACATGTCATACAAGTATCTAAATCTAAACAATGAACAATGGATTGTGGGAGCGACCATTAATAAATATACCCCAATCTGAGCTAACTAGGGTCCAACCAATAACCCTTAATGGATGGGTGTTTAGTACCTTACCAAGGGTATGAACACTGACTGACGTGATCCACTAAACTAATGTCCAAAAGGACTAAGGTGTTAACCTGGTCTGACGGGTGACACTTTATAACCTATGGTGGTGTCATAGGTCTAGAACTTAAGGAATTATACTAAAGGTCTTAACCTAACTGACAGGTGATCCTTCATCCCTGCATTCACTAGGTGTAAAATCTATGCATCTAAAAGAAGACAACGATACCCATATTGCCTATTTCTGAGTTGGGATCAAAATGGACCCCCAAAAGAAAATTTTAAAAAAGAAGGGTAAAATCAGAACTTTGGTTCATAAATACGTTAACCAAGTTCAAAGGAATTCATAGATAAAAATCCAAGTGAAAACAGGTTGAAATTGGGGTTTAAATTAAAGAAATACTAACTTACGTCTTCCAAGATAAAATCCTCAAATTCCACTTTTGAAAATGAGTTTTAACAAGCTTTAGATGGTAAGAATTAAAGAAAAATAATTGAAATAGGTATTTGGAGATTACTCAAGCTTTAAAATGGAAGAAATCACCTAAGAACTCTAAAACCCAAAGCTTCAAGTATCAAAAATCATGTAAAATCAAGAAAAAGATATTTAAAGCTACCCAGATATTGCTTAAGAGGACAATGGGCTACTTAAGCAGCCATCCTTTTTGCATCCAAGTGTCTCTTTTTACGATACCCGCCTGATATATGTATATCGCGTAAGTGACCCGAATGTTTCTTAAGCAGCACTCGATTATGCAATAGGAGAATCTCTTATGTAATACCCCCAGTTGGTAGTCTGGTACCTTAAGGACCAAGTTACCTCAATCATGAGCTCTACTTAAGTGACCAAAATGTAACTTCAGTGGATACACCAATTGAGTGGTGCATCAGTTGGGGACTTGGAGAATTCTAAGTCTCCACTTACCACTCGAGTTTCATTGGAAACCTGAGAATGCAAACAAACTATGCTATCCTACCAAATTCAATGTTTCGGACTTAATAGAGATATCAGATTTTTGAAGAAATGACATTTTCAAAATTTAACCCCCAAGATCTAATTTCACAACTTTTCAAATCAAGGTCAAAATGAGATACCAAAGTTTTAAAACCATACCCACCATGTTATCAATCCGAAATTGATATTTTGAATCTGCTAGCGCAGTCTATTTTTTCATCCAATGCATTGAAATATAAATGTAGATTAGAGTTAACTATAAAGCCTTTTTAACCTCCAAAAATCATAAATGCACAAATCACACTAAAAGCATTGAAAATTATGCCAGTCATCCCCACACCGCAGAAATATCATATAGCAACTACGGAGAGAGATAAAATGGTCAAATCACATAAAAATAAATAATCCACAAAAATCCAAGTCATTACAATTTTAGACTCGTAGTGATCGTCGTTTAATTTCCTGTATAAGTCATTACGATTATGTATGATATAATAATGAGTATAACAAATAAAATTTTCAACAAGATTGGAGGAATATCTCTTTGTTGTTTCTATGATACTTTATCAATCCTTCAATAATTTATTTGGAGGATATCATGATTAATCATGTTGGCCCATCTACATAAATATTGAAATCAAAAGTATACTTCTACGAAAAATTATAAGTTGGACTCTCCTTGACTTTGGAACTAGAACCAAACTCAGTTAGGTATGGTGACATGAATAACATTAAATGCTATCTATTTATGGGAGCAGGTGTCTTCATGTCATTAATTATAACAAACTTAATGTCAGAAAAATCTGGTGGAAACTGATTGTCATATAAGTAAAACTAATTGTCCTTTAGTTCAAGCGGGATAACAACCTTGAGTGACAGTTCAGGGAATGAGGCAGTTGGTCCAAATATGAGTGTGGTGATAGCTTATTCAATAGAGTTAGGTATTACATTTGTGGAACCATACCGAAGATACATGGTGTAAACTTGTCATGCCAAAAATTGATAATTAATATTAAAAGAAACATTACTAACTCTTGTAGTATTTTCAATGTATCAAAAAATAAGGATTTTTGTGGAGTGTGCCAAAATAAGAATTTAGCTGATTTAATTTAAGTTCAGTGATGTCTCTAATATTATTCTTAAATTTTTACCTTTAATTCATTATGAACATCATTGGTTTCTATTGATGAGAGGTTAAAGTTGAAAGTATCCCTCATCACCTAGCAAAGATTGATCAATTTTTTTAGAGAGGCCAAGATCTCCTTGTCCATCCATAGGTTCATCGCCAATTAAACTGTTGGTTCCATCGTCAATCTAGGAAATAAATCTTGAAAGCTGAACATGTTGTAACTATTATCATTAAAATAATAGGCCAAAACAATTAGCTTATAAGTTCTGTCCTTTAAACTATCTAATTTCACTATGCTAAACATCAAGTTTTTATCTTTTGAATCATCTCTGTTTGGACTATGAGTGTCATTATCAACCTAATAAATAATAATTGCAATTTGAATTGATACTTTATCAACTAGTTACTAACGTCAGTAGTTGGTAACTGATATGAACCTTAAAAAAATAAAATTCATCACCTTTTGAGCTATGTCATGATTGTGTTTCAAAAATTTCATCACTTCTTCATGTTGTTTAGTAAGTATGTCTGAAGGTCTTGAAATATTTTTGTCAAACTTAACATATTAAACTGGGTGAAATTAGTTCCAAGTTATTCTACACTAGCTTAAAATAAAATGGAGAAACTTGTACTTACATATGATTGGACATACACCTTTATGGAATCTATATCTGCTTTTTAAAAGAATTGCTCTTTGTGCCTACTGGAAGACACATCAAAGTCTTTTCAACCTGACTTTGCTGTGATGTATTTGGTGATTTTTGTTGAGCATGATTTTCATGTAAGAGTGTATCATTGATTTCTTCAACAATAGGGTCATTATGAGTTTTTGATGACATCAAGGATTGTTTTCCTTTAGATGTTGATAATGTAGATTTCTTAGTTTTTTTACTCATACACTGTCTTTTTTTACTCATTGACTACCTTCCTTCTCTTTGGTGGGAAAGGCGGTAATGATGTATCATAAACATGTTTTGTCATGTTGAGTATATCATGAGGTGGTGTAGTACTAAAATATCAAAACCAACATGTTCTATCATAAAATATAGTTGATATGTTTTAGGCTCCTATGTGTGTATCTCCTGGTGTGGCTGGGAAAACATAGTTGGATTATAAGTGGCAATACTCAATGGATTAGGTAAATCAAAACTATTCAATTCATCAATTTTAGGTTGCAGATTCTTATACACAAGTTGTAATAAAGAATTTAAAATAAAATATTAGTTAGTAATAATAAAAATATCAAAAAATAGATCAAGAAAATAATATTATATATATTTAACAAGTAGATAACAATGCATGATGTATCAGACAAAACTTTTCTAATGTTTAAGTGAAGCAAATATATCAATTGCTATATGTATTGCTATGTATAATGATTAAATAATTAACAGATATTTAAGTTGTAATATAACGGTGATATATATTTATAATTGACATTCCTAAGAAACAACATCACATAGAAAAAAATTTCCATAAAACAAATTAAATTTAGATTGGGACTTAATTTTACCTTGATAAATATTTCATCCATGAACTTCTCATATTTGGTCCTGATTCTAACAACTGACCAATTTAAAATCCTCATAATAAGATTATCCTGACGAATAACTATTTCTTTATCAACTTTTGAATAGCATTGGTACATTCATACGTTCAGCTAGGCGTGGATATTTCGTTTGTTGGGTTTGATTTTTAAACTTGATTTTGTCTTTTTATTTTCAACTTGGAAAAAATGGCAATCGTGACCGGACTGATATAAATTCAATTTAGTTTTGTTTTTGCAAATTCAGTTTAACTTTTAGGATTTTTTTTATTTTAAAGATAGTAAGCCTTTTTTGGTCATGACTGGGCATTTGAAATTGGTAATTTGTTTAGAAAAATGGCTTTTCCCAAGCCTAATTTTTATTCCCAAAGGCAAAAAATCCATCATGCATGAAATGAAATGAAAAATTCATAAGTTTAACGTAATTACTTAACTGCATTATGTATAAGTGTTTGAAGTTTATATTGCATAACTACATAACACAAACTGAATAACAAGAATGTAAAACAATCATCAACTCTCCATTGGAGTTTTCAGAAGAAGTAGATAAAGATACATTACAATCTAGACATAACACAATGAGTTTAACATACATAATGACTTTATGCAAACTCTGCATAAGTTCATAAAGTCACCAACAGGTAGCAAGACAAAGTCACCGACAGGCAAAAATACCATTTTTTTTGCTGGAGTCACCAGTAGTCGACAAAACTATGTCTGTCGAAGTCACCTACAGTCCATAAAACTAACTATGTCTAGTGGAGTCACTAGCGGTAGGCAAATTTTAGAATTCCATATTTATCTAATTTTTGAATAATTGTTCAATTTTTATCACACTTGATCAAAATGTATACATTTTTGTGAGAGAATGCCCCAAGGTATTATGTATTCATTTATCGGGAAATGCCTCGTGAGTTTGTACTTGGCGGTATTCATGGACAAGACCTGAAATGTCAGGTGGAGCATAATTTTGTTAGTTTAGGATAGAATAGGTTTACATTTCTATATTTTTTCATTTTTGGGACTATATAATCAGACTGGGCATTATTTTATTTTGAATTCTTGTTTTGTTCATTTGTTTGTTTGTTTTACATGCTTTTTATGTGCTTAATCACTTCATAGCATTAAATTAGATGATATAATTCAATAAAGCGACCTTGTTAGAACCACGGGATTGAGGGGTTCCTAACACCTTCCCATTGGTCAACAGAATTTCTTAATTAAAATCTTTGTTCGCAGATCAATATTAAGAGTCAAAATTATTTTTTGAAAAAAGAAATTTCTAAGGCGACTTGGCACATTAGATTTATGCTAAGTGGAAACTGTGAGTTTAATTATCAAATTTTTTAAACTCATTTTCATTTTTAGATACTTTAATAACTAAAACCCTTTGAACTTAAAATCAATCTTTTCGGTAAAAAAAGGTGTGATAGCTTTGGCGACTCCACTGGGAATTTTTAGAATTCGAGCTTCACTAGTGAGTTGTATCGGCTTTGTTTGACACTACAAATATGTAGATCCCTTGTTTGTGTTATTATTTTATCATTGTTGAATGCTTATGGGCTATTTGGTTATAGTTTTCCATTTATGTGTTACTTCTTTATATCTGTCATCATATGCATTACCTCGAGTCATTTCTTTCGAAACAAGTCTCGTAGTACACGTGTGTACATGTGTAATACCCTAAAAATCCAAAACCATGTTAGAGCCATGTTTCAAGTTCATGCATAGTACATTATAGTTCTTTGGTAGTGATATGAGTGAGTTTGATGTATATTAAGGCCTCAAATTACTCTCAGCTATTAGATGAATCAAAATAATCCTTACCAATTGAATTTTTTATAAAAATGTTGCTTTAGTCAACTTCAACTAAGCATGTCTTTTGCACTATTTAGAATTTTCTATCTTAAGACCCACCAAATGATATAGTTTTCCAACTATATTAATTTTGCCCAAATATGAAACTCGGGTGAGAAGTTATGGCACTTTTAGGGCAAAATAGTAGCCAAATGTGATAAGGTCGCATCGCGGTGATGGCCAAAATCATGTTCATCCTTTTTCAGAGTGTCACCGTGTTGTGGCAATGGTATATTTGGCAATTTTCCTTTTCCAGTGGGGCACCACAATTTCCACCGCGTTGCGCTAAGCTTCCAGTTGGGGATCGTTCATTTCCAAAGGCGCAAACCGATAGTACCGCATCGCGCCATTGGGACAAATAGGAATTGTCCTTTTCCTGTGGCCCGATGCGATTGCACCACGTCGCACCGACATGCAAAATCAGGATTTCCAATTTCGTGATTTAAATTCCAGTGACTGTTTGGTCTTTTCCCAAGTCCCTAAACTCGTCCAAAACACAAAATTAAAACCCTAAAGAGGCCTTATATGCCCCATTACTCATAAATCCTCCTCAAACAACTAATCTCCTTTCAAGAACAAAAATCCTAGCCTTTAAAGTTAAAGATCAAAACTCAAGAATTCACCATCAATTCTCACGAATTCAGCACCCCAGATATGTTAAGTGTCCATCTATGGTTTCCTTTCACCCATGGAGTCTAAATATCCAATTCTAAATTCAAAGTTGGGATCTTTACAAGTTTTCATGATTTTAATTGTGATTTTAAACATGAATTCCCGTGAATTGTAATTCTACACCGTGTTTCCATAAAATTATCATTGTTATTCAACCCCACATATTTTAATGATGTTATTCGTTGATTTAATTCATAATTAGTGATGTTGATTTTAAAATCATGTTATTCCTACAATCTTTAAACTATTCCCATGCTTAGCTTAAACTATGAACATCAAGTGTTTGATCAAATGCCTACAAGAATGAATTTTGAATAAATTTTTTCACATTATGTTCCCAAAGCTTTCGTACTATTTTCCTATTATCATTATCGAGTCCTAGGGGTTGTGAATACTCAAAAATATAGCTGTTTACTTAGTTTCAGTATCTTCAAAATAGTTTTAGAAATATGTTATAAGCAATATCAATTCAGTCAGTTATCATAATCAGTTAAACTTAGAACAGTCCAGTATTCTGAGTTAGTTCAGTTAGGAGTTGGATTTAGCACCGAGTGAGTACAGGGATAGCGGCTTCCCCATCAGATAGGCAGAGTCGTTAGTAGCAGTCCCTGTACTCCAGAACTACATAGACAGCGTAGGATATGAGGAGTCACCCATCAGTTTAGGCTTGAATACCTCGCAGGGGTCACCCATCATTTTAGGCTTGACACTCTTAGTCCTTTGGGATAGTACATTAGTGGATCCATACAGCCAGTGTTAGTTCCTATGGCAGGGTACTGACACCATTCCAACTGGGGTCACTGGTTGGACCCCAAATTGCTTATTGGGGCATGTCGGTTAGATGATATCTCCTACAGTCTCAGTTCAGTATTTAGTATACAGATTATATTCAGAACATGTTTTATGCTTGGTCATGTATTCTTAGTATTTACATATTGTTTGCATTCTATTTAGCATTTCATGTTATTTATTCAGTCAACTATTACTCATACACACGAAACCATGCATATCAGTCTACCTCATTTAGCATACCAGCACATTCAAAGTACTAATCGTATACTCTTTTATTGTGCTATGATGTATCATATCATAGGTTTGGATGCTCAGTTCTCGAATCGTGCATAGACCTTCCAGATTATCAGTGATAGCAAGGGTGAGTCCTCATATTTTGAGGATAAATTATATTTATTTTCATGTTTTCAGTTCAGTAGTTAGAGGGAGTTAGTTGGGGCTTGTCCCAACAACTTTTATTCTGTCAGTTTTAGAGGCTTTTGGACAATTCATACAGTCAGTCAGTTTATCTCTATTTTATCAGTTTCAGACAGTTGTTTTTTCATATTTATGAAATAGAAATATTTTAGCATTTAAAACCTTATAGAATCTTCAGATATTCCACCTATGTTATTTTGTTATGATTATTCAGTGCCCACAATAGGTACCAGTTCATGGGTTAGCTTGTGGTCCCTGAGGACTGTAAGCACTGTGTGGCACCTAGGGTGTACTCTCGGGGCGTTGCAATATGTATCTTCGTAAAGTCAACTTTATTTTTAAAATGGGAGCTATTGGGGATAAGAAGTGGGTGGAAACTAATTGCAGCCACCATCGACCATGCACTCTCTCAAACAGCCTTGTTAGTTAAATCTCTGCCTAGGTCGGCTTTTAGGTCATTTTTATTTTCATCATGTTGAGACCCAACGGGACCCGTTTGGTCCTTTGTAGGAGACTTATCCCTAAGCATCTCTATGTGCTACTTGTTGCATCTTTGAGGGTAAAAAAGTAATTTGAAGGACTGATTTAAGGATGCATGTATTAAAGGTTGAGGGAAAGAGTGTATTTAGGCTAGAGCAGTTAAAAAAAAGGTTCAAAAAATCAAAAAAGAAAAAGAAAAGTATAGAGTTTCATAGTTTGTTGGAGTTCTTTATGGCTTTTGTTTTAACAATAAAAATTTTAAAAAGATTTTTACCTTTTGCACGCATTTCTTCAAAAATAAAAAAAATCAAAAGAACGTCCCTTGATTTTCTTTAACATGCATTCATAACTTGAAAAGGTAAAAAAAAATGATAGGAGCTATATATATTTTTTGTAGAAGAAAATTCAAAAAGATTTTTAGAATTTTTGTACATTTGAAATAATGAAAATTCAAAAAAAAAATTGTCTTTGTGTTTCTCTAAATTGAAAACTTTAAAAATATTTTATTTCTGATAGGGCACTATTTTTAAACAATGTCATTTGAAAATACAAAAATATTATCCTTTCATAATTCTTTGTTTCATTTTTATATGAAGTTTCAAATTGAAAATGCAAAAAAGATTTTATTGGTTTTTTTCATCATCTGTCATTTAATATTTAATTGTCCAATCTGGATGAACTACACACCTGATTCTCCTCTCTCAGAATTGAGATACGTAGGCAACCCTTCTTGGATTTGGTGATCTTATTAAAAAAATTTAAAAAAAAATTTTCACGCCTTATTTAAAGTTGGCATTTCATATACGGCTCTAAAAGAAAAATGCAAAAAGATTTTCCTTTAATATATTTAGGTTTCATTTTTGTATAAAATTTAAAATTGAAAACTCCAAAAGAGTTTTGTCAATTTCCTTAGAAAATAGAAATAAAAGCAAAAAATTCCCTTGCTTTTTATTTTAGATCATTTGTTTCACATGTTACATCATATGAAATATAAAAAAAGATTTTTCATTGATAACTTCTGGTTTCATTTTGTATGAAATTCAGAATTGAAAATTTAAAAAAAAAATTGTCAATATCTTATGAAAAAAAAAAATTCTTCTCTACTCTTCATTTTAGATTAATTGTTTCACATGTTTCTTCATATGAAGAATACAAAAAAAAAATATTTGGTAATAGATTAGTTGAGCCATTTGTTTCTTCATATGAAAATACAAAAACTAAATTCTTTGATAATCGTAGGTTTTATCTTTCATATTGGATTCAAAGTTGAAAAATTCAAAAAGAATTTCATCTTCTTTTGAAAATTTATTATTTTCTTTCCCTCTAAAGTTTCAAGAAAAAAAATTTTAAAAAAAAGAGAGTTTGATAGGCCATTTTGTGTCAAAACTTCACCAACTATGACACCTGATTTTCCTCTCTCAAGGGTGAGATACGTAAGCGTCCTTCTAAGATTTGATGATTTTTTCAAAAATAAAAACAAAAGAAGAGATTTTGAAAAGTGTTGAAATCTAACTCATTCATTATTTCTATTATTCAATTAGTTTAAGGCAGTTTGTTTGTGGCATTCTGGCTGGTCCTTCGTATCACGCCATGTCTAGGGAAAAAGTAGTTATGTCCAATAAGGATATCGAGACTAACATCATGGATCAGACAAAGAGTCGAGAAAATGATTGTTTAAGGCAAGAGATTTTGAAATTAAGGCAACAAATGACAAAAATGTATCGATCTTAGGCTAGTGGGTTGTCTCTTCCTCCATTCCTCGCTATTGACCCTACAAGTACCTTTAGTTTTCACCAATGTGGCAAACTCAATTTTCTACTATTATTGATGCACCACAACATGCATAAGAATTTACTTCACGCCAAAAACATCCCAACTCTTCCACCACTCATTCTCTGACTCCTCAGTATAAGCCTACCATATTTACAACACCACCTACCATTTGTGCTTTTATTGTTCAACCCTCTGTGGAGGCTCCCACTTTGGCTATCCATCCAACAGTTGTGATTCTTCAATCTTCTAGTGATTCTATGTTTAATACTCTTGATGACCGCTACAATACTCCTCGCATACATCTAAGTTAACTGGACTATCAAAGTTTCTTACCAAGAAACCTAGCATGACAGAAGAGCAAGAAAAAATGGCTAGAAAAATAAAAAGTGTAGAAAGAGATGTAAAAAATTCGTTGGTACTTGCTGGTTATAAAGATTTTTCATACAAGGACCAGGGCATATCTTCAAGTATTAACCTTCCCCTAGATTTGAGGTATTAGAATTTGAGGAGCATGATGGGTACGAGGATTCTGTGAGACATTAGGGATGATATTGCCATCAATTGAGAGAAATCAGAGGAAAGAAGAAGAAGGAAGATGTAATAATTGTGGCGGGTTCACAAAAGAGCTCAAGAAGTCCAACTTACCAATACTATCAGTATCAACCCCGAACCTATACACCGTATTCGCATAATCAACTACAACAAGGTTCCCTCCTATTAAATTAAAAATATTTCAATCCTCTTCCTCAGTGTCCTTTGAACAATGCGCAACTATGTATTCATCCATCTTGTTATCCAAAATAGTGTGCACCGATCCCTCAAAATCATCCTCAACCCTCACATATTTACCAAGGTGCCTCTAAATCTAATTTTTAACCCAAGCTAGAATTTGCACAAAGAAAAAAAAACAAGGGATAATTTCACACCAATTGGAGAAGTGAAGCATGATTAGTCCTCTCCTCGTGTATACTCCTAAACTATATTCAAGAAATTTTTATCCTAATGTATGATGTGCATATCATTCTAATGTTCAGGGTCACAGTATTGAAGATTGTCATACTTTGGAAAGAGAAATAGAAAGAATGATTCAAGAAAAATTAATTGTAGTGCAAGATCTTAACATTATGAGCATCACACAGACTCCTTCATCAACATATGATAATCATAATATATGGAAAAAAATGAGTCAAACATGGAGATCCAGAACTTATTTGTTGAGGGAAATATATTTGATGATGGTGAAAGCTATAGTCATGTTGATGTGAAAATCAGTGGCTAAAGATGTCAAGCTCAGGAATTGGGAAGACATTTCTCTTCTTACTAGAAAGAGTTTTTGGTGGTGTGTTTTGTTTATTTTCTGTTGTTCAAATTATTTCAGGGTTGTAATTCAGAATCTACCTTGTTTTGTTCTTTTTTGTTTATGTCAAACCCTTCTATCTTTCCTTTCAACTAAATCTAGTACCTTTTTTGCTTTTTAATATGTGTTGGTTGGTTGTATTCTTTACTCAGTACATTTTATGTTGGTTCTAGTGATATGACAAGCTTTCAGAATTTTCATTCAGATCTTAAAATTCAATTTAATCTTGAAACTTTGAATTAGAATGTTTAAGTTAGAAAAAGGGCATCTGAGAAAATAGATAGATTATTGAGAGATTCAGAACCAAGTTAAAGCCCTACTTGAATAAATTAAGGTAATCACTTTGAAAATCACAATAATAACTTGGTCATTAATTGAAAGGTATATCTCAAAAAATTTGAATTGGATCAAAAAGTGGATAGACGATCTCTTCTGTCAAGAAAATCCAAACAAAAATTTGCTCCACTAAAGTATAAATCATCTGATGTGAGGTGTGTACAACTAAGATGTAGTTGTGTGTTTGATAAGCGCAGAAAAAGAAGTGACACACATAATCAGTTAAAGTTAGTGATGCGGAAAAGATAGTATATGTGATCTACATCTTTCACTTTCATATTTCATGTTTTGTACTTCTATTTTAATGATTGATATGACGAAGACATTTCATTCTACTACCAAAATATTGTGTCATTCTTTATTTACACCATTTGAGATTTAGTCCTATTTTATTTTGTATCCCTCTTTTGGAGTCAAGATAAAAGTCAGCAAAAATTCAAAAAAAGAAAGTGTCGGGCAAAAGTTAGAGTTAAAAAAAGAAAAGGAAAAAACAAGAAAAGAAATCAAAAGCAAGAAAAAAATACAAGTTGCCTAAACTACGTTTGACCTGGTTTTTGTAATGATAAGATTCGTAGGTAGCCCTACTTAAGGGTTCGATCCAACCAAGTAAAACTTCAAGAATGTCAGTTTAAAAGAAACTGGGACAATAGTTAGTTTTCATTGTCTGAGTCAATTCCTAAAGTTGTAAATCTCACCTCATTTTAAGCGTCATTTGAGCCTCATTCCATCCTTTCTTTCTAACCCTATTCAAAAGCTACGTTACCATAAAAGAAAAACCTTCAAATCAATCTTTGAGAATTTAAGGCTAAGTATGCGATGGATATATGACGTTATATTATTGGCACTACTTTTTTCATCATCATAAGGAAATATGAGAGAAATAAAAATGAGAGAGTCTTATTAGTGAAAATTCTCATGGGCACCGTAAGGCAATAGTGGGTTGAGAGAAATAAAAATGAGAGTGTATTATTGATAAAAACCCTCACGAATATGGTAAGACAATGGTGATCTAAGATAAATAAAAATGAGAGAGTCTTATTGTTGAAAACCCTCATGGGAATCATAAGACGATGGTGAGCTGAGAAAATAAAGAGGCCTGTTGGAGAAAACCTTTCAAGGTCTCACTAGCCGAATGAGGTATATGAGTGCAGTGGGATTTAAGGAAGCAACTCAATTTCAGGTTCATTAACTCAAGAACAATTGGTGAAAAGTTTGGATGGAAAGATCAGTTGGCTTAATCCAAAATGCATGTCATAATTATTGAATCAACTTTTGTACTCAAATAATTTCTTCTTCTTTTTGTTTTCAAAAAGGTGGAATTCATTGTTTTTTCTTTCTTCTCTATATTTCAATTTCTATTTTCTTGAGTCTGTTCCAAATAGAAAATTACTATTATTTTTTTCATGCCTTTGAGTCAAGTCCGTGTAAAACAAGTGAGAAATAATTCCAAAACTTGCTACCAACTTCTTCAATTGCACAAAGCAAGAAAAATGTAAATACATAAAGACGGTTTGATCCAAAATGAAGTAAAATATCCAAAGAATTTTCATCAACTGATAGGTTATGAACTCATAATAATTCAAAGTTTTAATTAAGTTTAGTTTGGAGATACCACAGGATAGAGATACTGTGTTTGCTTCAGAATCACCCTCAATAGTTTGAGTTTGGATCAATAGTGCAGCAAGTCAATCACATATGTGAGTAGTTTGAAGCAATTTAAATATGACAAGTGCAAGAGGAATCGCCTTAAAAGCTAAAGCTACAAACTAACCACTATGTTTTAAACTCAAAATTTTTCTTTGTGTGAAACAGAAACACATGTTACCTTCAAACCAAGGACTTCAAGGCCTAAAAATCAAAGATGCAATTCCTCACTTCTGCAAAGGCAAGAGGCAATATTGCTACACAAGTTTGGTAATCACAATTATGGTACAACTCATTATAATATATCATTGAGAGACACACTTTATAATTTAGGCCTTTCATGTTTCATGTCTAGGAGGTGCACTTCCTAATTTGAACCATTAGTCCTAAAAGATGCACTATTTAGTCAAAATCTCTCACTTTAACTCTTAAGGGATGCACTTTCTAGTTTTAGTCATTCATTTTTATCCTCAAGAGATGTATTTATTGGTTAGAGTCTTGATTCGCCATTGCATTTTGCATTTTTCAAGTTAGCTATGATTTGGTTTGACACGCACAAAAAAAATTTTAATAATAAAATAGGGAAAAGAACTTGATTCGTATAATTTGGGGATCTACTTTTAGTTCAGGATCATCCTGGAGAATGAGACTTTACTTTCTCTTCAGGACCCTCCTTAAAAATGGGACTTTACTTTCTGTTCAAGATCCTCCTAGATAATGGAAATTTATTTTTCAAAAGATAGAATCTTTTTTATTTTAATTTTGACTTTGATTTTAGGAGCCCGCTTGGAGAATAGGGTAAAAGAATTGCAAGTTAGGAGCCTGCTGAAGAATAGGGTGAAGAAATTGCAAGTCAGAAGCTCGCCTGGAGAATAGAGTGAAGAAATTGCAAGCCAGGAGCCCACCTGGAGAATAAGGTAAAGAAATTACAAGCCAGAAGCCCACCTGGGGAATAAGGTAAAGAAATTACAAGTCTGGAGCCCACCTAGAGAATCGGGTGAGAAATTACAAGTTAGCCCTCTTGGAGAATAGGGTGAAGAAATTACAAGTCGAAAACCCACCTAGACAATAAGATAAAGAAATTGCTAGTCAGGAGCCTACCTGGAGAATAAGGTGAAGAAATTGCAAGTCAAGAGCCCATCTAAAGAATAGGGTATAGAAATTGCAAGTTAGGAGCCCACCTGGAGAATAGGGTGAAGATTTTTACGTTCAAGTTTAAGTTTAGATGTCCCACCTGAAGAACATGGTCAATTTTCAAGTTCATCTCCAATATCAAATTTTGCATGGAGAAAGAATCTATTTTCAAGTTCAACCCAAAGAAAAATAGATATTTTATCACTTGAGAAAGCATTGAAGATTCAAGCCAAGAATCAAGAGAAGCTGCATAGATTCACTTGTCTTTTTAACTTGTAATTTTCATTTTCAACGTAATGAAAGAGTTATTGACTGAAACCTCAACAGGACCTCATTCGATATAATCATATTTTTTCCAACTCTTTGAACTACACGTGACATGATTTCCTCATTAACTTAGGATAGGTAGGATGTTCAAGGACAAAACCTAGTTATACTCTATCGTTCTTTTTTTCAAAATAAAGGTCGAGTCAAATTTTGTCTCGTTTTCTACTTCTTTCTATGAAAACTCTTTGTGTTTACAGTCAAAGAGGGGTATAATGTAGACACGTAATTTTAACTCTTCCGAACATTGTATTCATAAATTTTATCCCATTCACCGCACCCTTACCACACATCCTTACCTATCTAATAATCCGTCCATAAAAGAAAACAAATAACAACCCCTAACAAATTACCTACCTGATATTCCCCCTACCCCACGTGCCCTACCACAACCCCTCACTCACATTTTTTACTCGCTCATCCTCACTATAACAGGAACAAGAAAAGAGAGAAATATATACACACAGAAAAATCCCTCATCATTAGAAGTTCACTCCGTCCATTAACAGAAGGAGAAACCGAATTCCTTCTCCATTCTATTTTTTTCTTTTTTTCACTATCTATACACAACAACACATTGGAAAAAGAGAGCAAAAAATAAAGAAATAGAGATTGGAGAAACAAGAGAAGAATGGAGGAGCCATCTCCGTCTATCATCAAAGTTTATTATTTCGGTGAACTAGCTCTGGTGTTGTCCCCTAAATGCCCCTATTTTCGACCCAAAACCTCTGACCGTACAAATCCTTGATCGAAAAACCCATTAAAAATGCTGAAATATACCAGCTTCTCCTAAAATTCCTAAAATTGACAACCAAAGACCCACACCCATCAATACACCAACTCTAATTTGTTTGAATTGCGTATGATGTTGAATATTTGGTTGAAATTGATAGTGGGGTAGGACTGAAATTGATTAATTCATTGCTTAAATATTTGTCTAATTTGAGATCGTGGCTTATGTGGATTTTTTCCAATCAATAGTGTCATGACTAAGCAGTCAAATGGGGTAAGTAAATTTTAGTATTCCATACTTATCGAATTTTTGAATGTTTATTTGAATGGTTTTTCTATTTTTATTGAACTTAATTCAAATGTACTCATTTTTAGCAAGGAATTCCCGAGGTCTTATGTATTCATTTGCTAGGGAATGCCCCTTGAGATTCTATATTTTGCGCTATTCACGAACAAGACTCGAAATGTCAAGTGGAGCATAGTTTAGGATAGAATAGGTTTACACTTTTGTATTTTTCTAATTTTATGATTGTATAATCGAACTGGACATTATTTTATTTTGAATTCTTATTTTTTTATTTTATGTGCTTTCTTATGAGTTTATTCACTTCATATTATCAAATTAGCTAATCAATTCAAAAAGACAACTGTGTTTGAACCACAAGATTGAGGGGTGAATAACATCTTCCCCTTGGTCAACAGAATTCCTTAACTGAAATCTCTATTTACAGATCAATATTGAGAGTCAAAATTTTATTTGAAAAAAGAATTTCAAAGGTTTCTTGGCATACCAGATTTATGACAAGTGGCAACTCTAAGTTTTATTATCAAATCCTTTTTTGAAACACATTTTCACTTGTACTCATGTTAATAATTAAAACCTTTTGAACTTAAAATCAATATTTTTGATAAGAAGAGGTGTGACACCTAGTTCGGTGACGGAGGTCAAAAGTTTTGTAAGGCTTGCTAGCTCTTACCGCAAATTTGTCAAGACTTTTGTATCCATTTCAACACTTTTGACAAAGTTAACTCAGAAAGATGTACCATTTGTTTGGTCAGACCAATGTGAAGAGAGCTTCCAAAAGCTCAAGACACTCTTGAATACAATGCCTATTCTTTCATTGACGGTTAGAGGTAAGGACTTTATAGTGTTTTCTGATGCTTTACTTTTGGGTTTGGATATTGTGTTAAGGCAAGATAAAAAAGTTATTGCCTATGCTTTGAGGCATTTGAAGCCTTTTGAGAGGAATTACCCAGTGATGATAGGCGAATTTACACGCCTATATCAATATATTTTGCCCATATTTGTGCCACATTTTGAGAACAAATTATATATTTCATGCACTTTTAGTCCTTTTTCCTGTAAGTGAGCTAAAGAACATGATTAGCAAAGTTTCAGGTATAAATGATGCAGAATTCAGCATTTTGTGGATAATTTGACTCCAAAGAAAGCTCACGAAGGAAGGAAAGGGAGCTTGGACGCCTAAAGGACCAAAAGTGATGCATGGAAAATCTGTCCCGGGCTAAAACAGCATTTCTGAAGACTTTGGGGACTTGTAGTAACTTATTTGGATTAGGATAATAATACATTAACCTAGTACAATTGGGTTAAGTATTTCATTAGCTTATTAGGATTAGGATAATAATACATTAACCTAGTACAATTGGGTTAAGTATTTCATTAGCTTAGTAGTATTTGGTTAAGTATTTCATTAGCTTAGTAGGATTAGGATATGGGTATTATAAATACTCTATCATGCTAGAGATTTTTATTCATTCCTCCCTTAGTGGAGAGATACATTCCTCCCTTAGTGGAGAGAAGCATTCCTCCCTTAGTAGAGAGATTCATTCCTCCCATAGTGGAGAGATTCATTCACTTACTATTCCAACAATTCTAATTCTTCCATTAATTCTATTTTTATTCTTCTTCCATTCTTCTATTAAATTCCACAACAAGAGAGACGTTACTTTGCAAAGGACTTCACACCATCCTCACCCTTACACCTAACGTGCAAATCTTTATTGGGGTACAATGATCATGTTTATTGTGACTTCCTTCGCACTTATGGGTAACTAAACCTCTCTGTTGGGGTTATGGAAGCCGAATGAGATACTATCTATTGTTGTGAGTTTGTGAGTTCATGATACGTATGCTGCTTATATCATTATTCTCTTCATCTTAATGCAAATTCTTGTGGCTGCAGACGCATAGAATAACGCCAGTATAACATTTAACTTGTTCGAAAGAAAGGTTATCTGTCTGGAAAAGAGACAATGTCAAGGTAGTAGGGTCCCATCCCCTATTAAAAAGTTAGTGTCGTAACTGGATTAACCTCCTGGAGAATTCGTACCGTTAGATACGCTTTAAGCTCGAAAGAGTTAAAGTGAAATAATCCTCGAATAGGTCGAAAGACGCCTGGATTTACCATCGAATACAATTCTCTATAAGCACATGCATGTCTGAATTCCGCATAACTCATAGCCAATAGAGACGTATAACTCAGAAGGTGGACATAACTCCAACTCCTCAAATCTCATTGTTTCACAACCTACGAAATATTCTTTCTTTTCACTTTGCTATCTTTAGTTTTTACTTTATTATTTCGGTTACACATTACAATCCCCCCTTTTTACGAGACTTGCACTAAAAGTCTAGTGATCATTGCTTACTTGTTGGCCAAGCTATTCCCTGTGGGATCGACACCCAACCCAGGTTGGGTTCTATATTTACTAACGACCGCTTTACACTCCTACGAGAGCTGTAGATTGAGCGTTATCAAAAATTGGCGTCGTTGCCGGGGAATACAAGTGTTAATTAAGTTTGTGATAGTTACTAGACCCTTTGGTCAAAGATTCTCGTACTTTTACTTTTAGTTTTTGTTTTTGTTTTATTCAGGTTTGTTCAGTGCATCAATGGATGCACAACGTGAAATTGAAAGGATGGCTGCTCAAGTGCATCAACAGAATATTGATAATCCAGGTCGAGCAACAAATCCTGATGATGAGGACCTGGGTGATGAGGAGCTACTAAACCCACAGCATACTGCTGAGATGGCGGCACCTATGTAGAGAAGAGATCGTCAAGCTAGGTTTAGGCTTGAACGCCGAGCTATGCAAATACCGTTCGATGATGATGATGATGATCTGGACGAAGCTGGTGCCACAGGAGCCATTATTCTTCCACCATTAGCACCTGGAGCCAAGTTCAACATCACTAGCACCATGATTCAGCTTTTGCAACTCAAGGGATTATTTGGTGGACTAGCAGGTGATGATCCGAATATGCATCTGATCAACTTTATTTCTACATGCAAGTCATTCGACAATCCTGGCGTTGGACAAAATGCAATTCGACTACGCTTATTTCCATTGTCTCTGTCTGGGGAGGCAACTCTATGGTTGAATGGGCTGACTCCTGATTCTATTACAAATTGGAGGCAATTGAAAGATGCTTTCCTAGAAAGATTCTTTCCGCCATCCAAAAGAGCACAATTAAGAGATGAAATCAGCAATTTTCGGCAGCTTCCAACTGAAGCCCTTCATGAAACATGGGAGAGGTTCAAGACGAAGCTAATGAGGTGCCCAAACCATCACTTGACCAATGTCCACCTAATGGAGATACTATACAGAGCCTTGAATTCAATAACTAAACCAGTGGGGGATAATGCGGCTAGAGGATCATTTATGGACCTCACCTTTGGTCAAGCAAGCAATATGCTAGATCGTATGACGAAGCAAAGTAGAGCTTGGCATACCAGGGATTCGGAGGTAGCAAGCCCCACTTTATCTATTGGCATGACTGAGGAACAAAGGAGAAGAGATGAAGAACGTGATCAAGACATGGCGCACATGAAAACACAAATGGATCTTCTTACAAAGCATTTATTATTAGGGAAGACCGAAAAAGTTAAGGCCGTGGTATCACATGGAAGAAACGAATCTGATTCAGAGGAAGAAGCCAACTACTTGAACAATCAGGGTGGTTTCCGAGGCAATGCCCAAGGAAACCAAGGTCGGAACTATTATAATAATTCAGGATATAAGGACCATGATCAAGGTAGTTGGAAGGATAAGACTGACAGGAGTGGTTTGTATGTTCCTCCAGAAAGACGTGACGCCACTGCATCGGGTTCTAGAAATATGTCAATGGAAGATATGATGGCTAAACTATTGAAAGGAGTAGAGGCAACTAATACGGGAGTGAATGAGGTGAAGAATGACTTGTCCTCAATGAAGCAATTGGTTGACTCGCATTCCACTTCAATAAAACAGCTGGAGCAACAATTGAGTCAATTATCTGTGGCATTCAATCAAAGAAAGGCTGGAACTTTACCTAGCGACACTGTGCAAAACCCAAGAAATTATGGGTCATGCATGGCCATTACTACCCGAAGTGGTAAGGTGCTGGAAACCTCAGCAAAAAGAAAGCAAGTGGTTGACGAAGTAGTGGACAAGGCGAAAGGGGAAGATGCCGCAGCAGCTGATCCTGACGTCCATAACATCACCCCTCACGATTTGCAACCTAAAAAAGCTGAAAAACGGAAGCAAGAGGAGAAGAAAACCGAGGAGAGAACAATCCCATACCCACCACCACCTTTTCCTCAAAGATTGAAGAAGGTGGCGGATTATACGAAGTTCAGCAAATTCATGAATATGTTAAAGCAGCTGACCATTAATGTTCCGTTGGTAGAGGCACTTGAACAAATGCCTGGGTATGTGAAATTTATGAAAGACCTTTTGACAAAGAAGCGGGCATAAAGCTATGAGTTAAAAGATGATGTTCATCACTGCAGCGCAATTGCTACAAGATCGCTAGTTCAGAAAAAGGCCGACCCCGGTGCTTTCACTATTCCTTGCACTGTTGGATCTATGAATTTTGCCAAGGCATTGTGCGATCTGGGTGCTAGCATCAATTTGATGCCACTATCCATCTACAGGAAGTTGGGGGTAGGCGATCCGACACCAACCAATATGAGGCTCATGATGGTTGGTAGGTCGATAAAACGACCTGTGGGTATCTTGAATGATATGTTGGTAAAGGTTTCTTCATTCATCTTTCCAACAGACTTTGTTATTCTGGATTGCGAGGTGGATTCTGAAGTTCCCATAATCTTGGGACGTCCTTTCCTTGCAACTGGAAGTGTGCTTATTGACATGAGAGATAATGAGCTTTTGTTTCGGTTGAATGACGAAGTGGTCCGCTTTGAAATATGCAAAGCAATGAAGCAACCCAGCGATATGGATGTGTTCTCCGTAGCTTATGAGGATAAGAAAACATTATCTGTAGAGAAACAGATTACTATTGAGTCATTGTCTGTTGCTCTGCTGAATGTTGAGCATGAGGATGATGAAGATTATGAAGAAACTATGTGTGCTCTAACAGGAATAGGGTCCTATTCTCATACTCCTAAGAAGTTCGATCTTGATCTTACAAATCAACCTTCACAAATAGAGAAGACTTCCATTGAAGAGCCACCAATGCTAGAATCGAAAGAGCTCCCCAATTACCTAAGGTATACGTTCTTGGGATATAGAAATACACTTCCGGAGAGTGTTGCGGATGATTTAAGTGAACAGCATGTAGAGGCTCTCATCTCTGCTCTGATGAGGAATAAGAGAGCGATGGGTAGGAAGATTGATGATATAATTGGTATCTCTCCTGAGGTATGTATGCACAAGAGTCGTATCGAAGAAGATTGCATGCCTACAAGTAAGTATCAGCGTCGTCTGAATCCATTCAGAAAATGATGCCCCATCTATCTCGACGAAGTCTAAGTACTCGAGGTAACCATGTCGTGCCACAATAATAAATAAGGCGCTAGATGGGAGGCAACCCATCATTTATCATTTATTGTTTATCGTTTATCGTTTTACATTTTGTTTTTCTTTCGTTCTAAGTACTTGTTTTGCTTTTGATAAAAGAAAATCCAAAAATAAGAGTCGTGCCACGACCAAAACCAAGGCGTTTGGTGGGAGGCAATCCATCGTACTAATCGTTTTCATTGGTTTTGAGCAAATGTAGGTGCAAGAGGTTCAAACGACGATTTGGATGTATTGTATGGTAAAGGTGGTAAGTTAGGAATAGTGATGCATAAGGCTATGGATTGAGCGTTGCTCATGCCAAAATAGGCATCGAGGAAGGCTAGGCCTAGGTAAAACTAGGCCACGAACAATGCAAAACCTATACTATAGCCTAAGGTCTCAAAATCTAGTGTGCAAAGACATAGGCGCCGCCCATGCTTAAGTGTGCTATACACTATGCGCCGCCTATGATATAGCATTAGGTCTCAGTATCTCAAATTCCATACACTATTCGGCGCATATGTCCCTAAATGCTATACACTATGCGCCGCATATGTCCCTAAATGCACTACACTATGCGCTGCCTATACTATGATTATGCAAAGCACTATGCGCCGCATAGAGGTCATTTTTGTCTCCAAAACCGTTTGTAAATGGGTCAAAATCCGACCCATTCTTTTCCTATATAAAGGGGACTTAGTCTTGAAACATAACCACATTGGAAATTAACCTAAAGGCGCCGCACATCCACCCAAATCATCTCAAAAATTTTATTTTTTGCTCTTCCAATTCACAAGACCATCTCCAAAGGCTTCAACCAAGTAAGTACTACTTTGTTCTTCATTTATATTTTGTAAGTACTACGTTACTACACCTATTATGAATTGCTAAATCTTGAAAAAGTATTGGTGATGTGAATGTGCTTGAATTAATGTGATACAACTAAGTGAGTGAATGAATACGTAAGGATGATCTTCACTTACTTCTGACTTGAATCTGATTTTAATGCATTGTTATACTACTTGTGAAATTTCTATAGTCATGAACATTGCATAATCTTGTCACTTGAATACTTGCATGTTAGAAGATCCCGTTCATCGAAATAAGACTTATAAGTGCCTACCGACATAGAAGGTTGAGATTATTGATAGAAACTATACCATGATGTAATCCCTATGTAGTAGTCTTGTTATACCTAACATGAAAGTATTGCAAAGGTTCCAAGAAGTGATACATCTCTGATTTTCTTGTCGGAATTTAGCCCCTAAAACGTATGTCGATGAAGTCTAAGTAATCGACCACTTTTACTTCACTACTTTGTGCCAACAACCTAAGTGTGGGGTGGTACCCCTACTGCTTGTTCATAGATTGTATCCATTGAGATGATGCTAACATGACTCTATTGAGATCTCAGGTACAATGGCACCAAAATACAAGGCAAAGATAAGGCTACCACTTCACAAAAAGGCAAGAAAAGAGGCAAAAAAAGAGCAAGGAGAACCCTCCTCGATGCAAACATCTCGACTCACTCCTGGAATTAAGTGGGATACTTATGAGGAACTTCTAAGGATGACGACTCTGATGATGATTCCGATGCAAAGGGGTATGACCCCAGACATAGAGAATGAGTCCGACTAACTAGGTTCTTCTTTTTTATTTCCCACTGAGGACAGTGTGTCCCGTCTAAGTGTGGGGTGATGGTATTTGCATGCTATACTTCTCTATCCTTTGCATTTATTCATGTTTATTTGCTTAGTTTTCTCGTTTTGTTTTTTTTAGTAGTAAATTTTTTTAACGTAGCTTCGCATGAAATTATTCTAATAGGCAGCATGAGATTATAACAAGAGTATGTGCTACAATTATGACTATTGAGACGTTTTAGGCTCTAATTGTGACTCACTATATGATAGTGTGTGGTTCAATTCCTTCACTTGTTGGGTCAAGAGTCTATGCTACTTCCAATCAAGTCGACCATGTGCCTTGTGTGTGAGAGATTAATAGTATATTCTATGTTTGTGGCTGATGCTAGAACTTGCCTGGTATGTATGCAAAGCGAAAATAAGGAGTGTAAGTTTAGGAGATGATTTAGGCATTTCTTTGGCAACCTATACTTGTTTACCTTCTTTTTACCTACCCATGGACATTATCCTAGATAACCCCCTTTGAGCCTTTAGCCTATTTTCTTTGACAACCTCATATGTAAGCCTAATCCATTTTTTTCAAGACCATAATTTGATCCAAATTCCTAAGTGCTTTAAAGTATAAAGTCATGTGACAAAATAAGAGGAAATTGGGTGAGTATGATGCTTTAGAATGTATTGGTGCTTGAATTTGTTATGAAAAAGAAAGTGCTATCATAAGAGGTATATTATGAAAAGAAAAAGGAAAGGAAAGCTAAAAAGTTGCTTAAAATTGAAAAACAAAAGAGGAGAACAAGGGTGGTAGAATAAAAGAAAAAAGAAAGGTTGAAAGAAAAAAAAATGTCAATGATACAATGTGATGTATTAAAGTGCTTAGGAACTTAGGAACTATTTCTGGCCAAAATAGTCCTACCCATCCCTTAGCCTACATTACAACCATCAAAAGACCTATTTGATCTTAATCTTAGTATTCTGACATTTAGTGGAGTATTACACTAAGTGCAAGCCTATGGTCATCAGTTGCTGCATACGAATTCTTTGTGAGAGCGAGAGCAAGGATATTTTGAGACCCATGTTTGAAAAATATGCTATACTTGTGAGTGACTATGGGTAATATATTGTGAGACACACATGGTTGATGAGTTTTGGATTGTTGTACATGATTCTTTGTGCCTTAACTTTTGAATATGAGTTGACCACCATCACGAGTCTATGCTAGAGGTTAAATGGTTTATACTAATGATCGGAAAACTACTCTTTGTTGATAATTCTTGTGCTTGTCTTAACGAATGTTTTGTGTTGTTGCTGTGAAACCCTAAGTTGATGTTTAGAGGGACATGATATTTTGTTCGAGGACGAACAAAGCTTCAAGTGTGGGGTGTTGATGATAGGCGAATTTACACGCCTATATCAATATATTTTGCCCATATTTGTGCCACGTTTTGAGAACAAATTATATATTTCATGCACGTTTAGTCCTTTTTCCTGTAAGTGAGCTAAAGAACATGATTAGCAAAGTTTCAGGTATAAATGATGCAGAATTCAGCATTTTGTGGATAATTTGACGCCAAAGAAATCTCACGAAGGAAGGAAAGGGAGCTTGGATGCCTAAAGGACCAAAAGTGATGCATGGAAAATCTATCTCGGGCTAAAACAGCATTTCTGAAGACTTTGGGGACTTGCAGTAACTTATTTGGATTAGGATAATAATACATTAACCTAGTACAATTGGGTTAAGTATTTCATTAGCTTATTAGGATTAGGATAATGATACATTAACCTAGTACAATTGGGTTAAGTATTTCATTAGCTTAGTAGGATTAGGATATGGGTATTATAAATACCCTATCATGCTAGAGATTTTTATTCATTCCTCCCTTAGTGGAGAGATACATTCCTCCCTTAGTGGAGAGATTCATTCCTCCCTTAGTAGAGAGATTCATTCACTTACTATTCCAACAATTCTAATTCTTCCATTAATTCTATTTTTATTCTTCTTCCATTCTTCTATTAAATTCCACAACAAGAGAAACGTTACTTTGCAAAGGACTTCACGCCATCCTCACCCTTACACCTAACGTGCAAATCTTTATTGGGGTACAATGATCATGTTTATTATGACTTCCTTCGCACTCATGGGTAACTAAACCTCTCTGTTGGGGTTATGGAAGCCGAATGAGATACTATCTATTGCTGTGAGTTTGTGAGTTCGTGATACGTATGCTGCTTATATCATTATTCTCTTCATCTTAATGCAAATTCTTGTGGATGCAGACGCATAGAATAATGCCAGTATAACATTTAACTTGCTCGAAAGAAAGGTTATCTGTCTGGAAAAGAGACAATGTCAAGGTAGTAGGGTCCCATCCCCTATTAAAAAGTTAGTGTTGTAACTGGATTAACCTCTTGGAGAATTCGTACCGTTAGATACGCTTTAAGCTCGAAAGAGTTAAAGTGAAATAATCCTCGAATAGGTCGAAAGACGTCTGGATTTACCATCGAATACAATTCTCTATAAGCACATGCATGTCTGAATTCCGCATAACTCATAGCCAGTAGAGACGTATAACTCAGAAGGTGGACATAACTCCAACTCCTCAAATCTCATTGTTTTACAACCTAAGAAATATTCTTTCTTTTCACTTTGCTATCTTTAGTTTTTACTTTATTATTTCGGTTACACATTACAATCCCCCCTTTTTACGAGACTTGCACTAAAAGTCTAGTAATCGTTGCTTACTTTTTGGCTAAGCTATTCCCTGTGGGATCGACACCCAACCCAGGTTGGGTTCTATATTTGCTAATGACCGCTTTACACTCCTACGAGAGCTGTAGATTGAGCGTTATCACCCAGCTCATGACTTAGAGTTGGTGGTAGTGGTGTTTACATTGAAGATCTGAAGACACAATCTTTATGGCATCAAGTGTGAAGTCTTCATAGACCATCGCAACCTACAATATATGATAACCTAAAGGATTTAAATTTAAAACAGTGGAGGTGGAAAGATTTACTGATGGATTATGATGTGATCATTCAGTATCATCCGGGTAAGGCAAATATAGTAGAAAAAACATTGAGCAAGAAAGATACAAGTATGGGTAGCTTATCATTTTTGTAAGCATCTAGTGACCATTAGCTAGAGAGTTTCAAGCTCTAGCATTTTAGATAATACAGTTTGGAGTCTCAAATCAGGGTGGTATGTTGGCCAGTGTAGAGGTAAAGTCAATATTTATGGAACAAATTAAGGCCAAGCAAGTCGAGGATAAGAAGTTGAATTCACTCCAGAATAAAGTGTTATGCGGAGAGGTGGTGGACATCATTATTGACACAGGGAGGGGTGTTGTGGTTTAAAAGAACATTATGTGTTCCTCGAGTTGGTGATTTGATTAATAATATACTTTCAGAGGCCCATGATTTGCATTATTCTATTCATTCGGATACAACCAAAATGTACTATAACTTAAGAAAGTTGTATTGGTGGCCCACAATATAGAAGAACATAGTGTGAACTATGTGTCCAAATGTTTAAAATGTCAGCAGGTGAAATATTAGCAACAAAGGCCTCCAAATTACTCTAGAGGATGCCTAAACCCATGTAAAAATGGGAGAATATTGCTATGGACTTTGTGGTGAGTCTTCCTAAGGAGGTATGACTCTGTGTGGGTGATAGTGGATCGTTAATGAAGTCAGTCCACTTATAGCCAGTTTGGGTAGACTATAATTCTTAGCAGCTGGCTAAGATTTATGTCAATGAGATTCTGAAGCTTCATGGGGTTCCACTTACTATTATTTCAGACAGGGATGCCAAATACACTTCCAAGTTTTAGGATAGACTACATCAGGAGTTGGGCACTAAGTTCACGTTTAGTATAACTTTTTATCCTCAAAATAATGGTCAATTAGAGAGGATGATTCAGGTGTTAGAGAACATATTAAGGGCTTGTATGATTGACTTTGGTGGTTATTGGGATCAGTTTCTTTCACTGTGTGAGTTGTCATACAAAAATGGTTTTCTCTCCAATATTGACATGGCACCATTCGAGGCCCTATATAGAAGAAAGGATAGGTCACCAATTGGGTAGTTTGAGGCAATATATGTTAGGCCTTTTGGGACGTATTTGACAAAGGAGGCTAAACAGAGGTAAGGTTTATTCAAGCCGAATTACTAGCTGCTCAAAGTAAACAAAAGGAGTACGCCGAACCATAAGGTAAGGGACATATACTTTCACGTGGGTGATCAAGTTTTGCTCAAGGTGTACCACATGAATGGATTCATGAGATTCGAAAGGAAGGGTAAGCTCAGCCCTCGGTATATACGTCCCTTCGAGGTTCTTGAAGAAGTCGGTCTAGTTTCTTATCAATTAATTCTACCATCGAGATTATCTATAGTATATCCAGTATTTTATGTATTGATGTTTAAAAATTATCATGAGGACGGAGACTAACATCATCAAGTGGGATTCAGTAATCTTAGATAAGTAATTGAATTATAACGAGGAACCAATTGTGATTTTGTACCCAAAGATTGACAGAGGGTATATACGTACCATTTATTAGAGTTTAAGGATTTATTTGTCCCTTTTTTTATTTTATACCTCAAATAATTAATCTAAACCCACTAGCCGACCCAATAAATCCATCGAACCTAATTTTAAATCAACTTTACCAAACCTCTATTTTTAATTTCAAACACAATGCTTTCATTATTTTCTCTTAAACATAAACCCCAAGAAAAATACAGTGATTGGTCATTGTTTCTAGTTGGTATTTACTAGTTGGAGGAGGTGGATTAGGCTATATGTGGCCGAAGGAAGGGGTGTAGTGATGGTTTATCAGTGGGGTATTTTTAGTTAGACAAAAATGATGGCTATGTGATATTGAACGGTGGTGGGTAGTGTTTTATTGATGAAATTTTACTTGAAATTGAAGTGGGGGGGGTTTAATTTACTTGATGTTGTTTTGGGGTGTTATGGATTAATGATTTTTTTAAAAAAATGATAGTAGTAGAGTGGAATTTGTGGGTGTATTCTTTCAACTGAAATAGAGGAGATGGTGTAATTAGTTGTTGTTCATTGTATTATTGTTATTGCTTGTACATTATTGTTGGTGTTGTTAATGGAGAATTAGAAGAGGGTTTTTATTATTCCTGGTGGGTATTACTGTATTGTGTGTGTATAGAAAGGCAAGGCTCCGGCTTAAAGGATTGTGCAAGCTTGATTCGAAGTAGGTGATGGTATTGTAGTTAATCAAACTTATATTATATGTGCATGTTAACTACATTGTAATGTGGTTGGTTAACGCATGCTGATTTGTATGGTCAATGGTATATTTACTTGCTTAATGAATTGATTGGGCTTTTTTCTAATTTTGGAATGTTTCGGTATTTGGAACATTCTCACAAAATATTGGTAAAACAAGGTTGGAAGAAACTTGAGTCTGAGATTTAGTATGTACGTACAAGGGTTAGGTGAGTTTGTTGGTTCCATGAGTGAATCAGAAAATTATGTTTCTATGCTTAATAAGTTTTCTTGACTGGTTTGACTTAGCTTGAAATTACTTAACTTGGTGATATCATGATGATAGTTTCTTGACCTTAATTATTGTTGTTGTTTGTATGCTGAATGTATATGTGTTGAGCCTGGATTAATTGATGGTTCTATATTTTGGTTATATATTCATATTTTCTTTTTGGGTTGGCCAAATAACCCTATCAGTACATTATTGTTCTTGTTTGCTGATACTACACCTGCATGTACTTTTGTGAGTGTAGTGGATATTTCAGCGGCTCCTATGAGACCTCACCTTTGATTTCAACAGCTGAGTTTCAAATTTCAGGATGAGCAGCATGTTCTGGACTACCATGAAATCTCTCTGATAACATAGTTCTTTATTTTGGATTATGGTTTATTACAAATTTTGGGGTTGCATCCCCTTTTTCTTGACTCTTAGAAGTTTTGGTACAATGACTTCTGGGTTCTAGGGATATTTTTCTTGGATAAATACAATGGTTTCACTATAATTTGTACTGACACTTATTTGTTTGGACAGTGATGCTTATTTAATGGGATAGCTTCATGTTTGACTCTAAGTTTTGATTATTTCTTTTGAGTTATTAGTTCTCCCACTAGATTAGTAGTAGGGTGACACTCTCAACGGGATTGAGTCGTGACGCATCCCTAGCAGCGATCAGCAAAACTATCATAGCAAACTATCATACAAGTTGATAGAAAAGGCTAAAGAATACTTAAATGCTTCCCCCATCCATGTTAAATTGTTAATAATTCTGCTTTTTTTTTAAATGTTAAGTCATATTAACAAATAAGTTTAAACTAGTAGAATTGTCTCCGAGATTAAACTTTGATTATTGAAACTTAAAAGAATGTTAGGCAGCTATATAGGGTGTGTTTGGTATGAAGGTGTTTTTAAAAAAAATAAGTAATTTTCTTAATTATTTTCTTGGTGTTTACTTAATAAGTAAAAAGTATATTCCTTCAAGCAGATTTACATATAATATAGAGAAATACTAAAGGAGGTGGTGGCCGAGTGCAGGCTTGTAGCCAAGAAAAACCATAGAATTAATTGGAGGGTTATATTATAACATTAGCGGAAAGATTGAGAGTGTGTTGGGAGTGGGGAGGAGACAAGTATGGGATGTCAGTTATAGAATTTGTTTCTCCTATTTTTATCAAGAAGGTTTTTTTAAAATCTCGGATAACCCGCAACCGCTACAACCTCTGTATTTAGGGTGAGTACTTTGTGCGCACTGGGCAAAGAACCCACTATTTAATAGCCTATAAACCACACAGGAGATGTAACACAAGACAAGCCATATGCGACAAGATCGACTCAGAAGGCAACCACACAAGAGTTGTAACACTAGACAAGCCATATGTTACAAGCTCAACTCAGAAGGCATTGAGGAGGGATCGAACTCGGGTTATTTGTGTGGACAACCACCCTCCAAACCAACTGAGCCATCCCGAACTCCAAAGTCATTTATTTTATTTTTAAAAAACTAATCTTAAAAAAATATTTGATAGTCAAAAATATTGGGAAAGGAGAAAACAAAAGTAGCCAGTACATTACTACTACTCCTTAGTCCTTGCACTCGCCTGGCCCTAAAAATATTTGCTTGCACTATAATGGACAAAACATTACATGGGATGACCCCATAGTAGTGACTGTGCTTTTTTTTTCTCCATAAAAAAAGTCTATAAACACTAGTCTTTCTTCCTTTATATGTACGAAACAAGTACATTTTTGCCTCTATACAACTCAAACATTTTAACATGCTCATTTATAGCTCAACTTATATATTTTTTTTCTTTTTTAAAAAAAGAAAAATCTTGTTTTAATTTATTTTCTTTTCTTTTTTCTTTTTTTCTTTTTCAAATATTATTTATTTCCCATTTCCTTTTTTTTTTAAGAAAATTATTTGTCTCAACCTTTATTTTTTTCTTCTTTTTTTCTCAGACTTAATTTTATTTTATTTTTATTTTTTCCTTCTCATTTTTATTTTTTTCAACCTTTATTTGTTTTTTTTTGGTTTTTTATTCTTATGTTTTTTCTTTTTTTCCTCTTTCCTTAATCTTTATTTTTTTTCTTTCTTCTCAATCTTTATTTTCCTCTTTCTCTTGTTTTTTTCTTCTCTTTTGACTTTATTTTCAACTTCCAGTATTTTTGGCTAATGGAAAAAAAATTTGGATAATTCGCAAAGTGGATCTTATTTTTTTGACATCGAAGTAGATTTAAGGGTGTGACTTGTTGTTCAAAAGTACTTTCGGATAAGTCTTGTCTCTAAGGCAAGAGTTATAGGACATCTCATAAATTAAGATACAATTTTGTAGTTAACTCTTGCCTATGGGGAGTTACGTGTTGTTTGAAAGTTATTGGGTTAAGTCTTGCCTCTAAGACAAGAGTTATAGGACATCTGATAACTCAAAGCACAATGTGGTAGTGTCAACTCTTCCACACAAGGCATAACTTATTGCTTGTAAGTCCTGGAGTAAGTCTTGCCTCTGAGGCAAGAGTTATTGAACATCTCATAAATTAAGACATAATGTAGTAGTGTCATTTCTTGCCTATTAGACGTAACTTGTTATTTGAAAGTCTTTGGGCTATGTTTTGCTTTGAGGGAAGAGTTATAGAGTATCTCATAAATCACGACACAGTATGGTAGTGCCAATTTTTTTTCATTGGGCATAACTTATTTTTTAAAGTCCTTGCGCTAAGTTTTACCTCTAAGGAAAGAGTTATAGAGAATCTCATAAGTCAAAATATAATGTGGTAGTGTCAATTCCTACCCATTATACATAACTTGTTTGAAAGTCCAGGGGCTAAGTCTTTCCTTTAAGATAAGAGTTATAAAGCATTTCATATCTAAAAACACAATGTGATAGTGTCAACTCTTACCCATGGAATGTAATTTGTTGTTTGAAAGTTTTTGACTAAGTCTTGCCTCTAAGAAAAGATTTATATAACATCTCATAAATCAAGAAACAATGTGGTGGTATCAACTCTTGCCCATTGGGCATAACTTGTTGTTTGAAAGGAATAGAAAAAATGAAAATAGAAAAAAGAAGAAGAATAAAGAGTTGAGGAAAAAAATGAAGAAAAACATTAAAGAAATAAAATAAAATAAAAAAGATAAAAATAGAAGAAAAAATAGAAGTTGAGAGGAGAAAAGAAAAAAAAAGATTAAAAAAAAAAGACAAATCAAAAATATAAAAAATAAAGGCTAAGAAGAACTTTAAGAAATAGAAAAGAAAAAATAAAAATCAAAGAAAATTAAAAGAGAAAAAATAGAAGTTGAGTGAAGTAACGAAAAAAAAAAAGTAAAGGTTGAGAAAAATTAAAAAGAGAGAAAAAGAGAGAGAAAGGAAAAGAGAAAGGAAAAAATAACATCAAAGTGAAATTAAAAAAGAAATAAAATAGAAGTTAAAGAAAAATAAGCATGGGGAGTTGTTTAAAAATATTTGAGGTATAGAGGGGCAAATAAGTTTTGTTCTATACATGAAGGAACACTTATTTTGTATAGTATGACTTTTTATTAGAGACAAACAATCAGAGTCACCCCATAATGGGGTCATTTCAGTAGTTTACCTTGGAAAGACCCATTTAGCTGTAATAACAAAAAATATATTTACTTTATTTGGTATTTTTAAGTTGAAAATATAGTTGGAATTATGGTTGGCCATAATATTTTGGAAATGACGTATTTTTAAATTTAAAAAAATATTAAAAAGTGAAAATAAATATTTAAAAAAATTAGGGTTTTATGAAAATTGGGTTATTTTATGAAAATAAACAAGTTAGATTTTATTTTAAAGAATCTATATCTATAATATATTAAAAGTGTATAGGGTTTTAGAAATGTTATTCAAATTTTTTGCCCTTCACTAAAAGATTTTGATTTCGACAAAATCGTCTTTCACTATTTTTTCTAATATTTAATATTTAAGAGTTAGTAAATAAATTGAATATATTTATGGTAAAATCTTTCCTTATTAGAAGTCATCAGAATTAATGACAACTAATATTTTTTTCATTAGTTTATGAATTCTAAATCAACTAAATTTGATTTTAAGAAAATTTGAAAAATTTAGAAATAAATATAAAAGTATTAGAATAAGAAATATTAAAGAAGTACCAAGTTTTTAAAAGTTTTAAGTACATATGTAATCAAAGATTTTGTAAAGTTTACTTTAAAAACAATGAAAGATTTTAAAAATAGAAAAAAATAATTGTACCACAAATATGGTTCAAATTCTTGTCTCTTTTAGCCTCTGACAGTAAGGGAAAAAGGTATTGCACGACAAACGCAAAAATGATGATTCATCAACGACTTGAAACTTCTGGTGGTAAAATTTATATATGTGTTTACACTAAAATATCTGTTTACATTATTATATTAAAGTGTGAAGAATCTTTGAAAAGTAATTTGAACTTTTTATACTTCATTAGAAATCTCCACAATCAACAAAATCATTTAATTTTAAATAATCAAACGTTATATGTGCGAGACAGGTGCGATTAAATTAGTATATTAAAAGGTGCAAAAAGGTGAATCCAAAAATAGTGAAATATTTTTCAAAAATCCAAATATTGTGAAAATGTATTCTGAAATATTTATGGTCAAACAAGTATTGCGGAATAAAATAAAAACGTATTCCAAAATATTGTGAATAATATTCATGTGTATAATGTATAGTTTCTGTATATCTACTGATGAATATCCGACAAACAATGTATATCCTTAATCGCTTTATCATTGTATAATACTCACAAATTATACCTATATAATATAGTAATTGCAAACTGATGGAAAAAAAGATACTCGCCTGAATGCGTCAGACAAAATTTCTACATACATCAAGCGAAGGCGACAGACGAAATGTGTGCTGCATGTATATTAAAATCTGCACTTGCTGAAGGGACAAATGATTTCATCCCTTTTATGAGTTTATTTTCAGTTTTATGTGATTCTATAAGAGATTTTCATTTTTATTCATAAGAGATCTGTAAAAGTAATTTTCTTCTATCCAATTTGTAAGTTGCCAAATCATGTCCTTCTTGCCGAAGGTGGAAGAAGTTTCATGTGGATTGTCCAGATCGATGCACTTGCGGTGAAAATGATTGTTCCTATATATCGGTGTATTAAGTAGGGTTAGGAATCTACCAAGAATTAAATTGAAATTGAGTTTTATTAGACTTAATATTAAGATAATAAGACGGATGAAAATACAAGAGAACTGAAAAATGACTTGATCCTGAAATTAGAGTTAACTTTTTTCAAAGAAACATATAAGATTCTATTCACTAACTACATTTATCTCTTTATTTAATCTAAGCGAAACACTTGTACTTGTCCTGCTTTGTGAAGTAACACTTCTACTTACACTTTTGTCATCTGAACCTTTTAACCAATTAAAAAAGAATTTTTTGAACCCAACGAGTGAGGCCAATTTTTTTTCCTTTAAAATATTTTTAAAAACATAATTGTAAATTTGAAAAAAAAAAAAATGGGCCTTCTTCTTCATTGACCTCTTCCCCCTCCCGTCTCCCTCACGCCCCAACCCCTGCACCAGCCCATTCCCCCACCCCCAGCCCCTCTCCCCCATCTCCCCATCCCTCCACCCTCATCCCCATCCCCCTACCTCCCACAAGTTCCACACCCCTTTCCCCTGTCCCCCCACCCATCACCAGTTCCCCACTTCTTTCCCCCGTCCTCCCACCCATCACCAGTTCTCACCCCGTCCCCCACCACCAGCCATTTCCCTCTCCCCCACCCTCACCCAGCACACACACACACACGCAAAACTCAAAAGAAAAAAAATGGTTTCACACACACACAAAAAGATTTCAAATTCAAGAATTATCCCAAAAATTGAATAAATTATATTGATCAATTTTTAAAATTGTTGAAAATTATTTTTTTGATTATTGTGGGGGTGGGTGTGTTTCGAATATTATTTTTTTATTTTTGATTATTGAAATATTCAAACATAAATTTTTTTATATTATTGAACAAATTTTTTGATCAATTTCTTGTAATAATATATAGAATTGCCATTTTTTTATTATTTTGATAGGTCCCAAATATAAATAATTTTTTTTTGAATAAATGAGTGGACGGGGTGGGGTTTTTTTTTTGTTTAAATAAATATTTTAAATATATTCTGAATATTTAATTTCCTACGTGTCATTGAAAAATGACATGACATGCCACGTGTCACATTATTTGATGAAAAATAGTTTAAAATATGTTTGAATGGGTAAAGAGTTTAAAATATTTTGGTTTGACGGGTTAAAGCGTTCAGATGACAAAAATGTAAGTAGAAGTGTACAAATTAGGACAAGTACAAGTGTCCACCAGAGCATTTGACCTTTAATCTACTACCAAAGTTGACCGCGCTTAGCGCGGTATTAAAACAATAAATTAGATTCATGAAATTATATAAAAAAAATCATTCTTTAAATTCAAATAAATTAGATTCCAAATTCTAGTTCATTTAACACTTAGTTTCATGTTTAATAAAAGACAATAATTTATCACTTCTAATAAACTTGAAAATTCACTTGTCAAATAATTTTGACAATGCCTTTACAAAATAACTCAAATTCAATAAAATTCGCATACCAATCAAGTGAAAGATAATCCAGACACCACAATTATCACAAAAAATATCCCCACAAAATCACAATTCAAACACTTTACTATTTCAGATTTTAATAATTCAATTAGGAGAAGCCTTAAATGAAAATCAGTAACATAACATATCCAATTGAAATTAATGGAATAGGAATAAAGACAAAAAAAATAGTAATAATTAATATTGTAATTTTAAGCATTTCTAATTTAAAAAAATAATCTTAGATACATATCTAAAATACAAAGGTCAATCGCATAACATATCCAACTAAAATTAATGAATAGGAAATAAAAATAAAAGAGAGTAAGAACAATTGATATGGTAAAAAACGAGTGAATAAAGAAATTATGCAGTAATAATGAAAAGGATTTGAGATACATAAAACATAAAATTTACCTAAATGACGAAAGAAGAAAAGAAGAAACACACCAAAAAACTGAAACTTGGAAGAGAACATAAGATGAATGGGAGTCTTCATGAAATTAAACATAAATTTATACTGGCAAAGCAATAGAATACCATAAGACATGATAAACTTACCAATAAGAGTTTGGGGGTTATGCACATGCAAATTATGGGAGTTATTAATATTATTAAAGGTAAAAATTAAAGGTGTGAATCATGTGTAATTGCTCACTGTAAATATATTTAAATAATAAAAAAATATTTAAAATATTGAAAGATATTGTCATTTCATAATTAGAAAAAAATGAAAATAAATAAATAAATTTATTAAGAGTATAAATTTAAAGAGATGTGAGTTATGAATAACTACTCCTTTCAATTGATATGTGAAGAGTTTTTGTTATAAATGTTTCTTCATTAATAAAATATTTAATTATAATAAATTAAGTAATTTACTTAATTTTACAATAAGTAGTTGATTTAAATAATAAAAAAAGGCCAAAAAGCAAGAAAAAATAAATGGCATCTCAAAAAATTACTTACAATATTAAAAGATATTGTCATTTTATAATTAGAAAAAAGTGAAAATAAATAAATAAATAATTTTATTAAGAGCATAATTTAAATAGGTGTGAGTTATGAATAATTACTTCTCTTAATTGATATGTGAAGAGTTTTTGTTATAAATGTTCCTTCATTCATAAAATATTTAATTGTAATAAATTAAGTAATTTACTTAATTTTACAATAAAATAATTGATTTAAATAAGAAAAAAAAGGCCAAAAAAATAAGAAAATAGATAAATAGCATATCTTGTCAATGAGGCATGCCATCTAATGAATCTATTTTATAATCTAGTTACCCGCACTCCCCTACAAATGGTATCAAAGCCCAGTAATTTAAAAAGTACAGCAGTAAGATATGAGTTAGTTAGTTATGTTAGAATTTATCTATATATTTTGAATTAGTTATGAGAAGACCATTTAAAAATAGAGAAGTTTTTAGAAAAATTAAAGAATCTTTAGTTAGTAATTATTCAGAATATATAAGTCTAAATAAAACAAAAGAAAATTCACAAAGATTAGCTTATCTAATTACATTAATATCTAGTATTGAAGCAAAATTAATAATCCATTTAAAATCTAGAAGAATGAGACGCATACCACCTAATTATGATAAAATTAGATTTAGATATCCGCCAAGATATTATAAAAATAATTTAAATGAATAAAGAGCAAAAATACAAAGAATTAAAATAATTTATTTCTGAAAAACGTAAAGAATTAAAAATAAGAATAGAAAGACTACATTATAATATATTTGCCGGAGTTAGTAAAAACTCAATAAATACACAAAAAAGATGAAATATCAAAATTAGAATCACAAATAGATAGTTTAGAATATATATATATCAACATGAACTATTCACAATAAAATGAACAAAGAAGAATTTATAATAGATGAAAAAATATATGAAAATCACGAAGGATTAAAAATAAAAATAGTATTTTCTAATCTAGGAAGAAGATATAAGAAAATAGGTGAACATTTATATCTTATGTTAGAAAAAGAAGAATTAAAATTAGAAGATAAATTGAAAGCAATGGTAAGAATAGAAAAAGAAAATGAAGAAATAGATAGAAAAAAAGAAATAGAAAAAATTAAACAACAAACTACGGAAGAAATACGAAAAATAGAAGAAACTAAAAATAGTAGAATTGCTGAATTAGAAAAAGAACTACAAATGTTAAAAGATCTGTATGAACAAAGACAAAAAGAAAAAGAAGAAAAAGATAGAGAACAAAAATTACTGAATGAGATAAATCAGTTTAAGGAAAAATTAGAGATAAATAATATAGACGTTGAAGAGACAGATAATTATGACTTAGAAGATAGTGAAACATATACGGAAATATTAACAAGTACAAAAAATTTAGAAATTAACGAAAAACAAGAAATAATTAATGAAGAAAACTTAGAAAATACCAATACAGAAATAAATACTCTTGATAAAAAAGAAGATGACAATATAATACCTAAAACAACAAAAATAATAAAACCTACATATTATAAAGTAAATTTAAAAGATACAATGAATATGACAAATGGACACCAAAACAAATAGTTAATAAAAATTATAACTTTTTAGACTGTGTAATAGATACAGAAAAAACAATACAATTATGGATAGGATATATGACAAAACAATTATTAGATAATAATATAAACATAACAGATGCACCAGAATATATAGAAAGAACACTAATAGGATCGGTAAAACTATGATTTTCAAACTTAACTGAAAATAGTAAGAAACTATTAAGAGCTAATAAACATATGGAAGGAACATCATCAACAACAACTAAACTAACACCTATAGAATTATTAAAAAAATATGAAACAACTATAAAAGATGAATTTGGTAGTATGACAACAATAGAAGAAGAACAAGATGAAGAAAAAGATACAAATAGGAATTTAATGTTAAAATTAACAATATGCAATATGTGTTATATAGACGAATATACTTGCGCATTTAAAGAATATTATTATAAAGGAGCATATAGTATAGAAGAAAGTAAGGAAATAAGAAAATTATATTTTAATAAATTACCCGAACCATTTAGTTCAAAGATAATAAAAAGTTGGGAAGAAGCAAAAATAGTAGATACGTTAGGAGCAAGAATAAAATTTTTACAACAATGGTATAGAAACTTATATGAAAAATATAGAGAAGAATTAAAAATGGAAAAAACATTAATAAGAAATTTAGCATGTTGCAAAAATAAAATAGCACCTCAATTTGGATGTGAAGAAAGATACTATAAGAAAAGAAAAAAACACAAGAAATATAAGAAATATAAAAAATCAAAATACAAATACAAGAAACCAAGAAAAAGATATTATGTAAAAAATTACAAATACCAAAAACCATATAGAAAAAAGAAATCTATAAAAGAATGTACTTGTTATAATTGTGGAAAGTTAGGACATTTAGCTAGAGATTGTAAATTACCTAAAAATCCAAAAAATAAACAAATATCAGAAATAAAAATAGATAATACAGAATATATGTAGATAGATTATATAGATTATGAATTAGAAAGTGAGGATAGTATACATGAAATTTCAGAAAATGAAACAGATACTGAAATAGATAGTGAAATAGATGAATCAAATGACTGAAGAAGATATAAAAATAATAACAAAGGAAGAATATTTAAATGATGAAGGAACAGAACAAAAACTAATATTTGACAGTAATATATTTGATGAAATAAAAGGAAAAGAATTAGATTTAAGTGTAGAAAAAATATTTAAAATACCAACAATAAAAAATATTTTTACTAGGAAAAAGGATGAATATTATGTAGTATGCCAAAAAGAACATGTAATAGACTGTAGATATGCAAAAGGCAAAGCTAGTATACCACTAGTAACAAAAAAAATAATCAATAAAGAGATAAATAATATAAAAAGTAAAGGAGATCCAATAAAATATGTACACCTTGGAGGTACAGAGATATTAATAAAAGCATGTTTTAGAGAAGGAATAGATACACCGATAGAATTATATCTAGCAGATGATAGAATTATAAAACCTATAGAAAAAAGCATAATAACTGCCGTAAAAGGAAATTTAATATACCAAAAATTCAAATTCATAATAAGTGCAAAGTATTCAGTAGCGGTAACAGATAGAAATATAGATAAATCACTAGTATTATATTGGAAGATATCAGGAATAGAATTAACCCCAGGAAGTAAAATATTTACAGCAAGATGCAAAAATTTATATGTTTTAACAACAAAATATAAAATAACAGGAAAAAATAAGATTAACAAGATACGAATAGAAAGCACATTCGAACAAATTGTAAAAACAATAGATTATAATGATTATAGCTATAGAGACATAGATATAGAAGAAAATTTAGAAATAGTAAATGATAGAATAAGTACAACAAAAAGAATAGCTAATGAAAAACCAGAATCATCAAGCTCATCAAAAAGAACAAGTTATGAAATAAATTCAATAAGTAATTTAAACCAATATTACATAACAGAAAAAATAAATGAAAAAGAATATTTAATACTCTTAAATACAGGACAAGAAGAAAATTATATAGCAAAATATCTAGTAAAAAATGAAGAAATAAAAACTGATAATGATATGTGCCCAGATCTACCAAGAAGTTTAATAAATAATAAAAATATAGCAGAAAAAGAAATAATAATAGGAGTTAGAAAATTAAAAATAGAATTTGAAGTAAAGGAAGAAATGCAAAAAGCAGATATAATATTAGGAATAAAATGGTTAGAACAAGTAAAACCATATAATATAGAACATACACAATTAACCTTAACATAAAACAAAGAAAAATTATTCTTAAAAAGAGCCTTAACATAAAATGAAAATATATGTATTAATGAAGATAGTAGTAGAAGGATATTACAGTAGATATTATACGCCTATGATAGATACAGGAGCAGAAGCTAATTTATGTAGACATAATTGCTTACCAGAAAGTAAATGGGATAAATTAAAAACACCAATAATAGTTAAAGGATTTAATAATGAAGGAAGCTTAATTACTTATAAAGCTAGGAATGTAAAAGTACAAATATGGGATAAGATATTAACATAGAAGAAATTTATAATTATGAACTAACGTCAAAAGATATACTTTTAGGAATGCCATTTTTAGATAAATTATACCCACATATAATAACTAGAAACGACTGGTGGTTTACAACACCATACAAACAAAAAGTAAGAGCAAAAAGAGTTAATAATAAAATAAGGAAGAAAACTGATTGGATAAAAGAAAGTGAAAAAATTACACAAAAATTAGAAAATATAAAAAATACCGAAGATACAATAGAACTAGTAGTATTTTCGATAAATAAAATAGAAATAACTAACTATATTTTCAATAAATAAGATAGAAATAGTTAAGAAAAAATTAGAACAATTATATAGTGAAGATCCATTAAAAGGATGGAAAAAACATAAAACTACCATAAAAATTGAATTAATAGATAAAAATAGTATAATAACCCAAAGACCATTAACCTATAATTTTGACAATTTAAAAGAATTTAAAATGCATATAGATGAATTATTAGAAAAACAATATATACAAAAAAGTAATAGTAAGCATAATAGTTCAGCATTTGTAGTAAATAAACATAGTGAACAAAAAAGAGGAAAAAGTAGGATGATTATTGATTATAGAAATTTAAATGCAAAAACTATAACATATAATTATCCAATACCAAATAAGATATTAAAAATAAGACAAATACAAGGATATAATTATTTTAGTAAATTCGATTGTAAATCAGGATTTTACCATCTAAAGTTAGAAGAAGAATCTAAAGAATTAACCGCATTTACGGTACCACAAGGATTTTATGAATGGAATGTATTACCATTTGGATATAAAAATGCACCAGGTAGATATCAACATTTTATGGATAATTATTTTAAACAATTATCTAATTGTATAGTATACATAGATGATATATTATTATATACAAAAACTAAAGAAGAACATATAAAATTATTGGAACAGTTTACAGATATAATAGAAAAATCGGGAATAAGTCTAAGTAAAAGAAAACTGAAATTATGAAAAACCAGATAGAATTTCTAGGAATACAAATAGATAAAAGTGGAGTAAAAATGCAACAACATATAGTACAAAAAATAATAAATTCAAAAGAAGAATTAGATACAAAAAAGAAATTACAATCATTTTTAGGATTAGTAAACCAAGTAAGAGAATATATTCCAAAATTAGCAGAAACTCCAAAACCACTACAGAAAAAATTAAAAAAGGATATAGAATATAACTATAATGAAGAAGATAAAAAACAAGCCCAAAAAATAAAATTACTTTGTAAAGAATTACCAAAATTACAATTTCCAGATGAAAATGAAAAATTTATATACATAGTAGAAGCAGATACTAGTGAATATAGTTATGGAGGAGTACTTAAATATCGATATGAAGCAGAAAAAATAGAACACCATTGTAGATACTACTCAGGTACGTTCAATGAGACAGAAATAAAATGGGAAATAAATAGGAAAGAATTATGTTCATTATATAAATGTTTGTTAGCATTTAAACCATATATTGTATATAACAAATTTATTGTACGAACAGATAATACACAGGTACGCTGGTGGCTAACAAAGAAAATACAAAATTCAGTTACAACGAAAGAGATTCGGAGACTAGTTTTAAATATATTAAATTTCACATTTATAATTAAAGTGATCAGTACTAACAAAAATGTTATTGCAGATTACATATCAAGACAAAGCTACACAGACTGAAATTATAGAAGAAGATACTCTAGAAAAAATACTCAACACCCTAACTACGCTTTCATTGAAAGTGGACAGTATGGGTACTGAGATAGAAAAGCTAAAGACTAATGAAGATAAACTGAAGTCTATAGCTATAAATCAGCTAACTCAGCAGTGTGCAGAGCTATGTTGATCGGAAGACAATAAAATTCCAGAGCTAGAAGGAGACGTTGGGACACTCCATAAAACCCATAACATTTATCAATCTACTTCTGCAAGTACAAGCAAAGGAGTTAGTCAACCAAGATACCAAAACATGAACATGAATAAAATATTTGAAAAACCATTTACACCAAAAATTACCACATACCGAGATAGCCTAAACCAAGATAAAAAAGTTTATAATTATACAGCCCAGAAATATATAGAAAACATCTATAGAGTACAAACTTTTCTAAACCATAACCCAAGAGCTACAAACATCAAAGAACCAAACACCAACTATATAACCCAAAAATTACAAGGATATAACAAGCTAATCGCACTACCCAAAACTAACCCAAGCCTAGTAAAAACTTGTTTTGACTACGGACTACTAAACACCATATACACCCAAGAAGGAGAAGAATTAACAACTACGGAAGAATTATACAAGATATTTACCACCTACAAAAGAATAACGAAAGGCAATCTATTTTATATAAACTGTTATACTACACCCGCAGAGATATTATATGACGAGATAAAACCGGTTATACAGGTTGTAAAGATAGGACTAACCAGAGATATGATCATACCTGAAGCTATTGCGCAGCAACCGGAGATACCTAGAATTGAGATACCCGATTTCTACGCAAATAAAAGACTTATTGGACTAGCTACGATTATACAAGAACTAGCAAATAATTATACTAATGGAAACCCGATATGGAGCTACTATTCGAGAGATCATCAAATGATTTACTCAAATTCAAAAGAGCTACGACCAGCAGATATGGAGGATGTCAGACAATGGATAATGACACTACTCAACCCAGAGAAACAATCTACCGCAAGAGCTATTAAAAAAGGATTTATTTCTGACAGACTACTAACAAGATATTGCAAAATAATTAGACATAAATATCCAGATCACCAATGTTCAAGGTGTAATGGAGAAGATAATATTATTCCAGAGGTACATCTAGAATAAAAATCAAGAAGACAAAATGCCAGCTGGAAAGATAAGATAAGAAGCAATAATGGAGATATAGCAGATACGACAAAATAAACGGAGACAAGATATTCATTGTATAGATTTTATTTACGTAAAAGTCTTTTAATTATTGTAATTTACTATTTTTGTGAAGACTTTTTAGGTAGCCTAGGTAAATAGCCTTTTTGATAGCCTTTTTGACTTTTGGCTATAGCCTTTATGGCTTTTAGCTTTTTTGTTTTTATCTTTTGTTCAAAAAATGTGTAAAGAATTGTAAAATTTGTAAAGTTCATTCTATAAATAAAGAAGAACTGAAGGCATTGCAAAGCAAGCCTTCTCACATTAAAGCAAAAACTCTCTCCATTCCATAAAAAATATTTTGCCCAGTTAATTAAAAAACATACATACTTCAATGGAAAAAGCTATGGAGAAATAAACTTCAGAAATATCAAAGCTACCCGAACAGGTATATCTATTTATAATTATGAATAGCTAAATTCATAGTTCCCAACAATCATGATATGATTAAATAAATTCATATTAGTTACTTTATAGTAGAATTATTCGAAGAATAATATGTTAAGAAGTTTATTAGCAAAGTGGAAACGGAGAAAAATCCCTAAGAACTATGTCATCCTAAAGGTGAAACCAATGAGGCAAGAAGCCGTGGCGGGGAGTAACCAGAGTAGAGGCGATGTTTAAGGGAAAAAGTATCCAAATTACCATGCTAATAGTGACCGAAGAACATGTTATTTAAGAATAATCGAGTATATAGTAATCCAAGATGACCATATTTTGTTATGTACATGGTTGAAGGGAATATTTTGAAAAAAGCAATTTTATGAAAATGAATGATAATTTATCTGGTGTGATGGTAGATAAATTTAAGATACTTATTTTGTATGCACTTAGAGATATAAAAGTAGCAGATATAAGAAAAATTATATTAGAAAAAGCATTTGGTGAATATTACATGGCTAGAGTAAATTATATACCATGCCTACCTAACTACTCTTATAAATACTTATCATGATAAATTACGTAGAATTTTTAGAAAAAGATATGTGAAATATACAGTTACTAGAAAAACGGATGAAAACAAATATAGACAAATACATGAAAAATAAAAATAAATCTCTTAATAAAAATATGCAAAAACTACTAAGGCTAAAACAAACAACTATAAAATATCAATTTTAGAAAATAGATCATTTAGACTATCTTAAAGTTTTAATCTTATATATACTTAAAGATATAGAAATTATAGATATTAAGAAAATAATATTAGAAAAAGTAATAGACTACGAAATTGAAACCATAAATTGGCTAGAACAGTTATACGAAGAAATTTACCCAGAAGGATATTATTCAGATCAAGGATGTTAGAATATATTAGAAAAACTAGAGAAAACCAAGATAATCTAAATAATGAAATTAATTATAGAAACCGAATTAGAAAAATAATGGAAAATCTAAAAGAAAAGTTAATATGGATAGAAAAAACCTTAGAAAATTTAGAAAAAAGTACATGTGATAGTTTATATAATTTAAAAAACTCACTACGAGAAGAACAACACAAGATAATAAATAACATAGAAAATCTAGAATTAGATATATACTACAGTACAGATAGGATAAATTATTATACAGAAATTTGTAACTCTGCAGTTACTACAGGATAAAATAATAAACCAAATAAATTAATGGATACATCTTACAAAAGGAATAAATTATTAAAAAATATTGAAACAAAATCTAAGAAATATCCACGCACAAAAAAGAATAGATTCATTAGTTATAATAAATCTATTTTATATAAACTAGTTATCTGCAAATCTAGTTTATATAAACTAGGTATCCGCACCCCCCTAAAAATTACTCCAGGCCACATCTCTCTCTGATGACATGTAGCACCGATCTTAACCATAGGCATTCTCTACTTGCTTCATGAGTAGCTATTATCTTATCATGATTTGAAGAAATAGAACAATTAACTTCTTTGTAGATCGCTATGATATAGCAATACCTCCGTATGTAAACACATAGCCTGTTTAAAATTGAGTGTTATGTGGGTCAGATAAATAATTTGCATCTGCTGACTAATAAGATCTGCGCTGCCTTTGTTAGTATAAAATAAACCCATGCCAATATTTCCTTTTAGATATCTCAATATATGATTAACTTTGTTCCAGTGTCTACGCATAGAAAAAGAAGTATACCTTGCTAAAAGGTTAACAGAAAATGCTATATCAGGCTTTGTAGCGTTATCAAGATACATAAGTACACCAATAGTACTGAGATATGGTACTTCGGGATCAAAAATCTCTTCACCCTTTTCTGGAGTTCAGAACGGGTCATTACTTACCTCAAGTGATCGAACAATCATTGGAATACTTAATAAATGTACTTTGTCTGTGTAAAATCATTTCAAAACCTTCTTGATATAGGCAAATTGATGGATGGAGACCCCATTTGCTAAATTTTCAATCTACAGACCAAGACAAAGTTTTTTCTTTCCAAGAACTTTTATCTCAGATTCTTTCTTTAGATATTTAGTTACCTTTTGGACCTCTTCTGAAGTTCTAATAAGATTTTTTGCATCAACATAAACAGCAAGTATAATAAATTGTGAGGATGTTTTCTTAATGAAAATAAATGGACAAATAACATCATTTATTTAACCTTCATTTATCAAGTACTCCCTAAGAAGATTATACCGCATACGTCCTGATTGTTTTAGACCATATAATGATCTTTGTAATCTGATGGAATACAATTTTTACGACTTTGAACTATATATATCAGGCATTTTTAATCTTCTGGGATCCTCATATAAATTTCATTATCAAGTGAACCATAAAGATAAGTTATAACCACATTGATTAGATATATTTCAATATTTTTATGTACAGCTAAATTGATGAGATATTGAAATGTTATTGCATCCATAACAGGTGAATATAATTCTTGATAGTTGACATCGGGTCTTTGAGAGAATCTTTGTGCAAAAAGGCGTGTCTTATATCTTACAATTTAATTACTCTCATTTATTTTACGTATGAAGACTCATTTATGGCCAACCAATCTTTATATTATTTGGAGTTTGGACTACAGGTCCAAAAATCTCTCGTTTAATAAGCAAGTTCAATTCTGATTGAATTGCCTCTTGCCACTTTGGCCAATCATTTCTTCATCAACATTCTTCAACAGATAGAGGTTCAAGATCCTTACTGTATTACATAATATTTAGTGCAACATTATATGCAAAGATATTATGCACCATAATTTTTTATCGATCTAAATTTATCTCATCACCGGTAGAACTTATTGAAAGTTATTCATTCACTTGAGTTTCAGGTTCACTAATTTCTTCATAAATATCAGGATTAATCATATATTGAGTCTCTTCATTATATTCTTTTATAGTGTCATTTTTATCATTTTTCATGCTTCTTTTTCAAGGATTATTATCTTTTGAACCCAGTGGCCTACCATGCTTCAGGAATGTTTGGGATTCAGAGGCTATGAAACTAGAATATGGTCCTTTGGGACATAAATTTAGACAGGAAAATTCACTATAGGAATATGTGATTTAGTTATCCTTTTCAAATCAGTAAATACATTTGGCATTTGATTTGCTAGTTTCAGTAAGTGAATGGTCTCCTCGACCTAATGTTCACATATAGGGGTACGTGGGTCAAAATGCGATAGTGATGAAATTTTTTATGCAATTTCTTCTTTTAGTTCATGTTTCACTCCCTCCAATTGAGAAAATTTTATTTTATCAAATCGATAATTAAAAATTGAGCAGTAAAAAAATCTCTCGTCAATGATTCAAGGCTGCGAATTATGGAGGGTGACTCAAAACCAACATATATTCCTAACCTTTTCTGGGGGTCTATCATAGTGCATTGTGATGGTGCTACTAGCACATATAAATCACATTCAAAACTTTATAGATGAGCAATATTTGGCCCATGACCAAGAATCAATTGTGAGGGAGAGTGATTATTATAATGAGTCGGTCTGAGACGAACAAGTGATGTTTCATGCAATATAACATGACCCCAAATTTTAGTGGATAATTTTATTTTCATAAGCAGTGATCTTGTTATCAATTGTAGGTGCTTACTAAATGACTCAATAAGGCCATTTTGAGTATGAACATGAGCGACATAATGTTCAACTCTTATCCCAATCGATACATAATAATCAGTAAAATCATGAGATGTAAATTCTCCAGCATTATTGAGGTGAATATCCTCAATAGGATAATCTAGAAATTTCACTCCAGCATTATTAAGGATAATTTAGAAATTGCACCCCTAATCATATTATTTGGGCTAATAATTTTGCAAATGCTAGGTTGCGAGACGATAAGAGGCACACATGAGACATTTTAAAGATACATCTATTAGAACGATAAAATATCTGAATGACCCATTAGATGGGTGAATAGGTTCACATATATCCCCATGTATATGTTCTAGAAAAAAGAGGAGATGCGGTGCCAACTTTCAGTGGTGATGGCTTAGTTATCAATTTACCTTGATAACAAGGTGCACATAAAAAAGATCATCACTTGCAAGAATCTTCAGGTTCTATAACGGGTGCCCATTTGAATTTTTAATGATTCGTCTCATCATTATTGATCCAGGATGACCTTTTGGGTCATGCCAAAGCACAAACATATTTAGATCGATAAAATTTGGATTTACAATAGAGTGTGCTTTATCTGTACTAATTTCCGCATAATATAAGCTAGAAGACAAAGTTGGCAATTTTTTCAATACACATTTTTAACCTGAGACATTCTTGGTATTGCCAAGATATTCAATATTCATTTCATTTACTGTCTCAACATGATATTCATTTTGGTATATATCTTTAAAACTTAAAAAGTTTCTCGGGGATCTAGAAGAGAACAATGCATCTTCTATAACAAGTTTTGTCCCCTTAGACAGAAATATAGTAGCTCTTTCAAAGCCTTCTATTAATATTGAATTACCAGAGATTGTTGCAACATTTGCTTTTCCTTTAAACAAGTAGCTAAAGTATTTTTCATCTTTAAATATGGCGTGTGTTTCTCCACTATTAATTATAAAAATATCCTCGTGATTGATCATTAATCCATTAAAATTTGAGGAGTATCCATATATTCTTCAAGATGAAAATATAAACAAAGTAAATACTATATGTAGTAATACTAGCAAACACCATATTACACAAGCTTTATTTATTTACAAGACTAGAGAAACACTACTAACAGGAATATAAACTAATACAATCAATTGAAAAGTAAAATACTTAGATTATTACAGATCTATCACCAAAAAAGTGATTTACATTTCCTTTAGGAAATTTAGAGGAATCTATAACATCTAAATGCATAGGCTCAACAGTATCCTTGGACAGAATGTTTGCTTCTGCAATATTATCTACCTCTTTGAGGGATGCCTGATAGAGATCAACTAGGTGCCTTAGCGTATGATAGGTAAGTGATCAGTGAACTTTTTCTACACACTGATAAAATTTATTTTCTCTATTTTTGTTTTGCACTACTTCAAGCTTTTCATTCTTCTTCTTACGTTGCTGGTGAGAAAGGTTATTATTCTATGCAAGATGATCACCGTGATTGAAATTTCACCCTCGACCATGACCACGATCACGAGTGGGGCCTTGACCTCTTTCACACTTAGATTAGTGAAACTTTATAGCATTTACTTCAGGAAATAGAGATTCGACTTTCATGGTTTTGTAACACCCAGATTTTTGCTTCTAAAAATTTCTTGAGTTTGAAACTCACTGCTCAGACTACGGCTCACCTAACGAGTCGTAAGGTCTCCTTATGAATCGCACGGTATGAGTCATAGGGTGACCAGTGATGGTTTCCCATATTTATTTTGTGACTGCGACTAGGATATCAAGAGTCGTAATGACTCTTTATGAGTCATAGGGTGATTTTTGTAGTCAAAATAGTTTAGGTGCTCAAGTCATTATTGTGGTTACGACTAGGACCCTATCAGTTGCAAGGTTCATGTACGAGTCATAGGGTATGACTGGTATGGTAAAAAGTGAGGAGGCCCATGTCTATGCCCAGACTACGAGCCATAGTGATGATTCATAACCAGATATCACAAATCATGACGTGACTCATAGTCACTGGCGATAGTTTTTCATGTGTTTTAATTGGGAAAACTTTGTTCATTTTTCTCTTTCCGCTATTACGACCCATGACTTAAAAACACTTTAGGATCTTATTTTCACTCTAAAAAGAAATCAAAATACACTTCTCTTCTCTCAAATTCCTCAAAGCAAAAACAAGGCTAGGGTTTCTCAAGGTTGATCATCTAGGGCTCAGAGGTTGATTTACCTTCATAATTCTAATACTTTCAGGAATGTACCTCTCTCTTTAAACTTCTTTTACTTAAGGCATATGTTTAAATGGTTATTCATGTGGATTTGTATATGGATTTTGAATTGGGTTAAGAGTTCTGGAAGAATTGTTACTTGATTTGAATTCTCATGGTTTTAATACAAGTGTTCATGTTTTGTTTATGCATTTTGAAACTCGTTGGTGTACATAAGTATGGTGAATAGGATAAGGGTCGAGGTATTCCTCCAAATTGATGATTTTGGTTTTGGAATTTGATTTGGAAATTATGTTCCCTCAACCCACTTGCATAATTGAATTTAAATTATGGTTAATCATATGATTTGGCTTATTTACCTAAACTATTGCATTACATGAATGGTTAAATATATAAAAAGGATTTTGAAGGCCTTGTTGGCCATGTTTTTTATTTTAAACTTGATTTAATAAATAAAGAGGGTCATGGCATTCCCCCAAGTGGGTGGAATTGGTATGGCATAAATATAAGATTGTAAGAGAAATTGTATGATGATACCTTTGGTTGATACCTTAATAGATAATTCCTTGGTTAAATGGATGGGTTATGTGAAACTTATTTTAATTGGGCTTAAAGAGGGTTGTGAAGTTCGCTGTGGAAGATGGAGGTCCTAGAGGACCGATACTGAAAATCACATTTGTTGGTGTGGGGGTCTTTTTGGCCGTGTGCATAGTTCATACTTATATACTTCTTCCATCCCATTTAATGTGTCGCCATTTGACCGGGCACGGAATTTAAGAAATAAGTAATGACTTTGTCAAGTTAACAAAATTTCCCCTATTAAAGTTGTTTTAATGTTTTATTTTTAATTATCTTTTCTTAATAAGGGGGACCCACTAAGGATAAAATGGAAATGATGTCATTAAATAGTTACCAAATAAGGAAAGATGTTATTTTTTTGGGACGGACCAAAAAGAAAATGGTGACACATAAAATGAGATGGAGGGAGCATATTTTAGATTAGCTGGGATCGAGGCATTCCCTGGCTCATCCTTAGATTTTTCTACTTCATACGGTTAACACATATTAGGACCCTTTCAGAAGGGGGTAAAACCCATATAGCCCATAGATTCCCTTAGGATGATTAGAGCTACACAGTCTAGGTTAATGGTTTTAAATCCCATGCTAAACCTTGTTTTCTATCCCATTATTTATATATATATACGTTTGTGTGTATGTATGTATATGTGAACATGTATATTGAGTTTGGACTTGATTTTGAACTTGCATTAATTTATCCTTATCGTGAGTTACATACTAGCGCTCACCTTACTAACTGTCTCCAGATGTTGTATCCCCATGAGATGTAGGGAACAAGGACACTTCTACTTTCTCTACAAAGTGATAGGTAATTTCTGGATAGCTCGTGAGTTATCTTTGAAGTGGTGATCATTCATTCTCCAGAAGACCCTCATTTCATGGTCTTGTTTCATTCGTATTTTGGACTATTCTTTTTGGACTCATTTTGCCTATGGTCGGGGGCATGTCCCAACTTAGATTGTTCTTGGCTACTAGAGGCGTTGTGGATTACTGTGGTTTGGGATGAATGTTAAAGTTTTTAGATTTCTTTCAAAGATAGTTTAACTATCTTATTATATGTTTGGAATTTATCCGCTGCTAGTTGTATTATGTTTTATTTAGCTGCGCAAAGGGGGTGGTCTCTGGACCTTGGCGGCCTTAAGATACCCACCACAGCCAGACCCTGGTTCAAGTTGTGACAAGATAGGTATCAGAGTAGGTTTATGGTCATTGGATTTTTCACAAATTCGTGTCAATCAAAGTTTCATTTATAGGTGTGAAGCGTGCCACACCTGTAAGGGAAAGGCTATGGGGCATTTAGGAATATTTTCTTTTCTTGTGATATATTTTTTGAGCTATAGAGTCTAAGGTGTTGAGATCTCCTCTAATTCCGTTTGTTCACATTTCAGATCATGCCTCCTCAAAGATTTGATGCTCGTGGAAACTCCTCTATCCCACTTGAGGATAATGTGGATGGAACTAGTCCTACTTATGCAGTACAGAACTGGTCTAGGGCCTCTGCTCTTAACTACCAACGTAGAGTTTCACCGGTCCCTACCAGTCCTCCTTAGACTTCTTGAGTTGAAAATATTTATGTCTTACCGCCCTAAAGAGACATTTCTAATGCCAAATACTAGCTATAGTGGAGGTTTTCCAATGAGTAGAAGAGGGAATGCATCTCCAAAGCCAAAGGGTAATCATGTTCCTTATAATGTTGATCCAAGAAGAAATGTCCACTTCGGAAAGGTGATCATTTATGGGGTACCGGGCTGCCACATTGTGCTAGATGATAGGTACTATAGAAGCTACATCATTCCATCCATGGTTGATTATTTGGGGCTATTTCGAGAACCTTTACTTGTTCTATATTCCTTGGATGGGTTTAAGGTTACCGAGAGGGTAAAGGTTGTATTCTCCCAATTTCAATACTATGAGGAGGTGTGGTGCGATATTTTTCCCTCAACATACAGTTATGTAAGCTTGGGTGCCGATTGGTTTGGACAACATAAAGTTCCAAATTTGAAAAAATTGGCCTAATGTTGTAAGAGACTGATAGGGAAATCATCTCTTGATGAATATTCTGCCCAAGCCGCAAAGAGAAGTGTTCACCTACTCCAATCCAAATGATTATAAGAGATAAAATATTGAGAGGAGTAAGGGTGTGTAAGGTGGTAATCCGAGAATAAAAAAGGAGAAGTTATATAGAGTGAAGTGAGGGATTACAACCAAACCATGCTAACATTATTTGTCCTTCTATTTCTAAGGAAATTTGTGTGGTTACCAACATGGAAAGCAAAGGAGAGCAAGGCTGAAGAGAAGTTGTTGTCAACCCTTGTGGAGGACCTTCACACCAAGGTAAAAAAGAACATACTCAAGAACTTCAAGGTAAAATAGTTAACTCTTACACTTTTGTGCATATGAACGATGATTGTGTGGCTAGAAGCCCTTTAAGTGTAAGTAATAACTTACCTACATGTGACTATATTAATTTTGTGCCACTTATTGATGATGTACATGTTGTGCGTATGGATACACTAGTTGATCCTATTGATAACCGAATTGACTTTTCTTGTAAGATCAACTTGTGTCCACCTAGTGTTAAAGCATTATGTTGAATGAAAGTACATCGTCTTGTGAAAATTGTGTTGATCAACTTGTGTGTAAAAATTATCCACCACTTGATGTTATATGTGATGTGATTAATGAATCTCAAGTGAGTAAAGAAATTGAAAAAGTTGGTCAAGGGAATAGGAGTGAACCCTTGAGCTTGTATTATGGTAAATATTCTAATATGTGCTTGGAACATCTTCAAAACTTGATAATTATCTTTTAGAAAGTAAAGAGCTTGCTTGTTCCAAATCTGCCCGCGGGATAGATCATGCTCTGTTTAGGTATAATGTCTTATTTGAAGATGATATAAACACTCCTAATGAACCTAGTGGTGAAAATAATAGTATAGCTTTCCTTGAAGGTTATAGCCTATATGTTAACCCACTATGGTGTGACAAAATTCCTCCTAAAGATGGAAATATCTTTTTGAAAAATGGGAGTACTCTTAAGGGTAAGGAATGTATAGTCCTTCTTGAAAACCCGAGGGCAAAGGTGTAATTGATTCCTTGGGGTAATGTTTCTAAATGTGCATCCTTGCTTGATACACTTGTGCTTAAGTTGAATGAATCCCAACTTGTGGGTGCCAAGTTGTCTATGTATTCGGAAGAAAGAATGTGTATGTGCTTAAATACTTTGTCTTCGGTCGTGTATACCTTTGCACTTGATTTATTTCCATACTACCTCTTTGCTTATGATGATATCCATGCTAATCTTGGATTTAATTTATGTAGAAGTAGGAAATTTGTTATTTTGTCCACTTGTGTGAGTGATAATGCTATATGGATCTTGTGGACTTTAGAACCAATTGAAGTACCGCCCTTGGTGTGGTCTCTTGAAGAGATAAAAAAGAAATTGTCTTATGGATCATAAGATGAAGCTAGTTCTACCTTGTGGATTATCTGATGCCATTAGGACCTTTGTCGTTTCTTTATCTCTTGGTGAATCCTATAACCAAATTCTTTGTGCATTTTTTGTTGAGTTTTTAATATTCAATTCAAAGGATCCTTGGTTATATTTCAAGTATGTGCAACCTTGGCATGATGAAATAATTGTTTATACAAATCCTAACCCTCATGCCATGAGGAATTTGTGTTCGCTTGTCCTTCCTTTTATTTTGCAAGGTATGGATTCGAGGTTAAATCCTTTTCAAGAAGGGGGGATGATACGAGTCAAACGACCATCATATCCTTTGACGACATCATTGGAGACTAACATTTAAAGACTCAAACTTTGGTCACCTCGAGGACACAAGAGCGTGCATGGAGGACCATCTTGGAGCACACCATGAAGCAATCTCGCGTGTGGAAGATTGTTTGGGGGATTGCCTTCGACGCATACCCATGACTACAAGTTGAACCCATGGCTTTTGAGCTTGAAGAAGGTATCTTTGGAGTGTGGAACTCATTAAGGAAATTTTCGTAATTACATATGTTGATTCCAAACACCCCATGACAACTCCTCTTATTAAGGGTGTTATAGTCATTTTACCTTTTATTTGTAATAGCCTATAAATAGTCTTCTATTAGGTCATTTTCTCTTTAGTTTTTGAATGATGAATATGTAAAATACTTGAAAGTTTCATCTCTCTTTGAGAGAGTTCTCAGTGTAGAGCTTGGAAAAATCAAGTTTAGTGTAGGGCTTAGAAAAGCCGATATTGAACATTGCTTTAGAAACGAAGGTTGTACATGGATTTGATTCCCTTAGTGGTCACTGTAAAAATATTGGTGTTTGAATTTGAGGATTTTAATGGTCTTTACGTTTGATACACGTTTGGGTTCTTAGTTCTTTGTAAGTTCTTATGTCATCTTTTCTATCCCTTTACTTTATTGCATAGTGTGTTTTATTTCTTGTTTCTTATTCTTGGTTTTGAGGTGTTGTTGCCTTAGTTGGTTTCATCTTGTGTTTTGGGTGTGTCTTATGTTCTTGGCTATTTTGTGTGTTCCATAATCAATCCCATATCAAGTCCTTAGTGGGCCGACTTGCAAGATAGGATCTTCAATTTCAACAGTTTGAGATTGTGTATATTCCCCAAAAGGCCATTAAGGGACAAACATTGGCTTATTTCTTGACAGACCACTCGATAACTGATGATTGGGAACTGAGCGATAAACTTCTTGATGAAGATACAATAGTTATTGAATCCATACCCCCATGGAAGATGTTCTTTGATGGTGCCGCATATCGAGATCGAGCTGGTGTCGGTGTGGTGTTCGTCACTCCACAAGAAGAGGTCTTCCCATACTCTTTTATCCTAATAAATCGTTGCTCTAATAATGTTGCTGAATATTAGGTGTTAATACTTGGACTTGAGATGGCAGTTGACATAAAACAACTGCAATTATAAATCTTTGGTGACTCCCAATTGGTGATCAAGCAGCTTTTGGGAAGCTATGAAGTCAGAAAGACTGAGCTACGACCATATCATGATTATGCACAGAAGCTGATGTGGTGGCTCAGAGAAATAACCATCCAACATGTGCCAAGGAGAGAAGATAAGCAAGTTGATGCCCTAGCTATTTTGGCCTTTACTCTGACTCTTCCAAATCAGACACGAGTTACTATCCGCCAAGAATGGGTAGTACCACCGTTAAATAAAGATGTAAAAAGTAAGGTTAAATACCTCGTTGCCGTGTATAAAGCTGTAAAAAAAGATTAGCGAGAACCTATAATTTGAATTCTTATGTTATGGGATACTTTCAGAGGATCCAAGGAGAAAGACTAACATTCGTCGTCGTGCACCTCGCTTCCTTTACTATAAAGATACATTATACAAAAGATCATTTAAAGGAATACTCTTTCCATGTCTGGGAGAGGAAGAGGTAATTTAAGAATTGCAAAAAGCACGTTTAGGAGTTAGTGGATCGCATCAATCTAAACCAAAGCCCTATTTCCACATTAAAAGGATGGTATACTATTGGCCAACGATGGTAAAAGATTACTTGGACTATGCTAGCATATACAAAGTTTGTCAATGCCATACGAATTTCATACATCAACCTCCTAAAGTTCTACACCCAACTGTAGCATGTTGGCTATTTAATGCTTGGGGGATGGATGTTGTTGGTCACTACCAAAATCTTTTGGTGGACACTTACACATCTTTGCCGCAACGAATTACTTCTAAAAATGGGCCAAAGTTGTTTCTCTCAAAGAAGTTAAGAAGGAAAATGTTGTGAATTTTATCAGAGTGAATATCATCTACCACTTTGGAATCCTCAATATATAATAACCGACAATGGCAAGCCAATTGATAACAGGGTGATGAATAAGATTTGTGATCTTTTGGCTTCAAGAAGCGCAAGTCTTCTATATACCATGTTGCCGCAAATGGTCTAGCCAAAGCGTTTAATAAGACTTTATGCAATCTATTGAAGAAAGTCTTCTCCAAGTCTATGCGAGACTAGCATGAGTGAATGGAAGAAGTTTTATGGGCATATAGAACAACTTATTGCACACCAACGCAAGAAACTCCATATTCACTTGCTTTTGGAGTTGAAGTAGTCCTATCACTTGAGCATCAAATACCTTCTTTAAGACTAGTTATTCAAGAAAGGCTCAACGATGAAGAAAATGCTAAGCTGCGTCTTGCGGAGTTAGAAGCTCTTGATGAGAAAAGATTACAGGCTTAATAAAATCTTGAATATTACCAAGCCCATCTAGCTCGTTCTTTCAACAAAAGAGTTCGCTTGAGGTGCTTCCAAGTTGGAGATCAAGTCCTTGCAGTAAGGAGACCCATTATCACTTCTCATAAGTTAGGGGGAAAATTTATCCCAAAGTGGGATAGATCATATGTTCGTACAAGAGGCATATTTAAATGATGCTTGCAAGCTTGTCAATTCAGACGACGTGAAAATTGATCCTATCAACGCCAAGTTCTTGAAGAAGTACTATCCTTGAAGGAAGATGACACTCCTTAAGGCACGAGTATAAACTCCATGTCCACTCCTTTCCCACAAGAGTATAAACTGTATATGGCGAAAAAATGTCCGTTAGGTTAAAACCTCGAAAGAGGTAGCCTAGGCAAAAGTTAGGACAAAAACAATACTCACCCAGAACTACGTTGTGACTTGATCTTCTTCACTGAGGTACGTAGGCGTTTGAAATCTCATTCCAAGTTCAGTTGCATGAGTGTCAAAAAAAATATGTTTCTGCAATATCTGTCATATGGATACCAAGTATAAAAATATTCTAATTAAATTTTAAACTCACTCCAAGTATTGGTGGCTCAATGCTGGCAAACTCCTATGAAATATAAGCTTCGAACACAAAAAATAAAGTCTCCAAGCTCCCTAAATTTGGAAGTTGAACCACTCAAAACGCCAAATTTGGGAGTGAAAGTTGACAAAATCTCTAAGTCTTCAAATTAAGGCCTCTAAAATTTCCATGTCTTAAGGTGGGAAAGATTTGTCCTTTTACACCTTAAGCTGGCCTCTTAAGGATTTATCCTTAAAAGGAACTCAAACTTTCCATGCCTTAAGGAGGACAAAATTTGTCCCTTTGTATCTTAAACTAGCATCTCAAGGATTTATCCTTAAAAGGATCTCAAAATTTTCATGCCTTAAGGTGGACAAGATTTGTCCATTTTCACCTTAAGCTAGCCTCTCACGGGTTCATCCTTAAAAGGATCTCAAACTTTCCATGCCTTAAGGAGGACAATTTTTACCTTAAGCTGGCATCTCATGGGTTTATCCTTAAAAGGATCTCAAAATTTTCATGCCTTAAGGTGGACCAATCGTTTCCCTTTGCACCTTAAGCTGGCCTCTCACGAGTTTATCCTTAAAAGGATCTCAAAATTTTCATGCCTTAAGGTGGACAAAATTTATCCCTTCGCACCTTAAGCTGGCATCTCATAGGTCTATCCTTAAAAATGATCTCAAAATTTCCATGCCTTATAGGTCTATCCTTAAAAGGATCTCAAAATTTCCATGCCTTAAGATGGAAAAAATTTGTCCCTTTGCACCTTAAGCTGGACTCTCATAGATTAATCGTTAGAAAGATCTCAAAATTTCCATCCTTAAGGTGGATAAAATTTATCCCTTCGCATCTTAAGATGGCATCTCATGGGTTTATACTTAAAATTATCTTAAAAATTTTACGCCTTAAGGTGGACAAAATATGCCCCATTTTCACATTAAGCTGACCATTTGAAAAGGTCCCATACTTAGAGAAAACCATCGCATAAATGCATCAGTAAAGGGCCCATACTTAGAGAAGACCATCGCATAAATGCATCGGTGAAAGGTCCCATACTTAAAGAAAATCATTCCGTCCTCAAGTAAAATCTTTCAGTCTTAAGGTGATGGAGACAAAGTTAAACTCTCACACCTTAAGCGGGTGTCCACCATCTTCAAGCAAAATTTTTTGGTCTTAAGGTGACAGAGGTGAAGTTAAACTCTCGCACCTTAAGTCGGTGTCCACCGTCTTCAAGCAAATTCTTTCATTCTTAAGGTGACGGAGGCGAAGTTAAACTCTCGCACCTTAAGTCGGTGTCTACCATCTTCAAGCAAAGTCTTTTGGTCTTAAGGTGATGGAGGGGAAGTTAAACTCTCGCACCTTAAGCCGGTGTCCACCATTTTCAAGAAAAATCTTTTAGTCTTAAGGTGATGGAGGCAAAGTTAAACTCTCACACCTTGAGCCGACCGATTGTTGCATATCTCTATCTACTCCAACCCTACAAAAAAAGAGAAAAACAAGAAATAAAGTAAAAACACAAATAGAAAGGATGTTACCTGTCAGAGCGTTGCAATCTTGAAAGTTGTATATCACCAACTTAGATTAAGACAAGATGCCTTGATGATAATAAATGTAACGCCCCGAATCTGGTACCTGGAATGTTACATGGTGCTTATGACCCCAAAGGACCACAAACTAACCCATGACTGATATCTGTAACTGAGCACTAAATAATATACTGTAAATCTCTGAACTACTGAAATAATAAAGTAATAAAATAATCATGCTATCCTCGAATGATGAGGACTCACTGCTAGTCTGGATGCTGAACGTCTTATCTACTAAGGATGTTTGGTAGATCGTGCTTCTAAACCTATGGTATAAAATACCATAGCACAAATGAGTCAGTACGTTGAATGTACTAGTATGCAAGTGAGGTAGGCTAAATGCAAGGGTTCATATGCATGAATAATAATAACTGACTGTATAACATGAACATGAGAATACATGCATGAATACGTAACTATAACTGAGATTGTGATAACGCTGACTCGTGGATTCTGATAATGTGGATTTACTGATATCTGAGTACTGATACTGGGAAACTGAATGACTAAGCCTACTGAATACTGAGGAACTAATTTCATATTACTAATAAAGGAATGACTATTTCTGACAGTTTTGATTATGAAGAACTGGTTTGATTGATTGTATCTGACAGTCCTAAAATTGAATACTGATAACATGGGTTTCATATAATTAATATACTATTAAATGAGTTCTTGATAATATGATTACTGAGTCCGAGTACTGATAACATGAGTGACTGTATATGACCTGATACTGATGGAACTAGCTGGGTTTTGTACTATTCTGAGTTGACTGTATCTGATAGTCTTGAAATCTAATGAACTATCTGAGTTCTATTACTGAAACTGAATGACTATATCTGACAGTCCTGATTCTATAACTGAAACTGTGGGAAGTAGTTATCTAACTGACATGCCCCTAATACACCATTATGGCTGAGTTGGGGTCCAATCTGTAGCCCTAATTGGAAGGGTGTCAATACCGCGCCACTGGTAAGGACAAGCTGTGAGTGACCCTTATCTAACAGAGTGTCCTCAAAAGAGAACGGTGGGGCCCTTATCTGACAGTGCTTATCCACCTCATCAACTCTCATCTGACAGTGTTGATGTCTCAATCTATGCTGGCTACATAGTTCTAGAATGGAAGGATGACTTCTAAGAATCACACCCTCATCTGATAGTGTGTGTCCAATCCTTGGGTTCACTCGGTGCTAATTTCTACTGCCATCTGAATAGACATTGATCATGGATTACTGAACTGAACTGGACTGAATTAACTGAGTTTCGCTGACTGATGGAATAGTACTGAGATTACTGTATTATTGAGCTTTCCTGAGTCACATGACTTACTGAGTTCTATGGATCATGGCTTGACTGAGGATATCGTGAAAACATGACACAGACTCTAGGCACACAACTATATTTTTTGGGTACAAGTACCCCCAGGACTCAATAGCATGAAACTGACAGGACATGACATTTATTGAACACATAACCAATATCAACAATTCATAATACATTAATTTGGGAATTTCATGAAGCACATGGTTATTATAGTCTTGTACATGAATGAAATTGCATATAAACATGTCATACTTTCATCAACCTAATCTCATGGATATTCCCTCAACCATTCATAATGTACACAATATCATGGAAGTCATTCTTAGTCATAGGGTAAAGCATACACTTATCACTTGGGTCATAATTAAGCTATAATGCATAATTTTTATTCTCTTAAGCATTTTATCAAACACCTAGGATGCATGACTTAGGGCATAGGCATGACCATCAAATTAATACAATAAAACTCCATATTTCAACTCAATTTCACATGTTTCAGACCACATAGTAGCATAGGTTCATGAACAACACATAAAAATTCCAACTTGGGAATCATACAATCATAATCACATGAACATAATCAACCGACAATAAAATATTCACAATACAATATTTGAAACTTGATTCTTGGGCTTCATGGATGAAAAGAATCCATGAATGAACACTGTGCATACCTTAGTTCTTGATTCTATGAAGATTGACGGAGAGATTCTTGATTTTGAGTCTTGAATATGAATCCCCAATAGAAATCCCAAGCTTGTTCTTGAGAGAAACCCTATATTTTGGATAAAATATGGCTGAGGTATTGAGGTGGATAAGGACAAAGTTGAGGTTATCAAGAAACTACCTCCCCCATCTCTGTAAAGGGGGTGCGTAGCTTTCTTGGACATGCAGGATTCTATCGCAGATTTATAAAGGATTTCTCGAAGGTTGCAAACCCATTGTGCAAACTTCTTGAAAAAGAGGTCAAGTTCTCTTTTGATGATGACTGCAGGTAGGCGTTTGAATACATTAATCTAAAGTTAGTGGAGGCTCTAGTTATTATTTCTCCCGACTGGACAAAGCCGTTTGAACTAATGTGCGATGCTAGTGGGGTGGCACTTGGAGCTGTGTTGGGCCAGAAAAAGGATAAGTTGTTTCATCCAATCTACTATGCCAGCAAAGCCCTGAATGGGGCACAAAAGAACTACACTGTCACTGAACAAGAACTTCTGGCTGTGGTTTACGCCTTTGAGAAATTCAGGGCGTATTTGCTAGGGACGAAGGTGGTGGTCCACACGGATCATGCCGCTCTGAGGTACTTAATGGCTAAGAAAGATGCGAAGCCAAGATTGATCTGGTGGGTATTGTTGCTTCAATAATTTGACTTTGAGGTAAAGGATTGCAAGGGGGGCGAAACTCAGGTGGCTGATCACTTATCCATACTTGAATGCGAACAAGCAATCAAGGACAAGTTAGATATTGATGATTCCTTTTCGGATGAGAAGATACTAGCTGCTAAGTTCGAGCAGATTCCGTGGTATGCTAATTTTAAAAACTACGTGGTAACTGAGGTGATGCCAGATAATATTTCCTTTCACCAAAGGAAAAAGTTCCTTCATGATGTTATCCAGTATTTCTGGGATGAGCCCTATCCTTTTCGGCGATATACAGATGGTGTTATTAGGCGCTGTGTACCAGATGTGGAGATGCTGAATATTTGGGAAGCATGCAACGCTTCACCTATTGGTGGTCACCATGCAGGCGACCGCACTACTCAGAAAGTACTGTAGAGTGTCTACTATTGGCCCACACTATTCAGAAATACATATGAGCTCATTCGTAGATGTGATCAATGTCAAAGACAAGGATCAATCTCCAAACGCCATGAGATGCCAATGTCCAAGATGATGGAAGTAGAGTTATTTGATATATGGGGCATTGACTTCATGGGCCCATTTGTAAGATCGTATGGGTTAAAATACATCCTAGTAGTTGTAGACTATGTATCAAAATGGGTAGAAGCTGTGGCGTTGTCTGACAATGAAGGGAAAAAAGTTGTGGCATTTCTGAAAAAGAACATATTTTCTCGCTTTGGAGTACCAAGAACAATCGTAAGTGATGGGGGATCCCATTTCTACAATAAAGCCTTCAGGGTTGTACTGGCGAAGTATGGAGTAAAACAACACCGTGTAGCAACTCCTTATCACCCACAAACTAGTGGGCAAGTGGAGGTTTCGAATCGCGAGATCAAGGCCATTCTCGCCAAAACTGTGAATGCCAGTAAGAAAGATTGGTCTCGAAAGCTCGATGACTCCTTTTGGGCATATCTAACTGCTTTTAAGACACCAATTGGCATTTCACCATATCAGCTAGTTTATGGAAAGGCATGTCATTTGCTAATTGATCTGGAACATAAGGCCTTGTGGGCTCTAAAAAGGCTGAATATGCATTGGAAGGAAGCAGTTGATCTAAGATTGGAGCAGATTAACGAGATGGATGAATTCTGTCTCAGAGCTTATGAAAGAGCTGACTTGTACAAAGAAAGGATGAGGAAATACCATGACCAAAAGATTACACAGAGAAAATTTACGAAAGGTGATTTGGTCCTTCTTTTCAATTTCAGACTGAAGCTATTTTCGGGTAAGTTGAAGTCTAAATGGCCAGGCCTATTTAAAATTAGCCAAGTCTACTCATCTGGAGTAGTCGAGCTTAAAAACAAATATGGTAGTATCTTCAAAGTGAACGGGCCAAGAATCAAACTTTATATTGGTCCAAAAGACCTAATAAAAAGTGTTAATGTCTTTTACCTCTATGAAGTCTGAGTATTTGAGATACCTAAGTCGTGTCGCGACGTTAAATCAACCGCTAGTGGGAGGCAACCCACAACATGTTGTTGTAACCATAAGTAGAGTCTATTTTATGTTTTTGGGAAATTTTGATGTGTTTATGAAGTGTGCAGGACCAGAAGTGTTGTAAAAAAAAATTGGGTGCATTTGAGCTACTGGAAAGTTTTGATGGTACACTTGATGGACCACTAAACTACTAACAGACCACCACACTTAACCATAAAAAATAGGAAGGAAAATGCATTCACTGGATAGGGCATGACGGCATGAGTGGCGGACCGTAAAGTATATGGTGGACCGTCAAAGCAGCCGTCAGAAGCGAGATTGCTGACCTACATTCTGGTAAGTAGTGACGGCCAATTCGGTGGATCTTCACGACTGTGGTTGACTGTCCCATTAACCGTCATACCAAAATAGAAACTCATCGACTCAACTGAGGGGTGACGTTCCCAGTAGTGGTCCATCACACTTATGACGGACCGTCAATTCGACCGTCACTTTAACCCTAATTTTGAATCGGGTTGGGTTAAATCGGTACTCTTTATAAATACTTCGTATTTAACCCAGAATGAGATTTTAAGAATAAAATTGAGTGGGTACACTCATTGTAACCGTTCCATGACCTTTGATTTTTCCACTTCTCCAAGATTCAAGGAACCTGAACTGAGTTATCCTATTTGAGAATCCTCCACTCCTCTATCACTTTTCTATTTAAGCTAGGTCATTCTTTCCCTATCCCCATCACAAACTAAAGAGTAACAAAAGTGATAGAAGTTGCAAGTAGTTCAATCTCTGAAGTCTCAAGAAAGTAGAATACTGCAACATCAAGGTATGAGCATTTACTTCTTTTCTCTTGTTCATTTGAAGAGTAAGGGCACGATTGTTTCATGATTTAGTCTAATGGTGTTGAGTTTGAATGATTTATGCTTAAGTTTGATTTAGTGGATGAAATCTTGCTTAAAATGTTGTTTTAATGCTGTTGCTCAAGATAAAAATTGATTTGATCTTAAGCTGCACTGAAAATTAGTCAAACCCATAAATGTTCCTGAGGACGAAGGTCAGACGGTCAACATGGCGGACCGTCAACTTTGTGACAGACGACCAATTTTACCATCCCAAAGGTCAAAGACAATGAGTTTCTAGATTGTATTTGACTATCAGACTGGTGGACCATCAAGTTTTCGATGGACCACCAAGTTGACCGTCCCAAAAGTCAAAAAATAAAACATACTTAATAAAGCTGATGGTGGATCTGACAGACCGTCCCACCACTGGTGGACCATAAAATCTCCCGTCAGGCCTCACTGTGAACTATTTTTCCTGTGTTTTACCTTGCACTAATTTCTTAATCCATTTTCAGGTGACATGGCTTCTAAAAATACACAAACCAAGGGAGGAAAATCTCAGCAAGGTAGATACACATCTGCACCGGCCTATAACACCAGGCAAATGAAAAGAGAAGCCATCATAATCCCCCAGGCTGAGGAGGGGAGTGACAACAACATTAGTTTCACCAACTCAAGCCTAGATGAAGCGACAATTACTTCAACTCAACCATTACCTATAGAAAGTGAAATTGAAGTGGCTAATGTGGAGAACCAAGGAGAAGTCCCTGAACCTAAAGCTGAAAATATGATCGAACGTAAGGATCCCCAAGTACGAGATGCTATTAGGTGGAAAATTGAAGGAGCACAAAAAGAGTTCTATGATGGGTTACATCCTACTGCTCGAGGGATCCGGAGATCATTCTCTAAAGAACATCAGATTATGGCCATGGAGCTTCATGAATATCTGGAACTAGAACACCGATTCAATAATTATGGATTGGCATGGATGAGCACACCACCAGGGGAGTACCAACCAAACTGGGTAAGGGAATTCTTTGCAAATTATATTTGTCTGGTAAAAGCTGAATTTCTGAAGGGAACTCCGATTTTGAATAGACTAAACAGGGAGTCTGTTTCAGTCCGAGGAGTTGTTGTTGATATCTCGGCCCGAACTATCAACAAAATATTGTTTGGGCCAGCATACAAAGCTCCACTTGTTGTCCCTAATTTCGAATATAGAATGAGAAATGCTTCTGGCCAGAGACGTTGGGAAGCATCGTTGATCACTGATGATGGAAATCTGTCTTGGGAAACTAACCCCAAAGAACACATTGCAAAATTCATACTTAGTTTCAAGGCTAAGTTTTGGTGGGCTGTTATTCGATTGAGGTTAATGCCAACTAAAGGAGATGAAAACCTGGATAATCACAGGGCCTTGATGGTAGCCAGTTTGATTTCAGGTAGGATATTGATTTTGGCCAGCTAATTGTGGACGAGATGTTTGTGAGGGCACATAAGCAGACTACTTCCATACCTTTCCCATGTTTGATTACTGCATTATGCAAACAAGCTGGTGTGCCGCTGATTCAAATCATTGATAATGAAGTTTCAGCCACTCATAAATAGGACATTGAGAAGTACAGAGATGAGTCGAAGTTTGACATTCAAGTGAACAAGCCTCCAACACATCAGTCTCAGTATGTACTAGTTCCTGAAGCCACAGAAATGCCCGAAGGTATGCCTTTACCCATTACCACATATGTGCCTCCTGATTATGTGCCCCAGTATACATCTACAGGGTTAGATTCTATATATTTTGCTAGGGGAGCAGATTTTACGGAATACAGATTCAACCCGGTGAATTTTGTCAAAGTTGTGAAGAATCAAAAGCGGTTCCAAAAGCAGTTAGAAAAGTGGGTTGGAGATTTTAAACCTTTTATGGATGAAATCATAGTCAAAGCAGTCAGGCCATTTCAAACTATTCAAGTGAGGATGCATAACATGGAAGCTCGTATCAACAAAAGGCTAGATTCACTATCTCTTCTTGATCTTGCCAAGATCATGGCTGAATTTGAGCAGGCAAAGGCTGACATAGCTGAGTTAAATAAGAAACAATCACAACCGCCTGCATTTGATCTGACTCTGGAGGTAAGTAATGATAAATAAGGTATTCTGGATCTGATGGGTAGACCAGTGAAGGATAAAGGCAAGCAGCAAATAGATGAACAAACAGCAAGAAAAGAAGAAAAAAGGAGAAAGAGAGAAGCAATGTGACCTAAGGAGTTAGACCAGCACAACCTGAAGAGAGCTGTGAAGAAATCAAAGAAGAAAGCTGAAAGGAAGCAAATAGAACAAAAAAATAAAGCGGCAGGAGTCTCTACTAGTGCTGCCCCAGAAATGGGGTGAAGTGCAGCTTCAATTTGGGAAAACATCCCTCAAAATGTCGAGGGTGAAGTTGTGAATGCTCGTACCACCATAGGGGCCAACATTTTGCAGGGTGAGGACGATAGAGACTCACCACACTTGACAGGTGCCTCAAAGGAGTGAGAGGTCACATAAATATCCCAATTCTTATGTACTGTAATTTATTACTTTGAGGACAATGCATATTTTTCTGTGTAGGGGTAGGGGTATTTACACCATGGTTAGATGTTGTTGCCGATATTCTGAATCCAATCATATACTATCTAGTAGAAGTGTCATATCTAGGTTGTTTTTATTTTTGCATTTAAATTCTGTAAGCGTAATGTACAAACAAGTGTTTGATGACAATCTATGAATTGGTTCCGTTTCAGCACTTAGTTGTAAATATGGAGAATGAATGATGTTGGCATAAGACGTTGAACATGTGTCTGTAGTTATTTTCTTTTTCAGTTAAGTATATGCAAATAACCATCAGTAATTCTGTATTCAGCATTGGTCTGTAAAAAAGTGCATGAATTATATAATGAACATTCTGAGAATTGTAAAGGATGTTTAACTTCGATGCCTGTGGGTGTGAGGATTTACTTGCAGTTCTTTCATAGGATAAGACCTAGAACTTACCCGAGCCATAGATACAGTCTTCTAGTAGAGTCATTAGGATAGGATAACATGCCTCCTTGAATTTCTAAACCTTCTAACCTAAAGAAGCAACCCGGACTGAAAGATTATTCTTGTTTGAACCCATCTTATACCTCTAAGAATTGGTTTAACCTCCTGCCCCTATTAGTAACTCTACATAGGAATTTAACATTCAGCTTTGAACTTAGCCAAATGCTATGTATATTTTAACTTAGACTAAGCATCTAAGTTGAGGGTGGCTAGTGTCAAAAAATGAAAGACCTTAATGGAGTGTGAGCTATAATCCAATTAGAAACAATTGGTCACTACCTGTATCAGCATAATTTGAGGGCGACTGGTTCTTCTATTAAAAAAAAGACATAAGTAGCAGATTGAGGGTGAAAATATGCTAAGGCAAGGAGAGTTAAGTTTCAATGAGTCACTTCACCCGGAAACATACCCCACCTAATCCTAAACATTGTTGTAAGCCTTGAAAAGACCTATTTGATCCTAGTGAGTCAACCGTGAGGACGTGTCATATGGACAGGGCAAGCCTATGGGTACTTACACAATATTTGAATTTTTTTTAGTGAGTGTGAGAGCTGGACAGTGTCCACATCATATAATGAGTGGTGGACTTCTTTGTGGTGAGGGCAATTGAAGTTTTATTGAATTTGCTTTTATCCGTGGGATGTAACATTCATGCTTGTGTGCTGAATTATAAAAAGTGCTTGGTGTGGATTCTGTTGTGTTAAATGTATGAGATTAAGCTGATGAGTGAATTTTTGCATAAGAGAATGTTTCAATGGTTGGTTGCCTGTCATTTTATTATTCATGTGTGCAATTTGGTGCTGAGTTAGTTGAGGACAAGCAATGATCTTAAGTTGAGGGTGTTGATGTTCCGGTGTTTTATGAAATATTTAGAATCATTTTATTAGGAAAATTGTATGTTTTCAAGCAATCAAAGTGATATTTAATGAAAGTTTTTAGTGTTTCAGTGAAAGGAGATAACCACAGAAGAAAACTGGAAAAAGTAACAGAAAAGAGGAATTGACGGTTAAAATAATAGACCGTCAGGTTTATGACGGACCGCCATATATACCGTCAAGTTGAACCAGAACAAGGCCTCTAGAGGATTCTAGTGACGGACAATATGGCAGATCGTCAGACATGTGACAGACCACCAGATGGACCATCAACATTTATCTAGAAACTATTTCTCAGAGGGACTTGGTAACGATCAAGGTAGTGGACCGTCAGACATGGGACGAACCACCAGATTGACTGTCAACGCTTATCCAGAACCTGTTCTCCAGAAAAACTCCGTGATGGTCAAAGTGGTAGACCGCCAATCTTAGGACGGACCATTAGATTGACCATCAGTTCTTATCCAGAAGCTGCCTTCCAAAAGGACTCCATGACGGTAAAGATGGCGGACCGTCAGTCCATCAATGGACCGCCAGGTGGACCGTCAGATGTTATCCAAAAACTGCCATTTGGATGAATTGAGTGACAGGAAAGATGGTGGACCGTCAGATCTTTGACGGTCCATCATATGGACCGTCAAATGTTATGTAATTTTTCCATTTTTAAATTTTAAATTCTTCTTTTAGCTGGGACATATAAATACCAACTTTTAGGGTTAAGAATGCATCTTTTACCTTTTACAAGTTTTCTTTTCATCTATTGAACCTCTTGGTATCCAAGTACTTTGGGGAATTTTAGTATCAAACAACTGATCATTGAAGATTAAAGAACTAATTCTTGGGATTCTTTGTAAGTAAACTTTCCATTTATTTATGAATAATACAAGAATGAATTCTTTATCTTCTATGGAGTGTTGTGGCTAAATCTCATAACTAAGGGTTATGGGATTCTTAATGTGAAATGCATCTATGGGTTGGGAATCAATTTGAGTTCCATAATTGAATAACATTGCATAAACCTTTCTTCAATTTCATGACTTCTTGGTTGCAAACTTGAGGAGTAAGCCCTAGAACACCACTTGTCTGAGAAGAAAGTGTTTGTGGGGAAAAGAAGGTGTTTACATAAATTCTAAGGGCCTTAACCTTTAGATTAATAGCTAATTCCCTAATAGGATTAGCTTACATGAGAATTAGGTTTAAAGAATAAGGCATCCTATGAGTTTGAGAAAATTATAGGATAACCTATCCATTTAGGTTGAGAAACTAATGGATATAGAATAGGATTCAACCTTTCTTGCAATTGAACTTTTTAAGTGGAACTCATAAATAATTCACAACCCAAATGATGCTGGCATTTTGGTGATCATAACCCTGGTTTGATTAATCTCATAAAGTTACGAAATACGGAGAAAATCATTTGTTGAACTAATCTTGTTACAATTTATCATTTTACAAATTAAAAAAAAACCATTTTGGTTAAGAAACTCTGATCAACAGTCTAATAAAAATTACGACACTTAGTGAGCACAGTATTCCCTGTGGGATTCGACACCCAACCGAGTTGGGTTCTATATTTGACAGCGACCGCTTACACTTTCTACTGAGAGTTGTAATTTGGGCGAATCAATCTGTGCGTCACTACTCTTGCACTTTGTTCAACATATCACTCCACTTTGTTGTACATTCCTCACATCGAATGACTCATGCTTTCGTGGAGCTAATTTTCTGTTCCTTTTGATGTAGGATCACATATCCACTATTTGACCAAATTGAGATATCTCTTTCAATTGATGACCAAGTTATTCTTATGATTCTCAAAATAATTGCCTTAATTTTCAGCAAAGGCTTCAACTTGTCACCAAATGTCTCAACACTCTACCTATTTTCTCAAATACTTTTCTAACTTTAGCCCTCTGATTCAAAGTTCATGCTTAAACTAGATTTTAAGATCTGGCTAAAAATTCTGCAGGCATGTCATAACACTAGAATCAACATAAAATATGATGTGTAAAGAAAACAAACACATATTTAAAACACAAAGGGAAAGGGACACTTCATTTAGTTTAAATAAAAGATAGAAAGGTTTGAACATAAACGACACAGGGACAAAACAACATAGATCCCGAACTACAACAATAAAATAATTTAGAAAACAGAAAAGAAAACAACACAAACTACCAGACCTCTTACTAGTAGGGAGAGGGTGACTTCTCAATTGCTCAGTCTGACAACTTAGCCATTGGTTTGCATATCAGAATGACTAGAGAATCCACTACGATTAATGTTCTACACCATAATTGATTTATCTTGAATTATCTTTTCAATTTCTCTTTTCAAAGCACAATAATCTTCAATACTGTGAGCTTGAACATCAGAATGATATGCATATCGTATCGTAGAATCAAAACTTCTTGAATTCGGGTCAGGAGTATACCCAAGGAGAGGAGTGATCATGCCCCACTGTACCAATATTTGGAATAAACTGGCATATGATTCTTCAATTGGCGTGAAACTATCCTTAGGCTTCTGCCTCTTCTCATTGTTTGACTTGGATCGAACATCGGGCCTAGGAGGGCTTTGATATGTTTGTGGAGTTGGAGAGTAACTCTTAGGCTTTGGTGCATGCCATTATGAGTAAAGAGGGAGTTGAACGTATGGTTGTGTGTAGTATACTAGATATAGAGGTGGGGAAATATAGTATAATGGACTTCAAAAGTTATTATAGAGATCTTGGGATTGAACTTGGGCTTGGGATTGATGGTAATGATGATGTCGTCTTCTTGGATGTGTCCATTCTCTAACTACAATAGTAGTTGCATCTTTCTCATTCTTCTTTCCTCCAGTTTTCTTTAATTGATTGCAATATTGTCCCAAATATTTCATGGATTCCTCATTTCCATTTTGCTCCTCAAATTTCTATATCTCAAGGATTGAAGAAAGGTTAACACTTGAAGACATGCCCTAGTTTTTATATGAAACATCTTTTTACCCGCTAATCCTAGGGAATTTTTGATAGCATCTTTTGTACCCTTCATTTTTCTAACCATTTTCTCTGGATCTTCAGGCAGGCTAGGCTTCTTGTTAAGAAATTTTGGTGGTCCAATTAACTTAAATGTAGGCTTAAGAGTATAACAATGATCACCAAGAGTATCGAGCATGGGTCCACTAACAGCATGGGAAAGCACAATTGTTGGGCAGCTAGCCAATGTGGATGTCTCAGCAGAGGAATGAGCAACAAAATCACACACGATATATGGTGTTGTAAATGTAGTTGGCTTATGCTAAGGTGCTAGAGAAAGAGTGGCGGAAGTATTGAGATTCTTTTGGATTGGAATTAATTTTGAGGCATATTTTGGTACATCAACAATATTAGGACGTGGAGCTTCCAGTTATGATGAAAAACTCAGGGTATTTGCGGGGTTAATAGTAAGGAATGGAGGAGGAGGCAACCCACTGACCCAAGTTCGATACATTTCCATCATTTGTTGCCTTAGTCTAAAATTCTCTTCCTTTAAACTCTCAATTTCTCGACTCTTTGTTTGATCCATGATATCACTCTCTATATCCTTGTTGGACATTACTAACCCTTCCTTGGATTTGGTGTGATATGAAGGACCAGCCAGGATGCCACAAACTAACCACCTTAAACTAACAAAATAAGAGGTAACAAACGCATTAGAGTTCAATATTTTTTTCAATACCTCTCTTATTTCTTCTTTTTTTTTAAAAGATCACCGAACCCAAGAAGCGCCTATGTATCTCACTCCTGAAAGAGGAGAATCAGGTGAGCGTAGTTCGCGAAGTCTTGCCAAAATGACCAACAAAACTCTTTTTCCTTTCTTTTTTCTTTTTCTTGAAACTTTAAAAAGAAAAGGAAATAACAAATTGTCAAAAGAATTGACGAAAATCTTTTTGCATTTTTCATGTTTAAAATCCTTATACAAAATGAAACCTATGATTACCAAAGAATTTTTTTGGGGGGTTTCAATTTTGAATTTCATATGAAAATGAAACTTGAACGTATTAAAGAAAAATCTTTTTGTAGTTTTCTTTTAAAGATGTATATGAAACACTTACTCTAAATAAAAAGTGAATAAAATCTTTTTGAATTTTTCAAATAAGATCCCCGAACCAACAATAGGCTGCCTACATATCTCACTCCCGAGAGAGGAGAATCAGGGGTACGTAGTTCATTCAGATTGGACAATTAAAGATTAAATAACCAACTGCACCCTGACTTAAGAGACACGACCAAAGACAAATGATGAACAACGTCAATAAAATACTTTTTGAGTTTTCAATTTGACACTTTACATAAAAATGACATCAACAACTATGAAAGAAAAATCTTTTTGATATTTTCATTAGATGAAATGTAGAAAACTTTTACCATTTTTTTTGAATTTTCTTTATAAAAAGATAATATAAAAAAATATTTTTTGAAATTTTTGAATTATGAATGCATGGTAAAGGAATAAAATGAAAAACTTTTTGATGTTTTTGATTTGATTTTTTCGAAAAATGAGTGCAAAAGGTAAAAAATCTTTTTGAATTGTGAAAATAAAAGCCATAAAGAACACTAAAAGCTACAAAACCCTTTTTGACTCACTTTTTCTTCTTTTTTCAAACACCTTACTTCTAACACATGCTTTCCCCGAATCAGTCTGTCAAATAACCACGTTACCCTCAAAGATGCAATATTTAGCACATAGGGATGCTTTAGAGGTGAGTATCCTACAAAGGACCAATGGGCCCCGCTAGGTCTCAATATTATGCACATAAGTATGACCTAAAGGTTGATCTATGATGGGTTTTACTAACAAGGCTGTTCGGGGGAGCATATGGTCGATAGTGGTTGCTTTGCTTTCCACCCACTCCATACGTCTGACGGCTCCCCCTCCTAAAATAAGGGTGACTCAACTAGAGTTTGTGTACACAACGTGCACTCAAGGACTTGTTACAGAAAGAATGACTTGGGTTATGCACATGATGCTAGATATAAAAGTGGTAACACATAGGATAAATACTGTAAACAAAGAGCACGTAGACACTCCACAATGATAAAAAAAACTAACACAAAACAACACAAACAAAATATCTATACACCTATAGTGCCAAACTAAACTGATACAACTCCAAAAAATAAGCTCAAATTTTGAAAAGTCCCCAGCAGAGTTGCCAGAGCTGTCACACCCCTTTTTTTTAACAAAAAAAGGATTTATTTTAAGTTTGGGAGGATTTTTATTATTAAAGTGACAAAAATATGAAAATTTATTTCGAAAAAAGATTCATTTTATTTCAATTATTCAGAATCGCCACTTGACATAAATCGAGTGTGCCAAGTCACCTTTGAAAATCTATTTTTAAAATAGTTTAACTCTAAAACTGATCCGCGAACAAAGATTCCGGCTAAGAAGTTCTGTTGACCGAGGGGAAGGTGTTAGGCACCCTTTGATCCCGTGGTTTGACCATGTTAGATTGGTAGAGCGTATCGGCTAATTTGACATTACAAATGTATAAACCACTCAAAAACACACAAAAAAAATCAATTAAATAAAACAAATCCCAAAATTATAGTGTCCAGTCCGATTATTACAACCAAAAATAAAAAAGTATTGAAAATTAAACCTATACTAGTCCTAAAACTACACTCCATTGCTTTACCCGATGCCTTGGACCTTCATCACGGGCGTCCTCCAAATACAAAATGCTTCGGGGCATTCCCCGATGAATAAATACAAGTGATCACGGGACATCCCCCAACTTAAAAGAATACATTTTCAATTACAAGAAATAAAACCAAACTATTCAACTCAAATCCACATCAAACATTCAATACGAAAAACACTTATTCCTAAATTTTGCCTACCCGAACCTACTTTTGCCTATCTATTTCAATATATTATGATACTATCGAGAAACTGACAATTAGATGCAAAGTAACAATAACAAAGAATCAAAATAACTAATTTACTCATCTTTTATCAAATTTTGATCTCCCGAATCCATTAACCAATGATTAACAGATGTTTTGGTTATCAAATCAATTTTTAACTCGGCATCCAATATAAAAAACATAGACATAACGAAAATTAAATCATGGTAATCATATGAATTTTACATTAATGACATCAAACATCCACCAAATCATCCAATCTCAAACATAGCCAATTCAACAAATTATGATAAAGAAAAGAGAATGGGTTAAAGAAATGGACCTTCCGATAATCAATTTTGATTGATAATACTATTAACGAAGCCCCAGATTTGTAATTCCCCAATAAAAAATCTCAGCAAGACCATAATCTCACTCGATATCAAGGTAATCTAACAAAGCCATTTTCGAAATCAGTGGGACAACTCTCAATACAAAACTCGAATCAAGAACGTTGATACAATTTAAATGCGTAGACCTCGAAACCGGATATCAAAAATGAACCACGACAATAGAGAACCCAAAACCCAATCCCAACAAAAAATCTAAAAACCCGTGTAGTCTGAGCTCCGGTGAGCTCAGACGGAAGTGGAAATGATGGAGCAAAATGGATTCTGATGAATCTCAAAGTTTCTGGCTGGATTCGCTTTGAAATCAATGGAGACCAAGAGATTTTAGCATTTTAAGATTGAATTGATCAAAAGGTAACCCATAAACTGGTCCCAGTAAAAAAAAGTTCATCGAAAAAATGGTCAAACTGGTGGATTCATGTTCTTATCCCTTTACTGATCTCTCTTCTTCAATCCCTCTTTATTTATCAATTTTTTTCCTTATATGGGTGTGTATTATGAGTATGTGTGTGTGCGCATGGTATTCTTTGAGAGTGTGCAAAGAATAAAAAAATGAGAGAAAAAAACCCAATCTCTAATAGAGTCTGTGTGTATATGGTGAGAGATTGTGGGAGTGATATGTGAATAGTGATGGTGTGCATGAGTTTCCTCTCCAATAAAAGAAGGATTTTTGTGTATATATAGAAGGTGAGTGCTGATTTCTAGTGGGGTCCACATGGATAAAAAAATGTGTAAAGGGGAAGGAGTGTGGAGTGTGAGGTGGGGTAAGGGTAGTTAGAATGGGATTGAATTTGTTAGAATAAGGTTTGTTAGGATAGGTAATGGATTTATTGAGTTTTGTTATTTTTTTATATTTTTGTGAGGTAAAATTATATGGGTGAGGGTGTAGGATAACGTGAGGTAAAAAATGGATAAATTGAACTTTGGGAGGGACAAAATTAGGTGTCTACACTTAGCTATGTGTGGTTTTTCGTTGGATTGCACATAATTTTCTTCACTTTAGTATAAATTCTCTCCTCGCTTCTATTTGCCATTATGAATGGAAAACCTTGTGAATCCTCGATAGCCCTTTAGCTTGTAGTCCAAAGTAGATAGTTAAAAAGAGGATAAAGGTAAATTCAAGGGATATTCGTCTTATTTGTCTTTCTAAATTTTCTATTGATAATTTGATTTTGATTGAAAAATCATATTCTCGGTTAGACCATGTTAAGTTTAGTCTCGATAGAGGGTTTTCATGTTATGTCCTTTAGGTTTTCTCCTTATGTTCAGTTTTGTCTTCTGTTAAATGTCCCTTCCCTTTCTTTCCTTTCGTTTTATAAAAGATACATCTTGGTCCATGAAGTATTTCAACCAAATACAGTAAAGGGATATGGGATTTGTGTCCTCATTTTTTTTTAAATCTGGAATATGTTAAATTTCTAGTGTAGATTCAGTGAAGTTTTGATATTTTGTTTAAGAATTCTAAAATCTACTTTTGATATAGTAGGAATCATTAAAATTTGCTCACTTCCCCTTTAGAAATTGCATGTCGGAACTACGTTTGTTGCCTCAAAGTCATTTTTTAAGAACTTATGTGAATATTTTGAAAAGGGATTTATCTAAATATCCTTCCATGACCCTTTTCAATTGGTAAAAGTTTTCTTTTAAAAATTATTAAAGAAGAAGGGAAGGATGAAATAAGCTTCATTAGTCGGATGTGCAGTTTTACCTTTATTCTTCATATTTTAGGGCCCCACAACCTTCATATTGGTTTATTGATTGTATTTCATAGTTCGCTGCATCCAAGATCATCCCTTTATTTCTAAGTAAAATTATCTAGGTATGACTTATCCATGCATAGCATGATTTATTGAAATATGTTTCACTTTAGAGAAGTTATTGTCATTCTAGTTGTCTCATTCCTTTTGGATTGTTATATATACCTGTCCATGCTTTGCATTGTATCTGTTGACTCTCATTTTTATTATATGTGCATAAGTTTATGCATAATTGTCATTCAGAATTGGTCCTTGACATTTTCTTTTGTTTTGAAGTATGTCATGTTATGTCTCGAGTGGGCATTAATTCTTTCATCTTTTTCTTTGCATAAACCCACCTTGGATTCCAAATGGACACTTTCCCTTGCATTTCATAATGGTCCAACGAGGCCTATCTTTTTGAATCAATCCCGAAAGAGAGTCTAAAATTTGATTCTATGGTGTGCGGATGCAGGAAGATGGAAGAAAAAGGAAAATGGGTCAAAAACCCATTGTTAAAGTAGCAAAGAGACTCTAAAAACTTCATTTGTCTATTATCGCTTTACTTGTATTTATTTACTTATTTACTTCTTAATTCATTCATTTGGGGCCTCGAAGCCAAAGTTGTAAACTAATACAAGTGAAGCAAATTTTTGGCCAAAAGGGCTCGAAAATATAGTTTAGGACAGATTACGGCCCAATGACCAAAAGTTAGATTAGGACAGATGATGATGGGCCGAAAGCCCAAATTAGCTTAGGATAGGTTTATTGATTTGGGCTAATGAACTAAGTCTTCTAGTTTCCCTCTTCCCCTTTTACGTGCTATTTATTTGCTTAGACTTAGTTAAATTTCCTACTAAGTCGTCAAAATTTATTTTATACAAGTCTTTTCCTAAAATTACTTTCTTTTCAAAAACCAACCTCTCTTTTTCAAAGTTAGTCAAAGGTGGTTTTCAAATAGTCTGGATAACCGCAAGTTTATTTTAGGTGCCTTAAAAACCTTCCTAAGATGTGAATTGGAACCTCTTACCTGGAATTTTCTTAAAAGCCAAAGTATTTTTTCTATTTTAATACTTAGGATTTTCTTTAAAAGTTTTATTGATATTTTCTCAAAAAAAAAAATCAAATGGCAACTCTGAGATTTCTTAGATTGTTTTGAAATTTTCTTTAAAGTTTCAAAATAGTTTAAAAAGTCGTAATCAATATTTTCTATCCTTTTGAGTTATAAAGGGATAAAACAGAAATGATGACTCTGCTGAGGGGTATTTAACTAGGTTCTAACCAAATATTTGAATTTGCTTCTTTTTACTAATTGTTGTAATGTTTAAACTGTTTATGTGCTTATATGTTTAAATTTTGTGAAATTAAACTGTCGCATTTCATGGCATGCTTCCCATTTGAAATATATAAACTGTTTTGGGGTTTAGTGAATGTCCCGACCCCTTTTGATTAACTCCAAATCAAGTGTTGGGAAGACGATGGTTTACCGACACGTTAGGTGGTCGGAGGCTGTTCGTATTTCCAAAACCAAGTTTTCCGCTTGGGAACCTGTGTTCAAACCCACTCTAGACACCCAAGATACAGCTAAACCAACACCCTCTTCTAGGCATGAGCCTAAGACGACCTAATACGTGAGGGGGTGTTGGGCTCATTAGAAAACCTATCTTGTGTCTATTGGCCACGAGTCAATTACAGACAAATCATGTTTATTTGTTGAAGAAATATATGTTTGTTTAAATCCAATCCATTATCTTTTGGGGTAAGAGGAAGGCTTATTCTGCTTACTTTCATGTAAGAAATGGCCCAACCATGCCCGTACAAAAGGTTCAATATGGTTATCGAACCTGACAGTTTCCTAAAAATATGGTGGACTCATATGAATCCAAAATACAAAGAGATTGCTAGTACGCATGTTGGGCATCTACTGTAGTTTTTAGAGATGGACGCCTGGACTGAAATGGTCCATGTACTGATGAAATTTTAGGATGACGACAACATGGTGTTTCGCTTCATGGAAGAAGAGTTGACAGCAACTATTGAAGAAGTTTTGACTTGTTATGAAAGCATCGATATGTGCAGAAAGAAAAGGAGTACACCAGAAAACAATATTCTAGTCCCTAGCATGTGGAATTGTCAAGAGATCAATAAAGCCTTTGCAATCAGTGATGACACCTAGTTGGGGGAATATGATGGGGAAAACATATTTTTTCGTGAGTTTTTTCACCGATTTGGAAGGTATAACGCTTTTGAGAAGTTCGGTCATAAATTTTAGTGAGAAGAAAAAATGGAAGGGGAAAAGAGAATTTGCTTTTGTGGTGGGCTTACTTGGAACAATGGTGTTCCTAGAAGTAGAAAGTGGCACCATCCATCTGAGGGTCGCTATGGTAATAGACACTCTCTTCAACAAAATGAATTACGGTCTCACTAAGGTGTTCCACACCTTATCCCCTATGATAGTCACTGAGATATATCGAGCATTAAAAATATGCCAAAGAGGGTATCATTTCTTTCAAGGTTGCAGCCTTATCTTACAATGGTGGATGATGACACACTTATTGAAAAATTCTAAAGTGGGGCAGCCGGACCCTTTGAGAAGGTTAGATCTTCTATCATCTCAGGACATGTGGTTGTTCCTGCACAGATATAAGAGGAAAGAGTCTCTGGAATTTTGGTTCAAGATTTTTGGGGAATTGAGTGATGGCAACATTCAATGGTCAATCAGATATCTTTTCCTAGGGAAGTACATCACTCGGGAGGATGAATGACCTTTCCTAGTACTTCCAGGACTCATAAGAACTCGTCCTTATAATCCCAACAGGGTTCTTAGACAATTTAAAATTAGGCAGGTAACACAACAAACGGCTCCTATGCTTAGATTCATCACTGAGTGTGAAGAAGGTGAAACTTCACTCAAGAAATACATACTGGATGGGTAAAAGAGAAGGAAAACAGAGAAAGTCTCTTTTCGTATCGGGTATGAACCCAAAGTTAGTAAAACATACAAGGAGTGGTTGAAGAAGAATCTTGCCGGAGCATTGCTTCCGAGTCCGAATGTACCCGCTTGAATTATTAATGTTGAATTAGAACATCAGATCTAATTCCACAGGTTTCAAGACAAATTCCAAAGAAGTGTGATCACACACCAACAGATGCATATGAAGGATACCTCCACCACACACCAGTTGAGAGAAGAGTTAAAGCGTGTCAGGCAAGAGGTTGATAATGCTAGACAGTATCTGATCGATTTGGATGATTGTATGGTTTCTCAGATTGATAGGTTAGGAAAGATAACCCACGAGAACAAAGAACAATTATGTAGGAATCACCTGATCATCAACAGATATCACATATGGAAATGCAAAGTTCAATGAAGGAGCATCTAGGAGCTAGTTTTTCTATCTCCTGTGCGGGGCTTGTTCTTTCTTTCATGTTATTTTCTTTTTCCTACAGAATTGTATCCCTCTTATGTTACTTTTGTAGCCGTTTGTTCCCTTTATATATATATATACATAGAGAGAGAGAGAGAGAGAGAGAGAGAGAGAGATTTGGGGGATAATGGATTGGTTTTAAAAAGCATATATTTTCTACAAAATTTGATAGGTCAACTCTTGGCTTAAAAGGGTCACCTAAACTAGGATATGCATTTAATATAATGTTATTATGTGATATAATTGCCTTATGTCTTTATGTTCATTTGTTTGAGTAAAAGACAAATTTACCCACTATGCACATGTGGATCAGTTTTCCTATGAGGGAAACAACTCTATATGGTTACTTCTTATCAAATATCATGCATTATTTATCACATATGGAAACTAACACATCTACGTTTGAGTTATTTTACTTGCAGATAACAAAAAACTACTTTGTGTTGAAACAAACTGGAATAACATCCTTACATCACCTGATCAATGTACATAAAATCCCATCACCTGACCATCATTCAAATATGACTGGAAGTGATAAAGATAATGCATTGGCCCTAAGGGACAATGTGATAGCAGAACAAAGTGAGATGAATGCTAAATTTATGAGAAAATTGGAAATGCTTCAAGAGGAGATGAACCGTACTAGAGATTTGGCTAATTTGACTATCATCGTTAACCCTCCCGCCCCAGGAGGACATTTGAATCGACTCCAAATTCCTCCCCTCAATACCCCTATTCTTGGGAACCATCCAAATAACATATCATCCGTCTCCACTTCCCAGTTACCCACAGATCCTATAATCAATAATCCTTCAATTCATGTTGTCCAAAACACCCATCAAGAAAATAACCCAGATTCCTACCATCCACAAAACTCATCCCTAACCCCACAAAATCCATCTCCAAATCCACAAAAATCATTGCCACATCCCCAAAACCCTTTTTTAAACCCACAAAATCCACGTCCAAATCTGTAAAATCTATCTCCAAATCCACAAAACTCATTGCCAAATCCATAAAATCCCTCTCAGATTCCACAAAACTACTCTTAAATTCCATAAAATGTTCTTAATTTCCAAAACATCCACCTCACCTATCACCCAATCTCCTCTCATCCCTAAAATCAAGCTACCCTTCCAAATCCTTCTCATGACATCATATCCCTGATATCTACAATCTTTTTCCCAATCCTGAGGTAGACTATTACGAGAAGGAAAAAGTATGGAGGACTGAGCATAAAAAGAAGTTGCTATCCATGAATGAATAGATTATGGGGATCAAGGAATCTCAAAGGGTGGGGGATAATGATGCTTTAGGGTACGATGATCTGTGTGTGTACACAGAAGTAGATATGCCAGAAGGATACAAGGTCCATAAATTTGAAGTGTTCAATGGCACCGAGAATCCCATGGATTATCTAAGAAGGTATTATGACCAAATAATTAGGATAGAAATAAATGAGGCATTACTAATGTTCTTATTCAGCCGAAGCTTGAGCGGCAAAGCTTTAGATTGGTTCGTGTCTCAGGATCTGAAAAGATGGTCTGGATGGAGAGCTTTGGCTAAAATTTTTCTTGATAGGTTTGCATTTAATGTTGAAATAGTCTCTGATCGATACTCATTAGACTGGATCAAGCAAAAGAATTATGAGTGTTTTCAAGACTATGCCTTTTGATGGAGAAAAGAAGTTGTTAAGGCACAACCTCCTATGTTTAAGGAGGAAATGGTATCAGTTTTATCTTACGCTCATGAGGGAGAATTCTATACCAGGACAATATTCGCGGTCAGGGCAACTTTTAAAGATTTGGTAAAAATTGGGAAATCGCTAGAAGAAGGCATTCGAACAGGAAAGATTGTCAAAACCATAATATCATTTGGGACTTGTGTGTTCCCAAAAGAGAAAAAGAAAGATGTGAGTGTGGTCTCTACTGATTCTATTACTAAATTGAAGATGAAATTCAAGCCTAAGAACGTTCTCCCCTCTCCACCGTGACTAAGTTTTCAGCATATATTTTACACCCGACCCCAATACCAAGCTCCACTTCTAAATATATAACCCCAGTACCAAGCTCCACTTCCAAATATCCAATTCCAATACCAAGATCCACAACCAAATATTTTACCCCAATACCAAGTTCCGCAGCCAAATTATAAGTCTCATATTCAAGCTACCCTTCCAAACAACCAAGCAAACGTCCAAGCGCCTACAAATTATCATTAAGTAGGAGCACTAATCAAAGTCATTATTACCCCCATGTACAAAACTAAAAAAAAAGAACTCCTCGAAACCTCACGCCATTAGCTAAAAGTCGCACCCAACCCTTTAGAAGATTCAAAGACGCTGATCATTTACAACCTATCCAATCGAAACCTATCAATACTAATTCCCAAATTTATCATGCCGATTAAAATTATGCCTATCATTCAGAAGCGGTGGGGAATAGTATCAAGGATTAAATTATTTTAAAGCATAAGATTCAAAACTTGATTGATCAGAAGGTCATCACGCTTCAATCCACAACACTAAATGTCAACATAATCCATTACCAAATTATGGGGAGCCACAATTAACACGATCAAAATAGAGGGCGAATGGTTGTCTAGCAAGACCATTACTAAGGTAGATTTAAAAAAGTCCAAGAGAATAGAAGAAGTGGATAGATAGAGAGAGACGTAGCTTTCTTAAGTGTCAATTAAAGGGCCCTATTTCTATTGATGACAGCCCAACTCAGATATATACTCCACCGCCCAGAAAGGTGTTTACTGTAGAGACTTCTGCCGCCCAGGGGATGACACAATTTGAACGATACTATATTCCTAAATATTTGACCAATAGGAAGGATTCACAGAAAAGAAAAATCACTGAAGGGGTAGTCGAGGAATTTTGGAGGCATATGCAACTAAAAGAGTATTCAATTGTCAAGCATTTAGAAAAGACTCCTGCATAAATTTCTCACCGATAAGCTTTATTAAAGGTCCTGGATAAAGCATATGCTCCTGCAGACATGAGCATTGAGAATCTGGCCACAATGATAGGGAATGTTGTGGGAAGTCATCGCATATCGTTCTGTGAGGAAGAGTTGTTATTTGATGGAGTGATGCATAACAGAGCCTTGCATATTACCATCAGTTAATGGGACTATGAGATTAATTGGGCATTGATGGATGACAAAATGGATTGAGTATTTGTTCTCCTTCCACATTAGTTCAAATGGGCCATGACTTGGGAAAAATTCATCAACGCTACATTAATGTGCGGGCTTTTGACGGAGGGCAGAGAGATACAATTGGTAAAGTTGACTTGTACATCCAAATGAGACCTGCTAAATTCAAGGCTAAATTTCATATTATGGATATCCATCCTAGTTATAACCTGATCCAGGGAAGACCATGGATCCATGGTGCAAAGGTAGTTTCATCGACCCTTCATCAATTATTGAAGTTTATTTGGGAAGACCATGAAATAGTCATTCAAGGAGAAGGAAGCCAATTGAATCATCTCAATGGTTATGTGACTGTGATTTAAGATATTCTAAGGTGTAGTAAGTTTTATACGATGGAAATTGTAAGTGTTGCGGAGAAAGATCTGACGCCACAAGCACTAATACCTTCTATCTATAAAATAATTATGACTATGATGTTAAGAAGTGGGTTTGAGCCTGGGTGGGGCCTGAGCAAGAATTTAGAAGGAATTATTGAGCCCATTATGGTCCCAGAAAAAGTATCTAAGTATGGTTTAGGATACCAGCCAACAAAGGAAGATGAGATTGAAGATAAGTCAAAGATGAATCTATCCAAACCGTTGTTACTCCTATACGAATCATTTTCTGTGTGTGAGATATCAATAGATAATGGTCTTGGGGATGGAATAGGAAATCTGTTCAGGGGATGCAATGCTATACTAGAAGATTTCCCTAAATCTAGTGAGGTGAGAAAGATTGAACCAGGAGAGGCTTTGCAGAATTGGACCTCCACACTCCTTATAACTCATAACTCATCATGGTAGATGAAAGGGTAATTACTAGTAGTTTTGAAAATAGGTAATGATCTGAAGAAGGCCCCGTGATCTACACTTTTTATGTCTCAACTTTTCTTTTTGTGTTTTACTATTTTCAAAAAGGAATGGGCCCATATTTGCACGGGTCATGAGCTATAGTTTGTAGTTATTTCCTAAATTTTAATAAAAAGGCCTCCCCTTTATCTAAGAAGTTATTTTGAAATATGATTATAGTATCATATTTTATTATCTTGTTATCATCTAACTTGGTATTTCAGTAGCTATAATTTAAAACCCTCCAATGTCATGTCATGTCAAGGGTTATACGAACAAAGAAAAAAGAATGATGATTAATGGAAAAAATTGACGAGAAGCGATTAGTGGAAAATGTAAAGAATTTGAAAACCAGGAGAAGCCCAACCTGGAGGAAATTGAAATAGTCAACTTGGGCGACCACGATGAAATCAAAGAGATAAGTGTTAGTGTTCACTTAACAGAAGCACAAAAAGAGAACTTATTCGCTTTTTACTGGAGTACATTGACATATTTGCTTGGTCCTACAATGATACGCTGGGATTAAGAACCAACATCGTGTTGCATAAGTTACCAATTAATCCCAAGTTTGATCCAGTTAGGCAAAAAATATGGAAATTCAAGCCAGACTTAGGTTTGAAGATCAAGGAAGAAGAATCAAATTCAATCTAAGGTTGTGGAGGTCAGAAAATATCCAACATGGCTAGCCAATATTGTCCCAGTGCTGAAAAAGGACGATAAGATCCGAATTTATGTTGACTACAAAGATTTAAATAAAGCTAGTCATAAAGATAATTTTCTGCTACCCAACATCCACATCCTCATCGATAATTGTGAGAAGCATGAAATACAGTCTTTCATGGATTGTTTCACAGGGTATCATCAGATATTAATGGATAAGGAAGATACAGAAAAGACGAAGTTTATTATGCCTTAGGGTTTTTATCACTATAGGGTGATATCATTTGGTCTCAAAAATGCAGGTGTAACATACATGAGGGCTATGACGATAATATTTTATGATATGATTCATAAAGAAATTGAGGTGTACATGGATGATGTAATTATCAAATCCCGCAAAAGTTCAAATCATCTGACTATCTCTAAAAATTCTTCAATAGACTAACGAAGTTCAACATGAAGTTGAATCCTGCTAAGTGTACTTTTGGTGTTCCAGCCATGAAATTACTGGGGTTTATAGTTAGCAGAAGTGGCATAGAGCTAGACCCATCCAAGACCAAGACAATTCTGGATTTACCACCGCCAAGGACCAAGAAAGAGGTTATGAGATTGTTGGATTATTTGAACTATATTAGCAGGTTCATTGCCCAATCAACATTCAAATGTGAGACAATTTTGAAGATGTTGAAGAAAGATTCAATGAATGAGTGGACAGAAGAATGTCATAAAGCTTTTGGCAGAATCAAGGAATATTTGTCTTCTCTGCCTATTTTGGTTCCACTAAGGGAAGTCCATTTTTGCTTTACATGTCAGTCTCAGACAATGCTTTTGGGTGTGTCCGTGGGAAACATAATGAGACCGGTAAGAAAGAGAAAGCAATCTACTACTTGAGTAAAAATTTTAAGCCATATGAAGCTCGCTACACTCTTGTAGAAAGGACGTGCTGTGCTTTAACCTGGGTTGTACAAAAGTTGAGGCCTTATCTATCCTCGTACATAACATATCTAATTTCCAGAATGGTTCCATTGAAATATATATTCCAAAAAGCCATACCTATGGGAAAGTTACACAAGTGAAAAATATTTTTAAGTGAGTTCGACATCGTGTATGTGACTTAAAAGGAAATCAAGGGGCAAGCCTTAGCGGATCATTTAGTTTAAAATTCGATTGATAATGAGTACGATCCACTTTGAACTTACTTCCCAGATGAGGAGATTTTATTCATGGGAGAGGACATTGCAAAGATCTACCCCGGATGGAGATTGTTCTTTGATGGAGCAGTCAACTTCAAATTCTCAAGAATCAGAGCAGTTTTGTGTCAGAAACAGGCCAACACTATCCAGCAACTACTAAATTGTGTTTCCTGTGTACCAATAACATGATTAATATGAGGCTTTCATCCTAGGTCTCAAGTTGGCACTTGATATGGGTGTTCATGAATTGCTAGTCATCGGAGACTTAGATTTGTTTATTCACCAGGTACAAGGGGAATGGGCATTAAAGAACTCCAAGATTACTCTTTATGTAAAGCTGGTGCAGGATCTGTGTAGAAAATTCAAGTAATTTGATTTCAGACATATCCCGAGGGTACGAAATGAGTTTGCTGATGCTTTGGCTACTATATCCACCATGATTCAGCACCCAGATCATAGTTACATTGATCCTTTAGAAATAAGCTTGATGGAACAACCCGCATATTGTGCGCATGTCGAAGAGGAGCCTAATAGAAATCCATGGTACTATGATATTAAAAGGTATTTAGAATCTGGAATGTATCCTGAAGAGGGAAGCAACAATTAGAAAAAGACAATCCAGCATTTGGCAAAGAATTATTTTCTAAGTGGGCAAATTCTTTTTAAAAGGACTCCAGACTTAGGATTCTTAAGATGAGTCAATGTTGCGGAAGCTATGAGATTAATAAAACAAGTACATACAGGATATTGTGGGACCCATATAAAAAGGTTTTCCCTTGCTAAAAATATCCTGAGAATCGGTTACTTCTGGATGACTATGGAAAATGACTATAGCAAGTATGTGCAGAAGTGCCCAAAATGCCAGATACACAACGACCTGATTCGAATGCCTCCAAGTGAGCTGTTGAGTTCACCTTGGCCTTTCAAAGTTTGTGGTACGGATGTTATCAGACCAATAGAGCCACTGACATCAAATGGGCACAGATTAATTTTGGTTGCTACTAATTACTTCACTAAGTGGGTCAAAGCACTTCACATAGAGCCATCACAAAGAGAGTAGTTATAGATTTTGTTAGGAATAACTTGATTTTTTGACTTGGAATGCCAGAATCAATCATTACTAATAATGGGGTTAACTTGAACAGCCACTAGATGAGTGAAATTTATTATCAGTTCAAGATTGTTCATCACAACTCAACCACATATCATCCACAGATGAATGGAGATATGGAAGCCTCCAATAATAATATCAAGAAGATCTTAAGGAAAATGATCGAAAATGATATATCATGGAACGATATATTGCCTTACACTCTACTAGGGTATCGCACAATAGTTCTGAACCTCCACTGGGGTGACTTCTTATCTACTTGTTTATGAAAGAATTTGTGATACCTGCCGAGGTTGAAATTCCTTCCTTAAGGATTATTCAAGAAACCGGATTAAGTAACGAAGAATGGGTTCGTGCTCACTATGAACAACTCATATTGATTGATTAAAAGAGAATAGTTGTCATGTGTCATGGCCAGTTGTACCAATACAGGATGATCTATGACTTCAAAAAGAAAGTAAGAGTGCGAATATGTGAAGAGCAATTGGTTCACAAATGCTTATTCCCGCACTAAGAAGAGTACAAAGGCAAGTTTTCTCCAAATTGGCAGGGACCATACATAGTTTGCAAGGTACAATCTGCGAGAGCCCTGATTCTGTCTGAGATGGATGGTCGGGAGTGGACCAAACCAATCAATTTCAATGTGGTAAAGAAATATTATGTTTGAAGGAGGTTTTAGTTTTTGTTTATTTGTAATTGCCTTTATGATAATATTTGTTTTATGATGTGTAATTTCCTAGAATCCCTATTCTTTTATGTACGAACTACGTTTGACCTAAATCTTTGAGAATGGGATGCATAGGAAGCCTATGTCGGCTTCGGCCTACCCCTTAGGAGAATTTACTCTTTCCTTTTATGTACGAACTACGTTTGACCTAAATTCCCAAGGAAGGAATACGTAGGCGGCCTATATCTTCTTCGGTCAACCAATTAGATTTTTCTATATACCTTTAGCATAGCCCTGAACTAGATTTGACCTGATTCCTACTTTAACGGATACACAGGCTCCCCAATGGCTTGGTCATATAACCCCAGGAAATAGAAACTGAGGAAAAATTTTTGAGAAGAAATCTCAAAAATTCATAAGATAAAGATTATCATCAAGCAAAGAGAACGAAGACCAATAAAGACTTTGAATCCTCGCGAGCTGAGCTCATCTCATACAACATTAAACTGGGGCAGAAATTTTAAAGAGGGACTCAAAATTTCCACTAAACACTGGAATATATTTCAAATTCCTCAACACCAGAGGTCAAAGTCAAGCTTTAGAAATCACCAGTTGCGACAAAGTCTAGATAGACTAAATCTCTGGCTATGATTGAACTTTTGATAAAAAACCTCAACGACAATGATGAATCCCTGGAAATCCTCTGTCAAACGTCAGATATAGTCTTAAACAAGAGGAAGACACTTGTTGAGCTAATACATGACATAATTGGCAGAGATTTTCTAAGAGCTTTTACAGAAATTTTTAAAATTAGTTCCTTAAAATTCAAACTACTTTCAAAAACCTATACAAATATTTTACTTAGTGATTGCCTAGGAATCTATTGGAATGGGAGGCAGGGTGAAATTCCCAACATAACGAAGCACTCGAAAGATATCGAGGAGCAAACCAAGGATCGAAAGAGGTCAACAAAGAGTAGTTTCACTCAAAACTAATCATTTTTATGTGGATGCAGGGATCAATACACGATAATGGGAATATTTTTCAAAAAATTCCAAGCGAGTTGCAGCCACACTAAAGTATATAATGCTCAAGAACGGTATTTTTGGGTAGCCTCAAATATGGGTTTAATACCCATTTATTGAGGATCTTTTAATTGTCTATCTCATTTCTTGATACCATAAGGACAAACAAAGGCTCTCTATTTTCTTTATGAATATTGTATTTAGAATTTTTCTAAGGAATAGTCACTAGAAAAAGCGACTTCGTGTCTACTAAATAGTTACCTTAAGTGTAGGTACGGTCAAAGAAGACAGACATATAAGGACACAATCAAAGGATTTGTCATGACAAGAAAGACCTAAAGTCATCCACAAATTCTCCATGAGATAATGCAAATAGTATTTGAAAAGTCCCCCAAAAAGGGATTTTACCCATTTGTTTAAGTCGGTGGATTTATTATTTAACTACATGCAGAAAGTAAAAAACACAGACAAATAAACTCAGGTGAAACTATTTTCAAATCTCCAGGAGGGCCATTGTATTTTATTTCATTGTCAACAAGGCCATTGCCTTTCATTTCATTGCCAAGAGGGCCATTACATACCATCTTATTGCTAAGAGGGCCATTGCATTTTATTTCACTGCCAAGAGGGTCATTATATTTTATTTTATTGACAAGAGGGACATTACATACCAACACATTGTCAAGAGGACCATTGCATATCATCTCATTGCCAAGAGGGCCATTGAATTTCATTTCATTGCCAAGAGGACTATTGCATTTCATTTCATTCCCAAGAGGTCCATTACATATTTTTTCATTCCCAAGAGGGCTATTGCATTTCATTTCATTTCCAAGAGGACCATTGCACTTCATTTCATTGCCAAAAGGGCTATTTCATTTCATTTCATTGTCAAGAGGGCCATTACGTAACTTTTCATTGCCAAGAGTTCCATTGCATTTCATTTTATTGACAAAAGGGCCATTGCACTTCATTTTATTGCCAAAAGTGACATTTTATCTTATTTAATTGCCAAGAGAGCCATTTCATTTTATTCTATTGCCAAGAGGGCCATTGCATTGAATATCCATTGATAAGTGAGATAGCATACGCTGCCATCGAGGATATTATAGCATTTAATATCTATTGACATGCGAGATAGCATACACTGACATCGAGTATATCATCAACATTTAATATCTATTGACACACGAGATAGCATATACTGGTATCAAGGATATCATAGCATTTAATATCTGTTGATACGTGAGATAGCATACGCTGGCATTGAGGATATCTCAATATTTAATATCTATTGACATGCAAAGATAGAATACGATGACATCAAGGATATCTCATCATCATGAATCAACATCTGAATTCAGCAAAAGCATATGATTCAAAGAAATGTTTTAAGTCGTTATCTGAAGACGGCTGACATATGAGATTTTCTAAAAATTAACAAATTGAGAATCATTTATAAGTCATATTATTTGAAATAAGATAGTGTGAAAGATTACCTATGAGTCGATAGTCAATAGTTCATCTATAATTCATAACAACATCCTAATCGAATAGTGTGCAAGGTTACTCAAAGATCAATAGTTTGAAGGTTATCCATAAGTCGCAACTAAATCCTTATCGAAAAATATGTAAGGATATCAAATTGATATGTCCAAGGGTTCTCTATAAGTTGCATCATATCCAAGATCCATTATGTGCAGGATTAACCAAAGACTATCAATTTGAGAAATATTTATAAGTCATATTGTATCCAAGGTCGGATTGTGCAGGATTACCTGAGAGCTAGCGATTGGAGGATATCTGTAAGCCATCTCTTATCCAAGGTCGGATAATGTACAGGACTACCTAAAACCTAGCAATTCAAAGTGTATTTGTAAGTCTCCTCATGTCCAACATCAAATGATGCACAAGATTATTCAAAGATTGACAATTCAAGGGAAATCTATAAGTCGAAGTGATACAAATATGCGCAAGACTTACCCGAAGTCACATGCAAAGAATTATTGTCAAAACCAGAGAGGTTATAATTCCACATATAACATGAATTATAGGTGACTAAAAGGGTTTCCACATCAGCATAAGATTACACGATTGCAGGGACCGTTCTGCATAAAATGTCGTCGGTGTCCAAAAGGGTCACCGTACTTTGAAGACCTATTTATTCAACAAATGAGATACTTATGCAACAACTAAGAGGGTAGTTGTTTCAAGTTATTTCCTTCCAAATAGGTAAATAAAAGGATGATTTTGCTTTTTAGGCTACAACTCACATGGAGATATGGTAAAAGACTAAATACCCCTTTCGTGAATTATGTTAAGCATTAACAATTTTTGTTTGAGATAGAGCATTCGAGAGGATGAAAATCTCAATTCAAAATCACAGGTACGAACGACTCCAGAAAGGACGCAGCATAACGTGGAATTCTTTCTTAGCAGCAAAATAAGACATAGTCTAGATAAAGATGTTAAACTCTTTGGATGCGAGCTAAAGGATCATCGCCACCACCATCAAACCACACCCCTATTAGAAGGCATATGGGTATTTTGGGATATTCTAGTTTCAGCTTCACCTTGGGGATATTTCTAAACTCATACCGATGGAAACCTTCTCTTTCTTTCAAATTTGAGTGACAACATACTTAAAGTTTTGGAAATTATGTCCAGGTAAGTTCATTCCTATGGATGTGAAGGATCCCACATTCATGGTTAAGAGGTTACAAAGCTCTTTTCTGCCACTTAATCAACTTGTCACTCATCTCGAGCCAAAGATCATCTGAAATAAAGACTATCTTTTCTAACGATTGAGTCAAACTACAAGTAGTCTGATTTCTTGAGTCTCAGGGATATGTAGGTTGGGCTCTATATTGAAAACTCAACTGCATTCCAAACTCTTCCCAAATCCCCTTATTCCCTAGATGTTTGATTTCATCAAAAACTCAAAAATTTAGATAATTTGTGAATTTTTGAAAATCGTGCTTAATAATCAAGCTTTATGAACTACAAGTGGCCTAAATTCTCATGTAACCCGAGATATATAGGAAATGGGATACTGGAGTCTGGCTATAACTCCAAGAAACTCGTGCAAAATCCAACCCTTTCATAAATGAATTTAAGGTCGGACAAAAATTATGAACGTCAAACTCCCTTTGCCCAGGGTTACTTGCATCCACCCTACCCAAAGGAAAGGGGCAGTTATTGACACCTAATTTTTTCCCTACACAACTAAGTTTACTCCCGATTTTCTTTGATTTTCAAATAAAATTACAACATTTATTTTATCCAAATAAGAATATTTTCAAAGTATTTATCTGGGTAATTTTGTCATTTTAAGTACTGACTATATACTATTGCATTCAATTATACAAATTATATAATTTTACTATCTAAATATTTATTTTATGGAATAACAAATTTTAATCAAAGCTTATCTTGAAAATAAATTCAAATGTTTAAAATCTTGATTTAAATGTAATTTGTTCTTGAAAATAATTTGTTTGAAGAAATGCTTGTTTGATTTTATCAAGAAGCTTGGAATTAAATGAGATATTGATTCGTATCGAATTTGAATTTAATTTTGGCCATAATTGAAATCAAAATGGTCAACATTGCAATGCAATTGGCCAACTGATCTTTAATTTGGCTAAAAATTAAATGGAATTGACTAAATTCTAACAAAAAGGCTAATTTAACAAATAGCCTAAATTCTTACATCCCTAATTCCTAATATCTACTCAACCCAATACAATATCCCCCAATTGCTCTTTAAACCAGCCTCCCAACCAAATAAAAAAACACAACAACATCAACAAACCAATTTTATAGGCCTAAAAAACCCTAGCCCGGCCAAACTTTACTATCTTCCTCAACAAAACAGAAACCCAGTGTACAACAGTGTCAATTCCAACATATAATAACGCGTACCAATATAGTAGCTTTAATAAATAAGTCAAATAGCCAAAACCCCATCTACGACCCACTTCCGACCCGACCCTAAATTTTTTATTTTCATACGATTACTCGTTCCCTCCTTTTGACTCGTACATATCAGATGACTCCGATGCGATTTTGTGCCATGAAAGGTTGAGAATCTTCTAGAAAATGTCGAGGTGGCTCCCAAACGGTTGAATTCGTACAAATTTATACATATTTGTGCGAATATCATTGGTTGGGTATATAATCCCTCTTTCCTCAACTTCTATTGGCTCATCTATTTCAAATTCTTTGAAAAGAGTCAAAAAATCTGTACAAGTTGAGCAAAAAATTTTGTTACCATCCAAAAATACCCCTTAAAAATTTCCTAAAATTACCCCCAGAATTGATGTTCCCACATCGGTGGGAGCTCAAAATTGAGCCCCCAATTCTTTCTATATAAACCGAATTGTAGAGCAAATTTGGCCAGGTCTTGAAGGCTAGAAAAAGGGCTCTCAAGCAAAAAAAGTTGTTTTTTCTTAGTAAAAATATTATTGCAAAAAGTCGTTGAAGTTATTAGAGTGGCTGCGGAGTTTTCTGATATTGGTTGAGATTCCGTCGGTGGCTCGAGTCTCGTTTTGTTTCTCCAAAATAGGTAATACTTCATCTTTTTAGTTTCCATTTTCTTTTATCTTTTTTTCTTCATTCTTTTGTCTTCATCATATATCCTGGGATTGTTCGTTATAGAGGCTTTGAAGGCCATAAGTTCCGTATGATGGAAGTAGGATTTGTTGCACTCTTGTGATATTTTTGGGTGTATAATTCTCTATTTTTGGCTTCATCTTCATTTGTCATTAGGTTTTTTTAGAACCTACAATTTCATGCTAGTTTCATGTGGTCTGATCTGTATTTATTATCCTACAATCTTTGGAGTTTTCTTAGCTATGCGTTGTTTTTCTTTGGCCTACACATAAGTTTCTTCTCTTTAGCATAAATTATCTCCTCGCCTCTATTTTCTATTATGAATGAAAAACCTTGTGAATCCTCGATAGCCCTTTAGCTTGTAGTCTAAAGTAGATAGTTAAAAAGAGGATGAAGGTGTATTCGAGGGATATTCGTCTGATTTATCTTTCTGCATTTTCTATTAATAATTTAATTCTAATTGAAAAATCATATTCTCGGATAGACCATCTTAAGTTTAGACTGATAGATGGTTTTCGTGGCATCTCCTTCGAGGTTTCTCCTTTTGTTCAGTTTTGTCTTCTGTTAGACATCCCTTTCCTTATTTTTCCCTTCATTTTCTAAAAGATATAACTTGGACCATGAAGCATTTCAACTAAATACAGTAAAGGGACATGGGATTTATGTCCTCATTTTTTTTTAAATCTGGAATATATTAAATTTCTAGTGTAGATTCAGTGAAGTTTTGATATTTTGTTTAAGAATGTTAAAATCTACTTTTGATATAGTAGGAATCATTAAAATTTGCTCACTTCCCCTTTAGAAATTTCATGCCGAAACTATGTTTGTTGCCTCAAAGTCTTCTTTTAAGAACTTATGTGAATATTTTGAAAAGGGTTTCACCTACATATCCTTCCATAACCCCTTTCGGTTGGTCAACGTTTTCTTTTAAAAATTATTAAATAAGAAGGGAAGGATGAAATAAGCTTCATTAGTCTAATGGGCATTTTACCTTTATTCTTTAAATTTTAGAGCCTCGCAACCTTCATTTTGGTTTATTGATTGTATTTCATTGTTCCCTGCATCCAAGATCGTCCCTTTATTTCTAAGTAAAATTATCTAGGTATGACCGATCCATGCACAACATGATTTCTTGAACTATGTTTCACTTTAGAGAAGCTATTTTCATTCTAGTTGTCCCATTCCATTTGGATTGTTATATATACCCATCCATGTTTTACATTGTATCTGTTGACTCTCATTTTTATTATATAATCATAAGTGTATGCATCATTGTCATTCAAAATTGGTCCTTGGTATTTTGTTTTGTTTTGAAGTATGTCATGTTGTGTCTCGAGTGGGCCTTAATTCTTTTATCTTTTTCTTTGCATAAACCTGCCTTGCAGTCCAAATGGACTCTTTTCCCTGTATTTCATAATGGGCCAACGAGGCCTATCTTTTTGAATCAAGCCCAAAAAAGAGTCTAAAAGTTGATTGTATGGCGTGTGGGTGCAAAAAGATGAAAGAAGAAGGAAAATGGGTCAAAAACCCATTGTTAAAGTAGCTAGGAGATTTGAAAAGTTTCATTTGCTTATTATCGCTTTACTTGTCTTTACTTACTTGTTTACTTCTTAATTCATTCATTTGGGGCCTGGAAGCCAAAGTTGTAAACTAATATAGATGAAGCAGATTTTGGGCGAAAAGGGCTCGAAAATATAGTTTAGGACAAGTTACGGGCCCAATGCCCAATATTTAGATTAGAATAGGTGATGATGGGTCGAAAGCCCAAATTATCTTAGGACAGGTTTATTGATTTGAGCCTAATGACCTAAGTCTTCTAGTTTCCCTCTTCCCCTTTTACGTGCTAGTTGTTTGCTTAGACTTAGTTAAATTTTCTACTAAGTCGTCAAAATTTATTTTATACAAGTTTTCTCCTAAAATCACTTTCTTTTCAAAAACCAACTTCTCTTTTTCAAAGTTAGTCAAAGGTGGTTTTCAAATAGTCTGGATAACCGCAAGTTTATTTTAGGTGCCTTAAAAACCTTCCTAAGATGTGAATTGGAACCTCTTACCTGGAATTTTCTTAAAATCCTAAGTTTTTTTTCTATTTTAAGACTTAGGATTTTCCTTAAAATTTTTCTTGATATTTTCTCAAAAAAAATTAAGTGTCGACTCTGTGATTTCTTAGATTGTTTTGAAATTTTCTTTAAAGTTTCGAAATAGTTTTAAAAGTCAAAATTAATATTTTCCAACCCTTCGAGTTAAAAAGGGATAAACCATATAAATAAATAAATATATATATTTATAAAAGAAAGAAGAATAGTCTAGCATGAGGTTATGACAATTGGTGTCTCGAGAACAAACATCTTACAACAAAAATCTATTTTGTAGATGGTTAATTAAATCATATTTAGATCATATTTCATAGCTATATATATAATAAAGGAGAATAGTATGGCATGAGGTTATGACAAGTGGGGTCTCGAGAACTAACATCTTACAACAAAAATCTATTTTGTAGATTATTAATTAATTCATTTTTATTCCATGTTTCATATTCTCTATATACAATTAAGGAGAATAGTCTAGCTTGAGGTTATGACAAGTGGCGTCTCGAGAACAAACATCTTACAACAAAAATCTATTTTGTAGAATATTAATTAATTCATAATTATTTCATATTTCATATATATATATATATATATATATATATATATATATATATATATATATATATATATATATATATATATAATAAAGAAGAATAGTAGAGCATGAGGTTATGACAATTGGCGTCTAGAGAATGTAACGATCTAAAAATTTGATGAAATATGTGAAATTTATGATTTTGTGTGATTTGCTTGTTTTACCCCTCACCGTAGTTGCATTATGGTATTTTTGAGGTCTGGGGGTGATTGACATGATTTTCGATGCATTTTGGTACCATTTATGCGATATTGTGATTTTTGATGGCTTCGAGAGCCTTATTTTGGACTTATATAGATATCTTTTGATCCGTGTGATGGATGGCTGAACGGACTACGCCAGAAGCTCCGAAATATCGATTTTAGGCTAGGTAGACCTTTGGTTCGGGTCCCGTTGCATCCTAGCTCATTTTAACCTATTGGTCAAAAAGTTGGAAAATTAAAAATATGAGTGTGGGACCCACATTTTTCGAAACGATCTCGAATGAAAAATCCGACTTCGCCAGTAGATTCAAAATATTAATTTTAGGGTGGTAACGTATTTGGTGTAATTTTAAAACTTTTAAATCTCATTTCGACCCTCAATTTGGAAAATTATGATTTCGGATTTTGGGGGTCAACTTTGTGAAAATGATATTTTTTTTCGAAAATATGAATTCCCCAATGCATCCGTAATGTCGAATTTAGTGTGGTTGCATAGTTCATTTGTGTATATTGGACTCCAAATGAATTTTGGGCACCCCGTCGAAGTTTGTTTCGACTTAGGAGAAAAAAACTGCACTATATATTGACACTATATATTGAAGATTTTCTGCAATATAAAAGTTGTTTTTACACCTTTTTGACCCATTTTGTCTATTCTTTCACCTTGCCTCTTGAGAGTTAGACCCTAAAATAGTATAGGTGCTTAAAAGTGAAGCTTGTGGGAACTTGGTAAGCTAGAGTAACACCTATTTTTTTATTTTATTACGGATTTAAGGTAAGAGTTCACCATTTTATTAGTAATTTCTTGATAAATTTCTCAAAACCCCAAAAATCTTAGAGCTTGATTTTAAATCCCAATTTCACTTTTTTTCACTTGAATAATATTTGTATCTTATAATTACTAGTTTTTCATCAATTTAACCTTCAAAACAACCCCGATTCTTGATTTTAACTTGGATTTCAGAGGTTTTACCCTGTAAAGCTCAAAAATAATTTTTCTTTGATTTGAATCTCGTTTTTGACTCAATTTAACTTGGGTTTTCAGCTGTAGGTTCCTAAAAGTATTGGAAACATATTTTTGAAGTAAAGTTTGATTTTACCATTCTTTTTCAAAAACCCGTTCCGGGGATCCGTTTGATCCCGAACCAAAAGTAGTCAATATGGGGGTCGTTGGTTTTGTTTTAACATATAGATTCCATATTTGATATTTTTAGAGGAGTTCAGGATTGTTCGTAGAAATTAAGGTCATGGGTGCGAAGTGTAGCAGACCGATTTTGAATTTTGAGGTAGATTATGGCTTAACTCTTTCAGACTGGCTTGACAGTAAATGATGGTACAAAATGCATGTTAAGGATGAGAACTAATCATGAAAAATGACTATCTATGTGTTGTGTCCGTGTGGGGGCCTATATGTGATGTAATCGTCGAAATTGAGATATTATGTGATGTGTAATCGTGTGGGGTCCTATGTGAGATTGATAGCCTTGAATACATTTGAATAATTGTATTGTGTTTTTAAAATGCTTAATATGGTACCATTGGTATATTTTGATTATATTCGTACTTATTGGCATATGATACATGTGGAAATTCATGGATGAACGAAAATAATGAGTAGTTATTGGCTCGCATAGTTATGAAAATGTATCATTGTGGTTGTTTATGGATATATATCATGTGGTTGGTTGTGAAAATACTCATTGCGTATGGTTGTGAGAATTACATCCTCATATCATACTCATTCATGAAACATTGGTACTATTGTGGAAACACCTGAGTAATATTGGCAACGCCTTTTTAAAAACCCTCCCCGAGGGATGTACCGGGGAGGAGATATTGTAACACCTTATAAAACCTTTTTCGAGGGATGTGCCGGAAAAAAGATATGATATATGTGGATTGTATATGGGTTGATGAACCCCCCATGGGTCCTACATCGAGAAACTTTAGCTCTGTAGGTATATACGGGGATTGTGCGATGATTCCGGAGGTTGTGCGACAACCTCGTGCATCATCATATACATTGCACTTTCTTTACTGTGCTTATATTGTGTTGTATCTCCATATTGACTCGATTTAACTTGGATTTACAAATGTAGGTTCCTAAAAGCATGAGGAATATATTTTTGAAGTAAAGTTTTGATTTGCCATTCTTTTTCGAAAACCGGTTCCGAGGGTCCGTTTTTACCCCGAACAAAAGTAGTCAATATGGGTGTCCTTGGTTTTGTTTTAACATGTAGATTCCATATTTGATGTTCTTAGAGGAGTTCGGGATTGTTCATGAAAAGTAAGGTTATGGGTTCAAAGTGTAGCGGATCGGTTTTGGCTTTTGAGGTAGGTTATAGTTTAACTCTTTCAGACTAGTTGGATAGTAAATGATGGTACAAAATGCATGTTAGGGGTGGAAACTAATCATGATAATGGATATCTATGTGTTGTGTCCGTGTGGGGGTCTATATGTGATGTAATCATCAAAATTATGATTATTATGTGATATGTGTAACCGTTTGGGATCCTATATGATATTGATAGCCTTGAATAAATTTGAATAATTGTATTGTGTTGTTAAAATTCTTAATGTGGTATCATTGATTTATTGCGATTATATTCATATTTTATTAGCAGATGAGACACGTGGAAATTCATAAATGAACAAAAATAATGAGTGGATATTGGCTCACATGGTTGTGAAAATGTATCATTGTGATTGTTTATGGATATATATCATGTGGTTGGTTGTGGAAATACTCATTGTGTATGGTTGTGAGCATTACATCCTCATATCATACTCATTCATGAAACATTGGTACTACTGTAGAAACACCTGAGTAATATTGGCAACGCCTTTTTAAAAACCCTCCCCGAGGGATGTATCGGGGAGGAGATATTGTAACACCTTATAAAACCTTTTTCGAGGGATGTGCCGGAAAAAATATATGATATATGTGGATTATATATGGGTTGATGAACCCCCCATGGGTCCTACATCGAGAAACTTTAGCTCTGTAGGTGTATACGGGGATTGTGCGACGATCCCGGAGGTTGTGTGACAACCTCATGCATCATCATCATATATATATTACACCTACTTTATTGTGCTTATATTGTGTTGTATTATCATATTGACTTGCCATCTATGTAATTATCTTATCTTATTTTAATTGTAATTGATGATCTTGTATATGCATGTTCCCCCTTGTTCTACTTATATTATATAATGTATACTTGTGTTCTATCTTGGTGTGATGTTACAATATATATGATATATTAGAACTATTAGTGCAAGTGGTGTGGGCTACCGCTGTGGGACATTTTCTGATTGCAGGTGACGTGCCCTTAGTGTATATTTTGTATGCTTTATTCACTACTTTGCTTGGTCGGCCTATGATACCTACAGAGTACAAGTGGACCGTACTCATGCCTACTGTGCCCTTTCGATGTAGGTCCTAGACCGAGTACGCCTCAACTTGCTTGACTCAGCAATTGTTGGAGCTTCCAAGGTAGCGGTTGGATATTCATATGTCCATAGTTCACCTCTATCTTTCTATATTATTTATGTCTTTATTAGTATTCGGAGACATATATTATTTTTTTGTGGTTATTTTTCGGATGTATTTGACTCCCGGATAGTATTAGCAGTTCTTACACCTTTGGCACCAGGCTTTGGGAGTTATGGCTGCATGTGTTGATTTTATTCTTTCCACTTTTATTATATCTATATGGTTCGATTTCATTCTAGAAGCCTTACCTTGGGGGCATTTTTGTCTTTTCGCAGTGTATATCAGTTTGGGTGATGGGCTTACTGATAACGCTCAATCTACAGCTCTCGTAGGAGTGTAAAGCGGTCGCTAGCAAATATAGAACCCAACCTGGGTTGGGTATCGATCCCACAGGGAATAGCTTGGCCAACAAGTAAGCAAAATTACTAAACTTTTGGTGCAAGTCTCGAAAAAGGGGGGAGTCTTGTCGTGCAAGTAATGTAAATAAAACAATGAAGTAAAAGCTGAAAATAGCAAAGTAAAAAGAGAAGGATTGTTACGTAAGTTGTAAACAATGAGAATTGAGGCGTTGGGGTTATGTCCACCTCCTGAGTTATACGTCTCTATTGACTATGAGTGTGTAGAATTCCGACATGCATGTGCTTATAGAGAATTGTATTCGATGGTAAATCCAGGCGTCTTTCGACCTATTCGAGGATTATTTCACTTTAACTCTTTCGAGCTTAAAGCGTGTCTAACGGTACAAATTCTCCAATAGGTTAATCCAGTTACGGCACTAACTGTTTAATAGGGAATTTAGGATGTGACCCTACTACCTTGACACTATCTCTTTTCCAGACAAATAACTTTTCTTTCGAACAAGTTAAATGTTATACTGGCGTATTCTTGTGTTTGCAACCACAAAGAATTTAGATTAAGATGAAGAGAATAATGATATAAGCAGCATACGTGTCACGAACTCACAAACTCACAGCAATAGATAGTATCTCAGTTGGCTTCCATAACCCCAACAGAGAAGTTTAGTTACCCATGAATGCGAAGGAGATCACGATTGACATTGTTGTTATACCACAAGATTGATTAATTTCGTGTAGCACAAGTGGTAGGTGTTTAGGCGTGAATTCCTATGAGAAAGTAACGTTTCTCTTGTTGCGGAAATTAAGAATAGATGAATAGAAGAAGAAAAATAGAATTAATGGAAAGATTAGAAGAGTTGTAGAATTGTTTGTAGAATAGAAGGATGGAAAGATGATTGTAAGAATCTGAATGTCTAAAAATCTCTAGCATGATAGGGTATTTATAATACCCATATCCTAATCCTACTAAGCTAATGAAATACTTAAACAAATCCTACTAAGCTAATGAAATACTTAACCCAATTGTACTAGGTTAATGTAACATTATCCTAATCCAAATAAGTTACTGCAAGTCCCCAAAGTCTTCAGAAATGCTGTTTTAGCCCGGGACAGATTTTTCATGTATCAATTTTGGTCCTTTAGGCGTTCAAGCTCCCTTTCCTTCGTGAGCTTTCTTTGGTGTCAAGTAAGCCATAAAATGCTGATTTCTGCATCATTTATACCTGAAACTTTGCTAATCATGTTCGTTAGCTCACTTACAGGAAAAAGGACTAAAAGTGCATGAAATATATAATTTGTTCTCAAAACGTGGCACAAATATGGGCAAAATATATTGATATAGGCGCGTAATATCGCCTATCATCAACACCCCACACTTGAAGCTTTGTTCGTCCTCGAACAACATATCATGTCCATCTAAACATCAACTTAGGGTTTTACAGCAACAACACAAAACATTCTTCAAGGCAAGCACAACAATTACTAACAAAGAGTAGCTTTCTGATTATTAGTAGAAACAGTTTAGCCTCTAGCATGGACTCGTGATGGTGGTCAACTCGCATGCAAAAGTTAAGGTACAATGAATCATATACAACTACCCAAACTCATCAACCATGTGTGTCTCACAATATAGTACCCATAATCACTCACAAGTATAGCATATTTTTCAAACATGGGTATCAAAATATCCTTGCTCTTGCTCTCACAAAGAATTCATATGCAGCAACTGATGACCATAGGATTGCCCTTAGTGTAATACTCCACTAAATGTCAGAATGCTAAGCTTAGGATCAAGTAGGTCTTTTGATGGTTGTAATGTAGGCTAAGGGACGGGTAGGACTATTTTGGCCAGAAATACTGACTAAGTTCCTAAGAACTTTAATACATCACATTGTATCATTGACATTTTTTTCTTTCAACCTTTCTTCTTTCTTTTATTCTACCACCCTTGTTCTCCTCTTTTGTTATTCAATTTTAAGCATAACTCACTTTTCAGCTTTCTTTTTCCTTTTTCTTTTCATAACATACCTCTTATGATAGCACTTTCTTTTTCATAACTCATTCAAGAACCACTACAATTTAGAGCATCATACTCACCCAATTTCCTCTTATTTCGTCACATGACTTTTTCACTTTAAAGCACTTAGGATTTTGGATCAAATTACGGTCTTGAAAAAATGGATTAGGCTTATGTATGAGGTTCGTCAAAGAAAATAGGCTAAAGGCTCAAAAGGGTTTAACTAGGATGATGTCCATGGGTAGGTAAAACGAAGGTAAACATGTATAGGTTGCCAAAGAAATGCCTAAATCCTCTCCTAAACTTACACTCCTTATTTTTGCTATGCATCCATACCAGGCAAGTTCTAGCATCAGCTACAAACATAGAATATACTATTAATCTCACACACACAAGGCACATGGTCGACTTTATTGGAAGTAGTATAGACTCTCGACCCAACAAGTGAAGGAATTGAACCACACAATATCACATAATGAGTCACAATTAGAGCCTAAACGTCTCAATAGTCATGATGTTAGCACAAACTCTTGTTATAATCTCATGCTGCCTATTAGAATAATTTCATGCGAAGCTAAGTAAAAAAAAAATTACTACTAAAAAAACTTAACTTAACTAAAAAATGAAACACACACAAAAAAAATGAAACAAATAAAACAAGTAAACAAAGTAAACAAACATAGATGTGGTAGAGAAGTATAGCATGCAATACCGCCACCCCACACTTAAACGGGACACTGCCCTCAGTGGAAAGTAAATACGAAGAACCTGGTCAGTTGGACTCTTCCTCAATGTCGGGGGTCATACCCCCTTCGTCAGAATCATCATAAGAGTCGTTGTCAGAGTTCTCCTCCTCGTCGGAGTCTGGCAAGCGTCGATCATCATCGGTCGGCACATCATCGTCTAGAGGTTCCTCAAAGTATACGCCCACTCCACACATCTCCCGTGCATGCATGTTCATTGGATAGTCGTGGTCCAGCTGTTGGAGCTCTGCAGCAGTTGGAACACATCCACCACTCATCATAGTAAATCGTGTCATGCCATAAAGATGACGGAAGAAACTCTCATCACGAGCATGTCTCTCCGCAGTAGTAAGGTTGACACCATGAGTTGTTTTAGCATCTTTGACCTTTGTGAGGTCAACCTTCTTTGGGTTATATGGGAGTTTGTGATCAGTTGGTTCCTCTTCGATATCTTCCTTCCGCAAGATTGTTGTCAACAGATTACCAAAAGTGTAGTGGGACCTTTTGTGGAGTCTGGCCTTCCACATTGTAGAGCGAATGATTTCCCCAAAGTCGATAGGGACATTCGTCATCAAAGCATAGACCAAACACACTCTATCTCTTGATATTTTGGTGTATTGAGTCCCAGGAATAAGGCATGAGTTGACAATACGCAACCAGATTCTTGCTTCCCTATTCAATGGAGCATAGGGGAAGGTGTTGTGTCATCCGGTGTCTTGGTGTCTGCTCCACCTTGCCATGGATCTACTTCCACAAAGTGTGTGTCGAATTGCTCTATAAGGAGGTCTGCTGTACAGCTCTTTGAATGGTGCTGGATCGACCAAAGGTAAGCCAAGAAAGGAGTTGATCAAATCCGTGTTAAGCTGTAAAACTTGGCCCCGAATCTTGACTTCGCTGCCTGTGGTTTTCGGTGACTAGTTGGCGTAAAATTCTCTTGTCAAATCAAGATTACATTCTCCCATGTCGCGGAAGATGAAATCCAGATTCAATGCCATGATTTTTGCCAACATACGCGGCTCCTTCTTCGCTAGGGTGTCCTTATTGATCAAGTCGACGTGAACATATTTTCTTTCCTTGTTGTTCTTGTACCATTCTTTGGCTTCCTCCTCAAGAACCCATTTTAGTCCAAACATTCGGCGGGGTAGTTGCATGGAGGATGATTTTCCTTGGTCCTTGCGACCTCTCTTCTTGCCCTTTTGGGAAGTGGTAGCCTTATCTTGTCGCGCTTTAGGTGCCATTGTTCTTGAGACTTAAACAATATTCATGTTAGCATCAACTCAAAGGAAACAATCTATAAACAAGCCGTCGGGGTACCACCCCACACTTAGGTTCCTTAATACAAAACAGTGAAGTGAATGTAGTCGATTACTTGAACTTCGTCGACATACGTTTTAGGAACTATATTCCGACAAGAAAATCAGCGATGCATCACTACTTGCAGCCATTGCACTACTCTCATGTTAGGTATAACAACACTACTACATAGGGGTTACATCATGGTATAGTTATTTTCAACAATCACAACCTCCTAAGTCGGTAGGCAACTATAAGTCTTATCCCGATGAACGGGATAGTCTAACATGTAAGTATCCAAGTATCAAGCTTAAGCAATTTTCATAACCATAGCAATTCTGCAAATAGTATAACAATGCTAGTAAAACCAAATTCAAGTCGGAAACAAGTCAAGATTATCCTAACGTATATGTTTACTCACATGGTTTTGTATCAACAATCCAAACACCTTAACATCACCAATAATCCTTCAAGATGTAGCAATTCATAATAGACATAGTAATGTAGTACTTACGAGAAATAGATGAAGAATAAAAGAGTACTTACGTGATTGAAGCCTTTGGAGATGGTCTTGTGAATTGGAAGAGCAAAAAAGAAAAATTTTGAGATGATTTGGGTGGATTTGCGGCGCCTTTAGGTCAATTTCCAATGTGGTTATGTTTCAAGACTAAGTACCCTTTATATGGGAAAAGAATGGGTCGGGTTTTGACCCATTTACAAACGGTTTTGGAGACAAAAATGACCTCTATGCGGCGCATAGTGCTTTGCATAATCATAGTATAGGCGGCGCATAGTGTAGTGCATTTAGGGACATATGTGGCGCATAGTGTATAGCATTTAGGGACATATGCTCCGCATAGTGTATGGCATTTGAGATACTGAGACCTAATGCTATATCATAGACGGCGCATAGTGTATAGCACACTTAAGCATGGGCGGCGCCTATGTCTTTGCACACTAGATTCCGAGACTTTAGGCTATAGTATAGGTTTTGCATTGTTCGTGGCCTAGTTTTACCTAGGCCTAGCCTTCATCGATGCCTATTTTGGCATGAGCAATGCTCAATCCATAGCCTTATGCATCCTTATTCCTAACTTACCACCTTTACCATACAATACGTCCAAATCGTCATTTGAAACCAATCTCCCCGTTGAATACTTCTCGCACCTATATTTACTCAAAACCAATGAAAAAGATTAGTACGATGGGTTGCCTCCCACCAAGCGCCTTAGTTTTGGTCGTGGCACGACTCTTATTTTTGGATTTTCTCTTATCAAAAGCAAAACAAGTAATAGAACAAAAGAAAGACAAAACGATAAACGAAAAATGATAAAACAATAAAACGATGGGTTGCCTCCCATCTAGCGCCTTATTTATTGTCGTGGCTCGACATAGTTTCCTCGAGTACTTAGACTTCATCAAGGTAAGTGATGGCCATATAATTCATTGAGTCAAAAGGACCGATATAAGGTTTAACACGTTGGCCATTCACTTTGAAGACAACACCATTATTGACTTCCAATTCGACTACTCCAGACGAGTAGACTTGGATAACTTTGTATGGACCATACCACTTAGACTTTAACTTACCTGGGAAGAGCTTCAATCTGGAGTTGAAGAGAAGTACCATATCACCCCTTTGGAAGTTTCATCGAACAATCCGCTGATCATGATACTTTTTCATCCGCTCCTTGTATAGGTTTGATCTTTCATATGCATGGAGACGGAACTCATCTAATTCGTTCAGCTGCTCCAACCTCAGATTCTTAGCATCATCCCAATTCAAATTCAATTGCTTCAATGCCCACAATGCCTTATGCTCGAGCTCGATGGGTAAGTGACAAGCCTTCCCATAAACTAGTTGATAAGGAGACATGCCAATGGTATTTTGAATGCAGTCCTGTACGCCCATAATGCATCATCAATCTTCCTAGACCAATCCTTCCTATTCGCATTAACCATCTTCGCAAGGATTTGCTTGATCTCGTGATTGGAAACTTCTACTTGTCCACTAGTTTGGGGATGATAAGGCGTAGCTACCTTATGTTGCTTGACACCATACTTGGCCAAAACTGATTTGAATAGCTTGTTGCAAAAGTGAGATCCTCCATCACTTATGATAGTATGAGGTACTCCAAAGCGAGAGAAGATATTCTTCTTTAAGAATGATACAACACTCTTCCCTTCATTGTCGGCCAACGCTACAGCTTCTACCCATTTCGAAACATAATCTACAGCAACCAAGATGTACTTCATTCCAAACAAATTCACGAATGGACCCATGAAATCTATACCCCACACATCAAAAAGTTCTACCTCAAGAATTTTGGACATGGGCATCTCATGGTGTTTCGATATAGCACCTTGGCGCTGGCATTGGTCGCACCTTCTAACATAGTCGTAGGCATCTCTAAATATCAAAGGCCAATAATAACCACTTTGCAACACCTTTCTTGCTGTCCGATTACCTGCATGATGTCCTCCAACTTGGGAAGTGTGGCATGCTTCCAAAATATTAGGCACCTCTATATGGGATATACATCGTCGAATAATACCATCCGCACATTGTCGAAACAAATATGGCTCATCCCAATAGTAGTGTTGTACGTCATGCATAAACTTCCTCCTTTGGTGGTAAGATAAATTGGCAGGTATCACATTACTCACCACGAAATTTGCAAAGTCGGCATACCGTGGTAATTTTTCCATTGTCGTCGGTAATATCTCCTCATCAGGGAATGCATCATCAATCTGAATTTCAGGTTGCGCCACATGCTCATTCTCGAGTCTAGATAGGTGATCAGCCACTTGGTTCTCGCAACCTCTTCTATCTTTGACTTCGAAATCAAACTCCTGTAGCAGCAATACCCATCGAATCAACCTTGGTTTTGCATCCTTCTTTGTCATTAGATACCTAAGAGCTGTATGGTCTGTATGAATGATAACCTTAGTTCCCAATAGATAGGCACGAAACTTCTCAAACGCATACACAACCGATAGGAGCTCTTGTTCTGTCACAGTGTAGTTCCTTTGGGGTTCATTTAGGACCTTACTTGCATAGTAGATAGGATGAAATAATTTCTCCTTTCTCTGACCAAGAACAGCACCAACGGCTATACCACTAGCATTACACATGACTTCGAACGGGAGAGACCAATCTGGTGCTACCATGATAGGGGCTTCAATGAGTTTTGCTTTGAGGCATTCGAATGCCTTTAAGCAATCTTCATTAAAGTCAAACTTTGCATCTTTCTCCAATAGTTTGCACAATGGACTAGCAATTTTGGAGAAGTCTTTAATGAACCGACGATAGAAACCTGCATGGCCGAGAAAACTACGAACTCCTTTCACCGAAATTGGAGGCGGTAGCTTCTCAATAACCTCTATTTTTGCTCGATCAACCTCTATTCCTCTTTCGGAGATTTTGTGCCCAAGAACAATTCCTTTTTTTACCATGAAGTGGCACTTCTCCCAATTTAGCACAAGGTTGAATTCTACACATCTTTGTAACGCCATGCTTAGGTTCGCCAAGCACGCCTCAAAAGACTCACCAACAACTGAAAAATCGTCCATGAATACCTCCAAAGTGTCTTCAACCATCTCAAAAAAAATAGACATCATAAAGCATTGAAAGGTGGCTGGTGCGTTACATAACCCGAATGGCATACGTTTGAAAGCAAACGTACCATATGGGAATGTAAACGTTGTCTTCTCTTGGTATTCGGGGGCAATACAAATCTGATTGTATCCTGAATAACCGTCCAAGAAACAAAACCATCCTTTCCCCGCTAATCGATCTAGCATTTGGTCCATGAATGGCATTGGGAAGTGATCTTTGAGTGTCCAAGAATTCAGCTTTCGGTAGTCCATGCATACTCTCCATCCAGTGACGGGTCTGACTGGAATAAGCTCATTCTTAGCATTCGCGACCACCGTCATGCCTCTTTTCTTGGGAACACATTGTACCGGGCTTACCCATGTACTATCAGAGATTGGATATACAACTCCTGCGTCTAACCACTTGATAATTTCTTTCTTCACCACTTCTTGCATAGGTGGGTATAGACGTCTTTGATGCTCAATGGTGGGTGTGCAATTTTCTTGAAGCTAAATTTTATGTGTACAAATCCCTGGTGGAATATCAATAATATCCGCAATGGTCCATCCAATGGATCGTATATACTTGCGTAGAATAGCAATAAGAGCTGCAACTTGTTGCTCACCCAAATCGGCTGCCATAATAACTGGAAGTGTGTTTCCGCTTCCTAAGAATGCGTACTTTAAATGACTTGGCAGCTCCTTCAATTCTAACGTGGGTGGCTCTTCAATAGATGGCTTAGCTGGTGGTGTGGGTCGATTCTTGAGATCAAGGTCCAGCTTCTTGGGAGCATAGCGATATGTCCCTAATCCCGATAGAGCACAAATAGCTTCTTCACAATTTTCAGCATCCTCATTCTCTCCATTCATAAGCACAACCTCCAAAGGGTCATCAATGATTTGCTCTTCTTCAAGTAATTCTTTCTCATCATCAAAGAAAACATCATCCACCAAAAATACACTTAGATCTTTGGGTTGCTTCATTGATTTGCACACATCAAAGCGAACCACTTCGTTATTTATTCGGAATGAAAGCTCATTAGCTCTCAAATCAATAAGCACACTTCCTGTAGCAAGGAAAGGGTGCCCCAAGATTATGGGAACTTCTGAGTCTGCCTCACAATCCAAAATAACAAAGTCTGCCGGAAAGATGAATGAAGAAACCTTCACCAATACGTCAAATAGAATACCAACAGGTCGTTTTACCGACCTATCCGCCATGACGAGCCTCATATTGGTTGGAGTAGGATCACCCAACCCCAACTTCTTGTAGATCGATAATGGCATCAAATTGATGCTGGCTCCTAAGTCACATAATGCTTTGGCAAAATTCAAAGATCCAACGGTGCAAGGAATAGTGAAAGCTCCGGGGTCGGCCTTCTTCTGAACTATCGATCGGGTAACAATTGCACTACAATGATGCACATCTTCTTTCAACTCATAACTTGCTGCCCGCTTCTTAGTCAAAAGATCTTTCATAAATTTCTCATACCCAGGCATTTGTTCAAGTGACTCCACCAATGGAACATTAATGGTCAGCTGTTTTAACATAGTCATGAATTTGCTGAACTTTGTGTCATCCGCCACCTTCTTCAATCTTTGGGGAAAAGGTGGTGGTGGGTATGGAAGTGTTCTCTCCACGGTTTTCTTCTCCTCTTGCTTCCGCTTTTCAGATTTTTCAGGTTGCACAGCACTGGGTGAGGCGTCCTTGACATCAGGAGTAGGTGCTACGGCATCTTCTCCTTTTGCGTTGTCATCCATGCCCGCAACTTCGTCAACCACTTGCTTGCCTTTTGCTGAAGTTTCCAGCACCTTACCACTTCTGGTAGTGATGGCCATGCATGACCCATCATTCCTTGGGTTTTGCACAGTATCGCTAGGTAAGGTGCCAGCCTTTCTTTGATTGAGTGCTGCTGAAAGTTGGCTCAATTGCTGCTCTATTTGCTTGATTGAAGTGGAATGAGAATCAACTAATTGTTTCATGGAGGAAAAATCATTAATTACCTCCGTAACTCCCGCGCTCGTTGCTTCCACTCCTTTTAATAATTTAGCCATCATGTCTTCCATACTTCCAGAATTAGATGTGGTGGTGTCACGTCTACCAGGGGGAACGTACAAACCACTCTTTTCATTCTTGTTCTTCCAACTACCTTGGTCCTTGGATTTATCATAATAGTTCCGACCTTGGTTTCCTTGGGCATTCCCGCGGAAACCCCCTTGATTGTTTAAGTAGTTGGCCTCCTCTTCCAAATCAGAGTCGTCTCTTCCTTTTGGCGCAATAGCTTTCACTTTTTCGGTCTTCCCTGATAATAGATGCTTTGTAAGAAGATCCATTTGAGTTTTCATGTGCGCCATATCCTGATCACGTTCTTCTTCTCTTCTTCTTTGGTCTGCAGTCATGCCAATAGACAAAGTGGGGCTTGCTACCTCAGAATCCCTGGTATGCCAAGCTCTACTTTGTTTCGTCATACGATCCAGCATATTGCTTGCTTGACCAAAGGTGAGGTTCATAAAAGATCCTCCAGCTGCGTTATTCACCACTGGTTTAGTTATTGAATTCAAGGCTCTATACAAGATCTCCATTAGGTGGACATTAGTCATGTGATGGTTTGGGCATCTCGCTAGCTTTGTCTTGAACCTCTCCCATGTTTCATGAAGAGCTTCAGTGGGAAGCTGACGAAAGTTGCTGATTTCATATCTCAATTGTGCCCTCTTGGATGGCGGAAAGAATCTTTCTAGGAAAGCGTCTCTCAATTGCCTCCAATTTGTAATTGAATTAGGAGTCAGCCCATTCAACCATAGTGTTGCCTCCCCAGACAGAGACAATGGAAATAAGCGTAATCGAATTGCATTCTGACCAACACCAGGATTGTCAAACGACTTGCATGTAGAAATAAAGTTGATGAGATGCATATTCGGATCATCGCCTGCTAGTCCACCAAATAATCCCTTGAGTTGCAATAACTGAATCATGGTGCTTGTGATATTGAACTTGGCTCCGGGCGCTAATGGTGGTGGAATTATGGCTCCAGTGGATCCGACACCATCAAGATCATCATCATCATCGTCGAAAGCTGTCTGCATAGGTTGGCGATCATACCTAAACCGTGCTTGTCGACCTCTTCTATTGACAGGTGTTATAATTTCAGCATCACGCCTAGGGTTTAGTAACTCCTCATCGTCCAGGTCCTCATCATCAGGATTTGTTGCACGGCCTGGGTTATCAATATTCTGTTGATGCACTTGAGCAGTTATCCTTTCAATTTCACGTTGTGCATCCATTGATGCACTGAACAAACCTGAATAAAACAAAAACAACAACTAAAAGTAAAAGTACGAGAATCTTTGACCAAAGGGTCTAGTAATTTTGATAACGCTCAATCTACAGCTCTCGTATTCCCCAGCAACGGCGCCAATTTTTGATAACGCTCAATCTACAGCTCTCGTAGGAGTGTAAAGCGGTCGCTAGCAAATATATAACCCAACCTGGGTTGGGTATAGATCCTACAGGGAATAGCTTGGCCAACAAGTAAGCAAAATTACTAAACTTTTGGTGCAAGTCTCAAAAAAGGGGGGAGTCTTGTCGTGCAAGTAATGTAAATAAAACAATGAAGTAAAAGCTGAAAATAGCAAAGTAAAAAGAGAAGGATTGTTACGTAAGTTGTAAACAATGAGAATTGAGGCGTTGGGGTTATGTCCACCTCCTGAGTTATACGTCTCTATTGACTATGAGTGTGTAGAATTCCAACATGCATGTGCTTATAGAGAATTGTATTCGATGGTAAATCCAGGCGTCTTTCGACCTATTCGAGGATTATTTTACTTTAACTCTTTCGAGCTTAAAGCGTGTCTAACGGTACGAATTCTCCAAGAGGTTAATCCAGTTACGGCACTAACTGTTTAATAGGGAATTTAGGATGTGACCTACTACCTTGACACTATCTCTTTTCCAGACAAATAACTTTTCTTTCGAACAAGTTAAATGTTATACTGGCGTATTCTTGTGTTTGCAACCACAAAGAATTTAGATTAAGATGAAGAGAATAATGATATAAGCCGCATACGTGTCACGAACTTACAAACTCACAGCAATAGATAGTATCTCAGTTGGCTTCCATAACCCCAACAGAGAAGTTTAGTTACCCATGAATGCGAAGGAGATCACGATTGACATTGTTGTTATACCACAAGATTGATTAATTTCGTGTAGCACAAGTGGTAGGTGTTTAGGCGTGAATTTCTATGAGAAAGTAACGTTTCTCTTGTTGCGGAAATTAAGAATAGATGAATAGAAGAAGAAAAATAGAATTAATGGAAAGATTAGAAGAGTTGTAGAATTGTTTGTAGAATAGAAGGATGGAAAGATGATTGTAAGAATCTGAATGTCTAAAAATCTCTAGCATGATAGGATATTTATAATACCCATATCCTAATCCTACTAAGCTAATGAAATACTTAACCAAATCCTACTAAGCTAATGAAATACTTAACCCAATTGTACTAGGTTAATGTAACATTATCCTAATCCAAATAAGTTACTGCAAGTCCCCAAAGTCTTCAGAAATGTTGTTTTAGCCCGGGACAGATTTTCCATGTATCAATTTTGGTCCTTTAGGCGTTCAAGCTCCCTTTCCTTCCTTCGTGAGCTTTCTTTGGTGTCAAGTAAGCCATAAAATGCTGATTTCTGCATCATTTATACCTGAAACTTTGCTAATCATGTTTGTTAGCTCACTTACAGAAAAAGGACTAAAAGTGCATGAAATATATAATTTGTTCTCAAAACGTGGCACAAATATGGGCAAAATATATTGATATAGGCGTGTAATATCGCCTATCATCACTTACTTGTCAAGGTTTGCCGGACAAGTGTCATCATGACCCTTGTTTTTGGGTCATGACAGAGAAGTAACATCTTACAACAAAAATTACTTTTGTAGATGATTAGTTAATTCATATTTATTTCACATTTCATATTGTGGTAAAAAATAACTAAGTTTGACCAAAAAATCATTCCAAAATAAAAATTATTATGAAAAAAATGTCATCTTTTAAACTATTTTGACATTTTACAACAAAAACTATTTTATAAAATTAATTAAATATTTCATATTTATTCCATATTTATTTCATATTTATATATCTATCTGTATATATGATAAAGTAGAATGGTCTAGCATGAGGATATGTCAAGTGTCATCTTTAGAACTAGCATTTTCCAACAAAAATTATTTTGTAGATTATTAATTATTTCATATTTATTTCATATATATATATATATATATATATATATATATATATATATATAAAGGAGAAACTTTAACATGAGGTTATGCCAAGTGTCATTTTTAGAACTAGCATTTTCCAACAAAAATTATTTTATAGATTATTAATTATTTCATATTTATTCCATATTTATTTCATATCTATATATATAATAGAAGAAAATAGTCCAACATGAGGTCATGTCAAGTGTCATATTTATAATTAGCATTTTACAACAAAAGTTATTTTGTAGATTATTAATTATTTCATATTTATTTCATATCTATATATATAATAAAGGAGAATACTCTAACATGAGGTTCTACCACGTGTCATCTTTAGAACTAGTATTTTACAACAAAAATTATTTTGTAGATTATTAAGTATTTCATATTTATTGCTTATTTATTTCATATTATGGTAAAAAATAACTTAATCAGACTTCTATTTGATGAAAACTATTAAGATTGATTCCTATCGGATGAAAATAACTAAAAGTGATCCTTAAAATTATTTTCTTCAATGATACATATTTAAATTCTATCCTATATAAAAATATTATAAAAAGTAAATATAAATAATTTCGATGAAATTGAGTAATCAAAATGTATTACAAGAAATTTATATATATAATAAAGGAGAAAATCTAGAATAAGGTTACGCCAAATGTTATCTTTAGAATTAGTATTTTATAATAAAAATTATTTTGTAGATTATTAATTATTTCATATTTATTTCATATCTATACATATAATAAAGGAGAATAGTCTAGCAGAAGGTTATGACAAGTGGCGTCTCGAAAACTAACATCTTACAACAAAAATCTATTTTAAAGATTATTAATTAATTCATATGTATTTCATGTTTCATATTCTATATATATAATAAAAGAGAATAGTCTAGCATGAGGTTATAACAAATGGCGTCTCGAGAACTAACATCTTACAACAAAAATCTATTTTGTAGATTATTAATTAATTCATATTTATTTAACATTTCATATCTGTATATAGTAAAGGAAAATAGTCTAGCCAGAGGTTATGACAAGTGGCGTCTTGAGAACTAACATCTTACAACAAAAATCTATTTTGTAGATTATTAATTAATTCATATTTATTTCATGTTTCATGTTGTGGTAAAAGTAACTAAGTTTGACCAAAGGTCATTCAAAAATAAAAACTATTATGAAAAAAGATGTCATCTCTTAAACTATTTTGACATTTTACAAAAAAACTAATTTATAGATTATTTAATTATTTTATATTCATTTCATACTTATTTCATATCTATATATACAAAATTAAAAGAGTATATTCTAGCATGAGGTTATGACAAGTGGTGTCTTCAAAACTAATATCTTACAACAAAAATCTATTTTGTAGATTATAAATTTATTCATATTTATTTAATATTTCATATTTTGGTAAAAAATAACTAAGTTTGACCAAGAAGTCATTCCAAAATAAAAACTATTTTGAAAAAGATGTCATCTCTTAAACTATTTTGACATTTTACAACAAAAACTATTTTGCAGATTATTTAATTATTTCATATCCATTACATATATATATATATATATATATATATATATATATATATATATATATATATATATATATATATATATATATATATATATAATAAAGGAGAATAGTTTAGTATGAGGTTATGACAAGTGGCACCTTAGGAATTAACATCTTACAACAAAAATCTATTATGTAGATTATTATTTAATTCATATTTATTTCATATTTCATATATATATATAATAATATATAATAAAGGAGAATAGTCTAGTTTGAGGTTATGACAAGTGGCATCTTGAGAACTAACATTTTACAACAAAAATCTGTTTTGTAGATTATTAATTAATTCATATTTATTTCATATTTCATATTGTGGTAAAAAATAATTAAGTTTGACCAAAGGTCATTCCAAAATAATAACTATTATGAAAAAAAATGTCACTCTTAAATGATATTTTACAACAAAAACTATTTTATAGATTGTTAAATTATTCAAACTCATTCCATATTTATTTTATATCTATATAGTGTATAATAAACGAAAATAGTCTTGCATGAGGTTGTGAAAAGTGGCGTCTTCAGAACTAACATCTTACAACAAAAATATATTTTGCAGATTATAAATTAATTCATATTTATTTCATACTTCATATTTTGACAAAAAATAATAACTAAGTTTGACCACAAAATCATTTAAAAATAAAAACTATTATGAAAAAGATGTCATCTCTTAAACTATTTTGACATTTTACAACAAAAACTATTTTATAGATTATTTAATTATTTCATATTCATTCCATACTTATTTCATATCTATATATATAATAAAAGAGAATAGTCTAGCATGAGGTTATGTCTAGTGTCATCTTTAGAACTAACATTTTACAACAAAAATTATTTTACGGATTATTAATTATTTCACATTTATTCTATATTTATTTTATATATATATATATATAATAAAGAAGAATAGTCCAGCATGAAGTTGTGCCAAATGTCATCTTTAGAACTAGCATTTTACAACAAAAAATATTTTGTAGATGATTAATTATTTAATATTTATTTCATATCTATATATATAATAAAGTAGAATAGTCTAGCATGATGTTACGCCAAGTGTCATCTTAAAAACTAGCATTTTACAACAAAAATTATTTTATTAATTATTAATTATTTCATATTTATTACGTATTTATTTCATATTGTGGTAAAAGACAACTAATTCTGACTTCTATTGGATGAAAACTATTAAGATTGGCTCCTATCGTATGAAAAGAACTAAAAATGATCCTTAAAATTATATTCATCAATGATACATATTTAAATTCTATCTTATTTAAAAATATTATAAAAAATAAATATAAATGATTTCAGTACAATTGAGTAATCAAAAATTATTAATCAAGTCGTAAAAACAATTAAAATTTCCTCCTATTAGATAAGATTGTCTCGTAGGAATGAAAACTACAATATTTTGACTCCTAATATTTGAATAAGAATATTATTAAAATTGGTAAGGTTAGTTTGAGGACTAGTTATACTCGATTAATTATGTTGGATAAGTTGTGTTGGGATAAGTTATGATAGAATTAATTCTGGTGAGATTTATTTTTTTTTTACTGTTATGCTTGCACAAATTTTCACAAAATTTTAGGTGAAGTTAACAAATTCACAAATAACGAATTACTATATATGCTTGTACAAATTTTCTTTGTAAAAGGTGTATTTATGTGGTATATATACTGTATCAACGTGGTATAAAAGTGTATCAATCTAGTATAAAAGTGCATTAATGCGGTATCAAAGTGTATCAATGTAGTATAAAAATATATCAATATGGTATAAAAGAGTATCAATTGGGTATAGGAACTGCATGTACTTGCATAGAATTTCCTTTTTCTTTTTTAAAAAGTGTATCAATATAATATAAAAGTGTATCAATGTGGTATAAAAGTGTATCAATTGAGTATAGAGACTATGTGTGCCCAATTGGGCCAAATGGCTAAAAGGGAGAATTAAATTGGGCCGACTGATTAAGGTTGTCCACCTTTTAAATTATGGGCTTTTTAAAAAAAAAATCAGCCCATATCTTTTTCCCTTAAAAAAACTGAATACTGTAGGTGAATAAGTAAATATAGAAAGATTATGCGACCGGGAGTTTGGGCGGTACGTTATAAGTTATTTATGAAAAAAATTGATAATGAAAAATAGGAAAATGGAAATTGACTATTGCTTGGACTTTACTCAAAATATTTACCTTATTACTTTGAAGTATTTCTCTCGGATTAAAAGATTAACTAAAAGCTAAAATAAATATTTTAAGATATATTACAATAAAAATATATATTATAATTAAGACCACATAAATAAAGTCAAAAATTAAAGAGCATATTAAAAATTTTAAAAAGCATATTGAATAGAAAATATCATGTAGGTGGTTTTAAGTATTACCATTCATTAGTTCTTTATTTTTCGATCTATATTTTAAAGTGAGTTAATTATGTAATAATCATGTTAAATAAATACTTTTTTGATAAAGATTTGATTTTTATATGCTATATAGAGTAATAATCGATATAAAGTTAATCATTAAAAGATAATATTTTAATTTTATCTAAATTAATATAATCTAATATGTCAAAATATAATTAAATATTATTTGCACATCATGTCAGTATTAACTTTAAAAAAAATTGATATAAGTTTGATATTATTAATGATGTTAAAATTCAATATATAATAGTTACTTTTACTATGATATGTTTTTAAATTAATCAATGATATATGATAAATACTTTATTATATTAAATAAATTAAATAATAATTTTTTATAATTAATTTCATTTAATAACAACCATACATCGCACGAATACTAATACTAGTCAGAATGAAAAAGTAATTATATTTATGAATGTTAATCCAGATCAAGCATATCAGCGGCCTCTCCTAGTTTGGTAGAGGACCGGCATATAACTGCTTGCATTATCGGACAGAATAAGCAGTGTACACTTGTTCATTTTATAACATACCAAGTGTTGTGTTGCAATATATTAGCTGGCTTGTCATAAATACTTATAATATAGATATCCATAACAATACTTTAATAGCTATTCCTTCGCAATTTTGTTAGGTTTGTTCACTCGGTAAGTAGTTAGGCTTTTATTTCTTCTAGGTGTATGAAGCTAACAGGTAGAGTAAAGTGTACTTCCTCCGACCTATATTAGATTCTAGACGCAATAGCCCATGTAAGCATAAGTTCAACATATACTTTTCTTTTTTTTTTAATTATGTTATATTAATTAATTTTTAAGAGTTAATTAAATTTTTTGATTAATTTTTAAATATTTTAAATTATTAATTATTATGATGCATAATATTTTATAATTTTTTTAAAATAATATTTGTTTATTTTTATTATTTCAATTTATGTGACATTGATGGAATTTGAAGAGTCAACAAAATTTTTTAATATAATTTTAGATTGTTGTATTATTATTAAATATTTTTATTATTAATTATTATAATTTATTATTCTTTTACATAATTTCCAGATAACACATGCTACTCTTTCTATTTCAATTTATGTGACACTAATGAAATTTATAGAGTCAACCAAACTTCTTATATATAGTTTCTACATATTACCTTGCAATTTATCATATATAATTTCTTATATATAAATATTTTTTATATAATTTATTTTGTAAATATTATTGATTGAAATATTTTTCATTTTTATCTTCTTGACTTAAGATGTTTTATTAATTCATATTCTAAATTAGATATTATCGTAATTAAATTATCTAGTGTTCTAGGATCCTCGTTAGTATTATGTAATCTTTTGTATTCTTGGTATAAACTATATAGTTGGGTTTCGATTTCTTTTAATAATTTATTCTTTTCGTAAGATGTATCCATTAATTTATGTAATAGTTAAATGCTTTGTAGTAATATTCATTAACTGTTTTACTTCGTTCTTGTATTTTTTATTTTCATATACTTTATTAATATATTCAATTTTACTGATATTCATATTTTGAGGGGTGATTAAATGGTAGTTGATTAAATCTTTTGCTATAATATTCTTTAGCTTTTCTATCTTCTTATCAGTGTAGCATCACATCTGGAATAAAGTTGTGCTTGCTACTACATCTGCTGCACATGTGAGCTTTGTATTTTTGGCCAACTTTTTCAAAAGATTGATCCATAGCTTCTTCTGAAATAATTTCCTTACTAATAGATCTTGTTAATGGTTGTTCTTCTGGTCTGAGGAGTGTTAATCCTCATTTTCTAAGTTCTTCCATGTCATGTTTTCTAACTTCTTTGCAAGTTGAAAAAATCAACGCTTGGTTCCTTGAATTATATATCCAAACTGGTTTTTTATTTAAATAATTATTAAGTAACTCTGATAATATATTGCTTATTCCAATAACTCTTTTGTTGCGGTAAAATATTGGTATCTGCATTTTTGGTATCTCGGTCTGTTCACATATTTCTTTCGGAATAATATAATCTCTAGTCATACCCATTTTGACCACATTAATAGTCTGTTTAATTTCGTCAAATAATATTTCTGCTAGTGCGGAGTAAAATCGAACATAGAATAATTGTCTGTTGGTAATTCTTTTGTAAGTCATAAATTCTTTGTGAATTTCTGGAATTCCTGCTAACTCTTCTCCATCGATTTTGTAAACCGTAGATAACAATCCATAATAGTAACATGATTTAATAAAATTTGGGCTTGTACCTGGTAAGGCAATAAGTTTATTGTAATTTTGGCATTTCTGGGTAATATATCCTTTTTGTTGTGTTGCTAGATCTTCACTTTGAATAGGTTTGGTATTTAATAAGGTTTGTAAGGTGTGTTTGTTGTCAACGTATTTACGAAGAATAATTTTATGTCTGTTTTTCTGGGTTAAGTGATTCAGAATAGGTATGTATCTAGAGAGGTGCAAATGCTTCTACATTTTGTATATTTGGTGTATATGGTTTTGAAAATATTTGGCTGAGGTTATAATTCTTTTTCTTTGGTATCCAGGTCTATTTTGAGTGACTATATTTTTCCTTTTAGATGTGTCTGCAGCTGTAATTGAAGTTTCGTTAGTAATTTGAGTTTTAAGGTGTTTCTCATCGTCACCTTCTAGGTCCAGTTTTTTAATGTGCTCTTCCTGCAAAGTATCTTATTTTTTATAGTGCTCGACTTGCACTTTTACATTAGTAAATTCAGTAGTTAGTGTAATAACTCGTTCTTGTAATAACTCCCACTTGTTTAAACATTTGGAGCAATAAATCAGTCTGGGTATCTTTGGCATCAGCCTCTTCCATTGGTAAATCAGTTTGAGTAGCTTTGTCTTGATAAGTAATCTGCAATGATATTTTTGTTTGTATTGATTACTTCAATTGTAAATGTAAAATTCAGTATATTTAATACTAGTCTCCGAATTTCCTTTGTCGTAACTGAATTTTGTATTTTTCTTGCTAGCCACCATCGTACCTGCGTATTGTCTGTTCTAACAATAAACTTGTTATACACGATATATGGTTCAAATGCTATTAAACATTTATATAAAGAACATAATTCTTTTCTATTTATTTCTCATTTTATTTCTATTTCGTTAAACGTGCCTGAATAATATCTACAATGATGTTCTAATTTTTCTTCTTCATACCTATATTTGAGTACTCCTCCATAACTATATTCACTTGCATCAGCTTCTACTATATATGTAAATTTTTTATTTTCATCTGGAAATTGTAACTTTGGTAACTCTTAACAAAGTAATTTTATTTTCTTTACCTGTTTTTTGTCTTCTTCATTATATCTATATTCTATATCTTTTTTTAATTTTTCCTGTGATGATTTTAAGTTTTCTGCTAGTTTTGAAATATATTCTCTTACTTGGTTTACTAATCCTAAAAATAATTGTAATTTCTTTTTTGTATCTAATTCTTCTTCTGAATTTATTATTTTTTGGACTATATGTTTTTGCATTTTGACTCCACTTTATCTATTTGTATTCCTAAAAATTCCATCTGTATAGAAAAAGTCTTAGGTATTAACAATTTATTTTCCAATATAATACTAATGATTTATCTATCTTCTTATCAGTGTAGCATCACATCTGGAATAAAGTTGTGCTTGCTACTACATCTGCTGCATATGTGGTCTTTGTAATTTTGGCCAACTTTTTTACAAAATTGAGCCATAGATTCTTCTGACATAATTCCCTTACTAATAGATCTTGTTAATGGTTGTTGTTCTGGTCTGAGGAGTGTTAATCTCCATTTTCTAAGTTTTTTCATGTCATGGTCTCTAACTTCTTTACAAGTTGAATAAATCAATGCTTGATTCCTTGAATTATATATCCAACTAGTTTTTTATTTAAATAATTATTAAGTAACTCTGATAATATATTGCTTATTCCAATAACTCTTTTGTTGCGGTATAATGATGGTATCTGCATTTTTGGTATCTCGGTCTGTTCACATATTTCTTTCAGAATAATATAATCTCTGGTCATACCCATTTTGACCACATTAAAAGTCTGTTTAATTTCGTCAAATAATATTTCTGCTGGTGCGGAATAAAATCGAACATAGAATAATTGTCCGTTGGTAATTCTCTTGTAAGTCATAAATTCTTTGTGAATTTCTGAAATTCCTGCTAACTCTTCTCCATCGGTTGTGTAAACCGTAGATAACAATCCATAATAGTAACATGATTTAATAAAATTTGGGCTTGTACCTAGTAAGGCAATAAGTTTATTGTAATTTTGGCATTTCTGGGTAATATATCCTTTTTGTTGTGTGGCTAGATCTTCACTTTGAATAGGTTTGGTATTTAATAAGGTTTGTAAGGTGTGTATGTTGTCAATGTATTTACGAGAAGAATAATTGTATGTCTGTTTTTCTTGGTTAAGTGATTCAGAATAGGTATGTATCTAGAGAGGTGCAAATGCTTCTACATTTTGTATATTTGGTGTATATGGTTTTGAAAATATTTGGCTGAGGTTATAATTCTTTTTCTTTGGTATTCCAGGTCTATTTTGAGTGACTATATTTTTCCCTTTAGATGTGCCTGCAGCTGTAATTGAAGTTTCGTTAGTAATTTGAGTTTTAAGGTGTTTCTCATCGTCACCTTCTAGGTCTAGTTTTTTAATGTGCTCTTCCTGCAAAGTATCTTATTTTTTATAGTGCTCGACTTGCACTTTTACATTTGTAACTTCAGTAGTTAGTGTAATAATTCGTTCTTGTTATAACTCCCACTTGTTTAAACATTTGGAGCAATAAATCAGTCTGGGTATCTTTGGCATCAGCCTCTTCCATTGGTAAATCAGTTTGAGTAGCTTTGTCTTGATAAGTAATCTGCAATGATATTTTTGTTAGTATTGATTACTTCAATTGTAAATGTAAAATTCAGTATATTTAATACTAGTCTCCGAATTTCCTTTGTCGTAACTGAATTTTGTATTTTTCTTGCAAGCCACCATCGTACCTGCGTATTATCTGTTCTAACAATAAACTTGTTATACACGATATATGGTTCAAATTCTATTAAACAATTATATAAAGAACATAATTCTTTTCATATTAAGGTAGAGCTCTTCTTAGGAATAATCTTTCTCTATTATATGTTATAGATAATTGTGTATGTTCTATATTGTATGGTTTTACTTGATCTAGCTATTTAATTCCTAATATTATGTCTATTTTTTGCATTTCTTCCTTTATTTCAAATTCTATTTTAATTTTTCTAACTCCTATTATTATTTCTTTTTCTGCTATATTTTTTAGTGTTTATTAAGCTTCTTGGTAGATCTAGACATATATTATTATCAAATTTTATTTTCTCATTTTTTACAAGATATTTTGCTATATAATTTTCTTCTTGTCCTGTATTTAAGAGTATTAAATATTTATTTTCATTTATTGTTCCTGTTATGTAATATTGATTTAAATTAACTATTGAACTTGTTTCATAACTTGTTCTTTTTGATAATTTGATGATTCTGGTTTTTCATAAGCTATTCTTTTTGGTGTACTTATTCTATCATTTATTATTTCTAAATCTTCTTCTATGTCTATATTTTGTAACTATAATCATTATTATCAATTGTTTTTATGATTTGTTCAAAAGGACTTTCTATTTGTATTTTATTAATTTTATTTTTTCCCGTTATTTTATTTTTGTTGTTAATACATATAGATTTTTATATCTTGCTGTAAATATTTTACTTCCTGGGGTTAGTTCTATTCCTGATATTTTCCAATATAATACTAATGATTTATCTATATTTTTATCTGTTATTGCTACTGAATAATTTGCACTTATTATAAATTTAAATTTTTGGTATATTAGATTTCCTTTAATTGCAGTTGTTATGCTTTTTTTTATAAGTCATATAATCCTATCATCTGCTAAATATAATTTTATTGGTGTATCTATTCCTTCTCTAAAACATGCTTTTATTAATATCTCTGTACCTCCAATGTGTACATATTTTATTGGGTCTTCTCTACTTTTTATATCGTTTATTTCTTTATTAATTAACCTTTTTTTTACTAGTGGTATACTAGCTTTACCTTTTGCATATCTGCAGTCTATTACATGTTCCTTTTGACTTACTACGTAATATTCTTCCTTTTTCCTAGTAAATATATTTTTTATTGTTGGTATTTTAAATATTTTTTCTACACTTAAGTCTAACTCTTTTCCTCTTATTTCATCAAATATTATTTTTTGATCTGTACCTTCGTCATTTAAATATTCTTCTTTTGTTATTATTTTTATATCTTCTTCAGTCATTTGGTTTATTTGTATATCTTCTTCAGTCATTTAATCTGTCTAATTCACTATCTATTTCATTATCTGTTTCATTCTCTGAAATTTTATATATACTGTCTTCACTTTCTAATTCGTAATCTATATAATCTATCTGCATATATTCTGTATTTTCTATTTCTATTTCTGATATTTGTTTATTTTTTAGGTTTTTAGGTAATTTACAATCTCTAGCTAAATGTCCTAATTTTCCGCAATTATAACAAGTACATTCCTTATAGATTTCTTTTTCCTATATGGTCTTTTATGTTTATAATTTTTTACATAATATCTTTTTCTTGGTTTCTTATACTTATATTTTGAGTTTTTGTATTTCTTACATTTCTTATGCCTTTTTCTTTTCTTATAATATCTTTCTTTCGCGTCCAAATTGAGGTGTTATTTTATCTTTGCCACATGCTAAATTTCTTATTAATGTGTTTTTCATTTTATTTCTTCTCTATATTTTTCACATAGGTTTCTATACCATTATTGTAAGAATTTTATGTTTGCTCCTAGAGTATCTACTATTTTTGCTTCATCCCAACTTTTTATTATTTTTGAGCTAAATGGTTTAGGTAATTTACTAAAATATAATTTTCTTATTTCTTTACTTTCTTTTGTATTATATGCTCTTTTATAATAATATTCTTTAAATGCGCAAGTCTATTAATCTTTGTAGCACATATTACATATTGCTAATTTTAACATTAAATTCCTATTTGTATCTTTCTCTTCATTTTGTTCTTCTTCTGTTGTTGTCATGCTACTAAATTCGTCTTTTATAGTTGTTTCATATTTTTTTAATAATTTTATAGGTGTTAGTTTAGTTGTGGTTGTTGATGATGTTCCTTCTGTGGGTTTGTCAGTTCTTAATACTCTTTTACTACTTTCAGTTAGATTTAAAAACCATAATTTCACTGTTTCTATTAATGTTCTTTCTATATATTCTGGTGCATCTATTACATTTATATTATTATCTAATAATTATTTTGTCATATATCCTATCTATAATTGTATTGTTTTTTCTATATTTATTACACAATCTAAGTCTAAAAAGTTATAATTTTTATTAACTATTTGTTTTGGTGTCCAATTGTTATATTCATTCTTTAGATTATATCTTTTAAACTTATTCTTATAATATGTAGGTTTTCTTATTTCTGATGTTCTAGGTATTATATTTTCATCTTCTTTTTTATCAAGAGTGTTTATTTCCGTGTTTATATATTCTAAGTTTTCTTTATTAATTACTTCTTGTTTTCCATTGATTCCTAAATTTTTTGTATTTGTTAAGATTTCTGTATATGTTTCACTATCTTCCGAATCATAATTATCTGTTTCTTCAACGTCTATTGTATTAATTTTAATTCCTTGGTTTCTATTTCTTTATTGTCTATTTCTAATTTTTCTTTTAATTGATTTATCTCATTTAATAATTTTTGTTCTTTATCTTTTTCTTTTTTTTTCTTTCTGTCTTTTTTCATACAGATCTTTTAGCATTTTTAGTTCTTTTTCTAATTCAGCAATCCTACTATTTTTAGTTTCTTCTATTTTTCATATTTCTTCTTTGGTTTGTTGTTTTATTTTTTCTCTTTCCTTTTTTCTATCTATTTCTTGTTTTCTTTTTCTATTCTCACCTTAGCTGTCAATTTATCTTCTAATTTTAATTCTTTTTTTTCTAGCATTAAATATAAATGTTCACCTATTTTCTTATACCTTCTACCTAAATTAGAAAACACTATTTTTATTTTTAATCCTTCGTGATTTTCATATGTTTTTTCGTCTATTATAAATCTTTCTTTGTTCATTTAAATAATATTTTGGGAAATATCTAAATCTAGTTTTATCAAAGAAATCATAATTAATAAATTAATCAAATAAATCTATATATATATGGCTTCCGTATTTTTTAAATAACAAGGCTCTGATACAAATTATATATAAAGTATGGTATATAAGAAGATAGAAAAACAACAGATACAACAAAAAAGAGATAACTACGGAGCAAAATAATGGAGAAGACAAGCTATTAAATTGTAAAAGTGACATGTAGATAACTTTCACAATTTCCTTTAAGTAAATTGTAAAAATTTGTATAGAAAAAGTCTTAGGTATTAACAATTTTTTGTCTTTTAGTAGTTTAAGATAAAGACTTTTTTGTTAGATAGCTATAGCCTATAGCTTAGCCTTTTTGACATTTTTGTTAAAGTTTTTTAGTCTTTAAAATAGACACGTGCATGTAAAGTTTGTTTACAACTTCAGCCTATAAATAAACGAGCATTTGCTCAAATGAAAGGTAAGCCTTCATGCGTTGAAGCAAAAACTCTCTCTTGTCTATAACAAGTATTTTGCTTATTTATTTAAAAAACAGGTATATTTCAATGGAAAAATCTATGGAGGAACAAAACTTAGGATTATCAAACTTACCAGAACAGGTATATTTATTCACTATTATGAATAGCTAAATTCATAATTCCTAACAATCATGATATAATAAGATAAGTTCATGTTAGTTACTTTATAGTAGAATTATTCGAAGAATAGCATGTGAAGAAGTTTATTAGTAAAGTGAAAACGGAGAAAAATCCCTAAGAACTATGCCATCCTGAAGGTGAAACCAATAAGGCAAGAAACCGTGGTGGGGAGTAGCCAGAGTTGAGGCACTGTTTAAGGGAAAAGTATCTGGATTACCATGCTAATAGTGACCGACGAACATGTTATTTAAGAATGATCTAGTATATAGTAATCTAATATGATCATATTTTGTTATGTGCATGATTGAAGGGAATATTTTGAAAATAGTAATTTTATGAAAAATGAATAATTATTTATCTGACGAAATGGTAGATAAATTTAAAATACTTATTTTGTATGCACTTAAGGATATAAAAGTAGTAGATATAAGAAAAATCATATTAGAAAAAGCATTTGGTAAATATTATATGACTAGAATAAACTACATACCATGCCTACCTAACTACTCTTACAAATACTTACCATGATAAATTACATATATCTAGAATTTTGGGAAAAGGATATGAGAAACATACAGTTAATAGAAAAACAGATGAAAGCAAATTTAGACAAATACATGAAAACTAAAGATATAAAATATATAGAATTTCTTAATGAAAATATGCAAGAACTGCTTAGAATAAAAAAAACAACTGAAAAATATTATGAAAAAGCATTTAATCAAGCTTAAATGACAGATGATATTAAAATACTTGTTTTATATGTACTTAGAGATATAGAAATTATAGACATAAAGAAAATAATATGGGAAAAATTACAAGATTATGAAGAGGAAGAATTATTAAACAGTATAGAAAACTTACTTATATATTATGAACACCAATACTATTTAGATTCAGACGGATATCATACAGACTAAAAATGTTAGAATATATTAAGAAAATTAGAGAAAACCAAGAAGACCTACATAAAGAAATTGATTATAGAAAACAAATTAGAGAAATAATGGAAAATCTAATAGAAAAATTAAAATGGATAGACGAAACCTTGAAAAATTTAGAAAAAAGCAAAGATAAAAGTTTAGATAGTTTAAAAAATTCATTAAGAAGAGAACAAGAAAAAAATAGTTAGTAGTATTAATAACCTCAAACAAGATATTAAATATAGTACAAGTAGAATATATTATTATACATTTACTTTAGAAGAATAAAATGATAAACTACGAATATCTAAAATACTGGGAACAAGAAATGAAAGAAATAAGATTAACAGAAAACCTTATAAAAATGAATTTAATTGAATATTTAAAAAAAAATAGAATATTTAGAATATCTTAAAAATAATATAGAAGACTCACAAAAACTAAGAGAAAAAGTTAAAGAATATTATAGCAAAACATTTAATCAACTACCATTTAATCACCCCTCAAAATATGAATAACAGTAAAATTGAATATATTAATAAAATATATGAAAATAAAAAATACAAGAACGAAAAAAATAGTTAATGAATATTACTACAAAGCATTTAACAATTACATAAATTAATGGATACATTTTACGAAAATAATAAATCATTAAAAGAAATCGAAACTCAACTATATAGTTTATACCAAGAATACAAAAGATTACATAGTACTAATGAGGATCCTAGAACACTAGATAATTTAATTACGATAATATCTAATTTAGAATATGAATTAATAAAACATCTTAAGTCAAGAAGATAAACATGAAAAATATTTCAATCGATAATATTCACAAAATACATTATATAAAAAATAAATACTTATTACCCAATAACTATTTATTTTCTAGTAAAGTTACCGCACCTAATTCGCACCCTCCTATAATTGGTATCAGAGCCTTGTTATTTAAAAAATACGAAAGTCGTATATATATGGATTTATTTTTCAATATAATACTAATGATTTATCTATCTTTTTATCAGTGTAGCATCACATCTGGAATAAAGTTGTGCTTACTACTACATCTGCTGCATATGTGGTCTTTGTATTTTTGGCCAATTGTTTCACAAAATTGATCCATAGCTTCTTCTAAAATAATTCTCTTACTAATAGATCTTGTTAATGGTTGTTCTTCTGGTCTGAGGAGTGTTAATCCCCATTTTCTAAGTTCTTCCATATCATGGTCTCTAACTTCTTTACAAGTTGAATAAATCAATGCTTGATTCCTTGAATTATATATTCAAACTAGTTTTTTATTTAAATAATTATTAAGTAACTCTGATAATATATTGCTTATTCCAATAACTCTTTTGTTGCGGTAAAATGATGGTATCTGCCTTTTTGGTATCTCAGTCTGTGCACATATTTCTTCCAGAATAATATAATCTCTGGTCATACCCATTTTGACCACATTAATAGTCTGTTTTATTTCGTCAAATAATATTTCTGCTAGTGCGGAGTAAAATCGAACATAGAATAATTGTCCGTTGGTAATTCTCTTGTAAGTCATAAATTCTTTGTGAATTTCTGGAATTCCTGCTAACTCTTCTCCATCGATTGTGTAAACCGTAGATAACAATCCATAATAGTAACATGATTTAATAAAATTTGGGCTTGTACCTGGTAAGGCAATAAGTTTATTGTAATTTTGGCATTTCTGGGTAATATATCCTTTTTGTTGTGTGGCTAGATCTTCACTTTGAATAGGTTTGGTATTTAATAAGGTTTGTAAGGTGTGTTTGTTGTCAACGTATTTACGAGAAGAATAATTTTATGTCTGTTTTTCTGGGTTAAGTGATTCAGAATAGGTATGTATCTAGAGAGGTGCAAATGCTTCTACATTTTGTATATTTGGTGTATATGGTTTTGAAAATATTTGGCTGAGGTTATAATTCTTTTTCTTTGGTATCCAGGTCTATTTTGAGTGACTATATTTTTCCTTTTAGATGTGTCTGCAGCTGTAATTGAAGTTTCGTTAGTAATTTGAGTTTTAAGGTGTTTCTCATCGTCACCTTCTAGGTCCAGTTTTTTAATGTGCTCTTCCTGCAAAGTATCTTATTTTTTATAGTGCTCGACTTGCACTTTTACATTTGTAAATTCAGTAGTTAGTGTAATAACTCGTTCTTGTAATAACTCCCACTTGTTTAAACATTTGGAGCAATAAATCAGTCTGGGTATCTTTGGCATCAGCCTCTTCCATTGGTAAATCAGTTTGAGTAGCTTTGTCTTGATAAGTAATCTGCAATGATATTTTTGTTAGTATTGATTACTTCAATTGTAAATGTAAAATTCAGTATATTTAATACTAGTCTCCGAATTTCCTTTGTCGTAACTGAATTTTGTATTTTTCTTGCTAGCCACCATCGTACCTGTGTATTATCTGTTCTAACAATAAACTTGTTATACACGATATATGGTTCAAATTCTATTAAAAAATTATATAAAGAACATAATTCTTTTCTATTTATTTTCCATTTTATTTCTGTTTCGTTAAACCTTCCTGAATAATATCTACAATGATGTTCCAATTTTTCTTCTTCATACCTATATTTGAGTACTCCTCCATAACTATAATCACTTGCATCAGCTTCTACTATATATGTAAATTTTTTATTTTCATCTGAAAATTGTAATTTTGATAACTCTTTACAAAGTAATTTTATTTTCTTTACCTATTTTTTTGTCTTCTTCATTATATCTATATTCTATATTCTTTTTTAATTTTTTCCTGTAATGATTTTAAGTTTTCTGCTAGTTTTGGAATATATTCTCTTACTTGGTTTACTAATCCTAAAAATGATTGTAATTTTTTTTTTGTATCTAATTCTTCTTCTGAATTTATTATTTTTTGGACTATATGTTGTTGCATGTTGACTGCACTTTTATCTATTTGTATTCCTAAAAATTCTATCTGATTTTTCATAATTTTTGCTTTTTTCTCACTTAAACTTATTCCTGATTTTTCTATTATATCTGTAAACTGTTCTAATAATTTTAAATGTTCTTCTTTAGTTTTTGTATATAATAGTATATCATCTATGTATACTATACAATTAGGTAGTTGTCTAAAATAACTATCCATAAAATGTTGATATCTACGTGGTGCATTTTTATATCCAAATGGTAGTACATTCTATTCATAAAATCCTTGTGGTACCGTAAATGCGGTTAATTCCTTAGATTCTTCTTCTAACTTTAAATGGTAAAATCTTGATTTACAATTAAATTTACTAAAATAATTATATCAATGTATTTGCCTTATTATTAATATCTTGTTTGGTAATGGGTAATTATAAGTCATTGTTTTTTCATTTAAATTTCTGTAATCAATAATCATCCTACTTTTTCCTCTTTTTTGTTCACTATGTTTATTTACTATAAATGTTGGGCTATTATGTTTACTATTACTTTTTTTATATATATTGTTTTTCTAATAATTCTTCTATATGCATTTTAAATTCTTTTAAATCATCAAAATTATATGTTAATGGTTTCTGGATTATTATGCTATTTTTATCTATTAATTCAATTTTTATGGTGATTGTATGTTTTTCCCATCCTTTTAATGGATCTTCACTATATAATTGTTCTATTTTTTTCTTAATTATTTCTATCTTATTTATTTAAAATATAGTTATTTCCTTTTTATTTATTGAAAATACGACCAGTTCTATTGTATCTTCAGTATTTTTTATATTTTCTAATTTTTGTGTAATTTTTTCACTTCCTTTTATCCAATCAGTTTTCTTCCTTATTTTATTAATAACTCTTTTTGCTCTTACTTTCTGTTTACATGGTGTTGTAAACCACCAATCTGTTCTAGTTATTATATGTGGGTATAATTTATCTAAAACCGACATTCCTAAAAGCATATCTTTTGATGTTAGCTCATAATTATAGATTTCTTCTATTATTAATATTTTATCCCATACTTGTGGTTTTACATTCTTAGCTTTATAATTAATTAAGCTTCCTTCTTTATTAAATCCTTTAACTATTATTGATGTTTTTGATTTTTCCCATTTACTTTCTGGTAAACAATTATATCTACATAAATTAGCTTCTGCTCATGTATCTATCATGGGCGTATAATATCTACTATAATATCCTTCTACTACTATCTTCATTAATAAATATATTTTTATATTATGTTAGAGCTCTTCTTAGGAATAATCTTTCTCTATTATATGTTAAAGATAATTGTGTATGTCTATATTGTATGGTTTTACTTGTTCTAGCCATTTAATTCCTAATATTATGTCTGCTTTTTGCATTTCTTCCTTTATTTCAAATTATATTTTAATTTTTCCAACTCCTATTATTATTTCTTTTTCTACTATATTTTTAGTATTTATTAAGCTTCTTGGTAGATCTAGACATATATTATTATCAGATTTTATTTCCTCATTTTTTACTAGATATTTTGCTATATAATTTTCTTAAGAGTATTAAATATTTTCTTTTCAATTATTGTTCCTGTTATGTAATATTGATTTAAATTAACTATCGAACTTGTTTCATAACTTGTTCTTTTTGATAATTTGATGATTCTGGTTTTTCATAAGCTATTCTTTTTGGTGTACTTATTCTATCATTTATTATTTCTAAATCTTCTTCTATGTCTATATTTCTGTAACTATAATCATTATTATCAATTGTTTTTACGAATTGTTCAAAAGGACTTTCTATTTGTATTTTATTAATTTTATTTTTTCCCGTTATTTTATGTTTTGTTGTTAATACAAATAGATTTTTATATCTTGCTGTAAATATTTTACTTCGTGGGGTTAGTTCTATTCCTGATATTTTCCAATATAATACTAATGATTTATCTATATTTTTATCTGTTATTGCTACTGAATAATTTGCGCTTATTATAAATTTAAATTTTTGGTATATTAGATTTCCTTTAATTACGGTTATTATGCTTTTTTCTATAGGTCTTATAATCCTATCATCTACTAAATATAATTTTATTGGTGTATCTATTCCTTCTCTAAAACATGCTTTTATTAATATCTCTGTACCTCCAATGTGTACATATTTTATTGGGTCTCCTCTACTTTTTATATCGTTTATTTCTTTATTAATTAACCTTTTTGTTACTAGTGGTATACTAGCTTTACCTTTTGCATATCTGCAGTCTATTACATGTTCCTTTTGACTTACTACGTAATATTCTTCCTTTTTCCTAGTAAATATATTTTTTATTGTTGGTATTTTAAATATTTTTTCTACACTTAAGTCTAACTCTTTTCCTTTTATTTCATCAAATATATTATTATCAAATATTATTTTTTGATCTGTACCTTCGTCATTTAAATATTCTTCTTTTGTTATTATTTTTATATCTTCTTCAGTCATTTGGTTTATTTGTATATCTTCTTCAGTCATTTAATTCGTCTAATTCACTATCTATTTCATTATCTGTTTCATTCTCTGAAATTTTATATATACTGTCTTCACTTTCTAATTCGTAATCTATATAATCTATCTGTATATATTCTGTATTTTCTATTTTTATTTCTGAATTTATTTATTTTTTGGGTTTTTAGGTAATTTACAATCTCTAGCTAAATGTCCTAATTTTTCGCAATTATAACAAGTACATTCCTTATAGATTTCTTTTTCCTATATGGTCTTTTATGTTTATAATTTTTTACATAATATCTTTTTCTTGGTTTCTTATACTTATATTTTGATTTTTTGTATTTCTTACATTTTTTATGCCTTTTTCTTTTCTTATAATATCTTTCTTTCGCATCCAAATTGAGGTACTATTTTATCTTTGCAACATGCTAAATTTCTTATTAATGTTTTTTCCATTTTTATTTCTTCTCTATATTTTTCACATAGGTTTCTATACCATTGTTGTAAAAATTTTATTCTTGCTCCTAGAGTATCTACTATTTTTGCTTCATCCCAACTTTTTATTATTTTTGAACTAAATGGTTCAGGTAATTTACTAAAATATAATTTTCTTATTTCTTTACTTTCTTCTGTATTATATGCTCTTTTATAATGATATTCTTTAAATGCGCAAGTATATTCATCTATGTAGCACATATTACATATTGCTAATTTTAACATTAAATTTCTATTCATATCTTTCTCTTCATTTTGTTCTTCTTCTGTTGTTGTCATGCTACTAAATTCGTCTTTTATAGCTGTTTCATATTTTTTTAATAATTTTATAGGTGTTAGTTTAGTTGTGGTTGTTGATGATGTTCCTTCTGTGGGTTTGTGAGTTCTTAATACTCTTTTACTACTTTCAGTTAGATTTAAAAACCATAATTTCACTGTTCCTATTAGTGTTCTTTCTATATATTCTGGTGCATCTATTACATTTATATTATTATCTAATAATTGTTTTATCATATATCTTATCTATAATTGTATTATTTTTTCTGTATCTATTACACAATCTAAGTTTAAAAAGTTATAATTTTTATTAACTATTTGTTTTGGTGTCCAATTGTTATATTCATTCTTTAGATTATATCTTTTAAACTTATTCTTATAATATGTAGGTTTTTTTATTTCTGATGTTCTAGGTATTATATTTTCATCCTTTTTTTTATCAAGAGTGTTTATTTCCGTGTTTATATTTTCTAAGTTTTCTTTATTAATTACTTCTTGTTTTCCATTGATTCCTAAATTTTTTGAATTTGTTAAGATTTCTGTATATGTTTCACTATCTTCCGAATCATAATTATCTGTTTCTTCAATAGCTATTGTATTAATTTCTAATTCCTTGGTTTCTATTACTTTATTGTCTATTTCTAATTTTTCTTTTAATTGATTTATCTCATTTAATAATTTTTGTTCTTTATCTTTTTCTTCTTTTTCTTTGTCTTTTTTTCATACAGATCTTTTATCATTTTTAGTTCTTTTTCTAATTCAACAATCCTATTATTTTTAGTTTCTTCTATTTTTCGTATTTTTCTATAGTTTGTTGTTTTATTTTTTCTCTTTCCTTTTTTCTATCTATTTCTTTGTTTTCTTTTTCTATTCTCACCATATCTGTCAATTTATCTTCTAATTTTAATTCTTTTTTTTCTAGCATTAAATATAAATGTTCACCTATTTTCTTATACCTTCTACCTAAATTAGAAAACACTATTTTTATTTTTAATCCTTCGTGATTTTCATATGTTTTTTCGTCTATTATAAATCTTTCTTTGTTCATTTAAATAATATTTTGGGGAATATCTAAATCTAGTTTTATCAAATAAATCATAATTAATAAATAAATATCTAAATCTAGTTTATCAAATAAATCATAATTAATAAATTAATCAAATAAATCCATATATATACGACTTCCGTATTTTTTAAATAACAAGGCTCTGATAACAATTGTAGGGGGGCGCGGATTAGGCGCGGTAACTTTACTAGGAAATAAATACTTAAACGTGATATATTATAATAATTTATATTAATTAATCATAGCTACATATTTAAAGTAAATAAATTTTATTAATTTAATTCATTATCATATTCTAAATAAAATGTGCTTACTTATTTATTTTAGTAAATTAAAAAGGGTTATTATTTTTCTCTTATACAAAAATACTATATTTAAATTTAAAATTTTAAAATATAATTAACAAAGTAATAAAATAAATTTCTAATGAATATTTTCCTAACATTTGTGTCAAGTCAATATGTATCAAGGTAAAAGAAACTAATAAAAGTTGTTAAATTATAAAACTTTACTTTTGTGAGAAGTAAACATATCTTTTTTTTGGTTTAAACCACCTGGTGTCCGGTACCCACTTTTTAGGAGTCCGACTATATCCGAATTTGCCCCGCGTCGGGCCCCATTTGGGGGGGGGGGGGAGAGCTTCCAACAGAGTGTTTGTCCATACCCAGGGTCGAACCCTCGACCTCTGGGTAGGTTGGGGTAGCCCGTTTCTATTGCGCCACCACTGCTATTGGTGAGAAGTAAACATATCTTACCATCAAACAATGCATAATAATGTTGTATTTTATATAAAAAATGCAAAACTGTCTACTTGAATATTTTCTCGTCTTAATTTGTTTATCTTATTTTTAAAATTTGTTATATATATAAAAATTACGTAAAACGTACCACAAAGAAGGATCTACTTTCCTTTTTAGTCTGTTTCAAAAAGAATGATCCTAATTTTTCTGGCAACACTTTAATTTCAACTTTTCACGCGACATACTTAAAATCACAAGATTAAAGGACATTTTAGTACATTTGAGATAACTTTAATTTAAGGCCATAAGATTCAAAAGTCTTCTTAATTTTCTTAAACTCTGTGTCTTTTCTACTAACTTTTAAATAATATATGTTACTAACTCTGTCTCAATTTATGTGAGTGTAATAGTAATTGGGCAATCAAATTTTTTGTATATCGTTAAATATTTTAAGTTGTTAATTTTTGTGAGTTATTTCCTCGATTTCAATTTATGCAGCACTAATAGAATGTTGAAAGTCAACATATTTTTTTATATATTTTAAGTATATTTTCAGGGATTAATTATTGTAATTTATAATAATTTTTAAAGTAATTATGAAATACATAATAAATTTAAAAAGGTAAAAGAAATAATCAAATTAAAACGGAAGAAATAAAAAATTATAATACTTTCAACATTATTTTTAGATGATCTATGTTACTAAAAATAACTTTTGTAATTGTTACTATATTAATTAAATAGCATGTGAAAACTCAATTATACATTCAATTTATTTAATCTCTAATTTTTTTACTCATGTATTGTCAATTTCATTTAAAATAGGGCCTAAATTGGCCCATTTTAAAATCCTAAACTTACCCAATCCTATAACCCCTAACCCGACCCAAATTCTAATTTTAATCTCAGTCATCCACATCTTTTGATCAGACGATCCCTATCAATTTTCTAATATATTTTATTTTACCCTATCATCCCTAAATTTAATTCATTTTCCTAACCCTAGTCACCGCTTTTCCCTCTCTCCTCCAGTTTCCTCCACTATCTTAACTACTACTGGTCGCCGCTAGCCGAAAACACCACAATAAAATCAGTCTCCTCCTATCCTCATTTACTTCTCCATCGCTATAGTGGTCGTCGTCAACATCTCCTCCACATCATCTATCCGATCTAGCCTCTTCATCCATCCCCCTTCTTTGGTAATAATTATATGACTTACTTGTTTTGCATGTCATGCAACAATCTTTTTTCGATTAATAGTTGTTAGCAATTAATAGTATTTATTCTTCATTTTCAGTTTGAGATTTCTGGTCTTCACTTCATCTCTTTTTGGGTAAATGTTGCATAGGGTTGTCGTTGTGAAATCCCGTTGAAGTGACAAAAATGTCTTTTAGAAGAGATTGTGAAGATTGGATCTTATTGAGAGTTCAGAGAAATTTAAAATGATCTAACAAATTTGAGGAATTTTTGTTGTTGTAGAAATACTATATGTTTATAGACGTCAGAAAAATTGAGAGAGAACCCAATCTGAGAAAGCAGAATTGAGAAAGTTGTGAAATTCTTGTGAAATGACAAAAATGCCCTTTAGAAGAGAGAGTTGTGGATTGCTGGAAGTGGTAAAATGAAAAAATTTCTTTTTATGTATGCTGACAAGACAACCATGAGGTGCCTATTTTAAGCTACTTATATAATATAATAATCCATCTTACTAAAAATTATTATTTTTAAATTATTTTTTTTGTGGAAACAAATGTTATAGATACAACAAGCTATGAGAATCTACATACCCTTGGCCAAATTTTCTATACAAAAAATGATCTCCATTTTAAAGAAGCACTAAGTTAATCATGTGGAGGTGATCAACAATACATTAGTGTTATTTTTTGGGTACAAAATTTATATTTAATCTACAAGAACTTCAACATAAGTTCAATCAACTTATGGACTCTCAAAATAAAGTTTCAAGAACTTCAAACACAAGTTCAAACAGTTGAAGAACTATCAATATGAAGTTCAAACTATTTTCTGAAAAAATAGTCAATCAATTTTAAGAGAAAGATGAAGATAGAAATGATAGAATCAAGTCCACCGAATTCATGGTGTCCTTAAGGAATTTATTCCCCTCAAGTATCCGAGGTTATGAAATATATCCTCCCAGGATAAAATGATTCACTTCAGAAAATAGCAGCACCTCAAATTTACTGAACAACAAACTCACTCAACGGTTTGTTAATCACACTAGAGTTTCTTAAGAAGAAGAATATGTTTTTCACTTTAAAATTTTGTGTCTTTACCTGAGGAAAAATTCAGGTATTTATAGTCAAAAGATTGTGCTTCAGAAAAGAAGCAATGGTTCTTGAGAAGACACAATTTATTGAATCTGTGCGCACAGGTGGCTCACATACGGTTGCAAGTCATTAATTCAAAATTTTCAAAAATATTTCATGGCATGAGCTAGCCCAGGTGCTCCGCAGATAGGCACCTGCGCGTGTATGTCGCCACTTTGTCTTCAAATAGTGCCTCGAAGGGTTGTTGTAACGACCTAAAAATTTGATAAAATATGTGAAATTTATGATTTTATGTGATTTTATTATTTTACCCCTCTCCATAGTTGCATTATGACATTTCTGAGGTGTGGGAGTGATTGACATGGTTTTCGGTGTATTTTGGTACTATTTATGTGATATTGTGAATTTTGATGGCTTCGAGAGCCTTATTTTAGACTTATGGGGATACCTTTTGATCCGTGCGATGGATGACCGAATGGACTACACCAACAACTCCAAAATATCAATTTTAGGCTAGGTAGACTTTGGTCTGAGTCCCGGTGCAGCCGGGCTCATTTCGACCTATTGATTGAAAAGTTAAAAAATTCAAAATATAGGTGTGGAATCCACATTTGGTCAAAATGACCTCAGATGGAAAATCTGACTTTGTCAGCAGATCCGGAATATCGATTTTAGGACGTTAGCATGTAATATCTCATACCATATTTCTTTTATATAATGAGTATTTGGTTAAATTAAGAGAAAAAAAAAGGAAAAAGAAAAGAGAAGTAGGGTGTGCATAATATCCAAACCAATAGGAAAAGGAAAAAGAGGAAAATGGGCCTCCCATTTATAAACCAAGGTGAATAAGGAAAAATTAAGGGCTTTAGCCCATCTCATTGTCCTAAAAGAAAAAGGATATGATGGAAAAGTTTATAAATTGCCATCAGCTTCATGTTTTAAGGCAAAACATAAGAACACAAAGCAAATTTTCCTATTTGTTATAGAGGGAATCAAGGGAAAAAGAAGAAAAAAAAACAAAGGAATTTTTTTTGAGAGATTCTTTAGGGTTTAAGGTAAATCCGCTCCTACATCTTTATTATAATTTTTAAGTTTAGGTAATTTATTTTGGGAATTGAAATTTAATTGCTAAATACAAGAATTACGGGCAATAAGAGTTGTCTTGAATACAGAGTTCGATGAAATGAAAGGTTATCATGAAACCTTGAGGGTTGGATAGTTTAATTTTATCATGAGTTAGCCTAAAGTAAGATAACTAACACAAGATTGATATGATGTGATTATAGATTCGATCAAAGGAGGTCATATCAATTGTTCGAGGTGACAAAAATTGTACTGTGGGTAGTAATCTTTCTATGATTTGTGTTTCTTAAATTGCATATTTATACATGTTTTTGATGAAAACAAGAGTTATTGAATGCTTTAAAATTTGCATGTAGGATAAGTTCTTTACTAGATATGATACTGAAAATAAGTATCTTGACATGAATTCTATTCAAGTTTACATGTACGATGATTTGCTATGAACTTTAAATGTTATGTACTATTCTGAAAAATGCTTTCATATGAATATCCTATTGTTTACAAAGAATTTATAAATGGGAGTAGACCTTGATTTGAATCCCGTAGCTAATGGCAGGATTGTTAGACCTGGTGCACCTTGTATTTACTGATGGTTGTTTCAGCCCTCGCTAGTGGAAAGGTAGAACTAGCATACTGTTACTGATATCCCTAGAGTAGGGACCTACTGATATGATATTTGACTCCTTTATGAGGGGTCCACTTTTATGGGCTATTCTTGATGAAGAATTCCATACTGATTACATGATTCATTCTTGGAAACCTCCCAAATATGTAATATTTGATATGATATAATGCTTTTTGAGTTTATTACTGAACTATTGATTCACTTTGCTTATATGAAATAAAGGATACTGTTTATGGTTATTGTTTTCTGAAAGAGCATTTATTTCATGATGTTTTATAACTTGTTCCCATTAAAACGGTTGTGGTTAAGTGTTATTACTCACTGTGCTAGCGTCTCACTCCTCGCTATTATTTTTCAGAGAACACAGTTGAGGATTTAGATAGCTAGAGATCTCGAGGTAGCATATACCTGGAGAGCCCCTCATTTGTTCGCGTGGGATACATTTTATTTATTTGTTATGTTCATCTTCTTTAAAACTCTTAGAGTTGCTCCGTAGTCATGTCTTTAGAGTTTTAAGTATTCTTTCATTATTTTGGATTTGTGGAGTATTTGACTTTCTCTTATTTTTGGAGATGAATTGTGTATTGTTGTTGGTGATATTGGTGCATTATTGATGATTTGGGTGGATTATGTTAGTACTATAGATGTGTTGGTTGTGTTGTGGATTTGAGACGAGGAATTTTCTTGTTAGGTCTAAAATAGGAAAACTCTGTCCGATTTTCTATAGAATTCTGACGAGGCTTTCTTTGGAGTCCTAACCTCCTTAGCGCTGGTCATGATCCTATTTTGGGTCGTGACATAGCATATTTTGTTTGATTTTATGGCTTTTAAATCTCATTTCGATCCTCGGTTTGAAAAATTACGATTTTGGATTTAGGAGGTCAACTTTGTGAAAATGGCGTTTATTCAAAAATTCAACTTCACCAACGCATCCGAAATGTCAAATTTAGTGTGGTTGCATAGTTCATTTGCATACATCGAACTCCGAACGAATCTCAGGCACCCCTTCGAAGTGCGGGTTGAACTTTAAAAAAAACTATTGTTATTGTAGATTTTCGGATATGTATAGCAGATTTTTCCCCTTTTTGGCATATTTTACTCATTTTTCATCTTGTCTCTTGAGAGTTAAACCCTAAAATAGTGTGGGAGCTTAAAAGTAAAGTTTGTGGGAGTTTGGTTTTATTATGGACTTTTCAAAACCCCCAAAACCTTAGGGCTTGATTTTAAACCTCAATTTCACTTATTTTCACTTGAATAACGTTTTTATCTTATAATTACTAGTTTTTCATCAATTTAACCTTCAAAACAACTTTGATTGATTTTAATCTGGATTTCAAAGATCTTACCCGGTAAAGCTCAAAAATGGTTTTTCTTCGATTTGACTTGGGTTTTTAGCTGTAGATTCCTAAAAATATGGGGAAAATATTTTTAAAGTAAAGTTCTGATTTTTTTCTTCTTTTTCAGAAACTCATTCCGGGGGCCCGTCTTGACCCTGAACCAAAAGTAGTCAATATGGATGTCATTGATTTTGTTTTGATACATATATTCCATATCTGATGTTTTTAGAAAAGTTCGGGATCGTTCGTGGAAAGTAAGGTTGTGGATTCGAAGTGTAGCGGATCAGTTTTGACTTTTGAGATAGGTTATGACTTAGCTCTTTAAGAATGGGATGGGTAGTAAATGATGATACAAAATGCATGTTAAGGGTGAAAACTAATCATGAAAAATATCTATCTATGTGTTGTGACTGTGTGGAGCCTATATATGATGTAATTGTCAACATTAAGATATTATGTGATGTGTGTGACTGTGTGGAGTCCTATGTGATGTTGATAGCCCTAAATACATATGAATAATTGTATTATGTTGTTGAAATGCCTAATATAGTACCATTGGTGTATTTTGATATATTCATCCTTATTGGTATATGAGACATATGGAAATTCATGGATGAAACAGAAATAATGAGTGGATATTAACTCACATGGTTATGGAAATATATTATTGTGGTTGGTTGTGAAAATATATCGTGTCGTTGGTTGTGGAAATACTCATTGTGATTGATTGTGAGCATTACATCCTCATATCATAGTCATTCATGAAATATTGGTACTGCCGTGGCAACACATGAGTAACACTGGCAACACCTTTTTAAAATCCTTCCCAAAGGATGTGTCGAAGAGGAGATATTATAACACTTTATAAAATCCTTTTCAAGGTATGTGCCAGAAAGGAGAGTGAGATATGTGGATTATATACGAGTTGAGAAACCCCCCATGGGTCCTACGCCGGGAAGTTTTAGCTCCGTAGGTGTATACGGGGATTATGCAACAATCCTGAAGGTTGTGCAACGACCTCGTGCATCATCATCATATACACTGCACTTAATTTATTGTGTTTATGCTATGTTGCATTGTCATATGGACTTGTCATCTATGTATTTATCTTCCTTTACTTGTATTTAATGATCTTGTATCTACATGTTCTCCCTTATTCTATTTATATGTGACATAATGTATACTTGTGTTCAATATATTGTTGTGTTGTTATAATATATGTGATATATTAGAAATCTTAATGTAAGCGGTGTGGGTTACCATTGTGGGACATTTTCTGATTGCAAGTGACTTGCCCTTAGTGTATATTTTATATGTTTTATTTACTACTTTGCTTGGTCGGCCTATGATACCTACTGAGTACAAGTGGACCGTACTCATGCCTACTGCGCCTTTTTGGTGCAGGTCCTAGATCGAGTGCGCCTCAGCTTGCTTGACTCAAGCGATTATTGGAGCTTCCAAGGTAGCGGTTGAACATTTATGCGTCTGGAGTTCACCTCTATCTTTCTATAGTAGTTATGTCTTTATTAGTATTCGGAGATAGATATTATTCCATTTTGGATATTTTTATGATGTATTTGACTCCTGGATTGTATTAGTAGTTCGTACACTATTGACACCTGGTTTTGGGCATGATTGGTATTTTGAATAAATTTTTTCCACATTATTATGATTAATTATGTGGTTCGTCTTCGATCTAGAAGCCTTAACTTGGGATATTTCTATCTTTTTCTCTTTTTGTATCGGTTTGGGTGATAGGCTTACTTGTCAAGGTACGCCGCGACAAGTGCTATCATGACCTTTATTTTTGGGTCGTGACAGTCATGTCTCTTCGAGATGGGTTGTGACATGCGTTCGTAAAGGGAGAAAATATTTTCTATCAGATTTTAGATTAAAACCTTCACTAACTCCAAAGTTTAAAATGAACTTTGTTCAAAAAGATAATCGCTCAATCGATCATTTGACAAATCTAAAACCAAATCGGTAGTCAAAACCAAAGTCAAGCCAAGTGAGCAACAAGATGACAATGCGAGGCATGACTTGTTCTTGCCTTACTATCTATATTAAGGAATGCTTCTCAATATAATAATAAGAAAGTTTATTTCTCCCACATGGGAGAACTTTACTTCCTTAACGTGAAAACATAATTCATTTTTTTCTCCATCTGTTTCCTCTATTTTTCATTCATATTTATATTTAGGACCCAACAATCTCCCACATGAATGAAGAGTGACTATTTTATAAAAAAAAATATAGACAAGTGTGTGATATACAAGAAAAGACTAATTGCATCTGGATAAGTTGGCTTTTCTTTGAACTTTCCGTAGTGAACTTACATCGGTGCACTCGGTCAATTAGTAGATGTGATATCTTTGAATCCTCAAACTTTAATGTACACCTAGATAATAAAAGTCACACAATAAACCTTTTACCATTTATAATTCTCACTATTTTATTTGTTTCAGCCATAACAACCTAATTTTATTAGAGCTTAGAGAATAAGCCTTTATTCTCATTCTCCTTGAAGCGATTTCCACGTTACCCTCACATAGGTGATTCCTAAACGTTTAATCATATAGATCAAAATATTTGGTCAAACCTGACAAACTTAGAAACCATCAAAGAGCTTCACACGATAAGCCTTATCTTTGTTTCTTGAACATTGTCTTTATCATGAGAATGTGTTGAGTATATTGATGATGTTGAATCGTCAGTCACAACATTATTTGATTTCCTTGAACATAACTCTTGAGATCTTTTGTCTTCTAGGTAGAGTTACCGCTGTGATGACTTGTCCTAGGACGTAAACCCATTTTCTTTGATGATCTCTCAACTCCCTCTCTAGTTAGGTATTTTTTAATTAATGGATTTGACACATTATCTTTTGAAATCATATAGTTAATCGTGATAATCCCACTAGAGAGTAGTTCTCTCATAGTATTATATCTTCATCTTATATGACGAGATTTACCTTTATACATCATGCTCCCTACCCTATCTATTTCCTCTTAACTATCACAGTGTAGGCATACTAGTGCCAACATTTTGGGCCAATAAAGAAGATCTTTCAAGAATTTTTGAAGCCATTCAACTTCTTCACCAGCTTTATCTAACACGATAAATTCATATTCTATTGTAAAGAGAGAAATTCATGTTTGCTCGGATGATTTTCAAGAGACTGCTCCTCTACTTAGATTAAATATATATCCACTCATGAATTTTATTTCATTCAATCTGGTGATTTAATTTGCATCACTATACCCTTTAATCACCACAAAGATATTTGTTATAATGCAAAACATAGTCTTGAGTATATTTTATATACCCAAAACTCTTTTTATTACCATCAAATGAGTTTGATTGGGATTACTCATGTACCGACTCAATTTACTAATAGCACATGCTATGTCTGATCGCGTACAATTCATGATATACATCAAACTTTCCAGCACTCTTAGATAGTCCAACTATGAGTCACTTTCACCTTCATTCTTTTAAATTGCAAAGCTCACGTCTAATGAAGTCTTAGCAGTATTGAAATTCAAATACTTAAACTAGTCAAGTAACTTTTCAATGTAATGAGATTGCGACAATGTCAATCCTTGTGGAATTCTATGAATTTTTATACGTATGATCATATCAGCTACTCCAAGGTCTTTCATATCATATCTGCTCTCAAGCATTTGTTTCATAGTATTTATGTCAGAAATGTCTCTACCGATGATCAACATGTCATTCACATATAAACAAATAATAACTTTGTGATTTGGAGAGTCTTTAATATAAAAGCATTTATTATATTCATTTATCTTAAATCCATTTGTCAACATAGTTTGGTCAAACTTTGCATGCCACTGTTTGGGTGATTTTTTAGCCAGTTAAGTGACTTAACAAGTTTGCGCACTTTCCTTTCTTTACCAGGAATCACAAAATTCTCGAGTTGTTCTATGAAAATTTCTTCCTTCAATTCCCCATTTATGAAAGCAATCTTCACATTCATTTGATAGATTTCAAGATCATATACTGCCACTAATGCAACTAATATTTGAATGAACGTTATTCTTGTTACTGGCAAGTATGTGTCAAAATAATCAAGACCTTCTTTTTGTCTAAAGACTTTCACAATAAGTCTTGCCTTGTATTTAACAATACTACCATCAACTTTTATTTTCCTTTTGAAGATCTATTTAGAACCTAAAGGTTTATTACCTGAAGGAAGATCAACCAACTCTGAAGTATGGTTGCTCCTAACTGAATCAATCTCACTATTGACTGCCTCTTTTAAAGGAATGAGTCTCTACTTTTTTAAATGTTTGAGTCTCATTTTCAAGAAGAAATATTATAAAATTTGATCCAAAGAAAATCGACATTCTTTGACGTGTAATATATCTTGAATTCTCGTCAATAAGTACATTTTTCTTTGATTCATTCCAAGGTCGTTCGACCTTTCACTAGACATCTCATGTCTAATTTTATATAAATAAATATGTTCAAAGAACTCAACATTATCTAATTCAATTATTGTATTATTGTGAATATCTAAATGTTTGAATTTATGAACAAAAATCGACATATTTTATTGTTTGTAGCATATTTGATAAAAACACAGCCTACAGTTTTTGGTTCTATTTTATCCGTTTAGGTATAGGAACTTGAACTTTGGCTAGACACCCTCATGCTTAGATTCCTTTCCACTCTTTATATAGAATAGATTGTGCCTTGCAATGGGTCACTCTATTGAGTATTTAATTTGTTGTAAAGATAGCTTCCCCCACCCACCTCCTTCCCAAGTTTTATGGTAAGCTTGAACTTAGAGTAAGGCATTCATCGTTTTATTTAACGTTTGAGTTTTTTTTTTGCAATCACATTTGATTGAAGTGAATACGATTATTTTGATAGATAATTTCATTTTCCAAACATATCTGTTCAAAGCAGATTCATACTCTTCATCATATCACTTCTTATTATTTTGATCTTTTTATCCAATTGATTTTCAACTTTGGTTTTATATGGCCTAAATACTTCTATTATTTCATCCTTACTATTCAAAAAATAAACATAACAATATCTACTGTAATTGCTAGTTAAAGTTATAAAATATTTTTTCCACCACAAGATGGTGTTGACTTCATATCACAAATGTCCGTGTGGGTTAAGTCTAAGGGATTGAAATTCCTTTCAATAGACTTATATGGATCCTTAGCATACTTAGACTCTACACATGTTTGCCACTTTGATTTATTGCACTAAAAGATAGACAAAACTTCTAAACTAATCATTTTTTACAAGGTTTTGTAATTGGCATGTCCTAAACGTTCATGCCATAATTTATTTGACTCAAGTAGGTAAGAAGATACAAAACTTTTATTCATATCAATATTTATTATATTGATCTTATAAAGGCCCTCGGTGAGTTAAACCTTACCTACATACACTTATACCTTACTAATTATAACTTTGTCAGAAATAAATACGCATTCAAATTCGTTCTTAGTAAGAAGTGAAATGGAAACTAAGTTCTTTCACAACTCCGGAACATGAAGGATGTTGTTTAGTGTCACCACCCTGTTTGATGTTATCTTCAAGAAATTTTTGTCTATTCTTTCAACCTTTACCATAGCAGAGTTTTTCATGAATATCTACTCATCAGCTTGAGTGAGAGCATATGATACAAATAGATCCTTATTGGTACACATGCTGCGGGTGTGGCCTGAATCAATTTATCACTCTCTTGAACTTTCAAATAGATTGCACTTCAAAAGCATAGCACACAGATCATCCACATCATCTTTAAATCACCCACGTTTGCTTGATTTTTTTTCTTTTCCTTCTTTGAAGCCCGACAAGGATTGTCTTATTATTTTGATGTTTTCTTTCTCTTCTTTGATTTATTGGGGTAATCTTCCACAATGTTTGCTCCACTTATTGCAAAATTCCCTCTAGACCTCTTTTTAGATGCCTTGGTTTCCTCTTCAATTATGAACCTAAAATATAAGGTCTTCAACAGACATCTCTTTTCGCTTATTCTGCAAAAGGCAGTAAGAATTACTTGAAAAGCCTTGTTCACAATCAAACCTATATCAAATGTTATGTGAGATCAAGAACAAACTTAATATGTTCAATAAAGGTATTAACTAAGTTTATACTTTCAGCTAAGAGATCATGGATTATGACTTGCAATTCTTGGACTTGGGCAACTACAGTTTTATTGTCTACTGTCTTAAAGTTCAGAAATCTTGCGACAATAAATTTCTTCATTCCAGCATCCTTTGTTTTGTACTTTTTTTCTAAAGCATCCCAAAGTTCCTTTGAGGTCTTTATGTTACTTTACTCATTGTATAAGTCATCTTGTAGGTCACTTAGAATGTAGTTCATACACAAAAAACTAAGTGCTTACAAGCTTCCGTTACCATAAAGTATTTTTTTCTCAAAGTTACTTCCAAAAATTCAGGAACACTTTCTGTGATGAACCTTTGTAGATAGTCAGAGCAGTCGGATAAAATAATATATTTGGTTGCCTTTTAAATCTATACCTAAAAAAATTTTTGGTTCATTCGCTGATGTCATGGCAGGAGCAATATTCGTATGATTTGAAGTAGCAATTTTCATTGTTTCAACATTCATAGTCCATCATTGACTTGGTTATAAACAATCATTTTTTTGTCACAAATAGACAAACACTTCGTATGTTAGAACACTAACAATTAAAGTCTTAAACTTTAAATAACTAGTTTTTAGTTTAACGATAAATTTTTTATGTTCTTATAATCGCCAATAGAATGAATTTTAACTCGTGATGAAGTTTTTATATCTTCAAATCACTATTAAGTTCAAATAAAGTAGAAAGCCAAAAGCTTTAATCCATAGAAATCAAAATAAAGATTATTATATATAAATTTCTTAAGATTGTTATTTTTCGGGTACAAAATCCATATTTAATCTATAATAACTTTAACATAAATTCAACCAACTTATGAACTCTCAGAATAAAATTTTAAAAACTTCAAACACAAGTTCAAACAGCTGAAAAACTATGAATATGAAATTTAAACTATTTTCTGAAAAATGGTAAAATCAACTTTTAAAAAGAGATGAAGACAGAAATGATATAATCAAGTACGTAGAATTCACATTGTATTCTTAAGAAATTTATTCCCTTCAAGTACCCAAGGTTATGGGATATATCCTCCTCGAATTAAATGATTCACTTCAACAAATAATGATACCTCAAATTTGTTGAACAACAAACTCACTCAATGATTTATTAATCACACTAGCATTTTTTTAAGAAGAAGAAAATGTTTTTCACTTCAAAATTTTATGCCTTTACCAGAGAAAAGATTTAGGTCCTTATAGACAAAGGCTGGTGTAAATTCTAGAAACATTGTGCGTCATGACATGCATGCGGACATGCTACATGTGTCTGCAAATGGAGAAAATATTTTCTATCAAATTTTTGAATTTAAACTACACTAATTCTCAAGTTTCAAATGATTTTTGTACAAAAATATAATTTGTCAATCATTTGAGTATAATCCAAAGCCAAAGTTGAAGCTAAGTGATAACAACAACAACGCAAGGAATGCCTTGTTCAAGACTCACTATCCATATGAAGGAATGCTTCTCAATATAAGCATAAGAAAATTTATCTCTCACACCAGTGTGGGAGAACTTTACTTCTTTAAAGTCAAAATACAGTTAACTTTTTCCTTCATTTGTTTCCTTCATTTTTCATACACATTTACACTTAGAACCCAACAGTTAAAAGAGTTATAGCTAAATTCTGAAGTGAAACAGGGTAATTTCAATCAAAAATTAAACATTAAGATAATTAAAGAGATAAAGGTACATAAAAATGTATATAAAAGTTTAATCGAACTCCACATGACTAATAAGAAGAAGTTAAAATGTTTGTAAACAAAATAAAATTAGTCGGCTTCTTTATTTTTTTCCTTTTTCCATTAATTATCATTAATAGAAAAATAGAAAAAATGACCAAAAGAGAAAAAAAATATGGATGTAACTATCTATTTGTCTTATTTGGTGTATCAAGTGGTAAGCAAAAGACTTTTTTTCATAGGGTACTAGTGAAATGAATTGCACTTCACGCAGTAATAAAATCTTTAATTAAATATGTAAAAAATTTAATATTAAAGTGTTGGAACTCTGTAGTTTTGATGACAAACTAACAAATGAATGAAACATGTTACTTGAGCTGGTCCAAGCATAGGAAGATAGTTTTCAGGTTTCACTGATAAATACAGACAAGATTGCTTAAAGTCAGGAATGAATGAGTGAACCTAATTCTGATATACTCAAGTTATTGATCACGTGAGAAATAGAAGAACTTGAATATTGATTCAAACACTTGATGATAAGGGAAAACAAGTTGATTTAGAAAAGAAGTCCTATGATAAGAAGGAGTTTCACTTCTGAGCATATCCTGAAGAGTCCTATGTGTAAAAGGAGAAAGATTCTGAAACTTAAAGGAGTGGTGTTTGAGCACAACACATTAAGATAAGTGAAAGAAAGAGTTTCACTCAAATAAGGAATTTGACTTGAAGAAGGACTTTGACTTAACAACAAACTCTGATGAGTTGAAGAGTCCAACTTAAGATAGAAGATTGATGACATGAAGGAATCTTTGAAGTGTTTCTATTAAATAGAGAAAGTATTCACATAATAGTTCACGCACTTACAAAGCTAAAAAGGGCAATTGACAAATTGACTAAGTTCTACTCAATCACTGAAGAAACACATTGAAGAACCTGGTCCTAAGTATAGAATCTGGCTAAGAGTTTTATTTTGATTGTTAGGAGTTGTTCATTTGTGTTTGAACTATTGATGTAATATTAGTTTCAGTATGTTATAAACTGAACGAGGATCTAGTCTTTGAGTTGGAGAAACTCAGAGACTTTGGGAACACAAACCTTGGGTGGTGTATGTGTAGTTAGGAATTAGGGTTTATAATTCCTAGTTGTTGAGTTATAAGAATTAGAGTTTATAATTCCTAGGTTACAAGATTTTTGCAATCAGTTGTTGTTAAGGCTTATTGTTGTGTAGTGAAGTTGGGGTTAAATCCTGTATAGGTACAGATCGTGGTTTTTACACCTTTTTAAGCCAGGTATTTTTCACGTAAAAATCCACTGTGTTATTTTCTTACTATTTTAGCTAGTTTGGAACATGCTAGTCAACCTATTCCATCGATAGGTAACTGTTAGGCAAAAATAAGATAATTAGTAGTACACATACTCTAATAAGTGGTATCATCAGAGCCAGGTTATCTTAAAAAGGGTTAGCGCCTAAGTCAAAGATCACTATGATGAATTCCCCACCACCTATTAGTCATAGTGAAGGTCAATCTACTACTATACATCCACTCTTTGTTAGTTCTCACTTTATTTGATGGAAATCTAGGATAGAAATGTATCTTCAAAGTAATAATTATGAATTATGGGATAGAATTATTGATGGACCAATAATTCCCATGAAGACAATGGATGGAGAACAAGTGAAAAAGGTGAATGAATTCACCCCAGATAATCTTGTTGAACTAAAAAGAATCCAAAAGCCAAAATTATTCTTGTTTAGGGTCTTGATCCAACCGAGTACAGTAGAGTGTCTAATTACAACACTGCTAAATAAATCTGAGATGTATTGGTGAATGCACATGAAGGCACCAGCCAAGTGAGAAAATTCAAAATTGCATTACTTTTCACTCAATATGAGGCCTTCAAAATAAAGAAAAATGTGTCACTACGAAAAATGATAACTAGGTTAACTTTATTGGTAAATGAGTTATCATCTCTAGAAAAATTATTATCTACTGAGAAACAGGTAGAGAAGGTCTTGAGAGTCCAACCAAAGTCTAAGTGGGATGCCAAAGTTACAACCATAAGAGAAGCTAAGGATCTCACTAGAATGTCCCTTGATGAGTTAGTTGGTAATTTGAAGACCTATGAGATGAACATGGAAGATCTAAATAAGGCATCTAAAAGTGATGAATCAGAGGATGAAAATACTCTTATGGTCGTTGGAGATTCATACTTGGAAGAGGAAGATGATACTTTTAGGTAAGTATTCTTGAGGTTAAGGGAAAATTGCATTTATTTCCTAAAAAGAAACTTATTTCCTTAATGAGTGCTCTAATTGATGATTTCCAAGAATTAACTTCTGATAGGGATGAATTATTCAATCGTCTTACAAGTCTCAAGTTTGACTTTATTGATCTAAAATCTTGCAAGAACACTATGAAAAAGGAAAACTGCACTCTTAAGAAACAGGTTGGTCAACTTGATTCTTCAAATCTGATTTTAAAATCTGAAACCTTGAAACTGACTCTTTCTTAAGAAGGAAAAAAGGTCAAAAGTGATGAACAAGAAAATATTAACCTTGATTTGACCAGGTCTAAACAAGAATGTAGTGATGAAAAAGAAAAGGTGAACAAATTAAGCCAAGAAGTCTCTAAACTAAAACTTGATCTTAAAAGGGCAAACAGACAGAAAAATTCCTCAAGAATTATTTATCAACTCAGTAAAAAACTCACAGTGAAAGGTATGGATTGGGTTTTTTCAAGAGATCTAATGTTACTAAGGACTTATGCTATATATGTGGTAATCATGGATATCCAACTACTGAATGTCTAGTTGCTGCTAAAATCAGAGACAAGAGCACTAATTTGGAAAAGAAATCTAACTTCTTGGTAGTAGAGACAAATAGGATGAAAAGAAAAACTAGTCAGAGAAACATGTCACATAACCTATTACCTTAATGTGCTAGGAGAAATCTGATTCACCCTTTTACTCATAAGAAAGGACCCAAACTTGTCTGGGTTCCTAAAGTTAACCCCTAATTTGTTTTGTAGGTGAGAGTGAAAGGAGGCAAATAAAATTAGTACATGGATAGAGATTGCTCAAGGCATAAAATTGAAAGCAGATAAAGTTTCTTTCACTCGCCACATTTAAAGAGGGAATGTATCTTTTTGAGATAGCAACAAGAGCACCATTACTAGAGTAAAAAAATGGGAGAACTAAAACAAAGGCCTTTGAAAGATGAATAGATTTGTAGTGCTCATGTAAGGGGGAGGCAAGAGAGACCTTCTTTCAAAACAAAGAGTCATATAAGTACAACCAAGTGCTTGGACCTGGTCTATATAAATATTTGTGAACCAATAAGGGTAAGAAACAGAGAAGGTAAGAGGAACATGTTGTACCACTTGGTCCAACTGTTGTACTAACTGAGGGAATACAGAGGGAACAACAAATCAAGAAATTGATTCATCAATAACACCAACACAAGCCTCTGATATATTGGTTGGTAGTTCATTGGTATTATCAAAAGAATCTTGAGATATGACTAGAATAATTATTTTTTGAATCTTATTAGCTGAAATGTTATTCGATTCAGTTTTGCACATTTAGTTGTGTGTCCCAATTCTAGATTTTTGACTTTTCTGACCTAATTTTGTATTAGATTATGCAGAAAATAGGTACAAGCAAACAATTATGATCACAAAGTTTTTCTTATCAGGTATGTTCTACACTGACATAAGCATAGACTATCTAAGTTGAAACAGTTGAGCACACCTATTCGATTTCTCACACTTCATCCTCCCCTTGTCCTCTAAAGTTGATGAATTGATTGACCAAATTTTCTTTGATTCTCTCCACATGGGTGTGCACAAATGTGTTAATCTCACACAAGAAATTCCTTCTTCTCTCTCAACCAAAATATCAGTTTTTGTACCATAAATTTTCCAAACTTAATCATTAATCACATGTAGCATATGATTCTGAAGAATGAAAAGGGACATGCTCTCTCTTTTAGTTCCTAATTGGTTCAGATTTTTTAGGACTTCTTCGTCCTAGTTCAGGTTTAACTTTTCAAACAACAATGGATATTCTTGAACAGATGAATCATGTTGCTCTACCTGTTTGAATAAAGAGGACTAACACTTATTTGCAAAAAAAAAGATAGTAAAAAAATGATTTAACTGAGAAAAATTTAGAACTAGAAGTTGTACAAGACAGTCATGAAGCAGAATAAGAGGTCTTTCAGGCTAGAATCATGACTTTGAAACTTGACCTTGATTGAGAGAGGGATGAAAATGTTGAAGTCATTCGTCAATTGACATTGTTGATATCTTCTGTTGCACCTTCCTCATCAACTCCTCACTATTCGTATCCTTATCTATGTCTCACTTTTATATCATATTTTTTGATTAATGCTCAATTATTTTGCTTTGTTCGGTACTATCTTAGGTTTAATGTGGAACATGCTCTGGCAGTTAAATGGAATGATTTTGTTTGCTAAATTGACTCATGTTTTTGCTCTATTTAATACATTACTATGTTAGCTAAAGTCTTAGTCTGATTATGCCCCAGTGGCCATGAATAGCATAATTAATCACTTTAGCTAGTATATTGTTGCATTAAAATATTTTTTCGATGATATCAAAAGAGGGAAGATAAGGTTTATGCAGTGTTTATAACCCATTGACTAAATTATTTCATACATTAGTACCTATAGGTTAAGATGTTTCTATACACAAAGATAAGAGGCTTGTCATTATCAAAAAGGGAGAATTTGTTGGAACCTTGTAGTTTTGATGATTAACAAACTGACACATGAATAAAATACTTTACTTGAGCTGGTCCAAGCATAAGAAGACAGGTTTCAAATTTCACTGATAGATGCAAACAAAATTACTTAAAGTCAGGAATGAATGAGCGAGCCTAATTCTGATATACTCAAGTTACTGATCACGTGAGAAATAGAAGAAGTTGAATATTTATTCAAACACTTGATGATAAGGGAAAACAAGTTGAGTTAGAATAAGAATCCTATGAGAAGAAGGAGTTTCACTTCTGAGCATATCCTGAAGAGTCCTATGTGCAAAAAGAGAAAGATTCTGAAACTTGAAGAAGTGGTGTTTGAGCACAACACGTGAAGATAAGTGAAAGAAAGAGTTTCACTCAGACTTGAAGAAGGAATTTGACTTAACAACAAACTCTGATGAGTTGAAGAGTCCAACTGAAGATAGAAGATTGATAACATGAAGGACTCTTTGAATTTTTGTTGTTAAATAGTGAAAGTAATTCACATAATCATTCATGTACTTAAAAAAATAAAAAGGACAATTGACAAATTGACGAAGTGCTACTCAATCACTGAAGAGACAAATTAAAGAACCTGGTACTAAGTATAGAATCTAGCTAAGAGCTTTAACTTTGACTATTAGGAGTTTTTCATTGTGTTTGAACTATTGATGTAATATTAGTTTCAGTGTGTTATAAACTGAACTACGAGCTAGTCTTCGAGTTGGGAAAAACTCAGAGACTTTGGAAACACATACCTTGGGTGGTGTGTGTAGTTAGGAATTAGAGTTTATAATTCCTAGTTGTTGAATTATAGGAATTAGAGTTTATAATTCCTAGGTCAAAAGAGTTTTGCAACCAGTTGTTGTTGAGGCTCATTGTTGTGTAGTAAATTTGGGATTAAATCCTGTAGAGGCACAGGTCGTGATTAAATCCACTGTATTATTTTCTTAATGTTTTAGCTGGTTTGGATTACGTTAGTCAACCTATTTCATCGATAGATAATAATTAGGCGAAAATAAGATAATCAGTAGTGCACGTACTCTAACATCAAGTGTAAAGAATGTGTTTTAATTTTTTTAAAATCAAATGTAATTAAATTAAATTAAATGCTTTAAATTTGTTTTCTTATATTATGACATATCTTAAGAATTCACACACTATAAATTTTACTCAACCATGCATGTAATTTATCTTTTAAAAAGTCACATATTTGATTTTGATATGTCTCAAAATATATAAAAATTAATTGAAGAGAAGATATTATAATAATAGAAAGACTTCATAATAAGAACAAATAATCATAAGTGTCTGCAAATAATATTCTTGAACTTAATTAATTCTAGCAACAAAGAACATTATAAAAAAGTAAATATCATTTCGAGTAAAAGAAACTTATATCAATTTATTCATAAAGTAGAAAAAACTAAAATTGCTTTCTTTGAATAATATTTATATATGTTTGTGAAAACACGGGTCAAGCATCATTATGAAAATTTTAAGGAACACTTTTTTGTTGTTGGTGACACTACTGCATTTTTCTCGAAGATGATAATAGGATTGCATTATTTTGCCTCTATAACCACCATAACTTCATTGGCTTCTCGATTTTCTTAACTATTTTGTCTTGTTCATCTTTCTTCTTCATCCCTACAAGAAGAAACTGAGAATATACTTATACGATATTGTTAGTTACTCTAAAAAATTTAAATAAGTTTTTTTTATTCTTAAACACCTAAAATTAGAATTTGTAGCTTTTAAGTGATCAACATTAAAAAAATAAAAAGAATATTCTTATCAGTTAAGAACTCGTTCGTAACTTGATTGTCATCTTAACACTTTGATTTGGTTGGTATTGCGTTCATCTAATATAATTTAATTTTAAAAAATAGTCAAGCAAATTAGCTCTAAAGAAATATTGTATAAATTAAAGTGAGAGGAGTATAATTTAAAAAATCAAAAGAAATATTCCTACCTATAAATTCTTTATACAACTTTTCCAACCATAGTTCTTCACGTAAAAGCAATCATATGATGTGATGATTAACATTTTTTTTTATATTCTTCCACGCCCTTATGCATGGTACAATAATGGAGAAGAGAGAGAATAACCTTGAATGAGAATTTTCATAAACAAAACATGAATTTATATAGGCAAAGTGGAGTAATTCCATAGGGTTGTCATAAACTTACAAAATAAATTTTGAGAGGTTATGAAGATTAAAAATGAGAATTATGAATATTATTGAGTATAAATTGAAGAGATATGAGTTATGAGTGTGTATATATATATATATATATATATCGGCAGCTACTATTCCTTTCCATAAATCTATCACTGTATCCCACATTTGGGGATCATGTGCAGCTATGTTTAGGATTTTACCCTTGCTACCTCCTTCTTGTAATTTAATTGGTTCTTCTATTGGCATTCTTTTACCTGCTGGTTTTATATGATCTCCTTTAAGTTCTGTATCTGGGTTTATTCTAACTGCGGGTCTTCTAGGTACATTGCCTGTACTATAATCTATTGGTTGGGGATTAGGGTTTGTTTGTTGGAAAGGGCTAGCACTTGTAGAGCTAGTTGGTTCTAATTCAGATAGTTCCTTGTAACTAATGGTAGAGCTTAATATTGAGATTGTGTCTTCATCTTTTCTTTCAAGGAAAGATTTGTTACTTCTATATTCAAAGATTTACAAAATATTTTAGGACTAGTAAATTATGCAAGAAATTTCATTCAAGATTTAGGAAAAATAGCTGGACCTTTATATGCCAAGACTGGTAGTAAGGGACAGAAAAATTTTAATATAGAAGATATTAAATTAGTCCAGAAAATAAAAGAAAAAATCAAAAATATCCCAGACCTAAAAATTCCATTAGAAACAGACTATTTAATTATTCAAACAGATGGTAGTGACTTAGGATGGGGAGCTATCTTAAAAGCAAGACCTAATAAATATAATAACAAAAATGAAGAACAAATATGCGGATATCAAAGTGGAGCTTATAAGGAAAAAGGAAATATGAGTGCCATAGATTTAGAAGTACTAGCTATCATATATGGTTTAAATAGTTTCAAACTATATATATTAAATAAAGAAGAAATCTTAGTTAGAACAGACTGTGAAGCCATAGTTAAATTCCATCAAAAGATAAATGATAAAACCAGTAGTAGAAGAAGATGGTTAAATTTTACTGACACTATATCTGTTTATAAGAACATAGTATTTGAACATATTCAAGGAAAAGAAAACGAATTAGCTGACCAGTTAAGTAGGCTACAACTGTGAATAAATAAATAAGTTCAATATTACTTATTTGTTTCCAGCATGAGACCAACAGGACAACCTCCTGCAGACAAAGGAAAAGGTGTAGCTTCGTCTTCGAAGTCATACCAACAGACAATGTTAGGTAACTTAAATTTTAGACCTTTAGAGACTCTAGAGACAATGGAAAGAATTCATTTTGGACCATTTAATTTAATAGCATACCCAGAAAGTAACATCTCCTTTAGAGTAAGACCAGACTATGTTTTAGACAGACCCCAAAGATGTTTAGTGGATAACCTCTGGATTTCCTATAATAAACAAAATTGCAATCATTTTATGGCAGCTATGAACTCTTTATGCCATTACATGGCAGAAAAAAGTAGACCTCGTTTTAAATACTATGTAGTGATACATGGAAAAACTAATGGAATTTTCCAAACTTGGTTAGAAGTATTAGACTCTATACAAGGTTTTAAAACTCCTCTCTTTAAAGGTTTCAATGATTTTACTGAAGCAACTAATCATGCTAGAGGATACTTAGGACCAAATTATTATATATCTCCTTCCCTTAGACAAAATCCAGACCAAATTCCCCAGTATAATTTGCAGAAAGAAACTGGAAAGATCATTTTTTTTAATCATTGTTTTTCAATGACGGAGAACTTCAAAAAGTTGAATGCTCAAAAAGAATCACTCCTCATGGAAAACACTAGATTGATCAAACAAATACAGATGTTAGAAACAAGACTCAGACAGCAAAATCCAGCCAGCAAAACAGATGCACAAACGCAGAGTCCAGATCAGAGTTCTCCATCTCCTCAAAAAATGGATGAGAAGGGTGTGCATTTCCCACTAAATGCTCAGAAATCCACTGTACCGTATGTTGGTACAGCTAGTCCGATTCAAACGGTGACCAGTAAAGACAAATCAAATCCGTTAATGGCTGTCACTTTGCCAAAAAGTGAAGATGAAGGATGCTCTTCATCAAAAACTAAGACAACAAGAAATAGAATAAAGAAGACTTTAATTTCTAAGAGAAAATATGAAACAATAGAGACAATAATTAAACAGACATTAGATAGATTTTTCAGCAATCAGACACAAGACAAATACGTAAATGAACAGCCAGAAGAACAACCTACTAATCTAGACAGAGTTGTGCCAGAGATAAATAATACAGATAACAATTCAGCAAGATTATTTGCCTAGTTCCTCATTAAAGGTATTCCCACTAACGGTACAATAATAAAAATAATCTTGTAGGAATTTCTTTATATATACCCAATGTGAAATACTTAATTGTTCTAATTTAATCAATGCTTCTTTTTGTAATGCTAATAATCCACTATTTGGATCTTTTCCCGTTAATAACATATGCATTTTATTTGTAAAATTATAGGGATTTGGTCCCATACTTAATAAAACTTGGAAATCATGTGGGCAGTTTGTCTTAAAACTTTCCCATGTAGCTTTTGCAGATTCTCCTAAGAAGGTTTCTAAATATTTATACATTGTCTCTGTGTCTGTTTCTGTATAATTAAAATTGTTCAGTTTTTTCAGAAAAACAATGATTGATTTTTATCAGTTTTGTGTAAATCCTACTCAGTACTCCCTCTCCCTTATAGCTTCTTCATTTATCGTTCTTATATTTTGTATTTTTTCCCAAAAATTTTGACTTTTTTTTTTAAAACTTACCCTGTTCATCTCTTTCTCTTAATCTATGTTCTTAACACCTTACTTCTTTAACCACACCCCAGAAATATTTTTATCTAGCAACTAACACTCGTCCTGTGTCTATTTTGCAGACTTGGTGGACTATCAAGGCAAGAATTCCTAGGAATTTACAGGTTAATCCATCGTTGTTATTAAGAAATTAAGAGGCTAACCATATACTAAGGGTAAAGATTTTATAAAGGAACTAATTTACATGATGTGCAAAAATAACTTTAAACATGAATATAAAACATAAAAACATAAATTAAATATTTTTGTGGGGAAAATACATAAAATAAGAACTTACATGAAGTAACTAGGAGAGAGGTTTCCCTTTCGGGAACCCCCTAAAGATCAAATAGAAATGTTGGAGCTTTTATTTAAAATAAGTTGATTGATACAAAGTTTATACAAGGAAGACAGGTTTTGATGAGTTTTTTGGGAGGAGAGGTTTACACATTTTAAGTGGGTTCTGGAGTTGGGTAATTTCACTCTGCTTCTTTCTACAAAATGCATGCCTTTTATAGGCAGGGATTACATAAAGGAGTGGTTCTAAGGGCTACTACGTGAACTTTAGACAATTGGCCGACACTTTTGGTATAAAAGAGATGGGGTAGTAGCAAACCCGAATTTAAAATGGACAATAGGACTGAAGCACTCTGACTCTGACTATTACAAGACATAAAGTGGGCATCCCCACTTGACTATGCTAGCTAATAATACAAACTGTAGGAACTGTAGATTGTCTGGAACTGTAGATTGTCTTTACGTGTCCAAGTTGTGCAGGGCAATGGAGTCAAAGCTCATGCCTGAGTCATCATCTTCATATGGATCCTGAGCATCCTGGAATTGTACAATATCATCTTCTTCATCTGATCTTGCTGAATTGTTATCTGTATTATTTATCTCTGGCACAACTTTGTCTAGATTAGTAGGTTGTTCTTCTGGCTGTTCATTTACGTATTTGTCTTGTGTCTGATTGCTGAAAAATCTATCTAATGTCTGTTTAATTATTGTCTCTATTGTTTCATTTTTTCTCTTAGATATTAAAGTCTTCTTTATTCTATTTCTTGTTGTCTTAGTTTTTGATGAAGAGCATCCTTCATCTTCACTTTTTGGCAAAGTGATAGCCATTAACGGATTTGATTTGTCTTTACTGGTCACCGTTTGAATCGGACTAGCTGTACCAACATACGGTACAGTGGATTTCTGAGCATTTAGGGGGAAATGCACACCCTTCTCTTCCATTTTTTGAGGAGATGGAGAACTCTGATCTGGAGTCTGCGTTTGTGCATCTGTTTTGCTGGCTGGATTTTGCTGTCTGAGTCTTGTTTCTAACATCTGTATTTGTTTGATCAATCTAGTGTTTTCCATGAGGAGTGATTCTTTTTGAGCATTCAGCTTTTTGAAGTTCTCCGTCATTGAAAAACAATGATTACAAAAAATGATCTTTCCAGTTTCTTTCTGCAAATTATACTAGGGAATTTGGTCTGGATTTTGTCTAAGGGAAGGAGATATATAATAATTTGGTCCTAAGTATCCTCTAGCATGATTAGTTGCTTCAGTAAAATCATTGAAACCTTTAAAGAGAGGAGTTTTAAAACCTTGTATAGAGTCTAATACTTCTAACCAAGTTTGGAAAATTCCATTAGTTTTTCCATGTATCACTACATAGTATTTAAAACGAGGTCTACTTTTTTCTGCCATGTAATGGCATAAAGAGTTCATAGCTGCCATAAAATGATTGCGATTTTGTTTATTATAGGAAATCCAGAGGTTATCCACTAAACATCTTTGGGGTCTATCTAAAACATAGTCTGGTCTTACTCTAAAGGAGATGTTACTTTCTGGGTATTCTATTAAATTAAATGGTCCAAAATGAATTCTTTCCATTGTCTCTAGAGTCTCTAAAGGTCTAAAATTTAAGTTACCTTCTAACTAAGATTTCTTCTTTATTTAATATATATAGTTTGAAACTATTTAAACTATATATGATAGCTAGTACTTCTAAATCTATGGCACTCATATTTTCTTTTTCCTTATAAGCTCCACTTTGATATCCGCATATTTGTTCTTCATTTTTGTTACTATATTTATTAGGTCTTGCTTTTAAGATAGCTCCCCATCCTAAGTCACTACCATCTGTTTGAATAATTAAATAGTCTGTTTCTAATGGAATTTTTAGGTCTGGGATATTTTTGATTTTTTCTTTTATTTTCTGGACTAATTTAATATCTTCTATATTAAAATTTTTCTGTCCCTTACTACCAGTCTTGGCATATAAAGGTCCAGCTATTTTTCCTAAATCTTGAATGAAATTTCTTGCATAATTTACTAGTCCTAAAATTTTTTGTAAATCTTTTGTGGTTTCTAATTTATCTGGCATTTCTAGTACCTTTTTTGCTATGTGTGGTTGTAGTTTTACTTTTCCATTTCCCAGAGTGATTCCTAGGAAATTAATATATGTCTTACATAACTCCATTTTCTTTTTACTTATTATTATGCCATGTTTAACGAATAGTCTAAAGATTATTTGTAAATGTCCTAAATGTTCTTGCATATTTTGACTGAATACTAAAATATCATCTACATATACTAGTATGAAATGCTTATATTCTCCAAATATGTTATCCATTTTTCTTTGAAAAATGGGCAGAGTTGTCTTTAATCCGAAAGGCATAACTAACCATTCAAAATGTCCTCCTGGACATGTGAATGCTGTCCATTCTATGCTATCTGGATGTATCTTAACTTGCCAATAGCCTGACTTACAGTCAAATTTGCTATAAACCTTTTTATTTTGTATTCTATTAATTAACTCACTTTTATCTGGTAATTTATATGCATCTGTTCTGGTGTTATCATTTAATCTTTTGTAATTAATTACCATACGAGCTTTACCTCTTATTTGCTCACTATGATTGCTTACCATGAATGTAGCTGATCTATGCCTAGAAGTGGATCTTCTTATTACTCCTAATTGTAAAAGCTCTTTTATTTGTATATCAAATTCTTTTGTATCTTCATTATTTGCTTCTATAGGTGCTGTTTTTATAGTATATTCAGCGTTAATTATATCTAATTTACACATTATTTCATTAGCGTCCCAATGGGCTAATGGTCTTTCTCCTATTATTTCCATTTTGTCTAATATAGATATTATATTTTCTAATTCTTTTGGACTATTTATTATTCCTATTTTATCTATTCCTTTTCTAAAATTATAAAACTGAGTTTCTACACTTATTAGTGTATATTCCTTTTCTATATTAGTTAAACATTCGTGTCCTTCTGCATTGAGCAGAGTATAGTTTCTAACTTCTTCCAGTTTTCTTTTAACAGGTTGCTGCATTGATTATTTTGGCAGTCTTCGCAACATGGTTCTGGAAGCGATCTCTTTTTATTTGTATTTAGTGTTCTATATACTGTAGGCCATATTTCTGTCTGTACTGGTGTATAGGTTAGATTTTTAAATAGCATTATTCCGTCTCTGGTTAAGAGACATCCTCCCTTATTTTGTATACAAAATTTTAGTCCTATAACGAAATCTGATCCTATATTTAAATCTCTTGTTAATATCTTATTAACATTATAAACTGGGTTATAAAATTTATTGCATGTATTTAAAAAACTTATTTGTGCGTTTTCTATATAATAACGGTAAATATTTTGTGATCCATCCATTTGAGTGGCCAATATAGGTCTCTCAAGTCTCTTTAATAAGTGTTCGGGTACTATTTCTTTATTAATTAAGCAGCTAGTACATCCTGGATCTACTAACGCTAGAGTCTCTATTTCTATATCTTTTATTTTAATTTTTACTAAGACTTTTATGGTAGAAAATTCTTTATCCTCGTTGCATATTAAACCAGTGTCATTATCTTCTAGATTCATAAGTTCTGCCTCTAATTTTTCTAAATGTACTGCTTCTTGAGTGTCCGTTTCTTCTATGGGGATTTTAGTCTTTCTTTTTTCTATAGTGATTAGTCTTTGTTCTAGATCATTTAATCTTGTTTCTAAAGTAGATACCCTAAGGTTTAAGATTTGAGTTTTTGTATATCGCTGTCCGTTATTTACTTCGGATTCTACTTTTATTTTCAATGTGTTTTCTATACAGTTTATACATGCTTCTAGATAACATTTTCTACATTTAGCTCTATTGTCTTTGCTTGGATACCAGTGACATATACTACATCGATTACTGTCTAGGCCCTTGTTTCTTTGGAATTCGTGAATACACTCCTGTGTCACATTCATTAAATTATTGATTACTAGGTTATTTAAATCTAAATCTTCTATTTCTTGTCCTAGTTCATTAACTAAGTTATCCTCTTCTGATTTTGAAGAATCAGATTTTGAATGATCTTTATCATTTATATCAATACTTATTATTGAGTATATACTTTCCGTATCTGACATATATTCGTCTACGTTTAATAAGGTTTCTTGGAAATCTTCTATTAATTGGGAATTTCTAGTTCTATTATTATTTCTCTTAGGACATACATTAGCTAGATGGTCTATGCTACCACACGTATAACATTCTAATTTATTTTTATAATTTCTATCATTTCTATATTTTCTAACATGTCTATCTCTATTTAACCAAGGTTTTTTAGCTTTTGATTTTCTTTAGAAGTATTGTTTTCTGCTATATGGTTTCTGATTATTTCATTTCTTATATTTTCTATGTTGTTTTTTGTCATAATTCTGGGTTGTGTATATAACAGATTTACAGAAATTCATTTCATTTTGTTTTAACTGTTTTTGTATTTGTATGTTAGTACATTTTTCAGTTAGTATATCCATTATATGTTGAGTTCTATGTTCTATTGTCCATTTTAAATTCGGGTTTGCTACTACCCCATCTCTTTTATACCATCTTTCTTCTATTTCTCTTCCTAAAGCTCTAAGCAATTTATTGAATAATTTTTTGCCTAGTTCCTCATTAAAGGTATTCCCACTAACGGTACAATAATAAAAATAATCTTGTAGGAATTTCTTTATATATACCCAATGTGAAATACTTAATTGTTCTAATTTAATCAATGCTTCTTTTTGTAATGCTAATAATCCACTATTTGGATCTTTTCCCGTTAATAACATATGCATTTTATTTGTAAAATTATAGGGATTTGGTCCCATACTTAATAAAACTTGGAAATCATGTGGGCAGTTTGTCTTAAAACTTTCCCATGTAGCTTTTGCAGATTCTCCTAAGAAGGTTTCTAAATATTTATACATTGTCTCTGTGTCTGTTTTTGTATAATGTCTTAAGTAATCGGCAGCTACTATTCCTTTCCATAAATCTATCACTGTATACCACATTTGGGGATCATGTACAGCTATGTTTAGGATTTTACCCTTGCTACCTCCTTCTTGTAATTTAATTGGTTCTTCTATTGGCATTCTTTTACCTACTGGTTTTATATGATCTCCTTAAAGTTCTGTATCTGGGTTTATTCTAACTGCGGGTCTTCTAGGTACATTGCCTGTACTATAATCTATTGGTTGGGGATTAGGGTTTGTTTGTTGGAAAGGGCTAGCACTTGTAGAGCTAGTTGGTTCTAATTCAGCTAGTTCCTTGTAACTAATGGTAGAGCTTAATATTGAGATTGTGTCTTCATCTTTTCTTTCAAGGAAAGATTTGTTACTTCTATATCCTAAATTATCATTCCTTTCTATGCATCTTTTAAAATGTTCTATACATTCGTCTATTTTCATGTCGTCCTTTTGATATCCTTTGCATTTAAAAGTTATATTTTTATATTCTTCTGCTAAATTTTCAACCTTTTCTATGGCTATGTCTACTTCATATCCTTCCTGTAGGACTTCTATATTCATGAATTCACTTTCTGTTTCTATATTACTTTCTGTTTCATCATCGTCTAAATTTCTTTTTGTTGTGTAGTTATAATCTGTAAACCTAACTGAGGTCTCTCCTTTACTTGTAGTATATAGTAGGTGAGAGTCTGGTGTGAAAATTTTTGGTTTAGTAAATTTGTTTAGATTCCATTCTAAACCTGCATATATTTCTGGGTCTATTTTTATTGGTTTTATAAGGCTTATGCCTTTATTTCCCATTATTTCAACTACATCATTTACTTTTAGTTTGAATTTTGTATTACTACTTAAAGTTAATTTACCAATAAAACCTATGCACATTAATAAATTATTTCCACTATTCATTTCTTCGTATCCTTTAGTTTGTATTCCTATTTTAATGTTTTTTCCAAATTCTTTTAAGTTTATTAGGAAGTCTGGGCTTATATAAAATATTCCTCCATTATTTGTCATATCTACTTCAGTTAATCCTATTATCGATTTTTTGATATCTGACCATCTATCATCATATATTGTTATTAATACTTTAGATCCTAGGTTTTTTCTAGTTAAACCTTTTATTCCTATAACAACTAAACCCATATGCATTAAAATCATTTTATTATTCTTTATATGTTTTAAGGAATTGGTATTTACTAAATCTAATATTTTAAAATCTTCTCCTATGGCTGATATTTGTTCTTCCCTATAATGTCTGTATAGCTGATTGTCTGTAGAGAAATATCCTGCGTTATATAGTGTCTTAGGATTTAATAATTTTAGTTGATGTTGTTGGAAAATTTGTAAATCTTTATCTACATCTATTATTTGTATAGGTTATATCTAAGTCTACTTCTTGTATGTTTTCTATTAATCTAGATTTTTCACTGATTAAAGCCTTTTTATAATAATTAGAAGTTATAGTAATTATTTCGTCTGTTTCTCTAAAGTTTAGGATATCTGCTTCTAGGTTTCTTATTTCTTTGTTTAACAATTCTAGTATTTCTATAAATTGTTTCCGGATTTTTACAAGTTGATGTTTATAAGTAAATTCTCTATAATATTAACGTTGTATTTCTCTTATATGCTCTATATATCTTATTGGCATTTACTATCCTAACTGATAAGCTTTTCTTTTAATACGTTCTTTAAGCCACTTTACTGCTCTAGAACTCTGTTCTAAGTCTCTCTCACAACCTTGTATTTCCCAATTTATCGCGCTTACTAATTCACAAGTTCGTCTAGATTTATTAATTGATTTATTAAATCTACAGGCTCTTAGTAATCTTTCTAAACTTTCTTTTAGGTTATTTTTTCTAACTATTAGATTATATCTTTTTCTGTTTTCTCTATATAGGACATAGAACTCAACATATAATGGATATACTAACTGAAAAATGTACTAACATACAAATACAAAAACAGTTAAAACGAAATGAAATGAATTTCTGTAAATCTTTTATATACACAACCCAGAATTATGACCAAAAACAACATAGAAAATATAAGAAACAAAATAATCAGAAACCATATAGCAGAAAACAATACTTCTTAAGAAAATCAATGACTCTATTCTTTAGCCTAATTATCCGCACCCCCCTACAAATGGTATCAGAGCGCAGTAATTTAAAAAATACAGACGTGAGGTATATGTTAGAGTTAGAGAGTTAGTTAAATTTGAGTTAGTTATTTATTAAATTAATTATGAGAAGACCATTTAAAAATAGAGAAGCTTTTAGAAAAATTAAAGAATCCTTAGTTAGTAATTATTCAAAATATATAAGTCTAAATAAAACAAAAGAAAATCCAGAAAGATTAGCTTACCTAATTACATTAATATCTAGTATTGAAGCAAAATTAACAATCCATTTAAAATCTAGAAGAATGAGACACATACCACCTAATTATGATAAAATTAGATTTAGATATCCACCAAGGTATTATAAATATAATTTAAATGAATAAAGAGCAAAAATACAAAGAATTAAAACAATTTATCTCTGAAAAACGTAAAGAATTAAAATTAAGAAAAGAAAGACTACATTAAAATATATTTGCCGGAGTTAGTAAAAACTCAATAAATACCCAAAAAGATGAAATATCAAAATTAGAATCACAGATAAATAGTTTAGAATATATATAGCAACATGAACTATTCACAATAAAATGGACAAAGAGGAATTTATAATAGATGAAAAAATATATGAAAATCACGAAGGATCAAAAATAAAAATAGTATTTTCTAATCTAGGAAGAAGATACAAGAAAATAGGAGAACATTTATATCTAATGTTAGAAAAAGAAGAATTAAAATAAGAAGATAAATTAATAGCAATGGTAAGAATAGAAAAAGAAAATGAAGAAATAGATAGAAAAAAGGAAATAGAAAAAATTAAACAACAAACTATGGAAGAAATACGAAAAATAGAAGAAACTAAAAATAGTAGAATTGCTGAATTAGAAAAAGAACTACAAATGTTAAAAGATCTGTACGAACAAAGACAAAAAAAAAGATAAAGAACAAAAATTAATAAACGAGATAAATCAATTTAAAGAAAAATTAGAAATAAATAATATAGAGGTTGAAGAGTCAGATAATTATGACTCAGAAGATAGTGAAACATATACAGAAATATTAACAAATATAAAAAATTTAGAAATTAACGAAAAACAAGAAATAATTAATAAAGAGAACCTAGAAAATACCAACACAGAAATAAATACTCTTGATAAAAAAGAAGATGATAATATAATATCTAAAACAACAGAAATAAGAAAACCCATATATTATAAAGGTAAATTTAAAAGATATAATGAATATGAAAAATGGACACCAAAACAAATAGTTAATAAAAATTATAATTTTTTAGACCTAGATTGTGTAATAGATACAGAAAAAACAATACAATTATGGATAGGATATATGACAAAACAATTATTAGATAATAATATAAACATAACAGATGCACCAGAATATATAGAAAAAACATTAATAGGATCAGTAAAACTATGGTTTTCAAACTTAACCGAAAATAGTAAGAAAGTATTAAGAACTAATAAACCTATGGAAGGAACATCATCAACAACAACTAAACTAACACCTATAGAACTATTAAAAAAATATGAAACAGCTATAAAAGATGAATTTGGTAGTATGACAACAATAGAAGAAGAACAAGATGAAGAAAAAGATACAAATAGGAATTTAATGTTAAAATTAACAATATGTAATATGTGTTATATAGACGAATATACTTGCGCATTTAAAGAATATTATTATAAAGGAGCATATAGTATAGAAGAAAGTAAGGAAATAAGAAAATTATATTTTAATAAATTACCCGAACCATTTAGTTCAAAGATAATAAAAAGTTGGGAAGAAACAAAAATAGTAGATACATTAGGAGCTAGAATAAAAATTTTACAACAATGGTATAGGAATTTATGTGAGAAATATAGAGAAGAAATAAAAATGGAAAAACCATTAATAAAAAATTTAGCATGTTGCAAAAATAAAATAGCACCCCAATTTGGATGCGAAGAAAGATATTATAAGAAAAGAAAAAGACATAAGAAATATAAGAAATATAAAAAATCAAAATATAAATCCAAAAAACCAAGAAAAAGATATTATGTAAAAAATTACAAAAATAAGAGACCATATAGGAAGAAAAAATCTATAAAAGAATGTACATGTTATAATTGTGGAAAGTTAGGACATTTAGCTAGAGATTGTAAATTACCTAAAAATCCAAAAAATAAACAAATATCCGAAATAAAAATAGATAATATGGAATATATGCAAATAGATTATATAGATTATGAATTAGAAAGTGAAGATAGTATATATGAAATTTCAGAAAACGAAACAGATACTGAAATAGATAGTGAAATAGATGAATCGAATGACTGAAGAAAATATAAAAATAATAACAAAGGAAGAATATATAAATGATGAAGGAACAGAACAAAAAATAATATTTGACAGTAATATATTTGATGAAATAAAAGGAAAAGAGTTAGATTTAAGTGTAGAAAAAATATTTAAAATACCAACAATAAAAAATATGTTTACTAGGAAAAAAGATGAATATTACGTAGTATGCCAGAAAGAACATGTAATAGACTGTAGATATGCAAAAGGTAAAGCTAGTATACCACTAGTAACAAAAAGAATAATTAACAAAGAAATAAATGATATAAAAAGAAAAGGAGATCCAATAAAATATGTACACCTTGGAGGTATAGAAATATTAATAAAAGCATGTTTTAGAGAAGGAATAGATACACCAATAGAATTATATTTAGCAGATGATAGAATTATAAAACCTATAGAAAAAAGCATAATAACTGTCGTAAAAAGAAATTTAATATACCAAAAATTTAAATTTATAATAAGTGCAAACTATTCAGTAGCAGTAACAGATAGAAATATAGATAAATCACTAGTATTATATTGGAAGATATCAGGTATAGAATTAACCCCAGGAAGTAAAATATTTACAGCAAGATGTAAAAATTTAATAAATGAAAAAGAATATTTAATACTATTAAACACAGGACAAGAAGAAAATTATATAGCAAAATATCTACTAAAAGATGAAGAAATAAAAATTGATAATGATATATGCCCAGATCTACCAAGAAGCTTAATAAATAGTAAAAATATAGCAGAAAAAGAAATAATAATCAGAGTTAGAAAAATAAAAATAGAATTTGAAGTAAAAGAAGAGATGCAAAAAGCAGATATAATATTAGGAATAAAATGGTTAGAACAAGTAAAACCATATAATATAGAACATACACAATTGACCATAACATATAATAGAGAGAAATTATTCTTAAAAAGAGCCTTAACATAAAATGAAGATATATGTATTAATGAAGATAGTAGTGGAAGGATATTACAGTAGATATTATACGCCTATGATAGATACAGGAGCAGAAGCTAATTTATGTAGATATAATTGCTTACCAGAAAGTAAATGGGATAAATTAAAAATATCAATAGTAGTTAAATGATTTAATAATGAAGGAAGCTTAATTACTTATAAAGCTAGGAATGTAAAAGCACAATTATGGGATAAGATATTTACAATAGAAGAAATTTATAATTATGAACTAACGTCAAAAGATATACTTTTAGGAATGCCATTTTTAGATAAATTATACCCACACATAATAACTAGAAACGATTGGTGGTTTACAACACCATGTAAACAAAAAGTAAGAGCAAAAAAAGTTAATAATAAAATAAGAAAGAAAACTGATTGGATAAAAGGAAGTGAAAAAATTACACAAAAGTTAGAAAATATAAAAAACACTGAAGATACAATAGAATTAGTAGTATTTTCGATAAATAAAACAGAAATAATTATATTTTCAATAAATAAGATAGAAATAGTTAAGAAAAAATTAGAACAATTATATAGTGAAGATCCATTAAAATGATGGGAAAAACATAAAACTACTATAAAAATTGAATTAATAGATAAAAATAGTATAATAACCCAAAAACCATTAACATATAATTTTGACGATTTAAAAGAATTTAAAATGCATATAGATGAATTATTAGAAAAACAATATATACAAAAAAGTAATAGCAAACATAATAGTCCAGCATTTATAGTAAAAATAAACATAGTGAACAAAAAAGAGGAAAAAGTAGAATGGTTATTGATTATAGGAATTTAAATGCAAAAACTATAACATATAATTATCCAATACCAAATAAGATATTAAAAATAAGACAAATCCAAGGATATAATTATTTTAGTAAATTCGATTGTAAATCAGGATTTTACCATCTAAAGTTAGAAGAAGAATCTAAAGAATTAACCGCATTTACGGTACCACAAGGATTTTATGAGTGGAATGTATTACCATTTGGATAAAAAAATACACCAGGTAGATATCAACATTTTATGGACAATTATTTTAAATAATTACCTAATTGCATAGTATACATAGATGATATATTATTATATACAAAAACTAAAGAAGAACATATAAAATTATTGGAACAATTTACAGAAAATTTCTTTTTTGTATCTAATTCTTCTTTCGAATTTATTATTTTTTGTACTATATGCTGTTGCATTTTTACTCCACTTTTATCTATTTGTATTCCTAAAAATTCTATCTGATTTTTCATAATTTCAGCTTTCTTTTCACTTAGACTTATTCCTGTTTTTTCTATTATATCTGTAAATTGTTCCAATAATTTTATATGTTCTTCTTTAGTTTTTGTATATAATAATATATCATTTATGTATACTATGCAATTAGGTAATTGTTTAAAATAATTGTCCATAAAATGTTGATATCTACCTGGTGCGTTTTTATATCCAAATGGTAATATATTCCACTCATAAAATCCTTGTGGTACCGTAAATGCGGTTAATTCTTTAGATTCTTCTTCTAACTTTAGATGGTAAAATCCTGATTTACAATCGAATTTACTAAAATAATTATATCCTTGGATTTGTCTTATTTTTAATATCTTATTTGGTATTGGATAATTATATGTTATAGTTTTTACATTTAAATTCCTATAATCAATAACCATTCTACTTTTTCCTCTTTTTTGTTCACTATGTTTATTTACTATAAATGCTGGACTATTATGTTTGCTATTACTTTTTTGTACATATTATTTTTCTAATAATTCATCTATATGCATTTTAAATTCTTTTAAATCGTCAAAATTATAGGTTAATGGTCTTTGGGTTATTATACTATTTTTATCTATTAATTCAATTTTTATAGTAGTTTTATGTTTTTCCCATCCTTTTAATGGATCTTCACTATATAATTGTTCTAATTTTTTCTTAACTATTTCTATCTTATTTATTGAAAATATAGTTATTTCTGTTTTATTTATCGAAAATACTACTAATTCTATTGTATCTTCGGTGTTTTTTATATTTTCTAACTTTTGTGTAATTTTTTCACTTCCTTTTATCCAATCAGTTTTCTTTCTTATTTTATTATTAACTCTTTTTGCTCTTACTTTTTGTTTACATGGTGTTGTAAACCACCAATCATTTCTAGTTATTATGTGTGGGTATAATTTATCTAAAAATGGCATTCCTAAAAGTATATCTTTTGACGGTAGTTCATAATTATAAATTTCTTCTATTGTCAATATCTTATCCCATATTTGTACTTTTACATTCCTAGCTTTATAAATAATTAAGCTTCCTTCATTATTAAATCATTTAACTACTATTGATATTTTTAATTTATCCCATTTACTTTCTGGTAAGCAATTATATCTATATAAATTAGCTTCTGCTCCTGTATCTATCATAGGCGTATAATATCTACTGTAATATCCTTCCACTACTATCTTCATTAATACATATATCTTCATTTTATGTTAAGGCTCTTTTTAAGAATAATTTCTCTCTATTATATGTTATGGTCAATTGTGTATGTTCTATATTATATGGTTTTACTTGTTCTAACCATTTTATTCCTAATATTATATCTGCTTTTTGCATCTCTTCTTTTACTTCAAATTCTATTTTTATTTTTCTAACTCCGATTATTATTTCTTTTTCTGCTATATTTTTACTATTTATTAAGCTTCTTGGTAGATCTGGGCATATATCATTATCAATTTTTATTTCTTCATCTTTTACTAGATATTTTGCTATATAATTTTCTTCTTGTCCTGTGTTTAATAGTATTAAATATTCTTTTTCATTTATTTTTCCTGTTATATAATATTGATTTAAATTACTTATTGAATTCGTTTCATAACTTGTTCTTTTTGACGAGCTTGATGATTTTGGTTTTTCATTAGCTATTCTTTTTGTTGTACTTATTCTATCATTTACTATTTCTAAATTTTCTTCTATGTCTATGTCTCTATAGCTATAATCATTATAATCTATTGTTTTTACAATTTGTTCGAATGGGCTATCTATTTGTATCTTGTTAATCTTATTTTTTCCTGTTATTTTATGTTTTGTTGTTAATATATATAAATTTTTACATCTTGCTGTAAATATTTTACTTCCTGTGGTTAATTCTATACCTGATATCTTCCAATATAATACTAGTGATTTATCTATATTTCTATCTGTTACCGCTACTGAATAATTTGCACTTATTATAAATTTAAATTTTTGGTATATTAAATTTCCTTTTACGGCAGTTATTATGCTTTTTTCTATAGGTTTTATAATTCTATCATCTGCTAAATATAATTCTATTGGTGTATCTATTCCTTCTCTAAAACATGCTTTTATTAATATTTCTGTACCTCCAAGGTGTACATATTTTATTGGATCTCCTTTTCTTTTTATATCATTTATTTCTTTGTTAATTATTCTTTTTGTTACTAGTGGTATACTAGCTTTATCTTTTGCATATCTACAGTCTATTACATGTTCTTTCTGGCATACTACGTAATATTCATCTTTTTTCCTAGTAAACATATTTTTTATTGTTGGTATTTTAAATATTTTTTCTACACTTAAATCTAACTCTTTTCCTTTTATTTCATCAAATATATTACTGTCAAATATTATTTTTTGTTTTGTTCCTTCATCATTTAAATATTCTTCCTTTGTTATTATTTTTATATCTTCTTCAATTATTTGATTCATCTATTTCACTATCTATTTCAGTATCTGTTTCGTTTTCTGAAATTTCGTATATATTATCTTCACTTTCTAATTCATAATCTATATAATCTATTTGCATATATTCCATATTTTCTATTTTTATTTCGGATATTTGTTTATTTTTTAGATTTTTAGGTAATTTACAATCTCTAGCTAAATGTCCTAACTTTCCACAATTATAACATGTACATTCTTTTATAGATTTTTTCTTCCTATATGGTCTCTTATTTTTGTAATTTTTTACATAATATCTTTTTCTTGGTTTTTTGTATTTATATTTTGATTTTTTATATTTCTTATATTTCTTATGTCTTTTTCTTTTCTTATAATATCTTTCTTCGCATCCAAATTGGGTGCTATTTTATTTTTGCAACATGCTAAATTTCTTACTAATGTTTTTTCCATTTTTAATTCTTCTCTATATTTTTCACATAAATTTCTATACCATTGTTGTAAGAATTTTATTCTAGCTCCTAATGTATCTATTATTTTTGCTTCTTCCCAACTTTTTATTATCTTTGAACTAAATGGTTCGGGTAATTTATTAAAATATAATTTTCTTATTTCCTTACTTTCTTCTATACTATATGCTCCTTTATAATAATATTCTTTAAATGCGCAAGTATATTCGTCTATATAACACATATTACATATTGTTAATTTTAACATTAAATTCCTATTTGTATCTTTTTCTTCATCTTGTTCTTCTTCTATTGTTGTCATACTACCAAATTCATCTTTTATAGTTGTTTCATATTTTTTTAATAATTCTATAGGTATTAGTTTAGTTGTTGTTGATGATATTCCTTCCATAGGTTTATTAGCTCTTAATACTTTCTTGCTATTTTCAGTTAAGTTTGAAAACCATAGTTTCACTGATCCTATTAATGTTTTTTCTATATATTCTGGTGCATCTGTTATGTTTATATTATTATCTAATAATTATTTTATCATATATCCTATCTATAATTGTATTATTTTTTCTGTATCTATTACACAATCTAGGTCTAAAAAATTATAATTTTTATTAACTATTTGTTTTGGTGTCCATTTTTCATATTCATTATATCTTTTAAATTTACCTTTATAATATATGGGTTTTCTTATTTCTGTTGTTTTAGGTATTATATTATCATCTTCTTTTTTATCAAGAGTATTTATTTCTGTGTTGGTATTTTCTAGGTTCTCTTTATTAATTATTTCTTGTTTTTCATTAATTTCTAAATTTTTTATATTTGTTAATATTTCTGTATATGTTTCACTATCTTCTGAGTCATAATTATCTGACTCTTCAACCTCTATATTATTTATTTCTAATTTTTCTTTAAATTGATTTATCTTGTTTATTAATTTTTGTTCTTTATCTTTTTCTTCTTTTTCTTTTTGTCTTTGTTCGTACAGATCTTTTAACATTTGTAGTTCTTTTTCTAATTCAGCAATTCTACTATTTTTAGTTTCTTCTATTTTTCGTATTTCTTCCGTAGTTTGTTGTTTAATTTTTTCTATTTCCTTTTTTCTATCTATTTCTTCATTTTCTTTTTCTATTCTTACCATTGCTGTTAATTTATCTTCTAATTTTAATTCTTCTTTTTCTAACATTAGATATAAATGTTCTCCTATTTTCTTGTATCTATTCCTAGATTAGAAAATACTATTTTTATTTTTGATCCTTCGTGATTTTCATATATTTTTTCATCTATTATAAATTTCTCTTTGTTCATTTTATTGTGAATAGTTCATGTTGATATATATATTCTAAACTATCCATTTGTGATTCTAATTTTGATATTTCATCTTTTTGTGTCTTTATTGAATTTTTACTAACTCCGACAAATATATTATAATGTAGTCTTTCTTTTCTTATTTCTAATTCTTTACGTCTTTCAGAGATAAACTGTTTTAATTCTTTGTATTTTTGCTCTTTATTCATTTAAGTTATATTTATAATACCTTGGTGGATATCTAAATCTAATTTTATCATAATTAGGTGGTATGTGTCTCATTCTTCTAGATTTTAAATGGATTATTAATTTTGCTTCAATACTAGATATTAATGTAACTAGATAGGCTAATCTTTGTGGATTTTCTTTTGTTTTATTTAGACTTATATATTCTGAATAATTACTAACTAAGGATTCTTTTATTTTTCTAAAAGCTTCTCTATTTTTAAATGGTCTTCTCATAATTAACATCTAACTAACTTATATCTCACGTCTGTATTTTTTAAATTATTGGGCTCTGATACCATTTGTAGGGGGTGCGGATAACTAGGCTAAAGAATAGATTTATTATAGTTATATATATATATGGAAGCATGAATATTAAAGTTACAAACATTTTTTTCTTTTATTATATAATTAATAGATTTTTTATTTTGGTAATTTGCGGATGTTATCATTCATTTCTAAAGACAGTTCCAAAAACTTAGTACATTACATCAATTCCGGCATTTAGCCCGGATCGAAAAAAGAGTTTCCTTCATTACTAGTAGACCAATGTTTAAATTTTCCTAACATGTATGTCTGCCCATACATGGGAGGGCATACACAGGAATGTTAAAGTTACAAACATTTTTTTTCTTTTTATTATATAATTAATAGATTTTTTTTTGTTAATTTGCGGGTGTTATCATTCATTTCCAAAGACAGTTTCAAAAACTTAGTACATTACATAAATTCCGGCATTTAGCCCGGATCAAAAAAGGAGTTTCCTTCATTACTAGTAGACCAATGTTGTCTGCCCATACATGGGGAGGGCATATACAGGAGGAACTGTAAGTCGTTTAACAGATCTAAAACTTTCGGTTGTTGCTCCATTTTTTTCCAAGGCATCAGCTATGTGGTTCTATTCCCTGTAACAACGAACAACTGGTGGACTCCCTATCTTGCGACTCAGCGTAGATAATAGAGTTAAATGTAGTGACTTTTGATTTTTCTCTAAACACATAAATATTTAAAATGAGGAGAAAACTCAACAAATATCCAGTAAAAAAAGATAAATAAGAATGCAAGTCATAGAGAAGTGTCACATCACCTTATCTATAATCCTCGATCATATTTATAGAAATTAAAGTACATCAGAAGTGCAAGTTCCAGAAGTTCTACAGAATGATGAATGTTTATCCAATTTTTGTCCCCTAGTACTTGAAAACAAAATCAATTTGTAGAGGTAAAATACAAATTAAGGTTGTTAAATACTAAATATATAATCTGTTTATTTGTCATCACAGATAAGTGTACAAACAGTTGAGAACGTGTAAATTAAAAACTTCACTCTTTAAAAAGATGATAAAATTTATATTCTATGAAATGAATTAAATAGAATCATCAGACCAAAATTTTGACCTTGACTGATAGAGAAAAATCATGACTATAGAACTCCTTAGATATATAAATTACAAAATGTTTAACAACAAGGATCATCAATTTTCAAATCTTCTACATATACATTTCATAACATTCGACTTGGAGAAGAATAAATGTTGATAGAGAAGGACTTGCATGACACAAATCATTAGTGATAGCATTATACGAAGTTATGTACATGTAATGTATGACCTTCAAAAAGAGTAACAATAAACAGAAAAAATAATAACTATGGATCGCATAGAAAATTCAATCTGAAGACATTAGCAATTTCGGAAGTAAAAAAAGAAGAAGCTACAACTACATTGCAATAGACAAGTATGTAATTAACACAATATGTTGCTACACGAAATAATAAGAATTACTCTTGAAGCTTACTCCAATGATCTCGATGTACGTATAAATGGGGCAAGAATGAGGAAACAGAGACATAGAGACATCAAACAATCTTTAATTACCAAAAACTCAAGAACAATAGCCATAAAATTGATAAAGCACAAGTTGAAACCAAATTTATGATCCTAAATACTATAGAATCATGACTCGTCTCTTCGTAATTGATATTCTTTTAAAATATTCTCTTTGTTTCAAATTACCCGTTCCAAATTGAGATGACACATTGATTAAGAAAAATAATTAATAACATGCCTAGTTTATCATAATGCCCCTATTAAATGATGTTTATATTTTAATTTGAAGAAAAAATAATTAATGCAAAGGGTAAAACATGAAAAAAAAATTTGTCTCTTCTTGATTAATGAAAAAAGACAAGTAAAATGAGAAATCAAATTAAAAAATTTGAAACGGATATTTTGGGACGAAGTAAGTAACATTTATACATATTGTATCAACAGTCTTTTCAACTTTGGATTAGTTGAATTTGATCAGTAATCCCTCAATATAGGAATATAGTAATAATGGGTAGTTAATGAAAGTTACTTAATTGTGTTATTATAGTCATTATTATTATTTTGAGTGGACAATGATCTTGAACGTTTTGAGCGATTATTAAGATGAATGTGGTATGTGAAGTCATTAAATGTGATTAACTCCAACTTATCACCTTTTGGAAGTAACCACGAATACTTTATACTCCCTCCATTTCATATTAGTTAGTTCCTATGCACTTGACACACCCATTAAGAAAGTATTAATTATGAGGTTTATTTTATTAAATTAGTCTTATTAATTATACTTTGAAAATATAAATTTGAGTAAATACACTTTGTTTAGTCATTTAATGTTAATGATAGTATTGGAAGAACATAATAAAATTCTCTTGATTTCATCAAAGGGACAATTAAATTGAAACAAATATTTTTAGAAAGAGGGTCAACTAAAATGAAACAGAGGGAGTATTTGCCAGTTTACAAATTAAGAAATAGCATTAATTTTAAAGGGAATAAAGGTGTTATCAATTTTAGATAGGCTTATTAATAAAGTGATTTTAATTTCTAGCAAAACATAAGAGAGAAAAATCTCAAAAAATTGAGAAAAAAGATAAATAGATTCTACCTTGGAGTATAACTAATCTGATTTTTCACACTGTGTAGGTCCATTGGGGTGAACCCCTTCTTATTAAGTACTAGTGATAATGGCCGCACTTCGCGTGGTTAGAAATAACATTTGTAAATTTATATTAATAATACATATTGTCGCAGATTATTATAAAGAAAATTATTTATTTTTATCTTACACCTGTGATAATTAATTATATATAGTTAATTAAATTATAAATTCTGCCTTGTACTTATGTATTTTGTTGGATAATAGAATTTTTATTTCTCTATAATTTTCTTTTATCTATTTAAATGAAATAAAGATGAGATAAGAATTTAAAAAAATTATGATCAATGAATACAAATTAAAAGAAAAAATTTTAATTATTGTTTTGTACTTCGTAATTAGTTATGTCAACTATTATTTCATAATAATGTTTTAGTGTTAGTTTTAGTTATCCATAGATTAAAGAATTTGATATAATAAAAATTAGCATTGCTTCGAGTTTGAAAGTTCTATCTCAGCAAGAAAGATTGCAAGTTCTATTTCACTAAGAAAGAAGCTATAAATAAATATTGTTATCCTTCAACCTTTCATTGTTGATTATTGCTCACGTAAAAAGGACCTCCCTCCCTCCACTCATTTGAGAAGTTTAGAAAAGTTAGATAACATTAAAAAAAAAACTTTAAAAATTGTGCAATATATTTAAAAGAAAACATAACAGTGCCATTAGTAGCTATCTACTTCTCTTTCATCCTCTTTAGTAGTTATAAAGTTGGGTCTATATATTTTATACACCACGTTCATGGAACTAATGAAATAAACTACATAAAACTTTAAAAAAGATAAAGCGTTCTATATGACATGAAAGGATATCAAAACTAATGAAGTCTCCCCTTTTAATGAAAAGATATCTAACTTCATGTACATCAATCCTTTTATAAGATGATGAGAATACACTTAGAAATTAAAGATATAAAATAAAATAAAAAAAAAGAAAGTAAACAAAAGAGAAAAAAGAAATAACACACCATGAGATCCCAAAATTATATGAAGATATACTGAAATATAAATAGGCAGGACAAATGAATTGTGCACTTAATTATGAGTGATTAATTATATAAAAAAAAACTATTTAGGCATACTATATAAATGAGTATTGATACTATGTGGGTGAAATAATGATATAATTAAACTTTATTGCATATAGTATGTAAATCTTTTAGATTATATTTAATTAGTCTTTAGACACGTACATTATACGTGTGTTTCACGTAGTAAATTTTTATAGATTCATAAAAATGATTAAAATTCTATAAAAATATGTGTGCAATGAGAAATGCAATGCAACAACTATAAATAAATCTTTGTAAGTATGATAAAAAAAAAGCACCAAATAAGGGGTGCATTTGAATGTTTAAAATTAATTCATAATTTTAACCAACAAATGTAAATTATGAACTTTATTTAGTTATTAGCAGACCTTCAATAAAGTAAAAAATGACTAATTTGAGTCTAAATGAAAATATAGATTTACTGCAATTAAAAATTTATAAAAACTTAAATTAAAGAAGTTTAATGAGAAAAAACAAAAGAAAATAACATAAAAGGAACCAAAAAAAGATAAAGGGGTCGAGCAGTTAAGAGACTTTGCACACATTGAACTTGTATTAAAAAATTGAAAGAGTAAACAAACCTTTTCATGATAAATAACAATTGTTTCATTATAATTGATATTTATATTCATTATATTTTAAAACTTTATGGCTGTCACACCCCTTTTTTAACTCCAGAAATATTATAATTTAAGTTTCGAAAGGATTTTTATTATTAAAGTGACAAAATGAAGATTTGTTCTGAAAAAGGATTATTTTTATGTTTAAAAACTCAGAGCGGCCACTTGACATAAATCGGGTGTGCCAAGTCACCTTTGGAAATCCCTTTTCAAAACAGTTTGACTCTAAAACTAATTCGCGAACAGAGATTCTGGCTAAGGAATTCTGTTGACCGAGGGGAAGGTGTTAGGCACCCCTCGATCCCGTGGTTTGACCACAGTCGCTTGGTGGAGCATATCGGCTAATTTGACATTACAAATGTATAAACCACACAAGACAATCAATCAATCAAACAAAACAAAATAAGTCCAAAATATAGTGTTCAGTCCAATTATATAGTCCAAAATAAAAATGCGAAAAATATAAATTATATTCTAAACTATTCCTAGACTAAGCTCCACCTACCGCCTCGGACGTCGTCACGAACGTCCTCCAGGTACAAAATACTTCGAGGCATTCTCTAGCGAATAAACACAAATACTTCGGGGCATTCCCCGACCAAATGAATACATTTTCCCAATCTTGTGCGTTAAAATAGAAAGAATCATTCAACAAATATTTTCACATTCAACAAATCACCCTCTTCCATTTCTACAATTTGACTATCCAAATTTAGTATTTGCCTACCCAATTAATGATCTAAACATGATACTATCAATTTCAATAATATCCAATAATGAATCAAAATTAAACAACATTCAACATATTCGATTACCAATTCCCCCAAATTTCATTCATGGTTGCAAAATAATAGTTCACGATTTCCATTTTTTCAACAATCCACAACCAAATAATTCCATATTAATCGTTCACATCACACCCAAAATAGGAGAAAATTGAGACGATAACAATCAATCACACACTAAAATAAAGAATTAGTGGAGAATAAGAACAAGATAAGAGATGACCTCATTGTGGAGATTTTTACTGCATTTACAAATTCAGATTGAACAAGAAATAATTCTGGAGTTGAACCAACAAATCAAAAGTAGCCAAGACGACCAAATTGATGAGCCACTATCGGAACTTTAAACCGAACCTCAAACAAGCAACCCAAAATTTGCAGCTACGAACCAACTCTAGCACCAAAATCCCTCAAAATCCAATTCGAAAGGAGAACCACGATAATCCGATATAAAAATAGAACAGTGGTGTCGTTTGGTACGAGTTCGGATCAGATTTGCCGCCGGTCGTGTCGTTTTTCGGTGAGTCTTGACGGAAAAGTGACTAAACTCGTCGGAGAGACATCCACCTCTCCTCGATTCTTCTCTCTCTCTCTCTCTCTGCGCTACTCTCTCTTTGCTACTCTCTCTCTCCATGTTTTCTTTTTCGTGTGATCGTTCAGTGAGGGTTAGTGAGGATTTTGTGAATTTTGTTGTTCATGGAGAATGAGGACTCCTTCTGTGTGTCAATAAATGGTCTTTGCTGTGAGGGTATATTGATAATGATGGAGAATTATTCCCTTTTTGGTGTGATTCCAGTAAGTGTCTCTATTCCCCCCTCCCTGTTTGTGATATGAATATATAAATTATGAGTGGGGAAAAAGAACGTGCCAAGGGTGGGGTAGGGTAGGTGGGGTAGGTTGGTTAGGATAAGGTTTTTAATTTGTTAGAGAGTTTGTTATTTTTGTATTTTTGGGGGGTATGATCACATGGATGAGGACACGTGGTAAGGTGAGCTAAAAATAGATAAAATCAACATTGGGAGGGACAAAATTAGGTGTCTACAGCATGCCCCTTTTGAATGTAAACATGAAGTGTTTTCAGACAAAGAAGTAGACAACGAGATAAAAAATTTTCCTGACTATTATTTAAAGAAAGAAACAGAAGGAAGAAGGACAACCGAGTTGGAGAGTCAAGTGAGGCCCTTTCGAGGTTCCGATCCGCGGCTCTGTCATTACATCAAAAATGAAAATTACAAGTTAAAAACATAAATGAAATTTCAAAAACTCTATCTATGCAGCTTTTCCTGACTCCTGACTCGCTACTTCATCACCTTGTTCTTTAGACGGGCTCTTGACTTGCATTTTCTTTAACTTGTTGCTTGCCTTTCAATTTTTTCACCCTGTTCTTCAGGTGGGTTCCTGACTTGCAATTTCTTTAACTTGTTTCTTTCCTTTCAATTTCTTCACCCTGTTCTTCAGGCGGGCTCCTGACCTGCAATTTTATCATTAGTTGCCTTGTTTTCAATTTTTTCACCCTGTTCTTCAGATGGGTTCCTAACTTACTATTTTTCTATCTGTTGACTTTCAATTTCTTCACCTTGTTGCTTGACTTTCAACTTCTTCACCATGTTTCTTGACTTTTCATTTATTCGCCTTGTTCTTCAGGCGGGCTCCTGAAATCACATCAAAACTAAAAAGAAAATTATCCCAAACAAAGAAATGCTTTTTCTATGAGTTAATTGGAATGATTTGACTAGAAGGTACATCTTATAGATATCAAAGGGAATGACTCGACTAAAAGGTACATCTTATAGGAATCAAGGGAAATGACTCAACTAAAAGGTACGTCTTCTAGGGGTCAAGGGAAATAACTCGACTAAAAGGTACATCTTATAGGAATCAAAGGGAATGACTCGACTAAAAGATACGTCTTCTAGGGGTCAAGGGTAATGACTCGACTACAAGGTATGTCTTCTAGGGGTCAAGGGGAATGACTCAACTAAAAGGTACGTCTTATAGGAATCAAGGGGGAAACACTCGACTAAAAGGTACGCCTTATAGGAATCAAAGGGAATGACTCGACTAAAAGGTACGTCTTCTAGGGGTCAAGGAGAGTGACTATACTAAAAGGTACGTCTTATAGGAATCAAAGGAAATGACTCGAATAAAAGGTACGTCTTCTAGGGGTTAAGGGGAATGACTCGTCTAAAAGGTATGTCTTATAGGAATCAAAGGGAATAAATCGATTAAAAGGTATGTCTTCTAGGGGTCAAGGGTAATGACTCAACTAAAAGGTATGTCTTCTAGGGGTCAAGGAATAACTCGACTAAAAGGTATGTTTTATAGGAATCAAAGGGGATGACTCGACTAAAAGTTACGTCTTCTAGGGGTCAAGGAAGATGACTCGACTAGAAGGTACATCTTCCAAGAGTCAAGGGGAAAGACTCAAATAGAAGGTATGTCTCCTAGGATAGAAGGTTTAATTTAAGAAGTGTATCACCTAGCAAATGAAAACTAAAATTCCTGGACAAGAAAGTATGTCTCCGAGGGATATAGGATGATGATTTTTTTACCATGATTTGATTATCAAACTTGTGCAGCAACTTTGCTTCCTACATTTGTAGAAGTGAGGTATTGCTGTCCTTGATATTTATGCTCTAAATTCCTTCCTTTGAAGGTAATATGTTTCCTGTTGCATCAAAGAAAACTTGTGAGTTTAAAAATATGGTGGCTGGTTTGTGGATTTTGTTTTCTCGGCGATCGATCTTTCCCTCGTCATATTTAACCTTGCTTCCAACCATTAGCATATATCATTGACTTGATGAATCATTGACCCGAACTCAGATTATTAAGAGTGACTCAAACAAACATAATATCTCTACTTTTCCATGCTTCTCAAATAGACCCTTTGAACCTTGGTATTTCCATGAGTTCCCTGACTTCTCTATTGACAAAACTTTGTGCATGCCTTTTTTTGGCTTACAATCATGTCTCTTTCATGTTCTAGCTTTTGTCTTGCTTTGTGCAATTAAAGAAGCTGGTAGCCAGTTTTGAAATCTTTTGTCACTTATTTTAACACGGACTTGACTCAAAGACAAGAAATGAAAAAAAGAATGACAATTTTTGTTTGGATAACTGACTTAAGAAAGATAAAACAAAAATAAAGAGAAGAAAGAAAAGACAACGAATGTCCCCTTTTGAAACAAAGAAATAAAAAAATCATCTAAAAATGACAGTAACGCTAATGATTATGCCATGCATTTTGGATTAAGCAGCTTGATCTTTTCATCCAAACTTTCTACCCATTGTTGATGAGTTAATGGACTTGAAACTGAGTTTCTTCCTTAGGTTAATTACATTTAAGACCCCATTCGACTAGTGGCGCCTTGAAGGGTTTTTGCCAATAATCTTCTCTCATTTTCTTTTCCTCAGCTCACCATTGTCTTATGATGTCTGTAAGGGTTTTCCACTAATGAGACTCTCTTATCTTTCTTTCCCTTAACTTACAGTCGTCTTACGGTGCCCGTGAGAGTTTTCACCAATAAAACTCTCTCATTTTTATCTCTCTCAACTTACCATCGTCTTACGATGCCCGTGAGGATTTTCACCAATAAGACTCTCTCATATTTATTTCTCTCCTGATTTCTTATGCTGAGAAAGACAAGTAGTTCCCAAATGCATCATCATATCTCTTGCATGCTTAGCCTTAAATTCCTCAAAGATTGATGTAAAGGTCTTTCTTTGGCTGTAACTTAGATTTTGGATAGGGTTAGAAAGAAAGGATGACATGGGGCCCAAACAACACTTGAAGTGGGGTAGGACTTAAAACTTTTGAAATTGACTCAAACAATGTGGATTAACTCATGCCCCAGTTTATTTTGACTGGGCAATTCTAAACTATTTATTTGGTTGGACTGAACCAGAGTAGGACAACCTATATATCTTACCCTCGAAAGAGGAGAATCAAGTCACGCGTAGTTCTGGCAGCTTATTCTTTTGCTTGATTCTGATTTTTGTTTCTTTTTCTCTTTTTTTTCTCTTTTCTCTTTGGGATTTTTTTTCTGACCCTATTTTTGATACTCTTCTCTTTTATTTCCTTTTGGAGACATTTTTTTCTCGATACTTTTCTTTTAAATTTTACTGACTCTATATTGATTCTAAAAGAGGGGTATGAAAGAAAATAGGACTAAAGCTCAAATGGGGTAAACAAAGGATGACACAATGTTTGGATAGCAGAATGAAATGCCTTCATCATATCAATCCTTAAAAATGCAAGTACATATCATGCAATATGAAAGTGAAAGATGAAGATCATTTGTGACATTTTTTGCAGCATTAACTTTGACTGAGTCTGTGTGTCACTATTTCTTCTACGCTTTTCTAGCATACAACTCCACTTTTGTTGCATATTCCTCACATTGAATGACTTATGATTTTGTGGAGATGATTTTCGTTCTGTTCAAACAGCCACTATTTGACCTAATTGAGATATGCTTTTCAATTAACGACCAAGTTATTCTTGTGATTCTCAAAATAAGTGCCTTAATTTTCAAAGAAGGCTTCAACTTATTACCAAATATCTCAGCACTTTACCTATTTCCTCAAATGTTCTCTTTTACTAACTTAAACCTCTAATTTAATGATTCATGGTTAAATTGGATTTTAAGATCTGACTGAAAATTCTGCTAGCATGTTATATCACTAGAATCAACATAAAATACACTATGTGAAGAAAACAAACAAACAATATATATTTGAACACAAAGGGAAAAAGGGACACTCTATTTAATTGAAATAAAAGATAGAGGGTTTGAACATAAACGAAAAAGGGACAAAACAAGATAAATCCTGAACTACAACCCTAAAATACTTTGGAAAATAGAAAAGAAAACAAAACAAACTATCAGACCTCTTCCTAGTAAGGAGAGGGGTGACTTCTCAATTGCTCAGCCTGACAACTTAGCCACTGGTTTGCATATCAACATAACTGGAGCTGCCCTCACTGTCAATGTTCTGCACTATAATTTATCCATCTTGAATTACATTTTTAATTTCTCTTTTCAAATCTCGACAATCTTCAATACTATGACCCTGAGTATTTGAATGATACGCACATCATGCATTAGGATCAAAATTTTTTAAACGTCGATTAGGAGGGTGCCCAAGGAGAAGAGTAATCATGCCCCTTTGTCTTAATCACTGGAACAAACTGTCATAGGATTCCCCTTTAGGAGTGAAATTATCCTTTTTCTTCCTCCTCATTGCGAACTCTGCCCCAGATGAAAATTAGATTTAGAGGTTCCTTGGTAAATTTGTGGGGGTCGAGGACGATGTTCAGGGACAGGTGCATGCCATTGTGGATAAGAAGACGGATGGGTACACAATTGTGCATTATTCAAAGGACATTGAGAAAGTAGAATGAAACTCCTTGGATTTTGAAAAGAGGAACCTTATTGCAGATGAGTAAGTGTATTTGATATGTAAGCTCGAGATTGAGGCTGACAGTATTGGTGAGTTGAAACTCTTAAACTATGCTTTGGTCCTGGCACGATAATAGGTACATTTTCCTTCTTCTTTCCTTCAGTTTCCCTTGATTGATTGCAATATTGTCCTAAATATTTCACAGAATCATGTTGTCCACCAAAATCCTCAAATTTTGATGTCTCAAAGCTTGGAGGAAGGTTAACACTTGAAAACATACCCCAATTATTGTATGAAACATCTTTATAGCCATCAAGTCCCAAGAAACTTTTCATATCATTTTCTATTAACTTTCCCAACTATTTTCTCTGGCTCTTGTAGCATGCTAGGCTTCTTAGTATGAAATTTTGGAAGTCCACTTAATTCAACGGTAGGCTCAAGATTATAACAATGATCATCAAGAGTATTGAACGTGGATTCACTAATGGACTAGGGAAGTACAATCATTGGATTGATAGCTAAAGGGAAAGCCTTAGTAGAAGGTTGAGCAACAAAAGCACAGACGGTATGTGGTGCTGTGAATATGGTAGACTTATACTGAGGAGCTAAAGAAAGAGTGGTGGAAGTATTGAGGTACATTTGACATGGAATGGATTCTGAGTCATGCTATGGTGCATCAACAACAGAAGAAAATTGACTTTGCGATTTTGGTGGTAGACTCAAGGTATTTGCAGGGTTAAAAGTGGGGAACGGAGGTGGAGACAGCCCACTGGCCCAAGCTCGGTATATTTTCATCATTTGTTGTCTCAGTCTCAAATTCTCTTCCTTTAAACTGTCAATTTCCTGACTCTTTTTTTCATCCATGATGCCACTCTCCATATCCTTGTTGGACATAACTAACTTTTCCTTGGATTTAGTGTGATATGGAGGACCATCCAGGAAGCCGCAAACCAACCACCTTAAAATAACTGACAAGAGGCAACAAATATATTAGAGTTCAACATTTTTTCTTCAAAACCTTTTTTTCTTTTAGAAAAGATCATCGAACCCAAGGAGGGCGCCTACGTATCTCACCCCTGAAAAGGGAGAATCAGGTGTGCGTAGTTCGTGAAGTTTTGCCAAAATGGTCAATTAAACTCTTTTTCTTGAAACTTTAAAAAGAAAAGACAATAACAAATTTTTAAAATAATTGATGAAAATCTTTTTGAATTTTTCAGGTTTAACATTCCTATACAAAATAAAACCCTATGATCAAAGAAAAATCTTTTTGGATTTTCGAATCTGAATTTCATGAAAAAATGAAACTTGAAACTATTAAAGAAAAATCTTTTTGTAGTTTTCTTTAAAGATGTATATGAAACACCTACTCTAAGTGAAGAGTGAAGAAAATCTTTTTGAATTTTTCAAATAAGATCTCCAAACCAACAATAGGCTGCCTACATATCTCACTCCCGAGAGAGGAGAATCAGGGGTGCTTAGTTCGTCCAGCTAGGACAAAAAAATGACACCAACAAATATGAAAGGAAAATCTTTTTGGTATTTTCATTATATAAAATATACAAAACTTCTACCATCTTTTTGAAATTTTCTTTTATAAAAAACTCCTAAAAATCTTTTTTGAAATTTTTGAATTAGGAATGCATGTTAATGGAGATAAAGGGAAAGTCTTTTTAAGGTTTTGCTTTTGAGTAAATGCGTGAAAAATGTAAGAAAATCTTTTAGAATTTTTGGATTGTGAAAAATAAAAACCATAAAGAACTCTAAAAAACTACAAAACTCTGCTTTTTTTTCCGCTCTTTTTCTTTTTTCCTTCTTTTTTATTTTAATAATTTCTCGCCTTCACACATTACTTCTAACACATGCTTTTGCCCAAATCAGTCTGTCAAATGACCTCGTTACCCTAAAAATGCAACATTTAGAAAGTAGCAATGCTTTAGAGGTGAGTCTCTTACAAAGGACTAAGTGGGTCCCGTTAGGTCTCAATATGATGTAGATAAACATGACCTAAAGGCTGACCTACGCTGGGGTTCACTAACAAGGTTGTTCGGGGAAGCGTATGATCGATAGTGGCTGCTTTAGCTTTCCACCTATTCCATAACAGCCGACGGCTCCCCCTTCTAAGATAAGGGTGACTCAACTAGAGGTCTTTTATACAGTGTGTACTACGAACTTGTTGCAGAAAGAATGACTCGGGTTATACACATGATGTCAGGTATAAAGAGGTAACACATAAGATAAAAACTATAAACAAAGAGCACGTAGGCACTCAATAATAAAAAAAAACAATAACACAAAACAACACAAATAACGTCTATACACCCATAATGTCAAACTAAGCCGATACAACTCCAAAAAAAATAAGCTCGAATTCTGAAAAATCTCCAGCAGAGGCGCCAGAGCTGGCACACCCCTTTTTTAACTCCAGAAAGATTATAATTTAAGTTTTGAAAGGGTTTTTATTATTAAAGTGACAAAATGAAGATTTGTTCCAAAAAAAAATTATTTTTACATTTAAAAACTCAGAGCCGCCACTTGATATAAATCGGGTGTGCCAAGTCACCTTTGAAAATTCTTTTTTAAAATAGTTTGACTCTAAAACTAATCCACGAATAGAGATTCTAGCTAAGGAATTCTGTTGACTGAGGGAAAGGTGTTAGGCACCCCTCGATCCCGTGGTTTGACCATGATCGCTTGGTGGAGCATATCGGCTAATTTGATATTACAAATGTATAAACCACACAAAACAATCAAACAAACAAACAAAACAAAACAAGTCCAAAATATAGTGTTCAGTCCAATTATACAGTCCAAAATAAAAAATATGAAAAATATAAATCCTATTCTAAACTATTCCTAGACTAAGTCCATCTGACGCCTTGGGCCTTCGTCACGAACGTCCTCCGAGTACAAAATACTTTGGGGTATTTTTCGGTGAATAAACACAACTACCTTGGGGCATTCTCCGACCAAATGAATACATTTTCTCAATCTTGTACGTTAAAATAGAAAGAACCATTCAACAAATATTCACACATTTAAAAAATCACCCTCTTCCATTTCTACAATTTGCCTAACCAAACATAATATTTGCCTATCCAATTAACGATCTAAACATGATACTATCAATTTCAACAATATTCAATAATGAATTAAAATTAAACAACGTTCAACTTATTCGATTATCAATTCCCCCAAATTTCATTCACGATTGCAAAATAACAGTTCACGATTTCCATTTTTTCAATAATTCACAACCAAATAATTTTACATTAATCGTTCACATCACACCCAAAATAGGAAAAAATTGAGACGATAAAAATCAATCACACACTAAAATAAAGAATTAGCGGAGAATAAGAATAAGATAAGAGATGACCTTATTGAGGAGATTTTTATTGTATTTACGAATTCAGATTGAACGAGAAACACTTCCAGAGTTGAACCGACAAATCAAAAGTAGCCAAGACGACCAAATTGATGAGCCACAACTGAAACTTTGAACCAAACCTCAAATGAGCAACCCAAAATTCGCAGCTACGAACCAACTCTAGCACCAAAATCCCTCGAAATCCAATTCGAAAGGAGACCCACATAACCCAAAAGAAAAATAGAACAGTGGTGTTATTTGGTGCAAGTTTGGATCAGATTTACCACTGGTCGTGTCATTTTCCGGCGAGTCTTGACGGAACAGTGACTAAACGCATCGGAGAAACATCCCCCTCTCCTCGATTCTTCTCTCTCTCTCTCTGCGCTACTCTCTCTTTGCTACTCTTTCTCTCCCTACGTGTGTGTTGTTTTTTTCGTGTGACCGTTCAGTAAGGGTGAGTGAGGATTTTGTGGATTTTGTTGTTCATGGAAATTGGGGACTCTTTCTGTGTGTCAATAAATAGTCTTTGTTGTGAGGGTATATTGATGATGATGATGGAGAATTGTTCCCCTTTTGGTGTGATTCCAGTGAGTGTCTCTATTCTCCCCCTCTCTGTTTGTGATATGAGTACATAAATTGTGAGTGGAAAAAAAAAATGTGCCAAGGGTGGGGTAGTGGGGTAGGGTAGGTGGGGTAGGTTGGTTAGGATAAGGTTGTTAATTTGTTAGGGAGTTTGTTATTTTTGTATTTTTGTGGGGTATGATCACATGGATGAGGACACGTGGTAAGGTGAGCTAAAAATGGATAAAATCAACGTTGGGAGGGACAAAATTAGGTGTCTACAATGGCTTTAAATGTAAAAAAAATAAATGTACCAAAAAATATAACCACTTTTGTAGAAGCCTAAAGGCACATATGACCATTTGAATAGATTAATTTTTATAATTTTTTATCCAAATTTATACTAGTTTCAGTAAATACTTTATTTAGTATTTAGTCTAATATGATATGATTATAATCTGTATTTAATTAGTATTTTCTAATATTTTAATTTAATATTGAAGTAAAATAAAAATTCAACTTTACACTTTGAAACTTACATCATCAATCGACAATAAAAGCAAAGAAAACACTATTCTAAATTCAACAATTGAGAAAGAGAAGTAGCAAATATAATAGAAAAAAAATGTAAACAAATGAAAAAAATAAAGAAATCCTAGCTTTGAAGAGTGTCATCGCACCTTCCACTTTCTCTTTAATTGAGCAATGAATGTGGAAAAAAATTTACTGATCATTAAAGAATTATTTGTTTTGACTTTTTTTCACTATTTTTCCTTTTTTCATTATTCACTCTAATTCTCTTGATTTTTAATTTTTATTTTTAATTAAAAACTCAATTTTTACATTTAAAATTTCTAATCGAACATTTTTCTCTTAAAGATTAAAAAACAAATCTGTCATACTGTGAGACTTTTTTCAGGTTATTTTGACAATAGATTCTTTATACAAATGAATTCTTTTGGCCAAAATAAAATATATATAATTGACATATTTTCAAGTTAGGTTGTGAGATGTTATATTTTTTTTTTGTAATTGTTGATACTTGAAGAAAAAGAAATACTAAATTGGGATATTTAATTATGAAAGTCGAGTGGTATATAGTTCGAATTAAAGAGAAACGAACAAAAAGAAGATCCAAAAATTAAAGAAAAGAGCCAAAAATAATGAATCATTGTCCAAAAAAACTACAAGCCAATAAGTTCTATGTTATCAACAAAGCAATAAGTTGAAAATATTTTTCGTTGCCCACATAGTGTTAAACTTTGTAATAAAGTCTTGTTCTTGAAGGGTTACTTGCATTTGACAAAATAGCTAATTGAAACTACTAAATTAAGCAATAAAAATGTGTGTATCTATATATCTATTTATCTATGTACACACACATATAGAGAGAGAGGGAGAGATCATTCAAACTTCTATACTTTGGCATACTAATTAAGTTGATAATCTCTCTTGGTGAATCTTCCAAGATATAATCTCTCTTAATGAATCTTTCAAGACCATTGAACTTTCTTCTTTATCATGATAAACTTGTATCAAATTAAATTAATTCTCTCTTTGATGAATTTATACCAACATCAAACTTGCTTCTTAATCTTGATAAACTTATGTATGTTTGACTATTATTATACAAGAAGAAATTCTAAAGAGTATTTAATGGTTTTCATCAAAATGATGATTACCATATTATCACATGAAAAAAGATATATATAAAAAAATACTATTAAAGAAAAGAAAGAGAAAATGAAAATGAGTATCCAACAATTCCATAGATGAATGGTATTTATGGATTGATAATTCATAAGAACTAAGCAAAATGAAGTTGAGAAGACATGTTATTTAATTGGAGAATACAAATAGGTAAAAGTTTTTTTATAACCTATGAATTTAATTACATATAGTAAATATGATAGAGTTTTTCTTTAATTAATAAACAAATTAATTAGTGAAAGAATGAAGAACAAAATTCAAAAAAAAAAGGAGAAAAAAGGTAAATGGGAATGAAGACCTCTAAGACATGCCACATAGGATTGTCTTAAAATCTCTTATATATATATATATATATATATATTGATTTTTGCATATTTAGAGCTCAAACTTGAGACATTTAATTATTAAAATATAAACAATCTCTTTCACTACACTACATCCGATGATTCAATCAATATAAATCACAACCAACCAATAAGCAAGTGAAAACAAAGCATAAGTAGCCATGCACCACTCAAAACGTTACTTGAAACGAAGGCTGATCGGCAGTCATCAAACATCAATATTCAATCTATCCACTCAAAGGTAGATTTAGAGGTTGGCATTTGATAAATATAGAAGTCCATCGAATTAAAATTAAAATTACTTTTAAGTTAAAAGATTAGTCAAAAATTATAAATTATATATTTAGTATTATATAGTTATATATAGTTTTTAAATATTTTTAGTTTGATATATTTTTTGTAATCTTACTCTAAATCTTTTTGTATTTTTTCCAAATACTCTTTCTAATGGATTAGTTTTGAATTATCTCTCTGTTCTTTTTCTGTCATTCTTTCATTTCCATGTAAAAATACTTTCAGATTTGTAATTTTTCATTAATAGCTACGGACATTTCAATCATTTTAACAAAAGAGTGGTTATCAACGGACAACTTTTGTATGATATATCAGTGGCCAGAAATTCAATTTTAGAAAGATTTGTATTTAAAGAAAAGAAAGTTTGTACTTTCGATGCTTTCAAAATACTTGCTCGAGATCAATAATAAAAATTATAAAGTAAATACATTAGAGATAAGTTGAGAAAGAGATAGACTGATATTGTATTCAACTTTTAACCAGTAAAAAATCAACTGAATTGATTCCTATTTATAGAAAAAAAATTGCTGGCAAAATACAAAATTCACGGCATATCATGCACAATGCGTCATTTACAACGCATCATGACATTTTTTGCTTGAGTTAGTAAGCTACGTTTTTTAGCTTCGTGCAAATTAACTGCTTGAGTTATTTATAAGCTATTTGCTTTGCTTGATTTATACCTGTCTAACGGGCCGGGCCGGGTCAACCCGGAACCGGCCCCCTCTCTCTAACCGGGTTACGGGCCGGTGACGGGCCGGTTTTGGCCTTAACCGGGCCGGGCCGCACAGTAAAAAAAATAAAAACCACCCGGAACCGACCCACTTAACCCAATCCGATCAAACCCGCTAAAACCCGGTCAAACCCGGTCAAACCCGGATAAAAACCGGTCAAATATACACTATATATACGCTATATACACAATCTATACATTAAATATACACTTCTATAGAAGATATATACAATGTATACATTAAATATACACTTCTATAGAAGATATATACACGTGTATACATTAAATATACACTTCTATAAAAGATATATACACATGTATACATTAAATATACACTTCTATAGAAGATATATATAATGTATACATTAAATATACACTTTTATAGAAGATATATACACGTGTATACATTAAATATACACTTCTATAAAAGATATTTACACATGTATACATTAAATATACACTTCTATAGAAGATATATATAATGTATACATTAAATATACACTTCTATAGAAGATATATACACGTGTATACATTAAATATACACTTCTATATAAGATATATAAACATATACACATGTATACATTAAATATACAGTTGTATAGAAGATATTAAAACTTTAAATTGATAAATAAAAAACAACGACTAAGGAGTGAATGAATTTGTGGAATTTTATTGATTGCAAAATGATCCAAAATTTATAATTTACATGAATGAAAAATCTATAAATTATGCATCATTTTTTCCAACTCATTCATGTTAATATTAATTGGAATTTGCATAGGATAGTCGAAGTCAACGGGGGCAAACCCATGCATTGGACTTGATTCTGTTGAGTTCTCCCGTGAAGTCATTATTTCTTCAAGTTTGAGGTCGTCGCTTGGCTCTGGTTCCATTCCTTGGTTTCTTCTTTCTGCTCTAATCCAATCTCTAAGGCAAACTAAAACATTCATTGCGTTGCTTCCCAATGAGTGTCGGTTGTCTCCAAGCTGCTGTCGTCCCTGACTGAAGGCGCTCTCTGATGCAACGGTTGACATTGGAACATTCAAGATATCTCTGGCTAATCTTGAAAGTACAGGATATTGTGATTCATTATTTCTCCACCAATCCAGCGAGTTGATCCGTCATCTGCGATCCTCTGGTGGCGTCCGCAGATAATATTTCAGCTCTTCCCGATAAGTTGATGTGTAAGCTCTCTCATCCACACTGTTCCAACAAGTTAAATCATACAACGAATCAGGAAAACCACTATGTGCCGGCCTTTTAGAAGATGATGGCTCCTCGGGAGGATGAGGAGCGACAGTTGGACTGATATTTGTAGGTACGGCTGAATCAAATAAATCAGCATAGTGATTATATAATTTTTCTATATAATCTTTTGCATCAGCCGTAGCCGTCCACAAATCAGGCTGCTCTTGTTCAGACTCACGGTTAGTATTTATTTCTAAGTTAGCATAAATAAGAGTACTAAAGTGACACATATGATTAAATTTCATGCAAGGATTTAAAATAGCACCAACCAAGTAAATAGGGGGAATCGGGAAAAAATATTTTTTAAATTTCGTAAACATAGCGCCAACAGCTTCTTTATAACCTTCTTTATTTTTATATTGTTGGAGCAAACCAGAAATATCGGCTATATATGCCAAAATATTACAAACAGTAGGATAGTATGCACCGGAAAATTCAACCGTAGCTACATAAAATTTTTCTAAAAACTTAACATGATCATTAATTATAACCCAATCAGAATTATGTAACATGCAATCAGCAGAATCAGCAAAAGAACCACAGTGTTGGTTAAAAGTTAGTGTAATAGGAATTCTATATTTATAACAAGTTTTTAAAAATTCATACGTAGAATTCCATCTAATATCAATTTCCTCAGGCATTAAAATCGGTGTAAGTCCATTTTCTTGACATTTAACTTTAAATTCTTTAATTCTCGCTCTACGATTATTTCCTTGAATGAAACCTACGGCAAGACGAATTTTTTCAATATAAACCTCAAAAAAGTCAAGACCATCTTTTACAATTAAATTGTAGATATGACATGCACACTTAATATGGAAAATTTCAGGAAAGGGTGGAGATAACGTAGATTTTATTTTTGTTATAGCATTCTTGTTGTTAGAAGCATTATCAAAAGCAATACATAAAATTTTATTTTCTATACCATAATATCCGGCAATTTTAATAATAGAATCAGCAATAAATTGTTCAGTATGTTTGCGATCTTCATCATATAAAAAAGCAAGAATACGTTTTTGCATTATGAAATTACTATCCATCCAATGACAAGTAACGGTTAAATAATCATTTTTATTAACAGCACGACCAAGATCAGAAGTTAGGGACAATCTACATTGAATATTTTTTAAGAATGTTGATAAATAAAAACAATATTGTGAATGGAGTTTAAAAATATCAGACCGACAAGTAGTTCTAGGAATACCATTAAACATAGGATTATAAATTGCTTGTATATAACGGATAAAAGCATCAGAAGAAGGAAAAGTAAAAGGCAAACAACCCACAGCTACCATTTTAGCTATTTCTTCTCGGTCCCTCAATTTATTATACTTTTTCGCTACTTGACCGGTTGTTGGGTCCATTCTAGTTTGCGTTGACCCACCAACATCCCCACCACCTTTTGCAATATTTAACTCTCTTTTGTGATCTTCAGCTATATGTCTCATTAACGTACCCGTACCCCCTTGCTTACCGCCACTTCTATGCTTATATATTTGTTGACAAATATTGCACTGCACCTCAATATATGATATACGTTCAAAAAATTGCCATGCAATACTAGTTCTTTTACGGGGTTTTGGGGCACTGGGAGGACGGGAAGGGAGATTAACTGATTCAGATCTAACGTTAGCATCTCCTACTGCGGGTGTTTCAGCAATATTTTCATCATCTTCGTCTACATTAACTGCATCTACTTCATTTTCTTCTTCTATACCGTAATTTTCTTGAAATTCTACATAATCCATATCGTGAGCACCTACACCTATTTCTTCCTCAAAAGGTGTACCAAGCGGTACCGGAGGCGAAGGCACACGGGTATATCTATTACTTGAACTACCTCTACCGCTAATAATTCGCTTTTTACTACCACTACCGCTTCCGGGACAAAAATTTTTAACACCTTTAGCAGCGAGGTTTTTTAATTTATCCATAATATAAATTAAATTAAACTAAAAATATTCAAAATACACAAATATAACAAAATTAAATATTAAACAATTAATACAATAAATAAAAATTAAACGTAAGAGATGGAACGACAATACCAAATTTTGGAAGTATCCGAAGATTGCGACTTTAGAAACTTCCGCTCTTACTTTGTAAACGAAAAATTAAAAAATTAAAGTGAACACTTTAAGAAATTAAATATATTGAATATTTGAGAATTGAGAATTGAGATTTGAGAGAGAATGAGATTTGAGAGAGTGAAAAATTGTGTGAGAAATGATTTGAAGTTGTAGGGTATTTATAGATTTATTTTGAGGATTAAAAAATATTTTATATATATATATATTTTTTTTAATCAAATGGGCCCAAACTAGCCGTTTGGACCCAAAAACGGTAATATTACCGTTGGGCCAACGGCTAGTTTGGCCCAACAGATTTTTTTTTTTTTTTTTATAATTTTTTTGGGTTACCGGGCCGGGCCGGGCCGGTTAACCGGCGGGCCTGGACCGGGTTGGTCCGGGCCGGGTTAACCGGGCCCAATTTTTTTAAAAAACCGGACCGGGACCCGGTACCCTAAAGCCCTAGGGCTTTCCGGGCCGGGTCAAACCGGTCCGGTTTGGTGTTACGGGCCGGTTTGGTGTTACGGGCCGGGCCGGCCCGGCCCGTTTGACACCTTTAGCTTGATTACAAACTTATCACTGAAAATGTGTATTTAAATGAACATTCAGAATAAATGTATTTATAATAGTAGTAACTATGTTCCAAATAAAAGTTTTAACAAGAACAATCATATATATAAGCATTAATAATTGCTAGGGTAGTGTATCGAGTAAAAGATTATGAACAAATATAACAACAATGACGATGTTGTGGTGACAATTGCAATGATATTATAATTAATTGGACAAAGACGTATACCAAAACAAAAATGACGTTATAGCCAAAAGGGGGAAAGTTCTAAGATTACTAAAGGTGTACGTTGATCTCCAATTCTGGACGAAGGGCATAAATATCTATTTTTAGAGTTGTTATTTAATTAATGTTTGTTGTATAATTTTTGTTTTAAGTTTAGCCTTATTTAGGAGCAATTTAGGCATATGTGATTGAGGTTGAAATTCGTGGTTGAAGTGCACGTAAAAATTGTCTTATAAATCAGGCATGTATTCGAATGTATTTTGCTATTATTTTTTTTTGAATTTTAACAATTCAACATGCTCAAGTCTATTCGAAGTAAACTAAAATTTGATATGTAAGTTTCATATATCATGGAGAATAATCTTCAATTTATCAAAATATCAATAAATTTAACAAACCAATTTAACATTTTTTTATTTTTTATATATGGGTTTCAGTCATATATAACTGAAACTCATGTTCAAATTGGTTACAGTTACATGCGTATTCATCTGAAACTTTTTGGACGAAATAAATAATTTTAGTTTTCAAATTTTGATTCCAAATCTACTCCAAACAATCTCAAATTTGAAATTTAAATTTCATACATCTTAACAAATAAACAAAAACATATGAATCTGTCAATAATAAATTTAACAAACTCATTTATTATTTTTTAAAAAATTATGCTGTATATCTACGCTCAATCATATATGACTGAAACAAGTGTTGAAAATAGCTAAAATTTGCGATGTGCAGCATCTGAACGCAAAGAAAAATAATAATAATAATAATGAAGAAGCAAAATATATATACTTTTGCCTAAAAAATATCTAATAGTACTAAATATTTGTGTATGTGCGTGCATATATATACATATAATATTAAACCATACGTGTTTCGTACGTGTACCGTTTGATTATTTAAAATTAAATAATTTTATCTATTGTGAAATTTTACATGTCTCGTACGTGTATCATTTGATTATTTAAAATTAAATAATTTTGTCTATTATGAAATTTTTTTGTGAAGTGTAAAAAGTTCAACTCACTTTTCAAGATCATTCACATTTTAATATAATAATGTAAAAATAAACATATATTTTAGTATAAGCACATATTTACCACCAGAAATTTCAAGTGGTTGATCAATCATCACTTTTGCGTTTGCCATGTAGTACCTCTTTCTCTTGTTGTCAGAGGCTAAGAGAGATACGCCAATTTGAACCATATCTGCGGTACAATTATTTTTTTCTATATTTAAAATATTTTCTTGCTTATAAAGTCAAAGCTGTACAAAATCATTAATTACATTCTTATTACCTAAACTTTTAAAATTTGGTTCTTCTTAAATTTTTCTTATTCTAACGCTTTTATATTTATTTTTAGATTGTTCAAATTTTCTTAAAATCAAATTTAGTTGATTTAGAATTGTTAAACTAATGAAAAAAGTATTAGCTGTCATTAATTCTGATGACTTTTAATAATGAAAGGTTCCGTATATATATATATATATATATAATTAATTTTCAACACTAAAATATTAGGAAAAATTATTAATTTTGATGACTTCTAATAATAAAATGTTTCATATATGTATTTAATTAATTTTTGACACTAAAATATTAGGAAAAATCATAATTCTGATGACTTCTAATAAGGAAAAATTTTACCATATGATTAAAAAAAGAGGATCTTTCAAAAATAGCAGCATTTTGCTATAAAATCCACCTTTCATAGCCAAATTTTATATAATTACCATTTATAGCCACTGCATTCGATTTATGCCCGCTGTATTCGGTTTTACAGATAGTATGTATTCATATAAAATATGAATGCAGTCCCTATTTAGTCGCGCCAAAAATGAAATTCAATATTCTTAAAAAGAAAAAAATCTCAATCACGTTTATCTCATTGAACTGAATATTTTCTTGTCTAACACTACCATTGTCCTTTTTTATATTTTTTTATTTTTTATGTTTTTACCGTTTCTTCTTCTTCTTTATTTTATTTTTTCTAAATTTTATTCTTTTCGTTTCTTTCTTTTTGTTTTTTCTTTTTTTTTTACCTCTCTTTAATCTCTAACTTCTATTTCTCTTTCTTCTTTGATTTTTTTTATTTTCTTTTTGTACTTATTTTCTTTATTATTTTTTTGTTCTATTTTTTTTTTGTATTTTCAAAAAATATGACTAGTCGAGCACAAGTCATGGATGATAACGTAAATATCACAATTATTTATCGTATTTGTAGTCACACTGCCATTTATATTTTTGTATTTATTGGTACAACTATATTTGTATTTGTATTTTATAGTTCACATTTGTATTTGTATTTAATAGTTCGCACTTGTATTTGTATTTGTTAGTTTGCGCCATCATTTATATTTTATATAATTCACACTTGTATTTTAAAGAACTATTTTGTATTTTATAATTGATTGCATATTATATTGGATTATATTTATATTATAGTTTTATTGTGTTTGTATATTTAGATTATATTTGGATTATACTTATATTTTTATTCTATTTTCCTCATTACCTTTTTATTTTTAAGAAATTATTTTGTATTTGTATTTGTAAGTTGATTGCCTATTGTATTTAATCGTGACTTTGTACAATTTATCATTTGTATTTGTATTTGTATACAAACAAGTAAGTGCATTAATTGTATTTTCTTGATTCTAAAATATATAAATATGTAATGTATTTTTTGATACAAATGTACCGTTTTGTATTTGTATATCAAAATTATTATTCATATTTGTAAATAAACAAATATCACTTGATACAAATACAATAACAAATAAATGAAAAAAATGATTTTACAAATACAAATACAATATGCATTTGTATATATTATATTTGTATAAAAGTTTGAGTTGTATTTATTTGTATCAATAAATACAACTCGTATCAATAAATACAAACAAGTATTCATGGAAAAAAAATCAATCGTTCCTTTTCAATAATTAAAAAATACAAATGATAGTTCACACTTGTATTTATATGTTATAGATCACATTTATATTTATATTTGTATTTTATAGTTTACACTTGTAATTATATATTATAGTTCGCAATTGTATTTATATTTTATAGTTTCCACTTGTATTTTTATGTTATAGTTCGCATTTGTATTTGTATTTTATAATTCACACTTGTATTTGTGTTTGCTAGCTCGCACAAATGAAAAGAAGGAGAAAATTGAAAAGAAAAAAAAGGACGAAAAATGAGAGAAAAAGAAGGAGAAAAAAATACAAAAAAAAAAAGAAAGAAGGAGGGTAATAGAAAATAAGAAAAAAATACATAAAAAAGGATAAAAAATAAAAAGAAAAAAAAAGAAAAAAATGAAGGAGAAAAAATACCCAAAAAAGAAGAAGAAGAAAAAAAGAGAGGAGAAAATGAAAAGGGCAAAAAAGAAAAAGAAAAAAATGAATAAAAAAAGTGAAAAATAAAAAATAAAGAGAAAGAAACAAAAAAGGAAAAGAAAAACTAAAGAAAAAAAAAATTAAAAAAGGAAAAATAAAGAAGAGAATAATAGAAAATAGAAAAAGAGAGAAACTATATGAGAAAGACTATGAATTGTAATTAGAAATAATTAATAGGAAAGAGGGGGCTATGAATTATAATTAATTGAAAATTAGGCTTTAAGTGGTAATAAAAGCACAATAGTGACTAATCCGGGTAATTTTTCCTTAAAAAATAGTTTTTTAGTTTAAGTGATTAAATACTTGAAATAAGTGCTTATAAATTAAGCAGATAAGTGTTTGGATAGAAGTGTTAAAATTGAAAAAAAAAATTATTGATGTGTTTGGTAAACAAGGGTTGTTACACACTTTTTTATTGTTAAAATGACTTAAATGTCCTTAGAGTTGTTAATATTATAAATAAGATGATTAGTTATAATTTTTAATTCTAAAAATAAAATTTTTGAGGAAACCTTCAATATACGATGATTCATTGAAAACAAAGGAGAAAGATGAAGAAGAAATTGGAGGAAAGAGACGAAGATAATCAACAAAGAGAAAAAGAAAGAAAAATCATATATTTAAATGCTACAAGTTCAGGGTATTGTTGGAATTGGATAAAAATATTAGGGATATCAAGGTAAATATTTTGGTCAAACCTAAAAGAAGTTTAATTTAAAAAGTAAAAAGTTGGGGTACCCAACTTCTCACTATTTTTTTTTTCAAATCAATTTTTAGCTTTTTCAAAGCACCTTTTAATTTTACCAAACAACTAAAAAACTAAAAAAAAGATTAAAAACTGGTTTGACCATATTTTAATCTTATCCAAACGGGAGGATAAAATAGTGAAAAGACGATTTTGTCTAAAGCAAAGACTTTTAATGAAGGGTAAAAAATTCAAACAACATTTATAAGGCCCTCCACACTTTTAATATATTATAGATATAGATTATAGATGCAGATATAGCTATAGATTATAGAAATAATAAGACACCTAATGAAATTTTTACTCCAATTCTATATAGTACCGGTCCCTTCATATGGTCAGAGGCGGAGCCACCTCTATCTTAGTCGACAAAAATTTATACTATTTATATATGGTTAAAATTATTTTTTATGTATATATAGTTGATGTTGAACTCCCTTCGACTAGTTCTTCAGTTTACTTCTGAACCTCTTAATAAAAATTCTAACCCGACCACTGCTTGATGTTATAGTTGGGTGTTACAATTCTGACATTTGCAAGTTCAAACTAATTTTTCAAAATGTACTAGGATAGGAAAAAGTCATCAAAACCACCTCAAACTATACCCGAAAAGTCGAAGACACACTTAAACTATTGAAGTGACCTAATACATACCTATACTACCAAAAAGTAAATTTAATTCCACCCTACAAGCTGATGTGGCATAAAAAATAAAGATAAAGAAAAATAAGCGCATTTATTACAATTTGTTCCTTTTATTTTATTATTTTAACACCTTTTTTACCCTTTTTTAATTCTTCCTTTACTCTATCTTCATCACTTCCCTTTCTTTTTTCTTAATAGTACCCAACAACACCATTTTCACCATAAACTTCAAACTCAACATATCTTTAGAGAAAATTTAACTTATCTCTCATCCCCTTTCTCTCAATATCATTACAAACCTTCATATATATCTTTACAAACCTTCAGATTTTATTTTTATTTTTTATTTTCACAAAAAAAAATTATACCCACTTTATTAAAATAAATCATTACAAGATAAATATAATCAATTACAAGAAAAAAAAATTTTTTTGATGAGGAATCAATATCTTATCGGATTTGTTAGTGGTGGGTGACGAATAAAAAAAAATTGAAGGTGATGAAGACGAAAAACTCGATAATGATAATGATGGTGGATTGCAAAGAAGAAATTGAAGTGGTGTGATGTTGGATTTGTTATTGGTGGTGAAGAGAAAAGAATAAGTGGTGATGGTGGTGGCCGACTGACAGTGTATATGGTGTTTCCGGTGAGATGAGAGATGGAGAGGGTGGGGTGATTTATTGATGGAGATGGAGATGAAAATCTTAAATAGATAATCAAGCTTGTCTCCTTACAAGTTTACTTTTTACTTGAATAATTGTATCGAATAGTTGTTCAACACTTTTTTCCTTTTTTTCGTTTGGTTGAATTTTTATGGTTCCCGTTCTTCCGTACTTACAATGAAGAACGAGTCTGCTTATTTGCTATCAGTGACCCTGTCCTAGAAGCTGTTGCTCAATTATGCTTGGGAAAAGCCCCTCTAGGTGTCAAACTTTGAGAGCTGAACAGTGGTGGCCATGGATTGGTTGGTCGTTTTCCAACCACTTGCTTACTTTTGGTCATTTATGTCATTGGGCACATAAACAATATTTATAGACAATGGAAAAATTGAACAAAACAATCATTTTAGACTTTAAAGAGCTTATTCAACCTAGTTGCGACTGAGAGATGAAATATAGAGAGAATAAAGTCGTTCCCAGAGGGTGGGGTGGCCTATTGATGAATAAGATATAATTATTGGAGGAGTTTAATGATTAATTAGGAATTAATTAGTGTAAAATATAACTAATAAAAGAAAAAGAATGAAAGAATAATATTTATAAAATTTCTAACATGGCCCTGATGTGGTGCTGAAGTGGCGGGCGAGTGTAAAGCACCTCCCACTATGTGACTGGTTGAATGTGCATCAGGGTGGAATTAAATTCACTTTTCAGTAGTATAGGTGTGTATTAGGTCACTTAAATAATTTAAGTGTGTCTTCAACTTTTCGAATATAGTTTAAGGTGATTTTGATGACTTTTCCCTAATAGAATATCATAAAAATGGCCATTTCTCATGCATGTACAAAGCAAGCCAAATAAAAGGAAAAAGAGAAATAAGAGCAAACTGAATTAACGCCAGGACTGGCGAAGTGAAAATTTAACTCATTTACTTGGGCAAAGTAGAATAATCTTGAACTTGTCTAATTATATTTCTTTTCCGTAGTATAACTATATGTTGCCCCATGCTACTTCCTTCCCTATCGATTTAAAAATTTGCCTTATAAATACTATTTTAGTTATATATGCCTTATTACACGAGATTCATAAAATATAATGTAAAAAATTTGTAAATAAAACACATGACATCTTTGTATAGTCACTTTTTCTATTTAATTGTAAAGGGAATATAAAATCATTTCCTCGTAATTTCTTGTTATTCCTTTGGCTGCAATATGTATATTCACGTCATAACATGTGTTCGTTGTTATGACATGCCAGAGAGAAACATTGAAAATAAAATTTTCTCCATGTATATTTTATCCTCACTTTGAGATTTGAGGGACCGTCTAAAAAGTTGATTACTCCAAATCACGTTACTGCAATAGTATAAAATTACCTTCAAGCTAAGATTAGAAACTTTTCAATAGCAACGTCGTTTCTTTAGAAAGTTTTGGACTACTATAATGAAATATTATTAATAAGAATATACAATAAAACCAAAAAAAAAAAAAAACCTGATGCACTAAATCTTTCATTATGTGTGAGATCTAAAAAAAAAAACCCACAAAGTAATACATATAAGATAATTTTATGAAAAACCGGTTTCAAAAATACTTTGCCTCATTATAGGAAAATATTATTAAGAGAGTTACTGTATATATATAACCTAACAAAAAAAGTACTCCGAGTATTCAACCACCGTTATTAATAGTGTAAATGAACAGTTGCTGTGACACCCCGCTTCACCACCCATCAAATTCTTCACGTTTTGGGCACGTATTGAGGCTGCTCGGACATGTTTCGGAGCTTGACGGGGCTTCGATAACGCCAATTGATGAGGCAAACATTCCAGCACCTTTGGGAGGTCAAATTACACACATGAGACACATTAACGAGGCTTTGGAAACTTATCCAGCTACTGGACAAAAAAGATAGCATCAAGATAGGGACATTCCAGTAGGTTGCATGGCTTGCATGGCCAAATATGGAAAGGTTGACTAGCATTTTGTAGTCACTTGTATAGGGTCCTTTTCTCACATTTATTGTGCCCTTTGACTTAAGAGTCTTTAAATATATGTTTGTAAACCCTCTTGGGCAGTATCTACACACTTGCATTATTCAAGAAATATACTAGAAAATTGGCTCTTTGGGCCTCCCAAAACATTGTCTTCCTTTATAGCTTTTCTTTACGTGTTTGTGTGAATGATCAAAGGTTCTTGGGGACTGTTTTAGAGATGGTTTAGGACTGAGTTTAGTATCAATCTTGAGGGTGTTAAGTTGTCCACACGCGGCTAAAAATAGGCCCGTGACAAGAGGTATCAGAGCAGCTCTTTGAACATGGCATACGACGGCGACGAGGAGGTTCATGGCGGAGACAGTTTGGGTAAAACAAAGAGCAAGAAACGTGACAAGAGTAGGAAAAAGGATGAGGCTCAAATTCCAGTTAGTGAGGCTGTTACGAATGTGGAAGATGGTGAGGGTTCCGCATCCGGCTCTCTTGATGAGAGAATCGTTAGCACGGAGGCTGGTTTGGCGGTTTTAGGCCATCGTTTCAAGACCCTTAAGTCCAATGTTAGCACTGTTGAGGCGGCTGCTCTTGAAGGGCTGGACGAAGTCAAAGCCGACTTGTCCGAGCAAAATGAGGAGCACAAGGAGGGGCTGACCAGCTTGGAACTTAAGCTTACGAAAGCATTATCGGCACTACACGAGGAGTTTGAGTCAAAACTGTCCGCAATGATGTTGGGGCAGTCCGCTTTGCAGGAAGAAATTGCTGATTTGAGGCACCAACTGGAAGCAGCCCCTGTTCAAGGAAATCATGGTTCCGTGACTTACCATGATGTTCGTATTGAGGCGCCTAAACCCATCGTGTTTAAGGGTGAGAGGAATGCTCAAGACGTTGAAAACTTCATATGGCAATTGGAGTCATACTTTGAGCATGTCAAAGTTGTTGACCGGGCAGCGAGGATCCGGATTGCAACCATGTACTTTAGTGACGTCGCAATGTTGTGGTGGCATAGGAAAAAGGTATACATGGAGAGGGGCCTTTGCACCATTATTAGGATCAGTTCAAGGATGAATTGAAGGAATAATTCTACCCTCAAAATATTGTCGATGAAGCCCGACGAAAATTGAGGGAACTTAAGCAAACTTCCTCAATCCACAACTATGTGAGGGAGTTTACAAAATTCTCACTGCTCGTAACAAGTTTCAGCAGTGAGGACTTGCTGTTTTTCTTCTTGGATGGCCTCCAAAATTGGGCCAAACAAGAGTTGAGGAGACGTATGGTTAATACTGTGGATGAGGACATTAAAGTGGTAGAATCCTTGAGCGATTTTCATTCTGATTATGCCAAGGAGAAGGATAATCGGAACAAACCAACTGCTGCCAAGACGGATTGTGGAGATAGAGGCAAAGATAAATTCATTCCCAACAAAAATCGTGAGTTCAAAGGCGAACGCAACCAGCCTTCGTCATTCCGCAAGAACTACAAGGAGAAGAAGAAGGTTGTAGCTAACCGCGATAGCGACTGCTACCTTTGTGGGGATACGTTTCACTTTGCAAGGTCATGCCCGTCATTGAGCAAGCTTAGGGCGATGATTGCAGCAACACGGAAAGAGCAAGCTAGTGCATAAGCCGGGGGCTCCAGGGAGAAAGAAGCGCAAGCTGCCGATCCAGAGAAAAAAAAGGGACATGTCGCGGGTTTGTTCAACCACATGGCTTTGTTTAACCACATGACGCTTGCATATCTTGCTGTAAAGAAGCACAGTGTTAGACCTTGAGAGTCATTATTTGATGATGGGGAAGTGAATGGTCGAGCAATCCAAATTATGGTGGACACCGGAGCAACGCATAACTTTGTTACGGAAGAAAAGGCCAAAGAACTTGGCCTTGCGTTCGTGACCAGCGATTCGATGTTGAAGACTGTTAATTGTTTTCCTAACAATGTCAATGTCCTCACTCCTCAGGTGAGTCTCACCTTGGGAGGTTGGAAGGGAGAAACGAATTTTTCGGTTGTCCCTATGGACGTTTTTGATATTGTGTTGGGGCTTGATTTTTGGTATGAGATTAATGTGTTTATTTCTCCACGTCTCAACCAGATAGCCATTTTTTATGTGGGTGGTTCTTGTATTCTTCCACTTATTCGTGTCGCTCATAGTAGCACATGTTTTTCGGCGATGCAACTTGTTAAAGGTTTCAAGAAAGGAGAACCAACCTGTCTTGTGACATTGATGGAGATTTTGGGCTGCCAAGAAGCTGAATTATTGCCCTCATGTGTCCAACATGTTCTTGAAGAGAACAAGGATGTAATGCCGGTGTAACTTCCCAAACGGTTGTCTCCGCGAAGGGAAGTTGTGTTGATTTTATGTTTTAATAAATTTTGAAACAAATACATCGGTTAAAGATTTTTAAGAGTTATGTTTCAATTAGTTTTGAAACAAATGCATCACTAAAAGTTTTGAGTTACAAAGGAAATGAATTTGAAAAATTCATTATTCATAAGTTTTGAGTTACAAAGGAAATGTATTTGACAAATTCATTATTCATTAAGTTTTACGTTATAGATTCTTAAAAGAATGACATTTTTTGTTTTCAAACATACATGAACCTATTAACTATTACTTAATTAATATACTTCTCATGCATGAAACTTTCATCCTATAAATATTGTTTTCTTTGGTTTGAAAAGATAAGCACTCAAAACTACTTTTCCCTTAAAAAACACTTGAGAGACATTGATAAAATGGTGAAATCACCAATTCAAGAATAGAAGAGCAACATTCTTGAATGCTACTTGTTTTGTGGCTTAGTTGAATCCCGAAGATATAGTTATCACTTGTTCTTCCGTTTGCTTGTGGGAGAGACTCCAAATATCTTCAAGAAGCATATTATCGTGACTCTAAGCCAAGCAAGTTTTATTTTGAATTTCTTGTGCAATTATCATTATTGTTCTAACAATTTGAAGATAGTTGTCTCTATGGCTTCTACATCAATATCACATAGTATTCCATCTTTGTCTAATCCTAATTTTAAAATATTTGATGGCAAAGACTTTCCTAGATGGCGTGGAAAGATGGAATTCCTTTTAAAATGATTAAAGTTGATATATGTTCTTGAAGAACCTTGTCCTAATGCTCCTAGTTCTGAGGTAGCATCTGACGAGGCTACTTTGATTAAAGAACAAATTGTCAAATGACAATATGATGATTATTTGTGCAAGAATTATATTCTTGGAGGAATGTCTAACAAATATTATGATCAATATTATGTTAAATGCAAATATGCTAAAGAGATATGGGACACTCTTCAAGATATTTATTTAGCCGAAGAGGCGAGTTCTAAGAAATTTCTTGTTTCAAACTATATGGAGTTCAAAATGGTTGATGACAAGTCAATCACTGAACAAGTACAAGAATTCCAACTTATAGCTAATAAAATTGCTATATCTGGAATTGTTCTTGATGAAAACTTTCATGTTGGTGCTATTGTATCAAAACTTCCTCCATCTTGGAAAGAGTACCAAAGCAAACTCTTACACAAAAAGGAAGATTTGACTCTTGAACAATTGTTGCAATACTTGCAAATTGAACAAGAGACATGATGGCGTGATAATACTAGTTTGAAGGAACCTTTCATTAAAGATCATATGGTTGAAGAAAATTCAAACAAGAAGGAACATGAAAATAAGAATTTTTCAAAGGCAAAGAAGACTATAAATTTCAAGAGTAATGGTGCCAATTTTAAATCTGGTGAATGCTATCATTGTCACAAAGTTGGTCACCATGCGCGTAATTGTAGAATTCTCAAAGCCAAAAAGAACAAAGAAAAAACAAATAAAAATAAAAAAGATGATCTTGTAGCAATGGTCACAAAAGCATTTGTAGTGGAAGATCAAGTCGAATGGTGGATAGATACTAGTGCAACTCATCACATATTAGGTAACCGAAATTCTTTCAAGACTTATGAATTAGTGGGGGATAGTAAAATTGTATATATGGGAAACTCCTCCTCTACTAAAGTTGTGGGAAAAGGAACTATTGAACTGAAGTTTACTTCTAGAAAGATAGTTACATTTATGGACGTATTGCATGTTCCTGATATTCGAAAGAACTTGGTGTCAGGTCGCTTCTTTCGAAGCATGGTTTTAAAATGGTTTTTGAGGAAGATAAGTTTATTTTATCTAAAAATGGCATGTTTGTTGGAAAAGGTTATGTTGCAAATGGAATATTTAAACTCAGTATTGAAAATGAAAATATTTCTGCTTATCTTGTGGAGTCTCTAGACTTATGGCATGAACGTCTGGGACATATGAATTTTTGATCCATTCAACTCATGGTGAATAATGGATTAATCAAAGATTGTGAAAAGAATCATACTACTAAGTGTCTTACTTGTAGTAAATGCAAGATTACTAAGAAGCCCTTTAAGACAGTTGAAAATACTTCCACACTTTTGCAATTAATCTACACTGATATTTATGAGGTGGATTATTCGTCATGTCATGGAAAAAAGGTATTTTATCACTTTTATTGATGACTACTCAAGATATACTTATGTCTTTCCATTGAAAACAAAAGATGAAACATTTGAGACTTTCAAAGCATATAAAGCAGAAGTTGAAAATAAACTGAGTGTGAAAATTAAGTCAATTAGATCTAATAGAGGTAGAAAGAACTTAAAGTCAGATTTTATTGATTTTTGTGAGAGAGAAGGCATTGAAAAATAATTGACCATGTCCTATACACCACAACAAAATGGTGTAGCAGAAAGAAAAAATAGGACTTTCATAGAAATGGTTAATTCTATGCTTTATGGATCTGGTATATCTGAAAATTTATGGACTGAAGCCTTTCTTTCAGCATGCCATATTTTGAATAGAATTACTTCCTGGAATCATGATGCATCTTCATATGAACTTTGGAATAATCAAAAATCAAATATAAATTATTTTAAAGTATGGGTTTGCTTGGCTCATGTTCGATTACCAAATCAACATTTAACCAAGATTGGCTATAGAGGAGTAGATTGTGTGTTTATTGGTTATTCACAAACCAGTAGAGGAGTAGATTGTGTGTTTATTGGTTATTCACAAACTAGTAAGGCTTATAGAATTTTAAATCTTGAGAACCTAAGTCCTCACACAATTATTAAATCTTTACATGCTAACTTTTTTGAGCATATATATCTGATAACGCTCAATCTACAGCTCTCGTGAGTGTAAAGCGGTCGTTAGCAAATATAGAACCCAACCTGGGTTGGGTGTCGATCCCACAGGGAATAGCTTGGCCAACAAGTAAGCAAAATTAATAGACTTTTGGTGCAAGTCTCGTAAGAAGGGGGGATTGTAATAAGTAACCAAAGTAATGGAATAAAAGCTGAAAATAGCAAAGTAAAAAGAGAGTATTTCGTAGGTTGTGAAACAATGAGAATTGAAGCGTTGGGGTTATGTCCACCTTCTGAGGTATACGTCTCTATTGGCTATGAGTGTGTAGAGTCTTGACATGCAATTGCTTATAGATAATTGTAGTCGATGGTAAATCCAAGCGTCTCGCGACCTAAACAAGGACTATTTCACTTTAACTCTCGCGAGCTTAAAGCGTGTCTAACGGTACAAATTCTCCAAGAGGTTAGTCCAGTTACGGCACTAGCTTTTTAATAGGAAAGGGTGTCCTACTACCTTGACATTATCTCTTTTCCAGACAAATAACCTTTCTCGCGAACAAGTTAAATGTTAGACTGGCGTATTCTTGCGTTTGCAACCGCAAAGAATGTAGATTAAGATGAAGAGAATAATGATATAAGCAATATACTTGTCTTGAACTCACAAACTCACAGCTATAGATAGTAACTCATTCGGCTTCCATAACCCCAACTAAGAGGTTTAGTTACCCATGAATGCGAAGGATATCACGAACTGCATGGTTGATGGCGTGAGAAGTAGATGATAGGCGTGTGGTTTTGGTGATTCCTTAGCAAGTAACGATTCTTTTGTTGTGGAATTTAAGAATAGAAGAGTAGATTAGAAGTGTTTGTAGTGGAAGATGAGAGAGATGGAAGAAAATTAATTGTTGAATGTATCTCTCCACTAAAGGAGGAGTTGCCTCTCCACTAAGGGAGGACTTGATTAAAATCTCTAGCATGATAGGGTATTTATAATACTCCTATCCTACTCCTACTATGCTAATGAAATAAATAACCAAATCCTACTAAACTAAGGAAATACTTAACCCATTTGTACTAGGTTAATGTAACATTCTCCTAATCCAGATAAACTAATGAAATACATAACCCAATTGTACTAGGTTAATGTATCATTGTCAAAATCCAGCTTTGTGTCTGTATGTCCCCAAAGTCTTCAGAAATGCTGTTTTAGCCTGGGACAGATTTTCCATGCAGCGGTTTTGGTCCAGGTCCCCAGAGTCTTCAGAAATGCTGTTTTAGCCCGGGACAGATTTTCCATGCAGCAGTTTTGGCCCTTAGGCGTGTAAACTCCCTTTCCTTCCTTCGTGAGCTTTCTTTTGCGTCAAGTAAGCCATAAAATGCTGAATTTTGCATTATTTATACCTGAAACTTTACTAATCATGCTCGTTAGCTCATTTATAGGAAAAAGGACTAAAAGTGCATGAAATATATAATTTGTTCTCAAAACTAGGCTAAAATATGGGCAAAATATATTGATATAGGCGCGTAAATTCGCCTATCATCAACACCCCACACTTAGAGCTTTGTTCGTCCTCGAACAAAATATCATGTCCTTCTAAACATCAACTTAGGGTTTTACAGCAACAACACAAAACATTCTTCAAGACAAGCACAACAATTATCAACAAAGAGTAGCTTTCTGATTATAAGTAGAAACAATTTAACCTCAAGCATAGACTCGTGATGGTGATCAACTCACATGCAAACGTTAAGGTGCATAGAATCATATACAACTATCCAAGACTCATCAACCATGTGTGTCTCACAATATAGTACCCATAATCACTCACACGTATAACATATTTTTCAAACATGGGTATCAAAATGTCCTTGCACTCACTCTCACAAAGAATTCATATGTAGCAACTGATGACCATAGGCTTGCCTTTAGTGTAATACTCCACTAAATGTCAGAATGTTAAGATTAGGATCAAGTAGGTCTTTTGATGGTTGTAACGTAAGCTAAGGGATGGGTAGGACTATTTTGGCCAAGAATAGTGACTAGGTTCCTAAGCGCTTTAATACATCACTTTGTATCATTGACACTTTTTTCTTTCAACCTTTCTTCTTTCTTTTATTCTACCACCCTTGTTCTCCTCTTTTGTTTTTCAATTTTAAGCACAACTCACTTTTCAGCTTTCTTTTCCTTTTTCTTTTCACAACATACCTCTTATGATAGCATTTTTTCTTTTTCATAACACATTCAAGAACCATTACAATTTAAAGCATCATACTCACCCAATTTCCTCTTATGTTGTCACATGACTTTTTTAATTTAAAGCAATTAGGAATTTGGATCAAATTACGATCTTGAAAAAAATGGATTAGGCTTACATACAAGGTTGTCAAAGAAATAGGCTAAAGGCTCAAAAAGGGTTAACTAGGATGATGCTCATGGGTAGGTAAAACTGAAGGTAAACAAATATAGGTTGCCAAAGAAATTCCTAAATCATATCCTAAACTTACATTCCTTATTTTCGCTTTGCATACATACCAGGCAAGTTCTAGCATCAGTCACAAGCATAGAATATACTATTATCTCACACACACAAGGCACATGGTAGACTTGATTGGAAGTAATATAGACTCTCGACCCAACAAGTGAAGGAATTGAATCACACAATATCACATAATGAGTCACAACTAGAGCCTAAACATCTCAATAGTCACAATTGTAGCACATACTCTTGTTCTAATCTCATGCTGCCTATCAAAATAATTTCATGCGTAGCTAGAAAAAATAAATTTAACTACTAAAAAAAACAAAACGAAACAAAAATGAAACAAAAGCAAACAAACATAGATGTGAATAGAGAAGTATAGCATGCAATACCACCACCCCACACTTAGTCGGGACACTGTCCTCAGTGGAAAATAAATAAGAAGAACCTGGTTAGTCGGACTCATCCTCTATGTCTGGGGTCATACCCCTTGCATTGGAATCATCATCAGAGTCTTCATCCTCAAAAGTTCCTCATAAGTATCCCACTTAATTCCAAGCATGAGTCGAGGTGTTTGCAGCGAGGAGGGTTCTCCTTGCTCCTTGCGGCCTTTTTTTTTTTTTTTTTTTTTTTTTTTTTTGCTCTTTTGGGAAGTGGTAGCCGTTTCTTTGCCTTGTCTTGCTTTGGGTGCCATTGTACCTGAGACTAGAAATAGTGTTAATGGTAGCACAATCTCAATGGTTACAATCTATACACAAGCAGTAGGGGTACCACCCCACACTTAGTTTGTTGCTACAAATTAGTGAAGTGAGAGTGGTCGATTACTTAGACTTCATCGACATGCGTTTTAGGATTGTATTCCGACAAGAAAATCAGCATTGCATCACTTATTTGCAGCCATTGGACTACTTTCATGGTGGATATAGCAACACTATGACATAGGGGTTACCACATGGAATCGTTATTCGTACAACAAGCACAACCTTCTAAGTCGATAGGCACTATAATCTTATCCCGATGGCCGGGATATTCTATTATGTAAGCATCCAAACAACACTCTTAAGCAATATTCATAGCCATATATATTTAGCAAATATCATAACAATGCTTTTGAAACAAAATTCAAGTCGGAAAGAAGTCAAGAATTCCCTACGTATATATTCACTTCACATGATTTTGCAACAATAATCCAAACACATGAACATCACCACCAATCTCACATGATTTAGCAATTTATAATAAGCATAGCAACGTAGTACTTACGATAATTAGATGAAGAATAAGAGAGTACTTACTTGCTTGAAGCTTATGGAGAAGTTGTTGTGAATTGGAAGAGCAAAAGAAGAAAATTTTTAGAAGATTTGGAGGGTTATGCGGCGCCTTTAGGGTTGTTTCTAATGTGGTTGTGTTATAAAACTAAGTCCCCTTTATATAGGAAGAGTATGGGTCGGGTTATGACCCATTTACAATCGGATTTGGGGACAAGAACACCACATATGCGGCGCATATCACTCGGCATATCAATGACATATGCGGCGCATTGTCTATGGCATAATGGGACATATGCGCCGCATAGTCTATGGCATTTGTAGACATATGCGCCGCATAGTCTATGGCACATGAGATTCTGAGACCAAATGCCATAGCATAGGCGACGCATAGTCAAAAGCATACCTAGGAATAGGCGGCGCATAGTGTATAGCACACTAGATTCCGAGTCCTTAGGCTATAGAATAGGTTGTGCATCGTTCGTGGCCTATTTTTACCAAGGCCTAGCCTTCCTCGAAGCCTATTTTGATGTGAGAAAGGCTCAATTCATAGCCTTAAGTATCACCATTCCTAACTTACCGACTTTACCATACAATGCGTCCAAATCGTCGATTGAGATCAATCTCCTCATCGCATACTTCTTGCACCTATATTTGCTCAAAACAAAATGAAAACGATTAGTACGATGGGTTGCCTCCCACCAAGCGCCTTAGTTTTGGTCGTGGCACGACTCTTATTTTTGGATTTTCATTTATCAAAAAGAAAAAATACTAAAACGACGAAACGATAAAACGATAAAACGACAAAACGATAAAACAATAAAACGATAAAACGATAAAACAATAAAACGATGGGTTGCCTCCCATCTAGCACCTTATTTATTGTCGTGGCTCGACGTAGTAATCTCGAGTACTTAGACTTCGTCGAGATAAGTGATGGCCATGTCATTCATCGAGTCAAGAGGACCGATATATGGCTTAACACGTTGGCCATTCACTTTGAAAACAACTCCATCATTGTCTTCCAATTCGACTACTCCAGACGAGTAGACTTGGATGATTTTAAATGGACCAGACCACTTTGATTTTAACTTACCTGGGAAGAGCTTGAGTCTGGAGTTAAAGAGTAGTACCATGTCACCTTTTTGGAAGTTTCGTCGAACAATCCGCTGATCATGATACTTCTTCATCCGCTCCTTGTATAAATCTGATCTTTCATATGCATGGAGACGAAATTCATCTAGTTCGTTCAGCTGCTCCAACCTCAGGTTCTTCACATCATCCCAATTCAGATTCAAGTACTTCAATGCCCACAATGCCTTGTATTCAAGCTCGATGGGTAGATGACAAGCCTTCCCATAAACTAGCTGATAAGGTGACATGCCAATGGGTGTCTTGAATGCAGTCCTATACGCCCATAGTGCATCATCTAGCTTTCGAGACCAGTCCTTCCTATTCGCATTAACCGTCTTGGCAAGGATTTGCTTGATCTCGCAGTTGGAAACCTCAATTTGTCCACTGGTTTGGGGATGATAAGGCGTAGCTACCTTGTGTTGCTTGACTCCATACTTGGCCAATACAGATTTGAATAGCTTGTTGCAAAAGTGAGATCCTCCATCACTTATGATAGTACGAGGTACTCCAAAGCGAGAGAAGATATTCTTCTTTAAAAACGCTACAACACGCTTTCCTTCATTGTCGGATAATGCTACAGCTTCAACCCATTTTGACACATAATCCACAGCAACCAAGATGTACTTCATTCCAAACGAATTCACGAATGGTCCCATGAAATCAATACCCCACACATCAAAGAGTTCTACCTCCAGAATTTTGGACATGGGCATTTCATGGTGTTTTGAAATAGCACCTTGACGTTGGCATTGGTCACACCTTCTCACATAGTCGTGTGCATCTCTGAATATTGTAGGCCAATAATAACTACTTTGCAAGATTTTCCTTGCCGTTCGATTCCCTGCATGATGTCCTCCAACTTGCGAAGTGTGGCATGCTTCCAATATAGTAGGCACTTCTTCATGGGATATACATCGTCGAATGATACCATCCGCGCATCTTCGAAACAAATAAGGCTCATCCCAATAGTAGTGCTGAACGTCATGCATAAACTTCCTCCTTTGGTGGTAAGATAAATTGGAAGGTAACACATTACTCACCATGAAATTTGCAAAGTCGGCATACCATGGTAATTTCTCCATTGTTGTCGCTAGTATCTCCTCGTCAGGGAATGCATCATCAATCTGGTTTTCTGGTTGCGCCACATACTCATTCTCAAGTCTAGATAGGTGATCAGCCACTTGGTTCTCGCAACCTCTTCTATCTTTGACTTCGAAATCAAACTCTTGCAGCAGCAATACCCATCGAATCAGCCTTGGTTTTGCATTCTTCTTCGTTATTAGATACCTAAGAGCTGCATGGTCTGTATGAACGATCACCTTAGTACCTAATAGGTAGGCACGAAACTTCTCAAACGCATACACAACCGCTAAGAGTTCTTGTTCAGTAACAGTGTAGTTCCTTTGGGCTTCATTTAGGACCTTACTTGCATAATAGATAGGATGAAACAATTTCTCCTTTCTCTGTCCAATAACAGCACCAACGGCTACACCACTAGCATCACACATGACTTCAAACGGGAGTGTCCAATCTGGTGCTACCATAATAGGGGCTTCAATGAGTTTTCCTTTAAGGCATTCGAATGCCTTTAAGCAATCATCATTAAAGTCAAACTTCACATCTTTCTCCAATAGTTTGCACAATGGACTAGAAATTTTGGAGAAGTCTTTGATGAATCTACGATAAAACCCAGCGTGGCCAAGAAAACTACGAACTCCCTTCACCGATATTGGAGGCGGTAGCTTCTCAATTACCTCTATTTTGGCGTGATCAACCTCTATTCCTCTTTCGGAGATCTTGTGCCCAAGAACGATTCCTTCTTTTACCATGAAGTGGCACTTCTCCCAATTCAACACAAGGTTGAACTCTACACATCTTTGCAATGCCATGCTCAAGTTTGCCAAACATGCTTCAAAAGACTCACCAACAACTGAAAAGTCGTCCATAAATACCTCCAAAGTGTCTTCAACCATATCAGAGAAAATAGACATCATACAACGTTGAAAGGTGGCTGGTGCATTACACAACCCGAATGACATGCGTTTGAAGGCAAACGTACCATATGGGCATGTAAACGTTGTTTTCTCTTGGTCTTCAGGTGCAATACAAATCTGATTATACCCTGAATAACCATCCAAGAAGCAAAACCATCTTTTCCCCGCTAATCGATCTAGCATTTGGTCCATAAATGGCATGGGGAAGTGATCCTTGAGCGTCTAAGAATTCAGCTTGCGGTAGTCCATGCATACTCTCCATCCAGTAACGGGCCTGAGTGGAATAAGCTCATTCTTTGCATTCGCGACCACCGTCATACCTCCTTTCTTGGGAACACATTGTACAGGACTCACCCATGTACTATCAGAGATAGGATATACAACTCCTGCGTCTAACCACTTGATAATCTCCTTCTTCACCACTTCTTGCATTGGTGGGTTTAATCGCCTTTGATTTTCAATGGTGGGTGTGCACTTTTCTTGAAGCTGAATTTTATGTGTGCAAATCCCAGGTGGAATACCAATAATATCCGCAATGGTCCATCCAATAGCTCTAATATACTTGCGTAAGATTGCAATAAGAGCTGCAACTTGTTGCTCACCCAAATCGGCTGCCACTATGACTAGAAGAGTGTTTCCGCTTCCTAAGAAGGCGTACTTCAAATGGCTTGGCAGCTCCTTCAATTCTAACGTGGGTGGTTCTTCAATAGATGGCTTAGCTGGTGGTGTGGGTCGATTTTTGAGGTCAAGATCCATCTTCTTGGGGGTATAGCTATATGTCCCTAATCCCGATAGAGCACAAATATCGTCTTCAGAAATTTCAGCATCATCATTCTGTCCTTTCATGAGCGAAACCTTCAAAGGATCATCAAGAATTCGCTCTTCAGCAAGTAACTCGTTCTCATCATCAAAGACAACATCAGCCACAGAAAATACACTCAGATCTTTGGGTTGCTTCATTGATTTGCAAATATCAAAGTGAACCACTTCGTCATTTATTCGGAATGAAAGTTCATTAGCTCTCAAATCTATGAGCACACTTCCCGTAGCAAGGAAAGGGCGTCCCAAGATTATGGGAACCTCTGAATCTGAACTATCGATCGGGTAGCAATTGCACTACAATGATGCACATCATCCTTCAGCTCATAACTTGCTGCCGTCTTCTTAGTCAAAAGATCTTTCATAAACTTCGCATACCCAGGCATTTGTTCAAGTGCCTCTACTAATGGGACATTAATGGTCAGCTGCTTCAACATAGTCATAAATTTGCTGAACTTAGTGTCATCGGCCACCTTCTTCAATCTTTGTGGAAAAGGTGGTGGTGGGTATGAAAGTGTTCTCTCCATGGCTTTCTTCTCCTCTTTCTTCCGTTTATTATTTTTTTCAGGCTGCACGTCACTAGGTAAAACATCCTTGACGGTTGAAGTAGTTGTTGCGGCTTCTTCTCTTGTAACGTCGCTAGGTGTGGCGTCAATGTCTGCTGTTACGTCAACCACTTGCTTGCCTTTTGCTAAAGTTTCCAGCACCTTACCACTTCTGGTAGTGATGGCCATGCATGACCCATCATTCCTTGGGTTTTGCACAATATCGCTCGGTAAGGTGCCAGCCTTTCTTTGATTAAATGCTGCTGAAAGTTGGCTTAATTGCTGCTCTATTTGCTTGATAGAAGTGGAATGAGAATCAACTAATTGCTTCATGGATGACAAATCATCAATCACCTCCTTAACTCCCGCGCTCGTTGCTTCCACTCCTTTCAATAACTTAGCCATCATGTATTCCATAGAATTTGATGTGGCGGTATCACGTTTACCAGGGGGAACGTACAAACCACTTTTTTCATTATTTTTCTTCCAACTACCTTGGTCTTTGCTTCCAGATTTATCATAATAGTTCCGACCTTGGTTTCCTTGGGTATTCCCTCGGAAACTCCCCTAATTGTTCAAGTAGTTGGCCTCCTCTTCCGAATCAGATTCGTCTCTTCCTTTTGACGCAATAACTTTCACTTTTTTAGTCTTCCCTAATAGATGCTTTGTAAGAAGATCCATTTGGGTTTTCATGTGCGCCATATCTTGATCACGTTCTTCTTCTCTTCTTCTTTGGTCTGCAGACATGCCAATAGATAAAGTGGGGCTTGCTACTTCAGAATCCCTGGTATGCCAAGCTCTACTTTGCTTTGTCATGCGATCTAGCATATTGCTTGCTTGACCAAAGGTGAGGTCCATGAAAGAACCTCCAGCTGCGTTGTCCACCACTGGTTTAGTTATTGAATTCAAGGCTCTATACAAGATCTCCATTAGGTGAACATTAGTCATGTGATGGTTTGGGCATCTTGCTAGCTTTGTCTTGAACCTCTCCCATGTTTCGTGAAGAGATTCAGAGGGAAGCTGACGAAAGTTGCTAATTTCATCTCTCAATTGAGCCCTTTTGGATGGCGGAAAGAATCTTTCTAGGAAAGCGTCTCTCAATTGCCTCCAATTTGTAATTGAATCAGGAGTCAGCCCATTCAACCATAGTGTTGCTTCCCCAGATAGAGACAATGGAAATAGACGTAATCGAATAGCATTCTGACCAACACCAGGATTGTCAAAAGACTTGCATGTAGAAATAAAGTTGATGAGATGCATATTCGGATCATCGCCTGCTAGTCCACCAAATAACCCCTTGAGTTGCAATAACTGAATCATGGTGCTAGTGATGTTGAATTTGGCTCCGGGCGCTAATGGTGGTGGAATTATAGCTCCAGTGGCTCCGGCACCATCAAGATCATCATCATCATCGTCGAAAGCTGGTTGCAAAGGTTGGCGATCATACCTATACCGAGCTTGTCGACCTCTTCGATTGGCAGGTGTTATAATTTCAGCATCACGCCTAGGGTTTAGTAACTCATCATCACCTAAATCTTCATCGTCAGGATTTGTTGCTCGCCCAGGATTATCAATGTTTAGTTGTTGGACTTGAGCAGTGGCAAGAGCAGCTAATCTTGCTTGCTCGTGTTGAGCAGCCATCCTGTCGATTTCAGCTTGTGCTTCCATTCTTCTAATTCGTTGTGGCTCAGGATTGATTGGTAATAACGGTTGACCAAAACTTCTAGTATGGGGCATGCACTAAAAGAAAGACCTGCAATAAACAAAAACAAAAACTAAACCTAAAAGTACGAGAATCTTTGACCAAAGGGTCTAGTAATTATTACGAACTTGATTGACACTCGGATTCCCCGGCAACGGCGCCAATTTTTGATAACGCTCAATCTACAGCTCTCGTGAGTGTAAAGCGGTCGTTAGCAAATATAGAACCCAACCTGGGTTGGGTGTCGATCCCACAGGGAATAGCTTGGCCAACAAGTAAGCAAAATTAATAGACTTTTGGTGCAAGTCTCGTAAGAAGGGGGGATTGTAATAAGTAACCAAAGTAATGGAATAAAAGCTGAAAATAGCAAAGTAAAAAGAGAGTATTTCGTAGGTTGTGAAACAATGAGAATTGAAGCGTTGGGGTTATGTCCACCTTCTGAGGTATACGTCTCTATTGGCTATGAGTGTGTAGAGTCTTGACATGCAATTGCTTATAGAGAATTGTAGTCGATGGTAAATCCAAGCGTCTCGCGACCTAAACAAGGACTATTTCACTTTAACTCTCGCGAGCTTAAAGCGTGTCTAACGGTACGAATTCTCCAAGAGGTTAGTCCAGTTACGGCACTAGCTTTTTAATAGGAAAGGGTGTCCTACTACCTTGACATTATCTCTTTTCCAGACAAATAACCTTTCTCGCGAACAATTTAAATGTTAGACTGGCGTATTCTTGCGTTTGCAACCGCAAAGAATGTTGATTAAGATGAAGAGAATAATGATATAAGCAATATACTTGTCTTGAACTCACAAACTCACAGCTATAGATAGTAACTCATTCGGCTTCCATAACCCCAACTAAGAGGTTTAGTTACCCATGAATGCGAAGGATATCACGATTTGCATGGTTGATGGCGTGAGAAGTAGATGATAGGCGTGTGGTTTTGGTGATTCCTTAGCAAGTAACGATTCTCTTGTTGTGGAATTTAAGAATAGAAGAGTAGATTAGAAGTATTTGTAGTGGAAGATGAGAGAGATGGAAGAAAATTAATTGTTGAATGTATCTCTCCACTAAGGGAGGAGTTGCCTCTCCACTAAGGGAGGACTTGATTAAAATCTCTAGCATGATAGGCTATTTATAATACTCCTATCCTACTCCTACTATGCTAATGAAATAAATAACCAAATCCTACTAAACTAAGGAAATACTTAACCCATTTGTACTAGGTTAATGTAACATTCTCCTAATCCAGATAAACTAATGAAATACATAACCCAATTGTACTAGGTTAATGTATCATTGTCAAAATCCAGCTTTGTGTCTGTATGTCCCCAAAGTCTTCAGAAATGCTGTTTTAGCCTGGGACAGATTTTCCATGCAGCGGTTTTGGTCCAGGTCCCCAGAGTCTTCAGAAATGCTGTTTTAGCCCGGGACAGATTTTCCATGCAGCAGTTTTGGCCCTTAGGCGTGTAAACTCCCTTTCCTTCCTTCGTGAGCTTTCTTTTGCGTCAAGTAAGCCATAAAATGCTGAATTTTGCATCATTTATACCTGAAACTTTACTAATCATGCTCGTTAGCTCATTTATAGGAAAAAGGACTAAAAGTGCATGAAATATATAATTTGTTCTCAAAACTAGGCTAAAATATGGGCAAAATATATTGATATAGGCGCGTAAATTCGCCTATCATCAATATCCCAAGAAAAAAGATTTTTTTGAACAAGATTCAAGTTTTTCTATTTCTCCTCTTCAAAGAAAAATAGTCAAGCCATTGGAAGAAAGTCAACCAAGACGTAGTTCAAGATCAGTCAAATTAAAAGACTTTGGACCTGATTTTCAAGCTTATTTGGTTGAAAAGGATCCTGAAAGTTATGCTGAAGCTGTGTCTTTACATGATGCTCCATTTTGGCGTAAAGCCATTGATAATGAAATGCATTTTATATTATCTAATAATACATGAATATTGTTAGATCTTCCTCTTGGATGTAAACCAATTGGTTGACGATGGATTTTTAGGAAGAAAATGAAATCCGATGGTACTTTAGATAAGTACAAAGCCCGTTTGGTAGCTAAAGGCTTTACTCAATTGAAAGATATTGATTATTTTGATACTTTTTCACTTGTAGCTCGGATGAACTCTATTCGTTTCTTGATTGCTCTAGCAGCAATTCATGGTCTTGTGATTCATCAGATGGATGTGAAAATTGCATTCCTGAATGGAGATCTAAACGAAGAAGTCTACATGAAACAACCAGAAGGATTTGTCAATCCTGGTCAAGAACGTAAAGTTTGTAAACTTCTTAAATCTCTTTATGGATTAAAACAAGCTCCAAAATAATGGCACGATAAATTTCAAAAAGTTACGATTTCTATTAGCTACTTAATCAATGGTGGAAATATCTGCATATTTAGTAAATTTTAAGAAAATTCTGGTGTTATAATATGTCTTTATGTAGATGACATGTTGATATTTGGAACTGATATCGAAAGAGTCAAAGAAACAAAATATTTTCTTGCTTCTCAGTTTGAAATGAAAGATCTTGGAGAAGCTAATGTAATTTTAGGTATCAAAATTGTAAGATCGGCAAGTGGTTTGACTCTTAATCAATCAAGTTATATTGAGAAGGTTCTAAAGAGGCTTGGTCATTTTGATGACAAGACTGCTCTTACACCATTTGATCCTAGCATCAAACTAGTGTGAAACTTTGGTGATATTCTTGATCAATTGACATCTTCTCAGATTGTTGGGAGTCTTATTGTGCCATGGATTGTACTAGGCCAGATATTGGTTATGCAGTAGGAATTTTGAGCAAGTTTACTGGTAGCCCTGGAGTTGAGCATTGGAATTCCTTAATTCGTGTTTTAAGGTATCTGAAGGGTACAATTAATATTGGCCTGCATTATTCTACCTTTCTAGCAGTTCTTGAAGTCTATAGTGATGCTACTTGGAATTCTGATCCGAATGACTCTGAATCTATTACTGCTTGGATTTTCACTTTGGCTGGAGCAGCAATATCTTGGAGATCAAAGAAGCAGATAGGTATTACTCACTTAACCATGGAGTCAGAATTTATCGCTATGTCTTCTGCTGGAGAAGAAGCTGATTGGCTGTGGAGTATGCTGATAGATGTTCCATTATGGGGTAAGCCAATACCACCTTTGACTATATATTGTGATAATAAAGCTGCTATATTTCAGGCTTCAAGTGATTGTTACAATGGCAAGTCAAGACAAGTTCGTCTCAAACACAATCATGTGAGAATATTATTGGAGGATGGCATAATATCGCTTCACTATGTGAAGTCCAAGCTCAATTTAACAGATCCTTTGTCTAAACGGTTAGGCAAGGAATTGGTGGTACAAACTTGTAATGGGATGGGAATGAAGCCTATTGTAGATTGATTGTACTTTATGGTAACCCTACCTAATGATGTAATCTTAGGTTCAAAGGGAAAAACAAGTAAAGTTACAATTGTGAAGCACATCAATAAAATTTTCCTTTTTCCTAGAGAGTGAGTAGATGTGCATAAGTTGAGATTTATTCTCTTGATAAATCTATAAGACAGATATCGGTCGGAGTAAATAATAACACTCTTGATAGATTGACAGTATTCCTACAAAAGAAAAGAATGAGATTATATTCTCTTATTAAGTCTATACACCGATTTTGGTTGGAGTATGTAGAAACACTCTTGATAGATTTACTGATACTTTGTTGTAAGAGAGGATGAGATTAATTTCTCTTAATGAAATTCATAGACTACTTAGTCGGAGTATACAAAGTTACTCTTGATGAATTTACCACACTAAGTGCGAAGTGGAGGCCGCTTCAATAAGATTTTTACAGGGAAATCTTAAAGCATTTAGCTAAAAGGATTCGGGACACATGGCCGTAAGGTTTCAAAGGATTTTGATTTTCACCGGAACATAGCAATATGCATGGAGTATTTTTCTACTTCATTCAATGAACCACTTAGTTCAAAATTTGTTCACTAAGTAGTCAATGATTTAGAAAGTCTTCACTAGCTAATGGTTCAAGTCCAAAAGACACCATTATTGATGCATGTTGCTAGATTGATGTCTCAAATGAATTTTATTTCTTGAAACAAGTGGGGAATTATTGATTTTATGTTTTAATAAATTTTGAAACAAATACATCGGTTAAAGATTTTTAAGAGTTATGTTTCAATTAGTTTTGAAACAAATGCATCACTTAAAGTTTTGAGTTACAAAGGGAATGAATTTGAAAAATTCATTATTCATAAGTTTTGAGTTTCAAAGGAAATGTATTTGACAAATTCATTATTCATTAAGTTTTACGTTATAGGTTCTTGAAAGAATGACATTTTTTATTTTAAAACATACATGAACCTATTAACTATTACTTAACTAATATACTTCTCATGTATGAAACTTTCATCCTATAAATATTATTTTCTTTGGTTTGAAACGACAAGCACTCAAAACTACTTTCCCCTTAAAAAAAACTTGAGAGACATTGATCAAATGGTGAAATCACCAATTCAAGAATAGAAGAGCAACATTCTTGAATGCTACTTGTTTTGTGGCTTAGTTGAATCCCGAAGATAGAGTTATCACTTGTTCTTCCGTTTGCTCGTGGGAGAGACTCCAACTATCTTCAAGAAGCATATTATCGTGCCTCTAAGCCGAATAAGTTTTATTTTGAATTTCTTGTACAATTATCATTATTGTTCTAACAAGTTGATCACGAAATCGAGTTGGTTCCTGGGGAAAAGCCACCAGCTATGACCCCATATCGAATGTCACCTTCGGAGCTTGAAGAACTTAGAAAACAACTCAAGGAGTTTCTGGAATCATTCCACATCCGACCATCTAAGGCACCCTTTGGAGCTCCGGTCTTATTTCAGAAGAAGAAGGAAGGGACATTGCGGTTATGTATTGATTAACGTGCTCTTAACAAAGTCACGGTGAAAAACAAATATCCTATTCCTTTGATTTTTGATTTGTTTGATCGCTTGGGGCAAGACAAAGTGTTCATGAAGATGGATTTAAGGAAGGGCTACTATCAAGTTTGCATAGCCGAAGGAGATGAAGCTAAGACGACGTGTGTGACTTGTTACGAGTCCTTTGAGTGGCTGGTCATGCCTTTTGGATTGACCAACACACCAGCCATGTTTTGCACCCTAATGAACAGGACATTCCAAGCATACTTCGATCAATTCGTGGTCATATACCTGGATGACATTGTTGTTTACAGTAGCTCGATGGAGGAGCACGTTAGACACCTTCAACTAGTGTTTAATGTGCTGTGAGAAAATGAGCTATGTGTCAAAAGGAATAAGTGCACTTTTCCCTAGCCAAAGGTGCAATTCTTGGTCCATATGATCAATCAATGGCAGATTCAGATGGATAGCGACAAAGTTTAGGTGATTCGAGATTGGGAGGCTCCAACGAAGGTTCCCGAATTAAAGTCCTTTCTTAGCCTTGCCAATTATTACCGAAGATTTATTCTTGGATACTTGAATATTGCTGCTCCACTCACATATTTATTAAAGAAAAATTGTGTTTGGGAGTGAAATAGTTCGTGTCAAGAGGCATTCGACAACCTCAAGGCAACCATCATCAAAGAACCGGTTTTAGCTTTACCGGATTTCACAAAACTATTTGAGGTGCAAACGGATGCATCCGATTTTGCTATTAGTGGCGTCCTAATGCAAGAGGGCCATCCGATAGCGATTGAAAGAATAAAATTGAATGATGTGGAGTGGCGTTATACAGTCCATGAAAGGGAGATGACGACCATTGTCCATTGCCTAAGGACGCGGCGTCATTATTTATTGGGTGCTCATTTCATCTTTAAGACAGACAACGTAGCGACCAGCTACTTCCAATATCAAAAGAAAATCTCTCCAAAGCAGGCTTGATGACAAGATTTCTTGGCGGAGTTTGATTACTCATTGGAGTACAAAAAGGGAAAAGCGAACGTTGTGGCCGATGCATTGAGTCGCAAGGCTATTTTGGCGTTGCTTCTGAGTAAAACCAACTGTAGTGTGCTGGATACTATCAAAGAGGAGATGGAACATAATCCCGTTTCCAAGAAACTTCTTGCGTTGGCGCGCAAAGGAAAGACCCAAAAGTTTTGGGAAGAGGACAAACTATTATACACCACCGGAAGACGAGTGTATGTGCCTAGATGGAAAAATCTTAGGCATTTATTAATCAAGAAGGGCCATGACATGACGTGGGCTTGTTATCCTAGATAGAAATGCACCATGGCATTGTTAGATGCTGCTTATTATTGGCCTCACATGAGGGACGATATAGAAGTATATGTTCGCACTTGCCTTGTTTGCCAACAAGACAAGGTGGAACACAAGGCGTCCAGTGGATTACTTGAGCCGCTGCCCGTCGCGGAGAAACCATGGGACAGTGTCACCATGGATTTTATCATATGTTTTCCTAACTCGGAGGGTTGCGGAACAATTATGGTTGTCGTTGATCACTTCTCCAAATATTCAACATTCTCAGCTGCCACGTCTAGTTGCAACGCCAAGGAGGCAGCCCGATTGTTTCTTAAAGACATAGTTAAACTTTGGGGCGTGCCTAGGCATATCATTAGTGATCGAAACCCATGATTCACTGGAGCATTTTGGAAGGAGTTATTCAGTTTGTTGGGGTCGGAGTTGCACTTTTCAACCAGCTTCCATCCCCAAACCGACGGACAAACGGAGCAAGTAAATGGTTTACCCGAGTGCTACTTGAGGCACTTTGTTAGTGCCAATCAAAGGGATTGGTCAAGGTTGCTCGACATGGCCCAATTCTCATACAATTTTCAGTTGAGTGAGGCCACAGGTCGTAGTCCTTTCGAACTTGCAACGGGTCAGCAACCAAACATTTACAATCCTTATCGGTTAACATCGGAATAAGGAATCCGGGTGCTTATCATATGAAAAAGGCTTGGGAGGAACAAGTCAATATGGCGAGGTCATATCTCGATAAAGCATCCCGTAAAATAAAGAAGTTTTCTAATCATAAGCATCATTCAGTCCATTACCGGATTGGAGACAAAGTGATGGTCAAGCTCAATCCGAGGCAATTCAAGTCGTTGAGCAGTGTCAATCAAAGTTTGATCCGACGGTATGAGGGTCCATTTGAGATTGTTGCCAAGGTTGGAAAAAATTCATATAAGCTGGACATGCCATTGCATTTAAAGATTTATCCCGTCTTCCATGCAAATAGATTAAAACTGTATTTTAAAGACAAGAAAGACGTGGAGCGGGGTAAGTCTAGTCGGGCCCAAATCTTCATGATGCCCGCTGCCACAGATAAGAAAATTGAGAAAATAATTGATTATCAATTGGTTCAAGACAAGGATTGGGGAAACTCGAGTGCCCAATTCTTAGTCCATTGGAAGGGTCGATCACCCGAGGAGGCATCGTGGGAGAAATATGAGGACTTGTGGCAGTTTAACAAGAAAGTCCACAAATATTTGTAGCTATGTGGAGCCGTGGTCGTCTCCATATTAGGTGGGGGAGAGTGTGACGCCCCGCGTCACCACCCATGAAATTCTTCATGTTTTGGGCACGTATTGGGGCTGCTCGGGCATATTTCAGAGCTTGACGGGGCTTCGATAAATCCAATTGATGAGGCAAACATTCCATGACCTTTGGGAGGTCAAATTACACGCATGGGACACATTAATGAGGCTTTGGAGCCTTGTCCAGCTGCTGGACATAAAAGATAGCATCAAGATAGGGACATTCCAGTAGGTTGCATTGCTTGCATGGCCAAATATGAAAAGGTTGACTAGCATTTTGTAGTCACTTGTATAAGGTCCTTTTCTCATATTTATTGTGCCCTTTGACTTAAGAGTCTTTAAATATATGTTTGTAAGCCCTATTGGGCAGTAGCTACAAACTTGTATAATTCAAGAAATATACCATAAAATTGGCTCTTTGGGCCTCCCAAAATATTGTCTTCCTTTATAGCTTTTCTTTACGTGTTTGTGTGAATGTTCAAAGGTTCTTGGGGGACTGTTTTAGAGCTGGTTTAGGACTGAGTGTAGTATCAATCTAGAGGGTGTTAAGCTGTCCATACGTGGTTAAAAATAGGCCCATAACAGTTGCACACCATAAGGTGGGAAACTTGTAGGGGAGTTTAATTTCGAGAAAAAGAAGGCAATTATATTGTCCCGCTCCTAACTTACAACTAACCCAACGACTGCCAGTGAGACACCTAGCTAAACTACATTTTACACTTTTTTGTCTATATGTACCTTCAAAGATATTAAGGAAAACAAACTTAATTTCATATTAAATAAATAAATAAAATTAAGTCTTGAGTACTATATATATGTTGTCTGATTTTGATTTTATTTTGACAAAATATTGTTAGGGTTCAAGCCATGAAAACAATATTTGACATAAATGTAAGAGATTGCGTATAATAGATCTTTATGATCCGATCCAAATCCAATACATACGAAAATTTTAGTGCACTGAACTGTATAGTTGATTTCAATATAAATACCTTTCAGTCGGTATGTTTGTTAAAAAGATCTCAAAAATCACTACAACATAATGTATATGTTGCTACGAACTCTAAGCTATGAATTGAAAAATCATAGCTATTACTTAGTAATAGCCACAAAAATTGAATTCAGCGGCTATTTACAAATTTGTAAAATTTCATAGCCACGAAAATTAATCTGACAAAGCTAATTCCTTATTTTATCTATAATTACTAACAATCATAGTAATAGTTGCTTAAATAGCTACAACTTTGCTGCTACGATAAATATTGATAGCTGATCATATGTTTTTGTCACGAGATAAAAATTATTGTAGCAATAATGACCTTTAACCATAATAACTATGTGAAACAAGATATTATAGCTAAATATATATTTTTTGCTTCAAATTATAAAAATTATGGCAATAGTTAAGTGATATAGTCACGTCTTTATTGCTATAGAAAAAATTTATAGCTAATTATTAATTTTTGCCACGAGTTATAGCTTAGTAAAAATAATAACCTTTTAGCCACAATAAATCAGTTAAAATATAATTTCGTGGCTATTTTTTTTTCTTCATGTTAGTAAAGATTGTTGCAATAGTTAAATGATGTAACCATAGATTTTTTGTTGTAATAAAATTTCGTAGAGAATATTTAATATTTGACATATGCTGAAACTTGTTGTAGCAATAGTGACCTTTTAGCCATAAAAAGATTATTTAAAATAAATTATTGAAGTTATAGATATTTTTGCTTTGAGTATTAAAAATTCATGGAAATAGTTGACTTAATAATAATTAATTATTTTTTATGACGAAATAGTTAAGCCACAAATTTATTATTATAATTAAATTTTACAGCTAATAATTTTTTTAATCACGAGCTAAAATTTGTTGTAGTACTTATAATATAGAGGAACTGGATATGTTAATCATTTGATTTGATTCAATACTATATATCTACTTGTGAATTTTAAATATAGTTACAGTAAATATGTGATTATATCCAACTAATTTTGATTATCTAATTATATTGAACTTAAATATAACTTCGTAGTCTCACTGAAACTTAAAGAAATATTATATTTATAATTCTAATATGATTAGAGGTCTTAGTCGTTCGATTTAATTCAATTTTACATTTTATAAATCTTAAATATAATTTAAATAAATACTTGATTATATTTCTTTCGATTAACTAATCATGTCAAATTTGCTAAACTTCAATAAATTTCATTCAAACTTCTTCATGACTAACTATTTTCATAATTATTATTTGTCTCGAATATATTTATCAATTCAGTATAATTAGAGGAGTTTATTATACTACCGATCGTTTCAAATTTAGTTTTATAAGATCCAATTTGTAAGTTTTAAATATAATTTACATATATATATATATATATATATATATATATATATATATATATATATATATATATATATATATATATATATAAAGAGAGAGAGAGAGAGCAAGTAATCTTCAACCATAGACAATTTATATAATAATTTATAATTTCAAACTTATCAACTAACTTGTTAAACTTACATGACGTTGTATTTTATCTTGTTGCAACATGTTGTTTTTGAATGTTAACTGCACTTTTTAAAGCATGTACAACTATTTTTTTCATTGAAAATTGTAAAGTTATTTTTGTATATTTGATACTTTATTATTTTAAAATTAGCACTTATTTTTTCTTATATGTAATCACTTATTTCCTCCAAAAGTATTCATAAAAAACTTTACTGATTGTTGAGGTAGTATGCATACTAATAGGTGTATTCGTGGGATATATCAAAATTATTAAATAACGTAACAATTAAATATTTTATAACTTATTTAACAAGTAAATTGTATGTTTATTTTGTTTTTTCAATAAAAGTTAATTCAAGTTATAATCTCTACATTATTTATCTCTCTTTCTGTAATTTCTATGCATGATATCAAAATGAGTTTTCTAATTTATTTTTTAATCTTTAATTAATAATTGTCACACTTTATTCAAAGATGCAATACAAATTAGTCTAGATTTTTTTAAATGATGCCTTGGTGAAAATAATTAATATGTATACTCTAATAAAGATAGAGATACTAATAATTTTTTTTTAATTTTCTATTATAAATAATTTTTTTGGAATTTTTTATTTTAAACTTGATATATTAAGTCATACAGTTCAGATAATTTTTATATTTTTAATTCAAACTAAGATAATCAAAATTTAAAATTTATATTTCTGTTTAAATTCAAATTAAGATAATCGAATGCTGTAGAAGTATGAAGCTGATACAGGAATTCCTAGCTCGAGACCTTTCACACGAAGTCAAGCGTGTGTGTTGCAATGAATCCAAGCCTTGTTCACATCCTTGGCCGTGTGTGAGGCCCTTGTGAGCCCATCTAAGGGACTATACTTATTAAAGTGTGAAGAGGCCCAACAAAACACCCCAAACCCACCCACTTAATGTCAAGGGTATTTTGATCTTTTGTCCCTCCTTTGTAATTGACTATATAAGCCATTTATTAGGGCGAGTCTTTTAGTTATTTCATTCATATTTTGGAAGACAACAAAACACTTGTAATATTTTAAAACTTCTCTCTTCCATTGAAGAAGCCCAAATTTCGAAAACTCACTAGTAGAGTGATACTAGTGTTGTCTCTTGGCTAGAAACTAGGATCTTGGGGAGTTCCTCTTGGTCCAAGTAAGAACTTGGTATTGATATTCACTACTCTTAGGATCCTTTCTCATTGTTAGGGTTCTTAGATCTTTGAATATTGTATGTCAAGTTTTTATCTCTTTTGTAATCTTGTTAACTTTGTATCGTTGAATCTAAAGTCTAGTGAAGCCGTGTGGATATATTTTGATTCACTAGCATTTTTGTCTTGTTATTCATCTCATTTTCTTGTTCAAAACAAAAACTCAAAGTCTAGTGAAGCCGTGTGAGGCCTATTTCGATTCACTAGCAACTTGTTGTTTATCTTGTTGTTCTTGAGTTGGTTGAATCTGTTGATACACAGTTAGCTTTGTATCATTTGGTATCAAAGATTGTGGTTGATTTTGTTCCAACAAAATCAATCTTGGGCTTGGTAGTTGAAAAATGCAAAAAAAAATTTGTTGAAATCTGAAAATTCCAGAAAAAAAAGAAAGCCGTCCATCTTGTTCTTGGCCAAGGAAATTGTGTTGTGTTGTTGTCTTGGCCGAGATTGGTGTTTTTGTGTTTAGATCTAGATGTTCTATTATTTATCTAGTTTGTTCCTTGTGTTGATTTCTTTCTCATCAACACAAAAGGTGTCTAAAGCTAAGTTGAGCTTAACATATTGACATTGCTATTATGGACTTGAAGTGGTAATATGATGAACTTGAAGTAGGCCAAGTTGTGTATTGTTATTGCTTGCCGTTTAAAGTGGGCTGTTGTTGGTGAATTGTGGTTGTGTTCTTGAAGTTTTGTGTTCATCTTGATCTTCTCCTCATCTCATATCTTGACCTCTATAAAGACTAAAATAGATCCAAAAAGGTTGCAAGACAAAGTTGTAAAGTTGTTTGTCAGAAGACTTTCCAACATCACTTCCTTGATTTAACAACCATTTTTCCTTAAAAGAAGGAGCCTTGTCTTATGGAACTAGTAAAGTCAAGCCTCACCTTTTTGAGTTGAAAAAAGTTGAAAAGTTACAAGACTTTACTTTTCCTCCGAAAGCAAAGTCATCAATTACAAAATTGTGAAGGTTAAGGCTTCAAGTTGTTGAACAAAATGTATGGACCCGTGACCAATACCATGCTGCCACGTCACCTTAATCATTGTTTATGTCATAAATTGAGATTAATTTTGATATTCTAGTTTCTAATTATTGATTCTTAGTTTCTTCTAATTGACTCGAGAACTAATTAGCAAGCTAGTACATTCATACTAGGTTGTCAATTAGTCCTTTGAAGCCTTGTATTCGTGTCATCATTTGTTTGTGTGTTTTTGTCATTTGAATACGTTGTAACTCCTTGAATCTAGTCCGACGGGAATTCTTTGAGTTTCAAACAAGAATCCATTATGGACAAGAGCATACTCATACCTTAAGGATTCACCAGTTACTAGCCAATCTACAACACTTGTGGAGCTTGAGTATGAGTGAACCAAGAGAGTGTGAGTGAGGAGAGAAGTTTTAAACTAACTTGTTTATTACTTGTGTAGGTGATACCTTGAAAATGGATGGAACCACATCTCAAACCATGGATTTTAATAAAATGGAGAATATGAGGGTCACTCTTAAGGCTATGACCCGAACTCTTGAAAGGTTGAGTATGGAAGTGGGAGCCATAAGGGGAGAAGTGATGACTTTAGTGGGAGGTTAGAACAAGTGGAGAGTCAAAGAAATTCTCACCCTTATACTCCTCGACATGTTTTGTCAAGTGGATATGATAGAAATTTCTCCGTCACCGTTACTTTCAAAATATGGCCACAATTGCCGAATTCTTCACTAGCTCCACTAAATGCTGCAAGCCAAACCAACTATAACCCCCTAAACCGAGACTTCAATATACCAAACCATTCCCAAACTCCTCAAGTTCCGTAAGAGGGACTTGGGCATCCAATACCTCTACTAAATCCAAACCCACCCTTCCGAGCCCCACTAAACCAAAGACTGCCACCTCTACAAAATCTAATCCCTCCAAATCAAGTTCCAAATGTCCAAAACCATTCCGTCAACTTTGAGGAATATGGTAGAGAGGATAATAAAGGGTATGGAGACTTTAACGATGCTTACATGATGGAGGAGGAGATGAGAGGGGTATATGTGGATCCAAGAAGATACCGAGGGTATCGAGAAAGGGGAAACCGATATAAAAAAAGAGACATACGCATCAATACCATCAAATTGAGCCTACCTATCTTTAAGGGTAAAAGTGACCTGAGGTATATCTTTCTTGGGAGTCGGCATGTGATAAAGTGTTTCAAGAGAATGATATCTTGGAATAGAAAAAGAGTTGTTATGCTATAGCTCATTTTGAAGGTTATGCTAACACTTGGTGGGAATACTTCAAGCGGTTCAGCAATGAGTTGGTAAAGGGAAAACCACCACCATGGTTTCGATTGAGGTACCTAATAAGGCAACGGTATCTTCCCGAAAGCTATCGTCATGAGTTGCTTGATAGATTGTACAACTTGCGGCAAGGGAATCAAAGTGTTATGGCATATTATTATGAGTTTCAATAACTCATGTTGAAACTTGATCATCGTGGGGAACAAATTAGTCATGACATCATTTGGTTCAAGTGTGGGTTGAACAAAGAGATCTTCACTTATTTGACACTTCACAAGTTTGATACGGTTGAAGGTATTTTTCAAGCGTCTCTTGAGATTGAAAGGGAACTTAAAGAGAGGTTGTCATTCAAAGAAAAGGGATAATCAACCTCGGGTTGCCGAGGGGCAAGGATATAGTTCAATCCTCTTTGGGTTAGCCCAAAAACAAGGACCAACCCGCCACTACTAGGCTGCCCGAGCCCAAAATAGTGCACAAAATCCCTCTGAGGCAAGAACACAAGTATCCTAATCCTAAAGGGTTCCAATATTTCAAGTTCCAAGGTTGGGGGCATAAAGCCAATAAATGCCCTAACCGACAACATGTAATCCTAAGGGAAGGTAGATTGTATTTTCTTAGTAAAAAAGTAGGTATTGAGGGTGATGAGAGTGAGGTCGAGCCTTAAGATGGAGAGACAGTCAAGAGGGATCCACATGATGATGACGATGATTGTAAGATGTTTATCCAAAAGAAGGGGAGTGCATGGTTCCAAATTTTTTAGTGAGGCGTGCCATGATTAGTAAGACGATAGATCCTAGCCAACGGGAGAATATATTCCATACTAAATGCCTCGTGAAGGAAAATGTATGCACTATGGTGATAGATAGTGGAACTTGTACGAATGTGGTTAGTGTTGCAATTGTGAACTTCTTGAAATTGTTGACTACACCTCACACTAGTCCTTAAAAGTTACAATGGTTGAATGAATGCGGTGAGTTAAAGGTCACAAGGCAATGTGTGATACATTTTAAGGTAGCCAACTACCATGATGAGGTGTTTTATGATGTGATACCAATGCAAGCTTGTCACTTATTATTAGGAAGGCCTTGGTAATACGATAGGTCAACCAAATATGATGGAAGGTCCAATCGGTATACATTTGAGAAAGATAGCCGAAAGGTCGCTCTTCATCCATTATTGCCCTCCTAAGTTAATGAATTACACCAAAAGATGCGGGAATTAGGGGAAAAGGGAAAGAAGGATGGGAGTGATGGAAAAAGGGGGAATCCGAGAGTAAGGGGGTAGGGGAAGCCGAGGGCCCCCTAAATTCTAAGAGGCATGGGAGCATAGTGATGATGGCTAGGAGGAAGGAACTATTTGTGGATCATGATGAGGATATTTTGATGCTCCTCTTGGCTCATTGTTTTAATACTAACCCCGTTAACATTTTCATTTCTCCTTTTATTTCTCATATTTTGCAGGATTATGAGGATGTCTTCCCAAAGAAATTGCCGAAAGGATTGCCTCCACTTTGGGGCATTGAGCACCAAATTAATTTTATGTCGGGCTCACAATTGCCTAACAAATCGACTTATAGAAGCAACCCGACAGATACCAAGGAATTGCAACACCAAGTTGAGGAACTTCTCAACAAAGGGTACATCAAGGAGAGTATGACCCCTTGTGTGTTTCCGGTGCTACTAGTTTCCAAGAAAGATGGAACTTGGCGTATGTGCGTTGACTGCCAAGCCATCAACAAGATAACGGTAAAATATCGTCACCCTATTCCTAGGCTAGATGGTATGCTTGATGAATCGAGTGGTTTGTGTTTGTTTTCTAAAATTGATTTGAGGAGTGACTATCACCGAATCCGTATACAACCAGGTGATAAATGGAAAACCGTCTTCAAGACCAAATTCGATCTCTATGAATGGATAGTTATGCCATTCGGCCTAACAAACGCTCTAAGTACTTTCATGAGGCTAATGACTCATGTGATGAAGCCATTTATCAGAAAATTTATTGTTGTTTACTTTGATGATGTGTTGGTATATAGTAAGTCCTTAGATGAGCATGTAAATCATTTACAATGTGTGTTTGATGTCCTCCAAAAGGAAAAGTTATATGCTAATCTAGAAAAGTGTTCTTTTGTTGTCCATGAAGTTGTATTTCTTGGGTTTATGGTAAGCTCAAGAGGGGTCGAAGTGGATGAATCTATGTTTGACGCCATTAAAAATTGGCCAACTCCCAAAACCATAGGTGAAATATTGTCTAGTTTGTATAGACGTTTTGTCAAAGAATTTAGCACCATTGTGGCTCTCTTGACCGAAGTGATTAAAAAGGATCGGTATTGTAAGTGGAGAGATGAGCAAGCTAAGGCCTTCAAGGACTTGAAAGCTATGCTTATCTCGGCCCCTTTGCTATAATTTTTGAATTTTGACAAGACTTTTGAGGTCGAATATGATGCTAGAAAAGTCGGCATAAGCACGGTTTTAATGTAAGAATTGAAGCCTATTGCCTACTTTAGTGAAAAGCTCAAAGGAGCAACTCTAAACTACTCTACGTACGATTTAGAGTTTTATGCCTTGATTAGAGCCTTGGAAGAATTCATGATCCGAACGGATCATGAATCCTTGAAGTATCTAAGGGCACAAGACAAGCTTAACCGGTGGCATGCCAAATGGATTGAATTTCTTAAAACTTTTCCTTATGTTATTCATTACAAGAAGGGTAAAGACAATGTGGTTGCTGATGCTTTATCCCAAAAATATGTGCTTATGTCTACTTTGTCGTCTAAGTTGATGGGGTTTGAAAGCCTCAAGTCTTTATATCCCGAGGACCCTCACTTCGCTCTTATCTATAGGAAAAGTGAAGAGTTGGATAGGGATAGGTGGGTTACAGATAGGGGTTCCCATCCCTATACCAAATTTGATGGATACTTGTTTAAGGGTAGATGATTGTATGTTCCCTCAAGTTCGTGGAGAGAATTGTTTGTGAGGAAAGCACATAATGGCGGTCTAATGGGCTATTTTGGGGTCGAGAAGACCCTCAGAATTTTGGAAGAACAATTTTACTAGCCTAGAATGTATAAGCATGTGGCTCGGATTTGCGGCCAATGTGTTGAGTGCAAAAGAGCCAAGTCACGGATCCAACCCCACGGGTTGTTCACCCTATTGTCCACCCCTTTGCACCCTTAGCTTGACATATCAATGGACTTTGTGTTGGGATTGTCGAGAACTAGAAGAGGGCGAGATAGTATTTTTATCGTGGTGGATCGGTTTTCCAAGATTGCTCACTTTATTCCTTGTTCTAAATGTGATGATGCGCCTAGTGTAGCCTCTTTGTTTATTGATAATGTTGTAAAACTTTATGGTGTTCCAAGGACCATAGTGAGTGATAGTGATTCTAAATTTCTAAGCCACTTTTGGAAGTCCATGTGGGGTAGGCTCGGTACTAAGTTGTTGTTTTTGACCTCATGCAACCCACAAACCGATGGCCAAACAAAAGTAGTAAATTGGACCTTAGGGTCTATGCTACGGTCCATGGTTAAGGGAAAAATGACTTATTGGGAGGAGCACTTACCGTTGATTGAGCTTGCTTAGAATCGTGTTATACACTCAAGCACGGGGATGACACCCTTTGAGTGTGTATACGGCACCAACCCCCTCACCCCATTGGATTTAACCCCTTTGCCAAGTGATCTTGTAATAAGCTTAGATGGAAGCAAACAGGTCGAGGCCATGAAGAAGATATATGAGAAGGTGAGGTTGCTATCGGACAAGAAAAACCAAGAAGTTGTAAGGCCAACCAACAAAGGAAGAAGAAAGCTCATTCTTGAACCGGGAGATTGGGTGTGGGTGCACTTAAGGAAGGATAGATTCCCGTCTTAAGGGCCTATTCTTATTAAAGTGTGAAGAGGCCCAACAAAACACCCCAAACCCACCCACTTAATGTCAAGGGTATTTTGGTATTTTGTCCCTCCTTTGTAATTGACTATATAAGCCATTTATTAAGGCTAGTCTTTTTGTTAGTTATTCATATTTTGGAAGACAACAAAACACTTGTAATATTTTGGAACTTCTCTCTTCCATTGGAGAAGCCCAAATTTCGAAAACTCACTAGTAGAGTGATACTAGTGTTGTCTCTTGGCTAGAAACTAGGATCTTGGGGTTCTTGAGTTCCTCTTGGCCCAAGTAAGAACTTAGTATTGATATTCACTACTCTTAGGGTCCTTTATCATTGTTAGGGTTCTTATATCTTTGAATATTGTATGTCAAGTTTCTATCTCTTTTGTAATCTTGTTAACTTTGTATTGTTGAATCTAAAGTCTAGTGAAGCCGTGTGGGGCTCTTTTGATTCACTAGCATTGTTGCATTGTTATTCATCTTATTTTCTTGTTCAAAACACAAACTCAAAGTCTAGTGAAACCATGTGAAACCTATTTTGATTCACTAGCAACTTGTTGTTCATCTTGTTGTTCTTGATTGGTTGAAATTTCTTGATACATACTTAGCTTTGTATCAGAAGCCCCCTCCCCTCCCCTCCCCTCCGACCCCGATAAGACACTTTTATTTGGATTTAAATTTTACGTTGTTGATATAAAAATCTGAATTAACATTCTCTTTTATAATTTTAATCGTAAGATAATTTTCAAATGTAAGATTTTATGGTGATGATATTGTCATCACAATATTGTTTCTTTTCTCCTACTCCATATAAATAGGTTAATAACCTTATTTTATTTTTAAAATTTTCATGAAAAAATTTAAATTGAATATTAAAGTCATATAATTCATTTAAAATTTATATAAGTTTGATATTTTCACATAAAAAATGTTAGTTAAAATTCAATGTCTTTTAGATTTAAATTGAAGTAATCGAATATTATGGAAGTATAATTTCACCAATAGAAATTAGGACACTTTAATATAAATTTAAATTCACATTATAAATATTAATAAACTAAATTGACTTTTAATATTTTGAAATTCCTACCTTAATATAATTTTTAAACTTAAATTATATGGTAATTGACACTTGCGATTACAATATTATTTTGTTTCTTCTACTATGTATAGATATATTATATAAATTTTGTAATATTAAAAATTTTTATTTGAAATTTCAATCTATATAAGTCATTTTAAATTCGTATTTTAAAAAAAAAATTCAATTTCAATTAAAAAATAATAATTTAAACTTAAAAATAATCATAAATTAAATTATACACTATAAATTAATATATATTTTTTAAATATGAAGTATATAACTAAACTGATAACAATATTATAGGGACGAAAAAAAAGTTGAAAAGTAATATAATTAATATTTATTTCATATAAATACTTGACTTTTCCCATTAACTTAAAGTAAAGTATACATAATTTTATTATGTATTTTATTATTATTTTCATTTGATAATTTTGTTCTTTATATTTTTTTATTAAATAATACTATTGCATTTGTTTATAGAAAAAAGTAACTTTATAATAATACTTACAAAAATTAAAACACAAACACACAAAGATTAATTGATCAAAACAAAAACTTTTGCTAACCTAAATCCTTCACCACCACCTCACCCTTTTTTTCATATTTCCCCCAAAACTTTAAAATTGCCAAAAACTAAAAGTTTTCCTTTCAAAATTTTAAAACCCAATAAATTAACCTAATCTCTCTTTTCATTAACAAACCTAATCTCTCTTTCTTCTTTTCCATTCCTTCCATGTTTCCCACACTCCGTTCACTCCTCACCTTTTCATATTTTTATCTTTTTAATTTAATTCAAATTTTGCATATGTTATGTTTGTCTAATTAATTTAATTTTCTTTTGTAGGTTTCAAACAGGAAATTCTTCAAATAAAAAAGATAAGTTTTTACTATATGGATATTGCATTAAATTGTTTAGATTTTTTTTAATGTAAAGGTAATTTTCGTGTGGGTATTAGAATTGATATTAAAATTTGAGATTTATATTTACAGATTTTGAAGAAGCTTACAGGTCTGTTTACTTATTTGGTTGTTTTATATTTTTTTGTCTGTTTTTTATTAGTTAAATTTTTGTAAAAAATTATCTAAGATATATTTTTCTCCTTGAATTCTATGTATACACATATTTGAATGTAATGGTACTTATTTTCTTGGTATTAAAATACTTTATCATTATCAACAGGTGTAGTAGTAGAATAAAAGCAAATAAATAACAAACTAAGACGGATGTTGATCAAACTAAGGTGCTATTGAAGACCGTGGAAGCAGAGACTATGTAACATGGACTCAAGCAAGATGATGTTTTAAAAAAAATGTAAAATGTAATTATATGTAACTTTTGATACTAACAAAATTTGTGGAAGATTTTTTAAATTATAATAATATAATCATTGAATCTATTTTGAATTTTTCTTTTAGTCTTAATTATATTATAGAGATTTTTATGGTTAATAATGCTTATGTTAGTATTCTTTAATCAATATTTGTAATTATGATTAAATCTAAATATAATTATAAAAAATTAACTAATATTCACTTTTCATTTCTAATTCAGATGAGCTATAACCTATGCATTTTGTAGCAAAAAGAATATATTCTTAGCCACGTCACGAAAATATTTGTGACAATACTTCAGTGTATAACTATATATTTTTTATTTGGTAGCTAAATATAAGTATTGTTAACACGAGATTGAAATACGAAATAACCAAAAATTTTAAATTATCATAGCAAATAAATCAAATCTTTTGTCACAATAGAAGACATTGTGGCTATAATATAAAAATTACTACAAGTTTTATTTGTCTCGGCAAAAAAATAAAATTATTTGTCACAAGTATATATTTCGTAGCAAGAATTTTTTTATCATCACAGCTACAACAATATTTTTTGTACCTGTAAGTATTAACAGTTAGCCGTGGATCATGTAAAGTCCGTAACTAACTTTAGTTACACCACTTTTTGCTACAAATACTATAAAAAAAAATTGATGGCTAAAATATTTAGCCATAAAACTTTTCACATTTAGCTACGATATGTTCTAAAACTATATATGCATTTTGTTGGAGTGACTGCTCAATAAAGGAAAAGAGAAAATAAATACATACCAAAATGATCTAGTATATATCAATGATGCTTTTCTGATATTCTTGAATTTCTAGAGGTATATACATTGATAGGTTTTATGAATATGAGAGTCGAGATTAGGCTTAAATGATATGGTCCCATAAAGGGTGCCTGAGATTGCTTCAATTTTATTTTATATAACATTAAGGCAATATTTTTTAATGGTTAATATGAGTTCGGCTCCTCTTTATTTCTCTTCTTTCTAATTTCTTCAAGTTCTTACTTGGATTGAAGATACATGTCATTGTTTAAAATTCATGATTGAGATTTAATTAGTTAAATCAAAATTCTAACCATAGTTATTTACTTTCATATATTTAGTTATATTTGTTCCTTAAATATCCATTATATCTTTTACTCAATATTTAAAAAAAAAAATTTACTGCAACAAATATATATTAATTTTTTTTTTTTAAATTCATCATATAGTTAAAATTTTAATTTTTCTAATTGGGAATTCAAAAGAGCTACATAAAGATAATATAATGAATTTATTTGGCACAATATTTATATTCGATTTGGCACACGTATAAGACACACAAAGAAAATAAAATTAGAAAATTTCAGACCACAATATTTATTTCTTTTATTTGAAAAATATCACTTAAGAAAAATGGTAAACATTAGCAAAAAAAAAAAAAAAAAAGTAAAAACCCAACAAAAAAATATTGAAGGATAGAAAAGAAATAGTTTAATATATTTAAAAAAGATATAATAAATTGTTAAAAATATTTAAGCAACAAATATATGATAGTAGATAACTATGGTTAGAATTTTTATTTAACTAATTAAATTTCAATTATTAATTTTAAATAATAACATGTGTCTTCAATCCAAGTAAGAATTTGAAGAAATTGGAGAGAGGAAAATGGAGAGGAGCCCAATCCGTTAATATGGATTGCATCCATACTTTCTGTTTTTCAATGTTTGGATTGTCATAGAAAAAGGAAAACACGAGGAAAGTTGCGAGTAGAGCATCAAATACTCATATTAGTATTAAATATGAGGTAATCAGAACATGTTCCTTACATTCTTGTAAATATTATTATTATTGATACACCATCCTAAAAAAAACCTAATTTTTATTGTATTTAATCTCATGATCAAAATGTTCATAAGATATGTACTAGTTCATAACCTATATCATTGTAATATTTGAAGTTTTTTCTTTTTGAACTTCATATGAATTATATGGAGTGAATTTCATGGATGAACATCTAGTTTTGTGTTTATTATTGAGAAGTCAATATTTTTTGTTTTGTTATATAAAAATAATTGTTTCATCTTTCATAAAAGTAACTTTAGCAAAATATTATTAAAACTCTACCTAAAAGGTGTAATAAAATAACAAAAAGATCCTTTATATTTGATGGCAGGTTTAAAATGGTCTCTCAAATATACTTTTGAGCAGTTTTGATACTTCTAAGCTTGCTAAATGTGAAAGCATTTGGCCTTCATCAAATACTCAACAAACTCTGATTGTTAAATTTTACAAAACTATATAAAAAGATTACATTTAATATTGATTCATATTTAAAGATATTTTCTTTGTAATTTTTATTTTTCATCTAAAAATTACACAAATATACAACTTATATTTCTAATATTACAAAAAATTCCAACTCCTTAAATATATTACAAAAATCTCAATATATACACAGAATGTTATGTATATGTCGGCTATGTTATGTATATTAATAGGGAGAGAGACTAAAGTAATTAAAAAAATGGGAGAGGATGTAATTACTTTCAAAAGGGTTGATATTTATGTTATTTATACTTTTTTTTTATTGCGATGTTTTTGTAGTTGAGTAGGTGCAATTTATCTACTCTTATAATAATTTCGCAGACCACTCCCCAAGTTCCGTTTTATAACTGTAGATCTCCCATATGACATATGATACACACTTATTTTGATTATTTTAATTTTTTTAAAACATTTTCTTTAACGTACTTATCACTAATGCAAAGATATATACTTAAACTTATTTTTTCCTACTAATACTAATTTGTTTGATTACTTTTATAAACATGTTTTATTTTTTTCTTCTTTTATTTGTTTCATTCACTATCATTGCTAAATAAAAATAAAAATGAAGATTAAGTTTTTAATTTGCTCTTTCATTGTGGTTGGAGATGAATTTTAAGATATTGATTATATAACATCGAGTAAAAGTAAGATTTACTTAAAATCAATTTTTTTATGAAATAATTAAAGTATCAAGAAGTGAAATGCTTGAATAAATTTTTAAAATTTTCATCATGCTGTCATTTTCAACTTTCAACTCTGTCTTCAGCCCCTCTAAAAAATCTCCTATCCAGAATTTTTGAACTTGTTAATAATTTCATAATAAGTAACATTAGTTTATTTTTTATTTTATTTTAACTCTTATTTACTAAAAATATTATAGTATAGGTCGCATATTTAATGTGTTGATAATAATGTTCATAAAAACTATTACAAATTAATTTGAAAATCATATTTACTTACTTAATAGTAATATATTGATACTATGAACATAATATTATTTAACAAAAGGAAAGGAAAGATGTCGATAGATTAATTTAAAAAATAGTATATTAGGAAAGGGCAAGTAAATGAAAAACATAATATTTTACATTTATAAATATATTTGGAGATTGTCTTCCAGATTTATGTTTTTCTAATTTTTACTAAATTTAGTAGGTAGAATTTATCAAATATATGAAAATGAAATGACTCCTTTTTTTTTTAAAAAGCAAAATAGAGGAGTACTAAAGCTACTCACAAGTATATCTAAGGGATGATTTTGAATATATCCTCAATCCTACATTTTTTTTTAATTATCTCACATTTCAGATACAGTTTTAATAATATTTTATCAAAGTTATTTTTGTGAAAAGTAAAATAAAGTTAAATGATTATTGTGTAAAAACATAAAGAATAATGACTTTTCATTAATCAATACAACTATTGACTAGCCATGAAATTTTCTGGAATTATATGATTAACTAGCATTTAATCACACCCAAAACACGCCCAAAAACAAAAGAAATAGAATTCCCAAGGTTCGGCCAATTTCTTACGCCCTCAGACATAAGCGAAGAAAAATTTCCTCTTTAAAATAGGATAGCACTACAATACTAAATATGTTAGAGTTGTGACCCGAATTTTGTTGATCCGGCCCAGAAAATTTCGTGGTACGACTCATGTTGGTGATTTTCAATGGGGTCTATGGTGGTAGCGTAGGGATTGGGCCAACAGACCTGATATGAACCTTTATATTTTTGGGCTTAGGACTTATTTGTAGTATAAATAACATAAATACCAACCCTTACACTCTCTCTCACCTTTTTAATTACTTTACGCTCTTTTTCTATTAATATAATAACATAGCTGACATATACATAACATTCTGTGTATATGTTGAGATTTTTGTAATATGTTTAGGAAGTTGGGATTTTTTGTAATATTGGAAACATAAGTTATGTATTTATGTAATTTTTAGTTATTTGTATGCACATATTATATAAGTGCATTTAGTGGGTTGTTTTGGGTATTTAGAAAATTCAACCTTCTCCACATTGCACACTCTCTCCATTATAGTGAAACCTCCTTTGCCTCTGCCCATGATTTTCTCGCAAGGGTTTTCACGTAAATTTATGTGTTGTTCTTATTTTTTTTACTTGTGATTTTCTTACTCCGTCCGAATTCTAACAAACTGGTATTAGAGCTTGGTTGATTATTTTCTCGGGGATGACAACCATGAAGTATGATATTCCGCTGTTGGATCGCAACACCAGATTTTCGTTATGGCAGGTTAAGATGGGGGTTGTGCTCGCGCAAATGGATTTGGACGATGCTCTATTAGGGTTTGATAAGATGCCCTCATCGTGGACAGACGAGGACAAACAACGTAAGGATCGGAATGCTCTATCTCAGATACACCTTCATTTATCCAATAAGATTCTACAGGATGTTTTGAAGGAGACCACTACCGCTGCGTTGTGGTTGAAATAGAAATCTTTATGCATGACGAAGAGCCTAACAAGTAAGTTGCATCTCAAACAACGACTTTATTCCCACCGTATGTTTGAAGGTGCGTCTTTGGAAGATCACCTATCCGTCTTTAAAGAAATTGTCTCTGATTTAGAGACTTTGGAGGTTAAGTATGATGAGGAAGATTCAGGGTTGATTTTGTTGTGTTCACTGGCTGCATCATACACAACCTTTAGGGATATGATTTTATATAGTCATGATACCCTAACCAAAGATGAAGTCTATGATGCGTTATTCTTTAAGGAGAAGATGAAACATCTTTTGAATGGGTCGGAGACTCAAGGATATGGTCTCATTATTCGAGGAAGGACTCATGAGAGAAATTCTGGGGGTGATGATAGGTTTAGGTCCAAATCTAAAAACAAAAATAAAACTTGTAACTACTGCAAGAAGAAGGGTCATATCAAATTCGAGTGTTGGAAGCTACAGAATAGAGAGAAAAGAGAAGCTCCAAAACTGAAGGGAAACTAACTAGAGAAGTCCGGTGAATCCAGTTTTGTGGAAGATGGCGGCAGTGATGTAGAAATCTTGGTAGTTTATGTTGGTAACTCTAAACCCTGTGAGGATTGGATTCTTGATTCAACTTGCACGTTTCATATGTGTCGTCATGGGATATATGGTATATTATCGATGTTTGATGAATGAGACTGGAATAAGACAGTTCACCTTGATACTTCCTTAGTCTTTTTATGTTAGGCTCGTGGACTTGAACAGGATAATTATCCCTTACTATTCTCATTGACTTGTTATATGAGCTCTGGACACTTGGGTATAGTTTCCATTCTATTTATATGTTTTTTATATCTGCTTTATCTTTGGAGCTCAGTTGGCAGTTGCCTACGTAGTACCATTTATTTGGTACTCATACTACACTTTTGCAGCCCCGCAAATAATGTATGGGTTATCACCGTTGATTGTGCATAGTGTGGAGCAACCATGGTTCAAAGACTTAGAGAAAACTCCCGATATTTAAAGTATTACTCATCTCTCTCCTTGTATTAGACTAGTCTCTATATTAAATGTAGTGATAAGTGATATTGGTGTAGTTATCTTGATAGACCACTTTTGTACTCTTAAATATATTTAGAAGCACTTGTACTAATACCGCTAGGTTTTAGGATTCTATTATATATCGATCTTTATGCCAATTATTTTGCATTCTTTCCTTATATTATTGAGTAGTTCATTACTAGCCATTTCAGACTATGAGTTGGCTTGCCTACTGTTGGGTTATTGTAGGAGCTATTATGATCTGATAAATCGGGTTGTGACAAATTGGTATCAGAGCCTAGGTTTTATCGGTGTGTTAGTACAAGAGCTATGTGTTAGTATAGTCCTACGGATTAGTGCAGAGACATCCATAACCGATCTTAGTGAGGCTACAGTGATATTTTAGGATATTCACTTCTTGATTCCGTGTCGTGTATCTTCAGTCCTATAAACCTCGAACATATTTTTTGACTCTATTCTTTTCCCGAAGGAAGATGCGACATTGTTGATAGATGCTGATGTGCATTTAAAACGTGCTTTTAGAGTTGTAGTGCATCATCAAATTAGAGAGTCAGAGATGGATATCAAAGATCATTAGCGGCATCTAAAAAGGATTTTGGGCCAACTTAGGCTCCGGTTGTGCTTGTGGCTACTTCACCCTTTGAGGTTCAACATTGGGAATTTAAGTCATATTGAGATTCTTCTCAGCCATGGATGATGTTTGATTCATCGAGCAGTCCTTGAACCAGATTAAGTCTATTGGTGTTCATTAGGGTTCTCTACTAGTTTGGAGTACGAGATTGGATCTCTCGTGGGGTCCAGGTTTTTTCCCATATTGTATCCTTATGAGCTGGACAATAATGAATGAATGTATTAGAGGATTAGTACTGTCGCTCTATTTGGCATCGGAGCACTTGATAGCAGCTAAGTCTTCCTTCCCTCAGGTTGTCAATTATGAGAGTACCATAAAGAACACAAGTATTGAGGCTTATGAAAGTGGCGGCAAAAGGCGATGCGATTAGCATAGTTCTATTGGTATTGTATTCGAAAGTGAGGATCCTTCCAGTAGATTTTAGCTTTATTATAGCCCACCGATTCTATGGATTTAGCATTTCAGACTATGAGATAGTTGATCAGAAAGAGTTAACATGTATTTTCCACTAGCCTAGAGTCCCTAAGATAGGCTATGATTGAGGAAGGATGAACATAATTCTAGAGATTTCTTACAGCGTCTGTTGTCCAACCATTTGAGCTCTATTTGTCTCCCCACCATATTGATACTTCAAGAATTGTTACGACTACAGAAAGAACGACTACTGCTCTAGAAAGTGTCCCCGACATGGAGTTTCTAGTCATTCAGCTCAGACCCATGATGCTGTGGCATCTTCAATTAGAGATAGTATGTGTGGTACGTCGGTTGATGATTCAGTCAGTTGATCAGAGTTGGACCTCTTCAGGTTTATTTTTTCTCTTCCCGCCAGGCATGTGATTATCAATATCATCATGACTAGTGTTCTTTCAATTCCAACTTTTATCTTTATTAGATGTATTGGGGTTTTCATACCCATTGGTGATTCTATGCCTTGATGAATTGATATCGATTATTATGTGCCTTATTATTGGATTTATGGTTATGTTACATCTCCGTGGTTTATTTCTTTTAGTAGTGGATAGAGTAAATCTATAATAATGTTGTTCCCCTATGGGTGTGGTTTAGGTTTGAGTCCCATTTATCTTGGCACATTAGCCATGTTGTGGCCCTTGAGTGGTACATGATATTGATGATCATTTTTGGTACCACATGTTTAGTATGTTGATATTGATGTTGTTATTGCTATTGCTACCACTGCGTGAGGATTACTGATATTACTTGATATTATCACTTGATGTTGTTCCTTGATGGGTAGCTGTATAAACTAGTGTTATCTAGTAAGACTTTCATTTTCTAGTGATATTATTCGGTGGCTTGAGTATATATAGAACAATTTGATAATTTTTTTCCCTAGCGCGGTGAGGTTTACTGTGTTCCCTCTTGGTTACCAGTATTAGATTCATTCAGGGATGTATTATAATATCGAAAGGCAGGTTGACCTTTTGTGGCTCTATTATAACCCTAGAGTTGGAAATTTAGTTACACTGCCTATTATTGAGTCTAAGATCCTTAGACTTGCCTTCTGGGTTGTAAAGGTTTTTGCCTTGGCTATTTGTTTAGATTTAGCCATTTTTGAGATTGAACAGTTCGAGGTCCGTTCTTCATTTATGGCTATTTCTTTGTTCGATAGAGGTTTCGATTTTGATGTAGAAATGTCGTGGATTCATCTTTTAGGTCTTTTGGGTTGGTTCCATTGTGATGGTTTACCCTTGTTATTAGTGTAGAGATTAGATACTCCTTTTGTTGATGTGGCATGGTTTTGTCTAGTAAATTTTGAAAGTAAGAGGCACGTGGCCTTTCTTGTGATCACTTTATGAGTTGGCAAGTTAGAAATTCTTTATCTCAATTTGTTGATTTCCTGATGGTGGTTTTTTTACTTTAGCCTTGGTTTCGAGATTGGTATTTTTTCTTCGATGAAGGGATTATGGAGTGCATTGGGTAAATCCCTATTTTAGAGTTTATCAGCCTGATAAGGCTTTGTGAAGTGTTTTTCCTCGATGATATATACATGTGGCTATTCCTTGCTGGGATAGAGTGTTAGATTTATTAGTCATTGGCTAAAGTTGCATTTATTTGAATTGTGAGTGTTTTTACCTTTATCGGTGTGGTTTTCAACCTTGGAAAGTTTTTGAGTAGGTTTGGATAGTTCATGCCCTCTAGCAGATATAAAGTGGGTTATATGCATTTTCAGCCAGTGATTTGTCTTTTTTTATGATTTCTATTTAGCGACTATATTCCGTGCCCTTCAACTGATATAGAGTTGGTTTCTTGTGTTTTAGTCAGTGGTTATCCTAGTGGTAATTTTGCTCTTCGGATGTGTCTCGACTGTGTCTTGGTATAATTTACCTTGGATATGTTAGATTTGGATACTAGAGTTGATTGGAGATAGTTGACATTGACATAACCTTATTGGCTCAGTTTCAAATTTGGATCGTTGGAATGGCAATTTGGAATTATGATAGATTAGGGGCATTAATGCCTACCCAATTTTAGTATTGTTTTAGATATTCGAAACTAAGCAATTCAGCCTTGGTATTGAGATTTTAGCTTGGTATTGCAGAGCTTGCGTGCAGTTTTTGTTTTAGACTTGCCTTTATTTAGATTTTATTTATAGTCCGGTTGATCCTACTATGGGTTTGCCTATTCGGTCTTCTTGACATCAGTTGGATTATAGTTGACAAGTGTTCGAATGACAGCCCATGGGCCCCATATTGGCTACTTCAGTCTTGATTTAAATTTTTTTATTTTCTTTGGGAGTTTTGGATGATTTACTCAATGGGAGTAATATTCTTGAGATGGATTTAGTATGGCTTTATTCTCAATTGATGGGACATCCTGGAGCAAAATATTCACTGATGAGTAGTTATACCTTAGACTTTGGGATTTTTGTTTAATTTTTATCTGGACTAGTTGCGGTATTGGAATAGATTGCACTCGTTGATTATCTCCATTTGTGTTCCCAAATAGCAATTTATGAGCTTATTCTCATGTTTTTCATATGGACTTTTAACGGATCAACTTCAGTTCTTTGAGTTCTCGATGATGATATTGCGCAAAAGAGACTCAGGTGATTTTCCTTCTGGTTTAGAGTGGATAGCAGGAGTGGATTGGTAGAAGAAGATTATGTTTGGATTTGGGAGTCAGTGGTATGACTCATGACATGGGTCGGTTTGGCTTAGATGAGCCTTTGTTGATTTATGTGGGTATCGAGATGGTATCAGCGTATTGTGGTTCAGATTTGCATGCATCAATCTTTTCAGTTAAGTTAGAGGCCAGTTAGCGGTTGAAGTTGAGTTTTGGCTATTTGGGAAGTAAGGTGAAGGTGCTGGGTGAAAACGGCATAATTGTGGTGAAATCCCTTACAAGTGTTCACTCCTCATGAAGGTTACCTGGGAAGTCATGCTTGGATCATGTGGGCCCAGTACCTCATCCCTTCGAGCCTTTGAGATTCTTTCTATTAATTGACTTTCGGGGATGAAAGTCCTTTTTGTTGTGGATAGTGTAATAACCCTTCAGGTCATTTTCCACAGTTATGCTTATTTTCTCTGTTTGAGCTACTGTATAGCTATCCCAAGTCATTTATGACTTTCTGGTACCAATGGTTTGGTTATCCGGTAGTTCATTTGATTTTTAAGGTCAATTCCCTATTTTGAAGTCTTAGTTGGTTCCAAATGACTATCGGGCAAAAACTTTAGTGAAACGATCTCGGATGAAAATTTCGACTATGCTAGTAGATCCAAAATATCAATTTTATTCTAGGTAGACCTTTGGTTCGGGTTCCAATGCACTCAAGCTCATTTCGACCTATTAGTTAGAAAGTTGAAAAATCAAAATTATAGGTATGGGCCCCACTTTTTGCCGAAACGATCTCGGATGAAAGTTTTGATGAGTCCAATAGATTTGAAATGTGGTTTACACTCAAATTTCACTAATGTCTCATACATTTTTTGTTCTGAATGAGTTTCGAGGGTTTAAAACAAGTTTTTGACTTTGCTGTCACAGGGATACTGCATCTCTTCGCCAAGGGGTATATAAATGGACCCCAATATAGCGAATTTGGGCATTTATCCTTCATCTTTGAGAGGCTAAAACCCTAAATGGGTGTGATAACTCAAAATTGAGTCTTATCGGTGTCTAGGGAGCTTGGTAAACATCTTTTATCATGATTATCATCTGGATTAAGGTATGATTTGATCACTTTATTGGTGAATTTCCTAGTTTTTGACCCAAAACCCCAATTTATCTTAGGGCTTGATTTAGCCCCAAATTTGGTTTGTTTGTACCCATTAATTGTGGGTTAGGATTCCTTGGTGATGTATGAGCATTGGGTTGACCTAGTGTAACTCCCCGAATCTAGTACCCGAAATGCTACACAGTGCTCATGGCCCCGAAGGATCACAAACTAACCCATGACTGATATCTGTAACTGAGTACTAAAAAATATACTGTAAAAATACAGAAACATGAACTGAATGGCCATAAGGTTCAAAAGTAAATGAACATTTGATAAACACTGTCTGAAAACAGTATAACAATACCAAAGCAAATTTGAAATAAATGTCTAACATGCTATAGTCTGAAAGCCTCTAAACTATCTGACTAAGGAGTTGATGGGACATGTCCCCAACTAATTCCAACTACTGAAATAAACTGAGAACTGAAATATTAATGAAATCATCATGTCCTCGGAAGATGAGGACTCACTTCTAACTTTGACTGCTGAGACTGGAATCTACTGCTGATCTGGAGCTCGTGCCTCTAAACCTATGGTATAAGACACCATAGTATGAATGCTTCAGTACATTGAATGTACTGGTATGCAAGTGAGGTAGGCTAAATGTAAATGGTTCATATGCACGAACAATACTAACTGACTGACTAACATGAATGCGAGAAGACATGTATGACTACGTAACTGTAACTGAGATCGTGATAGGACTGAATACTGAGTTCTAACGACTGAGTCTATTGATATTGACATTTGAGTCACTGATAAGTGAGAAAGACTAACACTGTATTACTGAATACTGAGGGACTGATAAAATGTTACTGATATATGAATAATTCTTTTTGACAGTTCTGATTATGGAAAACTGGTCTGGTTGACTGTTTCTGACAGTCCTGAAGCTAAATACTAATAACATAAGTTCTGATAACTGATATAACTAATAACATGAGGGACTGTATCTGACAGTCTTAAATCTGATGGAACAAGATGAGTTTCGTACTGTATCTGAGTAATTGAATCTGATATCAGTCCTATCTAGTGGGTGATCTCTACATCTGATGATACTAGTATTGATTGACCATAGTTGAGATTAGTCCTATCTGGTGGGTAATCCCTAAATCTATTTATAATGATAAGGATTGACTGTATGTGACAGTCCTAAATCTATACTATTGAGCTGAATTGACTGTCTCTGATAGTCCTGATTCTATAACTGAAACTATGGGATGTATTCATCTAACTGACATGCCCCATACTAAGCTAACTGGGGTCCAACCTGTAAATCTAGCTGGAAGGGTGTCAGTACCACGCCACTGATAAAGACAACTATTGTGGAGTCAGTCCTAATCTAGCGGGTGACCCCTGGGATTAATCCTATACATTTAAATGCGCTAACGGGTGATCCCTGAGTATGAAAGTGCTATATAACGGGTAAGATCTCGTACCTACACTGGCTACGTAGTTTTGGAACTTAGGGATTGATTCTACAGATCTCAGTCCTATCTAGTGGGTGAGTCCCCATCACTAGGCTCGCTCGGTGTTGAATCCTACTCCCATCTGAAAGACACTGAACTGATTAGCTGAACTAAACTGATACTAGTGGTATTGTTTAGCGGAGCTAAGCTGAATTTAATGAGTTTCATTGACTGACGGAATGTACAGAGTTCTGAGGACTGACTGAGAATACTGAAGTTACTGAGATTGACTGGGAAAACTGAGGTTACTGCGATTACTGAGGACTGAGATCACTGAGATTATTGAACTACTGAGATTACTGAGATTTCCTGAGTCACATGACTGACTGAGTTCTATCGATCATAGCTTGACTGAGGAGATCGTGAAAACATGACATGGCTCTAGGCACACAGCTAAATGTTCGGGCACAAGTACCCCCAGGACTCGATGAGAAGAAACTGACATAGCATGGCTTACTTGAACACATGACCGACAACACAATTAATAATTCATATATTGAAGCACTTCACCAAATATATGATATGCATAAGCTTGTACATACACGGGGATTTCATGATATCATGCTAGATGGGCATTGTTCCTTCATCTAGGCATTTAATCATACACATGATAGGCATAACACATGTAGACAACATTATACAACAATCAAACATCATGATTCATATCAAATTTCATCATCCTACGGTTTATTTATAGGTTCACATGAATATACATCTATGCAAATCAATTCCACATAAAATTGATCACCCAACATTGATTTGAATTCAATTGATCATTCTTAACATAAACAAAACAAACCCAACATGAAATTTATAAAGAAATCCATAGACTTAAACTTAGAAAAGAGATTCTTGGGCTTCATGAACGAAAGGAGTCCATGAATGAATGCTATGCATACCTTAGCTTGTGATTCTATGAATATTGATGAAGAGATTATTGAAATTTGATGATAAATTCCCTTGGAATTGAACCTTCTAAAAAAAACCCTACGGCTTGTTTCTTGAGAGTTTTTGAGAGTAATTGAGTATAAGTTGCTAAATTATGGCCAAATCTCATGTTATAAGGCTTATATAGGGTGGGAAACTGACCCTTGTAACCCTAGGACACGTATTTAATTTCTAAGAAAATTCCCCGATTTTCATCCTTGGCACGATGCGGCACTATCGCGCCAAGTCACTGAAAAGTGACAAATGGTAAATTGCACAGTGGTGAGACGCGGAGCTATTACGTTGCCACCTTGTCTGTCACCTGGAAGTTTGGTACGATGCGCCACTATTGCGGAGAAACACTATAAATTGACAATTGCCATTTGAGCTATCTCTGCGACGCGCTGAAGGCTCAGGTGATACACTGTCTCACTAAAAAGGATCTAACTCTTCATCCAGGTGTCGGATTTTGGTAAATTTGGTATCGATGGAAAGCTTATTCAATTCCCCACATGATAATAAGTGAAAATATTGAAAATACCAGGTGTAGAAAAGTAGATTCATCTTTGAAAGAAAGCTTCTAACATTCTTGGGGAAACTTTTTAAGCTAGGAAAAGTACGGGGTATTACACCTCAAAAATGCGATTTTCGTATGTGCCCACTTGAGATTTTTGGTGTCATTTTTTGACACAAAGCACAATATCGCAATATGGATATCGTCAGACTTGTATTGATGAGTAGATTATGTTTTTGATAGCATGATGAGATTTTGGGGGTTATGAAGTGAAGACGAGCATGTGGTGCATGTGTGAGGTTTTGTGGTTCGGCCTTGAGGTAGGCTTCTACCTACTCTTCTTCAAAGATGATGTATGTTATGTATGACATGTGAATATTAATTTTAGGTTTGGTTATGAATAAATAAACTAGTATTGGATATTAATATTTAGAGAATTGGGTAGGGTTTTTGACCCATAAGGTAGTATGTTTATGACCCTTTTAGAATCCTATTGCCTTCTCCCTAGATTGAATTAGTTTGTGATATGGAAATGTTATAATGTTAAGTTTGGGGTGTGGACCAAGTGGTGGAATCATAGTTAGTGTGATTGACCTTAGTTGGGCTAATATAGTGATCTTGAAACTGTATCTTAGGGTAGAATTGATATAATTGCCCATATTTCTAGACGAATTTCCTATTTTAGGATTGGTTATGGCTTACTTGACATCTAAAAGTTGAACTAGAAACCTTAGCTAGTTTTGGGCATAGTTTTCGTAAATATGGAGAATGAGGATTAGAAGTGACATCATCCAGCCCACTTAGGCCAAGACTTGTGTTAGCCCTTATAGGCTTAGTTGCAGATAGTAGGCCTAGTTGAGATTAATAAGCCTTATTTATGAGCTTTACTTCGTGAATTGAGAAACTGTGAAGATTTTCACTAGATTATGGTTAATAGACTATAGAGATGTTAATTTCCCTTAGATGTGATATTAGACCTTTAGAGATGTTATTTTCTCTTAATTATAATATTTGGACCATAGAGATGCATTTTTCTCTTAATTATGATATTTAGCCCATGAGATGAATTTTTCTCTTAATTATGATAGTTAGCCCATAGAGATACATTTCCTTTTAATTATTAAATTTGGTGTATGGTGATGATTTTCCTCTTAGTTATGATTATTGGGCTTCTAGAGATGATTTTCCTTTTGGTCATGATGTATGACCTATATATATGAGATGTCTAATAGAGGTGATATGCTTATTGATATTATGCCTCCTAGATGTAAGATGCCTCCTATATGTGAGATGATTATAGATATGTTATGGCTTATTAATATGATTGTTGATATGAGTTTCGGATACATATATGGGCCTAAGGCCATGATTATGATATTGTGATTATTTTTGATATATTGGGATGAGATTCATGCTATAATAATGATTGGATATCGAGAAGTGTTTATTATTATAAAGGATACAATTAAAGTTTATGGATTCATATATATATTTTATATACCGATCTCTCTGGTATTGAATGGAGAAAGATATTATATATTGCTTAGGACTTACCTGATTGGATACTGATGATGGCATGTATAGATTTGGTACTTTCATGGTTATTGTATCGGTAACTTATGTGATTCTATATAAATTATGATCTTATGACTATTCATATTAATTAAGGGTTAAGCTATGTGGTAGTTAGTTGTCTATTAGAGTACTATAGCATTTGGTGGCTAGGAATTATATGTATTAGTTAACGAGTCTTGCTTAGTTGAAACATGGTAGCTATCGATGGTTGATACGTGGCTAATAATGATGTTGGGTTTAGCTTAGGTGAAGATTAGTGATATTGATGACTAAGTTTATAATGTCAATTAGTTATCAGAATGAGAAGTTGTTTATTAATGAGGTTAGATAATAAGTGATGTTGGTAATAAGAGGTGACTACTTAATAATGACGAATAGTTGATAAATGGTTGATTAATGAAAAGTTAAATAAGGATTAGTTGGTTAATGATGGTTATCTAATGAATGATGTCAGTTAATAAAGGATGGTTAGATGATAAGTGGTTATGTGTTGTCTAATAATGGTTAACGGATATATGTTGTTTAGTTGATAATTTTGAATAGTGGATAAATGGCGACTATGGTCTAGTGATGAACCTTGGCCAGATGTTAGACGTTGTTTATTTGATTAATAATGGTTAGTTGCTACCCCATGAATAAGGTTATTATTTAGGCTAATAACTAGAAGTCATGTGATGACTATTGAACAAGTACTTTAATTATAATAAATATTGGTTACCTAATGACGAGTAGTTGGGAAGTTTAGACTAGATAGATACTTTCTGGTGATATGATTATGTTCTTAAGTACATTAGTATATGTTATTCTGTAATGACTATTGTGATATTGATATTCGGCAAGGCCGGAAGATACTATTATAATATTGATACCCGATAAGGCCGGAGAATACTAATGTGAATTGATACCCGGCAATGCCGGAGGATGTTATTGTGATATTGATACCCGGTAATGCCGGAGGATGTTATTGTGATATTGATACCCTACAAGAACGGAGGATACTAATGTAATATTGATACTCAACAAGGTCAGAGCATACTATTGTGATATTCATACTTGGCAAGGCCAGGGGATACTAATGTGATATTGGTACATGGCAAGGCTGGAGGATGTTATTGTGATGATATTGATACCCGACAAAGCCGAAGGATACTATTGTGATATTAATACCCGCAAGGCCGGAGGATACTAATATGATATTGATACCTACCAAGGCAAGATGATGCTATTGTGATGATATTGATACCCGGCAGAGCTGGAGGATATTATAATGATATATTGATACCCGATAAGGCAGGAGGTTGATTACAATGATGATTGTCATGATGATGACGATTATGATTAGTTGTGATATTAATTGTATACCTTGTATTAATTCCTAAATGCGTATCGCCTATCACCAGTATGCACATATGTCTATTAGCCGGTATGGGACGACTGTATAAATATGGGAGACAAATATGCCTTGTGTTGTTATGTGTTGATTGAACCTTCCAAGTCTGGGGCTGTGGGGGTACGCATAGGATCGACTAGTTATTTGGTTGTCCGAAGTAGTCAGTTATTCATGCCATTATTTATATTTTTATTATCATTGTTATGATCATTAGTATGGCTAGCTTATGACAAATTGGACATTAATCTGATATCAAGAATTGAGGTATGTCCTTGGCCTTTTCTATCATATGATGGTATTATTGTACAAGATTATATCATGTTTAGCCATGTGGATTAGAAAACCTGAGTATGATAGAATTAAACCCTGATAGTATCATAATGAAGTCTAAAAATGAGGATATGATGATCTAGACTACTCTTTAAGATGACCTAATATTTACGTGTATGTATTTATGTATCTAGCTATATAAGGCTATAGCACTACCGCATATCCCTTCTTTTATTTATTTATATTGTATATTCATTTCTTGACCTTGTATATTGATATATATCTTTCTTTTAGTCTTCATTCGTATATTGGCATGGGATATATGGTACAGTATCGACGTTTGATGAATAATGCTGGAATAGGATAGTTCACCTTGATATTTCATTAGTCTTTTTATGCTAGACATGTGGATTAGAACAGGAGAATTGTCCCTTATTATTCTCATTGACTTGTTATATAAGCTCTGGACTGTTGGGTATAGTTTTCATTCTGTTTATATGTTGTATATATCTGCTTTATCTTTGGAGCTCAGTTGGTAGTTGCCTACCGAGTACCATTTGTTTGGTACTTATACTACACTTTTGCAGCTCACAAATAATGTATGGATTATCTCCATTGATTGTATATTATGCGGAGCAACCATGGTTCAAAGACTTAGAGTGAACTCCTGATATTCAGAGTATTACTCATCTCTCTCCTTGTATTAGACTAGTCTCTATATTGAATGCAGAGATAAGTTGTATTAGTGTAATTCTCTTAGTAGACCACTTTTGTACTCTTAAATATATTTAGAAGCTCTTGTACAAATACCACTAACTTTTAGGATTCTTTTATATATCAATCTTTATGTCATTTATTTTGCATTTTTCTCCTTATATTATTGAGTAGTTCATTACTAGCCATTTCGGACTGTGAGTTGGCTTGCCTACTGGTAGGTCATTGTAGGAGCCATCATGATCTGATAAATTAGGTTGTGACAAATTGGTATCAGAGCCTAGGTTTCATCGGTGTATTAGTAGAAGAGCTATGTGTTAGTAGAGTACTACGGATCGGGGCAGAGACATCCATAACCTATCTTTGGGAGGCTACAGTGACATTTTAGGAAATTCACTTCTTGATTCCTTATCATGTGTCTTCATTCCTATAAACCTCAAACACTTTCTTTGACTCTATTCTTTCCCCGAAGGATGATGCGACATTGTTGACAGATGCAGATGAGACTTCAGCATGTGCTTCTAGAGTTTCAGCACATCATCAAATTACAGACTCAGATATGGATATCAAAGATCATCAGTGGCATCTAAAAAGAATTTTGGGCCAACTTAGGCTCCGGTTAAACTTGTGGCTACTTCTCCCTTTGAGGTTCAACATTGGGAATAGTCATGTTGTGATTCTTCTCATCCATGGATGACGTTTGATTCATCGAGCAGTCCTTGAACCAGATTAAGTCTATTGGTGTTCATCAGGGTTCTCTACTAGTTTTGAGTATGAGATTGGATCTCTTATGTGGTCCAGGTTTTTTTCCCATATTGTATCCTTATGAGATGGACATTAATTAATAAATGTATTAGAGGATTAGTACTATCACTCTGTTTGGCATCGGAGAAAATGATAGCAGCTAAGTCTTCCTTCCCTCAGGTTGTTGATTATGAAAGTACCATAGAGAACATAAGTATTAAGGCTTATGAAAGTGGCAGAAAGAGACTATGCCATTAGTATAGTTCTATTGGTATTGTATTCAGGAGTGAGGATCCTCTAGTAGAGTTCAACTTTATTGCACCCCACTGATTTTACATAGTTATTATTTCAAATTATGAGATAGTTGATGAGAGAGAGTTACCATATATTCTCCGCTAGCCTAGAGTCCCTAAGATAGGCTATGATTATGGAAGGATGCACACAATTCTAGAGATTTTTTGTAGCGTCAGTTGTCCAGCCCCCGCCATATTGATACTTCAAGAATTGCTACAACTCTAGAAAGACCAACTTCTGATCTAGAAAGTTTCCTCGACATCTTATTTTTAGTCATTCAGCTCATTCAGCTTAGCCCCATGATGCTGTGGCATCTTCAGTTAGAGATAGTGTACGTGGTACCTTGATTGATTATTCAGTCTGTCAGTCCGAGTTGGACCCGTTTGGATTTATCTTTCCTATGCCCGTCAAGCATGTGATTATAAATGTCGCCATGACTGGTGTGCTTTTATTTCCTACCTTTATCTTTATTATGTGTATTGGGGTTTTCATACCCATTGGTGATTCTATGCCTTGATAAATTGATATTGATTATTATGTGCCTTCTAATTGGATTTATGGTTATGTTTCTTCTCTGTGGTTTATTTTATTTAGTAGTGGATGGAGTAGATTTATAATAATGTTATTCCCCTATGGATATGGTTTGGGCTTGAGTCCCATTTATCTTGGCACATTAGCCATGTTATGGCCCTTGAGTGGTACATGATATTGATGATCATTTTTGGTACCACTTGTTTAGTTTGTTGATATTGATGTTACTGTTGCTATTGCTACAATTGTGTGAGGATTACTAATTTTACTTGATATTATCCCTTGATGTTGTACCTTGATAGGTAACTGTCGAAAATAGTGTTATCTAGTAAGACTTTCATTTTCTAGTGATATTATTCGGTGGCTAGAGTATATATAGATCGATTTGATGATTTCTTTTCTCTGGCATGATCAGGTTGACTGTGTTCCCTCTTTATTAGATGTATTATATTAATTCAGGGATGTATTATGATATCGAAAGACAGGTTGACCTTTTGTGGCTCTATTATGACCCTAGAGTTGGCAATTTAGTTACATTGCCTATTATTGAGTCTGAGAACCTTAGATGTTTATTCTGGGTTGCAATGGTTTTTTCCTTGGCTATTCTCTAAGATATAGCTATTTGTGAGATTGACCAGTTTGAGGTCCGTTCTTCATTTGTGGCTATTTCATTGTTCGATAGCGGTTTCAATTTTGATGTAAAGATGTTGTGGATTCATCTCTTAGGTCTTTTGGGTTGGTTCCCTTGTGATGGTTTATCCTTGTTATTAGAGCGGAGATTGGATACTCCTTTTATTGATGTGGCATAGTTTTATTTAGTAAAGTTGGAAAGTTAGAGGCAGGTGGCCTTTTCTGTGATCGCTTTATAAATTGGCAAGTTAGAAATTCTTTATCTCAATTTGTTGATTTCCTGATAGTGGTTTTTGACTTTGGCCTTGGTTTCGAGATTGGTATTTTGCTTTGATAAAGATATTATGGAGTAGATTGGGTAAATCCTTATTTTAGAGTATTTCAGCCTTATGAGTCTTGGTGGAGTTTTTTTCCTAGATGATATATACATATGGCTATTCCTTGCTGGGATAGAGTGTTAGATTGATTAGTCGTTGGCTAAAGTTGCAGTTATCTGAGTTGTGAGAGTTTTCCCCTTTACTGGTGTGGTTTTCAATCTAGGAAAGTTTTTGAGTAGGTTTGGATAGTTCATGCCCTCTAGTGGATATGGAGTGGGTTATATGCATTTTCAACCAATGATTTATCCTTTTGTATGATTTCTATTTAGCAACTATATTTCCCGTCCTTCAGCTGATATAGAGTTGGTTGCTTGTGTTTTAGTCAGTGGTTATCCCTGTGGTAATTTTGCTCTTCAAATATGTCTCGACTATGTCTTGGTATGATTTATCTTGGATATGTTAGATTTGAATACTAGAGTCGATTGGAGATAGTTGATATTGATATAACCTTATTGGCTCAGTTTCAAATTTGGCTCCTTGGAATGATGATTTAGAATTATGATAGATTAGGGGCATTAATGCCTACCTAATTTTAGTGTTGGTTTAGATATTTGAGACTATGCAATTCAACCTTGGTATTGAGATTTTAGCTTGGTATTGTAGAGCTTGCGTGCAAATTTTGTTTTAGACTTGCCTTTATTTAGATTTTATTTATTGGTCAGTTGAGCCTACTCTGGGTTTGCCTATTCGGTCTTCTAGACGTCAGTTGGATTATAGTTGACAAGTGTTCGAATGACAACTCATGGGCTCCGTATTGGCAACTTCAGTCTTGATTTAAAGTTTTTCATTTTCTTTGGGATTTTTGGATGATTTACTCAATGGGAGTAATATTCTTCATATGGATTTTATATGGCTTTATTCTCAATTGATGGGACATCCTGGAGAGAAATATTCAGTGATGAGTAGTTATACCTTGGACTTCAGGATTTTAGTTTAATTTTCATCTGGACTGGTTGTGACATTGTCTTAGATTGCATTCCTTCATTATCTTCATTTGTGTTCCCAAATAGCACTTTATGAGCTTATTCTCATGTTTTTTGTATGGACTTTCAGCGGATTAACTTCAGTTCTTCAAGTTCTCGATGATGAAATTGTGCAGGCGAGACTCAAGTGATTTTCCTCCTGGTTTGGAGTGGATAGCAGGAGTGGATTGGTAGAAGAAGATTATATTTGGATTTAGGAGTCAGTGGTATGACTTATGACTTGGGTCGGTTTGGCTTGAATGAGCCTTTGTTGATTTATGTGAGTATTGAGATAGTATCAGCGTGTTGTAGTTTAGATTTGCGTGCATCAGTCTATTCAGTTCAGTTGGATGCCAGTTGGTGGTTGAAGTTGAGTTTTGGTTGTTTGGGAAGTAAAGTTAGGGTGTTGGTTGAAAAAGGGATACTTGTAGCGAAATCCCTTGCAAGTGTTCTCTCCCCGTGAAGATTACCTGGGAAGTTATGCTTAGAGTGTGCGGGCAAAAACTGGCATTTTGAGCTTCTTCATAGCTACCCCAAGTCATTTATGACTTTCTGGGATCGAAGGTTTGGTTATCTGGTAGTTCATTTGATTTTTAGAGTCAATTCCCTATTTTGAAGTCTTCGTTGGGTCCTAATGGCCATCGGGCAAAAACTTCAGTGAAACGATCTCGGATGCAAATTTTGACTATGCTAGTAGATCTAAAATATCAATTTTATTCTAGGTAGACCTTTGGTTCGGGTTCCAAAGCACCCCAAGCTTATTTCAACCTATTAGTCGGAGAGTTGAAAAATCAAAACTATAGGCACGACACAACTTTTTTCCGAAACAATCTCAGATGAAAGTTTTGATGAGTCCAATGGATTTAAAATTTGGTTTACACTCAAATTTCACTAATGGATCATATATTTTTGGTTCTGAATGAGTTTCGAGGGTCAAAAACAAGTTTTTGACTTTGCTGTCACCGGGATACCGCATCTCTTCGCCGAGGGGTATATAAGTAGACACGAAAGTAGCGAATTTGGGCATTTATCCTTCATCTTTGAGAGCCTAAAACCCTAAATGGGTATGATACCTCAAAATTGAGTCTTTTGGGTGTCTAGGGAGCTTGGAAACATCTTTAATCATGATTATCATCCGGATTAAAGTAAGATTTGATCACTTTATTGGTGACTTACTTAGTTCTTGACCCAAAATTCCTATTTAGCTTAGGGCTTGATTTAGTCCCAAATTTGCTTTGTTTGCACCTATTAATTGAAGGTTATGATTCCTTGGTGATGTATGAGTATTGGGTTGTCCTCTAAAATGTGATTTTCGTACGTGGGACCTACTTGGGGTTTTTAGTGTCATTTTTGGACCTGAAGCACAATAGTGCAATATGGGAATCGTTAGACTTGTATTGATGAGTAGATTGTGTTTTTGATAGCATAATGACATTTTGGGTGTTGTGAAGTAAAGACGGGCATGTGGTGCATGATGTGAGGTTTTGCAGTTCGGCTTTGAGGTAGGCTTCTACCTACTCTTCTTCAAAGATGATACGTCTTATTTATGGAATGTGAATATTCATGTTAGGTTTGATTATGAATAAATAAACTAGTATTAGATATTGATGTTTGGGGAATTGGGTGAGGGTTTTGGACCGGTAAGGCAGATGTTTATGGCCATTTTAAAATCCTATTACTTCTCCCAGATTGAATTAGTTTGTAGTATAGAAATGTTATTATGCTAAGTTTGGGATACTGTCCAAGGGTTGGAATAATGGTTTGTGTGATTGAACTTAGTTGGGCTAATATAGTGATCTTGAAACCGTATCTTGGAGTAGAATTGACATAATTGCCCATGTTTCTAGACGAATTTCCTATTTTAGGATTGTTTATGTCTTACTTGATATCTAGAAGTTGAAATAGACACCCTATCCTAGTTTTGGGCATAGTTTGCCTAAATATGGAGATTGAGGATTAAAAGTGGGATCATCCGACCCACTTAGGACAAGACTTGTGATAACCCTTATGGGTTTAGTTGCGGATAGTAGACCTAGTTGAGACTAATAAGCTTTATTTATAAGCTTTTCTTGGTTAATTGAGAAAGTGTGATGATTTTTGCCAGATTATGGTTAATGGACTATAGAGATGGTAATTTCCCTTAGAGGTGATAGAGGACCTTCAGAGATGTTACTTTCTCTTAATTATGATATTTGACCCATAGAGATGCATTTTCTCTTAATTATGATATTTGCCCCATAGTGATGCATTTTCCTCTTAGTTAAGATATTTGGTCTATGGGGATGATTTTCCTTTTAGTTATGATTATTAGGCTTATAGAGATAATTTTCCTCTTGGTCATGATGTATGACATATGGATATGAGATGTCTAATAGAGGTGATATACTTATTGATATTATGCCTTCTCCTATATGTGAGATGATTATAGATATGTTATGGATTATAAATATGATTTCCGATATGAGTTTTGAATACGTATATGGTCCTAAGGCTGTGATTATGATGTTTTGATTATTTTGGATATATTATTGGGCTAAGGTCAATGTTATGATATGATTGTATATTCGAGAAGTGTTTATCATTGTAAAGGATACTATTAAAGTTTATGGATTCATATACATGTTTTATATACACATCTCTCCAGTATGAGATGAAAAGAGATGTGGTATGTTGCTTATAACTTATTTTATTGGATATTAGTGATGGCATGCATTGATTTGGTTCTGACATGGTTATTGTATAGGTAACTTATATGATTCTAGATGAAATATGATTTTATGACTGTTCTGCTTAATTAAAGGTAAAGATATGTGGTAGTTAGTTATCTATTAGGGGCCTATAGCACTTGGTGGCTAGGAATTAAATGTATTAGTTAATGAGTCTTGCTTAGTTGAAACATGGTAGTTATCGATGGTTGATAAGTGGCTAATGATAATGGTGGGTTTAGCTTAGGTGAAGATTAGTGATATTGATGACTAAGTTTATAATGTTGATTAGTTGTCAGAATGAGGAGTTCTGTATTAAGGAGCTTAAATAATAAGTGATGTTAGTAATAAGAGGTGACTAGTTAATAATGATGAATAGTTGATAAATGGTTGATTAATAAATAGTTAAATGAGGATTAGTTTGTTAACGATGGTTAGCTAATGAACGATGTCAGTTAATAAAGGATGGTTAGATGATAAGTGGTTATGTGCTGTCTAATAATAGTTAACAAATATATGTTGTTTTATTAATAATATTGAATAGTGGATAAATGGATATTATGGTCTAGTTATGAACCTTGGCCAAATGTTAGATGTTGGCTATTTGATTAATAATGGTTAGTTTCTACCTCGTGAATAAGGTTATTGTTAAGGATAATAACTAGAGGTCATGTGATGACTAGAGAACTAGTGGTTTCATTATAATATGTGTTGGTTATCTAATGACGAGTAGTTGGGAAGTATTGACTAGATAGAAACTTTCCGGTGATATGATTATGTTCCTAAGTATATTAGTATACGTTATTCTATAATGATTATTTTGATACTAATACACGGCAAGGCTGGAGGATACTATTGTGATATTGATACCCAGCAAGGCCAGAGGATACTAAAGTGATATTGATAACCGGCAAGGCCGGAGAATACTACTGTGACATTGATACCTGGTAAGGCCGAAGGATACTAATGTTATATTGATACCCAGCAAGTCCAGAGAATACTATTATAATGTTGATACCCGGCAAGGCCGGAGGATGCTAATGTGATATTGATACTCGCCAAGGCCGGAGGATGTTGTTATGGTGATATTGATACCTGATAAGGATGGAGGATATTATGATGATACATTGATACCCGGCCAGGCCAGAGGTTGATTACAATGATGATGGTTATGGTGAGTTGCGATATTGATTGTGTACCTTGCATTTATTCCTATATGTGCATCGCCTATCACCAATATGAACGTATGCCTATCAGCCGGTATAGGACGTTTACGTAAATATGGGTGAAACATATTCCTTGTGTTATTATGTGTTGATTGAACATTCCAAGTCTGGGGCGATGGGGGTATGCATAGGCTCAGTTAGGTATTTCGTTTTTTAGAGTAGCCGGTTATTTACTCTATTATTGATATTGTTATTATCATTGTTATGGTCATTATTATGGCTAACTTATGACAGATTGGACATTGATCCAATATCGAGAATTGAGGTATGTCTTTGGCGTCTTCTATATTATAATGGTATTATTGTACACGATTATATCATGTATACCCAAGCGGATTTGAAACCCTGAGTATAATAGTATTGAATCTTGATAGTATCATGATGAGGTCTTAAAATGAGGATATGATGATCTAAACTACTCTTTGAGATAACCTCATGTTTATGTGTATGTATTTATGTATCTAGCTATATGAAGCTATAGTACTACTGTATATCCATTCCTTCGTTTGTTCATATTGTATATTTATTTCTTGACCTTGTATATTGCTATATATCTTTCTTTCACTCTTCATTTGTATATTGGCCTGGGAAATATGATATAGTATCGATGTCTGATTAATGTGGCTGGAATGTGATAGTGCACCTTGATACTTCCTTAGTCTTGTTATGTTAGACTCTTGGACTTGAACAAGATAGTTGTCCCTAATTATTCTCATTGACTTGTTAGATAAGATCTGGACTCTTGGATGTAGTTTCCATGTTGTTTATATGCTTTATATATCTACTTTATATTTGGAGCTCAGTTGGCAGTTGCCTACTACGTACCATTCGTTTGGTACTCATACTACACTTCTTCAGCCTGCAGATCATGTACGGGTTATCGTCGTTGATTGTGCATCGTGTAGAGAAACCATGGTTCATTGACTTAAAGTGAACTCCTGATGTTAGGAGTATTACGCATCTCTCTCCTTGTATTAGACTAGTCTCTATATTTAATGCAGAGATAAGTTGTTTCAGTGTAATTCACTTGATAGACTACTTTTATACTCTTAAATATATTTAGAAGCTCTTGTTTTGAGACCACCAAGTTTTAGGATTCTATTATGTATTGATCTTTATGTCATTTATTTTGCATTCTTTTCCTTATATTATTGAGTAGTCCATTACTAGCCATTTCGAACTGCGGGTTGGCTTGCCTACTGGTCGGTTATGGTAGAAGCCATCATGATTTGATAAATTGGATTGTGGTAGCCGGTATGTTTAGGTGTATTGTGTTTGGTTTCGTGATGTTTTATGTTTAACTAAGAGTAAAATGAGTATCTGGGTTAGCTGACATATTTTTGTTGGTTTTTGAGATAAATGATAATACCTCTCCAATTGTCTATTTTTGAACTATGTGATACATATATATACATATATATATATACATATATATATGTATTTATATATACATATATATATATATATGTATATATATATATATACATATTTATATGTGTGTGTGAATATTATGAAGCTTGCTATGGCGTTAGGATTAAGGATATGATAATCATAACTACCAATTGTATGAACCGAATAGGTAGTAGCTTTTGATGTGACCCTGTACCATGTGTGTGTGAAATACTACCTAGTTTCGTTTGTGTGTTGAATTCAGAACTTTCTCGGTTGGTCTTACCTAGGTTGTAGAATAGTCGGTTAGGAAAGGTTCATAGGCTATTTTTTTTTATTTTAGTTCACTTTTAGCCTAAATGACCTTCCCAACGTGAATTAATATCCCTTGATTTTGAGCCTTATGGCCTATTTCTTTATTTTAGCCTTTCAACTTCCCATTTGTGTTATAATGAACCTGGTTTGGCGCTAGTCCTCCTTGGACATTGTGCACTTCAACTCAAGCAAATCGTCTAAGTTGAGGGTAGCTATCATAGAGGTGCGTAATGTAAGGTGGTGTGAAGAAACAAGAAATAAAAGAAAAAGAAAGTAAGGCTGGGTGTGGTTGTAAAAGAAAATAAAAAATGCAAAAAAAGTTGAAAAAGAAAGAATAAGAAAACCATACCCAACCTGAAAGTGCAATAAGAAAAAATTGGATAAATAAGGGTGGAGTAAAAAGAAAGTTGGTTAATGAGTGGACCCCAAAGTAAGTGTAGTGCCAAGGAGGCTTAGTCACTTGATATGCCCATATGTACCATACCAGACCCTTAAGCCTACATTACAAGCCAAGAAAAGTCCTATAGTGATCCTGACTTGATTGTCTGAAAGGTTAGGTGAAGAAAATAAAGGCTAGCCTATGGTATTTGACATGCATTGAATGGAAATTTTCTTAGAGAGAGTGTCTCTTGACCACTCCTGCATTTACATGCATTATTTCATATGAATGAGTGTGACTTCTTTGTTGTGAGGCACATGGGTGGTATTGCTAGTTGCTTACTTTCTTAGGTAGTGTAACTTGTATATATGCATAGTTGTCTTTTGTTAATGTAATTTCATAGCTTGATTCTTTAGTATCACATTGTTGTGCTTCATTAATACACAAAGTTGGATTTAAAAGACAGAACTTGGAGAGGGTGAGGATCTTGAGCTAAAATTGATGATTGACTGTCATAGGTATCTTAGGTTTCCATTTGTTAAGCATCGCCTTATTGCTTGGTTATATTTTGTTGCCCGAGGACATCCAAATTTCTAAGTTGAGAGTCTTTATACGCTATAGAAATATTGCACTTATGATGCTTAAACTTGGAGAATATCCATGTACTTAAGGCTATTTTCTTAGATTTGATGTGTTTTGGAGGGTTTTGCGGAATATTAGGTTTCGAATGCTAAATTCAAGAAGAAGATGAAAAGTGATGTTTTTGGTCACTTGTTTGGTCATTTTTGGGCATATGTGGCACTTATCGGACATATGTGACCAAAGCATGTACCAGGACTTAAAGATCTAAAGAGTTTAGAGTGCTTCAGTAATTTGGCCATAACTTTTCACCCTGATATCAGATTAAGAAAAAATTGGTATCGTTGGAAAGATAATTCAATTATGTATCTGATGGTAGAGACGGTGGCACTTACCTATGTCTACATACGGGCCACATGTGGTACATGCAGACCACATATAGGTAAGGTAAGTACCAGAAGTCTAAGATCCCGAGAATAAATAGTGCAGGAAATTTTTCTAGCACTTACCTAGGTCTACATGCGAACCGCATGTGGTACATGTGCCTATTCGCAGACCACATGTGGACACAGGTAAGTGGCTACCGACCTCAGCTTTTTCGGATTATTCTGAAATCATTTTCTAGGGTTTCATGTATCAGAAATAAACTCCTATGATGTTTTTAAGTCTTATTATGTAAGGTTAGTTAAGTTTTTCTATTTTAGTTAGAATTTGATTTCTAGGATTTCTTGTAATATAAAAATACCCTTTAGTCTTTGTATTCATAGAGATCGACATTCACATATTAATTAATTCAGAAGGAGGCCCTTTGGGGCCAAGTTCACATACAACTTGTTGTTCTTGGTTTGTTACTCATTTTAAGACTTTGGGATTTATTATTTAATTATTTTGAGATTGATTCTATAATTTTGTATTTCGATTCCATGATTGATCTCATAAATATGAGCGGTTAATTCCCCTAGCTAGGATTGTGGGAACCTTGACAAATTAACGAAGTAGACGAAGTGCCAATTCGTTCTAGATAAAGATTTATCCATGTATTTAGTTTTCTACATTTTTATTGATTTTGTAACAATAGCCAACACTAATATCCCACCTAGATTATTACTACTTACTCCGAAAGAGGAGTAGTGACTAGGAAAAGAAGATCACAACAGTAATTTGAATATTAACTATCGATCCACGCTAATAGGTATTATCTACGTAAGATGGTTAACTATCATCTAATAACTAGAGACCCAAAAGGTAAGAGTGAACTGGGGTTCAGGATAAGGGTTAGTAAGGCGACATCTCAAGACTCAAAAGGTAAAGGGTGAAATCCCCTAGCCGCGACAACAGTGCTTACAGTCACAAATGACCACAAGCTAACCCATGAGCTGGTACCTACTGTGAGCACTAAATACAATGGCACTGATATAATATATGCTGAAAATAAGCTGATAAACAACTAAAAACTATAATAATAAAATATGTGATACTTTCATGCCTGAGATAACTGATAAAATTTGAAAGTAACTGGCTGACTATCTAATTGTTTATCTGAAAAGCCTCTAACTGACTAAGTGAGGAGTTGATGATTGACTGTCATAGGTATCTTAGGTTTCCATTTTTTAAGCATCGTCTTATTGCAGGGTTATGTTTTGTTGCCTGAGGATATACAACTTTCTAAGTTGAGGATCTTTATATGCTATAGAAATATAGAACTTACGACGCTTAAACTAGGAGAATATCCATGTACTTAAGGCTATTTTCTTAGATTTGATATGTTTTGGAGGGTTTTGAGGAATATTAGGTTTCGAATGCTAAATTCAAGAAGAAGATGAAAAGTGATGTTTTTGGTCACCTGTTTGGTCATTTTTGGGCGTATGTGGCACTTACCGGGCATATGTGACCAAAGCATGTACCAGGACTTGAAGATCTAAAGAGTTTATAGTGCTTCAGTAATTTGGCCATAACTTTTCACCCTGATATCAGATTAAGGAAAAATTGCTATAGTTGGAAAGATAATTCAATTATGTATTTAATGGTAGAGACGGTGGCACTTACCTATGTCTACATACGGGCCACATGTGGTACATGCGGACCACATGTAGGTAAGGTAAGTACCAGAAGTGTAAGATCCTGAGAATAAATAGTGTAGGAAATTTTTCTAGCACTTACCTGGGTCTACATGCGAACCGCATATGGTACATGTGCCTATTGGCAGACGACATGTGGACATAGGTAAGTTGACACCGACCTCAGCTTTTCCGGATTATTCCGAAATCATTTTCTAGGGTTTCATGTATCCGAAATAAACTCCTATGATGTTTTTAAGTCTTATTATATGAGGTTAGTTACGTTTTCCTATTTTTGTTAGAATTTGATTTCTAGGATTTCTTGTAATATAAAAATACCCTTTAGGCTTTGTATTCGTAGAGATCGACATTCACATATTAATTAATTAAGAAGGAGGCCCTTTGGGGCGAAGTTCACAAACAACTTGTTGTTCTTAGTTTGTTACTCATTTTAAGACTTTGGGATTTATTATTTAATTATTTTGATATTGATTCTATAATTTTGTATCTGGATTCCATGATTGATCACATAAATATGAGCGGTTAATTCCCTTAGCTAGGATTGTGGGAACCTTGACAAATTAACGAAGTAGAGGAAGTGGCAATTTGTTCTAGATAAAGATTCATCCATGTATTTAGTTTTCTACATTTCTATTGATTTTGTAACAATAGCCAACACTAATATCCCACCTAGATTGTTACTACTTACTCCGAAAGAGGAGTAGTGACTAGGAAATAGAAGATCACAACAGTAATTTGAATATTAACTATCGATCCACGCTGATAGGTATTATCTACGTAAGATGGCTAACTATCATCTAATAACTAGAGACTCAAAAGGTAAGAGTGAACTAGGATGCAGGATAAGGGATAGTAAGGCGACATCTCAAGACTCAAAAGGTAAAGGGTGAAATCCTGTTATGACCCGAGGCTACCCCGTAGCCACGACAACCGTGCTTATAGTCACAAATGACCACAAGCTAATCCATGAGATGGTACCTACTGTGAGCACTAAATACAATGGCACTGATATAATATATGCTGAAAATAAGCTGATAAACAACTAAAAACTATAATAATGAAATACGTGATACTTTCATGCCTGAGATAACTGATAAAAGTTGAAAGTAACTGGCTGACTATCTAATTGTTTGTCTGAAAAGCCTCTAACTGACTAAGTGAGGAGTTGATGATTGACTGTCATAGGTATCTTAGGTTTCCATTTTTTAAGCATCATCTTATTGCTTGGTTATGTTTTGTTGCCTGAGGACATGCAACTTTCTAAGTTGAGGATACTTATATGCTATATAAATATAGCACTTACGATGCTCAAACTGGGAGAATATCCACGTACTTAAGGCTATTTTGTTAGATTTGATGTGTTTTGGAGGGTTTTGTGAAATATTAGGTTTCGAATGCTAAATTGAAGAAAAAGATGAAAAGTGATGTTTTTGGTCACTTGTTTGGTCATTTTTAGGCGTATGTGGCACTTACCGGGCATATGTGACTAAAGCATGTACCAGGACTTAAAGATTTAAAGAGTTTATAGTGCTTCAGTAATTTAGCCATAACTTTTCACCCTGATATCAGATTAGGGAAAAATTACTATCGTTGGAAAAATAATTCAATTATGTATCTGATGGTAGATACGGTTGCACTTACCTATGTCTACATACGGTCCACATATGGTACATGCAGACCACACGTAGGTAAGGTAAGTACCAGAAGTGTAAGATCCTGAGAATAAATAGTGTAGGAAATTTTTCTAGCACTTACCTGGGTGTACATGCGAACCATATGTGGTACATGTGCCTATTGGGAGACCACATGTGGACATAGGTAAGTGGCCACCGACCTCACCTTTTCCAGATTATTCCGAAATCATTTTCTAGGGTTTTATGTATTAGAAATAAACTCCTATGATGTTTTTAAGTCTTATTATGAAACGTTAGTTAAGTTTTCCTATTTTAGTCAGAATTTGATTTCTAGGATTTCTTGTAATATATAAATACCCTTTAGTCTTTGTATTCATTGAGATCGAGATTCACATATTAATTAATTCAGATGGAGGCCCTTTGGGGCCAAGTTCACAAACAACGTGTTGTTCTTGGTTTGTTACTCATTTTAAGACTTTGGGATTTATTATTTAATTATTTTGAGATTGGTTCTATAATTTTGTATTTGGTTTCCATGATTGATCTCATAAATATGAGCGGTTAATTCCTTTAGCTAGGATTATGGGAACCTTGAAAAATTAACGAAGTAGAGGAAGCACCAATTCGTTCTAGATAAAGATTCATCCATGTATTTAGTTTTCTACATTTTTATTGATTTTTTAACAATATCCAACACTAATATCCCACCTAGATTATTACTACTTACTCCGAAAGAGGAGTGGTGAGTAGGGAAAGAAGATCACAACAGTAATTTGAATATTAATTATCAATTCACGCTAATAGGTATTATCTACGTAAGATGGTTAACTATCATCTAATAACTAGAGACCCAAAAGGTAAGAGTGAACTGTGATCCAGGATAAGGGTTAGTAAGGCGACATCTCAAGACTCAAAAGGTAAAGGGTGAAATCCTGTTACGAACCTAGGCTACCCCTAGCCGCGACAACAGTGTTTACAGTCACAAATGACCACAAGCTAACCCATGAGCTGGTACCTACTGTGAGCCCTAAATACAATGGCACTAATATAATATATGCTGAAAATAAGCTGATAAACAACTAAAAACTATAATAATAAAAAACGTGATACTTTCATGCCTGAGATAACTGATAAAAGTTGAAAGTAACTGGCTGACTATCTAAATGTTTTTCTGAAAAACCTCTAACTGGCTAATTGAGGAGTTTATGATTGACTGTCATAGGTATCTTAGGTTTCCATTTTTTAAGCATCGTCTTATTGCTTGGTAATATTTTGTTGCCTAAGGACATGCAACTTTATAAGTTGTGGATCTTTATATGCTATATAAATATAGCACTTACGATGCTTAGACTAGGAGAATATCCATGTACTTAAGGCTATTTTTTTTTAGATTTGATGTGTTTTGGAGGGTTTTGCGGAATATTAGGTTTCGAATGCTAAATTCAAGAAGAAGATGAAAAGTGATGTTTTTGGTCAGCTGTTTGGTCATTTTTGGGTGTATGTGGCACTTACCGGGCATATGTGACCAAAACATGTACCAGGACTTGGAGATCTAAAGAGTTTATAGTGCTTTAGTAATTTGGCCATAACTTTTCACCCTGATATCAGATTAAGGAAAAATTGCTATCTTTAGAAAGATAATTCAATTATGTATTTTATGGTAGAGACGGTGGCACTTACCTATGTCTACATATGGGCCACATATGGTACATACGGACCACATGTAGGTAAGGTAAGTACCAGAAATCTAAGATCCCAAGAATAAATAGTGTAGGAAATTTTTCTAGCACTTACCTGGGTCTACATGTGAACCGCGTGTGGTACATGTGCCTATAGGCAGACCATATGTGGACATAGGTTAGTGGCCACTGACCTCAGCTTTTCCAGATTATTCCAAAATCATTTTCTAGGGTTTCATGTATCACAAATAAACTTCTACGATGTTTTTAAGTTTTATTATGTAGGGTTAGTTAAGTTTTCCTATTTTAGTTAGAATTTGATTTCTAGGATTTCTTGTAATATATAAATACCCTTTAGGCTTTGTATTCATAGAGATCGACATTCACATATTAATTAATTTAGAAGGAGGCCCTTTGGGGAAAGTTCACAAACAACTTGTTGTTCTTGGTTTGTTGCTCATTTTAAGACTTTGGGATTTATTATTTAATTATTATGAGATTGATTCTATAATTTTGTATTTGGATTCCATGATTGATCTCATAAATATGAGCGGTTAATTCCCTTAGCTAGGATTGTGGGAACCTTGATAAATTAATGAAGTAGAGGAAGTGCCAATTCGTTCTAGATAAAGATTCATCTATGTATTTAGTTTTCTACATTTTTATTGATTTTGTAACAATAGCCAACACTAATATCCCACCTAGATTATTACTACTTACTCCGAAAGAGGAGTAGTGACTAGGAAAAGAAGATCACAACGGTAATTTGAAAATTAACTATTGATCCACGCTAATAGGTATTATCTATGTAAGATGGTTAGCTATCATCTAATAACTAGAGACCCAAACGGTAAGAGTGAACTGGGATCCAGGATAAGGGTTAGTAAGGCGACATCTCAAGACTCAAAAGGTAAAGGGTAAAATCCTGTTACGACCCGAAGCTACCCCGTAGCCGCGACTACAGTGCTTACAGTCACAAATGACCACATGCTAACCCATGAGCTCGTACCTACTGTGAGCACTAAATACAATGGCACTAATATAATATATGCTGAAAATAAGCTGATAAACAACTAAAAACTATAATAATGAAATACGTGATACTTTCATGCCTGAGATAACTGATAAAAGTTGAAAGTAACTGGCTGACTATCTAATTGTTTGTCCGAAAAGCCTCTAACTGACTAAGTGAGGAGTTGATGAATGACTGTCATATGTATCTTAGGTTTCCATTTTTTAAGCATCGTCTTATTGCTTGGTTATGCTTTGTTGCTTGAGGATATGCAACTTTCTAAGTTGAGGATCTTTATATGCTATAGAAATATAGCACTTACGATGCTTAAACTTGGAGAATATCCATGTAATTAAGGCTATTTTGTTAGATTTGATGTGTTTTGGTGGTTTTAGCGGAATATTAGGTTTCAAATGCCAAATTCAAGAAGAAGATGAAAAGTGATGTTGTTGGTCACTTGTTTGGTCATTTTTGGGCGTATGTGGCACCTATCGGCCATATGTGACCAAAGCATGTACCAGGACATGAAGATCTAAAGAGTTTATAGTGCTTCAGAAATTTGGCCATAACTTTTCACCCTGATATCAGATTAAGGAAAAATTGCTATCGTTGGAAAGATAATTCAATTATGTTTCTAATGGTGGAGATGGTGTCACTTACCTATGTCTACATATGGGCCACATGTGGTACATGCAGACGAAATGTAGGTAAGGTAAGTACTAGAAGTCTAAGATCCCGAGAACAAATAGTGTAGGAAATTTTTCTAGCACTTACCTGGGTCTACATGCGAACCGCATGTAGTACATTTGCCTATTGGCAGACCACATGTGGACATAGGTAAGTGGCCACCGACCTCAGCTTTTCCATATTATTCCAAAATCATTTTCTAGGGTTTCATGTATCAGAAATAAACTCCTATGATGTTTTTAAGTCTTATTATGTAGGGTTAGTTAAGTTTTCCTATTTTTGTTAGAATTTGATTTCTAGGATTTCTTGTAATATATAAATACCCTTTTGGCTTTGTATTCATAGAGATCGACATTCACATATTAATTAATTCAGAAGGAGGCCCTTTGGGGCCAAGTTCACAAACAACTTGTTGTTCTTGGTTTGTTACTCATTTTAAGACTTTGGGATTTATTATTTAATTATTTTGAGATTGATTCTATAAATTTGTATTTAGATTCCATGATTGATCTCATAAATATGAGCGGTTAATTCCCTTAGCTAGGATTGTGGGAACCTTGACAAATTAACGGTAGGGTCACACCCTCTACTGGCAGGTGGGCCCGTTACCCCTTCGGGTATTGAGTCGTCCTAGGCTCATGCCTAAAATAAGGTTTTGGTTTAGCTCTATCCTAGGTGTCGAGAGTAGGTTGGGACACAGGTTCCTAAGAAGACAACTTGGGTTTGGAAATACGAATAACCTCCGACCGCCTAACCTACCAGTAAGCCATCGTATTCCAAACACTTTATTTGGAGTTGATCAATAGTGGTTGAGACATCCATAAAATCCCAAAACAGTTTAATAATCATCATGTTAGACTATGCCATGAAATACAACAGTTAAATTTTGTAGAATTTAAACATATAAGAATATAAAGAATTTAATAATTAGTTAAAGAAGATAATTCATATATTTGGTTAGAACCTAGTTAAAGTTCTCCAGTGAAGTCGCCATTTCAATTTTTGTCCTTTTTCTAATCGAAGGGTTGAAAAACATTTGGTTTCGACTTTTTAAACTATTTAAAAACTTTAAGGATATTTCAAAATAATTTAAGAAATTACAGAGTCATCACTTGATTTTTGAGACAGTATCAAGAAACTAAAAATATTACTTAAAAGATTCAAAACAAAATAAATCTTTTAAGTTTAAAAATTCTATGTGGTTTCTATTAATACTCTTGGAAGGTTGTTAAGGCACCAAGAGTATCCGCAAACTTGCGGTTATCCGGACTATTTGAAGTAATTTTTTTGACTAACTTTGAAAAGGAAAATAAGTTTATGAAAAGAAAATGATTAAGGAAAAAATTGCCTTCAAGATTTATGCAAAACAAATTTAACGACTTAGTGGGGATTTATAACTAAGTCTAAGAAAACTAAGAACAATTAGCATATAAAGAAAGAAAATGGGCGAAGTGAAGCAAATAACATATATTAAGCATACTTGAGAAATGATATTCGAAGACAAGATAGAAGAAATAGTAAAAGATTAATTCTTATAAAAAGTGTCAAATTATGCCCACTCCAATTTTAGTTCTACACCATTTCAACAAAATCTATAAGCCTAACAACTTTTCAATCTAAACAAGAGAAAATCAAAGACAGTTTTGACCATGAAAATGAGTAACTCACTACTTCAAATTGAGAAATAATTTCACAGACCCTTTACAATAGTAATCATTTTTTTCGACATAAAGGAAACAACTTCACATAATAAATGCAAACATATCCACCAATAACGGATTTAAACAAAGCATTAGCGCTTATTTTAAGCAAAGATCAAAGCTTTATCCATAATAATCACAGACTAAAGCCCAAAGGCGAAACAATCAATATTAACTATTCTTTTAAACATAGAGAAAACAACTTTACATGCTAAAAATAAACATATCCTGTAACAATGAACTTAAACAAAGCACGAGTACATATTTTAAGCATAGATCAAAACTCTATTCATAATAATCAAAGAATAAAATCAAAAGACGAAACAATCAATATTAATTATTCTTTTCAACATAAAGGAAACAACTTTACATGCAAAAACCAGACATATACGCCAACAATGAATTTAAACAAAGCATAGAACATATATAAAACAAAGATAAAGACTTTATCCATAATAATCGAAGAATAAAGTGAAAGAAACATGTTCAACTATTTCTACCTTATTTTTATAGCATGAACATGAAATAACTATGATATCAATACCACAACATCCTATGGCCTTCAAGGTCATCTACAACAAACAATTCCAACAAATAAAATTACAACTATGAACTACGAAGAAGAAGGGGATGAAGAAGAAAACGAAAATAAAACTAAAAAAGGAAAGGTGTGTTTACCTTTTGTGGGGCACCAAAATGAAACTACAAGCTTTCTTCGGAGTCTTGATCACCACCGGATAACATTTAACTCGAGAAGAAAATTTAACCTTGAGACTTTTTTTAGACCTGCTTTCTACCTTGAGACTTTTTAAAATTTCACGAAAAAAAAAAAATTTAACCTTGAGATTTTTTAAAATTTCACGAAAAAAGAAAAATTTTAATAAAATAAAAAACTCTTCTTTGCTCAAAGCTTTTTCTTTCAACCTTGAGACTTTTTTTAGACCTGCTTTCTACCAAAATAATGATAGTATTTATAAGAAAGGATGGGGATCCAATTCTATTAATCAACCCATGTGGGAGAGAGAATTTTAGGGGTGTTTTGGGAATTTTAAAATTGAAGATAAGGTGAGGTGGAATATAAGGTGGGAGAATTAGTACAATATAGTACAATTTTTTAATTTGAAAATTTGAAAAAGGACAAGGTTGAGGGGGAATTGTACAATATAGTATAATTTTTGAATTTCAAATTTGAATTTTATGATTTGAATTTGATTTTGGTTGGAATTGGGTATTTAAAGTATAACCCCAATTGGGATTTAAAATTTAGTTGAATTTATTAAATTTTGACCAAATTGAAAATCAATTGGCCGATTGCATTACAATTATGGCCAATTTGATTTCAATTATGGCCAAATATAATAGATTGGCTAAATTAAATTAAAAATTCAATATGAATTAATACTTCTTTTAATCCTGAGTTTCTTGATTTAATAAAATCAAATAAATATTTTTCCAAATAAGTTAATTTTGAGAAGAAATTTTATTTAAATCAAGGCTTTATCCATTTAGATTAATTTTCAAGCTTAATCAGTAAAAGTCCAATTTTGATAAAAATGTTCATTTAACTAAAAAAAGTTATATAGTTTCGCATATGTAAATACGAAAATGTATATTTGTAAATTAAATGACAAAATTAACCCAAAAAATATTTTAGGGCACATTTATCTGGATGAAATAAATATTTTAATTCTATTAAAGATTGAAGAAACCCAGGGTAAAATTTAATCGAGGAGGGCAAAAACTAGGTGTCAACGTTGCTGGGTATGGTGAATTGTCTAAGCGCGGCTAGGAAACTGAGCGTCCAAACCTATGATATAAGACATCATAACGCAAAGAAGAGTATGTGGTCAGTACTTTGTAAATATTGGTACATGAGATGAGGTCTGGCTGAAATGCATTGGGTACTATGCATATAAGATAAGGACTAACTGAACAACATTAAATACTTGAGCATGAATGTATGAAAACTGCAGTATCTGAGAATACAAGAAAAAGCATATACATATTTATTAAATAATCTATAAACTGAAAGACTAAAATCTGTATAACTAAATAACTAGAAATCTATAAGATTTGGTGAAGCAAACTTGAACTGAATATACATTGAATACTCTACTGAGATTGTTGGAGGTATCATCTAATAGACATACCCCAATCTGAGCTAATCGAGGTCCAACTTGTAACCCCAACTGGAAGGGAGTCAGTACCATGCCATAGGTGGTAACACTGGCTGTGCGGATCCACTAAACTTGTGTCCCGAAGGACTAATGCGTCACCCTCAACTAGCAGGTGCTCTAATAAGACATGTGTCACCCTCAACTGGCAGGTAAACACTTTGCCAACCCTCAATTGGCAGATAGACATCTCTAAACTATGCTGGCTAAGGGTCACAACCTCTACTGGCAGGTGAGCCCCCATCCCTGGGTTCGCTCAATGCTAAATCTTGCTCCTAACTGAATTAAAACTGGACTGAGTTTAACTGAACATGATTTCATAACTGATAGTGCTCATTACGATCCTAATAACTGAATAAATAGGAATAATCATGGTTTAACTGAATCATACGTGAAAATTTAAAAATCATGTAAAATACATAGGTATCAGGTATTCATAACCCACCAGCACTGAATGATCATTAAATTGAATAACAAGCTGAAAAACTATAGTAAAGGATCATGGTTCAAAACCCATAAGCATAGACATTCCATCAAACAAATGCGGATCATGAACTTAAACATGGGAAATCTTTAAACAGGGGAAAACAACATGACTACATGACCGAAATCATAAAGTTACAAATTTAACATGGAATTCATTTAAATAAAGCATGCAAAACTCAAATTCATAGCATGTGGAATTCAAAATCTTTCATGGAATCATACATGGGCTGAATTGAATTAAAATCACCATGAAAACATTAAAATTCAATCTTTCTTGAACATATAAAATACCATAATGATAGAAAATTCATTCTTTAATTGAAAGAAAAGGATTTTTGGGCTCCATGGGTAAAAAAGACCAATGAATAAACACCTCACATACCTTAAACTTTTAACTTGAAAGAGAAACACCAATCTTGAGGCTTTCTTGAAGGTTCTTGAAATTGAATTCTTAATGTTTGGGGATGAAGGAATTGAATTTGTGTTATTGGGGAAAGGGAAAGGTTTTCTTGAAAGGAAAATTGGAAAAGAAGGGCAAAATTATTCCCTAACTAATGCCCAAGTTGGTTTAAGAACGCTTGGGTTGAGGGAGAAAAGACCCAATTGCCCCTCAGCCATTTAAATTCAAAACTGAACGCAACAGGTTTATTGCGATGTGGTCTTATCACGATCATTCATTTCCCTCACTACGACGTGGGATTATCGTAATGAACCTATGGTTTTATGATCCAAACATGACCCAAACCCTATCTGAAAAATCTAAAACTTCTTCGAGACATGTTCCTAACACCCCTGAACATGAATTAACTTAAAAACTAACATCTCGGGGTCAGGAAGACCAAGTTAAAAATCCTCCAAGTTTAGAAGCCTTAAAAATAACTAAGTCCCCAACACTTAGTGAAATTTTCAGGCCTTAGCCCCTTATGCATTCAACTAGAAGCTGAATTGAGCTAAGAATAGTACAGGGTATTACAATATCTACTCCTTGGGAACATTCGTCCTTGAATGAGACTAGTTAGACTAGGAGTACTGAACTAAGGTAACTGAGATCACATACTGAACATGCATGAGTAGAAACATGATTACAAAACTGAGTCTGACACATGATACATGAACTGAAATAATTTCATGAATGCATGCAATGATATAAGATCGATTATATAGCTAGAACTGAGAATGGGAAAGAGTTAATCTAAAGAAAACTGTTACCTTAAGGTGAGTCTGAGTTTGTAGAGAAAAGATAAGGGTACTTTGTATGCATATCTGCTTCTGCTTCCCAAGTAGCTCTCTCAACGGACTGATTCTGCCATAGAACTTTAACCAAGGGAACTTCTTTGTTATTTAGTTTATGAATTTGATGATCAAGGATCTTAATTGGGACTTTATCATAGGAAAGACTATCCTGAACATCTATGCTTTCTAAAGGAACAACAACTGTTGAATCACCAATACATTTATTTAACAATGAAACTTGAAACACCGGATGCACTTTAGCCAAATCTGCAGGCAACTCTAGCTCATAAGCTACCTTCCTGAAATGACTCAAAATTCTATAAGGGCCAATATAGTGGAGATGAAGCTTCCCCTTTTTGCCAAATATCTTCACTCCCTTCATGGGCGTGGTTTTCAAATAGACTTAGTCACAAAATTCAAACTCAAGGTCTCTCCTCTTCATATCTCCATAAGATTTTTGATGGATTTGGGTTGTCTTAAGCCTCTCCTAATCAACTGAACATTCTCCATTGCATCAAATACTGAATCCAACCCTATCAAAGTAGCCTCACTTGCCTCAAACCAACCAATGGCAGATCTATATCTCCTCCCATAGAGAGCCTCAAATGAAGTCATCTGAATACTGGAGTGATAGTTGTTATTGTAGGCAAACTCAATCAAAGTTAAGTGGTCATCGCAACCTTCTTTAAAATAAATAACACATTCTCTCAACATGTCTTCTAAGGTTTGAATGGTCCTCTCTGCCGGACCATCTGTCTGAGGATGAAAAGTTGTACTGAGATGAACTTGGGTACCAAGACCCTTCTGAAAATCCTTCCAAAAGTAAGGTAAATAGAGTACCTCTATCTGATATGATAGAAAATGGAAATCCATGCAACTTAACTAACTCTCTAATATAAAGCCTTGCATAATGCTCGGCTGAATAGGAAGTATGAACTAGGAAAAAATAAGCTGATTTAGTCATTCTATCCACAATTACCCATATCGAATCATGTTGACAATGAGTACAAGGCAAACCTATCACAAAATCCATGTTTGCCACTTTCCACTTCAAATTCGGGATGTTGAACTCCCATAATGTACCACTAGGCATTTAGTGCTCAACTTTAACTTGCTGACAGTTTGAACACTTAGCTACAAATTCTGCAATGTCCTTCTTCATACCATTCCACTAATAGATTTCCTACAAGTCACGATACATCTTATTGGCTCCTGGATAAATGGAGTATTGTACACCATGCACTTTCACCAAAATTTGCTTCCTCAAACCATCAACACATGGAACACATAACCTACCCTGACAATAAAGCACACCATCTCCTCCTTAGGAGAAAACCTTTACATTTTGATCTCTAATTGTTTCCTTCAACCTAACCAAAATGGGATCCCTATCTTACTTTTCTTTTACTTCGGCAACCAATGAAGATTCTAAACCATTCTGAACCCATCTACTACCCTCTGCTGAATCAACCAGCCGAACGCCTAACCTAGAAAGCTAATAAATCTTCCTGACTAACTTCTTCTTATCCTCCTCAACATGAGCAACACTACCCATAGATGATCTACTAAGGGCATCGCCACTACATTGTCCTTGCTCGGATGATAAATCATACTTATATCATAATCCTTTAACAACTCAAGCCACCTTCTCTGATGAAAATTCAAATCTTTCTACGAGAACACATACTGTAAACTTTTGTGATCCGGTGAACACATCAACATGCACTCCATAAAGATAGTACCTCCAATTTTTCAAGGCAAAAACAACAACTGTCAACTCAAGATCATGGGTAGGATAATTTTTCTTATGAAATTTATGTTGCCTAGAGGTATAGGATATGACCTTACCTCTCTGTATCAAAACACAGCAAAGACTAACTCTGGAAACATCACAGTAAACTACAAACCCCTCTAAACCATCTAGCAAAGTCAAGACTGGGGCTGAAGTGAGTCGAGTCTTCAACTCTTAAAAATTCTTCTCACATGTGAGTCGAGTCTTCAACTCTTAAAAATTCTTCTCACATGAATCTGACCACATAAATTTGACTTTCTTCTAAGTCAATCGAGGAATAGGGGATTCAATAAAGGAACACCCTTCAAAAAATCATCTGTAATAGTCGGCCAAATCTAAGAAACTCCTGATATCTGATGGAGAAATAGGTCTGGGCTAGTTTTTCACTGCTTTGGTCTTTTTAGGGTCAACTCGAACGCCATCAGCGAAAATAATATGACCAATAAAATATACTGATCTTAGCTAAAATTTGCACATACTAAATTTGGTGAATAACTGATAGGCTCTAAGAGTCTGTAATACAATTATGAAATGATTTCCATGATCTTTTACACTACAAGAATAGACAAGAATATCATTAATATAGACTATGACGAACATGTCCAAGTACTTCTTGAACACTTTATTCATCAAATCCATGAAATTTGTAGGGGCATTCGTTAGTCCAAAAGATATAACTAGGAATTCAAAGTGACCATACCGAGTTTTGAAAATTGTTTTCAAAATGCCACATTCTTTGACTTTGAGTTGATGATAGCTGGATCTGAGGTCTATCTTAGAGAAGTAACTGGCACCCTAAATTTGGTTGAACAAGTCATCAATCCTGGGGAGTGGATACTTATTCTTAATTGTGACTTTGTTCAACTGACGGTAATCAATGCACATTCTGAGAGAACCATTTTTATTACACACGAACAAGACTGGAGCGCCCCATGGGGAAATACTGGGTCTAATGAATTAGACATTTTAACTATTCTTTCAATTCCCGAAGCTCATTTAGATGTATTTTGTAGGGCAAAATATAGATAGGCTGGGTATCTGGAAGGAGATCTATTCTAAAATCAATTTCCCTTTCAGGAGGAACTCCGCGAAGGTCTTCAGGGAATGGGGAAGGTCTATAGGGAACACATCTAGAAATTCCCTTACTACTAAAATGGACTCGAGAGTTGGAGTCTCAGAACTAGAGTCATTAACTTAGACAAAATAGTAAACACATCCCTTAGATATCATTTTTCTTGCCTTAAGAAATGATTTGACCCCTAAGAGCAGAGATACTACCCCTTCACTCAATGACTGGTTAATTAGGAAACTGAAATTGAATGACCCTATTTCCCTAATCAACTAAGTCATAGCATGAGTGGAGCAAATCCATGCTGAGAACGATACCAAAATCAGTTATTTTTTACTCCACAAGATTAACTGAGGTGATTTTCTAAGATACTCTGATCAGAATATTTTTGTATACCCATCTGGCTATAATAGATTTACCCACTGGTGTATACACTGAGAAAGGTTCTACTAAAGATTTGAGGCTAACACCAAAATCAATAGCTATAAAGGGGGTTAGAAAAGAGAGTGAAGCTCCAGGGTTTAATAAAGCATAAACATGGAGATAAAAGACCTGTAACATACTTATAAATACATCGGGAGAAATTTTTTGATCATTCCCAATTTGGAGGGCATATAACCTGTTCTGGCACTGCCCACTAGTTGCACTGGAAGTGACACCCTACTAATTCGGGCAATCGGATGAAGCTGGAGGGTGGTTGGACTGACCCTACTGATCAACCTTTGGGAAATCTCTGACTCTGTGGCCAGCTTACCCCATCCAAAACACACATCACTGCCAGCTCTACACACACCTTGATTATGCCTGCTATATTTCTTGCAGAGCGGATTAGAACAACCACCGTTTATACTACCCTGGGACTTAGAGCCTGGTGCCCTATCCCTTCTATATTTCTTGAACTTAGGAATTGGTGCACTAGATAAAGATGGAGCTGGGGCTGAGAACTTTTGATGGAACTGAGAAGGGTTACCACTTTCCTAGCTTAGCTGAGAAAATTTAAAACTACCTGTTCTATCCCTCTTATTTTCTCTCTCTTTATCCTTAAGCTTCTCTTCCTCAATATTCTAAGCATGAACTATAAGTCTAGATAAGTCCATATCCTTAATAAACATGGACGTTCTACACTCCTTAACCACACTATTAGTTACATTAGACACAAACTTACTCATTCTAGACCTATTGCCTGCAACCACATTAGGAGCATACCTCGCCAACTGAGTAAACTTAAGCGAGTACTCCTTCACACTCATCTGCCCTACTTTAAATTAATGAACTCCTGAATCTTGGCCTCCCTCAACTATAATGGGAAAAACTTATCTATAAAAGACATGGCAAATTCCTCCCACTCAACAGGCCCTGCATCAATACCATGATCCTTCTTCTACTACTTAAACCAAGTGTGAGCTATATCCTGCAAATGATATGCAGCTAACTCTACACTTTCACTTGAAGTGATACCCATAATATCTCTCACTTTCTGAACCATATCAAGAAACTCTTGTGAATCCTCTCCAAACTTGGATCCTAAAAACAAAGGGGGATTAATTCGGGTGAAATCTCAAATCCTAGATGCAGTTGTATTTACTATTAGATTAGCTAGGGCAACAACTCTCTGGTTGTTCTGAGTAGCTATTGAATGATCTAAAGTATTAAAAGCATCTCTGAACTCGGTGTGAGAGACATGTTCATTCAAGGAATCTTCCTAAACAAGAAAAGGTGTGGCTTGGTCCCCATTTCTTCATCCATTATTTCTTCTGAGAGGCATAATCTATAAATAGAATGACGGATGAGTTAGAAAGAGGGTTTAAATAGAGGTCATTCTTATTTGCACGACATGAATACTGAAAGAAGGGAAACTTTTCATAAAATGTATCATAGTCATTTGTCCATAAGTGTGGTGAACTTCAGACCCATGCACAATACTCTACTCAATGTGGCTTTCAGACATACTAGGATACTATAAAACCTTAGGCTCTGATACTAAATTTTGTCAAGACTCCAGGATACCCCCTAGCTGCAACAATAGTGCTGACCACAAGCTAACCCATAAATAGGTACCTACTGTCAGCACTGATATAACATATGGGGAAAATAAGCTGATAAATAACTGAAAACTAAAATGGGTGATACTTTCGTGTTTGAGATAACTGATAAAAGATTAAAGTAAATAGTTGACTATCTAACTGTTGTCTGAAAAACCTCTAATTGACTGATTGGGGAGTTGATAGGACAAGCCCCCAACTAACTCCGACTGACTAAAAATATGAAACAACCAAAATAATTGAAATAATTAATCCTACCCTTGAAGTATGATGACTCAGCACTACTGATGCTGGTTACACTGAATTTTCAACGCGTGTTCAAGAAACTGAGCATCCGAAACTATGATATAAGACATCATAGCGCAAAGAAGAGTATATGGTCAGTACATTGAATGTACTGGTATATGAGATGAGGTCTTGCTGAAATGCATGGGGTACTATGCATATGAGATAAGGACTAACTGATTAGCCTAAAATAACTGAGCATGATTGCATGAAAACTGTAATATCTGATAATGCAAGACTAAGCATATACATATTTCTTAAATAATCTGTAAACTAAAAGACTAAAATTTTTATAACTGAATAAGTGTAAATCTATATACTTTGGTCAAGAAAAACTAAATTGAATATACACTGAATACTATACTGATACTTTAGGAGGTAATATTTATCCGACATGACCCAATCTGAGCTAATTAAGGTCCAACCTGTAACCCCAATTTTAAGGGTATCACTATCGTGCCACAGGTACTAACACTGGTTGTATGGATACACTAAACTGGTGTCCCAAAACACTAAGGAGTCATCCTTAACTGGAAGGTGCTCTAATGAAATGTGTGTCACCCATAACTGACAGGTAAACACTTTGTCAACCCTCAACTGGAAGGTAGATACCTCTAACCTAGCCTGGCTACGTAGTTTTGGAACTCAGGGATTGCTACTAAGGGTCACAGCCTCTACTGGCAGGTGAGCCTCTATCCCTGGTTTTGCTCTATGCTAAATCCTACTCCCAGCTAAACTGACATTGGAACTAAAATTGGACTGAGTTTAACTGAACATGATTTCATGACTAATAGTGCTCATTATGATCATAATAATTGAATAAATAGGAATAATAATGGCTTAACTGAATCATACTTGAAAATCTAAAAATCATGTAAAATACGTAGGTATCAAGTATTCATAACCCAACAGCACTGAATGATCACTGAATGCAATAACAAGCTGAAAAACTGCAGAAAAGGATCATGGTTAAAAATCCATAAGCATAGACATTCCATCAAACATGTGGGGATCGTGAATTTAAACATGGGAATGCTTTAAATAGTGGAAAACTACATGCTTACATGACTAAAATCATAAAGTTGTGAATTTAACTTGGAATTCACTTGAATAAAGCATGGGAAACTCAAATTCATAGCATGAGGAACTCAAAATCTTGCATGGAATCATACATAGGCTGAATTGAATTAAAATCAACATGAAAATATAATATTCAATCTTTATTGAACATATAAAATACCATAATGATAGAAATTTCATTCATTAGTTGAAAGAAACGGGTTTTGGGTCTCCATTGGTGAAAGGGACCCATGAATGAACACCCTACATACCTTAAACTTTTAACTTGAAAGAGAAACACCAATCTTGAGGCTTTCTTGAAGGTTCTTGAACTTGGCAAACTTGAATTCTTGATTTCTTAGGGATTAAGGAATTGAATTTATGTTATTTAGGAAAGAAAATGGTTTTTTTAATTGGAAAATTAGACAAGAACGGCAAAACTATGCCCTAACTGATGCCCAAGTCATGTTACGAATGATTGGGTTGAGCGGGAAAAGACCCAATAACCCTCAGTCATTTAAATTCAAAACTGGATGCTACAAGCTTACCGTGATGTGGTCCTATTGTGGTCATTCATTTCCCTTACCGCGACACGGTCTGCATGAGAATGGGAATAGAGCCATGACGCTGGCTTATCACGATGACCCTCTAGTTTCATTTTCGAAACATGACTCAAACCCCGTTTAAAAAATCCAAAACTTCTCCTAGACATGCTCCTTACACCTTTGAACATGAATTACCTAAATTACCAATATCTCGGGGTTGGGAAGACCAAGTTAAAAATTCTCCAAGTTTAGGATCCTTAAAAATGACTAAGCCCCAACACTTGGTGAAATTTTTAGGCCTTAAACCTCTTATGCATGCAACTAGAAGTTGAACTGAGCTAAGAATATCACAAGGTATTACAAATCCATCAACTAGTCCAAAATAAATTTTATTGTACTTAACTTATCAGATGCTACATGCAAGGCATTGAAATAATTCGACAATGCACGATAAGTCTACTGAGTTGAGAAGCTAGGGGGAATTCAAGCCTAGTTTTTGTCTTAGATTGTTTACAGCCAAGAATAACCAATTCTTCTCCTCTTTATATTTCAACAAATTTCCCTTTTTACTTTCCCACACTGCCTTGTGATTTTAGTAAGTCTGAGAAGGATTTTCGGCCTATTCACTGTAGGATCGACCCCAACCTAGTTGGATTAATATATTTGACATTGATTACTTTATCCTTTCATTAGAGGTGTTCTTTAGGCTTTTTTAGAATTGCTAATTTTTTTGACAAAATATTTGCATCCTTAAGAACCCTCTACCGAAGTACGTTCTAGAGAGGGGTTATAGATATTAGACTGGTATTGGTTATTGGATTATATATGGGTTACAAAACCCCATGAGTCATACCTCGGGAGTAGAATTTGGTAGGTGTATATGGATGTTGTGTGACAACCTCAGACCTTTCATATCATATCATCATCATCATCATTATCATTCTTATTGCATTTCATATATTATGCACCTTCTGTTTTTCTTTGTTATATTTAATTTGATGTCCATCTATTATGTGTTTCTTTTTCGTACTAGTACTTGGTATATGTGCTTATATTTAGAACTGTTAGTAAAGATGGTGTGGGCTATAGTTTGGGATATTTTCTGATTGCAAGTGACATGCCCATAGTTTGTGTCTATATATATTATTTTCTACTTTGTTTAGTTGGCCTATGATACCAACTGAGTACAAGTGGACTGTACTCATCCTTACTATGCCCTTTTGGTGAAGATTTGAGTATGAGTGCGCTTCACAATAGCTAATTTCAAGTGGTGCTTGAAGTATTTTCCTGGTAACGGTTACTCTACCCCTGCATAGTAGATCTTCTACCCCTTCTTAGCTAGTTTATGTGTTATTTCATATTTAGAGATATATTATCTTTCTTTTTGAATTATTAGTAGTATATATTAACTTTGAGATGTATTTAGTTGGTTCTTATACAATGACACTGGATTTTGGTGTGTTTTATGGTATCATTATTACGTATTATTCCACTATTATTGTACAAGTGTAGTTTGATTTCATTCTAGAAGTTTTACCTTGGTTTTTGGTGTTGTTTTCTAAGTAATACCAATTTGGGTGATTTGATTACTTGCCGAGGCTTCCCATGGTAAGTGCCATCATGACCCTTAGTTTTTGGGTCATGACAGAAATGTCGAGTCTTGGATTCAAAGAACTGGACTTTGTTGTTGCATATCCTACATCAAAGAACTTATTTTACTCAATGTCCCAACCCAACACCTACTGGAATAATGAGGTATAACAAGTTTTTTCTAACTTGCACCTTTATTCTATGTATCTTAATTAATATGTAATAGATACATACATAGTTATGTTTCAGCTAGTAAACATATATTGGTAATGAATATTCAGTACCTACTTTGGCAGGGACATGTATCATATTTGATAAATATTTTATTCTTTTTTAGCATCTACCAAGATACATAGGAACTTTATGTATGTTTTATACTATGTTTGAAATATATGTAGGTGTGATAGACTTGCTTTGGATGGTTTCAGTCGGAGTAGGGGTAGGCCGAAGAAATACTGGACAGAGGTGATTAGGCAGGCCATGGAGCAGTTACAGCTTACTAAGGACATGACCCTGGATAGGAAGATCTGGAGGACGTGAATTAGGATAGAGGGCTAGAGGCAGTTTGAATCATTAGTATAGGGTATTTCTTGGTGGGTGTTTTATTCTTGTTATGTCATCTTGTTTCATGATTTATTACAAATTTGTTTAGTATTCTTTGTTTACTATTCCTTGTGGGTGTTGTATTGATGTTATCTCATCTTGTTCCATGATTTATTACAGATTTGTTTATTATTCCCTGTCTTGAGCCTGTGGTCGATCGGAAATAGCCTTTCTACTTCTCGGTAGGTAGTGGTATGGACTGCATACATCTTACCCTCTCCAGACCCCACTATGTGGGAATACACTGGGCTTGTTGTTGTTGTCATTATTTACTGATTTTTATTGGTATATTTCTGCAACATATTGATGACATTTTATACTATTTGTGCAAGAAGTCCAAGCAACAAATCGATCAACAATACCGATACACAACAATGAATTATTTGTTCAAAATATATATAGACATGACAAACCGTAAGTATTCTTTAGATGTGGGGGTGAGGATTTTAGAACACAATATAATAATGCTCAATTCATAGGTTGTTGCCGGCATGAGGAATCTCTATGCAACATTATAAAAAGGTTTTAGCATACCTACTAGTTTTTCTTGATATTTGGTAGATGAAGTTTATGTACCGATAAATTATTGTAGGGAGTTTCATTTGGTGTTGGCTGTAATTGTTCTAAATGAAAGATGCATTCGGGTTAATGATTCCTTATTGAAATTAAGAAATAGAAAACCCTTAGTTGATATTAACAAGTTGGCATGATGTTGCCAACTTATCTTGAAAACAATCGATTTATGAAACAAAGATTACATATGGACTGGTCAACCCCCAAAGCATATAAAAACAAGGCAAACCAATGTAGTGAGTATGTGAACCAACGTCTATTTGATATTGTATATGAATAAGGCATTGTTCAACATATAAGTGACAACCTGTAAGTATCATCTTAGCAGTTTATGAATTTACGATGCATAGAACATTATTTAATTACTTAATAAATTTTTAAATATAAGATTCATTTAAATGCAGGGATTGCGGAGTTTTTATAGATAATTTTGCTGAGTATCTGAGTGATGGCCTATCAGTTCCTACTTTTGATTTTTATGCTAAATTTTTTTGCAAGTGCATCACTTTTATGAAACTATGGAGTTGTCAAGATCAAGAAAGGTTATATTAGTGACAATGAAGATCCACCAAGACCAAGGTTAAATTGTGTACCACCACATGATGATTCAGCCATAGTTAGCATTGACTATCTGCTTATTACTTATCATGACCCAAACTAAGGCCTGGCTATGATGGGTATCTTAAGTCCCATATGGACCGGAGATCACCCCCTTTATCTATCCTAAACAACACAATACCCACAAATGTCAGATGAATTCCGAACATATAACAAGATAGCGTAGAATAAAACTAATGATAATTCATGATAAGTATATACCAACCATCGACAACCGGACAATCAACCATCACCAAAAAATCAACCAAACCATCCAAGTCCACAGTAATCCAACAAAGCCTCTATAAAACCAAAATTAATAAAATGTCGAGACATGCCTCAGACAGTAACAAAAAATAAAGTCTAATTAAGGTATATTAATAAGTAATAAATACCATAAAATGAAGCATTCCGAAGTATGAAAACTCACCACTTCAATGTCAACTCAAGAACCAACTCGAAAACCTAATCACTACATAGGAAAAGTAGAAAAAGTTCTACCGCCTGCATCACGTGGGGATACATCATCCGGAGATGGTTAGCGATTGGAGAGATAGCATGTAACTCAGGCATAGAGGGATAAAATAATGTCATCATACAAAAACCAAATAAAATATCCATATGCAATCACATATATACATATATATATATATATAGTGTCGGGATAGGGAACAAGGCTTAGCATGAACTTTGAAAAACATTAACCTAGGTTGTGTTGCTTAACCATTATAAAATAAGGCATCCACGAGCTATATGGGCCTAGCTCTGCCGTAGCTGGAAAGGCCCCAGTGCATGTAGCCGCACAAACTAAAGAATATCTGTATCCGCATATGCCTATATAGAGGACTCAAACCTCCCGACATAATCAAGGTGACTTAATTACCAATGTATACAATATGGGGGACTCCAACCTCCCATTCATATATTTATTTAGGGGACTCAAACCATTTGGTCATATACACACACGTATCGGCTAGCGTGGTTTCCAGTGTTAATCCTTTGGACTCTACTTTCATGGATCGGCTACATATCCCGCTTTAAAGCCCAATTACAACATTCAATATACCCACATAACCAATAATCCAATTACATACCAAATAAATCCCGTTGGTATCTTCATACCAACCTCACTTGCAAGCATACAACATGCCATAACATTTATTAATCAACTTGGGACCTGAACCCATTGTCTAACAAAGACATCAATTCAATTCAACGTTTAGGGACTCGAACCCATTTAGTAATTCAAACCAATTTATTGCCAATAAGGCTTTCATAAAACCATTTACATTATTAGGCCAATGCCTTAGTTCAAAACTCAATTCAATATGTGAAGAGATCATTCTCCTTGGAAATTTCACAAACAAGTTGAGGGCATACAATTATCAAGCCATTATTCAAGCCAAAAAGCATCAAGTTAGGGTTAACCATGAACCTTTAGTTTAAATCACAATTCCCAAGCACCCACATATGCAAAACCATTATTAAAACATGCATAAGCACAATTTAAATCATGAGAAGTCAATGTTCAACAATATGCAACCTAACCCTCAACCTTGGTTTCAACTATAACTGATTCATGAAAAATGCTATAAACATATGCTTTTAGTGAACTAACAATGAAAGAAGAGTCACATGCCTGAGTTACGAAGATTCAAGAATAAATTTTTGATACTTAAGTCTCTAGATGACCACCTTGAAAAACCCTAGCTCAATCTTCTTGAGAGGTTTTTGAGAGAGTTTAGAGAGTGTTTTAGTCTTGCTAAGTTTAGAATGAATGCCAAATTTATGTTATAAGATATGGGGTCTTAAGGGATTTGGGGTGGAAAATGTCCAAAATACCCTCATCTTAAAAGCTGTAGAAACTCATAGGTGGTTAGGAGTTGACCCTCTAATTCATTGCCATATCATATGATTGATACCATTAAGTCATCACCAGAATAGAAGGTTGGACACCACACTCTATCCAACGTATGACTCCCTTGCCCAAATTATCACTAGACCATACGACTGGTAAGGTCTAGTCATATCCAAGGCAGAATATCAAGGGCTAGACAGTGGACAACATAAGATTGGACCCTAATCCTCTTGTCACATAACCATACAACTTGTATCAAGTTTCTTATAACCAGGATAGGTGACATGACCCAAACCAAGTCCTATTCGTGTTGGGTATCTCAAGTCCAACCAGTACCAGAGACCACCCCCAATACCCCACCATTGACCACCCTACACCCCATGTCAGATGAATTCCAAACATATAATAAGATAACATAATAATAATTTAAGGACATTAAATAAAGTCTATAATCCTAATTCAACAACCTCAACTAAATTTCTAACCGGTGCCAATACTAATACCAAGGCTGATACTAATACCGACATCGCGCATGCCCATAGTTGTCTGACAAAGATTCTAACCAAAATCAAATAACATCTGGTTAGAACATGCCCCCGACCTAGCAAAAACCAAAATCCAAGAAATAATAACAATGAAAAGAAGTTCATAGCATGAAATAGAGTCTTTTGGAGTATGGAAGCTCACCACTTCAGTATGACTCAAAGCTATCCTCGAATCTAAGTCATTAAGCAGGAGGAATGGTAGTATGGCCGATTCCTGCATCGCATGGGAATACAGCACCCAGAAATAATTAGTGGAGTGAACACAAGTATGTACTCGGGATAAGATAAAATAATGCCAGTAATTCAAAACCAAATCAATTAACCATATGCAATCACATATATACATATATATATATATATTATGTCAGGGTAGGGAACAAGGTTTAGCATGCATTAAAAACCTTTACTTGGGTTGTGTAGTTTTGCCGCCCTAAAACAACCCATGGGTTATATGGGTTCAGCTTTCCCTGCTGAAATGGCCCAACGCGTATTAGCCACACGACCGGAGAAAAGAACCTAAGTTGACTAGTACATCTCCCAAAATATAAAGTGTGGAATCATGCACACGGTCACTATGACCAAATCGCACATAGAGAATCATGAGCTTCCAATATTAGTCCCCCTGGGACCTCTATCCTCCACGGCTTTACTGCACCCCCACCCCCTACCCCCTACCCCTATTTAAGCCCATATTAAAAATATTTACAGATTTAAACCATTTACCAAGGAGTCTTTTATTAGGAATTAACCATTGGTATCGTCATACCAAAACTAGAGATTATAAGTCTATCCTTTCATGTCATACCAAAACCATTAAACCAAGTTGACTCTAATTTTCCAATTAAACCAAAACTATGGCCACAAAGGCCTTTCCAAACAATTTAAAATCAACCAGACTAATTCAGGTTCTATTACCATTTATGCAATGCCAGGATTTCAAGAGTAGCCAAACTATGTGACAAAATCATGCTCATTAGCATTTTAACAAATAGGTTGAGAGAAAATAAGTTTCAAAACCATAACCAAGTAATTTGGGGAATCCATAATACCCTAAAATCCAATTAACATCACCATGCATCCCACAATGTTCAAAATCATATTCAAACAAAGGAAAACCATAATTAGTCAATGAGAAACATTATTCAACCATGAACATCCAAAACCCCCAACCATTATGTCAAAACCATAACAATTCTATGAAAACAAAACACTTAACACATGTTCTTTGTAAAATAACAATGAGGGAGGAGTAACATGCCTTAGACACCAAGGAAGACGGAGAGAATCACTCTTGAAAGCCTTTAATTGATTATCATGAAGAAACCCTAGCCTCTTTCTTGAACAGAGAGTTTGAGAGATTTTTTTTAAGTATGGTTGATTGGGAATAATAGGTTAATGAAGTCCCCAAAGGTGTTTTATGTTGTGGTATCAAAGGGAGTTAAAAAGGGGAAATGTCTGGAATGCCCCCAACTTAAAATTGTAAAAATATCTCAGGTTGTTACGAGTCGATCCCGTGACTCGTGACCATAGCATATGACTCATACCATTGAGTTATCACCAATATAGTAAGTTGGACACCTATACAATGTACATCATACAAATCCTTGATCCTCACTTGTGACCAGACCATATGACTCATATGGTCCTAGTCATACCCGAGACAGAATCCTAAGGGATTAACATTGGACAACATACGACTTATCACAATGACTGATAACCTATCCTCACGACTCTTAGTTAGCCACTCATACTCAGAGCCAAGTCAAGTTACTAAGTTTTTAATTTGACGAAGGATCATCTTAATGAAACATCACCACACCTAATGACCCGTACCTCCAAACCATAACCACAACAGAAACCCAACCACCATTACCGGACACCTTACGAGTTGGGTCACCTAAACCGTACTTACACCATACAACTCATATGATGAGTGGTTACAAGGACAGTGAGCTCAAAGCTTAGGAAATTTTCAAGGGCCAAAACCCATGGTGTTTCAATTCTTTCCCACTTAGATCATTCATCCCTGAATGATGGGACAAGGCAGTACAAGCACGATTTGGACTCCACATGTCTCTAATCTTACCTTTAACTTAGGTTTTAAAACAAGGATGACAAGAAAATTAATCTTTCCTTTAACTAATGTAGAAAACAAAAATGTTAAGAATAACACATACCTTACACATAAATTTTCGGAGTGAAAAACAAGAATGGATATTTGGACTTTGTGTCCTCTTCAGCTTTCTAAGTAGCCTCTTTGACCTTATGGTTGCTCCATAAAACCTTTAATGAGGCCACGTCCTTGGTCTGTATTTGATGAACCTGCCAATCCAAGATCTTAATGAGGATATCCTCATAACATAGGGAACCCAAAATACAAATATCCTTGATAGGCACAATTTGCGATGGATTACCAATACACTTTCTCAATATAAGTGATAACGCTCAATCTACAGCTCTCGTAGGAGTGTAAAGCGGTCGTTAGCAAATATAGAACCCAACCTGGGTTGGGTGTCGATCCCACAGGGAATAGCTTGGCCAACAAGTAAGCAAAATTAATAGACTTTTGGTGCAAGTCTCGTAAGAAGGGGGGATTGTAATAAGTGACCAAAGTAATGAAATAAAAGCTGAAAATAATAAAGTAAAAAGAGAAAGATTGTCACGTTGGTTGTAAACAATGAGAATTGAAGCGTTGGGATTATGTCCACCTTCAGAGGTATACGTCTCTATTGGCTATGAGTGTGTAGAGTCTTGACATGCAATTGCTTATAGAGAATTGTAGTCGATGGTAAATCCAAGCGTCTCTCGACCTAAACAAGGACTATTTCACTTTAACTCTCTCGAGCTTAAAGTGTGTCTAACGGTACGAATTCTCCAAGAGGTTAGTCCAGGTACGGCACTAGCTTTTTAATAGGAAAGGGTGTCCTACTACCTTGACATTATCTCTTTTCCAGACAAATAACCTTTCTCTCGAACAAGTTAAATGTTAGACTGGCGTTGGTCTATGCGTCTTCTTTTCTAGACAAATAACCTTTCTCTCGAACAGGTTAGATGTTAGAATGGCGTGTTCTTGTGTTTGAACCGCAAAGGATGTAGATTTAAGATGAAGAGAATAATGATATAAGCAATATACGTGTCTTGAACTCACAAGCTCATAGCGATAGATAGTAACTCAGTCGGCTTCCATAACCCCAACTAAGAGATTTAGTTACCCATGAATGCGAAGGATATCACGTTTTGCATGGTGAATGGCGTGAATAGTAGGTGTTTGGCGTGTGGTTTAGTGATTCCGTAGCAAGTAACGATTCTCTTGTTGTGGAATTTGAGAATAGAAGAATAGATTAGAAGTGTTTGTAGTGGAAGATGAGAGGGATGAAAGAAAATTGATTAAATTGTAAGGAGATGTCTTAAGTGAAGAGTTAATAAAAATCTCTAACATGATAGGGTATTTATAATACTTCTATCCTACTCCTACTAAGCTAATAAAATAAATAACCAAATCCTAATATACTAATGAAATCCTTGACCCAAATGTACTAGGGTAAGGTTACAAAATTATAATCCAAATAGAATAATGAAACACTTAACCTAATTGCACTAGGTTAATGTATTATGGCAAAAATCCAGCTTTGTGTCTGTAAGTCCCCAAAGTCTTCAGAATTGCTGTTTTAGCCCGGGACAGATTTTCCATGCAGCAGATTTAGTCCTTTAGGCGTCCAGCTCCTTTCCACTTCGTTCGTGAGCTTTCTTTTGCGTCAAGTAAGCCATAAATTGCTGTATTTTGCATCATTTATACCTGAAACTTTCCTAATCACATTTGTTAGCTCATTTACAGGAAAAAGGACTAAAAGTGTATAAAATAGATAATTAGTTCTCAAAACTAGGCTAAAATATGGGCAAAATATATTGATATAGGCGCGTAAATTCGCCTATCATCAATAAGAACATGGAATACCGAGTGAATGGAGCTCAAACTAGAAGGAAACTCCAACTTATAAGCAATATTACCAACCCTTCTCAAAACTAAGTATGGGCCAACATATCAGAGACTAAGCTTCTACTTCTTTCTAAACTACATCACTCCCTTCATGAGAGACACCTTCAAAAAACCCTTATCCCCAACCTCAAACTCCAACTTCCTTTTCCTCATATCCGCATTGGAATTTAGATGACTTTGGGCAGCCTTAAGTTTATCCCGAATCACCTTCACCTTCTCCATGGCTTGGTGAACCAAATTTGGGCCAAAATTCTCCACCTCACCAACCTTAACCACCCAATAGAAGATCTATATATCCTACCATACAATGCCTTAAAAAGAGCCATTGTAATTCTAGAGTGGTAGCTATTATTATAGGAAAACTTAATAAGAGGCAAATGCTCAACCCAACTACCACCATAGTCAATCACACAGTCCTAAAGCAAATCCTTCAATGTCTGAATAGTTCTTTCTGCTTGTCCATCTAACTACGGGTGAAAAACAGTACTAAGACTCACCTTGGACCCCAAACCTTTCTAAAATAACCACCAAAAGTGAGATAAAAATTGCGTACCGTGATCCAAGATAATAGAAACAAGCACCCCATGCAACTTCACAATCTCTTGGAGGTATAACCTTACATAATCCTGGTCCAAAAAAATTGGTCCTCATAGGAAAGAAATCAACAGGCTTTGTTATCCTATTCACGATAATCCTAACCAAATCAAAGTGATTCTGAGAAAGGGGAATACCGATAATGAAATCCATGTTCATCACTTCCCATTTCCATACAGGCAGTTGTATTTCTTGATAAAATCCTCTGGGCCTTATGTGTTCAACGTTCACTTGTTGGCACACCATGCACTTAGCCACAAGACTAGCCACATCCCGTTTCATATTGTTCCACCAATACATCTCCTTAAGGTCATGATATATTTTTGTCAAACCAAGATGAATAACATAACATGACTCATGTGCCTTAGCCAAGATCCTCTCTCACAAACCATCTATATTAGAAACACATAACCCTCCTTGGTACCGCAAGGTACCATCACCAATAATCTCAAAGGCCATCACCTGTTGCCCACCTATGTCACCCTTGATCCTCATCAAGACAGGATCCAACACTTGTTTCTTCTTTATCTCTGCACCAAGAGACAACTACACCACCTCCTGTACAAACACACCACCATCCTCAGAGTTCAAGAGGCGAAATGCAAGGTTATATAAATGGTGAATATCCTTTACTAACTATTGCTTCTCCTATTCTACATGAGCTAGACTCCTCATAAACAAACTGATTAGAGCATTAGCAACCATGTTAGCTTTCCCTGGGTGGTAGTAAAGAATGATGTCATAATATTTGAGCAACTCAATCCATCTTCATTCCTGAGGTTAAGCTCTTTCTGAGTAGACACATATTGCAGGCTCTTATGATCTAAAACGATATCCACATACACTCTATACAAATAGTGATGCTATATTTTCAATGCGAACACCACAACCAAAAGCTCCAAGTCATAAATTGGATAATTCTTTTCATGCGCCTTCAACTTTCTAGAGGTATAAACTATCACTTTGCCATGCTGCATCAAGACACAACCAAACCCCATACAGGACGCATCACAATATACGACAAATCCATCCATGCCTTTGGGAAAAGTCAAGACTGGAGCCAAAGTTAGCTTAATCTTTAACTTTTCAAAACTACCCTCACAAGCACCCAACCACAAGAACTTTTCCTTCTTCTGAGTCTCTTAGTCAAGGGGGCATCTATAGTCGAAAAACTCTCTTTAAACCTTCTGTAGTAACTAGTTAAACCTAAGAAGCTCTGAATATCGGTTGGAGTTAGGGGTATAGGCCACTTCTTAACCACTACAACTTTCTGCGGATCCACCATGACCCTTCACAAGAAATTACATGACTCATAAAAGTGATAGCGTTCAACCAGAATTCATATTTGGCATACAATTTTTGCTATTTTAGGATCCGCAATATAATGCAGAGGTAATCTGTATGATCCACCTCGCTCTTAGAGTACACCAAAATATCATCTATGAACACAATGATGAACAAATTTAGAAATTGATGGAAGACCCTATTCATCAAATCCATGAATGTCATCGGGGCATTAGTCAACCCAAAAGACATAACCAGTAACTCAAAATACCCATACCTAGTACGAAAAGCATTCTTAGGGATATCTACCTCCCTAATATTTAACTAATGATACCCAAATCATAGGTCAATCTTGGAGAAAAAATTAGCATCCTACGGCTAGTAAAATAAATCATCAATCCTTGGAAGAGGATACTTATTCTTTACCATTACCTTATTCGACTGCAAGTAATCAATACACATCCAAAGGGACCCATCCTTATTTCGTACAAACAAAATAGGTGCACACCATGGGGACACACTAAGAAGGAGAAGACCCTTGTCTAAAAGATCCTTTAGTTACTCTTGAAGCTCCTTCAACTCAGCCGAAGCTATTTTATACAGATGAATAGAAATCAGATGAGTGTCCAAAACAAGATCAACCCCATCAGGAGGGACACCAGGAAGGCCATCAGGAAAGACCTTAAGAAATTCATTCACCACCAGGATGGAATGCAAAAAGGACCCTCCGAGTTAGAATCTTTAACCCAAACCAGATGATAAAGACATCTCTCGGAGATTAATCTCTAAGCTCTAAGATATGATATGAACTTCCCCTTAAGAGATAAGGAACCACTCTCCTACTTAATAACTAACTCATTAGGGAATTTAAAGAGAACCTTGCTAGTTGGATAGTCTAGAGAAGTATAGCATGAGTGCAACCAATCCATCCCTAATATGACATTGAAATCAACCATGTCTAATTCAAACAGATCCATCGGAGTCTCCCGACCACCCACAAATAACACACAACCTCTATAAACTCTTCTAGACACTACAAAGTCACCCACCAAGGTAGAAACAAAAAAAGAGTCCAAAATAAACTCGGGACTGAAACCAAAATGCATAACCACAAATGGGGTAACATAAGAGAAAGTGGACCCAGGATTAAGGAAATAGTATCCTCCTAAAATCATGTTTTAATGATGACAAACTAATGAGTGGATCTTGCAGGATTTTGGAGAACTAATAAATGAAGCAATAGAAAGCCGACTCTAGAAATAGAAACACATCAAATCAAGATCCACAGCATTCGAGAAAATCAATCAAAATGAAAACAATCGAAAGAAAAATTTCTATCCCAGAAATACAACAGATTAGATCAATCAAAATAAAGTAAAAAGAAGAAATGATCACAAAAAAACTTGGAAGAGCATCAATCACTACAAAGAACAAAAAAAAGAAAAGATTATGACCATATCTGATATGGACGTGAGTAAAAGCCGTATATAGAATATCATATAGCTACATTCCTTAATCAAGGAAACAATTCAAATCCTTGATTGACAAGATATCTCTTGGGTTTCCTTACGAAGTGTAGCAGCCAAAGACTATAAAAGAAGAATACTAAAGATTGATAAGAGTTGCGCAACTTCAAGAAGATTATCAAAGTGTCTCAATATTTGTCTTACTAAAGCTTTGTAACTTTTAGTTTACAATTATTCTATAAAGAGTAGGATCGAGTCAACTTTGTAAATGAAGCCAAAGTTGTGTCACTATATCCAAAGAACAAAATAAGTCTTTGGAACTTGTTTCCCACTATTGTACTAGAGCTCGACATTAAACAATCTAAGGAAACATTGAAACCCAAGGGGACTGGAAGTAGGCACCACATTGGTGTTCCAAACCAGGATAAATATGTGTGTCTTTACTTTATTTTTGATTATTTATTTGCTTAATTATTTCAAATCTAATCTGTTTTGTAAAGTGTACTGATCTGCAAACGAGTCGATTGTAAGGAGCCAGTAATCGACTCATATAAAAGTTTTAATTCACCCCCCTCTTGAATCGTAATTGGTATTAGAGAGGTTCTCACCAGCAGTATTGCTTAACCTCAAGTGAGAAAAGAACAAATTGCAAATTATCCATATCCCAATGCTCTTCCTTAAGATAGTCACTCCTCCACAAGACCACCATATTTTAATTGACAGCACTACTCTTACTAGAAGAACAGATTCAGAATTTTTATCCAATAAAATTACTTCCAATCCTGGGTTGTCATCAAGAAGGGTCCAAAGATGATTCCAAGACTCAAAGAGAAGAAAAAGGACAAAGACAAGGAATCTAGCGGTATTAACATAGAAGACCTTGAAAGTTCTGAGGTCACCAAATAATAACAAGAGGTAATCCAAACTAATACACGAGCTATAAGTTTACTTCTTTGTGTAGTTAGTGGAGAAGAATACGATAAGATATCAACTTGAAAGACTACAAAAGAAATATGGGACAAATTAGAGGTAACCAATGAAGGAACCACCAAAGTCAAGAAGTCAAAGAATGTTGCCCTAGTGAATAAATATAAGTTGTTCAACATGGAAGAGAATGAGAACATTGAAATAATGTTTGACAGATTCAGCAAGATCATATGCGTACTGAAATCACTTGGGATAATCTATCCATATGTCCTGTAAGTCTAGAAGCTGGTCCGAAGTCTCTCAAAAATTTAGGAAACCAAGGCTATCATTCTTCAAGATGGGAATGTTCACAACAAGACATATGACAAGCTACGAGGTAACCTCATTGCATATGAAGGAAATTATATCAACGGGTACCATAAGAAGGAAAAGAAGAAATCAGTAGCCTTCAATGCTGCTCCAACTAAAAAAGAGGACATTTTGGAAGATGTCAATAGTGAAGGAATGGCCCTCATTAATCGTGGAGTAAGGTAAATTATGAGACAGAGGCAGCAAAGATCCTAAGGAGCCAAAATTAATGACTCTACTAGAAACGGTGATCGCTGTTATCACTGTGGAGGGTATGGCCATTTCAAAAAAAATAGTCTAGAATTAAGAAGAAGAAAATCCAAGAATAATCAAAATTGTAGAGCCTGGAGTGATGAAGATGAAACCAAAGAGGAAATAGAAGTCGACAATATGTGCTTCATAGCAATAGGTAAATCTTAAGAGATAAGACTACAGAATTATCATAATTGTAATACTCTTGAATCCAATTTGGTTATGATAACTGACGAGCTTCAAAAATTTATAGATGGATATAACAAACTTGGTCAAGAGAAGAAAAATTGTAAAGCTCGATTTAAATGAAAACTCAAAGAGAAACAAACAAGTTATTAAACTGAAATCGAAGCATGTCAAATTGAAGTTGACTTATTTCTTGAAGAGCTTGATGATTTTTAAATTAAATTAAATAGTATTAAGAGATCACCAATTCATAGTTTTGTGAGATCAAACTACTTTAAAAATAATTCAAGTTCCTCATTAAAATCATTTACATCAGCCAAGACTTCCTTATCCTCTTGAAGACCTGTCTACTTTATCTATGGATAGAGAAGGCACAAATCCTACAGTTTCAGGCATAAGCCTAAAAGTGTGTGGATTTGGAAGCCCAAAGAAAGCACATCTAATCCATAAAAGGACCCAAGACCACTTGGGTACTTAAGAAAAATTAATTTTTTTATTTTGCAGGAACAGGTCTACAAGATCTACAAGAAAGGAATATGGGGGCATTGATAGCGGATGTTCCAAACATTTGACCAGAAAAAAATAGTTTTTCTACTCTAAAGAAAATAATAGGGGATCAATCAGATTCGGTAATAATGCTAGATAAAACGTCATTGGAGTCGGCTCAGTAAAACTCAACTCATTATGTGAATTCACTAAAGTATATCTAGTAGACGGACTTAAATACAATTTGCTTAGCATCAGTCAGCTGTGTGACGCTATATTTGGAGTCTTCTTTAAAGAAGAAAACTGCTTGATAAAACACGACAAAAGAAATATCTCTCTCATTGGTGAACGTGTTAATAATAATTATGTCTTAAATAGTCCTAACTTTTCTTCCTTAACTTACCTCACTATGCAAACCAATGATACTTGGTTGTGGACTAGAAATTTTGGGCATGCTAGTATGCATATCATTGAGAAGTTGTTCAGACTAGAATTGGTGAAGGGTCTGACAAAACTCAAGTTTGAAAAGGATCACATTTGTGATGCCTACCAATTGGGTAAATATACCCGGACATTATTCAAAGTCAAATACATTGTCTCTACCACCAAACCTCTTTAAATAATCCACATGGATATGTTTGGTCCCACCAAGGCCGCAATCATTGGCGGAAAGGGATATGTTTTCATTATAGTTGATGATTACTCACGTTTTACTTGGGTATTGTTTCTTGCTCACAAACATAAGGCTTTCACAAACTTTGAAATTTTTTGTAGAAAGGTACAGATAGAAGATTGACACCTAATCACTTACAGTCATAGTGATCATGGAGGAAAAATCAAAAATAAGGTGTTTGAGGAGTATTGTTCTCAGAATGGATACTTTTAGAACTTCGTTTCACCTTGGTCTCCTTAGAAAAGTGACGTAGTGGAGAGAAAGAATAGGTCCCTCTAGGAAACTGTCAGGACCATGCTGTTAGAACAAAATCTCCCAAATCACTTTTGGGAAGAAGCAGTGAGCATAACATGTCACATCATCAATAGATGTCTGATCAAACCTATTCTAAATAAAATGCCCTATGAACTATGGAGAGGAAAGAAGCCCTAAATTAGCTATTTCCATTCTTTTGGATGCAAATATTTTATTCACGATAATGGTAAGAATAAACTGGTAAATTTGATCCACGAAGTGACGAAGGTATTTTCTGTGGGTACTCTCCAACTAGTCCTTCTTAGAGATCCTTTAATAAAAGAACTTTGTATGTTGGAGAATCTATGAATATTGTATTTGATGACTCTAATCACCCCTCCGCCCCCCCCCATGAGTTTAAGTGTTTATAAAAAATAGATTAGTAAACTACAATCTGGAGAAAATAATAGCTCAACCTTTGAGCCATCATAAGACAAGTCGACTACACCCTCTCAAGAGTTGACTCCCACAGTAGAAATAATAAAACTAAGTGTTCCAAGAGAATGGAAACACAATTCTAGCTATCCAAATAAACTTATCATTGGAAATCCAGAAGATATAGTGAAAACAAGGGTCTCATTGAGAAGACAAGCATCTGTTGACCTTATGTCTCAAATTGAACCAAAAAAATTGATGAGGCCCTCAAAGATGAATCATGGGTCATAGCTATGAAGGAAGAATTGGACCAATTTAAACGAAATCAAGTTTGACCATTGGTTAAAAGACCAAGAAACTGCTTGGTAATTAGAACTAGATGAGTATAGAAACAAACTGAATGAAGAAGGTAAGGTTATCAGAAATAAATCCATACTTATAGCTCCTGGCAATTCCTAACAAGAAAGTATTGATTATGATGAGACCTTTGCCCCTATGGCAAGTTTAGAGTTAGTTCAAATTTTATTAGCCTTTGCGGCCTTCAAATATTTTAAGCTATATCAAATAGATGTAAAAAGAGCTTTCTTAAATGATTTTATTCATGAAGAAGTTTTTGTAAAACAGCCCCCAGGGTTTGAAAATCTGTCGTATTCAAACCATGTTTTCAAATTATCAAAAGCACTCTACTGCCTCAAATAAGCTCCAAAGGGTTGGTATGAGAGATTGAGTACTTTTTTACTAAATAACAATTTTCAAAGATACTACCCTATTCATACAAAATCTTGATTCAAGTCTTCTTATTGTGCAAATTTTTGTTGATGATATCATTTTTAGTAGTTCTTATATCTCTCTGTGTGAGAATATTACTAACTTTATGAAAGGAGAATTCAAAATGAGTCTTATGGGTGAGTTCACATTCTTCTTGGGATTACAAATCAAACAAACTCCCAAAGTCACTTTCATCAATCAAGCCAAGTACACGAAGGAACTCATTAAAAAATTTTGTCTGGGAAAAGTAAAGGCATATAGAACTCCAATGATTCCATCCACAAGCCTTGATTTGAACTAGTCTGGTAAGGATATTCATGAGATAATGTACAGGGTAATAATAGGATCACTACTCCACCTAACTGCCTGTCGACCAAAAATCATGTTAAGCGTATGTAAGTGTGACAAGTTCCAGTCGACTTCCAAAGAGTCTCATCTAACTGTTGTCAAAAGGATCATCTGATTCCTTATAGGAACTCAAAACATTGGACTATGGTACCCTTGCTCTTCTCATTTTGATTTAATTAGATATTCAGATGCTGACTTTATAGATGATAAAAGTGATAGAAAAGCACCAGTGGAACTTGTCAAATTCTTGGTGATCCTCTGATTTCATGGCACAGCAAGAAGCAAATCTCAGTTGCACTTTGAACAACTGAATCCAAGTACATAGCCATTAGAAGTTGTGGTACTCAAATTTTATGAATCATGCATCAACTACTTGATTTTAATTTGTCTTTTAAATTTGTTCCCATTATGTGCGATAATACCACTATTAGTCTATCAAAATATATTGTGCATTATTCTAGGGAGAAATATATTGATATCAAGCATCATTTTATTTGTGATTATGTAGAAAATGGTGATTTTTCATTAACATTTGTTGATTCCGAATATCAACTGGCAAATATTTTTACAAAACCCTATTAGAAGAAAGATTTTGTTACCTTAGAAAAAGACTAGGTATTCTTAGTATTAATGAATTATGAGTTTTATTTCTGGAAAAATATTTTCTATTATAATTGTATGGTTACTTTTAAAAAAAATGGGATGGCATCATTACCCTCACTGGTTTTCACGCCTCTTTTGCCACCTCTGTACCTCTTTGCCTTCCCCACACTCCTTCGATTGCCACTCTTTCACTTCCATCTATAACCCTTTCCCTTACACTTTTTCATTTTCCCCTCATCCATCTTTTATAACAGTCGCATACTTTGCCCCACTCCTCCTCTGGTTCTCCTAACCATCCTTTTCTCTCTATATCTACCCACTTTAAAATTCACATTCCTCTCTCTACTATAACCAAAACTTATTAAATGGTAACCATATCCAAAGCCCTTCCAAAATCCCTCCCTGACAACCTGTTCTTCTCTTTAAGTTATCTGATGAGTCCTCAACATACTCTCAGTCAACTTTCATCAAGAGACTTCTTCTTAATCCCAGTCCACCCCCCTCTACATTAAAACCTCTTTCAAGCCCTCTCTTCTCCCTCCCTCTAGAGGATATGTATAAGTTCTGGACATACTCTCAGAAAGACAAATTCTTTGCCTTTAAGGGTCTCTCCTTTGTACTCGGTCGCATTATCAATCTTCGTAAATTAAAAGACTGTTCTATAATATCAATCACTTCCTTAAGTTTCAATATTAGTCGCTTGTCTTTCGTCTCTATGGACTTTTGGTCTATGAGGATCCAGTTAGCATGTTTTATGTAAATCTTCGCCTCTCCCCTGCTAGTGGTGAACTCGAGACTCTTGTGCTTGGCACAAGAATCATTGTGAATGATTCTCTGTTCGAAAATGCCTTTGATACTAAGTTCTCTGGTAAAATATATTTAATGAATGGTAACTGGCCCAATGATTTTAAGGCTAGCTTTGAAGAAGCCAAGGAATTTCTGTCATACACTGACTCTGCTTCGACCAGTTTTTGTCCCCTGGCCCTTTGTTTCAAGTTTCACATTATAGCTCACATAATTGATATTACATTGATTCCCAGAAAGGATCTCTAAGCAATATAATTGGTCGAGACATTTTTGTACTGTACTGTTTGGTTAAGAAAATCAAAATCAATAAGGCAACATAGATCCATGAGTACATGCTTGAAAGTGCATCTGATGCTCATACCTCTGGCAGTTTACTATATGGCCTACTCATTACTCAGATTCTTCAGTATTATTCCATTGATCTATCTATTTACACCCCAGTGAAGGTTGTTGCCACTTATGATTCCAAGATGTTTGCAAGTATTGGGTATGTCCTGGTGGAAGAGGAATGGTGCAAGATGAAATCTGCTCGGTCAAGGTCAGATCTTCCCAAGGTAATCAAATTTGTCTCTAACCTTATGATGCCTATTTTGAAGGACCTGGAGAAGATTAAGGATCGGTTCAAGGCGATCGAGGATAATCTTGCACTATTGAAAGAGTCAACTTCTAAACTTTTGGACCTCGGGAAAAGTGCCAGAACAAACATAGGCATAGTTAGGTTGGCTCTTGATGGGTTCAAACCGGAGGGTATAAAATTGATCACTTGGATGTTCACCCTAATGGGTTCCCTCCAGACCTAATTACATTCCTCCAATGATGATCTAGTTATCTCCGTCCAGAATTCCTATTCCTCCTTCAAAATTATTGAAAAATCATATGACAGATTCTGTCATAACATGCATAATACTCTAACCTACTTTATCAAGAAGCGGTGAACAATGATGACTCTTTTTTTGTGTTTTATTCAAAAGAGGGTCTTGTCCCTTGTGATGATGGGTTGTAAGATGATTTGTTACACACTATCTACTCCACTATTTTGTTCTACCTAGTTAATAGATTATATATATCTATTTCTTATCTACTATTTCGTTTTCTTAACTATGCCAAAAAGGGGAGAAAGACAAGAACATCAGGAACCCAGGAAATGCCTACAAGTCAGGTGGAGCAATTCAACTGACGATAAACGATAGTCAACCAATATTCAAGATATGTGTACAAGTCAGGGAGAGCAAGCTGACAAACAGGTAAATCAAGTGATGTTTACACTCATTTGTCATTATCAAAAAGGGGGAGATTGTTAGCCTCCTAAGTTTACGTTTTAATAACGACAAACTAATGAGTGGATCTTTGCAGGATTTTGGAGGACTAATAAATAAAGAAAATAAGGAAACCATCTCCAGGAATAGAAGGACATCAAAGCAAGATCTGCAGCATCTAAGCAAATCAATCAAAATAAAAACAATCGAAAGGAAAATCTCTATCCCGAAAATGCATCAGATCAAATCAATCACAATGAAGTAAAAGGAAGAAAAGTTCACAAACAAACTTGGAAGAGCATCAATCCCTACAAAGAACAAAAGGAAGAAAAGATCATGGACATATCTGATATGCACGTAAGTAAAAGTCGTATATGGACATATCAGTCATCAATAAAGGAATCGATTCAAATCCTTGATTGAGAAGAAATCTCTTGGGTTTCCTTACGAAGAGTAGAAGCCGAAGAGTATTAAAGAAGAAGGCTAAATATGGACAATAGTTGCGCAACTTCAAGAAGAATATCAAAGTGTCTCAATATTAGTCTTACAAAGCTTTGTAACTTTTAGTTTACAATTGTTATATAAACAGTAAAATCGAGTCAACTTTGCAACACAAACAAAAGTTGTGTCACAAGATCTGAAGAACAAAATAAGTCTTCAAAACTTATTTCCCATCATTATACTTGAGCCCGACATTGAATGATCTAAGAAAACATTGAAACCCAAGGGGCTGGAAGTAGGCACCACAGTGGTGTTCCGAACCAGGATAAATCTTTATGTCTTTACTTTATGTTTGATTATTTATTTGCTCAATTATTTCAAATCTAATCTATTTTGTGAAGTGTACCAATCTACAGGCGAGTCGACTGTGAGGATCCAGTAGTCAACTCACAAAAAATTTTTAATTCACCCCCTCTTGAACCTCAAATAGTTCACATTATGAGAAAAGAGTTTCAACATACCAGTCACGACATTAGGCGATGCCTCAGGCTCCTGGCGGGTAGTGAGAGCATAGAGTCAATTCTGACCAGTGTTAGAGACAGATGGTGCACCCTTTGGTGCTGGAGCTGAAGAAGAGGCAATAGGAATGTTGTTTTTCCCTAAAATAACCTTGGCCACTGGACAGCTTCTAACCATGTGCTCTGGATGACCATGGTTGAAGAACTTATCCTTTCCTTCAGTACAGTAACGTTGATGCAATCATCTATAAAATCTATAGAGAGGATATCATGGAGTTGACTGGGCCCCACTAGCCTAAGACTGGGCACAATATGCCCTTAAGTTGTCTCCATCTTGGAAATGCCTTTCACCCAATGACTTTCGATAGGGAGCACTAGCCATAGAGTAAGGCCCAGAACTGCACCACTTCTTCTTAGGCCATTTCATGCCATCCCCGCCACTCTTCTGTTGGCCACCACCCTGATCAAAAAATTTAAAATTTTTGCTATGCCTCTCTACTATCTAAACCTGCTTCTTTTTCTCTTCCTCAATATGCTGCATGTACACAACCAACCTAGAGATATCGATGTCGTTGTTCAAGAAGGCATCCTTACTCTCCGAAATCAAGTCTCGAACAACCCAAAAGCGAACTTACTCATTCTATCCCTTATGCTAGAAACCAACTTCGGAGCACACCAAGATAACTGGTAAAACTTCAAGGCATACTCCTTGACTGAAATCTTACTTTGCTTCAAATTAACAAACTCTTTTACCTTTGCTTCCCTCAACTCTTGAGGAAAGAAGCAGTCTAGAAAAGCATTAGAAAAATCCTCCCATAGGGTTAACTCAACATCGTCACCTCTTGACTGATCCCATTACTCATACCACTGGTACGCCATATCTTTCTGCTAGTAAGCAGCAAACTCCACACCCTCTATATTTGTGGCATGCATAAAATGGAAGATCTTTTCCATGTCATCCAGAAAACCTTGAGTATCCTCCTATACCTTAACACCATTACAAGTTTGAGGATTCAACCTTATGAATTGTCCAACCTTGGGGCCTTAGAAAATGGAGTAACAGAAGCACCTCGCTCAACCTGAGAAGATACCAACTACTCCAATATATGGATGGACTGACGAAACTCACCATTCGTCACATCATCCTGAGGGTCTTGAAAAGAACTGGAGAGAACCGATGGAACTCTAGGAGGGCAATCAAAAATTAGACCCCTAGACTAGGTATGAACCCCATAAATAGGATATGTTCCATCAACAATATCTTTGGGTGGGACAGAGGAGATTTTATGAGCTTCAATCATCTGCAAAGTGAACAAACGGGAATTTGAGGAAAATTTAGCACCTAAGACTCTTCAACTGAAAAACATAACACAAGAAAAAGGAACATTCCAAACTGTCTCATAGCCTCTCCCTTATAAGTGTTGCGCACTACACACCCTTAAAAGAGACTCTAATCAACACGACTTTGTGGACTCCCAATTGATCATGAACCTAGGGCATTGATACCAATCTGAAACAATCTGAACTAGGGCCTACTTGTGTTGGGTATCTCAAGTCCAACCAGGACAAGAGACCACACCCAATACCCAATCGTTGACTACCCTACACACTATGTTGGATGAATTTTGAATATATAATAAGATAAAACAACAATAATTCAAGGACATTAAATAAAGTCTATAATAACAATCCAACAACCTCAACCAAATATCTAACTGGTGTCAAACCCAATGCCAATACCAATACCAAGACTGACACCAATACCGACACTGCTCATGCCTATAGTAGTCAGACAAAGCCGCTAACCAAAATCAAATAACATCCGGTCGGGACATGTCCTCGGCCATAGCCATAACCAAAATCTAAGAAATAATAACAATAAAAAGAAGTCCATAGCATGAAATGGAGTCTTTTGGAGTATGGAAGCTCACCACTTCAGTCTGACTCAAAGGTGTCCCCGAATCCAAGTTACTGAGCAGGAGGAATGGTAGTATGGTTGGTTCCTGCATTGTGTGGGGATACAACGCCCGAAGATGGTTAGAGGAGTAAAATCTAGCATGTACTCAGGGTTTACCATGTATATAAAACCTTTACCTGGGTTGTGTAGCTTTGCCATCCTAAAACCACCAACAGGCTATATGGGTTCAGCTCCCCCTGCTGAAAGGGCCCCAGTGTGTGTTAGTCGCACAACCAAAGAAAAGAACCTGAGATGACTAGTACATCTCCCAAAATATAAAGTGTGACACCATGAACATGATCACCATGACCAAACCTCACATCGGCAAACATGAGTTTCAAGTATTGGTCCCCCCAATACCTCCTCCTTCTACGGCTTTGATACATACATCCCTTTAAGCCCATATTAAAACCATTTGCACCTTCCAACCATTTACCAATGAGTTTTTTACTAGGCAGTAACCATTAGTATCGTCATACCAAAACTAGAGCTTACAATTCTATCTTTTCATGCCATACCAAAACCATTAAATCAAGTTCACTCCAAAGTATCCAATTAAACCAAAACCATGGCCGCCAAGGCCTTTCCAAACCATTTAAAATCAACCAGAGCAATTCAGGTTCCATTACTATTTATGCAATTCAAGGATTTCAAGATTAGTAAAACTATGTGACAATCATTTTCATTGGCATTTTAACAAACTGGTTGACGACACATAAGTTTCAAAAATATAACCAAGTAATTTGGGGAATCCTTAATGTCCCAAAATCCATTTACCATCACCATGCATATCACAATGTTCAAAATCATATTAAAACAAAGAAAAACCATAATTAATACGTGAGAAACATTATTCAACCATGAACATAAAAAAACCTCAACATGTCAAAACTATAACAATAATATGAAAACCAAACATTAAACACATGCTCTTAGTAAAATTACAATGAAGGGGGAGTAAGATGCCTTAAAGACCAAGGAAGATTGAGAGAATCACTCTTGAAAGCCCCTAATTGATTGTCTTAAAGAAACCCTAGCCTTTGCTTGAACAGAGAATTTGAGAGATTTTTTTTAAGAGTATATGATTGGGAATAATAGGTTAATGAAGTCCCCAAAAGTGTTTTATATTGTGGTATCAAAGGGAGTTAAAAAGGGAAAATATCCAGAATGCCCCAACTTAAAACTGTAAAAATACCGCAGGTGGTTACGAGTCGATCCCGTAACTCGTGACCACAACATATGACTCGTACCATTGAGTCGTCACCAATATAGTGAGTTGGAAACCCATACACTATCCACCATACGACTCCCTGACCTCCACTTGTGACCAGACCGTACAACTCATATGGTCCTATTCATACCCAAGACAGAATCTAAAGGGATTGACATTGGACAACATACGACTTATCACAATAACTCGTAACCTATCCTCACGACTCTTAGTGAGCCACTTGTACTCAAAGCCAAGTCAAGTTACTAAGTTTTTGATTTGATAGAGGATCATCGTAATGACCCGTCACCATACCTAACGACCTGTACCACTAAACCATAACCACAACAGAAACACAACCACCATCATTGTACACCTTATGAGTTGGGTCACCTGACTCCTACTCAAAATATATGTCTCATATAATGAGTCGTTTCGAGAATAGTGAGCTCAGAACTCAGGAAATTTCCAAGGGCCAAAACCCAGGGTGTTTCAATAGACTTGGCCAACAACATACTAACCAACATACGACTAGGGTCCCTAGACCCGTCACCACACTATACGACTTATGGTGTGAGTCGTAAGATGAACAAAATGTTCAAAACTTAAGAAATTTACAAGGGCCAAAGTTCGAGGCATTTCAATCTCCCCCCTTAGGATTATCCATCCTCGAATTATAGGACAAGGAATTACAAGTAAGATTGGAATCCACACGCCTCTACTCTTACCTTTAATCAAGTTAGAAAATATAGATGCTAAGCAAACCACCCTTTTTCTTTAACAAAGATAGAAAACAAAGATGTTAGGAACAACACATACCTTAAGCATGATTTTTCAGAATAGGGAATAGGAACGGATACTTTGATTTCATATCCTCATCGGCTTCCCAAGTAGATTCCTCGAAATTTTGGTTCTGCTATTGAACCATTACCGAAACCACGTCTTTCATTCGCAATTGATGAACTTGACTATCCAAGATCCTCATCGGGACCTCTTCATAGGACAAAGAATCCGAAATACCAATGTTCTCCAAGGGAACAACCAACGAAGGATCACCCATGCATTTTCTTAATATGGACACATGGAATATCAGATGAATTGAACTCATGCTAGAGGGAAACTCCAACTCATACACAATGCTACCAACCCTTATCACCAAGTATGGGCCAACAGACCGGGGACTGAGATTCCCCTTCTTCCTAAACCTTATTACTTCCTTTATGGGAGACACCTTCAAGAACACCCAATCTCTAACCTCAAACTCTAAGTACTTTTGCCTTACGTCCGCATAGGAATTTTGGACAGTTTGGACGGTCTTAAGCTTATTCCGAATCACTTTCACCTTCTCAATTACTTAGTGAACTAAATCTAGGCCAAACATCTCTATTTCCCTAACCTCGAACCACCTAGTAGGAGATCTATACCTCTTACCATACAATTCTTCAAACGAAGCCATACCGATGCTAGAATGGTAACTATTATTATAAGAAAATTCAAATAGAGGCAAGTGGTGGAACCAACTACCACCAAAGTCAATCACACAAGCTCACTGAATATCTTCCAAAGTCTAAATAGTCCTTTCAGCTTGCGTATCTGACTATAGGTGAAAAGTCATACTAAGACTCATTCAGTCCCTAAACCATTTTAAAAAAAGCACTGAAATACGACGTGAAATGAGTACCATGATCCAAAATAATCAAGACAGGCATACCATGCAACTTTACAACTTCCTGAAGGAATAACTTTGCATAATCCTCGATAGAATAAGTAATCCTCATTGGCAAGAAGTGAGATAAATTAATCATCCTATCCATGATGACCCAAATAGAGTTGTAGTGATTCCACAACCGTGGAAGACCGGTAACAAAATCCATATTAATTATCTCCCATTTCGAAATGGTAGTTCAATCTCTTAAAGTAACCCATCGGGCCTCATGTGCTCCACCTTCACTTGTTGAGATACCATATACTTAGCCATAAAGTTGGCAACATCCCATTTTATATTGTTCCGCCAACACATATTATTGAGATCAGGTACATCTTTCTCATACTAGGATGAATTGTATACCGTGATTCATAGGCAATTCATAAGACTCAGCCAAAATCCTCCTTCGCGGTCCATGTCAGAATACGTAACCTCCCTTAGAACCTCAAGAAACCATCACCATCGATCTTGAAGGCTATCACCTTCTACTTACCCACATCATCATTGATTTTCATCAAAAGAGGTTCTAATACCATCTTCTCCTTTATTTTTGAACCTAAAGATAATTGCCCTACCTGCTGCACAAACTCACCACCATCCTCAGAGTCCAAGAGACGAACTCAAAGGTTAGACAAACGGTGAATGTCCTTCACCAACTCCTGCTTATCCTTATCTACTATGAGAAGCTTCCCATGGACAACCTTCTAAGAGTATCAGCAACCACATTAAACTTACTTAGGTGGTAGTAAAAACTCATATCGTAATCTTTTAGTAACTCAAGCCATCTCCTTTATCTGAGATTAAGCTCTTTTTGAGTGAACACTTACTGCAGGCTCTTATTATCAAAAAAGATATCAACATGGACCCCATATAGATAGTGACACCAAATTTTCAACGCGAATACCACAGCTAACAACTCCAAGTCATAAGTAGGATAATTCTTCTCTAAACCTTCATCTGTCTAGAGGCATACGCAACAACCATGCTATATTGCATCAACACACATCCTAAACCAACCTGGCACTCATTACAATAGATGACAAAGCCCTCATTACCCTTTGGTAGATTCAAGACCAGATTTGAAGTCAACTTATCTTTTAGCTTCTCAAAGCTACCCTTGCTAGCATCAGACCATAAGAACTTCACCTTCTTCTGAGTTAAGTTGGTCAATGGAGCAGCAATAGAAGAAAAGCCTTCCACAAACCTTCTATAGTAATCGTCTAAAATCAAAAAGCTCAGAATATCAATTGGAGTTATGAGTCTAGGCCACTTCTTAACTAGAACATCCTTTTGAGTATCCACCATAATCCCCTCACTAGATACGACATAACCCAGATAAGTTACGACATTCAACCAGAATTCACATTTGGAGAACTTAGCATACTACTGATGATCTTTCAAGGTCTACTACATAAGGCGAAAGTAATCAGCATGATCCTCCTCACTCTAAGAGCATACCAAAATATCATCAATGAAGACAATCATAAACAAATCTAAAAACTGATGGAAGACTCTATTCATCAAATCCATAAATATCACAAGGGCATTGATTAAGCCAAACAACATTACCAAGAACTCAAAATTCCCATACCGGGTATAAAAAGCCATCTTAGGTATATAACCCTCCCTAATCTTTAACTGATGATACCTGGACTGAAGGTCAATCTTAGAGAAGAATTTGGCACCTTAAAGCTGATCAAAGAGATCATCAATTCTTAGAAAAGGGTACTTATTATTTATTGTCACCTTATTTAATTATCGATAATCAATACACATCCTAAGGGACACACTAGGATGGATGAAACCCTTGTCTAAGAGGTCTTTCAACTACTTCTCGAGTTCCTTTAACTCGGTTGAAGCCATTTTATACAGAGGAATAGAAATATGATGAGTGCCCAAAACAAGATGAATACCACAATCAATCTCTCTATCGAGAGGGATACTAGGTAGATCATTAGGGAAAACTTTAGGAAACTCATTTACCACAGAAATAGAATATAAAGAAGGACCCTCCAAGCTAGAGTCTTTAACCCAGACCAAATGATAGAGACAACCTTTGGAGATTAACTTCCAAACTCTAAGATATGATATGAACCTCCCTTAGGCACTAGAGAACTTCTCTCCTATTTAACAATTGGCTCATTAGGGAAATTAAACATGACCTTATGGGTCCGACAGTCTAAAAAAGCATAGCATGAGTGAAACCACTCCATTCCTAAAATAACATCAAAGTCAACCACGTCTAACTCTATCAAGTCTACTAGAGTCCTTTTATTACCAACAGATACCACACATCCCCTAAAGACTCTTCTGGCAACCACATAGTCTTCCATTGGGGTAGAAATAGATAAAGGGTCCAACAAGCACTCAAGACTAAAACCAAAATGCACATCCATAAATGGGGTCACATAAGAGAGAGTGGTCCCTGAATCAAGTAAACAGTACACATTACAAGAAAAAAGTTTCAACATACCAGTAACAACATCCGAAGAGGCCTCATACGCCTGATGAGTAGTGAGAACATAAAGATGGTATAGGAACCTTGTTTTCCCCAGAAGCAACTCTAGAGAGACAATCCTAATGTATATGCCCAATTTGACCACAAGTAAAACATCAGTTCCTCCCCTTCTCGCATCGACCACGATGATGCTAACTACAAAATCTGTAGAGGGTAAGATAGTGTTGACTGGGCCTCACTAGCCTGGGATTGGCACCCTGTTCCCTAGAAGTATCACCACCCTAAAAATGTCAGTCACTAGATGGATTTTGATAGGGAGAAATAGTCGTCGAATAGGATTTAGAAATCCCTAAGTTCTTTTTCTTAGACTACTTTTCATTTTGTTGTTGACCTCTAACCTATTCTGAAAACCAAAATTTCTTACTCTGGCTCTCACCAATCTAAGCTTACTTTTTTTTTCTCCTCTTCGACCTATTGCATATACACAACTAAACTGGAGATGTCCATGTCCTTGTTCAATAAAGTAACCTTACTCTCAAGAATCAACTCACGAGACAATCTCGACGAAAATTTTCTCATCCAAGCCTTTATGTTAGATACCAGCTCAGGAGCATATCGAGACAAATGATAGAATTTCAAGGAATACTTCTTGACTATCATTCTTTCTTGCTTTAAGTTAACAAATTCCTCCATTTTTGCCTCCCTTAACTCCTGAGGAAACAAGTGATCCAAAAATGCACTAGAGAATTCATCCTACAAGGCAGTACCAGTATCCTTTCCTCTCAACTGGTCCCACTAGTTATACCACTGGTAAGACACATCTTTCAGATGGTAGGCAACAAACTCTACACCTTCATCCTCTGAAGCATGCATAACTCGAAAGATCTTTTGCATCTCATCAGTGAAAATTTAAGGATCCTCCTCAACCTTTGTACCTATAAATATTGGAGGATTTAACCTCATAAATTGGCCAACCCTAGTGGCCTAAGATGAACCCATAGTAACACCAGCAGAACCCGACTGTTATAACTAAGATGTCACCAACTAAGTCAATAGGTTAATAGAGTGACGAAACTCAGCGTTAGTAACCTCCCAAGGTGGTAAATAAGTATAGGTGTTGCCGTTAGAAGTAGGATCAGTAGGGATAGGAGGGACCCTATGATGACAGTCAGATGTAGCAACCCTTGACTGGGTCTGGACCCCAGAAGTTGGACGATCTCTATCCACATTGTCCTCAGGCGGGATGAAAGAGTTCACATGGATATCAGATCTTCTTAGAGGCATGATCTGAAAGATGAGAAAATGGAAATTAAAAGGATCCAATACCTTAGACTCTATAGCTCAAAATTAAGACAACAAGAAAGGGAAACATTTCTAAATGTCTCATAGCATCTCTCTTATAAGTGTGGTGCGCTACACACCAATAAAAGAGACTCTACTTGACATGGCTTTATGGACACTCAATTGACCATGAACTTAGGCTTTGATATCAACTTTTTCATGACCCAAACCAGGGCCTTGCCATGACGTGAATCTCAAGTCCCACGTGGACCGAAGATCACCCCCTTCATCTAGCCTAACTAGCACAATACCTATCAGTGTTGGATTAATTTCAAATATATAACAAGATAGCATAGAATAAAACTAATGACAATTCATGATAAGTTTATACCAACCACCGACAACCAGAAAATTATCCATCACCAAACAACCAACCAAACCGCCCAAGTCCACAGTAATCCAACAAGCCTTTATAAAACTAGAATCGATAAAATATTGGGATATGCCCCCGACAGTAGCCAAAAACAAAGACTAAACAAGGTCTAAGACATAGGTAATAAAGACCATAAAATAAAGTCTTCCAAAGTATGGAAGCTCACCACTTTAATGTCAACTCACGAACCAACTCGAACACCTGATCACTGTGCATGAAAAGTAGAAGAAGTTTTGGTTCCTATATCACGTGGGGATACATCGTTCAGAGATAATTAGCGGTTAGAGCGCTAGCATGTAACTTAGGGATAGAGGAATAAGATAAAATCAAATATCTATATGCAATCACATATATACATATATATATACATATCATGTCGGGATAAGGAACAAGGCTTATCATGAACTTTGAAAAACATTAACCTAGATTGTGTAGCATAATGATCATAAAATATATATATATATATATATATATATATATATATATATATATATATCATGTCGGAATAAGGAACAAGGCTTAGCATGAACTTTGAAAAACATTAACCTGGGTTGTGTAGCATAACCATCATAAAAAGGCACCCACAGGCTATATGAGCCCAGCTCTCCCCTAGCTGAAAGGGCCCTAGTGCATATAGCCGCACGAATTAGAGAATATCCATATCTATATATTCCTTTATGGAGGACTCGAACCTCCAATTCATATATTCATTCAGGGGACTCAGACCTCCCAGTCATATAGACACCACACCGGCTAGCACAGTTTCTAGTGTTAGTCCTTCGAACTCCACTTTCACGGCTCGGCTACACATCCCATTTTAAAGCTTAATTAAAACATTAAACACACCCACATAACTATTAATCAAATTACTTACCAAAGGCATCCCATTGGTATCACCCTACGAACTCCACTTGCAAGTGTACAACATGCCACAACCATTATTAATCAACTTAGGACCCGAACCTATTTTCTAAAAAAAGACATCAATTCAATTCAACGTTTAAAGACTCGAACCCATTTAGTTATTCAAACCAATTTATGGCCAATAAGGCTTTCATAAAACTATGTACCAACCATTTACATTATTAGGCCAATGCTTTAGTTCAAAACACAATTCAATATGTGACGATCATTCTCCTTGGCAATTTCACAAATAGGTTGAAGATATACAATTATCAAGCCATTATTCAAGACAAAAACCATCAAGTTAGGTTTAACCATAACCCTTAAGTTTAAATCACAATTCCAAAGCATCCACATGTGCAAACCATTATTAAAACATGCATAAACATAATTTAAATCATGAGAAGTCAATGTTCAACAATATACAACCAAAACCTCAACCTTGTTTTTCAAAACCACCATTAATAATTCATGAACAGAGGTTTAAACATATGCTTTTAGTGACCTAAAAATTAAGGAAGAGTCACATGCCTGAGTTATAAAGATTCATGGAGAAATTTTTGATCCCTAAGCCTCTAGATGACCACTTTGAAGAACCCTAGACCAATCTTCTTGAGAGGTTTTTGAGAGAGTTTAGACAGTGTTTTAATCTTGCTAAGTGTAAAATAAATGCCCAATTTGTGTTATAAGATGTGGGGTCTTAAGGGATTTGGGATGGAAAATTTCTAAAATACCCTCAGCTTAAAAGCTATAGAAACCCGCATATGGTTACGAGCTGACCCTACAACTCGTCACCACATCATATGATTGGTACCATTAAGTCGTTAGTAGAACAGAAGGTTAGACACCACACTCTGTCCAACTTACGACTCCTCTGCTTAACTCATCACTAAACCATACGACTGGTAAGCTTTAGTCTTATCCAAGGCAAAAGACCAAGGGCTAGACACTGAAAAACATACGATTGGACCCTAACCCTCTCGTCACATGACCATACAAATCGTATGGAGTCTCTCATAACTAGGACAGACTTGGCCAACAACACACTGACCAACATACTACTAGGGTCCCTAGACTTGTCACCACACCATACGACTTATGGTGTAAGTCGTAAGATGAACAGAAAGCTCAAAACTCAAGAAATTTGCAAGGGCCAAGTTTGGGGCGTCTCATTAATTGATTGCGCTTTCTTAAGATTAGAAAGTTACTTTTTATTTCTTATGAATAATACTTAGTTAATGTGTTAGCAATTACTGATTTCCTTTTTTCTTTGTTGGACAAAATGTTTATCATTTTGTTAAGTAAAGCTTTTGGTTGGTTCTCTCCTATCGAGTTTAATATTACTTCTTACATCAGTTATATTACAATATAATAGAAGATTCATCACTATTTGGTAACGTATACATTAATGTATTTTGATGCTAATGTATTTTGACACTGGTTTGACAACAATGTATCTGTCAAGCAATTTTTATTTACTAATGTATAACATATTATATTATATTTTGGCAGAATACATTGCCAGATCCATCAACTTGGCATTATCTTTCACTTTGGCACCTCAAATAAGAATTGTTCATTTTAGGCACCTCAAATAACGTATAAGTGTGTCATTTTGGCACCTTTTGCTGAGTTGACAAGGTGCATGTATTACACCTCCATGAAGGTGCGTGAAGGCCTTTTTTGGCTGATGTGGCGCCTTTGGCCCACCAACAATCTATTAACTCTTCTTTATTAATTTATACTTTTTTCTTCATTTTTATCCATTATTTTTTGTCAATCTTAAACTTATTTAATGGTGAAAATTATTGGGAGAGATTTAAAAATTAGATACGCACTTACAAGTTCGTATTGTCAAAAATAGTATATTAACTCATCCATTAATTTATACTTCTTTTATATTTTTATCCACTATTTTTGTCAATCTTAAACTTATTTAATGATAAAAATTATTGAGAGAAATTTTAAAAATGTGTACGCTCATTCTTGCAATTATCCCAAAAATAAAGAAAACTCAAAATTCAAAAGAAGAAAATGATATTTTTAAAAATATTTCATTTCCCCAGAATCAATTCGACTAATTATCATTGCATCTGTAATAACTAAAATGAGATTTTCATAACTTGCACGAAAAGTGTCATAATATCACAGGCCAGTTCATTAACCTTATTCCTTTGAGATCGATTGTAGCATCATTTGGGAAACCCACATAATCTGAAGCTCAATGATCTGCAAATATATTATCCAACTCCTACCAATAGATTATCTTCATCTTTTTAATCTAAGCATAGAGCACTTTAATGTCCTTTTGATTGGAAAATGCAAGTTCTGTGAGAATTCTTCAACCGAGTTGTGACATTAAGTATGCCATTTGGTAGACACGTTGAATCTTTGTCGCTCTCCCTGTAGTAGAACATAGAACAACTCCATTTCTAGAAACCAACATCCCAAAATTCAAATTCCTTGGAAATACCACCTCATTTACTCATGAAAATTTGTAGATTTTCATGCAAAAATGCTAACTGTAATCCCTCAAATGGTTCTTAGAGGCAGGCAAGAGCGGAATGGATCTCTACTACTCTGCAGCCGGTCAAAAGGAAAAGATGCCATTGTCGAAGGACATGATTTTTTTTTTTAATTTTTTCCTGGACATCAAGAGTAAAAAATACCACAAAATGATAGATGGCAAAATAAAAAGAAGAATGAAGAAATAAAATTTATATTTTAAAAATAGATGGTGCTGACAATTTGGGGGTGGTGCAGCTGATGATGGCGACAAAGATGATTTTGTTGTTGGGAAGCATTGCAGCGTTGAGAAGATGATTCGAGGGTGGTGAGGGTGGGAAGGGGGTGGGGGCTGGGGTGTTTGGAGAGGATGATTGGAGGTGGGGGGTTGTTTGGAGAAGACGGTTTGTTGGGATGGGGTGGGGTTGATTTTGTTTTTTATTTAAATGATACTATTATTTAAAAATTATTTTAATAAAAAAATGACAAATGTCATGTCATTATTGGTCACTTTACACGTCATATTAATTACTTACATGTCAAGCGTGTGTAATACATGCATAGTATATAATTTTGTGGATTGTGAAAAAGGTGATAAAATGACACATTCGTACACTAGTTGAGGTGTCTAAAATGAAAATCTCTCATTTGAGATGCCAAAATGAAAGATGGTGTCAAGTTGTGGGGTCTGACGATGTATTCTGCGTTATATTTTTAATCATAATATATCATGCACTTATCATAAAGTAATGTATTAGATAATTAAACAGGATAATGTATATTGAGCAGTTGAATCCATTGATCTATAACTAACTAAAATTAAAATAATGTATCATATGCATAATGACACAAAGCTATATGGATCATATTAAGTGGCAATGTATCATGAGCTTATCATCTTACACGGTATTATTTTGACAGTAATGTAACTAATACAATCTCTTTGTAGTAATGTATTAGATAATGTTTTTGAACACAATGTATCTGTTACATGATTATTCAGTAATGTATAACATAGTTATATTTTTTATAGTAATGTATCATGCGCTTATTAAAAAGCAATATATTAGATAATTAAACACAGTAATGTATAATGTACAGTTGAATGCATTGATCTACAACTAGTTAAAATTAAAACAATATATCAGATACATAAAGACACAATGCTATATGTATGATCTTAAGTGGTAATGTAACATGCTTTGTATCATTAACAGTATTTGAACACTGAATTGAAAAAATAATTAATAAAATGAAAAAAATTAAATTATTAAATTTGCATAAATTTAATGTCTCAAACACACAAAATGTGATGGTCATTACATGAAAGCAAATTAATGTATAGTTAATGAAAGATGTAATCAACTTATCAGAAACCTCAAATACTAAAACTCACCAACTAAATGTGATGGTCACAACATGAAATCTAAATAAGCAAGAATTAATACTTTTCGTAATGAAAAATAACAAGTGTCACTTCTTCTTTGGAAAGAAATTACAAGTGCATCTGTGGTGACCTTCACGACAACATCATCCACAATAATTTGTGCTTGATGAAAGGGTTTCACTTAATTTCTAATACCTCCCTTTCTTTGGCCTTTCTAGTGATCTTCTATATTTTGTTGGAACCACAATTACTTCCAGAATATCTTGAGGATAAACGGACGTTTGAAAAACGTGATCGCATTGATTGCTCGGCTACTCAAGTGATTTTCGTTATTTACCTTTTTAAACGCAAATTAGTTATATAGTTATGTATTTGTAAGCTATGTATCGCAATGTTTAGTTATCTATCGTGCGTTCAGAATTCGGGATTCGTTGTAATTATGAAAAGAATAGGGAGAGAGTTTAATTAGATAGTAAATTATAGAAATTTATGTTGTTTACAAATAAATAAATTAAATAATTTTTGTTTTTAAATTACAAATTGTTATTTGAAAATTGAAGTGTTTTTTTATTATGAAATAATTAGTTTCTATAAAAATTTTATAGGTAATTTAAAGTGGAAAAAAAGGTGAAACCAGGCTCTTGTTGTTTTGAATTTTTTAAAAATTCTTGAAAAAGGTTTTGAAAAAAAAAAGAAGCAAAAACATTTGTTTTCAAATTTGTATGGCTAAAAGTGTTTTTTAAAATTCATCTCGAGAGAAAATGAAAAATTTTCATAGTCAAACAGGCCCCCACTTTATAATAAATTGGTCTAATCGGCAGGTTTGGGTGTAGAAGTAGATGGGTTTTTTATTTTTAAATGAGATAAGCATTCAGTAACCCCCTCCCCCTGGCTTTCCCCTCCTCCAAACTATGGTCAAAGTTGCTACGACATACTCCAACTTCATGGGGTCCTGTTACCTCCTGAACTCAAATTTATCATGTTTTTGTCATCCTATTATGCTGACGTGACATCTTTATTGCATAAAATTATGGTCATGTATGCTAAAAAGGTTGACAAAAGGTAGCACGTCAGCTAAAAAGGATGACAAAAATCTACTAAAATTTAATTCAGAAGGTAATAGGGACCCCGTAATATTAGAGTGTGTCCTAGCAAATTTGATTATAGTTTAGGAGTAATAGATGTTTTACTCTTTTCAAATTAAATAACTTACGTAGTCAATCATAACAGTTAATTGGCTTTTTAAAAATTGAATAAGGTCATTAGGTTTAGTGTGTTTGAGGAGTTTTCTTGAATTAAACAAATATGCTAGGATATCATTAGATCAGTATAATGATTTGAGGATATTTGTGAGTCATTTTTCATACAATATGAATATTTTTAATCTTTTTCCAAATTATATATAATAAAGATGTCTACATAAACTACAGTCATGGTTATACCACCATAATGTTATTCTTTACCACAAGCACTCTCACTTAGCTATTCAGTTGTCTTTGCTTGTTTTCTATTGAAGAAAATAGTGAAAGACTTTTTATTATGTTATAAGTTCACTAGTAGTTACAATATTTACCTCAAACATGTCATTATTAGTATTTTATATACAATATTAAGATTGAAGTTGGTGCATGCACTCTTCTAACATACAACTCCCTGTTTTATCAATATTCAAAACATTAATCATGTATGCAAGGGGATCCTAAGATAATGCAAGAGTACTTTGGGCATTGTTAATGGTCATCGTTATTTATCTTTTTAATAATAATTTCTGATCTGTATAGACGTGATATATCAGTAATTGGAGGAGGAACCTGCAATCATTTTAAAGTGACGAATTTGATTAGTATTAAAATTTGTAATTTGTTAAGCATCAACACTAATTTTTAGAGGATGTAAGTCAAATTAAACTGTCAAAGCGAGGGTTTTAAGGAGTGCATCTAGGTCAATGTTAAGAGAGTGGGTTAATGACTAATGGCCCATTTGATTGTAATCAAGTTATTTCGGAATGAATTATTTTGAGATTAGTTATCTCGAGATTAGTTATTCCACTCTCAAGATGGGATAAAAAAAAAACCTTACAATCACGGGATAACTAATCCCCCGATGAGCTATTCCATGCATTTTATCCCCAAAAAGCATAGATAAGTTCATCCTAAAATTAATTCCAAAATTTATTATCCCTTATTCCTTATACCAAAAAAAAAAAAAATCCTGCATTTTAGAACTTGTATCGCCAGTAAAGCCAAACGACCCTTTAGGGATCGTTTGGTACAAAGACAAGTAATGTAGAAATTGTAGTGCGCATGCGTGGATTATTTTTTATCAAGTGTTTAGTTTATTGTATTAAAAAATAGATATTCCATGTAATGAGTTTGATTTAAAACTCAACAAAATATTACTTTACAATTATACCCTTGAATTTTGTAGGATTTTCTATTCATTAAATAGTCAAGTTAAAAATTAAAATATGAATAAAAATTTATTACTAATTTTGAGATGTAATGTGCCACTATGAATACCTTTAAACGCATGGTGTACTAATATTTTCTTATTGATCAAATATCCCTTAACCATATCATAAATTTAATGCTACATAAATATTCAAATAGTTCGAATGACCACTCCACGACTACGGTAGAAAAAAAAAAACAGCCCTTCCTCCCCTCTAATGTTTATAACTATGAAAAGAACCAGCCATTTTTATAAAATAATTACACATAAATCAACATAAAAAATACTAATGATAAATACTAAAGATCTAAAATTATAGAAAAAGAGGAAAAAAGGAACGAGAAAGCACACAACATGCAGAAGCTCATTGTGGTAAAATTACATATTCAAAATAACCAAAAAGAAAAAAGTTTTCTAAAAAAAATAAACCTAGCATAGCAAACCAAACATGAAGAAAAAAAATTAAACATTGATTTGTGATTTCATCAAATTACATTGAAACGAATTTAGAGAATTAAAAAGGACATTTATATATAATCAACCCAATATGATTGAAGAGGACATCAAATTACAAAAGAAATTTATGGAAAGGAAGTGAGGGACAATTTAGTCATTTAGGGATCTTATTCATGGATTGTTAAACCTAGGGGTGTACATAGGTCGGGTTGGTTCGATTTTTTATTAAAATACAACCAAACTAATAATGTCGATTTTCTAATATAAACCAAATCAAACCAATATACAATCGGTTTTTTTTATTTCGGTTTTAGTCGGGTTTTTTCTGTTTTTTTGATTTTTTGATTTTTTCGGTTTTTCGATTTTCTCGATTTTTTTACAATTATAATGTGATTGAAGAAAAAAATTAAATGTTTTCACTAAAATGATTTAAAAAAAAAACAATGGTCATAGAGTAGTTCCAATAAAAATTAAGTTGGCAAATTATTAAGACGTCTAAACTATTATCTTTCAAAGTAATATTATGTGGATACCCAAGTAGTTCAATTTCTAAGTCACTAGTCACAGTAGCTTGTCTGAAAGTTCCCTTCATATAAAATGTGAGCATATAAAAGAACGAAGAATTGGAGATAACTTATTAAAAACTTAACTCCATAAAGTAATTAATTATAACATAAGTTCATAAAAAAAAAAAAAAAAACCTAAATCACAACTTGACAAATGAGAAAAGCAAGATGAAAGTAAGATGAGGAAATAATGAGAACTCTCTGAAAACTTGAAAAGTAAAATGTAAAAAGTGAAGCAATTAAAGAGTTTTAGGTTTTTATATTAATATTGGGCTTTGTATTAATTTGTTATTAATGGAAAAATACAATAATTAAAGGCCCAAGAATATATATCTATTTTCTAAATATACAAAAATAATAAAAATAATTAGAAAGTAAATTATAAGTATTATTTTTTTACGTATAAAAAATAAAAATTATATATGTATTACGTCGGTTCGGTTTGATTTTATTTTTGCTAATACCAAACCAAACCAAGAATGATCGTTTTTTCTTTTGCCAACACCAAACCAATCAAACCAAACCATAAATCATTTTTTTTCTCGGTTTGATTTGATTTATCGGTTCGATTTGACTTAACGGTTCGATTTGTACCACCCCAGTTAAACCTAAGATAAGTTATCCCTCCATTTATTAGAGATAAAATAAGACCTCATATGGAGTATAAGTACTCCATGTATTAAGTTAAAAAAATAACCAAACAATGCAGATGGGACTAAGTTTTAATTCAGGGACTATTCTAATTAGTGCGGCCTACCAAATGGATCGTAAGTGTTCGAATGAAGGAGACAATGTAGCCAAGCAGATGGATGATCATTACCATCAAAAAATTTGTACTTGGTTAGCTATACCCAAATTAATCCATAACTAAGTTTCTTGGATTCAGGTTCGAGTGTTTGATACATAAATTTAGAGGTTGAATCCTTCATGATTTAAATTTTATAATTCAGGAATACGGATCCAGGTATAAACACAAGTGCTGAAATTTAACTTAAAGTAATTTAAATATCTAAAAAAAATAAAAGTAATAAAACCTAAAATATAAGTTATCATGTGAAAAACTTGAGAAGAAACTATTGATCAAGAAGATTATCTTGGAAGGAGATAAAAGAAAAAAGAATGACATAGAATTATCTATATAAATGTATTTCATTTTCTTCAAACTGTCCAAAATCGATCACTCATTTTCATTGAATCTATTCAAATTTCTCTCTCGATTTAGGTTAAAGTATCCAAAATTAATTAATCAGATCGGATACGAATTCCACATACATACTCATATCGTGTTGACACACATACGACATTGAAAGTGAAGAGTTTGAGAAACATAGGTCTATAAAGATCTAATTGTTAGACATTAGAGAAAATATGAACACTTATTTTAGCTCCATTTGAATTATAAAGACCACAAGTAGAAACTGAAATACATCCAATATGATGGAAGTAAAATAGATTGATTAAATGAATAATTAGTTTGTCTTAATTTTACTTCAAGTAGGTCAACTTAAAAGAAAAAGTGATTGAAGAACTGATTACAAAATGTTCTAATACGTTATAAAAAAAAATTATAATTGAAGAAAGCACGCTTTGAAATTAATCATAATCGCTTTAGTTACCCAAATTGGTCCATTTTATTATTTTTTAGGATTTATGTGAATTATAAATGACAAAATTAAATCGAAACCACCTAATCTGTCTAATCATTCACGTTTGGGTGGATTATTAACTCGTTCATTTATTAGCTCAACCTAGAGTGTCAAATGAGTTATCTAATATTGGAGAGTTTAAAATAGGTTGAGCTAAAACTAGATTGGATCGTAATTCATCCAAATTTACTCTGGGCTAATCTGAACTAAAAATTGAATTGGGTTATGACTCGTTCAATGTAACCCCATTTATTTAGGGAGAAAAATACAAATAATCATTCTTAGATTGTTTAATGCAAGATATAACAAGCATTTTAAGTTTGTAAGTTAAAGCGAAATTCGGTATTAAAAAGAAAAAAAATTCTTTTTTTAAAAAAGATAAATTTAAATTTTATATAAGGAAAAAAAGATCGCATACTCATAAAAAGAGATGACAGTTATTATCAGGATATCAATCATTACCTTTTTTTCTCTCTAAAATAGTTTTACTCCTTCATTAACAACTATACAGTTTTCTTCTTCAATTACTCATTATCAAATATCGATTGTTTAATCTTCTTAAACATCAATCAATGCAGGTGTTTTTTCTTCTTCTCCTCCTCCTCTTCTTTTTCGTTGAGTGTGTACTTTCTCTTCTTCGTCCACAAATTAAAAATCAAACTCTGAGTGAAATTTAATAATATTCAGATTATTTGCTTTTAAATTAATAATTTTTTTATTAACATGCTGATTTACGCATTTTGATTTATGGAGATAGGCGGAATGCAAAATATGATTTTTTTTTTGTATAGATGAACAATTTTTTTATTTTAAAATCATAAATCAGATTTGAAAATTGCTTAAATTCTCGTATTTATATAAGTATCAGTTATCATGTTATTTTCTGTATTGTATTTAATATGTATGAATATTTGTATGCTTATTGCTTTTTGATAAAATTTTGTATTTTACATTATTTCAAAGTTAAATTTATTATTTCTCAACTAAAAATAAGTATCTTCTTATATTATATTCAATAGATATAGATATTGTATGTTCAATACATTCTGATTGTTCCTTATTTAAAATTCAACTATTATTATTTTTTTTAAAAAAATATTGTGTTGTTACAAATAAAATATCAAAAAAGTTGTGAATGTATAAAATTAATATGTAGGATACTATACACGAATAATGTATTCTTATTAATGAATTTTAGTGTATGTAAAGGTGAAAAGCCTGCTTAGTGTCGTTTAATTTAACAAATCATGTTTACATCACTTTATTAATATATCTCATTTAGTAAATGATATTCCTTACTGAGATATCATTATATGTAATTCATATTAAAATTAGTAATAATATAACTTGTCGTGAAAATTTATATGTAAAATGGCGATCACTTAATTTATAGACATTACATATAGTAACTCTTTACTACATTTTACATCTATGAAATTTATTTACAATATAACATCTTTGTCTTTTGTTTTAACTAATCAAGTTTAAATCTACTAGTATAACAATGTTATATACCAAATAATTTTATTTTTGGAGTTTCAATCTATGGAATTGATATGTGAAATGATAAACGTAGATGATTTGTTCTTATTAATATTTTTAGTATATGAAATGGTACAAAATCTGATATACATGATTTAGATCAATCAACGCTATCAACACATATAATTCATACAAAATTTGGTTCTTCTTAACATGATTCATACAACCATGAAATAAATGCATATGCAGTACCTATACTGAAATTCAAGAAAAAAAAACTCAATAAAGAAAATAAAATTCAGCCCCTAAAAGGAATGGTTCATGAGACGGTGAAATCAATGGATAACAAGAACATATAATGAAAAAAAACTTATAAAATGGAAGAAAATCGAACCCCCAAAGATATAAATGTTTCATAAATAACAAAGCTGATACTGAAATGATACCCAAAAGGAAGAAAATTATTTATGAAGATGAATATAAAAAGAAATAGTTAATATGAAATGTGTGAATTTGGCAAACAAATATTTTTTCAACAAAGTTGTTCTAGAAAAAAACATAGGAGTTTTTCGAAAAAGATAAAACTATAATAAATGTAGATACAATGTTTATCATTTTTTACTTCTTCTATAATTATCAACACATCTATGTATGAGATATTGACTACAAATCCCTAAGAAAAGGAGTTAAGTTATAAATATATTATCATATATAGTGAATGTCTACTTACCATATAGTGAATGTCTATTTATGAAAAAGTTAGAAAACCCAAGGTTAGTTTTTCCCTATAAATAAAAGGGTGTTCCTTCATTATAATTTACCCCCAAAACACCTCAAGAATCCCCCATGAGAAATAAAGAAGTTTTCTCTCTTCTCTCTATATTCTTCTTGTATTTACATTATATTCATAACACGTTATCGACACAATACTCTGCCAAATAAGGTGAGATTATAAATTTAAAGGATTTCAAAGTTAGTAATTCCTTATGTTATTTGTATTTATAAATCTAAAGGATTTCAAGGTTAGTAATTCATTATGTTATTTATCTTTTTCTACAAATGATATAATTATTGTTGAATTTGAGGAAAAATAATTATTTTGGAACCACTTATGCTTTAAATTTGTTTATGAAGAACAATATTATTAAAAGATATGATGATGAATTTAAATCTCATTTCATTAAGAGGGTAAGACATTGGGTTAAAAGTTTCAATACACCATGATGATAAGATATTGGGTTCAAGTCCCATTGATTTATGCCTAAACTGCCTTTACATAGATAAGACATTGAGTTTGAATCTCAATACACCGTATTGATATATTATGATGGCTAAGTCAATATAATGGGTGTTTAGTGAAAAATCACGAAACATATCCTATTAAATATGCTCCATTTCATAAAGTGAATGTGGTAGCAATATATGATAGGTCTGAAAGAAGACAATTTGCTCCATTCTTAAAGTGAATGTGGTAGCAATATATGATATACTTTGAAAGACATGTATGCCTCGATGTGCTCTTGAAGTAGCAATATCGTGAAAGAGGTTATATGTTATCTCTTGAAGTAGCAATATCGTGAAAGAGGTTATAAGTTATCAGACTTAAGGCACAATTATATTTCATTCCTAGGGAATAAGAAGCTTATTAATGGAAACGTGCATTTGATTATGATGGTATCATAACTCACCTCCGAAAAAGGCTGAATAATTTAGAAAAGTTATTATGACGATCTCTCAACCATCCAGGGAAATAAAGAAGTCTCTCTCTTCTCTCTATTTATTTTTCTTATTCTTGCTTTTATATTAAGGTTTTAACGAGGCATATTATCTATCAATTAGACATCAAGAGGGAGTGTTATAAATGTATTTACATTATAGTGAATGTCTATCAAGAATATAGATAAGATCTATCAATATCTAGTTGATATCTATAAGGATTTGAAGTATCTGTCTTTTAACTAGGAGTATTTTTCCTATAAATAGAGGAGTTTCATTCATTGTATTCTCATACTGATGATCTCTCAACCATCAAGAGAAATAAAGAAGTTTCCTCTCTTCTCTCTCTATTCTTCTTGTATATACTTTATATTTCATAACACGTATCCAAAATTTAATTATGTAATAGTAAATTTGAAATTGTAATTTTAGCTCCTCTTTTCAATTTTATTAGAATGTAAAATTGTATTAGTATTATATTTTCCCCATATTTTATCATGATTATATTTCCTCATAGTAAACTCAGTTATTTTACACATAGTTAAATCAGTTGCTTAACAGTATGCCATTTTATGGGTTAGCTTGGGATCATTTGTGGTCCTAAGCACCGTGTGACGTCCAGAGGGTAGTCTTGGGGTGTTACAAACTTGGTATCATAGCACAAGGTTAGAGTGTCCTAGGGTATCTATGAAGCCGTGTCTAGTAGAGTCTTGTGGAACGGTATAGAGACTTCTGTAATTTCCTTCGAGAGGCTACAAGGCATTTAAGAAATGTCTCTTTACTTTTATACTCTAGATCGTGTTGTAAAGTTATTCTCTCAGAAACTTCTATTGATTCATTTGTTACTCCATAATCCTTCATCTATGACTTATTCTTGAGATAACATGATTAGAAATTTCTAATTCCTCCCAAGATAATGCTCTCAAATTTACTATCAGTAACTTCAGAAGTCACACAAAGGGGCTTGAGAGGAGCTCGCTAGAGTGTTACAAGTTCCTAAAGTTGAAAGCATATGTCCTCATCCATATGAGTTAGGTAGTTAAGACAGAATATATTATGTATTTGGATTCCTAATTAACCCCTTTTATCCAGATAGTGCTCATCTAACGCCCCGAACCTGGTCCCGAGATGTCACATAGTGCTCAAGACTATGAATAGCCTTAAACTAACCATGTTTGCCTGTTACTAAGTCTGAATCTCATAATAATAGGAAATATAGACATAGATGTCATGCTAAATGCGGAAATCTATCTGAAATAACTGAGAATAATCTGAATATAATCTCTGAAAACCAAATAATATAAGTTTGAATCAAATCTAGCAGTCTGACAAGCCTCTACTACTATTATCTAGAGAGTCATTGGGATAAACCCCCAACTGACTCAAACTTTTTTTGGAAAGAATACTGAATCATCTAAACTGATAAGCTAAAATATCTGAATAACTAAGTCCCTGAAGTATGATGACTCACCAACTGAAGAATTTAGATGAAGATGCTTGAACTACTCACGCTACTGATACTGAGCAACTGAACCTATATTATGAGACAATGTAGCACATAGACATATATGTTGATCAGTACTTTGAGGATGTACTAAGTATATAGGGGTGAAATGCATAAGTGAAACATCATCTCATCATTATAAATTGTAAAACAATTCATGCTAAATGTAAATGACTCACATAAGCTAGAATATCTGAAATACTGAAATCTGAAATCATGAATAGCAAATCATACTTTGTAAATCTAGTGAGTCAAAAAATTTAGTTCTGAAAGTTGTGCTAATATTCTATCTGTAAACCATACTGTATAAGTGTAAAAATGACTTACTTCTGAATCTAAAATTTGAAAGTTGAAATCTATAAATAATATCTTTCTATAAAGCATAATCTGAATAAAGAAGTGGGCCTTTACACTTAGTTTTCTAAAGCTTTGCTATTAATATTATTCTATTCTGAAATCTATAGTCTGTAGGGAAAATACTTTATCTAAAACTTATCTGTAAGGGAGCTTCTTCTAACTAGAATAAACCATGTGAGCTAACATGGAGTCCAATGTATTGTTCCCCTGAGGGGAAAAACTCACAATAGGGAGAGGTTTTATACTCTTACCGATGAGTATAACCTGAGCTAAGTGATTACATCTGTAACTGTCATCCATATAGAAATGGGAATAATCTGATAATCTGTACCTACGTTGGCTACGTAGTTCTGTGAAAGATATGGCACACTAATCCCACACTTCCAGCCTGCTAAATACTACTCTCTTTAAATCTGCACTCATTCTGTTGGACATACACTTTAAAATCTAGTCTAATGGTTTATTTTGAAACCAATTATGCTTTTATCTGAGTCATTCTGTAAATAAAGTTGATCTAAATTCTATAATTTGTAATAAATCTGTAAAGTGGATTCCAAATTATATTTAAGGATCAAAAGATCAAAGCTTTACTGAAAATATGTAATTAATCTGATCATAAGATGCTTAAAGCATCATCTTTTATGAAATATCAACATATAAACTTGGGCTTAATAACCCATGCATTAAATACATGTTAAAACATCATAATAATCATGGTTGATAATGAAAATAATGATAATTCATCTCAGAATTTAGAAATTTACTGCAATAAGCATGAAAATATGAAAATAGTCATGCAATTCAACTTCTAAAACACTTGAAATCTTATAATCTTGCAATTGGCAATAATGGGTATGAATCCTAATTTAAAACTCGTGTATAATCATTCAAAATCATATAAATTTGAAATAAAAACTTGGTTTTGAGCACAAGGATGGAAGAAGGTCCCTGTTCATAAACCCCACATAACTTAATTGATGAGTAGATGAAGAATTTTGAATTTTGAATTTTGAATTCCTATTTGAGTTCTTGTAGATGAATTCTTGATTACTTGGAAATTCTTAATTTAGAGATTTCTTGGAGAAACAATGGTGGAATTCGATTTCTTGGAGAAGAAGATTTGAAATCTAGTGTTTTTCTTTGGAAGAGAATGGATGAAACTAAGCATAATAGGCTTTGAATAGGCTTAATCTTGTATTTTACACGAATTGGGGCTTGGGAATTAACCAAAATACCCCTTTTAAACTTTAATCGGAACTGGGAAAAGGACAAAAAATCTCGATTTAACATGCCACCGCGACGCGCCACTATCGCGGTGGATCACTGGAAATTGACAACTGGGACCAGGGACTTTAACACGATGCGCCACCAATGCGGTGCTCTATTAGAATACCATTTGGGCCATCACTGCGATGTGCCACCATTGCGGTGAGATACTGAAAATTGACAATTGGGAAGTTGGACCTCACCGTGTTATCGCGGTGGTCCACTGAAATTTGATGAATGGGAATTTAACCTTCACCGCGGCGCGGTGTTTACCCAGATGATGTACCGCCTTACTAAAAATGACATAACTTCTCAACCGAGTATCAGATTTGGATGAAATTGGTATCGATAGAAAGCATATTCAATTTTCCACACAATAGAGGGTCTAAATCTGGAAAATTTCACATATAAAAAAGTCATTCTTTTTTAAGATAACCCTTAACATTTTAGAGGCTAAATTGAGCTAAGAAAAGTATGGGGTATTACATATCTCTCCCTTGGGAATATTTGTCATCAAATATGGCTAGTTAAGCGGAAAATACTGAGGAATTTGAGGCTATAAGCTATCATACACAACTGAAATAAACTGAATGACTGATTCTGAACATAATGATCTATTGAACTGATCTGCGAGTGCATGAATTTACATGAAAATAACTATTTGGCTGAATCTGAGACTAGAAAAGAACTAAATAAAGGGAGACTATTACTTTCGGATGAATATGAGTTTATGGAGAAGAGATGAAGATACTTGGTACGCATGTCTACTTCTGCTTCCTAAGTAGCACCCTCAACGGACTGATTTTGCCATAGAACTTTGACCAAGGAAACTTCTTTGTTCCTTAGTCTATGGATTTGATGATCAAGAATCTCTACTGAAACTTCTTCATATGAAAGGTTATTCTAAATATCTGTACTTTGTAAAGAAACTATAACAGTTGAATTGTCCATTCACTTTTTCAATATGGACACATGGAATACTAGACGAACTGAGGATAAATCTGCGTGTAGCTCAAGCTCATATGCTACCTTCCCAACAAGGCTCAAAATCCAAAAGGGGCCTACATAATGAGGACTAAGCTTTCCTTTTTTGCCAAATCTCTTCACCCCATTCATGGGTGAGACTTTTAAATACACAAGGTCATCAACCTCAAACTCAAGACCTTTTCTTCTTATGTTTGCATAATATTTCTGACGACTCTAGGCTACTTTCAATCTTTCTCTAATCAACTAAACTTTCTCTATGGCTTCAAACACCATGTCTGACCCAATCAAAGCGGCCTCACCCACTTCAAACCAACCAACTGGCGATCTACATCTCCGCCCATAAAGAGCTTCAAATAGCGCCATCTGAATACTAGCATGATAACTGTTATTATAAGTGAATTCAATCAATGGAAAATGGTCATCCTAAATACCTTTGAAATCAAGAACACATGCCCTCAACATGTCCTCTAGATTCTGAATGGTCCTTTATGTCTGACCATTTGTCTTTGGATGAAAAGTTAAACTAAGATAAACTTGGGTACCAAGACACTTCTAAAAGGCTTTCCAAAACCTAGAGGTAAACTAAGTACCCCTATCTGAGATGATGCACAAAGGAACTTCATGCAATCTAACGAAATCTCTGATATATATCTTAGCATAATCTTCAGCTGTGTAAGACATGTGAACTAGTAAAAAATATGCTAACTTAGTCAATCTGTCAACAATAACCCAAACGACGTGAATGGGGTAATATAGTCACAAAGTCCATATTTACGTCTTCCCACTTTTAAGTGGGTCTACCAAACTCTTGCAATATACCCATAGGTCGTTGGTGCTCTACCTTAACCTGTTGACAAGTTGGGCACTTGGCTACAAACTCAACTATATACTTCTTCATACTATTCAACCAATAGATTTCCCGTAAGTCGCGGTATATCTTGGTGGCTCCTGGGTGAATGGAATAACGTGCACCATGCACTTCTACCATAATCTGCTGCCTCAAATCATCAACACATGGCACACATAATCTATTCTAGTATCTGAACTCACTATCCCCCCTCGGGAGAAAACCTCTACCTTTTGGTCTTTAACTGACTCTTTAAGTTTGACCAAACTAGAATCCTTATCCTGATTCTCCTTCACTTCTAAAATGAGAGAAGATTCGAAACTACTCCAAACGCAAACATTCCCTTCAGCTAAATTAACCAATCTCACACCCAATCAAGCTAGCCGTTGAACTTTCTAAACTAACACCTTCTTATCATTCTCCATATGAGCAACACTGCCCATAAATAGTCTACTAAGTGTGTGTGCCACTATATTGGCCTTGCCTGGATGATACAACACACTCATATCATAATCTTTTAAAAATTCTAACCACCTTCTCTAACAAAGATTTAACTCCCTCTGAGTAAACACATATTGCAAGTTTTTTTGGTCCGTGAACACATCAACATGCACCCCAAAAAGATAACGTCTCTAGATTTTCAAAGCAAACACAACAACACCTAACTCAAGATCATGCGTAGGGTAATTATTTTTGTGAAGCTTAAGCTGTCTAGAGGTGTAAGCTATGACCTTACCCCTTTACATCAAAATACAACCCAAACCAACTCTAGCATCATAATACACCAAAAAACGATTTGTACCATCAGGTAACACCAAAACTGGGGCTGAAGTGAGTCGAGTCTTCAACTCTTAAAAACTCTTTTCACAGGAATCTGACCACTGAAACTTAAATTTTTTCTAGGCCAATCTAGACATAAGAGACGCAATAGAAGAAAACCTTCAACAAAATGTCTGTAGTAGATAGCTAAACCAAAGAAACTCTTAATGTCTGATGGAGAAATAGGTCTAGGCCAATTTATTTCTGCTTCTGTCTTTTGGGGATCACCCTAATACCATTCCTGGAAATAATGTGACCAAGGAAAGTTACTGACCTTAGCCAAAATTCACATTTGTTGAATTTGGCGAATAACTGGTGATCTCTAAGAGATTGCAACATAATTTTAAGATGGTTTGCATGATCATCCTTACTATGAGAGTAGATGAGAATATCATTAATAAAGACTATGACAAATATGTCTAGATACTGTTTGAAAACTTTGTTCATCAAGTCCATGAAAGCTACTGGGGCATTAGTTAGACTGAAGGACATGACTAGAAACTCAAAATGACCATAACGGGTTATGAAGGCCGTATTTAGAATATCACATTCCCTTACTTTAAGCTGGTGGTAGCCAAACCTAAGGTCTATCTTTGAGAAGTAACTTACACCTATGAGTTGATCAAATAAGTCATCAATTCTAGGAAAAGGATATTTGTTTTTTACTGTAACTTTATTTAGCTGACGATAATTAATTCATAAATACAAAGAATCATTTTTTTTGCATGAATAGGATGGGAGCGCCCCACGGAGAAACACTGGGGCTTATGAAACCTTTGTCTAATAGATCTTTGAGTTGCTCCTTTAACTCTTTAAGATCAGCTGAATCCATATGATATAGAGGAATAGAGATAGGCTGAGTATCTGAAAGAAGGTCAATACCGAATTCTATTTCCTTATCGAGAGGTACCCCTGGCAAATCTTCAAAAAAAATATCAGGAAACTCATTGATTGACTGAACTATTAGAGTCTCAGACTTAGTATCTTTGACCCTAACTAGATGATAGATTCACCCTTTGAAAATCAACTTTCTAGCTTTAATATAGGATATGAAATGACTTTTGGGAGACACATAATTTCCTACCCACTCAAAGACTGACACATTTGGAAATTAAAACTTCACCACTTAGGTCCGACAATCTATAGATGCATAAGAGGAATGGAGCCAATCCATGCTAAGAATAAGGTCAAAGTCGACTATATTTAGCTCTATTAAGTCTGCTAACATAATTTTATGAAGGAAAGTGATAGAACACTTTCTATAGATCTGTTTAGTAATAGCAGACTCACCCACTGGGGTATAAACCAAGAAGGGCTCAGGGATCCTTTCAGGGCTTCTTTTAAAATTCATTGTAACTAGTGGAGTCACATAAGAGAAACTCAAACCAAGGTCTAATAACACATAAACATCAAGATGAAAGACACGAAGCATACTAGTAACAACATCTGGTCAATCCTTCTACTCCTGATGGGATGGTAAAGCATAAAATTGATTCTGGTGCTGATCGCCACGGGTGCTGGATGATGCGCCCTGAGGAGGGACTGGGCGACCTAGAGGATGGCCTGATTCTGGGGACAAATATCTCTTTTTCTATGCTTAGAATGCAGATACTCTCTAATTTCATGACCCAACTTACCACAACCATAACAACCCTTCTATCCGGCTAAAAACTCACCAAGGTGATTCTTACCATACCTAGCACATGGAGGATAACTGGGCATTCCACTCATACTATTTTGAGATCTGGACATAGAAGACTTATCCCACTGCTCCTGTTAGCTCTGGGAGCAAGAGTACTAGCTAAAGATGGTTCTGGCATAGATGAATGATTCTAAAATTGCAATTAATTTCCCCATTGAGATCTTGTATGGCCATACTCAAACTTCCCTATTCTAGACTTTTTATTTCCCCTCTCTCTCCTCTTTAATTTTTTTCCTTAATCTGCTGAGCATGAATCATCAACCTAGAAAGATCCATGTATCCAATAAGTATGACAGTCGTACACTCCTTGAATACCAAGCTAGACACTCGAGTAACAAACTTACTCATACTTGCCCTAGGATCAGCCGTCGTATCAAGGTCATACTTAGACAACTGATTGAACTTAAGGCAGTACTCCTTCACTTTCATTGAGCCCTACCTTAAATTCAAAACTCCTTTATCTTATCTTTTCTTATTTCATAAGGAAATAATCTGTCTAGAAAAGCATCATGGAAAACCTACCAACTCATGGAAGCTGCATTCTCACCTATACCATTCATCCACATAACAACCCAATCATACGTTACATTATTCAATCTATAGGATGCCAACTCTACACTCTTTTTCTCAGAAGCATGCATAATCTAGCTGATCTTCTACACTTTATCTAAATAAAGTTATGGGTCCTCACCTACTTTTGACCCAAAGAACTCTGGCGGATTCATTCTCATAATGTCTTAAATTTTGGCTGCTGCTAAATCCCCATTCTACTAAAGCAAGACTGCAGCCTGATGGTTGACCTAAACATTGGCAATCACTGCCTAGGCTAACACCTGAAAGACAACCCTAAACTTAGCATGGGATATATTATTATTCAGAGGATAGGCGGGCTAGGGTGAATGGTTATTATTTCTACGGGAGTTAGCTAGACAAAGAGGCATATTCAACTGTCACATAAGAGCACGAGTTAAAATCATATAGAGATACTGTAAGCACGATATATCATGAAAGAAAAAGATAATTTCCTAAGAACGTCCCATAGCCTCTTGCTTATAAATATGGAGTACTTTACACCCAAGATTATGACTCTATATAACGCAACTTATCTAACTCCCTAGGACACTTATTAATCTTAGGCTCTGATACCAAGTTTGTAATACCCCAAAACCTAGTCCCAAGATATCACACGATGCTCAAGATGTAAGTAGCCTTAAGCTAATCTTATTTTCCTGTTACTAAGTCTAAATCTCATAATAATAGGAAATATAGATAAAGAAGTGATGCTAAATGCAAAAATCTATTTGAAATAACTGAGAATAATCTGAATATAATCTTTGAAAACCAATTACTATAAGTCTGAATAAAATTTAACAGTCTGACAAGCTTTTACTACTATTATTTGGAGAGTTATTGGGATAAACCCCAGCTGACTCGAACTTTTTTTGAAAAGAATACTGAATCATCTAAACTAATAAGCTAAAAAATCTGAATAACTAAGTCCCCAAACTATGAGGACTCATCAACTGGCGGGTGTAGATGGAGATTCTCAAACTACTCACACTACTGATATTGAGCACCTGAACCTATATTATAAGATAATATAGCATATACTCGTATATGTAGATGAGTACTTTGAGGATGTACTGAGTATATGGGCATAAAATGCATAAGTAAAATATCATCTTATCATTATAAATTGTAAAACAACGCATGTTAAATGTAAATGACTCACATAAACTGGAATATCTTAAATACTGAAATCTAAAATCATGAATAGCAAATCATACTTTGTAAATCTAGTGAGTCATAACATTTAGTACTAAAAGCTATACTAATGTTATGTCTGTTATCCATACCGTCTAAGTGTAAAAAGGACTCACTTCTGAATCTGAAATCTAAAAGCTAAAATCTGTAACTAATATCTTTCTATAAAGTATAATCTGAATAAAGTAGTAAGCCTTTACACTTAGTTTTGTAAAATCTTTTCTGTTAAGATTATTCTATTATAAAATTTGTAGTCTGTAGGGAAATACTTTATTTAAAACTTATTTATAAGGGAGGTTCTTCTAACCGACATAAACCATGTGAGCTAACATAGATCCCAATGTCTTGTTCCCCTAAGGGGAAAACCTCACAATGGGGAGAGGTGTCATACTCTTGCCAAGGAGTATAACCTGAGCTAAGTGATCACATCTGTAACAATCATCCATATGGAAATAGGAATAACCTGATAATTTATACCTATGTTAGCTACAAAGTTCTGTGGAAGATAGGGCACGCTAATCCCATACTTCCAGCTTGGTTCTCAATACTACTCCCTTTAAATCTGCACTCATTCTATTAGAAATCCACTTTAAAATCTAGTACAATGGTTTATTTAGAAACCAATTATGCTTTTAGCTGAGTCATTCTGTAAATAAAGCTAATCTGAATTCTGTAATTTATAATAAATCTGTAAAGTGGACTCCAAATCTTATCTTAGGATCAGGAGATCAAAGCTTTACTAAAAATCTATAATTAATCTAATCATAAGATGCTTAAAACATCATCTTTCTTGAAATATCAATATATAAACTTTGGCTTAGTAACCCATGCATCAAATACATGTTAAAAATCATAATAATCATACTTGATAATGAAAACAATGATAATTCATCTCAAAATCTTTAAATTTACTGCAGTAAGCATGAAAATAGTCATGCAATTCAACTTCTAAAACAATTGAAATCTCATAATCGTGCAATTGGCAATAATGGGTATAAACCCTAATTTAAAACCGGGGTATAATCTCAAAATCGTATAAATTTAAAATAAAAATTTGGTTTTGGGCACAAGGATGAAAGAAGATCCCTGTTCATAAATCCCACATAACTTAATTGATGAGTAGCTAAAGAATCTTGAATTTTGGATTCCTATTTGAGTTCTTGAAGATGAATTCTTGATTATCTTATCTTGAGAATCCTTAATTTAGAGCTTTCTTGGAGAAACAATGATGGAATTTGATTTCTTGAAGAAGAAGATTTGAACTCTAGGGTTTTTGTTTGGAAGAGAATGGATGAAATTAAGCATAATAGGCTTTGAATAAGCTTAATCTTGTGTTTTACATGAATTGGGGCTTGGTAAATGACCAAACTACCCCTTTTAATCTTTAATTAGAACTGGGAAAAGGGAATAAAAATCCTGATTTAACATACCACATCGACGCACCACTATCTTGGTGGCTCACTGGAAATTAACAACTGGGACCTGGCACCGCGCATCGTAGTGAGCCATTGGAAATTGACAATTGAGAAGTTGAACCTCACCGAGATGCGAGCTTTTCATGGTGGTCCATTGGAATTTGATGAATGATAATTTAACCTCCACCGCGTTGAGGTGTTTGCCCAAATGGCATACTGTCTTACTAAAAATGCCATAACTTCTTAACCGAGCATCAAATTTGGGCAAAATTGGTATCAATGGAAAGCTTATTTAATTTTCTATACAATCGAGGGTCTAAGTATAGAAATTTCATATGTAACAAAAGTCATTCATTTTTAAGCTAACCTTTGACATTCTAGAGGCTAAATTGAGCTAGAAAAAGTATAGGGTATTACAGCTCATAGGAGGAGATAGTATGAAACCAAAGTGTTAAATGGAGTTTTCATTTAAAGGATGTTATGACCTTGAGTGTTATGATTCATAAGTGGTAAAACCTTCTTATAGTTGGAAGTGTAGGTTTAGAAGTGCAGTGATTAGAAAGTAGGAATGACGATTGATAGAAAGTATAGAGATAAACTTATGCATGCTATAGATTTGGCGTTAAAATGATATGTCCTTGTGTGTTAGTTTAGTGAAAGGTAGAGAAGGGTGTTATTATCTAAGGTGAATTATTGTTTTCTTGAAGTATGAAAGGTGTTATTGATGATATTTGTTGCATTGGAAAAGTATAGAATATTCATGGAATATTTAGTAGTTGAGTATTGTTAATATACGCTTTCCCATATGGCTATGAAAAAGAAGATTTTTTGATGGTTTAAGAGATATGTATGTAATTTAAGTATATAGATAAGTAAATAGTCATAATGTGTAGAAGGAGGATGTGTTAATGGATTTTAATAAGTTACACCATATGATTGCGATCGATTATTATTGTTATGAGGTTCTAGTGGACTAGTATTTCTTGATGTCTTATTTTATAGCTTCAAAGTGAGAATAGTATGTGAGGTTGGGTTGTTAAATATGACTAGCACTATACACTAAGATTGAACAATGGATGATCATAAAGGTGGATGCAATGGTTGCTTGGTTAGCGATGCTAGTTATATGGAGGTGGACCAATAGGCTTGAAATAGTGAATGCAAGAATTTAAGTTTATTGATTTGAGATTAAGTATGATATTGTAGGTATGATGTAAAGGTGTGCCCAAGGTGATATAGGGTTGAATTATTTTCTAAGGTCATTAAGTATCGTGTGTGGTTAGTAGTACCCTTGAGTTGCTAAGTGGAAGAAGGCTAGTTATATAGTACATGGTGTTCTTAATAGCTAGTTGAGGAGTTTTTGATGGATGGTACTGAGTCTTTTACGTATGATTTTAATTCTTACGATTTGGGAAAAATATAAGTATAGAAGTGAGATCTTGGTAGGCTATGATTATGTGTTTAGTGAGGTAGATATGTTTACAAATGAGAGTGTAAGTCTTTGATGATGATTATTAAAGCTAGAAAGTTAAGGATGGTATATGAAAGGGTTGTTTAAGAATGAAGTCAGTAAGTTTGAAATATAGTTTATTCTTGTGAGTTTAGAATTTATGTATAGACATTAGAATAAAGAAATTATGGATCAGTCTGAAGGATACATAGTAGACCCATAAGCTTAGAATATCAGCTTTAACTTATGGGGGAGATGGTAGAGTGCAGAGCCAATTCAAGTTTTGAGAATTAGATTGTAATACATATCAATAAGAGTTATGATGAGATAGTGTTCCCTTCTTAATTTAGAGTATTCCTTAGATTTAAATTACTATCACACCAACTTCATGTCTTATGTGATAGATCCATGTCAAAGGCCAATGCTTATACACTTCATACGTGCTCAAGTCCATTCTCAGCCTCTAGTAAGTAAGTAACAGCTTCACTCTGTGATTTGAGTTATCCCTCATGAATCTTTAAACTCCAGTCTTATGTTGAATAACTTATGGTAAGTATGAACTCATGTTTCAAAGTATGATCAGTTCTCAGAAACTGAAATCCAATTTATATCATGTATGTCCTCAGTTTAGATCTCTTTAATGAATCCATGCCTTTGACATTCTATTCCTCGGGCCTCAGTTGAGTGTCAAAGTTATGTCTAGTATTTTTTGGTGCTTTAGGTCCTTATGTATTAAACCTTCAGTGACCTTTTCCTATGTTAAGATAGTGGTGATGATAATGAATAAGCAATGGATTAGATGAGAGAGGGTTGATGACCCTCATTAAGAAAGATTATTTATTCTTTTTGATCTAAGGTTAAAGGATGATGGAATATTAAGGTAAATCTTTGGTATATGTCATAGTTAGTTGAGAATTCTGGGTATGTATTCTTAAGCATAGTGAAAGAAAGTTGTTGTTGATAAAGGTTTAGAGAATATGAGAAGTATGCCTTTATAGGTGTTTGCCTTGAAGTTCATATGTGGTTATAATGATAGGCTTGAATGTCATGTTGGAATGTAAGTGGAGGAATGCAATATGCGCTAGTGAATCCATAGTAAGAGTTCAGAGTTAGTCATTGAAGTGGTAAGGCATGTTATGCTTAGGGTGTGAGCTTTGGAAGAGACATAGAAGATTGAATCATGTGGTTTAGACTAGTATCATAGTGTAGTATGTTGTATCTTGTGATTTTGAGTTAGGCTTGATCATGGTGAGAGAATTTAGTTCAGTATTGACTTTAGTAGATGGGTTTACCAATTGTCCATGTGAAAATTTTAAGTTGAATCAAATGAGTATGGTATTTAAGGGGAATAGTATAGTTGAGGGAGTATTTGAGCAGTGTTTCTAAGCTTGAAAGTAAGAAGTTGCATTGCCTAAGGCCTAGTAATTCTATTCTAGCTTTTGATTCATATGTTTATGTTCCATGCTTTAAAGTTGTATCAATGTTGTGTTTCCTTAGTCAGATGTCTTATTCAGATTATGCCCAAAATTCTTTCCTCCATAATATTATTAGAATTTCTTAGAAGAGTGTTGGAGAAATAATCTATTTGAGTATGGGCAGTCAGTACGGTCAAGTCCACAGATCCTGCGATCTATTTTAGCAATCAAGCATATAAGCTCCTATAGATTTTCAAATTTCCATTTTGTCTTACTACCCAAAGTTTCACGAGTAAGGCCATTCCATGAGGTAAAATGTTTGCATTCATGCAAATTACAAATTCAACTCAGTTTATGCATCATGCATCAATTTTAGATTCAGATATTTAGTCATATTTAGTCTGTAAGTGTCTTTGTATCATCTCAGTCTTTCCTCAGTATTTTAGCCAAGTCAGTATCATTTGAGGGAAGAATGATTCCAGGGGGAGATATTTTAATACCTCGAGTTGTTATGTCCTAAACCTCTCATCTTTTTCTCACAAAATCAGATCCAGCCTAAAGTAATGGTTACTCATAAGTTGACTCTCTCATTTCTATCTCATCCTTATAACCATTATCATTTCAATGCATATATTTAAGAAATCAGCTCACTCATGTTCCAAGTCATGCATGTTCAGTAAATGATCTTAGTTACCTTGGTACAGTACTCTCAGTATAACCAATCTCATTGGAGGATGAATGTTCCTAAGGGGGAGATATTGTAATACCCCGTACTAATCCTAGCTTGTTTTAGCTCTTAGTTGCATACTTAAAGGGTTTAAGTCTTGAAATTTTTGAGACCGATGATGTTTAAGAAAGATTTGATCTTTTGATCCTCAACTAAGATATGGAATCCACTTTACTGTATTGATTACAGTTTAAATTAAAAAGATACATAACCAGTTTTCATTGTAAATCCTTTGTAATACCCCGGGAAATTTTTCGTTGAAATTTTGTGCGTAAACGTGTTGGGTTCTATCTTCTAGAATGAATTATAAATTTTCTGTACTAAATATCTTAGATTATGAATCACCATTGCATAGAGTATTGAATAATATTTCCAACGATATGTATATCATCCAAAACGGACACCCGAGCGACGAGTTATGAACATTCCGATCAAACCGTGAGTAGTAGTGAACAGTAAAACATGCAGGAAAAAGTACTGAGGCCTGGCGTATTTTTTCTCCAACTTTAAATGATCATAAATCCTTGTATTCATCCAATTTGAATATCAGAGTAAAACGTTATGGTTGATCTACTTCAAACTATCAAAATAGTCCACCAAAGGACAGATTCGAGAATTGTTTTAATTTTTAGGAGCATTTTGGTCATTACCCCTCACCCAAAATCCGTCTAAACCCTATATTAAAGCCTATTATAAGAATTATATGTTATATTTCATCAAACTCCCTCAAAAAGAAAACCCTAAGCTCTTTTATCCAACTTCAAGAACCTCCAAAGTTCACCATTAATTCTGCAAATTTATTCAAGATTCCAAGTTCCTAGTTCAAGAACTCCAAGAACCATCATTCAAAGGCACGATTAACATCTCAAAAATATGTATCGATCTGAAGTTCATTATTCAAGGTATGTGGGGTTTTTCAATAAGAACTCTCTTTCGTTCTTGTGCCCAAAAGTAATTTTCTTTACAAAGGCATGATTTTTATTTGATTTTTATAAATTTGAAGCATGAACCCATATCTTATGATGATTATTATGAAATCTTGATGTTTATAATTTTGAAAGATGAATTTCCATGTGTGGTGATATAAAGCATGAATCTTGAACGATATTTATCATTATTTTGATATTTGGGTCGTGAATCCTCATTGGAAATTATGTTTTTTAGAAAGTGTGTGTTATAAGAACGTTAATGTTGAATATTTGAGATATTTTGAATGATTTGACCTTTTGATCTTAATGGAGTTGTTTTGAACTTGAGTGTGAAAGAAATCCACAACGTTGTTGATTTTGATAGATGGGAAGCATGATGGCTCCCGATGTATATTTATATATTACTGAAATTGTTTGTTGTGGATTGTCTTTGAAATGATTTGAGCTAAGTCCGGGAGAAATCTTTAGCACCGAGTGGGAGGTATCAAGCGACCTTACTTCCCTAGAACTATGTTCCCCCATAGGAGTGAGCTTGAGGCTGATTTATATGGTGATCACTAGTTTATGTGGATTTGATATCGATAGTCCAACTCTCATGGCAAGGATAAGATGGCTCTCCCCAACGTGGGTTGTACGTTGGACTCCATGTAGCTCACATGGTTTATGTCGGTTATAGGATCTCCTAGTGTGTGTGTGTTTCCTTGTGTCTATGGTGAATGGTGAAGTGATTTGAAAGGGGAATTGTGAAAGTTATTCTTTTGAAAATTTTTAATGATATTTACATTATGAGAATTGATATTCTTGATGAACTGAAAGTGACTGACAAATTATATGATGACTCACATGTGTTATTGTACTTATTTCATCCTCTCATGATTAGGATGATTTTCGTCGGACTGTGTGAGTCTTTCATACATCCTGCATAGTTCTTATAAATATTTATGATGATGATGTTTATAAAACTGCATACACCCCATATACTCGGTTTCTTTCCATGGTACCGACCCACATCTTCGGATGTGGACTGCATTTTCTCAGAATGTAGGTTCAAGTACTCAGTTCTAGGTTCGATAGTGATTCTTTAGGCACGCTGTTCTACATCCTCTGTTGTGGTGAGTCGTCATGTTCCGAGGATATGATGTCTGATTTTGGTTTCACAGAATTGTTTACATTTGATAACTGAGTATGAGTCAGTTGGGGCATGTCTCAATGGCTTGTTGGTTTTATTGATTTTCTTAGAGGCTTGTCATACTAGTATAGATGCTAGGAGTTGAATAATAAGTCGTATTTTTGTTATCATTCTAAAATTCTTTTATTCTTGGATGATGATTACTCTTTTGATATTTGAGGGTCATTTATGGAAACCCCGTTGATTCATGTTGAACTAAATAAAAATGGCTCAAAGGGTTAGCTTGGGGCTACTTGTAGCCTCAAGCATCATGTGACGCTTTGAGACCTATTTTCGGAGAATTACAAACTTGGTATTAGAGCCTAAGGTTTTATGGTGTCCTAGGGAGTCTGACAAGCCGCGTTAAGTAGAGTCTTGATCATTGGTGTATAGCGCACCGCATCTATGAGCAAGAGGCTACAAGTCATTTTAGTAAAAAAGTGTGATTCTTTCTTTCAGAAGTCTGTCGTGCTTAAAGTGTCTCTCTTTGCTATTGATTCGTGCTCTTCTCTTTCAGAAATATGCCTCCACATCGAGCGAGAAGAAGTAATGATGGTCAGCAACCTCAACCTGTTGACCGATTGAATAAAAACGTGTCTCATGCTGAATTTTGGGTAGTATTTCAGGCGCCGGCCCAAGCTGTTAATGCAAATATTCAGGCCAACCCAGCCCCGGCTCCACAGTAGCAGGGAGGTGATTCAGCTGCTTCCAGGATCTGTGACTTCATGCGGATAAATCCGCCAAAATTCTATGGGTCCAAGTCTGATGAGGGTCTATGGTTGTTCTTAGAGGAGGTGCAGAAGATTACTCAGGTGATGCATGTATCTGAAGAACATAGTGTGGAGTTGGCAGCGTATAGGTTGAAAGACCTTGCTTATGACTGAGTTGATGCTTGGAGGAAAGGTAGAGGTGAGGGAGCTGTCCCTACAACTTGGCAAGAGTTCTAGGATGCATTCTTGGATAAGTTTTTCCCTTTGGAGATGAGGGAGGCAAAGGTGGAAGAATTTATAAACCTGCGACAGGGCTCTATGATTGTTAGTGAGTACTGTCTAAATTTCAATAGTTGACCAAGTATGCTCCTAACTTAGTGGCTGATAATCGGGCTAGTATGAGTAAGTTTGTGACTGGAGTGTCTAGTTATGTGGTTAAGGAGTGTAGGTCTGCTATGCTGAATAGTGAGATGAATCTTTCTAGGATGATAACTCATGCCCAACAGATTGAGGTAGACAACATTAAGGAGAGAGATATAATGAGAGGGAATAAGAGAGCTAGGTCCGAGTAGCACGAATAGGGTCAGTCTATACCAGCACCGTCATGTGATAATGCTCCCATGCCTTGAGATAGGCAGGATCGAGGTACCAGTTCATATGCATCCAGGTCCCAGTATAGTCCTGGCAGTAATCCAAATCATCCCTTGTGTCCTAAGTGTGGTAGGGCTCATTCGGGTGAGTGTAGGGGTGAGAAGAGGGGTTGTTTTCGATATGGTGACATGGGTCACAGAGTTAGAGATTGTCTATAGGATGGAAAAGGGCGTCGTGACTATCGCCCTCAGACCCAGACTCATACTATTAGTGCTCCAGTTCTAGGGACTCGCCCAGCCCCAGCACAGGGCACCTATTCTAGCAATGTTGGAGGGAAGTGCCAGAATAGATTCTATGCTTTACCATCCCTCCAGGAACAGGAGGACTCTCTCGATGTTGTTACTAGTATGCTTCGTATGTTTTAGTTTGATGTGTATACTTTGTTGGATCCTAGATCCAGTTTCTCATATGTTACACCTTTGATTGCTATGAATTTTGAAATGAGTCATGATATTATTCCTGAGCCTATCCTAGTTTCTACCCCAGTGGGTGTTTCGATTGTTGCCCAGAAAGTGTATAAAAAGTGTCCTATTACCGTTCTTCATAGAGTCTTATTGGCTAATCTGATTGAGTTAGACATGGTAGATTTTGATATGATTCTGGGTATGGACTGACTGTATTCTTCTTATGCCTCTATTGATTGTCGGACCCGAGTAGTCGAGTTTCAGTTTCCGAGGGCATCCATGTTTGAGTGGTCTGGGAATTCTGTGTCATCAAAGAGTCATTTTATCTCTTACCTCAAAGCTAGAAAGCTTATTTCCAAGGGGTGTATTTACCATTTGGTTAGAGTCAAAGACACTAAGTCTGAGACTCCAACTCTCCAGTCTGTTAACATCGTCAATGAGTTTTCTGATGTCTTTTCGAACGATCTCCCAGGGATACCACCTGATAGAGAGGTAGATTTTGGGATTTATCTTCTTCTCGATACTCAGCCCAATCCTATTCGTCCTAACCATATGGACCCTTCAGAACTTACGGAGTTGAAAGAGCTGCTCAAAGATCTACTAGATAAGGGTTTCATAAGGCCCAATGTTTCTTCTTGGGGTGCTCCTGTGTTGTTTATGAGAAAGAAAGATGGCTCTTTGTGTATGTACGTTGATTACCGCCAACTGAATAAAGTCACCATAAAAAATAAGTACCCCCTTCCGAGAATAAATGATTTGTTTGACCAATTGCAAGGTGCAAGTTATTTCTCAAAGATAGACCTTCATTCTGGCTATCATCAACTCAAAGTTAGGGAGTGTGACATCCCCAAAACCGCTTTCCAAACTCATTATGGCTATTTTGAGTTTCTTGTTATGTCTTTCGAGTTAACTAATGCCCCAACAGCTTTCATGGACCTCATGAATCGAGTGTTCAGATCATATCTGGATATGTTTGTCATAGTGTTTATCGATGATATACTGGTGTACTCCCATAGTGAGGATGAACATTCTGATCATCTACGAACTTTCTTGCAAACCCTTAGAGATCACAAGTTATTTGCCAAGTTTTGTAAGTGTGAGTTTTGGCTAAAGTCAGTTGCTTTTCTGGGTCATATCATTTCTTCTGAGGGTATTAGAGTTGATCCCCAAAAGACCGAAGCTGTTAGAAATTACCCTAAACCTATTTCTCCGACTGATATCCAAAGTTTCTTAGGTTTAGCTAGCTATTACTGCCGTTTTATTGAGGGTTTCTCCTCTATAGCATCTCCTATGACTCGGTTAACCCAAAAAAAGTGAAGTTCTTGTGGTCCGAATCTTGTGAGAAGAGTTTTCAGGAGTTAAAGACTCGACTCACTTCAAATCTTATTTTGACTTTGCCTGATGGTATTGATGGTTTTGTGGTATACTGTGATGCTTCGAGATTTGGGTTGGGTTGCGTATTGATACAGAAGGGTAAGGTGATAGCTTATGCTTCTAGACAGTTAAAACCCCATGAGAAAAATTACCCCACCCATGACCTTGAGTTGGCTGCTGTTGTGTTTGCTTTGAAAATAGGGAGACACTATTTGTATGGTGTCCATGTTGATGTTTTCACTGATCATAAGAGTCTGCAGTATGTGTTTACCCAGAGAGAATTAAATCTTAGGAAGAGACGATGGTTAGAATTGTTAAGGGACTATTATATGAGTGTGCTGTACCATCCGGGCAAGGCCAATGTTGTGGCGGATGCCCTAAGTAGAGTATCCATGGGTAGTGTTTCGCATGTGGTAGAAGGTAAGAAAGAGTTGGCTCGTGATGTACATCATTTGGCTAGATTGGGGGTTAGGTTGTTTGACTCTGCTGAAGGTAGTATAGGGGTTCAGAGTAGTTCCGAATCCTCCTTGGTTTTGGAAGTGAAGGAAAAACAATACTTAGATGCTAGTTTGGTAAGACTGAAGGAGTCGGTCAAGGACCAAAAAGTAGAGGTATTCTCCCAAGTGGGAGATGGTGTGTTGAGATTGCAGGATAGATTGTGTGTCCTGAATGTTGATGATCTGAGACAAGGATTATGGCTGAAGCGCACAGGGCACAATATTCTATTCATCCTGGTGCCACCAAGATGTACCGAGACTTGCGGGAAATCTATTGGTGGAGTGACATGAAGAAAGATATAGCATCGTTTGTAGCTAAGTGTGCGACATACCTAGAGGTTAAGGTTGAGCATCAAAGGCCTGGTGGTATGATGCAAGAGTTTAGTATTCCCACCTGGAAGTGGAAAGATATAAATATGGACTTCGTGATTGGTTTACCTCCTTCCCAACGCTATCATGATTCCATTTGGGTTGTGGTTGATAGGTTGACTAAGTATGTTCATTTCTTGCCCGTTCATACTTCATATACTGCTGAGGATTACACTAGATTGTATATCCGAGAGCTAGTCAGACTGAATGGAGTTCCCTTGTCTATCATTTCGGATAGGGGTACTCAGTTCACTTCGCAATTTTGGAAAGCTTTTCAGAAGGGTCTTGGTACCCAAGTGCTTTTGAGTTCTGCTTTTCATCTGCAGACCGATGGTCAGGTTGAGCGTACCATCTAGACCTTAGAGGATATGTTGAGAGCTTGTGCACTTGACTTTAAGGAAAGTTGGGATGATCACTTACTGTTGATAGAGTTTGCTTACAATAATAGTTTCCACTCTAGTATTGGCACGACTTCGTTTGAAGCCTTATATGGGTGGAAGTGTAGATCACCCATAGGTTGGTTCGAGGTAGGTGAAGCAGTTGTGAGTGGTCCTGATTCAGTATTTGATGCTATGGAAAAAAGTTAAGTTGATTAGGGAAAGGTTAAAAACTGCGCAGAGTCGTCAGAAGTCATACACGGATGTTAGTAAGAGAGACCTTGAGTTTGAAGCTGGTGACCTAGTGTATTTGAAAATTTCACCCATGAGGGGGTGAAGAGATTCAGAAAGAAGGGAAAGCTTAGTCCCCGTTATGTTGGTCCTTACAAAATCCTTAGCTATGTTGGTAAGGTAGCTTATGAAGTCCAGTTGCCTTCCCAGTTGACCTCTATTCATCCAATATTCCATGTCTCCATGCTTAGAAAGCATATTAGCGATGCTGTGGTAGTGGATTCCTCTGTGAGTGCTGACATTCAAGAAAATCTTTCTTTTGATGAGATTCCTGTTGAGATTCTTGATTTCAGTGTCCGAAGACTAAGGAACAAAGAAGTTCCCTTGGTCAAGGTGTTGTGGCGAAACCAATCTGTTGAGGGTGCAACTTGGGAAGCTGAGGCGGATATGAGATCCAAGTACCCACACCTATTTTCCGCGAACTTCGATCAAGCCGAAGGTACCGTTCTTTCCTAAATCATACAATTTTGTTAAAAGTTGCACCAGTTCAGCTGTCATTTATTATATGTTGAGCTTAGTTTCTTGAATTTATGCATTCTATGTTGCATTCGGAGTGAGAAACGACGTGGTGATGAATCTAACGAATGGTTTCATCTGTATTCTCTATTCCATATCCAATCTTGGCATGTCTAGCATCATTCAAGGATGAATGTTTCAAAAGGGGGATGATGTAATACCCCGGGAAATTTTTTGTTGAAATTTTGTGCGTAAACGTGTTGGGTTCTATCTTCCAGAATGAATTATAAATTTTTTGTGCTAAATATCTTAGATTATGACTCACCATTGCGTAGAGTATTGAATAATCTTTCTAACAATATGTATATCATCCAAAACGGACACCCGAGCGACGAGTTATGAACATTCCGATCAAACCGTGAATAGCAGTGAACAGTAAAACGTGCAAGAAAAAGTACTGAGGCTTGACGTATTTTGCTTCAACTTTAAACGATCATAAATCCTTGTACATAATGATCTGGGTGATCTACTATATACCAACGGAAAGATCTGCGAGTCCACTTTCCAATGAAATTAGTTTCATCCAATTTTTCTATCGGAGCAAAAAGTTATGGTCGATCTACTTCAGCCTGTCAAAAGTGAGTTTTTGGATCAACTTCAAACGATCATAACTCCTCGTACACAATGATCTGTGTGAGATACTATATATCAACGAAAATATATGAGAGTCCTCTTTCTAATGAAACTAGTTTCATCCAATTTGAATATCGGGGTAAAATGTTATGGTTGATCTACTTCAAACTATCAAAACAATCCATCAAAGGACAGATTCGAGAATTGTTTTAATTTTTAGGGGCATTTTGGTCATTACCCCTCACCCAAAATCCGTCTAAACCCTATATTAAAGCCTATTATAAGAATTATATGTTATATTTCATCAAACTCCCTCAAAAAGAAAACCCTAAGCTCCTATATCCAACTTCAAGAACCTCCAAAGTTCACCATTAATTCTGCAAATTTATTCAAGATTCCAAGTTCCTAGTTCAAGAACTCCAAGAACCATCATTCAAACGCACGATTAACATCTCAAAAATGAGTATTGATCTAAAGTTCATTATTCAAGGTATGTGAGGTTTTTCAACAAGAACTCTCTTTCGTTCTTGTGCCCAAAAGGGAATAATTTTTATTTGATTTTTATGAATTTGAAGGATGAACCCATATCTTATGATGATGATTATTATGAAATCTTGATGTTTATGATTTTGAAAGATGAATTTACATGTGTGGTGATATAAAGCATGAATTTTGAACGATATTTATCATGATTTTGATATTTGGGTCGTGAATCCCCATTGGAAATTGTGTTTTTTTTTTGAGAAAGTGTGTTATAAGCACGTTGATGTTGAATATTTGATATATTTTGAATGATTTGACCTTTTGATCTTAATGGAGTTGTTTTGAACTCGAGTGTGAAAGAAATCCACAACGTGGTTGATTTTGATAGATGGGAAGCATGATGGCTCCCGATGTATATTTATATATTACTGAAATTGTTTTGTTGTGGATTGTCTTTGAAATGATCTGAGCTAAGTCCGGGAGAAATCTTTAGCACCGAGTGGGAGGTATAAACTAACCTTACTTCCCTAGAATTACGTGCCCCCATAGGAGTGAGCCTGAGGCTGATTTATATAGTGATCACTAGTTTATTTGGATTTGATATCGATAGTCCAACTCTCATGGAAAGGATAGGACGGCTCTCCCCAACGTGGGTTGTACGTTGGACTCCATGTAGCTCATATGGTTTATGTCGGCTATAGGATCTCCCAGTGTGTGTGTTTCCTTGTGTCTATGGTGAATGGTGAAGTGATTTGAAAGTGGAATTGTGAAAGTTATTCTTTTAAAAGATTTAAATGATATTTACATTATGAGAATTGATATTCTTGATGAACTGAAAGTGATTGACAAATTATATGATGACTCACATTTGTTATTGTACTTATTTCATCCTCTCATGATTAGGATGATTTTCTTCGGGCTATGTGAGTCTTTCATACATCCTGCATATTTCTTATAATTATTTATGATGATGATGTTTATACAATTGCATACACCCCCATACAGTCGGTTCCTTTCCATGGTACTGACCTATGTGAGCTGCATTTTCTTGAAATATAGGTTCTGGTGCTTAGTTCTAGGTTCGACAATGATTCTTCAGGCACGTTGTTCTACATCCTCTGTTGTGGTGAGTCCTCATGTTCCGAGGATGTGATGTCTAATGTTGGTTTCACGGAATTGTTTACATTTGATAACTGAGTATGAGTCAGTTGAGGCATGTCTCAATGGCTCGCTGGTTTTATTGATTTTCTTAGAGGCTTGTCAGACTAGTATAGATGTTGGAAGTTGACTAATAAGTCGTATTTTGTTATCTTTCTAAAATTCTTTTATTCTTGGATGATGATTACTCTGTTGATATTTGAGGGTTTTTTATGGAAACCCCGTTGATTTGTGTTAAACTGAATGAAAATGGCTCAAAGGGTTAGCTTGGGGCTACTTGTAGCCTCAAGCACCGTGTGACACTCCGGGACCCATTTTCCGGGGCGTTACACCCTTATGCCAGTTTTAAAGTGAATTTCCTATAGAATGAGCATATAGATTAAAGGGAGTAGTATTTAGCATCGAGTTGGGTATGTGTCCTAGTTCACATGCCCCAGAACTACGAGCCAACGTGGGTTTAGATTATCAGATTATTCTCATTTATATGGATGCAGATACAGATTTTTATCACTTAGCTCAAGTTATACTGCTTGGCAAGAGTATGACACCTTGGTATCGTCATACTAATTTGCTTGCAAACTATTTCATTTATGCCAAACCAATCCATATAACCATTAGACTCCTAAGTTCCGTTTAAAATCTGAAACCATGATCACCAAAGACATTTAAAAACCATATTTATCTATTTATCTATTTATCCTTTCATGCAATGCAATGTTCTCAAAGGTAAGTTAAATTGTGTAAAATTTCATATTCAAAAGTCAAGATTAAAAAGTACATTGAAGTTAATGCCATTACCAAGCCAAAATTTCATCAATTTGGTGGACCCCATGTCACCCATTTCTACTATTATAACAATGAACCAATTCAGTCCCAAAAGCCATCAATTAAAGCATGAAAAGTTCATTAAACACAATGGAAATGTAATTCAAGTGTTAGCAACCACCAATTTCAACCCATCAATTCAAAACACATGAATATTTAATAAATTTATTCCATAATGTAAAATTCATGTTAAACAATGAGTAACATGCTTGAAATATAGAGGAATTTGAAGATAAATCAAAGTTTAGAGCGCAAATAATGAAATTCTTGTAAAACCATTGAATTTTCTTAGTTTGGGAGTTAAAGAGGAAAAGTGTAGTGTTTGATCTTGATAATTGAAGGCAATGGGATCAATTAGGTGTTTTTAAGTTGTTTAAGGGGTAAAGGACCAAAAATCCTCTCACCCCATGTGAAAAAATAAAATTGGATGAAATTAACAAAGCATCATGGAACACTACCATTGCTGAGGGTAGCCAGCCTTCCACGACCTTATCGCGATAACTAAGTAGTGTTGCACGCCACTATCGTTGGATCCTTACTGTCTGAGGTCCAAAATGATCCCGAAACCCTTTCAAAAATTTTAAAACTTTCCCAAAACACTCCTTTAACTTACCTTATCATAATTAAATAAAAAATTAACGTTACGCATATGAGAGGGTCAAAAATAAATTGATCAAAGTTTTATGGGGTCTTACATTACCCCCCCGTCTTGGAATCATTCGTACCCGGATAAAGAAATAGGATATTTTTAGAATGATAACTAGAATTAATACAGTAGAATCCAAGGACAAATTCAAAATGTGATAAGAGGGAAACAAAACTCATACCTTAAGGACTTATCATCCAACGTTGAAAAAAAGAACGGTATTTGGTCTTTATATCTTTTTCAGATTCTCATATAGCTTCTTCTACCTTTTGATTTCTCCAAAGAACCTTCACCAAAGCAATATCTTTTGTTCTCAATCTAAGAACTTGCTTATCCAATATATCAATCGAGACTTCCTCATAAGATAATAAATCTGGTATACCAACTTCCTCAGTAAGTAATATCAAAGAAGGGTCACCCACATACTTCTTAAGCATGAATACATGGAAAATGAGATGAATCAAAGCCAATCTTACTGGTAAATCTAACTCATAAGAGACATTCCCAATTCTTCTCATAATCTGATATAGGCCAATGTAATAGGGAATGAGCTTCCACTGATTTTGAAATCTCATGACTTCTTTCATAGGAGAAATCTTTACGAACACATAATCGCCAACCTCAAATTCCAACTCCCTTCACCTCACATTCATGTAAGATTTTTGGCAAATCTGAGCAATCTTAAGTCTTTCTATGATCACCTTCACCTTCTCAATGGCTTGGTGAACCAAGTAAGGGCCAAAAAATCTAGTCTCTCCCACCTCAAACTATCGAATAAGAGACCTGTACCTTCTACCATAAAGGGCCTCAAAAGGGGCTATTTGGATTCTAGAATGGTAACTATTGTTGTAGGCAAACTCAATAAAAAGCAAATGGTCAACCCAACTACCTTTGAAATCAATTATATAGTCCCTTAACATATCTTCCAAGGTATAAATAGTATATTCTTCTTTTTAAGTTCACCTGAGTACCCAAACTTTCTGAACTAAATGCCAGAAATGAGAAGAGAATTGCGTACCTCAGTTTAAAATGATGGACATCAGTGCTCCATGCAACTTAATTATCTTCTGTGATCTCAAAATTAATATGATTCTCTCCCGAGTAGTTAGTCCTCAAAGGTAAGAAATGAGCAGACTTGATCATTCTATCTACAATGACCCAAATAGAATCATATTAATTTTGAGATCACAGAAGACCAATAAAAAATCTATTTTAATCATCTCCCACTTTCACATAGGCAATTCTATCTCTTGGGACATGCCTCCAGGCCTCAAATGTTCTACTTTGACTTGCTGACACACCATAAACTTAGTAGCAAAATTTGCCACATACCTCTTTATATAATTCCACCAGTAGATTTCCTTCAAGTCATGATACATTTTGGTCGAACTGGAATGAATTGTATATATGGACTTATGAGCTTTGGTCAAAATCCTTTCTTGTAGCCCATCTACATTAGGAACACATAATCTTTTTTGATATCTCAATATGCCATCTCCTCTAATTTCTAAATCCATAAATCTTTGCTGACCCACATCATCCTTGATTTGAACGAGTATAGGATCCAAAACCTGTTTCTCCTTGACCTCAGCACCGGGAGATGATTTAACCACCTCTTGAATGATCACCTATCCGTTCTCGGAGTCCAAAAGGCAAACTCACAAATTAGATAGCTTGTGGATATCTTTTCCCGATCCTTTTTTATCCTTTTTAACGTTGGACAGTCTTCCCATAGATAACCTGCTAAGAGCATCATAAAAAATATTAGCTTTACCTAGATGGTAGAGCAATCACATGTCATAATCCTTAAGCAACTCGAACCACCGCCTTTGTCTGAGATTCAATTCCTTTTGGGTAAATACAGACAACAAGTTTTTATGGTCTGAATAAATATCCACATACGCCTCATACAAATAATAGCGCCAAATATTCAATGCAAAGACCACAACTGCCAATTTTAAATCATGAGTCATCTAATTCTTCTCATGAACCTTAAGCTATCTGGAAGCATAGGCTACAACCTTACCATGTTGCATTAAAACACAACCCAGTCCTATACGAGATGCATCACAATACACAACAACCCCTCAGTACCTTTGGGTAGGGTTAAAATAGGCACAAAAATTAACTTATCCTTTAATTTTGTAAAACAACCCTTACAAGCATTGGGCTATAAAAAATTAACCTTCTTCTGTGTTAGCTTCGTTAGTGGAGAATCAGTAGATTAGGAACTTTCTATAGACCTCCTATAATATCCAGCCAAGCCTAAGAAGCTCCTAATATCGATTGGAGTCATGGGTCAAGGCCACTTGTTAACCACCTCAACTTTTAGTGGATCTACCTTAATCCCCTTACTAGAAACAACATGCCCGAGAAAAGTCACAACACTTAGCCAAAATTCATACATAGAAAATCTTGCATACATTTTTTGGTCCTTAAAAGTATGCAACATAATTTTGAGGTAATCGGCATGATCTTCCTCACTCTTGGAGTACACTAGGATGTCATCAATGAAAACTATAACAAACAAATCTAGAAACTGCCTAAACATCCAATTCATAAGATCCATGAATGCAGCCAGAGCATTAGTTAACACAAATAACATAACCAAAAACTCATAATGGCCATGTTGTGTCCGAAAAGCACTTTTGGGAACATCAACCTCCTTAATTTTCAACTGGTGATGGCCTGAACAAAGATCAATTTTTGAGAAATACCTTGCACCCTGAAGCTGGTCAAAAAGGTAATCAATCCTGGGAAGAGGATATTTATTTTTCACTGTAACCTTATTCAATAGACGATAGTCTATACACATTTGAAGAGAATCGCCTTTTTTTTGCATAAAAAGTATAGGAGCACTACATAGAGAACATTGGAAAGGATAAAAACCTTATCAAAGAGATCCTTTAATTGCTCCTTTAGCTGTGCCGGATCCATTCGATAAGGAGAAATGGAAATGGGATGCGTATCCAGTAGAAGATCAATCCAAAAATCTATTTCCCTATCGGGAGAAATCAAGGAAGATCATTGGGAAAAAATTCAGGAAATTCATTAACTATAGGGACAAATTGCAAGGAGGGACTTTCAGATTTAGAATCCTTTATCCAAACTAGATGATACAAACACTCCTTGGATATCAAATTTTGAGACATAAGATAATAAATATACTTCCCTTTGGGTACTAAGGAACTTCCCTCTCATTATAATACCGGTTCATTAGGAAAATGAAAAGTGACATTTTGGGTCCTACAATCTAAAGAAGCATAGCACGAATGAAGCCAATCTATCCCTGAGATTACATCAAAATCCATCATATCCAGCTTTATTAGATCTACCAGAGTCTCTCTATGAAAGATGGACACCAGACAGCCCCTATAGACTTTTCTGGCAACAATAGACTCGCCCACCGAGGAAGAAATAGAAAAAGGGTCAGAAATACTTTCAGGATCAAAGCTGAAGTGTACAACAATAGAAAGAGTCACATATGATAAGGTAGAACCCATATCAAGAAAACAATAAACGTCACAGAAGAAAAGCTGTAACATCCCAGTGTCAACATCTTGGAATGACTCAAATTCTTGGTGAGTGGAAAGAGAATAAAGGTGATTCTGACCAATTCCCATCCCTAAAGACACACCCTTATCTATAGGGGATGATGAAGTGGCAATCGAAACCTTATTAGCTTCTATGGTAAGCGTAGATGAAGGACAATCTCGCTGCATATGACCAAGGTGATCACAATTAAAACACCTATTTTTTCCTTTCTCATAGTAACCACGGTGAACTTCCCATAACCACTTCAAGGAGGGCAAGGACGGGTTGACTGAGCTCCACTAGACCAAGACTAAGTACTCTATTCTCGAGGGCTATTGCTAGACTTAAATTGTTGATCTCCTAAAGACTTAGTATAAAGAGCACTAGATGACAAATAAGAATTTCCCTAGTTCTTCTTCTTAGGCCATTGCCTACTATCTTTCCTACCGCTTTGCTGATTTCCCCTTGCTCTACATACTTACACTTTTTGTTGTACCTTTCTCTCATTGCCACTTGATTATTTTTCTTATCTTCCACCTGCTGCATATAAACCATCACCTTCGATATATCCACATTATTATTTAACATAGCAGCCTTACACTCTAATACCAAATCATGAGACAAACCCAAACAAAAATTTCTTAGCCTAGACCTCATACTGGACACAAGCTCGATAGAATAATAAGATATTTAGGTGAACTTCAATACGTACTCCTTAACATTTGTCTTACCCTATTTCAAATAAACAAACTCTTCAATCCTAACCTAACTCAAATCCTGAGGAAAGAAATGATCAATGAAAGCACTTGAAAACTCATCCCATATCACCGCTCAACATCATCACCCTTCATCTCTTTTCACTCCTCATACAACTGGTAAGCAACATCTTTTAACTGCTAAGTAGCAAAATCCATACCTTCTGAATCAATAGCATCCATCACCTTAAAGATCTTCTCTATCTCATCAATAAACCCCTGAGGATCCTTCTCAACCTTAGAGCATATATATGTTAAGGTTCAACTTTATAAACTGGCCAATCCGGGTGACCTCAGATGAATTAGCAATAGCAATTTGATCGATGGGACTATGATTCCATAATCTGGGCAAGCATACGGATAGATTAACAAAACTATGCATTAGAGATATCTCCCTGTGGTGAATAAGCATAAGTGTCTTCAGCCCGGGAATACCAAAGAGAACTAGTAGGGACCGGTGGAGCGGCACAATCAGGAATAGGGACTCTAGGCTAGGTCTGCACTCCATAAGTAGAGGGAATTCCCTCCACATTTTCCCTAGGTGGGACATAGATTCCAGCTGAGTTCTTACAATTGTTGGATCTTTGGGAGGCATGATTTGAAATGAGAGTAAGTCAGGAGTTAGAGAAGTTTCATGATAACTAGATTCTCTAGCACAAAACTAAACAAAAGAAAGGGAAACATTCTTAAATGCTTCATAGACTCCCCCTTATAAGTGTGGCATGCTACACACCCATAAAAGGGACTCTACTCGACACAACTTTATGGACACCCAGTGACCTTGAAACATTCTTTGATACTAAGCTTGACATGACCTAAACCCGGGCTCGACCATGGTAGGCATCTCAAGCCCACCATGGGCCAGAGATAACCCTCAAAGCCTTACCTCAAGAGCACAATAAAAGTAAATAACGAAATCCAACCAGAGTAACAAGAAAGATAGATAAGTCAAATAAAAATATGAGAGTAAAAACATAACAACCATAATATCCTAATACTATCCGCAAAAGCCTCTAATTTGAGAATATCAAATAAGTCGGGACATGCCCCCAACTATGACAAAGAAATCTAATAGTAGAATGATAAATAAAACCTAATAAAATGATAGGGACTTTCGATAAATGGAGGCTCACCACTTCATAATTGATCAATAGCAGTACCAAACCTCCAACGCTACACATGAGTAACAGAAAAATCCTCAGAACCTATATCATGTAATAATGTAGCATTCGGGGATAGTCAGTTAGGCAAGCACTGACATGTAACTCAAAGAAAAGGGATAACATAATGCATTTACTAAATGACCAATCATAAACCACATGCATGAAATCGATATATATATAGGATGTCGGGATAGGGGCAAGAGACATAAAATATGATCATTTAAAACATTAGTCCTAAACTATGTAGCTTATACCGACCTTCCAAGCACCACGGGCTATATGGGTCCAGCTCTCCCTGCTGGAAAACCCCTAGTCAATGTTAACCACATGTACTGAGGAATGTCTAAAGACACCAAGTTGATAGCCACCCAAAATATAATATGAGAATCAAACATATGGTCATATAGACCCCCAACGTCGAAAAATATGGTTTCCAATATTGGTTTCCCTGGGACTACGCCTTCTCGGTGAGCTACACAATTCCCTTTTAAGACCAATTTAATATAGTTTTCATATTAACCAACCATTAACTAGAGAGTCATTTATTAAGGTATTTACCAACTTAGTATCGCCATAGCAATATTATTGCAAGCTATTCCGTTTATGCCAAACCAATCCATATAACCATTAGAATCCTAAGTTCCATTTAAAATCTGAGACCATGGCCACCAAGGGCATTTCAAAACCATATTTATCCATTTATACTTTGATGCAATGCAATGTTCTCAAAGATAAGTTAAATTGTGTAAAAATCCATATTCAAAAATCAAGATTATAAAGTGTGTTGAAGTTAATTCCATTACCAAGCCAAAATTTCATCAATTTGGTGGACCCCATGTCACCCATTTCAACCATTATAACAATTCACTAATTTAGTCCCAAAATCCATTAATTAAAGCATGAAAAATTAATTAAACACAAATAAAAACTAATTCAAGTGTTAACAACCACAAATTTTAACCAATCAATTCAAAATACACGAATATCGAATAAGTTTATGTCATAAAGTAAAATTAAAGTTAATAAATGAGTAACATGCTTGAAATATAGAAAAATTTGAAGAGAAATCAAAGTTTGGAGGCCGAATGATGAAATCCTTGTAAAACCCTTGAATTTTCTATGTTTGAGGGTTAAAGGGGAGAAGTGTAGTGTTTGATATTGATAACTAAAGGCAATAGGTCAATTGGGTATTTGTAAGTCATTTAACGGTTAAAGGAAAAAAAAGCCCCTCACCCTAAGTGGAAAAACAAAACTGGACAAAATTAACATAACAGCATGGTACACCGCTATTGTGGAGGCTAGCCAATGTGCCACGACCTTATCACAGTAACTAAGTGGTGTGGCACACCGCTATCATGGACCCTTACTATTTTGGGGTCCCAAAATAACCCCAAACCTCTTCTAAAAATTTTGCAACTTTCCCAAAGCAGCCCTTTTACATCTCTTATCATAATTTAAGTAAAAAATTAATGTTGCGCACATAGAGGGTCAAAATAAATTGATCAAAGTTTTATGGGGTCTTACACCTATGCTCCCCAAACACTAAGCTCTAGGTACAACTTATGACAACTAGAACACACGGTACATAATTCGTAAGAAATTTTTTGCAATGGCTCATTTGTAGTACCCTAAATACCTCACGATATTACAATGCATGAACAGTTAGGGTGACAATGGAAATAACGGGGGATGAACCTGTGTACCGTTGTAGTGGTAAAAGTTGTAGTGGGTTGAGGCAATAACTTTAGACTTGGTTCCAGTTCAGGCTGTTTCACAACTCACTTTTGGAAATTCGACATTAAGAACTAGCCCTTTTATGGTAATTTTTATAAATAGAGTTCTACCAAGTCATTTTATGTACTAAAAGTTTCTATGACTTCCTAAACTTGTCTATAACACGTGAACCACTAAAATCCACCAATCCGTACATCATGATCCAAATGTTATAACAACACAACACTATCAACACACCACTACTCATAGTAGTTTATTCAATCCTAACACATACCTCAACCACTTACAGGGGAAATACCAACCCAGTATTATTATGTATTGATAGGAGGGATATGAATATTCATAACACATAAATAATTTCACTCCCTCAATCGACCTTACAACTAATGATCATCAACCATAGCCAAACTTACTTATTTTCCCTATTTATCAACTCATATCACTTATGACACACCAATTATATGTAACTAAACCACCAAAAACATTAAAAGGATGTTATTAATCAATATTTATTCCCATACTTTAGGAACATGCACTATATCGAGTCAGATAAAACTACTTGCAAGTTTTATCTAGTAGTCTTGCCTCTTCATTTAACCTAGAAACATTATCATACTATCACTTTATTCATATCCTTAGACTTTACCCAATATATTCATTCATAGTCACCATGGGTTGAATACCATCAGTTAGTCCACCGTTAGGACATCAACATCCTTACCCTAATACGATCATTCAAGTCACTTAACCACATAAACTACATATTCATCAATCCCACCATTAAGGTCCAGCTTACCAAGATTTTGTAAACCATTATTATTATTTTCTTCTTCATATTATTGGAAACAACCAATATTATGCAAAATAATTAAGTTTAGGTTAGTTTAACCAACCACTTACCAAAGAATCACTAGAAAGTCAACTTATTAGCCGCATTATTCAAACCAATAATCCAACAACACTTCAAACCTAGAGATAATCATCATAGATCATACCACACAAGGGTCTCACTCTATTCACCAAAAATTTGGAATACAGAAGGATCCTAGTTATAATAATTAAGTTTGGACCACACAAGTATCTAAAGCATATTCAAAAAATCAAATATAATTTATGATATACCTCAAATCACACCTAGCCTTTACAATTTGGATTTATTCTTTCTAACAACTTATATCCCTCATAATGGTCATATGCACTTAAGAAGTTCCACCATCAAAATACTAGGTAATAGAATGAACAAAACAATAAACTACCACATAAGTAATACATATAACACTCTATCATACCACCTTTCCTTATCAAAAAGCTAGGGACCTGGGTAGTTTGTTAGGATTTAGGTAGATGTCAAGTAGTTCTACAAATCATTAAAAGATAAGTCATAGCTAAAGTCACAGAAATAAAGGCACTTTTGAGATCACACCTGATCCTTATATCCATCGATATACTCTGCTACACATGATCCAAACACACACACAATCAAAAATCACATTTGAGAGTTTAAGCATCACAAAGCAAGTTCCTAATATATTACAGTTAACAACAATACACAACATATTTTTAACATATTATTTCCTCACGACAAGTACTTAACACCAAAGAAAACAAAGCATAACAATCCATTTCCTATTGTTCTTATTAACCTCTATTGGTTTACGTCTTGTCCTAATTTTTTCCCATTAAAAAATACTAATCAGGACCAACTAGTCTGAATTATGATGATAGAGATGCCAACTGAAATTGATTAAATACCAATTAGACTCAACTCGGGGATACGATGAGATAGCATGATAGGAAAGAAAGAATTTAGATAAATTCTTAGACTCCTTGTCGCTTCCTACAACTTTGATATGGATGTCAACACACAATCTTCATAATGACTTAAATCATAAATCATGTTGGTCACCTACCAAATCTATCCTAGATAGGAGACTACCAGCCAACTATTTAAATATTGTAGAAGACATTCATAATTATCATGACCTAAGCTATCGAATTATGAGAACACTTATTCTAATCCACCTAAGTAGGAGAACCCATTAACATACCTATAATAAAGCAAATAGATGTCTTTACTTAAATAATGAAACATATTTTATTACAAAAAAACTTACAAATCAGTTTGTGATATAACTACCCTAGGATCTAAATCTAAATACATACACGAGTTGCTAAAAGAAATAAAGTCTGGATACAAATTCCACCATGAGTGAGAGAAGTTGGAGATGTTAAGGATCACTACTGCAATAGCCAAGAAACCTACACTAATCTATGCAAAAGACTATACCCCAAAAAGGGTATAACAAGAGTAACATCAGTACAAACCATACACACTACTAAGCCTCATCGGTTGATCCGAATTGGATTACACAAATAAAACATAAATATTCAATATAAAACACGAGTTCTTTTAGACTCACCAGTAACCCCCAAATATTTCCTTACGCTCTTTTCTAACTTTTGATTATGATTTCTAAGATACTATTTTTTCTTACGACTCTATTATCCGGGACCACTAAGTCTAGCCTCACACTTAGGGTCAACATAAATTCTAAGAATATCCATAACAAAAGAAATCCTAGACCCGAGTCAAGAACCTAATAGATCACCAACATTACCTGGAGAAGACCATTTTCGCATATGTGACCTGTCCACATGGTTTCCTAACTATTATCTAGTATTTATTTCATAAATTACACCTATCCATCTTTGTATCCTACTGATACAGATTTCTTTAATCAACCTTAACCTCCTAAGTCATTTCCCTGCTCAAGGCATTACAACAAGCCAGGTCATAAAAGAATTACTATCCATATGATAGCAGTCAAAACCTAACTGGAATATGGTACCACAAGTTAATACATGCTCAACCAATATACTTAGCACAACAAGTATCAAAGGAGCAGTTAGGATATTTGATTGACAGGTTAATATATTATCACCAAATCAAGTTCATTCAAGCATAATTTGGGGCAAAATAGAAAGATAATAATTTGAGTCAACAAAGATCGAGTCAACATCCAATTCAAAATACCAAGACAATATAATGGGCTCTCAAAATCTAATAAGTAAATAGACCATACGAGAACATGATAATGTATCACTAATAACTAGTGAGAATATTTCAAATACCAAAACATCCATATTTAGTAATGAAGTAGTCCAAAATCATACAACAACTTAAAATCATTTACATTCATCACATTAAACAATATGCACTAACCATCCATACTACAAAGTAGTTAACATATACATGTAATACAAACTAGATTTAAGATTCAATACTATCACCTACTACCATTTAGACCCTTAATCATGTTACCTATCTCAATATTCCATTTTTGTCAAGCAATATGAATTTACCACCTTAGATATTTCAAAAGATCACTGCTCTACTTCATTTTATATGTTATTGTCCCTTTCCTCAAGGTTTAACTAATAACCGATAATTTAAACTTGTCTCTACCTTAATTATGAGTCTACAATAGAAAACCATTAATATAAAGGCATATTTATAGCATAAGATGATAATGTATATAAATAACCTATAATTGTAGGTTACCTAAACCCTAATAAATTTTAGCCATCCTAACTCCGTGCCCGAAGGCCTAGACATAAAATCTCTTGTTCATCTATGTTACAATCATGTTCTCTAACTAGGGGCTATGATATAATTAACATTACATACCTGGATGTCAACCAACTATAGGAAGAATGAAAAAGTATAAATCCAAATTTTCCAAGATCACAGACATGTTAATCTTTGAAATTCCATAGGTTTGCACCTATCCGCACCCCTTTCTCCACTTCTCCATAGATTTAAGATATTAGAGGCAACCATAAGGAATTTTGGAGCCTCTCATATTGTTTATTTCAACTCAAGGGGAGAAAAAAATAAAACCCAATTAAGTGGGTGTTCTGGTTTATGTCATGTCACTATAGTGGTATGCGCGCTGCTATAGTGTGATGATGTTAGCCTAACACAACTTCTTTAAGTTCCAAAATTCTAATACACATGGCCCACATAAGTTCACTAATGAAATTCCAATAATATTCATACTCCGTACTAATATCGAGATGTTTCTTAGTATAGGATTCAGTTGTTACAACAGATACCAATTTATCCATTATTCATCCATGAACGATCAAAAGAAGGAACATTCAGAGTTTAGATACTTGAACCAAACACCCTCCCTGTGAGATCATAAGAAAATATTTACCTATACCCAGATCCTAACGCAGAGTCTAAATACCCAATGAATTTACAAAATAAGTGCATCCATACCCTAATAACTAGACTTCTAGTATTAAAATCAGTCACCAGTCAAACTAGAAAAGATCTTTTGTAATTGTAAATGTCTGAGATACCCAAAAACGCATCAAAATTATGGACATCGAGTAGGGTATATGAAATTTTTTTTGTTTAAATCTAAAATTTTATGGAACCCACGGTGTGACACTACTATAGTGGCATTTATCCCTCTATAGCAGCATCGCTATAGTGGACCAAAATAGTTTAAATAGGGGAGAAATGGATTCATCACCAGTTTCTCTCTTTTTACTCAAAAATCAACTCTTCTGCCCCCTTCCCCTCTTCATCACTTCATTCTCATAACCAAAATAAGGTAACACTCAATTCCCTTACTCTCTGTTACTTTATTACTCATAAATTTGCATGCATTATGTTAGAATTATGTTGACATAGGGGTTTTGAGTTGAGTTTTCAAATTTTGATTCTTGGGGCTTGTTTGAATCAAAATTTGAAGCATGGATGTTTTTCTTACATTTGCAAAGCTTCAGTTGTGTTCTGGGCATAAGAAACTCAAAAATTATGGGTTAAAATGAGTCAAAATATAAGAGAATGCAAAATTTTATTTTTGGGTTTGAATTGTCGATTTGGGGATGATTTAGAATTTTTAGTGAAAAATAGTTCTAGGTCACTTTTGGTACATTGATCTAAGTTCAAAATTGAAAAGGGATAATGAAGGCTGATCTAGAGGCCTTGTTGCTGTAGAGGCACCACTACAATAGAGAATTGTTATTATAGAAACAATATTGTATTGTTTCACCTACCGCTGTAGCAGGGGGCTACAGGCAATAGCCTCTCAACTAAAAGTTAATTTTTTTTACTTTGTAGTTTGATCCTTTCTTGTAGCTTGATGATTTCTAGTGAGTTCACTTGTCAAAATTTGTAAGTAAGTGTCTATAATGGCTGGTAATCAAGGAAATGCCCCACTTATGAAAGATTTCCTAATGAAGCTAGTCAAGAGCAATATCGTGAGTACTAGAAAATGACTTTTTCTTTAAGAGAGGCTTTGACATGAGGAGGGTAGAGAAAAGAGCACCTAAATTTAACATAGATATAGGAGTTTGTTTGGGGCCCACTAATGGTATCTCTTTCTAAAGGAGTCTCGAGCTAGTTAAAGGAGATTCATGCTATATTTTAGGACATTATTTAGGATTCCCCAAATCCTACCATCCATATCTAAGGAATGGATGCCACGATTAATGTTCGTACCATCAATGAGGTACTCGTGGTGACCCATGTAATCAATGTTAATTATATATATAAGGCCCAGGAGATGGACATGATATGGCTGGGTGACTCTCTAGTTTTTGAGGAGTTTAGAGTGTAGGTTTACTGGCCTTCGACTAAGAGCGGTACGAGTGCTTACTTTTTGGCCAATGCTTGGAGGTGGATAAATCATGTGACTCAAAAGATTCATTCATCGAACAACACTACCTATGTGACCTACCTTTGGGACTATGGTAGTGGTCTATGTTATTCGGGGCATCAAGCTAAATGTGGAGATACAAATCATGATGGAATTAAGGACTTCTACTAGGGCACTAAAAAGGGCCCCTTCCTCCCGAGATTGGTGTTGGAGTTGTGCAAATGGGATGAGGTTCCATAGAAGCTCAATGAGATAGTGGCAGAGATGGGCATTACCTTTCACCCACTTTTGATGAGAGCATCTTTTCCCTAGAAGAGGAAGACAAGGATACAAGTCGAGCAGAGAGTATGTAACACCCTAAAAATCTAAGCTAGTATTAGAACCATGCTTCAAGTTCATGCAAAAATCAAAAATCATGTTTTGGTAGTTTGGTAAGTGACTTGGACATATATTAAGGCCACAAATAACTCCTAGATTATAGACAAGTCAAAATATCCCTTACCAATTCAATTCTTGTGAAGAATCTTGCCATAGTCAACTTTAAATAAGCATAATGTTTAAATTACTAAGAGTTTTTGAAATCAAGACAAAATAAAATATAGATGATTGAATTATCTTTCCACCGCCACCAATTTTTCCTCAATCTGATATCAGAGTAAAACGTTATGGCCAATTTACTGAAGCACTATCAAAGTTATCAGTAACGATGATCTGACAATGACTTGTCATCTGGACATGATGAGTGATAACGTGACTCATCTTAATGGAATTAGGGAAACAAATTTGAGGTCCAGATGATGACTCAAGCCACAACTCATCCCCAGAACCTATAGATCATCACTAAGCTCGTTGGGACTGATACCAACAATTTTTTTAGACTATTTTAAAGGGGTTGTTTTATCTTTCTCCACTCTTTTAACCCCAATACTATGTAATTTCATATATTACAAGAGTTATAAGTCTATTTAATCACTCCAAATCCCTCATTATTTTCCCTAAAATCATTCTAAGTTTGAAAATTAAGCGATTCAACTCTCAAGTCCAGATTTCTAGGTTTCAACCCAAAATTTCATCAGCCCAGGTATGTGGGTATTCAATAAGGGATTCCTTTCACCTTGATGCCCAAAACCTAGTTTTAAAATATGAATTTTAGTTATGATTTCTATGATTTCCATGAATTAAGATTTTTACCCAAATAGAATTGCAAGCTTATATTCAATTATCCTTGATATATTTACATAATGAGCATGTTTCCACTATTATTTATGATTTATTATAATTATATTATAGCATTCATAATATTCTCATGTCCATGCATAATTTACATGTTATTACTTTAGATTTAAAGCATATGATCAAACTATGTATAATGTATTAGTTTTCAAAACTATTAAGCATTATTTATCATGATTTTGCAGACTTCTGTCCATATTAGTTGACATATCATGTTTTCTTATGAAATTAGTATTTTTTCCATACTTAGAATTATGAACCCTTGGTATGTTAATGAATTCATGATTTTGGACTTGTGTTATGAAATTTCTCTTTTCCCTTTCAAATATTAAATATTCATTATTAGTTGCATTCTTCAGAAATGGCGGGTTATGAACACCCGGTGACCTAGGATATCATTTATTTCCAGTCAAACACTTAGTCCTTAAATTTTCATGATTTAGAATGCTTTCATACAAAGAACTTATCTTTCAAACTCAGAACTTCAGTATTATTAAGCTATTCAGTAAATTAGTTTATATTTAGTTGGGAGTAGTACTTAACACCGAGCAGATGCAGGAATGGAGGCTCACCCATCAGTTAGGCTGAGATCTTTAATAGAAGTCCCAGAACCCCGGTACCCCTATACATTCTAAAGGGTTACCCATTAGACCGGTATTGATACCTTAGGCCTTTTGGATATCAGTTTAGTGGTATCAGTTTAGTTTTACTTTCTTTTTTACTATGAATTTTCAAACTATCATTTCATCTCTTTATTTTCAGTTAGCATTTCGTACAGTTTTACATCATATTCAACATTAAATTGAGATTAAATATAATATTTATGATTCTATCACTTTCCATTTTACAGAAATATTTTAGCTAATGAGTTATAGATATCACAACACCTTATAGTTTTTACGTGCAGACATGTTTTAAATGTATATTTCAGAAAAGGAATTACGTTCTCAGTTTCAAAGCATGTTTTAAGTATGTTCATGACTAGTACATATCTCATATACTTAGTACATTCTAAAGTAATGATTGCGTACCTCTTCTGCCTATATTTTTCATGTGATGTAGATTCAAGTGCTTACTATCAAGATCATAGTCAAGCAGATTATAGCATTTAATTAGTAAGTGATGAGTTTTCTTATTTCGAGGACTCAAGTCAGTTGTAGTTCTAGTATTGTATTTTCTTATTCATATGTAATGATTAGGGATAGTTGGGGGTCATGTCCCGACTACCTATAGTCAGTATTAGTAGAGAATTCATAGATAGTCAGCTAGAGTTATTATATGTAGTTTCAGTTCTGTGTTTTTAGATTACAGTATAGTAAACTTTGAACAGTTGTGCATTGAAATAGCTTATGTCATGATTATGCTTTTGCTCAGTCAATTTAGCTTTTATATATATTTTAATCTATTGCTCAAGCATTATGGTAGTACTATGGGTTATATTTGGATCACTTGTGGTTTTAAGCATTGTGTTATGACTAAGGGAGTCTTGGGTTATGCTAGAGTAGTAATGCAGTAGAAAAGATCTCAAAGGCGAGCGAGGATGATGATGATGTCCCTGCCTCCCAGTTCTAGTCCTAAATTTTTTTCCACCAAATGGAGGTATATTAGCCATGGTTAGGAGGTCCATGGAGCAAGGCCTCTCAAGTTCCACCATCTCTTCCACTGCCCCAAATATTTCAACACTCTATTGAGAGCTCAATAAAGAGAGAAAGATTAGATGCTCAAACATTTCTTGTTTACTTGAATATGAAAGACCATAAAGGTCATTTTTAGGTGTATGACACCTAACCAGGAATCCCCTTTCCCACATTAATAATATAACCTACTTATATGCAAGTTTTGTAATTTTTATATTTATTCAATGCCTCATACATAAAATGTCGAAATAAACAAGCTAAATGCGAAAGTCACTGATAGAGGAAAACGTGGTACTGCCACTGCCTTGCTTGTGTTGCTATAGTATCCTACATGTCATTATAGTGAAGAAAATACTGTATAGCGGCATGGTCGCTATAGCAGAACAAACAGTGGACACCCAGATTCCTATTATACTTAACACATTTCCTTCCCTTACCCCCTTAATGCTAATAATTAAATTGTAAACACGTTTGTTCCTTGTTAATTGCCTGAAAATGAGTTCAACCACTTTATACTAGCCCATTAACACCACTTTTGTTACACAAAAGTTTCAATCAAAGATAAATATTAAAGTAATTCCTTTTTATACCACCCCTACTATTGTATATTCAAACCTTATCTTTCAAAGAAGGTACATTTTATCCTTTTTAACAACAACATAACCACATAAATTCTATGTGTTTGACTACGCCTAGCATAGATTCCCATCTTTCTAACAATAACTACAAGTCAGACCCTGCTTAACTACACCTTTTTATAATTATGCCAAAAAGTACAATTTCATATGAGTAATCAACACCCATATCTTTAGGTACCGACTTAAGCCTTTATATTACCATCATTCAAGTCACAGTCAAAGCTTAACCTACACCACAAAACACATGGTAGCTTATAAAACTTACATAGCATAGATTCAAGCAAATCAAGAAACTAAAATCACAACATATGAAATCAAGGAAAATAAAATCAATTATCAATCGTTCAAACTCATTAAGAGCCTCTATTTGCATTCATGATGACCCTGAGTGGGTCATCTAGTATGCCTTACACACCCCTTATAGCGAAATACCAATGGAACCTTCCCAATTCTAATTTGCATTGCTTATATCCCCCCAAGTGGAGTCAAGTGATGTCTTTTTTTCCTGGTTTTTATTCCAATTGAAATTAAGAGATACCAATTTCACTCAACTTATATATCTACCAGATAACAGCATAGGAGGGAAGACAAAAATGGAACCATTTACTAAAATGTCTCATAGCTTTCAAAGATAAAATGTCGACGTCAACAAACCAATCTACAGGACTCTACTACATATTTTCTCTTATATTAGGAGACTAGTAGCCTAGGCTCTGCTACCAAATTTTCACGATCCAAATTATCAGACTATAAGGAAACCTAGTCTAATCCACCTATAGAGGAGAACCCATTAACATCCCATTAAGAAAATAAGTGGAGATCTTTAATTAAATAATGAAACATATTTTACTATAGAAAACCTTGTAAAATTAGTTTGGAATATAAATACCCTAGGATCTAGTCTAAATAGGTACAAGAGCTACTTAAATAAAGACTGGACACAACTTCCACCATAGTGAGAAAAGCGGGAGAGGTTAAAGGATTACTACCGCAACAGCTAAGAAACCAACAATTATCCCTACAAAATACTATACCCAAAAAAAGATATAGCAAGAGTACCATCAGTACAAACCACACATACTGGTAAGACTTATTGGTTGACCCAAATTGGATTATACAAATATAATAAAATATTCAAAAGAAAATATGTGTTCTTTTAGACTCAACACCAACCCATAAATATTTCCTTCCACCATTTTTCTAACTTTCAGTTATGATTTTTGAGACACTTCTCTTTTAGTTATGACTTCACTACCCAAAACCACTAAGTTTGTCCTTATACCTACGGTCAAAATACATTGTAAAAATAGCCACAACGAGAGAAACCCTAGACCTGAGTCAAGAACCTAATAGGTCACCTAGCATACCTAGAGGAGACCCTTTATGGACATATGACCTATCTATTTGGTTCCCTGAATATTAGCTTTGATTTATTCCATAACTTACATTCCTCTTTCTCTGAGTCCTACTGACATAGATTTGCCTAATCAGCCTTAGCCTATATATTCATTTCCCCGCCCAAGAAATACAATAAATCAGGTCATAAAAGAATTACTAGCTATATAATAAACAGTCAAGACCTAACTAAAATATGGTACCACAAGTTAATACATGCTCAAAAAATACACTTAGCACAACAAGTATCAAATAAGTAGTTAGGATATTCAATCAACAAGTTAACATATTATTACCAAATCAAGTTCATTAAAACATAAGTCGTATTAGAAAGGTTGCTAATGTGCACCTTCTACAGTTCATGGCTTCTATGAGCAAAACCACCGATTCATCGGTGAATATGGTTACACCTCATGATGGAGTAAGTTGTACATTGTCTTTTCTTATATTTAGGAGCTTTCTCTCTCCTCGATTTTAACTGATACCTGAGAAGATTGAGGACCCTAGCTCAGAATGTATCTCATCTATATTAGTACACTTAAGAAAGTATGAGACGTCTTGTCTAAATAGATGATTATAGTTTTCTAAAGTTTCAATAGCTGCATAGCCCCAACTGAAGAAGCAATTTACTGAGAATCAATGAATAAACATAGGTAAACCCCTCTCTTATATTTCTCCAACTTCTAAAAATAGAAAAGTCATTGTTAGTATTGTTGAGGAAGATCTAAAGGAGCAAAATCAGTATTGGCAGAACTCCTTGTTATGGTATGTGGTTGGAGATACTCCATATGTTAAGTCCATGGAGAATTATGTTAAAAATATGTGGAAATATAAGATTACACTTCAAATTTTAGGTCATGATACTGGGTACTTTATCTTTCAATTTGAGATAGTTACAGATTGAGATATGGTACTCTTTAATGGACCATACACCTTTTCACAACATGGTACTCTTTAATGGACCATACACCTTTTCACAACAAACGCTTTCTGGTATAACAATGATAAATTTACTTTGAATTTGATCCAAACTATATCACTACAATTCCTTTGTGGGTTACATTACCAGGCCTCCTATTAGTTAATGACTGGGGGAAGAATTTAGTAAGATTGCGAGTGGTATAGGACCTCCTCTTTACAATGATTAGTTCAATGCTAGAATGGCATGAATTTCATATGCTAGAGTGTGTTTTGAGGTTGATGTTGCATTACCATTGATTTATTCTATAGAAATGGTTACTCTAGTTGGTACTTTTCATCAACCACTTGACTATTAATAGAGGCCTAGATTTTGTAATTATTGTCTTAAATTTGTCAACCTATCTGAACTTGTAAGCAGTATGATATGAAACATAAAAAAACTTAGGAAGAGGGGTTCCAAGAGGTACACAAAAAGAGGATAAGGAACAAAAAAAGAAGAAAGAGTTCTGTTAGGCAAGATTGTCATGCTAAAAGGGTTATATTACCTCAAAGAAAAGGATATTATAACTAACACTCTTGTACTAGAGGAATTGATCCTTTATAAAGTAAGTCAACATGGAGAGGGATAACTAATATTTCTGGTAAAGCTAACCATTTTCCTCTACTAGTAAGTCTGGAAAAAAAAGGGAACAACCTGGTGATCTTGGCGCAACTTCAAATATACAATGATCTTCACTACTTGAATTGTGAAAAGACTCAATCAACCCCTCAAATAGATAGAGTTAAAACTCTTTCTCCAAAAGTATAAAATTATTCAATATGCTATTTAGAAACAAGAGTTAAGTAGAATACGAGTGATAACATTTTGTCAAAGGTGGCACACAGATGGACTTCATGTTGTAATTACCCTGTAGCTCCAAATAGGATTATATGGTTGTTGTGGAGGTCTTATATACATGTACATATATTGCAGTCACATGAGCAGTTCTTACATTGTTATATTAAAAGCCCTGTGGAATCCTTTAAAGCTTATTGCACTATAGTATATGCTAAAAATAAAATTGTTGAGATAGATACCCTATGGCCTTCATTGGTGAGCTAGGGAACTACTATTCACAAACCTTAGATCTTAAGTGGAGACTTCAACTTTGTGCTGAGTACTGAGGATAGTCTGGGTTCCCCTGTTATACATGGTGAAACTCAAGATTTTAGAGACTGTCTTGATACTCTATAATTACCCCCCCAAGATCCAAAGGATGCTACTTTTCCTTCTACAATAATCAAGAGTAAGCGTATGAAGTGTATTCGAGAATTGACTGGGCTTTAGGAAATTACTAATGGTTGCAAGTGTATGGAGCTGTAGAGGCGAATTATTTGGAACCTGGTATATCTATCCACTGTACAGTGATAATACAGTGCACTCCCATAATATGTAGTAGGCCAAAACCTTTCAAGCTATCTCATACTATCCTTAATCACCAGTAGTTCCCTGAGATTATGGAATGCACATGGTCATAAAGGTATAGTAGAACTAAGATGTACCAGCTGGTCCAAAAATTTAGTGTTCTTAAAGGTAATATTAAGCATATCAACTTCTATCTGGCATCTTATGAACAACACTTACAGTCCACTAGATAGAGGATTATAATTATTCAAGATCAACTTGCCCCTGATCACTTAAATTAGTAACTGATTAAGGAAGAAAAAGCTCAAATTTATGAATTGTACAAATGGAGTCTAGTAGAAGAACATGCCCTAAGACAAAAGTACATAGCTACTTGGATCACCTGTGGATACTCAAATTAAGAGTTCTTCCATTGTCAATGCAAAATCAAAGCAAACATGAATGCAATCACTTCCATTTATGAAGCTAATGGAGTAAAGATTACCGACCCTATATTAGTGAAAAAAGAATTTGTTTCCTTTTTTACTAACTAGGTGCTACAGCTGAAGAGATTCATTTTTTAAATTCAGAATTTATCAAGAGGGGTCATTGTTTGACATCTAAGAAAAAACTAACACTCAACCAGGATATCACAAAAGTGGAGATTTAGAATTCTATAAAAGGGATGTTTGCAGACAAGTCATTCGAAGTGGATGGATTACGTGTTGAATTCTTCACTAGTCAATGAAATTTAGTCAAAATTGATATAATCTTGGAAATACAGGAATTCTTCTCATTAGGTAATATTTTTAATTCCTTCATTTGTACTGCAATAACAATTTTTCCTAAGGTACTTACTCCTACCATGGTTAAGAATTATAGACTAATAGTCTGCTGCAATACAAGTTACAAGATTATTACAAAGGTGTTGACTAATAGAATGGAAGGAGTGATAAATACTATTATAAGTCCTTTCCAGTTAGTTTTTGTTGAGGTAAGATCTATATTTGATAATATTCTATTTAGTCGTGAACTACTTAATTGTTATACTAGGAAAGGTTTATCCCCTGGGTGTGTCTTACAGGTTGAATTAAGGAAAGCTTATGACTCTGTTGAATGGGTTTTTCTCAAGAGTATGCTTGTAGAATTAGGTTTTCCTTAAAAATTCATTGGCTAGATTATGGAATGTGTTACAATTGTGTCTTACTCTCTTGTGATTAATGGTGGACTCATAAGACCTTTTCAACGTAAGAGAGGATTAGACAAGGAGACCCTATGTCACCTTATCTTTTTGTAAATTTTGTGGAATATCTACATAGGGAATAAACTATGCTCATAAGGTTCCATTTTTGTCCCAGATGTAAACCTCTTGGGCTAGTGCATATTTTTTTTATAGATGATCTTCTAATGTTCTATAAAACTGAAAGTACTTCTATGGAGATACTTCAATAAGCTTTCCAAAAATTCTCAAAAGCCTCAGGTTAGCAGGTAAATCAAGACAAAAGCTATATTTTGGTTACAGATATGTAGGATACTGTGAAATAATAGCTTATACAGACACTTGGATACTGTTAAGGGTTTTTACCTTTCAAATATCTGAGTGTCCCACTGTATTCAAAGAAATTAATGGTTGTTCAATATCATCCATTGGTGGATAAAATTCTTGATAGAATGAAATATTGTTCAACAAAACTATTGGCTTATTAAGGAAGACTCTAGTTGATCAAGTCTATTATATTTAGGAATGCAAACTTTTTGGTCTCAGATATTTCTTTTGCCTAAGAAGATCATGAAACTCATTAATTCATATTGTAGGATATTCTTAAGGACAGGTACCACATGCCCATCGAAGAGAGCTTTTGTTTCTTGGGATAAACTTTGTATGCCAAAAGGAGTAAGGGTAAAAATATACTGAATTTATGTAATTGGAATAAGGCAACAGTTGCTAAGCAACTCTGGGCCTTGGACACTATGGCTGATAGTATGTGGATAAAGTGGGTACATATTTATTATATGAAAGATACTACTATTAAGGACTATAGTACTCTGAAAATGCTGCTTGGGTTATAAAGAAAGTCATTATGTAGGCACCTATGTTGCAAGGATATTTACAAGAAAGATTGGTTATGTTAATAGTGTGGGGAGTTTTCTATTAAAAAGCTCTTTATTGCCTCTCCCATAGCTTTCTTAAGTACCATGGAAGAGTATACTTCTTTAAGATAGCATCCATCCAAGACATAACTTTATTATGTGGCTAGCTCTACTGAGAAGGCTTGCAACTGAAGACAGACTTGTAAAATTTGGTGTTATTATGGATGCTACCTGTGTGTTCTTTTAAAATGTTGTAGAAATAATTGAACACTTATTCTTTGAATATCATATGACTAAAGGATATGGTGTCAAATACTATCCTAGCTGGGGTTTCATATGACAATGGGAGTTTGGCAACAAGAGGTGCAATGGGTTAATATTTGGGTGAAGGGTAGAAGAGGAAAGGTGCCATTATTTCCTGTATCCTTGCCATAGTGATCACAACAATCTAGAGAGAAAAAAACCAGATTAGATTCTAGATAGGGGCATACAATAGTGATAAAGTGTTTAGAGAAATAGTTGTATATATCCACATCAAAAGAAGGCAATAGAAGAAGTGGACTAATCATCTGCAATGACTAACTTCCATGCCTGGAAGAAGAGTGTTTCTTGAGTCACCTTGCTGTCATTGGGTAATTTGTCTCTGGTAGATAGTAGTTCTGAGTAGTGACTCTATAGGTTGTTAGTGTGAATCCTATTTGCAGTTTTGACTTTTTTTAGTTTTGAGAAATAGTTAGTCAGCTCTATCTAATGCTTTTAATATTTACTTTGGTGAAATAAACTTATTAATTAACCAAAAAAAAGACAATAGTGATAAAGTGTGTAGAGAAATAGTTTTATATATCCACATCAAAGAAAGGCAATAAAATAAGTGAACTAATCATCTGCAGTGACTAACTTCCATGCCTTGAAGAAGAGTGTTTCTTGAGTCACCTTGTTTTGGTTGGGTGGTTTGTCTCTTGTTTATAGTAGTGACTCCACAGGTTTTTAGTGTGAATCCTACTTGCAGTTTTGATTTTCTTGTTTTAAGTGATAGTTGGTTAGCTTTTCTTAATGCTTGTAATGTTTACTTTGGTGAAATAAAATTATTTATTTACCAAAAAAGATAACAAATCTAGTCAACCAAGACTGAGTCAACAACCTTAACTCTAACAACATCTAAGTCAACTAACCATGACTCTAATAATAAGTCTCGAAATATATGACAAGTAACCGGACCACACAGGAATCCCAAAAAAATTAAGTCAACCAAGACTGAGTCAACAGCCCTAACTCTAACAACATCCAAGTCAACTAACCATGAATCTAATAATAATTTTTGAAATATATGACAAGTATCCGGACCACACAAGAATCGAAATATATCATGCGTATAACTAAAATCTCTAGTTCACTTATGGAACAAAAAAATTCACCTGACCTTTATACATATACATTGTGGGTGATGCATCCACCCTCTAGACATAACCTGTGATGTTTCATGATTTTCATGATACTTTTGATGCTTAAAATAGTAAAAATATACACTTACTTGGGTCATTTTGTAGGATATGATGTGTGTTTTATGTTTGTTATGGGTGAATTAGGTTGGAAGTGGTGTGGATCAGAAAAGGATGAAAAAATATATGAAAATAATCAAAGTGGAGATTTGACCATGAGTCATTTAGTCACCTAACGACTTGTGGCCCAAACCATGACGTCAACAGTAAGTGATGTTGTTTTCAGGAGAAAAGTGAAGGATGACCACGACTCGTTAGGAGTGATAACAAGTTATGGTGTGAGTTGTTCTAAGAATATGAGAGAAATTCCTAAGAATATCCAAGTTAAAGTTCCAATGGAAATGGGTGAAGACTATGAGTCATTATGACTAACAACGACTCATGGTAAGGAGTCATTCTTACAATAGGTCCAAAAGTACTAAAAGCTAAGATTCAATTGAGTGAAAATGACTTTCAACAAATGACTCGTTGGGTCTGATAATGAGTTGTTACAACTAAACTCAGAAGAGAGAAATGATAGCAACAAATGAGTCATCTAAAATCCTGACGACATATTACCAAAGGCATGACCACTGCCGACTTATTTTTCCTTTTTTGCTTTAGTTATGTTTTATTTGTTGTTTTGAGAAACTATAAATAGCCTTTAGTTACTCTTGCATTAGGTTACGCACTTTATACTCTTAAAAACTTACATTGATTTAAAGATTGAAATTTTAATCATGAAATCCTCTTGTTCTTGATTTTTTGTTTATTATTCAATTTGAGATTTTGGGTTTTCTATGTAATTTATTGTGAGATTATTTACATGATTTCACTTGTGCATTCTATGGTATTTCTTACAACTATAAATGGCTAATTCCCTTTGCTAGGGTTGTGGGAACTCTAGCGGGTTAATGAAGTAGGGGTAGTGTGAGATTTATTTAGATCATTGTTGTTGCATATATTGTGATATTCTTCATATTAATTTCTTCCCTAGGTACTGCAGAAGCTAAGGACTTGTCTGTATTCATGATTATCCTCACAAGGGAGTTTGAGATTAAGAAAAGAAGATTACAACAGTGACTTGAGGCTAATAACTTGAGACCCACAAGGTTAAGGTCAAGGGTTAGTAAGGAGACACCCTAAGACTCACAAGGTGAAGGGTGAACGATACCAATAAGTGCACAAGACAGTTGGTGATACCTATCTTGTCAGATTTTGCATGTCTAGCATTGAGATAGTCGGATTGAGCATTACAAACCTACGAGTTAGAAGCCAGGGGAAGACAAGTCTAATTTTTTTTTCCAGATTGTTTACAACCAAAAATGTTCAGCTCTTGTTACTTTTTACTGATTACTACAAATCCCCCCATTTACTTTTCTGCACTGCCTGACAATTTCAAAAAGTTTATGAAATATTCTAGCCTATTCCATGTGGGTTTGACCCCAATCGAGTTGGGTACGATATTTGAATTCGACTATATTATAATTCATAGAGGTGTAGTTTTAGGTGACATCAAATTTTGGTGTTGTTTCTGGGGAATATGGTTGTGAAATTATTCATTAAAGTTGTTGAAGTTTTTGAGTTTTATATTTTTATTCCTCTAGGGGAATACGTTGGTGTATACCTAGAATGAGGAGTGAAGGCAATCCCTTACTCCTACTTAATCTTAAATAAAAGGGAATTCTATAGCCAAATAGTAGGATGTTAGAACACTAACGAGGAGGTAATCTTGGAGGGGTTTGGGATAATCCAAATGACATGCCTCCCTCACAACTTGGTGTATTTTAGGATACTATAGATCAGATTACTGAAAGATTGTTAGTGAAAACCAATGTGATAAGGGATGCGGAGGCCCATTGAATAACTCAAGAGACAGAGCTAGAAAGACAGAGACATGGAGCAGATCATCATGCAAAACTTAATGGAAATTGAGATAGGGTTAGGAGGACACGGGATATGTTGATCCTACTAAGACCAGAGCTACCATTCCTCTTACATTGCCATCGAATGTAAAGTTTGATATCATTAGTGCTATGATCCAACTGTTGAATTTGAAGGGTGTGTTTGCAAGTTTTCCCACTGATGATGCAAACATACACCTCATTAATTTTATTGGTATTTGCTCATCATACACTATATTGGGGTAGATTAAGAAACTCACAGATTAGGTTGTTCTCTTTCTCTCTAACTGGTGAAACTACATTATTGTTAGAGGTATATCCTTATGGGTTAATTAATACCTGGACTGAGTTGTGGAGGTAATTTTTAGATCATTTCTTTCCCCCGTCCAAAATGCTATAGTTGAAGGACGAGATATATAATTTTAGGAAGTTGCACTCTGAATCAATGTATGAGTCATGGTTTTAGTTAAAAAGTAGTTATTGATGGTGCCAAATCATAGAATTATAGGAGACAACTAGCTTGAAATATTCTATCAAGACCTTAACAGCAGTGTGAAAGCTATGGAAGACACTATTACTGGTGAAACACTCACGCGCATACATTGGAAGGTAGCATCAGAGATATTAAATTAGATCTTTCTCACTAACCGGGGGTGGCATACTCGAGAGGCTGAGAAAGGCATTGGAACTTATGTTATTAGTGCTTCTAATGAGTATAGCGTTGTTGATGATATAATGATGCAAGAGGTTGCTCAACTAAGGACAGAGGTTAGATTGTTGATAAAGTAGTTTGCTATGATGAATTCTAAGAGGGTAAATGCAGTGGGATAATAGAGTAAGGCCTCGAGATCATATGATTCTTATTTTTAAAAAGAGGCAAAATACCTATATAGAGAGTTAGAAGGATTTTGTCAACAATTCAAAGTGGTAAGACAACTATTGAACCCTTTATACATGTAGTTAATAAGCCAAGGAAAGATAGTGTTATTGTTGATGAGATACCCAAAGTAGAGATAGAGAGATCGCTAGGTGTTGGTAAACGTGTGGAGAAGGATAAAGGAAAGGAAAAGTTAGCTTAGCCTGCGTTAAAGACTATCCAACAACCCCCCCTCATTTTCCTCAGAAAACAAGGAAGAAAAGTATTAAAAGTTCTTATCGATATTGATAGAAATATCTGTTAACATTTCTCTTGTAGAAGTTTTGAAGAAAATTCTTGGTTTTGCAAAGTTTATGAAGGACTTGGTCACTAAGGAGCGAACGGTTAGCTTTGAGCCATGGATAATGTACACTATTGTAGTGTTATGGCTACCTAATCATTAGTGGAGGAAAAAGAAGGACCCCAGAGTATTCACTATTCTATATACTGTTGGGTTCTTTAAACTCTCTCGAACGTTATATAGAATGGGAGCTAGCATCAATATCATTCCATTGGTGGTATACAGGAAGTTGGGGTTTAGGGACCTAAACCTACATCCATGAGGTTGTTGATGGTTGACTGATCCATCAAGAAATTAATTAGTTATTTGTGTGATATATTGGTGAAGGCTGCATCCTTTAAATTTTTGACTAACTTTATGATATTGGATTGTGAGGTGGACTTTGAAAACCCCATTATCATAGTAAGGTCTTTCTTAGCAACGGGCAGGGCCTTGGTTAAAATGGATATGGTACAGATAAAGTTTAGACTCAACGATGAGCAAGTCACTTTTAATATTTATCAATCTATGCGACAATTGAAGGATATGAGAGTGGTGTCCATAATTGAAACTATTGATGATAATGAAGTGAATGTACCCATCGAAGAGAGACTTGGGGTTATGATATTAGCAGCAGTCATCATGAATTTTGATAGTGATTACATCGGTTAGTATGACAAGATGGTGAGTGCATTATATAGTATAGGTTCATATAATTATGCTCTGAAGAAGCTTGATCTTTTTCTGAAGAATTGAACCACTCCTCCAGCTCGATCATGCATTGAGACGTCACCAGTTTTAGAATTGAATGCCCTCTTATCTCACTTGCACTATGTATTTTTAGGGGCCAACAATACCTTATTGGTCATTATTATAGTTGATTTAGTAAAGTCACAGGTTGAGGCATTGCTTTTAGTGTTACAGAGATTCAAGAGGGCCATAGGTTGGACTATTTCATATATTATTGAAATTTTACTTGGTATTAGTACTCATAAGATACAGCTTAAACTGGAGTGTACACCCAGCATCAAACACTAGTTTAGGCTAAATATGCCTATGCAGGAGGTAGTAAAGAAAGACATTATCAAGTGGTTAGGTATGGGAGTGGTTTACTCTATTATAGACACCAAGTGGGTCAGCTCGGTTCAATGCATATCGAAAAAGGGTAGGATCACTATGCTCCCTAATAAGAAAAATGAATTGGTATACATGAGACTGATTAATAAATAAAGAGTATGCATGGATTATAGGAAGATGAATACTTGGACCCAAAAGTACCATTTCCCTATGCTATTCATGGATCATATGCTTGACAGACTCGTAGACAGAGGTTGGTATTATTTTATTGATGATTAGTCGATCTACAATCAAATTTTTATTATGTTCGAGAATCAGGAAAAGATGACCTTTACTTGCCCTTATGAGCTTTTGCATTCAAGAGGATATCATTCAGATTATGCAATGCTCCTACAACCTATCAAAGATGTATGATGTCCATATTTTCTAACGTGGTGGAAGAAACTATAGAGGTATTCATAGATAACATCATTTATGACGCTTTTGATAATTGTTTGGCCTATTTGGCCAATACACTCAAAAGGTATGAGGAGTGCAATCTGGTGTTGAATTAGGAGAAGTGTCATCTTATAGAGAAGGTAGGTATTATCCTTAGTCACAAAATCTCAAAAGGAGGTATTGAGATGGATAGAGCAAAGATTGAGGTAATTGAATAATTACCTCCACTAGTCTCAGTTAAAGAAATCCAAAGCTTTTTAGGTCATGCTGGCTTTTATAGGAGATTCATCAAGGACTTTTCTAAAATTTCAAATCCTCTATGCGAGATTTTAGAGAAGGAAGTGAAATTTATGTTAGATGATGTATGTTAGATGATGCATGTCTTAAGGACTTTACCATTTGAGGTTATGTGAGATGCAAGTAGAGTGTCCTTAGATGTTGTTTTAGTCCAAAGTTCTAAGAAAATCCTTCACCCGATCTATTAATCCAGCAAGGAATTAAACCCCATAAAAAAATTATATAGTCACTGAGCAGGAGTTGCTTGCGGTGGTTTTTGCCTTTGAGAAATTTTGGTCGTATTTGATTAGGAACAAAGTCATAGTACACATATATCATCCAGCCTTGAGGTATCTAATGTTAAAAAGAAATGTTAAATTATGGTTAATACATCAGGTCCTCTTGCTACAAGATTTTGACTTTGAAGTAAAAGATCGAAAGGGCATGGAGAATTAGGTTGTTAATCACTTGTCTCACCTTGAGGAGGCAATACAGAAATTTAGGGGATGAGCATGATATAGATGGCACTTTTTCAGATGATCGGGTCTTAGCAGTATATCAAGACTTAATCCCCTGGTTTGCTGATTTTACCAATTATTTGGCAAGTGATCTTGTTTTGGAAGATTTTTCATTCCATCACAGAAAGCAATTCATGCATAAGGTAAGGAAATTTTTCTATAATGAACCTTATATCTTTTGGGATTAGTGTGGATGGTGCCGTTCATAAATGTATTCCTGAGGCGGAGATGATGAGCATCCTTAAAGCTTGTCATTCCTCGCTAGCTGAGGGTCATTATAATAGAACTCGTAAGCCCATAAGATTCTGCAGTGTAGGTACTATTGGCCTTCTCTCGTAAAGTATGCTCATGACTTTGCGCAAGGCTGTTACTAGTGTCAGTATCAAGTAATATCTCACGTAGACATGAACTCCCTATGATACCTATCTTAGAGTTAAAGTTGTTTGATGTATGGAGAATAGACTTCATGGGTCCGTTTATGAGCTTCTATGGTATGATGCACATTCTAGTGGCAGTCAACTATGTTTCAAGTGGGTGAAGGTGGTTGTGCTCCCCAATAATGAGGGTCGAATTATCACTGCATTCTTGAAAAAGGATATATTTTCTCGATTTGACATTCCATGTGCTATTATCAGTGATGGTAGGTCTCATTTCTACAATAATCATTTCAAGGACCTGCTAAAAAAATATGGCATAAACCATAAGGTAGCAACTCCTTACCATCTTTAGATGAGTTTGAGGTCACCAGTAGAGATATCAAGTCAATTTTGGGATAGACTGTGAATGCCAATAGGGTTGACTGGTCAATGAAGTTGGATGATGCATTGTGGGCCTACTGAACAACCTTTAAGAGCCCCATAGGTGCCTCTCTATATCATCTTATATACGGCAAGACAGCTAAATTTTGATTGGCATAATATAGCTATATTGAGTTTGAGTAAGGTGAATAAGTTGGATGAATTCCGACCCCATGCTCATGAGAGTTCTGCTTTATACAAAGAAAGGATGAAGTTGTATCATGACTAGAAAATTGAGAAAAGAGTTTTTGAGCCTAGTGATTTAGTCTTGTTTTATAATTTAAGACTTTTTTTGTTTCCTTGTATAGTTGAAGTCTAGGTGGTATTGGCCATTCACCGTGGTTTGGGTATTCCCATATGGTGATATTGAGCTGAAGCGTGATGTTGAAGCCCCATTCATGATGAATTAGCAGCGGGCGAAGCACTTTATAGGAAACCCTGATGAGGTGAAACTATGTGTTGATGTAGACCTTCATAAAGTCTGGGTAACCAATTCAAAGTGTGTTGTACCGCAATGTTAAATTAGGCATTGCATGGGAGGCAACCCATGCATAGCTCCCCACATTCTTGAGCTAAAAATCTAACCAACGTTTTTAAATGTGGAAAATATAATCCCATGATTTATATTTTAATACATATGTCATGATATTTTTCCTAGTGTGTGAAGTGCTTATGAAGTGAAAATTCTTCATAGGAATCACTTAGAGCAAAGTTGAGTTCAGAGCTTTTGATTCGGCCAAATTTCAGTATTCGATTCTACAAGGGTGAACTTTAAACGTGTAGAACATTTTATATATATAGATTTTTTTCATATCAATACCCCCCAAATTATATATAATTGAATTATCTTTCCAATGATACCAATTTTGCCTTAATCTTATACCCGAGCAAAAACTATGATCATTTTTGTCAGAACCAGTAAGCTGTAGCGATAGTCCCATGACGCGGTACTAAGTTACCGCCTCTAGCTCTTCGACGCAGAGTAATATTTTCCTGCATCCATAAATACAATCCCAAAGGGCGTTTTAGTCATTTTCCCTTGCCCCGGGCACCTAAGTTATGGATTAAAATACCAAAGAGCATTATTTGCCCACTTTTATCATCAAATCCATATGTAAACCCTTCCCTACCTAAGAATAAAAATCCAAACCCTTTTTCCTAAGAATCCAAGAATTCAAGCTTCCAAGTTCAAGAATCTTCAAAAAAGCATCAAGAATAGGGTTTCTCTCTCAAGTTCATCATTCAAGTCCCAAGATTCAAGATTTCTTCCTCAAGAATTCAAGGGTTCAAGTTCCAATTTTAAGTTTCTTTATGAATTTGTTCAATTAAGGCATGTGGGTGTTTATCCATGGGTCCCTTTCACCCATGGATCCTAAAAACCTTCTTTTCAACTAAAGTATGGATTTTTCTCTTATTATGGAGTCTTATATGTTTAAGATGGATTAAATTCATGTCTTTCCTTACGAATTGGACTCAATTTCATGTTCATGCATGATCCCATGAAAGAATAGATTAATTCATGTTTTAAACTTTAATTTCCCATGTCATGGTTCAAGTGAATTTCATGTTAAATCCCCAATTTATGAATTTATCCATGTAATCATGTTGATTTCCTATGTTTAACAATTCACATGTTCAAGTTCATGATTCTCACATGTTTGATGAAATGCATATGTTTTGGGTCTTTGAACCATGATTAAATACTTCAGTATTTCAAGTTTGATATCATATTTTCTTTACAATCATTTAGTGTTTGTGGGTTATGAACACCCGATACCTATGTATTTTACATGATTTTTATTTTTTAAGTAACAAGTCAGTCAGATCATGATTTTAATATCATATTTAGAACATCATGATCATGTTGAGCATTATCAGTTTATATGTTATAATTACCTCAGAATCTGTATGCACTGTTACTTTCAGAATACCATGACCTGAGCTTATCAGTTATCAGTGCATGCACCAGTTAGAATTTTAGTGTCATTTAGTTGAGAGAAGGATTTGGCACCAAGTAGGAAGTATGGGTTCAGCGCATCCTACTTCCCCCTAAAAGTACGTGCCACCATAGGTTTATGTTTAGGGGCCTCGCTAGAGAGTGTTTCCCTTTGCCCAATATAGGCACAGTTTAGTGATCACACCAGTTCAGGTTCTACTCTGATGGCAAGGATAGATCAGAACTCCTCAACGTGGGTCTAACGTTGGACAATATGATAGCTCACATGGTTTATGTTGGTTACATGATAGCTCCCACAATTTTAGTTAGTATTCAGTTTATCTCAGCTCAGATTTGCTTGACCAAAGCATACAGATTTTCAGTTATTTAGCTATACAAAATTTAGTCTTTCAAATTATAGATTATCTCTGAAACATATTTATACTTGGTCTTGTATTCTTAGTTTTACATATTCATATTTTTCATGCTCAATATCCATACATGAGATTTACATACAGTATTCATGTTTTACCGCTTCCAAGCTTCAATTCTACTTATTCTACAAAAGTAAAGATTTAAGAAACTAAGTGTAGTGATTCACCAGCTTATCAGATTATTTTTGTTACTCAATTTTTAAGATACTTTAGCTTTCAGTTTATTTCAGTCTCTTGGTGAGTCTACTTGCACTTAGCTTGCATGTTTTAATATTATGTACCTAATCAATTTAACTTATTTCATTCACCCCCTCATTACATTCCAAAGTACTGATCCATATATATGCATATGTGCTATATTGTCTTATAATGTAGGTACCAGTTGTAGCCTACACGACATAATCTGACAATTTGCAGCTTCCAGCCAGCACGTGATGAGTTCTCTTATTTCGGGGACTCCAGTCAGTAGTAGTTCATATACTTTTCTTTGATTATTCACATGTATTGAGTTGTGGTAGTTGGAGGCATGTCCCAACTATTTATAGTCAGTATATAGAGGCTTCATAGATAGTCAGTTAGATTCATGGAATGTAATTCACATTCTTTCTTTAGATTTTATCAGATTGTAAACTTTATCAGTTATATACTTATTTATATTTCCTAATGATTATGTTTCCGCTCATTAAAAAAATTAGTTTTATACAATTTAATTCAGTTTCTCAAGCAGTATGCCAGTTTATGGGTTAGTTTGGGATCACTTATGGTTCCAAGTACCATGTTACGACTAGGGGGTAATCTCGGGTCATGACACCATGGGTTGGTAGTAAAGTATGAGTATCAAACATAGACACGTCGTGCCACAATGTTAAATCAAGCACTACATGGGAGGCAACCCATGTTTTGTACTTATTACATTATAGGGTAAGTTGTGTGTTTAGTGTGTAGGGCTGGAGATTGCAGAAAAAAACAAAAAGGTTTTTTGTGTCAGGTCTCTATGACTCACCTAATGAATCGTTATCACACCCTACAACTTATTACCAGAGTCGTAGGGAGATGTAGTCCAAGCCATGCTCAGGTATGTAGTATCTGGAGTCATAATGACTCTAAAAATGAGTCATTGTCAGTGACAACGACTCGTCACCCTGAGTCGTTATGAATAGAGACCCAGGTAAGGTTCCAGTCACTATGGAGGGATTCTACGACTCATTATGTGTCATCATGAGTCATTATATTGACTCATTGTCTGGACCGACATCATGGGCCCAATGAGTCAACCAGTCTAATTTATGTTAATTAAAAAGGAAATTAAATTCAAAAATGGTTCACTTTCTATTTTAAACCGACATGACTCCCTCAATTCCTAAAACTGCTCATTAACTCCTACATATACTCTATATTCATCCCCTTTCATTAAGATTCACAAGTGATTCTCCCCAACCAAAGTGTATTTCTTACGAACTAGGGAAAAGAAACTCCAAAACAATTTCTTTCAAGGAATCTAACCAACTCAATCAAGTAATTTTGTGCTTTAATACGTTAGTCTCATAAGTTGGTCCTTAATGTGGTGAAAATTACTTGGATTCCTTGTGTAATCTATGTTCATGATATGTGAGCAGATACTAACACATTTGAGGATTTTAACTGAGAATAACTTCAAGGTCTTAAGCAAATTTTGTCATTTTTGATTGTTTTATCTTTGATTTTGTAGTAGAAGCCAAGATGCAAGAGAACCAACAAGGACGGAAGTAAAAAAGTTGAAATCTGAAGCTAATAAAAGATAAGTGTGGCTGATGACATTCCTGATAAGTCGTCAGCCTTGTGATAAGCTATCAGAGTCCCCGTCAGCCTTAAACAGAGAATGGACCTCAGCTAAAAGTTACGATGACATTTGGTGTTAGTCCATCATAAGTGTGATAAGCCGTCAGGTTTATCGTTAGTCTAAGGCAGAACATGAAAGATGAAGTGAATAATTGATGACATCTGTGATAAGTATCAAAGAGCTAATAAGTCATCAGGTTTCATTGTCAGCCTTAAGCAGGAAGTGCTAAAACTGAAGAAGGAGCTAATGACATTTGTGATAAGTCATCAGACTCCTGATAAGGTGTCACGAATGTCTTCATCTAATCCGAGAAATTGCTGAACTCTATGATTTTGTTTCCATAATTAGGGAGAACTATTTAAAGCATAGTTTAGGGTTTTCTAAAAGATTCTGAACCTATTTTGTAAGGAATGTATTTTGTTATTTTCTCTCTAGTTTCTTGTCTTGAACAAAATAATTAACTTTGAAAAGATTATCATCAATATTTTTGGATTTCTACTTTGATCTAATCTGAGAAACACTCGTTACTATTCATCTTGTTGTAAGTTCATCTTTCAAATTATGAATTCAACTTGTTGTATCGATTATTACATTATGAGTGGTTAAACCCCTTTAACCCGAATTATGGGATCTATGGGTTAGGTCTTGGTAAGTTGCTAAGTGTTCAAGATTCTAAAGGTAATAGCACTCCTTGATAATTCTGAGATTTTAATTATTGTCTATTGGTTGCAAACGATAGATAGCACCTACTTTGATTTGATTGAGATAAGAAATCATCTATAGTAAGAAGTGAATTATTGATAGGGACTTGGAAGCTACCAACTTTCCATTTAATAACTGACATAGTAACAAGGTTAATTAACCTGAGGTGAAGTCTGGTCAGTGAATATAAATTCTCTAAGTCTGAGAGAATTAGGTAATTAAATGCTTAAGTAGGTCGAGAGACATTTAGGTACAACTTTAATAAAGACAATCTGTTGTTCCTACCTATCGTGAGAATCTTGAATCACTATTAGCATCTGTCAAGTACCAAAACCCATAGTGAACATAATTCTAGTTTTGCATAAACTCTTGATTACAAACACTAAAACTAAAGTGACCAACAATTATTTGTTTGATCATCAAAAAACCCCATTTTATATTTTCATATCATTTGTTTGAATTTAACTTGTAGCTTTAGTTTCAAACTAGTTTAATTGCCACTCACATTGTTCCCTATGGATTTTACCTTGACTCTAAAGTTGGGTAAATATATTGACGATGACCGCCTTGCACTAAATTGACGTGTAAGTTGAGTGTTATCAGTTCATAAAGTGAAAATTAGTCTTGTTCTTGAGAAGCATGAAGTGTAATGATAAAAATGGGAGTAAAATGAATTTTGTGCTAGATATTTTTTGTGGGGATGAATTACGAGTGTATTATGAATGATAAAAACCATGGGGATAACTTGGGGTTATGAAAATCAAATTTCAACCCTTCAAACATCTATGCATCAGAGGCTACGAGACTCATAATGACTCATAGGGTCACCTAACAAGTCGTTCTATGATCTGTAGTCATTGGGTACATAGGTGCAAGAAGAATTTGGATTATGTTGACATAAAAACTCACTCCATAAGTCGTTGTCTCACTAAATTACTCATGGTGAGGACTCGTGATGATTGGGAAAGAACATGCACCAAGGAAAACTTACTAGTCAGGGAATAAGTGTTGGTAATGAGTCATTCTGTATGACAACGACTCGTTAGGAGGACCTATTACCTAACCAGTAAATAATTTAACATATAAATTCCACCATATAAGTCTCATAAAGACTCATTGCCTCTGATAACGAGTTGTATCCTAACTCGTAGGGTACCCAACCCCTGCAGTACTTGTGATTTGTTTCTTATTTTTCTTCTCTTTTCTAGGATTAACTAATGTGTGTGTTTAAATAGGTACCAATGGGACCCAATAATGACTCCACCAAGAAGTAAACACATAATAAGTAGGCCTGCCTCTTTATTCGTCACCTCAGGAATGAACCCACTGACAATGAAAAGTTGTGTGGATCAGTGGAGGAATACCCATTAGAGGAGGAGGTTGAGCCAAGGAATAAGTTACCTTGGGGTGATAAAGATACTTTAGGGTATGACACATCACCACGAGATAGGCCAAGGATAAAAAATCCTAGCTAATAACCACCCCACTCCTAGTCCCAGTCTAAAGAGAATGATGGGTCAGGAGATAAGTTTAGCCCTAAGAAAGAGAACAAGGAAGAAGATGTTGAGAGTGGTGGATCCAAGAATAAGGGGTTGGGAAATTAGAAGAAAAAAAGAGTGAATCCCGTGATAACTTAGTAGAGGTACCACGTCCTCCTCCACCTGCTACACCACTTTAGATTAAGACTACTCATGTGACCATCATTAATCAGTAGGGGTACCTCGAGATGGAGGACTTATACAACCAAGATAGTTCCATCAACCCTTCTATCAGGAAGAAAAAGAGAGGGGTTTATTTAGATCCTGAGATGAGTACTACCGATATATCTGAGATGCTAGACTTTGTGGCGAGATTTAGGTAGTACCACTTTTAGTAGATATCCAGAGCTCTCGAACAGTATAGTAAGGCATTGGTAAGGAGGTTTTATGTCGCGTATCAGATGGACCTGAAGCGGTTTTATCCATAAGGGAATTTGTGGAAGTGTGGTGACCCCTTGATGAATATGATAATTAGAGGTGTTCGAGTGGATATCTCAACTCAGACTATCTCTAGGTTTCTTCATGGATTAGATTTCCAGTTACCGACTAATACTGCAGAGATGGACTATCCCATGGATGATATGAAAAAAGTGAAGACAAAGCAAAACAATTTAGAGGATAAGCTTACTCATTTTTGGTGGATGGATGATATCATTTCTATGGTATAGGAATAGGCACCTTGGGTGGTTGGCGGTGTTGGCTCTTCATCCTAGATTATGAAGGGAAGTTTGAACTTTTTGGCGAAGTCTTGGTGGTCTCTTATCTATCATAGATTGAGTCCCATTACTAGGGATAATGTACTATGTTCAGACCGAGCCACCCTGGCTGTGGGTATCATGGAGGCCTATGAGATAGACGTATTCAAGTAGATAATGAGAAAAATTCACAATTAGGTAGTGATCATAGACACAACCTTGGCATTCCTATGCTTACTATCATAGATCCTCTTGGATCAGGGTGTGCCAGAGATCTTTGGAGTTGATCAGTTCTTCCAGGTGTAGAGGACTACAAATTTAGGGTTGATGTGGGATATTGCTAACCCCATCTCTAAGGTAGCAAAGATGAGGGACACTTTACTTTGAGAGGCATTCCAGGTTGTAGGGAATAGGATTAATACTTTGGGGTTGACAAATTTAGTGATACCCCCATTGAGACTGGCCAGTCCGATACTCAGGCCTCAGATATAGTAGGTACCTTTCAAACTCTGACCCCACCTCCTACATCAAGACTATCTACTTCTAGGAAAGCTCCCGATGGCTATGCTTTAGTCTCGTCAGCCTTCTTGATAGATATGCTAAAAAAATTGAGCATAGTTAAGAGCAAAGTGAAGAATATAGATAAGGGGTGCAACCTTGGTTCAAAAGGAAAATACAGAGTGAGTTGAGAGGCATGCAAACTCTGTTTGACAGGTTCAAGCAATGGATCAGCAAAAAATTGGCTAATGTTCAGTCCCCAAATTTGGAGAGAATACATGAGGAATTGGACATTATTTGGGATGCCATAGAGTATATGCACACCAGACTCTTCCCTTCAATGCCCATTATTGAGGATATTGTTAAGGAGGATGAACCTGATATATGGGGTGTGAAGAGGACGAACACTGCTACTGGGAATGATGGGGGTGAGAGATCTAGGAAGAATATAAAGACAATAAAATAAGAGAAATATGATGTAGAGGCTTCTAAGACAACCAATGTTCAGTATTAGTAGGACCGTCAGATGAGGGTTCGTGAGATGGAGGCAGGAGCCGATAGTTACCAAGTTATGAATGTGGCAGTTGCAGATATAGAAGAGTGAAGTAGTAGCACTGCTCCACTTTCGCAAGCACCATTGAGACCACTAACTACTATTGGTTCCACTATTGATTTAAGCATCCTAGCCACCATCGGGGACACTGCTAATGAGAGTGGGCCCATTCTGAGGCCCCCTTTGTTGATACATCATGAGTTGGTTCCTAGTACACCTAAGTATGTCCTCATTTCTTTGCTTTATATTATAGTTACACATTGGGGACAGTGTGTAGTCTCTTAGTAGGAGTGGGGTATACCATAGCCACCGTGGATTTTTGTTGTCGTGCTTTTTTTCCTGTTGATTGCAATATGATTATAGAACTAATATATCTAGGAATTAATTATGGGCCATAGTGTGACTTGTAATATGATGGTTTGAGTTTTGCTTTATTTAACCAGAAGAAAATAAGTACCAAATGTAGCTGATGTGTTTTTTTGAATAATTTGAATCAATTCTAGTGGTTAATGAATATTCAGATGTCTTTCCTGAAGATCTTCCAGGCATTCCTCCCGAAAGGGAAATAGACTTCAGCATTTACCTTATTCTAGATACTCAGCCTATTTCTATTTTTCCATAAAAAATGACACCAGTGGAACTCAAAGAACTGAAGGATCATTTGAAGGATATCTTAGATAAGGGATTCATTAGACCCAGTATTTCCAGCGGGGCGCACCAGTCTTATTCGTGCGCAAGAAAGACAGTTCTCTCAGGAATTATTTTTTTCTTACTGCAATGTAATACTTTTGTTAATCTATATGCAACAAATTTATCTGCTTTTATATATATTACATTCTTCTACATTGGGTATTTACATTATTTAGAATACTAGTCAAGTGTACGTGTTTTACACGTGTGTCACGTTAATTAATAAGAAAGCAATGAAACAAAAATTAAAATAGTGCAAAATTAGACCGCATAAACGTAATATCAAATTACATTCATATAAATCAATAGCAAAGTCTTTGACTGTATGAACATTATCATATCGTGTATATAAATGAACATTTTTTTTATCAATTAACGTAAAAATTGAATTGTTAAGGACCCAATCGTTTATTGATTTGATTATCGATTAGCATGTTTAGAAATCAAAAATTAATAAATCAATAATACATAAAATCGAACTATAAGTCAATCGATGAGCACCCCCTAATTTTTTATCATAGAAGTCTTTTTATTCACAATTCAAAATAGAAAAAAATTAAAGACAAATTTGTATGTAGTTCAAATAGAAAGTAAAAAAGCAAAAAAATAAAAAAATAAAGACTCCAAAATTTAAATGAAGCTCAAAGTGCTCTTTTTCTTTTTAACCCAATATATATTTTATCACCTTGAAACTTGTGGGAACAAAAAGGAAAATCACCATTCTCGTAATATAAACTTTAATTTTTAGACAGGATAAATATTTGAATTAATGCAAGAACAAAAAATAATTAAAAATAAATATATTTAAAATGGATAATTACGATTAGCCATGTTTACATATACTTACTATTTATATTTAAAAAGTATTACTTATTAAAAATATATATTTACTTTCTGTAAACAATGAATATAAAGGATTTAGTACACTTAAGCCCTAAACATTAGTGTCATCATTAAATATTTATTTTTAAATGCTAGAAATGTATTTTACACGTACGTCTCAAGTTAATCAATAAACCTATATACAAAAAATAAAATTATTAAAAAGAGCTAATTAACTTTAAAATAAATATATTCATTGGAATGCTCTGACTTTGGCTTACACACAAAAGAACGAAAAAACAGATGTCTCAAGTTTAAACTACTACTTTGAATGAAAAAACATGTTTGTAAAAGTTATTTAAATTGATGATAGAAATTAAAATTACCTCTTAAAAGAATGTTTGATCATATTTTGAATGTGCTAAAATCATCAGAGCATGTACCAAAAAAAAATCATTAAAGTATATTTATAAACATAAGAGATAATACATAAAAAAACTCCAAACTTGTCCGTCAACTTACTTTAGCACTTAAACTAACCTTCTATTTATTTACCCCTCCTTAACATATTTAAAGTGAATTAATTTTACCCCTTAATATATAATACCACTCTCATAATGGAGAGTGCATCACACTCGCTGACACGTCAGAGTCACATCACCACCACGTTGGAGCCAAATAAATAAAGTATTTTTTAAATATATATATATATATATATATATACATACATATTTTTAAATATAGATAAAATATTTTAAATTAAGAAAATAGCCCCCCCCCCCCATCTTCCATCTTCTTCGTAAGCCCCTACTCCTTCCCCTCTCCCCTGTCCATCCCCGCACCTGCACACACACACCATCCACCCCAACATAGCCATACTTGATAGATTTTTTGGCGAATTTTCACTGGAAAACTCAGCTCACTTGAAAAATTCAATTACTACCATCGAAAAATATCATAAAATAGTGATAAAAACTCAACCCACTTGAAAAATTCGACCAAATCAACATCAAATTCTCAAAAATCAATAACCAAACATCCAAACCATGTAAATTTTTTTATTTTTAAATTTAATTTCATTCCCTTTTTATTCATCTAAGGGGTTCTAGGAGGAGAAATTAAAGGCGGGGGTGACAGTTTTCGTAATTGGAGGAGAAGTGGGGTGGGAGTGTTGGCGGGTTTGGTGGTGGATTTGTCGAAGGAGGAGTGGGAGGATGGGGTGACTGTTGACGATTTTGGGGGGTGGGACAGGTGAAGAAGAAGAGGAAATTTTTTTCATTTTTCTTTTTCTGTATTTATATATATATATATATATATATATATATATATAATATTAGTAGTTTTTTTTTTTAAAAAAACATATTCACACATTTTTTTCCTTTTTTTAGAAAAAAATGTCATGTCAGCATTAGGGTTGAAATTAATTTACTTTAAAGATGTTAAGGGGGGTAAATAAATAGAAGGTTAGTTTAAGTGCTAAAGTAAGTTGTCGGGACAAGTTTCAGGGGGTTTTGATGTATTATCTCTAAACATAATGATGATATGTTAAATTTCATAATTAAAATAATTTCATATAAGCAAAAATTTAAAAGAGAATTCATATAACGAAGAAGGCTAGAAAACGCTAAAGAATTTATGAAGAAAATGTTAATTAATCATCTATCAAAATCAATACAAAAATAAGAAGAATAAGAAGAAAGTGCATAAGTAGAAGAACTGTACACATTTTTCTAGTAAAATTTGATCAAATAACTACTTAAATAGAATTGTAGACATGTTTTTTATAAATAAGATAAAATTCTAATTAATTTAGAATTGTTAAATATATTGAATTTTTAGCTGAATAAAATATACTTTTTCTTTCCATGCATATATATATATATTTAAAAAATATATTTTGATTCCTAACATTCTTTCCTTAAAAAGTTGAGTAGGAATCTTTTTCTTTTTCATTTTTTTTTTAAGTTTCAATTTGCTTCTTAATTGTTTTTCCTTATTATGTATAGTTTCTTTCCATGCATATGTTTTTTTTTTATAAAAAAAAATATATTTTGATTCGTAAAATTCTTTCCTTAAAAATTTGAGTAGAATCTTTTACTTTTCCATGTGTTTTTTTTTTCAACTATCAATTTGGTTCTTAATTTTTTTCCTTTTTATGAATAAATTTTTTTCTAAAAATTTGTGTAGGATTCCTAATGAATAATTTGGCACATCAGATTAATTCCTTTTGATTCTTTTTTTTTTTATCTAAATATTTGAATAATAATTTAATGATAATTATATTTGAAAAAAGTGAAAAGACAATTTTGTCAATTGCAAGGTATTTTAATGAAGGACAAAAAGTTTAAATCACTTTTATAAGGGTCTACACATTTTTAATATATTATAGATATAGATTACAGATTATAGATATAGATTATAGATTACAGATATATAATATAATATATTGTAGATGTGATGTAGATGTAGATGTTGATTAGATTTTTCAAATCTTCTTAAAATCAAATTTAGTTGGTTTAGAATTTTTAAAATAATAAAAAAATATTAGTTGCCATTAATTCTAATGACTTCTAATAAGAAAATATTTTATTATTAATATATTTAATTAATTTTAAGTTCATAAATTTTGGAAAAAAATTAAAAGATAATTTATCTAAAGCAAAGACTTTTAATGAAGGACAAAAGTTCAAATAATATTTGTAAGGCTCTTCACACTTTTAATATATTATAAATATTATTTAAGATGAGCTTACTATATTCATTATTGTTCTATGAGCAGGTTGAGAAATAATTCAAGAAGATAAAGCAATATGTTGCTGAATCTGTCAGAATTATTTTGAATAAATTAAAGTCTACAGAAATTAAGTCTGATGAATTCAAAGAAAAACAGGTATGAATATTTAAAATTTTTGATAGGTTTATTTTTTTTTTCAAAAGTTAATTTTATTTTTATGATCATTAGAAGAATGCTTCCTGGTCTGTGGATGATTCATTACAAACACCACATGCAAGCAAGACATGTGAATTTTTTTTTACAGAACCAATCAACATGACAGATGACTTGTCTCGTGATATGGCTGTTGAAAAGGATGGTAATATTACATTAATTTAATATCAACTTTTTAATCTTTAATACATATGATTTTAACTAATTAATTACTTACCCTTACACTTAATATTGAGTGTTGTGTTTATTATAATATAACAAAATAAGCTTTATATGACTTTTTTTTTAATGTAATTATATGTACTGTATGTGGTGACATTGGTGGTGCAAAATCAAATGACAACCTTTCTACATTGGATGAATTGTTATTTTTTATGGATTCTCAACTGATTGCACTTGAACAAACATTTAGGATGCTTGAAACACCCAAATTCGAATCCCAAACTTTATCACCTGTGATCTTTGATAAATCTTCCATGATAATTCACCAACGGTATGGATTCATCCATGAAAAATTCATAGATTACTTCAATAAAAAAACATTCATTTGAAGACTATGTTGAATTTGAGGTTCTAGAGATACCTGTAGACCAATTTATGAATTGGTGTTATGCAGATGTGAAGAAAATTCGTGAAAGATAACCCTTTATTTTTTTAGCTTAATGTAGTAAATCATATATTAAAGAGTTTTGTATATAACCTCATATAACATCGTTATGTTTTATTAAATAATAATAGGGGTAGAAAAAGCAATGCTAAAAATGTCATCATAAATTCTGAATTTGAATTGGTGGATTGAAAATTCATAAGAAGGGTTGGTTTCTTACATTGATTCACACTGATCGTCCATAAAACGATGAAGTATGTGTCAGATCTAAGTTAATACAAGTTACATATAGCATATACTGTGTACAGGTGAAAAGTACTATGTGTTAGATTAGAATGTGTATGAAAATTCATGTGGATTATGTTTCTTTCAAAAGAATGACTATTGGTATTCAATACATGCAATTGATTTGTATTGATTGTAACCTTTCATTTTTTATAGCTGTTGAAACTATGAAGTTAAGTGTTTGACGCTTTGAGTGCTTCTTTTTCTTGGCTATTACTGGTGTATTTATGTATATATGTATGAAATTGATATGGTTCATGTATTGGATGTTTTTCTGATTTAACAATTATATCATTAACGACTACTCAGTAATTTTAGTTAATCAAGCTCATCATGATGGTAGTGTCAAACATCATTACTTTGTTGTATTTGTGAAAAGTAGTGAGTAACCTAAACAAAAGAATTTTATAGTTGTTAATGACACCTGACTATGTTCAAGTTTATTGTTGAGATAGAGAAGGAATTGTTGACTTGATTGCTCTAGTAAAGTTTCAAGTACTTGATCTAGGTAGAATATATCAAATCTTAATATACATGGCAAAATCATATATTAAGTTGGTGTGTATGTATGTGTGTGTGTGTGTCTATTATTTCTGAAAAATATTCTGTGGATCTGAGCTTATATTGATAGTATTTTCTTAGGCAGTTATATTTTAACTTGTATTTAGGTTAGTAAATCATAAAGTTAAAGAAGTGCATTGGGTTTGTGTAAGGTCAAGGCATCACATAACAATGACAAGGTTTATGTAGTCCACAACCTCTCAGCTAATAAACAAGTATTCCTTTATCATTTCTGGAACACGGTTATGTCATTAGGTAACACATCAAATATGCTTTGGGTCACCGAATGGTCTATTCTTTATTGGGTTTAAATGCCAAGAAAGAAGTGTACAAACGATCAATATCAATACAATTTGATGGAGTAGGGTATGGTGAACAAAAAGGAACAATCTTGAAAATGGTTGAGGGACAAAGTATTGCAAGAATCTTGAATCTTGAAAGAAAGAAGGGGAAATGAGAATAACAGGGAACCAAGAACAACAAAGAATTTATTGGTGTTGTGAGAATAAGAGGGATAGATTGTATTGTAATGGCCGAAAATAAGGTATTTTAGTGAAATTGATTACAGAATTGGTGAATTTAATTACTATGTTAGACTAAAAAAAATAAAAAGAAAAACAAATCACTCCTGTGATTTTTTAGAGAAATGAATTATCTCTTTTTTACTGACTTAACTGCTACTATTGAGTTACTAGTCCTAATCAATTTTTAAAGATACAACAATTAGTGCCAGTTTGAGTCTACTAGATGAAATCTTAATTGGCCCTTCTGCTAAATTAGTATCAGTCTGCTAAATTCTTTGTGTATGCTTATATTTGTTTAATATGGTTACTGTTCAAGTTTCAACCATGTATCTTATGTGATTTCAGATTGTTTTATATGTTTTACTGTATGTTTTATTACTATTCCTATTGTATGAAAATATTAAGTGTAACTGTTATAATATTTGCTTTTTATAAAACAACATGTAGATGTGATCATGTACTATTTGCAAAAAAAAAGTATAGTATGATGAAGCCGATAACATATACCACAACTGATGTTTGGTTCATTAAGTGGGTCTGTGTAATTGAGAAATAATGGTTGGGTGCGAACAATGATATGAGATACATCTATCCTGAACACTATGTTTGTCAATACATTAGGAATTGTAAGATGCCTGCGAATGTATCTTGAGATAATGTAGACAACATTATAATTTCAGTTAACGTTAGTGAATTATTTCATTAGATTATGGTGTTCTTTTGCATTAGACATAGGTGTCTATATGTGTACGATTCATTTATTGGAGGGAATGTGAACACAAAAAATGTTTATCAACATGTTCAATCATTTGCTATCATCATACCATTATTTTTTATTACAACTGATTTTTATGGTAAACGAGCGAATATATCTTGGGATAGAGAGCCTGCATAAATTGGCAAGGCCATGTTCGATCCACTTGAGTATGTTATTGTGAGGGATGTTCCCCAACAGGCTCCACAGTCTAAGTACAACTATTTATATTCTTTAATTTACTATATTATATTTGTATATATAACTATACATAACCTTTTTTCGGTTACTGTTTTTTCAGTGATTGTAGTATGTATGTGTGTGCCTTTGTTGAGTTTGTCAGTCATGATGTGTTTGATATTTCAACTAACAAGTTCAATGCTTCCAACTGTTATATGAGATATGGTGCATTACTTTGGGATTATGCTCGAAAAAAGTAAAATGATGGTGTAAAAGTGAAAGTGAGGTGACTGACAATGTCACGAGTAAACTCGGTGGTTCAAAAATTTTGAGATACATTGTTAGTTCAGTTGCCCTTAATAAACAAGGCATACATAGATATGAATATTGTATTTTAATATTTTTTGATGCTCATTACTGTTGTTTTCTTATAATTGTGGTATGAACAAAGTTTAGTTCTTATTTTTAAACACTACTTATATGATGTTATGTTGCTTTAATAGTTGTTTTATATTTCACCTCATTGAATGAAATTGATCTCATTTAACTTTGTTTCAGATGATATTCATATGCTAGATGCATGTTTTCTAACACTCTACATAGACATGAATATTGTATTTAAATATTTTTTGATGCTCATTATTGTTGTCTTCTTATAGTTGTTGGTATGAACAAAGTTTAATTTTAGTTTTTAAGCACTACTCATATAATGTTATTCTACTTTAACAGTAGTTTCGTATTTCACCTCGTTGAATGAAATTGATATTACCTCGTTCTATTTTCTAATTTTTATGGTCTTTGAAGTATTTTTAATGTTTTACAATATGTATACTGTATACCAATATAAATTTTAATTGATATAACATATAATATATAAAATTTAGATTTTAATATTATATGTATTTAATTTTATTTTTTTGGTAGTTTATATATGCTTACATAAAAAGTCATATAAAAGTTGAATATCAAGTTGAAAAATGAGCACAAAAGATAAGTTGCATTATTTAATAAAATTATTAAAAATACATAACAAAATTATACTTGAAAAATAAAAAAAATGGAAAAAGGTGCGAAAAATACTTCTACTTTTCTTAAATTTACAGTTACGTATACTGAACTTTGCGGGGGTCCTATGACCCCCCTAGATTATTTTTTTCATATTTAAATGACATATATCTTTCCACTTGAACCACTGCATGTAATCACATTCCTTGAGTGCATACGAGTCTTTAAAAATCATTATGAACCTATTTTTTGGACACATACCTTTATATATTTTTTATTAGATTCCTTTATTTTTTAATATAATGCATTAAAGAGAGGCATAGACCTCCCCCCCTCCCCCTCTTCTACTCTACTTTCAATTTTCTCTCTATTGTTGAAGATAAAATCTTTTCATTGGTTTTTTTTATTTTCTTTGGTAAATTTCTAATATCTTCTTAGTTTTCTTTGTTTGTTTAAAACTCCTTCTCACTATTTTCACTAATTTTTAATTTATGATTTTTGAAATTACGATTAGCCATGAAAGATGTAAAATTGGATTTGAATAAGATTTGTTTAGACAAGGAAGATCCAAATTTGAATGCGGAGGTGCGATGCAATCATGGTCTCTTACTTTATTTGAAGACTTCTTGGTCTGATAATAATCCGGAAAGAAGATTTTGGTCTTTCTTCTATTATGGATAAAATAAGTGTAACTTGTTTCTTTGGAGGGATGGTATGGTTGATGAACGATCTAAGTTCATTGTTCTAAAGTTGGTGAAGAAAGTGGAGGAAATGAATGAACTATTAAAGATAACGAAGACGAAAAAAGAATTGATTGATACTTACAGTGATAGAAAAATTGTGGAGATGGAAGTTTAATCTGCATTCACTCAAATGTAAGAACAATGTAACTCATTTAATAAGATAAAAGATGAGGTGAAAAATACACCAGAGAAGACGATTGAAGTGAAGAAGATAGAAAACTTTAGTAGTATTTTCATGGTGTGTATCTTCATAATATGTATTGCTATATGGATCAAAATAGCAGGTTAAAGTGTTTTGTGTAGTATTGTAATTTGAATTTTTCATTGGTAGTGTTTCTTGTATGGTGGTTTGAACTTGATTTTGTTGAATGAAATATCCTATTTGAAACTAATTATTGGTCTTGAGTACTTGTTTATTTTGCTCATTTTGTTGAGCTAAATTCATTATTCCCAAATTGACAGAAATATCAGATAGCACCATAAAGGATAGATACAAATTTATAGAAATATTCAATACAAAATTCTATACAAAATTAGTGCATAATCAATGCAAAAATTCTATACAAAATTAGTGTACAACTGTTTGAGATGCAACTTGAACTTTCAAGTGCAACATATAATACAAGATTACTGCACAAATGTACGAGATGCAACATTCAAGTGCATCATAAAAACTTCACAAAAAATGACCTTGTAAAATTAAATCACATTGTTTGTCAAAATAACATACACAATTAACAATACAACATCAATTTTAATCATTTTTCCTTTTGTTCATTGTCATCTCATCTCTCATCACTTCAAGATGATTTCCTGTTACTGCTTTTTTGACAGTCCACCTTACTCCTATGTTTGATTTGTAACCAAGGTCCCCAGTAATACCATTAGACCTTATACATTGTGCAGAACCAGAATGTAATATCATACTACTTAGTAATCCAGGCTGCAGACAAAGAAAGAAAGAAATTTATGCACATGTAAACCACTAAGAAAAAGTAAACTTAAATTTTTTTGTTATCACTTGCATTATATGTTGTGAAACCATTTTCATCAATAAAAACACCCATTCCAAATATATTTATCCTTTTACCAGTTGCTCATCTATCACATGTACTAAATTAAGCATCAATAGGTGAAATGAGTGTGTTTAGTGGAGTATGTACAGGTGAAGTAGGTGGATTTGGTGGAGCATAAGTAGTGTAACTTGTTGGATTTTCAAACCACTCATGAAAAGGTGTCATCCTTGCTACTCCTATGTCAACAAGAGGGGTTTTTATTACTCTGACTCTGCCTCTTAAAGCTATTGTAACTAGTACCACACCTCTACCCCTTCCCTAGTCTCTTGCAGCTCCTATAATATGTTTAATACCTCTAACCCTTCCCTTACCTCTTGTAGATCCTGAAACATATTTAACACCCCTTCTCTTGCCTTTTGCAGCTCCTACAACACGCTCAACATTCCTTCACCTGCCTCTTGAATTTGGTGCAGTTGGTTTATCAGGCCTTTCTCTAGGTGTAGGAGGTGCTGCAACTTGTTCAGCTTGTGTTATCATTCTTGGACTTCCCCTAGGTCTAGGAGGTGCATCAATAGTAGTAGGAGTGTTTCTTGGCGTCCCCTAGGTCTTGAATTACTTGGTACATAATTTGGTCCAATAACAACACCACTTTATACAACAGAATCCTACAAACAAAAGGTGAAGTAGTCGGATATTCAAAAATAATTAAACTACAAATAAATGATACAAGTCATTTAAAGTTACAGACTTTTAAAGGACAGCCTCTTTTGATGTGATTCTGTCCTTGACAGACTCTACAAGTCATGTTAACCCTTTCTCTTGACATATATCCATACTTTTTGGTCTCACTAAACTTTCTATTCCTTTTCTTCTTTGGTCTGCCAGGCATAGGTTTAACAATTGGTGGCTCCACATGAGGATTTGTTGACTCTGGTCACATGTTCATATTGGTTATTGGTTGAATGTAGTGATAGTAAGTCTTGAGATAAGTCTTCTTACTATAACAGCTATCAACAAAATCAATTGGTTTCCATTTTTTTGTAAAGTATGGATACAATCTTATGTGGGTAGGGTATTCCCTTGAGCATCCAAGATCTATAACTGTATGTACTATCCCTTACATCTACTATGTACATATGGCCCATTTGATATTTCAAAATCTCTCTCTCATTTGAAGTCAATACTATATCTCATTGACTTTTCTCTTTTTTTTTCTAAGACTCTCAAAGCCATTGGTGATATATTAGCCATCCATGTTTCTGAAAACTTAGTGAATTCACCTAGTCTACTCATTTCCTTCACCCTTATCTTTTATAGCATAGTAATAATTATTTTATGCCTTGGTCCTAAGATCAAATCATTAAAGCTCTCAGCCATGTTATTATTTATGCTATCACACTTGATGTCAGTTCTAAAGTACATTTTACACCAAGTTTGTACCTTGTAATGAAGTAAATTTGGAACAATATTTTCACCACCTAGCATGGCCATTTGTTTCAATATTTTTTTTATTTCATCCTTAAATGTGCTTCTTGTGCATTTCCAAAACTGGTTTCTTCTTTGAAGACCCCTCGATTTTTTCCCTAATTATCAAGGATGTGTCTTGCACAAATCCTATGCTCCACCTCTATTAAAAGCTACATCAGTATTACTCTAAGACCCGAAAAATCATATCATAAAATTGAACACAAATAAATTACATATTCATAACTACACATAATATTCATTAAACATAACTAAATGAAGACAAAAGTATATCTTTTGCATATCTGAAATGATTGTGTAATCTCTGCCATCTGTTAATCCCAAATCCTCTATCAAAAATTTCACAAACCATGTCCAAGTGCTCTTATTCTTATACTCTACTATAACCCAAGCAATAGGCAACATTTGATTATTGTCATCTTTAGCCACAACAACCAAACTATCCTTTAGTTACTCCCTTCATGAAACATCCATCTAAACCAATATATTTTCTACAACCACCCAAAAAAAAAGCTTTTTTGCATGCATTAAAACAAATGCAAAATCTTTGAAAAACAAGCTTTCCACTATCACCAGAATCATCAACTTTCACAACACAAGTGGAACCAGAATTGCACCTCAACATTTCATCCCAATAGTCAAATATTCTTCCAAACTCTTTCACATGATTACCCATTAATCTTGAAGTATTCTACCTCTATCTTTCCTGACAGTAGTCTTTCCAACATGTATCCCCAATTCTTTTCTAATCAATTACTGGAATTGAAATATCCTCATGTTTGGTTGCTTAGTGATTCTATCTTTGAAATGCTTATGTAGGAATCTAGCATTACACATGACATTTCTAGTGGTTTTGATACACCTATGATTAGGATTGTAGGTTTTAATTTGAAAATCATTGCTAGACTTGTTAAGACTTGTATATAACAACCAAGGACACCCTTCCCTACATCTAACCCTAACCTTTTAAGACTTATTAATATACTTCTCTAACTGAACACCTATTTGAAGTACATATTTTGTAATAACATCTCTAAACTTATTCACATCCTCAAGAACTATGCTTAATTGCCATGCTTGTTTTGCAGATTTATGATACACTGCCTTTCTACTATCTATCCTTCCTAACCCATTTTTGAATCAGATTACACACTGTAGTCATTAGAACAACAATACACAGGCTTATACAGACCTGACTCCACTGAGGACCTTGTCGTAATAGGCATTCCAAGTCCGACCGAGACCGGAGACCACCCTCATTACCCAACCCAACCTCCAGCTACCTGCCCTGAGTTGGCTAAATTTTGAGCATATAACAAGATAGTGTAACATCTCACATAAAGAATTTGGGATAGGATAAAAACTATGAACTACCCAATCAAGTCCAACCATTCCATACCATCTGGTCAACCATACCAAACCAAACCAATACCGAAACAAGAGCCATAAACCAGGACATAACCAAATAATTTCCAAAACATACTATGATTAATCCCAAAATTAAATACGATGGAACAGTGAAAAATTATGTCCAATAATGTCAGCCTTAATACCAATGCCAATATTAAGGCTGACACCTATACTGAACCCGCCCATTCCATCCCATAGTAGTACCACAAAGCCTTTAACCAAAAGAGTAAGAATATTCGGTTGGGACATACCACCAAACATAGCCAAAACCAACATCCATAAATAAAATAGGATGTCTAAAAATATCCATAACATGAAATAGAGCCTTATAAAAAGATGGAAGCTCACCACTTTAATGCAACAACTGTCCCCGAGTCAATCACTATGTAGGAGGAGTAGAATAGTCGATTCCTGCATAAAATGGGTATACAACTGCCAGACGATCAGTTAGCGAGTGATATCTAGCATGAACTTAGGATAAGAATAAAATAATTTCATTTCTAAAACCAAGTAAAACCATCCATATGTACACAACCATATATATATATATATCAATACTGAAAAAGGGGAACTGGGTTTAGCATGCCATTAAAACCTTTACTTAGGTTGTGTAGCTTTGCCATCCTAAAACACCCACGGGCTATATGGGTTCAGCTCCCCTATTGAAAGGTCCCCAATGTCTGATCCACACAACCAGGAAAGAAAACCTGGGATGACTAGTACATCTTCCAAATATAACAAGTGACATCATGCATACGGTCACCAAGACCAAACCTCACATCGACAAGTATGAGTTTCCAATTTTGGTCCCCCTCGGACCTCCACCTTCCACGACTTTGCTACACACCCTGCCATTATTGCCTAATTAAAACCATTACCAAGCAACCAACCAATCCATAAATATTTATTAACCATGGCTATTAGTAGTAGTATCTTCATACCGACTATACTTGCAAGTTTTTTCCATAACCAACCATATATAGGTTTAAGGGATTCCATGTGCCCTTCACAATTTCCAATTAACCAAAACCATGGACACCAAGGCCTTTTCAATCCATTTAAAACCATTTAAACCATTAGTATCATTTAGGTTTCCATTACCAAGTTTAAATCATGCATAAGTTCCATTGAAAAACTAATATTATAGGGCAAACATTGTTAACTGCATTTTATCAAACACATTGGGGGCATAGTATTTTCAAAACCAAAGTCCATTACCAAAGAACCATTCCCATGCAACCAATTATCCAAAATCCCTATTAATGCATATAAAATTATAATTAAAATATGGGAAAACCATAACCAAGCATTTATAACCAAAACCCCTAAATCATATTTAAAAACCCAAAATCATACAACATTCAAATCATAAAACATTATATAAAACCATGCCTTTAATTGGAAATAATAGTTAGAGAAGAGAACATGCCTTAATTAAAAAACTAGATGGAGAGAAACCACCAACAAGATCCCCAAATTAGTCCTCTAGTTGAAACCCTAGCTATCTTGCCTAAAAGCTTTTAAGAGAATTATTGAGTGTTTAATAAGATTTTTTAAGTGTTAATGAATAGAATAATAGAGTAAATAGCCTCCTAAGTAAGTCAAAATTTGTAGGACCTTATTAGAGTAAGTGGAGAAATGTCTAGAATACCCTAACTTAAGTGGCACAAAATCTCATCACAGGATACAACTGACCCTCACGAGTCATACCCTTTGATACGAGTGGTACCCACCACTCGTATCCTAAGCCTCATCCATTAGACCCAATACTGTCCATTGTATAACTTATCTTACCCAAGTCGTATCGATAGTGTATGATCCGTACCCTTCACCCATATCCCTGGCAAGATAGAATCACAGAAGGTTTGAACAATGTCCACATACCCTGGTTTATGGTTCCTGGTGAGCCATGCGTACTCAGATCCAACTTAATTTATAAAGTCTAAGGTTAAGTAAAGGAACCAAACAATCTGTATCCAACCATAAGACTTATACCACCAAGTCGTACCCATTACAATGACCAAAATCCATCCCACAAACCAACACTAGTTGGCTTACGACTGGACCATACCATTTATGCCCCAACATACGGCTCACACATATGAGTTGTATTGGGTTCAGAGACCAAAATGCAATGAAATTTTATAAGGTACAGAAACTAGACTGTTTCACATAGATCTTGATGGTCTAACTCTGAACTATTTTCAGTTGAGTGGTCAGAAGCATCAATAGTTACAACCTCACTAGTAGATGAGGCCTCAGCAGTAGATGAGGCCTCAACAGCAAATGTAGTATGTTCATTAACTGCTCATTGTATGGGTGCAACCTTATTTTCAAGCTCAACATATCTAGTAGTAGTTGGTGCTTCATTTAAATAACCACCCTTACCTCTTTTTTTAGCAACCCTATCCCCTTCATCGACCCACATATCCCCTACTTTATTAAAAGCAACAAAAAATTCCTCATTGGTACTAGTGTATTACAGCAAACCAATGAAACCATAAACTTGATATAGTTGATCAACCATGTTACAAATGTACACCTCAAAGACATCCCCGTTTTCAAAAGATTGTGAAAATTCATAAATGTCCCCATCATTTTAAATATCTAGCAGAAAGTACATTTTAGATGGCCTAACATAAAATGTGCAACTTGTTGTAGCATACCCTAACTCTTTTAAAAAGCTAGTTAGCTCAAAATAAGACAACTTATCCACATCCACATCAAAAATATTTGTGACTTCACCACCCTCATATTCTAATTATTGACTTTTGCTATTCAAAACCCCACCATGATAATATCTCAGGGTTATATATGTAAAATCACCTATTTCTTAAATTTATTCACATCACAGTGAGTGAAAATTAGGGGAAAATTGATTATTCAAACATGTAGAAATTAGTCACACTAGAAGAATCAATTAAGATTACGAAAAAACACTAACTTATTGATTAAATAAGATTAACTTAGACTAGCAAAAAATCCTAATTTTAACTAACTATGAAACTTCAGACGACACAATCTAGACTTTTTGAACAACAACCCTAAAGAAATTGTCATAAGGTTTCAATTTTAACTTTAGCCATTACAAAAAACAAAGCTAACCTTCAAGATTTATTGAACACCAGCACTCTCACAGCTCCACAATACAAAATCAAACCTCCACTAAAACTAGAATACTTTTTATTAATTAACTTAAAAGATTTATTTTAAAAAAAGTAGTGAAAGTGAGAATTGAGGAAGAAGAATTAAAGTGTGACTCCCCAGATTTTTGGCCCTTATAAATTTCTTAAGGTTTGAGCTCAATGCCTTGATTAATACTTAACCATATGATTCATATTATGTCTTAAAGGGTTAGGTGGCCATAGTTATAGGTTTTCTAGTGAAGGGTGTTTGGGTTTCTATGTTGGTTACGATTTGGGGGATACAAGTCCAAAAGGGCGGTGGCGAGTCGTTAGGACAAACCTTAACCAAATCAGAAAGTTTGTGGCTTGGCTCTACTTTGAGTACAAGTGGATAACTAAGATCCTTAAGGATAGGCTATGAGTCATGAGGTGAAATCGTAGGTTGTCCAGTATCTAACCCATTTGTGTTCCGTGTTGCCTACGATTGGACATTACGAGTCACAGGGTATGGTTATGAGTTGGGTGTTTGAGTCATAAGGTTGGCAGTGTATAGAGGTTTTGGTCACTGTCTTGGTTATGACTTGTGGTCACGAGTCGTAAGGTGTGGATATGAGTCAAGGGATCGACTCGTAACCAAAGGTGGTTCTTTTTAATTTTTAAGTTAAGGGAACTTTGGAAATTTCCCACTTTAACCCCTTGGACCCCACGACTTAAAACCTTCTTTGAGACTTTATTATCATATCATTCCTAATAAAAACTCCCAAAATTCTCTCTTAAACTCTTTGTTCAATCTAAGGCTAGGGTTTCAAAAAAAGTGATCATCTAGGGTTGTAAGGGTGTTATCTCTTCCAAATTTCTTGGTATTTCAGGAATGTTACTCCTCCCTTATTTTTTTTTTGTTAAAAGTATATGTTTTAATGTATGTCTTTCATGGTGGTATTATGGTTTTGAAATAAGGGTTGGGGGTTTTGAATGCTTATTGTTGATATATGTTTTCCCATGGTTTAATTCTGGTTTCCCATGGTTTAAATATGGTTTTGAACATGTGGGTGCATGGTTATGGTGGTTGAACTTTATAATGGTAACTTTCTCTAAACTTGTGACTTTTGAAGTAGTTATGACCCCAACCCTGTGTTTTAAAATTAGTTTTTAGTAACGAGAAAAGTGGGAATTTGGATTAGGGGTACAATGGAATCCCTAAGGTATTTGATTTGGTTTATTACTTGAATTAATACATTTCAAAACTGGAAAAATATTTAACGATGGTTTCAAAAACCTTGTGGGGTACACGATAATTCCCCAATTGATTTTAATAATAGAGTCTGTGAGGTACACGATACTCCCTTAAGTATTGGCTTAATAACATTGCTAGCAAGATATAGTTTGTATGAAGACTTAACTTAATGATGACTTAATAATCGACTCCTAGAATTGGTAGTTTGGCTATGTGATAAATATTTTAATTGGAAATTACTGGGGATTGTGATAGCTAGCTGTAAAGGTGTGAGCCCGAAGGACAAATATTGGAAACTCATATTTACTGATATAAGGGTTGGTCTTGATAACCCTGTACTTGTTGGGTACAGGGGAATCCCTAAGACTATGCACATATATAAGTATCATGGATTGCAAAGGGAATTCCTGGCCATTTGTGATATCTTCGATTCATGCGGCTACCTCACTAAGGCCCGTTTAAGGGGTAACACTGTACCCAAATAGCCCATGGGTGTATTTATGATATTAAAGATAGACAACCTAGGATAATGTTTTAAGATGTATGCTAAACCTTATTCCCTATCCCGTCATGGTATACATGTATAAATAAAATTATATATGGTTATTAGCATCGATCTTTGATTTGGTTTTGAATTATTGGCATCACTTTATCTTTATCCTAAGTTACATGCTAGCGTCCACCCTGCTAACCATCTTTGGGCGCTGTATTCCTACATGATACAAGAATAATCCATACTCCTACTCCTCTTACTTAGTGACTTGGTGATTTGAGGACAACTTTTAAGTCAAACTAAAGTGGTGAGCTTCCATATTCCAAAAGACCCTATTTCATGCTATGGATTTATTTATGCCATTATTATTTTCTTGATTTGGCTTTTTCTATTGTCGAGGGCATATCCCGACTGGCTATTCTTTGGCTATAATTAGAGGCTATGTTGGACTACTATAGGCATGGGCGGTCTCGGTATTAGCATTAGTATTGATATTGGTACTGGCATTGGGATTGGTATTTGATGGTTAATTAGTGGTGGATTTTGGTTTTGGTTATAGACTCGATACAATGTCTTTAATTTGATGTTATATTATCTTGTTATATATTTGGAATTCTTCCGATATGAGTAAAGGGTGGTCAATAATTTAGGTATTAGGGTGGTCTTTAATCTTGGTTGGACTTGAGATACCCAAAATGGCTATGCCCTGGTTTAGGTCATGTCAGATTGGTATCAAAGCCTGGGTTTATGTTCAATTGGGTTTCCACAAAATCATATCGAGTAGAATTTCTTCTAAGGGTGTGTAGCGCGCCTTACTCATAAGGGAGAGACTATAAGAAATTTAGGAATATTTATCATTCTTGTGTTCTATTTTTGGTTTGTAGAGTCTAAGGTCCTGAAATTTTCTCTAATTCACGTTTGTTCACTTTTCAAATCATACCTCCCAGATAATCTAAAGCTCACACAAACTCTTCTATCCTACCCGAGGACAACTTTGATGGGACAAGCCTGCTTATGGGGTCCAAACCCGGTCAGGGAGTTCAGTTCTTGATTGCCCTTTTGGAGTTCCACCGGTCCCCTCCAGTCCATCTCGAGTTCCTCAAGATGACGTGACAAATATTGATTTTCATTAGTCTATTCATATATTGGCTCAGTTGGTAGATTCTTAGTCTAAGCATGGTACTTTTGTTACTCCATGTTTTGAGGCCATAAGGGTTGGCTAATTTATGAGGTTGAACTCTCCAACCTTTACTGGTGTTAGGGTTAGAAAGGATCCTTAAAGTTCCTTGATGAAATGGAAAATATCTTCCCCATGATGCATGCCACTAATATGGAGGAAGTAGAATTTGCCACCTACTAGTTGAAAGATAAGACGTATCAGTGTTATGAGGAATGAGACTAGTCAAGGGGTGATGATGCTGAGTTAGCCCAGTTGGATGATTTTTCTAATGCTTTGCTGGACCACTTCTTTCCTCAAGAATTAGAAAAAAGCAAAAGCATAAGGGTTTATTATCCTGAAGCAAGGCAAGATGTCAGTCAAGTAGTGTGCCTTGAAGTTCCACTAGTTATCTTGGTATGCTCCGGAATTGGTACCTAGCATAAGGGCTAGAATGAGAAAGTTCACTTTTGGGTTTTACCAAGACTTAATTTAGAAGAGCAATAATATCTTGTTCAAAAAGAATATGGGTATCTCCAGGTTGGTTAGGTATACACAGTAGGTTGAGAAAGAGAAAAAGAGGTAGGAAGAGATAAAAAAGAGGCAGAGTGAGAAGTTTAGATTTTTTTAGCAGGGTAGAGGTCAATAACAAAGTGAAAAAGATGGTGGAAAGTAGTCCAAAAGGAAGTGCGACAATTTTGGGTCCTACTCGATGGCTAGTGCTCCCTATCCAAAGTTGTCTGATGATAGGCATTTTTAGGATGGCAATATTTATAGGGCATAGGGTGCCAAATCTCAGGCTATTAGGGCCCAATCATCTCTATCATTTCTGTTTTATAGATTTTATGGTCAATTGCATTGGATTTTCTGTGATTAGGGAAGGGACAAGTGTTTTAACTGTGGTCAGCTAGGGCATATGCTTAGAAACTGTCTTGTTGGTAAGGTTACTTTTAGGGCAAACAAGGTTCTGGTTGCCTCTTCATTAGCTCCTATACTAAAAGGTGCACCATCTAGATCCGATACTGGCCAAAACTGACTTTATGCTCTCACAACCCCTTAGGAGTTTTATGCATCACCTGATATCATTACTGGTATGTTGAAACTCTTTTCCTGTGATGTGTACTATTTACTTAATCTGGGATCCACTCTTTCTTGTGTGACCCTATTTGTGGCTGTATATTTTGGTTTTGGTCCTGACTGTATTTCATATCCTTTTTCTATTTCTACCCTGATGGATGACTCTGTGGTGGCTAGAAGAGTCTATAGAGGTTGTGTGGTATCTATGGGTGGTCGGGGACTTTTGTGGATCTGTTTGAATTAGACATGGTTAATTTTGATGTCATATTAGGGATAGATTGGTTGCACTCATGCTATGCTTCTCTAGATTGTCAAACTCATAAGGTCATTTTTAAATTCCCTAATGATCTAATTATTGAGTGAGAGGGTGGTTGTCTAGCACCCAATGAAAGGTTTATATTGTATATTAGAGCCTGAAGAATGATCTCCAAAGGATGTCTCTATCATTTGGTCTGTGTTAAAGATTCTAAATCGAAGAGCCTTTATTTACATTTCATCTCAGTGGTGAATGAATTTCCTGAGGTCTTCCCTTATGACCTTCCTAGTGTCCCTCCCAATAAGGATATTGATTTTGGGATTGATCTTGTTTCGGATACTCATCCTATCTCTATTCCCTCATATAGAATGGCTCCAACTGAGTCAAAAGAGCTTAAGGAGCAACTAAAGGATCTTTTAGACAAGGGTTTCATCTATCCTAGTGTGTCCCCATAGGGTGCGCCTATTCTGTTCGTGCACAAAAAGGATGGTTCCTTTTGGATGTGTATTGATTATCACTAATTGAATAAGGTGATAGTAAAGAATAAGTACCCTCTTCTGAGGATAGATGATTTATTTGATCAGCTTTAGGGTTCTAAGTATGTCTCAAAGATCGATCTTTGGTTCGGGTACCATCAGTTAAAGATTAGGGAAGTGGATATTCCTAAGACTATTTTCCAAACACAGTATGGTCATTATGAGTTAGTAGTCATGTCCTTTGGTTTGACTAATGCCCCAGCAGCATTCATGGATTTAATGAATAGGGTCTTCCAGCAGTTTCTGGATTTGTTTGTCACTATATTCATAGATGATATCCTGGTGTACTTCAAGAGCGATCTGGATCATGCCAATCACCTCCACATTATATTGTAGACCTTGAAAGAGCAACAGTTCTATGCCAAATTTCTGAAATATGAATTCTGGTTTAATGTTGTCACTTTTCTAGGTTATGTCACATCTAGCGATGGGATCATGATGGATCCACAAAAAGTTACAGTGGTTTAGAAGTGGCCTATACCCACGAATCCAATTGATAATCTAAGATTCTTGGGTTTAGTTGGTTACTACTGGAGATTTATAGAGATTTTATCTTTTATAGCTGTCCCATTGACTATGTTAATTCAGAAGAAGGTGAAGTTCTTGTGTCTAATGCTTGTGAGGGTAGTTTTGAGAAGCTGAAGGATAAGCTGACTTTGGCCCTGATCTTGACTTTTCCTGATGGAATTAATGGATTTATGGCCTATTGTGATGTGTCCCATGTGGGACTTGGTTGCATTTTGATGCAGCATGGCAAGGTGATGACTTATGCCTCTAGGCAGATGAAGGTGCATGAGAAAAATTACCTAACTCATGAACTGGAGTTGTTGGTTGTTGTATTCACATTGAAAATCTAGCATCACTATTTGTATGGAGTGTATGTGGATATCTTTTAAGATCATAAGAGCCTACAATATGTTTTTCACCCAGAAAGAGCTTAATCTCGAGTAGAGGAAATGGCTTGAGATGCTCAAGGATATGACATGAGCCTTCACTATTTCCCAAGTAAAGAAAACCTAGTTGATGTTTCTCGTAGTAGTTTATCCATCAGAATTCTAGATTATGTGGATGAGGAGAAGCAAGAATTTATGAAAGATATTCACCGTTTGGATAACCTTGGAGTTTTCCACTTGGACTCTGAGGATGGTGGTGTGTTTGTACCAAAGGAAGCGCAGTCATCTCTTGGTACTAAAATAAAATAGTAACAGGTATTGGATCCTGACTTGATGAAGATTAAGAGAGATGTAGGGAAGAAAGGGTAATGGCTTTTGATATTGGTGGCGATGGTATCTTGAGGTACCAAGGTATACTATGTGTTCCTCACGTGGATGGATTGAGAGAAAGAATTTTGGCTGAGGCTCATGGGTCCTGTTCTACTATTCATCCTTATTCGACAAAGATATATAATTATCTTAAGGAGATTTATTGGCGAAATAATATAAAGTGAGATGTGGCCAATTTTATGGCTAAATGCATAATGTGTCAATAAGTGAAGGTTGAACACTTGAGGACCAGTGGATTATCACAAGAGATTGAGTTGCCTGTATGGAAATGGGAGGTAATCAATATGGATTTCATTACCGTTCCTCCCCAGTCTTAGAATTAGTTTGATTTGATTTGGGTCATCATGGATAGGATGACTTTGTTTGCTCACATTTTGCGAGTGAAGACTAATTATTCGGATAAGGATTATGCCAACTTATTTCTTGGGATTATTGTAAAGTTACATGGTGCTCTAATTTCTACCATTTTGGATCATGGTAATCAATTATTTTCTCACTATTGGCGATCATTTCAGAGAGGTTTGGGAACTAAGGTAATCCTTGGTACTGCTTTTCACCCGCAGATGGATGGGCAAGCAAAAAGGATAGTTCAGGTCTTGGAAGATATGCATCGAGATCACGTAATTGACTATGGTGGTAGTTGGGTCGATCATTTGCCTCTCATAGAGTTTGCATATAATAATAGTTATCATATAGCTCCTTTTGAGGTGTTGTATGGTAGGAGGTGCCATTCTCTTATTGGGTGGTATGAAGTTGGTGAAAATGAGTTGTTCGGTCTTAACTTAGTTTACCAGGACATGGAGAAGATGAATGTGATTTGGGATAGGCTTAAGATCGCCTAAAGTTGCCAAAAGTCCTATGCAGATTTAAGGCATAGAGAGTTAGAGTTTGAGGTTGGTAATTGGGTATTCTTAAAGGTATCCCCCATGAAGAAGGTGATGCAATTTGGTAAGAAGGAAAAGCGCAGTCCTTGTTATGTTGGTCCGTACTTGGTTTCGAAGATGGTTGATAATGTTGCGTAGGAGTTAGAGTTACCTCCTAGTTTGAGCTCTATTTACTCGGTGTTCCGTGTGTTAATGTTGAGAAAGTCTGAGGGTGATCCATTGCTGATTTTTCCTAGCAAGAATATTGGTATTTCATATTCCTTATCTTATAAGGAAGTCCCTGTTGAAATTTTGGATCGGCAAGTTCGTCGGTTGCAGACGAAAAACGTAGATTTGGTAACAGTTCTATGGAGGAACCACAAGGTTGAAGAGGTTACTTAGGAAGCTGAAGAGGACATGAAGTCCAATTATCCATTTTTTACTCCGCCTAGAATAATCGTGCCTAAGGTATGTGTTATTCTTAACATCTTTATTTTTTGACATTGTTAAAGGAAAGGATGATTTCCTTGGCATCTTTGTTTTCAAACTTAGTTAAAAGTAAGAGTAGAGGTATATGGAGTCTAATCATGCTTGTGTTTCCTTGACCCATCATTCGAGGATGAATGATCCAAGTGGAGAAGAATGTGATACCCTAAATTTTTGGCCCTTAAAAATTTCTTGAGCTTTGAACTCAACGCGTTAGTTACTATTTGATCATATGAGTCGTATGGTGCCTTGAAGGGTAAGGTAGCCCTAGTCGTAGGGTGTCCATTGCAGGGTGTTTGAATTTTTGTCTTGGTTCTGACTTTGGGAATACGAGTTGATAAGGGTGGTGGTGAGTCTTGATACTAAACTAACAAGGAAGGCACAAAATACACTCCAAATCAGTCCACAAGTTTTAAGGATTCGGGAAACACTTTGTAGACCACTCTCGGATTCACTACCAACAACAATAATACAAGAAATAATGGTGTATTTGACACCAAAACAGCAAGCCCAAACTATATTAACAACACAATATATAAAGAACAAGATGAACAACAATAATGTAATAATAACAACCAAAGTTTACAAGATTACAAAATAAGCTACGGTTACAAGATAATAAAAATGTAAATGATAGAGAGTGTAACATACACTATTACAATGACCAAGAATCTAAGTTTGTTCAATCACAAAGACCCTTAATAGTGATAGTAATAACACATATACTATGCAAAGGACACATGAGAGGACCTCAATCCTTTAAGCACCCCAAGATCCAAGCAAGATAACAACAAAAGTGATTCCACACCTAAGTTGTTCCATGTTTTGGCTAAATCTCAAGTGAGAGAGAACTTGTGTGTTTTAATTGTGTATTACAAGATTCGATATGCAAAATCTAAGTAAAGAAACCCTAAAATATTCCTTATATAGTGTATTACAAATAAAATGCAAAGAGGCCAAAAGGCCCCTTAGAGAATAGGCACCCCTCTAATGTGACTTAGTGGTTGTTTTGGATGTGTTTTTGCCCTTAATTATACTTATCTTGCACACACACTTGGACTAATTCAATACATACCCATATAAGTCTATTCATATGATCGCTTTCGTATCAAGTCTTTGGACAAACCTTAGCCAAATCAGTAAGTTTGTGGCTTGACTCTACTCTGAGTACGAGTGGTTCACTAAGAGAGAGCCTTGAGGATAGGTTATGAGTCATGAGGTGAAATCATAGGTTGTCCAGTGTCTAACCCACCTGAGTTCCGTATTGCCTACGACTGGACCTTATAAGTCATAGGGTCTGGTTACGAGTTGGGTGTTTGAGTCATAAGGTTGGACATGTATGGGGGTCTTGGTTGCTTTCTTGGTTATGACTCGTGGTCGCATTTCATAAGATGTGGGTACGAGTCAAGGGGTCGACTCATAACCAAAGGCGATTCTTTTTCAGCTTTTAAGTTAAGGGCACTTTGGACATTTCTCACTTTAACCTCTTGGACCCCACGGATTAAAACCTTCCTTGGGACTTTATTATCATATCATTCCCAGTAAAATGCTCCCAAAATTCTCTCTTAAACTCTTTGTTCAAGCTAAGGCTAGGGTTTTAAGGAAAGTGATAATCTCGGGTTCTAAGGGTGCTATTTCTTCCAAATTTCTTGGGATTTCAAACATGTTACTCCTCCCTCATTGTTATTTTTTAAAAAGCACTTGTTTTAATGTATGGTTTTCATGATATTGTTATGGTTTTGAAATAAGGGTTGGGGGGTTTGAATGCTTATTATTGATATATGTTTTCCCATGGTTTAATTCTGGTTTCCCATGTTTTAAATATGGTTTTTAATGTGTGGGTACATGGGTATAGTGGTTGAACTTGATAATGGTAACTTTCTCTAAACTTGTGACTTTTGATGTTATTATGACCCTAACCCTGTGTTGTAGAATTAGTTTTTAATTATGAGAAAAGTGGGAATTTGGATTGGGGTACAATGGAATCCCCAAGGTGTTTGGTTTGATTTTTTATTTAAATTAGTGTATTCATAACCGGAAAAATGGTTAATTATGGTTTTAAAAACCTTGTGGGGTACACAATAATCCCCTAAGTGATTTTGATAATGGAGTCTGCGGGGTACACGAGAATTCCCTAAGTGTTGGTTTAATGACTTTGCTTGCAAGCTATAGTTGGTATGACGATATCTCTTAATAATGCCTTAATAAATGACTTCTGGATTTGGTGGTTTGGCTATGTGTTAAATGTTTTAGTTAGGCAATAATGGGGGTTGTGATAGCTAGCCTTGAAGGTGTGAGTCCGAAGGATGGACACTAGAAAATCATGGTTGCCCACATGAGGGTTGGTATTGATGACCATGTGTTTGTGGGATACAAGGAAATCCGCCAAGATTATACATGTATATATGTATCATAGAGGGTGAAGGGAATTCCCATCTATTTGTGATATCTCTGGTTCATGTGGCAACACACACTGGGGCCCGTTTATGGGGTAACACTGGACCCATATAGCCCATGGGTGGATTTATAATGGTAAAGCTACACAATCCAGGCCAATGTTTTAAGATGCATGCTAAACCTTATTCCCTATCCCGACATGGTACACATGTATAAATGTAATTGCATTTGGTTATTCGCATCGATCTTTGATCTTTTTTTGAATTATTGGCATTACTTTATCTTTCTCCCTGATTTTCATGATAGCGTTCACCCTTCTAACAGTCTCTGCGCGTTGTATCCCCACACGATGCAGGAACCAGTCATACTCCTATCCCTCCTACTTAGTGACTTGGTGATTCAGGGACAACTTTTGAGTTAGACTGAAGTGGTGAGCTTCCATACTCCGGAATACCTTATTTAATGCTATGGATTTATTTATTTCATTATTATTTCTTTGATTTTGGATTTTGCTATAGTCGGGGGGATATCACGACTGGATATTCTTTGGCTTTGATTAAAGACTTTGTTGGACTACTATGGGCATGGGCGGTGTTGGTACTGGTATTGGTATTGGTATTGACACTGGCATTGGTATTGGATAGTTAATTAGTTATGCATTTTGGTTTTGGGTATAGACTCAATACAATGTCTTTAATTTAATGTTATCTTATCTTGTTATATGTTCAGAATTCATCTGACATGGGGTGAATGGTGGTGAATGGTTTAGGTATTGGGGAAGGTCTCCCGTCCTTGTTGAGCTTGAGATACCCGACACAGCCAGGCCCTGGTCTGGGTCGTTTCAAAAAGAAATCGACGGAAATGTCTGAAAATGATTATAAAGAAGAGGAAAGGTCATGTATTTGTTGAATAATTATTTATATTTTCTTAAATTTGTGGATAATTATGAGTTAAAACATAATTAAGAGGAATAATTATTTCTTGAAAGGTCGTGCATGAATCACCGTCCTTTAGGTAAATGACTAAGTTATCCTAATGGGAAAATATATGCCATTTTAATACAGAAAAAAGTCTAGGGGGGTCATAGTACACCCACAAAGTTCAGTTTGCGCAGCTGTAAATTTAGGCAAAGTACATGTATTTTACACACCTTTTTTCCAAACAAAAAGGAAGAATTCTTATTAAACTGGAGGAGCATGTTTATGGTATGTTTTTCTATTGTGTCCTTCTCTATGGTAGCTGCTACATGTCACCTTGGCTCTTTTGTAATTTTCTTCGTTTGGTGCTTTCCACCTCTCAACATATAGCCGTCCGGGTGGTCTTTTAGAATTAGGTGGTAAAACAATTTCATCCAACACTTCTTAAGGTATATTCCATGTACTCTCACAGGAAAGAGGTTTAAATGGTATTGCATAAGCATCCTTAAAATTTTTGTTGATGTAGTACGCAGAGAAATAGTCCTCTCCATGTTGGTTTTGATGTGTAATAACAGACATTGCATGGGAGCAATGTATCTCATTGTCACACCCCCATCCTAGACAAGGCGAACAAGAACCGTGTGAGCATGAGTTATGTGAGTGGCATGTATACTGTGCGGAGGAGTTACTATTCATAAAAAATGATAAGGGGCTATGTACAAACCAATTCTATCCTATTGAACACTCATCTAACACAGACATGTGAAACGACAACCACGTATGACAACTTATCTCTGTCTATGAAGCTTCAAAGAAAAATTATAACTGTACCAGGAAAGGTGATTGGGGGTATCAAACTATAAGTAGAAATACGATTAAATAGTACATAATGTTTATTAGCCACAGGTAAGAGAGGAGTTCACCGACTGCTTGGTTGAATACGAACAAATGCCTAGTATAGTTGTTTGCTCATCGATATACTTAATCCTGTATTTACAAAATTACAGTGCCCCCAAATGTAGGTACGTTAGTACATATAAAATATAAACTAGTATGTAAAGCAGACAGAATAACAAGTAGATGTATAAGGATGCTCAATCAATCAAATAACAAAATAAGTAACTGTGGACAACTGAATACTAGAAACTCTTATATGAAACTATTACCTATACATAATCATATCGAGCGATATGCCTAGCCAAACCTATGTACCCTCCCATCGTTAACTTTATCAAGTAGTGGCTTATAGGCCTATGCAAGTATATCATGATAAATACTATCCAGTCATTAAAGTAGTGCTTCTCATATTCCACTAACTTCCTTACTAGTAACGAACTATTCAAAAGCCAATTCTTATTTTATTTTATAACTATATTACCATATGATCCAATATACGAATGCGATAATACTATGGACATTTATTCTAAAAATATTGTATGTGATAGACATAATATATGAATTCTAAGAATTTTCAACACATACAAATACAATCATGTGTCGTTCTATAAAACTTGACTTGACAAGAGTGAAAGGAATACTGCAACTCCAATAAATAGACACATAAAGGATGGAGAAAAGTAATTCAAAATGGGAAGGGAACATGAATATTGTGGCGATATTAGACATATAGTTATATGTTAGACGTATAGAAGGTGAAATATTTATTCCTGTATATCAAGTAAACAATATCAACTCTGCTAGGAGAAACAAATGACTATGAGTTGTGCTTTCATAGAAAAAGAGAGTTTAGCGTTACATACCTTTGATGCTTCCCTATTTAATGGTAGGACCACAAGTATCAAATAGTTCAACTCGCTAGCTTCCACAATCTAATAGATAACAAATTTACCATCTCAATATTTTAAAATCAATGTTGGAAAACCATTGATGTGTCCTACTTGATTCTGTTTGGTGGTGTTAGTGTGGTTCGCCAATTAGAGCAGCGGTGAACTTTACCGGTGGTTGGCTCTCCGGTAGAGAGCAAAATAGTGGAGAAAGAGAATGGCAAAAAAGGGGGGAAGGTGTAGCTATCTCGAGCAGTAGAGGGATGGAGAGGCGGAGAGAGGAAAAAAGGCGGCAGCGGCAGTGGGGCTTCATCGGCCGATGATTGTTGTTTCTGGCGGGAGCTATAGCAGTGACCTTAGAGAGAGAGAAGAGAGAAAGGAGAAAGGCAACTGGTTTGATAAATATGATTAGCATTTTTCTCCATTTTTTAAGTATTTTTGTAGATAAAACAAATAATAAAGTGCCCCCACTTGCACCAAAATAATACATATATATATATATATATATATATCTAATAAAATTTCTCACTTATCCTTTTAAGCCACCAGCCATAATCATACATTATACATACATACACTCAAACAAATATATATATATACACATAATATAATTTTCTTTAAATATATGTGCCACATAAATCTCTATAGACTAAGAGTTATACTTACCTAAAATATTAAAATAAATTTAAAAAATTTACAGAGGTATTACATTCATTTAATAGGAATTGACCACAACTACATTTTCTACTTCGTAGGCATAAAACAAATCTTTTAACTTCATCAGTAACGGTATGCAAGAATTCGTTTGGAGCTCTTACCTACAATGAATTATATTTTTAATACATATAACATATAAACAAAACAGTGACAACATAATATGAAAAGTACATATTTATAATTTATAACGTTAACTTCAATTAAAATAAACTAACCAAAGGTAATGTAAACACATTAACCAACAATAAAAGTTTTTTATGAATTTTTACAAAATTGTAATAAAATTAATGTAAATACTTATCATCATATTATGCGATTATTGGTTGTAATCATTGAGAATATCATTGTATTTTTTTGTTAGGGATGTCAATGTATTTTTTCCTTCTGGTTTTGTTTTGCATTCCACGATTCAACAATTAACCTCATGAAATCCAACACAGAAACAATAGGTAACCTTCTAGCTTTTTTGTTTGTATTATTTATGGATTTTTGATATTAGAGTCCAAGTACATTTTACCGTAGAATGAACCCTTTCCCATTTATGATAACCAATTTCATAAATATATACCCTCACTCTTCTGTCAATTTGGTCCACCCTCCCCATCAACTCTTCAAATTTTTAGAGAGTATATGACTTTGCCATTGCAATAGAAGAGCTTATATAGTTCATCAACACTCTAATGAAAATTTGTCTTTATATTCCCCCATAAATGCCAAATACATGCATGGTATAACAGATTCAGATTGACTATTGATGCTGTTTTCCATATGCTATAATTTCTGTCTGACACAATACACATCTCATTTCTTTCTCCAGAAGCTTCTCTAAATTTCTCAAAAAACTATGTCCAAGATGATATATTCTTAGAATCAACCAATGCATAAGGAAGTGGTAATATATAACCTGCATACACGGCCATTAGTAACAGATGTATTAGTTGTATTTTATTTCAACACACAACAACAAATATAAATCAGTAATATACTGATGTCATACTTTAACACCCAGGATTTTTGGTCCTTGAATAATTTCTAAAATTTTATCCTCACTGTCTTGACTGTGACTCCCCCTACGAGTCATAAGGAGTCATGATGAGTCATAGGGACTTGGTCGTGACTTAATCAGAACAAATGGCTTAATATTCTACTCTGAGTACGAGTGGTTCTCAACTAGCCATCAAAACTTTTTACGGGTCATAAAGATCAAGTCATAAGGTGTCTAGAAAGTTTAGCCCAAGACACTGCCTTTATTACAACTTGAGTCCATGAGTTGTAAAGACTCATAACGAGTCGTTATGTCCTAATGGTAGGGTGTCCAGTGTGTCATCCCAAATTTATTATTGTCTTAAGTACAAAAAGTGGTTACGAGCCGTTAAGTATGGTTATGATTTGGTGGTATCAAGTGTACCCAGACTAGTATTGGGTCTTGGTGGTTCTTTCTTGTCTATGACTCCGTGTGATAAGTCATAATATCTCTATATGAGTCGTATAGTGAACCATAGTCACTTGCGATAATTTTTAGTCTTTTCATTAAGGGCACTATGGGCATTTCCCATCTACCCTAATTGTAACCCATAACCTAAAACCCAACTGGGGACCCCATTAGCATTGTGAACTCATAAAAACATTTTCAAAAGCTCTCTTAAAAACTCTCAAGCAGCCATACTTTGGGTTTCCAAGAAGTAGGTCATCTAAAGGCTCAAGAGTTGAATTCTTTCTATGAAACTTGACATTTAAAGCATGTTACTCTTCCTTCATTGTTAATTTTTAAAAATCATATGTTTTAAAGTAATGTTCATGAGATATTTATGTTGGTTTGAAATAAGGATTGAGGGTTTTGAATGCTTGTTATTGAACAATATTTTTTCCATGGTTTATATATGATTATTCATGCTTAAATTATGGTTTTGAACTTATGGGTGCTTGGGTATAGTGAATTAACTAGGAAACTGTGATTCTTCCTAAACTTGTGACTTTTGCAATAATTATGACCTCAACCCTATATTGTGAAATTGGTTTTTAATTATGAGAAATATGGAAATTTGTAAAATTAAACCAAGGGGGTTGTGAATTCCCCTAAATAAAGATAATTGGTATGGGATGTTGATGTTACTTTGCAAGAGTAGTTAGTATGACGATACTAATAATGTATTCCTTAATGTGAAATGTGGTTAATTGAATGAGAATGTGTGATACTTATTTTAATTTGGATTTAATAAGAGTTGTGTAGCTGAGTCATAAAAGTGGAGGTCCCAAGAGACCAACACTAGAAATCACAGTTGTCAGTGCAGAGGTCTATATGAACGAGAGGTTCGAGTTCCCCTTATTACTATTATCATATGATTGGAAGGTTCGATCCCCCTAAATCTTACTACATTATTTGGTACTCCTGTCGCCTGGATATACACGGAGGGTCGAGTTCTCCATAGTACATGTGTATAGCCTCTGGTTCATGCGGCCATACGTATTAGGGCCCTACTAGCTGGGGGAGAGCTGGGCCCATATAGCTCGTGGATACCTTTGTATGTTATGATGGTTAAGCTACACAATCCAGGCTAAAGTTTTGTGTGCATGTTAACCCTTGTTCAATATTTCGGCATGTGATATATATATATATATATATTATATATATATATATGCATTTAATTATATGCATTGATTTTATATGATTTGAACTGTTGATCATGGCATTATGTTATTCTTATCCCTAAGTATCATGCTAGTGTTCACCCCACTAACCATATTTGGATATTGTATCCCCATGCGATGTAGGTGCCAGAGCTACTTCTACATTTCCTGCGGAGATTTAGGTCAGTTGGATCGGCTTATTACATTGACGTGAAATGGTGAGCTTCCATTCCCCTAAAAGGCTTAGGCATTTCACCAACTTTTATTCTTAGATTTGAGTTGATGGATACTTTCATTATCATTAACATTATTATTTTCATTCTTATATCATCTGTCAAAGTTGGGGACATGTCCCGACCAAGACTGGTTTTGGGTTCTTTGTTTAAAAGGTTTTATTTTGATTACTGTGGATATTGCGTAATGTTGATTGGTTGGTTGGATAGTCATTGGTCGTCCGTTATAGACATGTTTTAACTTTTTTAATGATTGTTGTATTCTATCTTGTTATAGTTCAGAATTCATCCGACATTAGGGGATGTTGTGTTTGTTTTTGTTAGGTGTGGGGGTGATCTCTATTCCACGTGGGACATGAGATACACGTCACATCCACACCTTAGTTTGAGTCATAACAAGATGGTATCAGAGCCTAAGTTTGGTTTTATTTGGTGTCCCACAAAGTCGTGTCAAGTAAAGTCTCGTTTATGAGTGTATAGAGTGCCACACTTATAAGGGAGAGTCTAAGAGGCATTTAGGAATGCTTTTCTTTCTTTTTGTTCTATTTCTTATATGGGTGTCATGGGATCGAGACCATTTACTAGAAGCAAAGCTCGGGAACTACAAAGACTTCAAGGTGCGTTTATGAAAATATATGTGGTTGAGCTTGTTTTGAACTCGCCCAAGGGAGTGTACATCTTGATGTGTGAGGGATGACCTTAGGTGCTCAAAATACACCCCAAGGCTGCCCCAAAATACTCCACACCCGCCACTCCTTCATTAAAGGTAAAGAGGTCCTTTTGCCAACCTTTTGTAATAGACTATTTAAAGTGTGTCCTTTAGCCTTGTTCCTTAGTTAGCTTATTATTGAAATCACTTGTAATATTGAACATATTTTTCCTCTTAAGAAGAGAGTATACCACCAAATTTTTGAACATCACAAGTGAAAGGTTCCACTTGTGTTGTGAAACGGCTAGAAATGTGAGTGCTTGAGTGAACCAAGTTCCTCTTCTGTTTGCTAAGAACTTGGTTCTTATTAATGTGATTTGTAGAGTTTTTATAATTTGATACACTCTTTAGTTTCTACATTTCAAATTCTCCTTGTGTTAAGTTACCTACCTTTTATTGTTTTCCATTTGTGTTTGATTCTAGTGTTTTCATATTGTCTTGTTGTTGCGGGTTTGGGCATATTGTTGTTGACTATTTTTGGACTATTTTGGTGTTGTAGATATTGTATGGTATCATTTGGTATCAGAGCAAAGGCTGGTAGTGTTCTTACACTACCAATCTTGGGCTCTTCTAGTTGAAAAAAAATTGTTGGGCGTCGTGTGTTTGGCCGAGAAGTTTTATAGATTTAGGTGTTATTTTGCTTGTCTTAGTAGTTTCGTGTGTTATCTTGTTTTCCACTAACACACTTGAGTCTAAAGTCCAAGATTTGAGTTCTTTTTTAGTTTTTGTTGAGGGGTTGGACGGATTAGGTATTGTTGTTGTTCAAAGTGTTCTTATTGTTGTTCAAATTGTTCTTGAGTAATATCCAACAAAAGGCCTTGTTTGATTTGAAAAGGAGAAGAGAGAGATAAAGTCTTGTGTTTGTCTTGGAATTATTTTCAAGACAACACCCAAAGCTTACTTACCAAAAGGGTGTCAAACTTTTTTCAAAAAGAACCAAAAGAGGAAAGGGGCAAAGCCAAGCCAAAAAGGTGTTTTGCCATTTTGGTGCAAGTTATTGAAAAAGTTGATTGACACCTTGACCTTCGGAAAGAGAGTCCCAAGTCTTTCTTTTCACTCCAAAACCGAAAATATCACCAAAAAACAAGATTGAACAACTCAAGATTGAATAAAAAACATCAAACATCAACAATAATTCCAAACGGCCAAAAGAAAAAGAAAATGTCGACCATACCAACCACAAAACTCAAGATCTTGGACATTCGTAGTTTCTCTCCTTGTCTGTGCTACTTTCTTTCTACTGACTCCTACACTAGTTGGCAACTAAGTAACAATCTACTAAGTTATGAACTAGTTTTCGAGTATGTCTTTAACGTTAATGTTCCTTGTGGTGCTTTGCTCGTTTATAATTCGTAGTTATTCTTGGTTCAAGTGCGTACAAGACTTCCTTGAGTATTCCAAACCGAAATCCATTCTAACTCAAGAGTAGAGTCATTCCCAAGAACTCACAAGTTGATAGCTGGCTTACAACACTTAAAGGGACAAGTAAGGGAGCTGAGTGTGAGAGTGTGTGAGGATCTTTTAAACTAACATTTGCTCATTTTGTTGGTACATTGGAATATGGAGCCACCACAAATGAAATCCAAAATTTCCTATGCACAAACCGTGGATCATAATGTTATGAATTCCCTTATATCTAGTCTTGAGTCCTTGTCTCAGGATGTGGCTAGATTGAATGCTACGGTTGAGAAGTTGGGTGTGGAAGTGGCCTCTATTAGTGGTCGGGTGGAAAGGGTAGAAAGACAATGGAGTTCTCAACCCTCAACTCCTCAAAACATAACCCCAACCTTTACCCCCAAAGCCATGCACCAAATAATATACCCATCAAACCTCAAGCCAACTATTACTCACAAGGTCGAGGCCTTGATGGACCTAGCCATTCCCCATATCACCAAGTCCCACATGAGGGACTTGGAACCCAAATGCCACCCTTAAATCTGAATCCTCCAAACCAAAATCCTCCAATCCAAAGACCTCCACCACTAAATACCAATCCACCATACCAAATTCCAAATGTCTAAAACCCGCTAATGCAAGAAGAGGGATTTATGAGGGAGAACCAAAGAGGAGGGTATGGAATGTATGGTGATCCTTATTTGATGTAAGATAGGATGAGGGTTATAAGGGTAGAACTAAGGGATAATCGAGGGCTAGAAGGTAGGGGCGGTCAAGGTGTTAGGGAAAGAGATGTTGGCCTCAACACTATCAAAATGGGGCTTCTGATCTTTAAGGGAGAAAGTGATCTCAAAGAGTTTATCACATGGGAATCCATATACGAGAGTCTTTCAAGTGAACAATATCACAGAGTAGAAGAAGAGTTGCTACGCCATTGCTCATTTTGAGGGATATGCTACCACGTGGTGGGAGTATGTCAAACGTTTTGAAAACATATTGATTAAGGGCCAACCCTCACCTTAGTTTTGGTTAAGGTATCTTATGAGGAAAAGGTACCTTCCTGAAAGCTATCAACATGAACTCCTTGAAAAATTGTACAAATTAAAGCAAGGAAACAAAAGTGTGGCAGCCTACTATGATGAGTTTCAACAACTCATATTGAAACTTGATCATAGAGGAGAATAAGTGAGCTACGATATCATCCGGTTAAAGGTAGGCCTAAATAAGGAAATCTCTATGAATATGACACTTCATAAGTTTGAAACTATTAAAGGGATATTTTAAGCATCTTTGGAGATTGAACAAGAGAACAAGGAAAGGTCGGCATATAAAACCAAAACATACCAAGGGTACTTGGGTTGGACCAAGGGGAAAGAAGTGATTCCATTGACTTAGGGGTGGAATAAGTCCAAACAACAAAAAACCAAGGCTCCTCCACCCATGAACAAGGTTTCTCAACCACCTCCTTCACGGTTTGAATACAAGCCAAATGTCACTCCTAATTCCAAGAAATTCCGATTCTTCAAATGCCATTAGTGGGGATACAAGGCTAGTGAGTGTCCTAATCGGAGAAATGTGATATTGAGGGAAGGGAAGTTTTATTTATTGGGGGAAGAATTGGGGGCTAAAACGATTGGAATTGAAGAAGCCTTTCAAAATAGAGAGGGAGAGAAGGTCGAGAGGCCTAGTAATGATGATGAAGGGAGGTTTTTTCTCAAGAAGGTGAACTTGAAATACCTAATTATATGGTACAGAGAGTTATGATTAGTAAAGCATTGGATGATCCTGGCCAGTGGGAAAACCTCTTTCATACAAAGTATCTCATTAAGGGGAGTGTAGAGAGTTGAAGGTAACCCGTCAAGTGGTGATTCGATTCAAAATTGGAAACTAGGAGGACGAGGTACTTTGCGACATCATTCCTATGCAAGCTTGTAATGTCTTGTTGGGTCGGCCATGGAAATACAATAGGTCAACCAAGCATGATGGACATACCAACTACTACTCCTTTGAGCTCAAGGGTCGGAATTACAACCTCCGACCACTATCACCATCATAAGTGTGTGAGGTACACTAACAAATGAAGAGTTTGCAAGGAAAGGGAAGGAAGGAGAAGGAACCTACTGGAAAGGGTATGGAACCCGAGAGTGAAAAGAAAGAGGGGGAAGAGGGAGTTTCATTTTTAAGGGGTAGGGATTCGATTGTAATGTTGGCTCGAAAGGGCGACCTTTTCAAAGAGTATGATGATGCTACTCCCATGCTACTTTTGGCTCATATTTTGAATGCTAACCCATCCAAATCCCCTATCCTATCTTCTATTTCTAATGTTTTACAGGAATTTGATGATGTATTTCCTAGTGAATTATCGTAAGGACTTCCTCCACTTCGAGGAATTGAGCACCAAATCAACTTTTTTTGGGGTTCACAATTATTGAACAGAACAGCTTAGAGGAGAAACCCTACAAATACAAAAGAACTCCAATGGCAACTTGAGGTCTTCCACAATAAAGGATACATCAAGAAAAGCAGGAGTCCGTGCACAGTCCCAGTGTTTCTTGTTTCAAAGAAGGATGCGATGTGGAAAATATGCGTGGACTGCCGAGCCATAAATAAAATTATGGTAAAGTATCACCATCCCATTCCTAGGTTAGATGATATGCTTGATCAACTAAATAGCTCTTGTGTGTTTTCTAAGATTGATCTTAGGAGCGGATATCACCAAATCCTTATGCAATTGGATGATGGATGGAAAACCACATTCAAGACAAAGTTTGGTCTATATGAGTGGATGGTAATTCCATTCGGTCTTACCAATGCTCCTAGTACCTTATGCGGCTAATAAATCATGTGATGAATCCGTTAATTGGAAGTTTGTGGTTGTGTACTTTGATGATGTTTTATTTTATAGTAAGTCCCTTAATGAACATGTATTGCATCTAAGGAGTGTGTTTGATGTTCTTAGGAAAGAAAAGTTGTATGCTAATATTGAAAAGTGCTCTTTTAATGTTGATAAAGTTGTGTTTTTGGGATTTGTTGTAAGCTCGAGGGGAGTAGAGGTAGACAAATCCAAGATAACCGCCATCAAAGATTGGCCAACTCCTAAAACCGTGGGTGAAGTTCGAAGCTTCCATGGGTTGACAAGTTTTTATAGGAGGTTCGTCAAAGGATTTAGTACCATTGCAGCCCCCTTGACCAAAATCATCCGAAATGCCTAACCTATCCAGTGGGGTAAAGAGCAATCCAAGGCCTTAACGACCTTGAAAGATATGCTCATTTAGGCACCATTGTTGTAATTGCCTAATTTTGACAAGATATTTGAAATAGAATATGATTCTAGCAAAGTGGGCATAGGTGTGGTTTTGATGCAAGAATTGAAGCCTATAGGTTACTTTAGTAAAAAGCTCAAAGGAATAACTCTAAACTATTCTACGTATGATTTTGAGTTGTATGCCTTGGTTAGAGCATTAGGCAATAGGCAACACTATCTTTGTCCCAAGGAATTCATAATCCAAATGGATTATGAATCTTTGAAGCACCTTCGGGCACATGACAAACTTAACAAATAGCATGCCAAATGGATTAAATTTCTTAAAATCTTTCCCTATGTGAATCAATACAAAAGGGGTAAGGATAATGTGGTTGTCGATGCATTATCCAGAAAGCATATTGTTGTGTCTACTTTGTCGTCCAAGCTAATGGGGTTTGAGAGCCTCAAGTCTTTGTATTCTGAGGACCCCTACTTTGCTCCTATCTTTAGGAAAAGTGATACAAGTGTGATCTCGTAGATGGATCCTTTTTGTGTATGTCAAAGGCAACTGAGAAAAGGCTCGAGCTTAAGTATGGGAGAAGCCAAAAACCACCCCTATGTGTGCACTAAAGGGGTGGCCTCGAATCCTTATTCATTAAAAAGGCACCTTTTTCATTTAAGTCTTTTGGGGAATGTAATATAAATAGAACCACTTAGGGTTTTATTCAAGGATTTGATCATATTTTTAGATTTGTAACATTTGCAACACTTTAGTTCTCTCTCAAGATATCCAACCAAAACTAGGGCTAGACAAGTGAAGATTCACTTGTGTTTGTATATTAGCTTGAAACATTGGTGTTTAGCGGAGGTAAAGGCCCTCTTGTGTCAACGTAGAGTTAAGTTTGTGTTGCGGATAGTGTTTAAGGGTCCAAGAGTGTAACAATTCTTGGGTTCTTAAGATTGTCCCTTCATTTGGTCTAACTATTTATCTTGTATCTTGTTGAATCCGTGGTTCCTTGTTGTTGTTAATGTACCCATAACCTTTTTCTTATTGTAATATTTTTGTTTATGTGTTGACATAGTGAAGCAGTGTGGGGCCTCTTCAATTCACTATAGTCCTTGTAATCTTGTATTCTCCATCTACTTTGTTGAATATTGTTGTTGTTGTCTTGAAAACATAGACAAGCCGAGTGGGGCCTTTGATTCTCTATTGTTGTTGATCTTGTAGATCTCTTGAATCTGTGTTGTGTGTTCGATCTTGTGTCATTTGGTATCAAATCTTGTGGTTGGTTTTGTTTCAATAAAATCAATCTTGGGCTTGGTAGTTGAAAAATACAAAAAAATAAAAATAAGAAAAATTTTTGAAATGTGAAAATTTGAAAAAAAAAGGAAGAAGAAATCTGTCCATTTTGTTCTTGGCCGAGAAAATGGTGTTGTGTTGTTGTCTTGGTCGAAATTGGTTGTAGATCTACAGAAGATTTTAATTGTTTAGTTTGTTTCTTGTGTTGGTTCCTTTCTCATCAACACAAAAGTGTACAAATCAAAAGTTAAGCTTGTAATATTGACTATTGTTGTGGTGAATTGAAATTGGCCATGTGTTAAACCTTGTTGTTGAAGATTGGTGGCTGATTGGTGTTGTTGTTGTTATGTTCATGAAGATTGTTATTGTTTTCATCTTATTCTTCGCCTACTATTATAACTTAAACTACAAAAAGTGCAAACTTTATTCAAAAAGGTAAAGATAAAAGTTGTGAAGTTTGATGGTGAGAAGACTTAGACCATCACTTCATAGACTTTTTCAACTACTATCCTTAAATCAAGGAGCCTAGTTTGGTGGAACTAGTACAATTCAAGATCATCCTTTTGACAATAAACTTACAAAAGACTCAAGACTTATACTTTCCTTCCAAAACCAATTGCCTTTCATTCTAAATTGTGTAAGGGTTGAGAATTTCAAATTTGTGACTAAGTTGTGTGGGCCCGAGACAAATTACATATTGCAACGTCACCACTTGATACTGTTCATGTCAATAATTAAACTCAAATTTGAATTTTTCTAGTGTCTAATTGTTTATTCTTGGTTTGATTAGTTGATCGTAGAACTAATTAACAAACTAGTAAACTCCTACTAGATTGTCAATTAGTCATTTTCATCCCTTGTCTGCGTCTACGTTTCTTTTGTGCTTTTGTCATTTTTATAATCATAGTGCTTCTTGGTTCAAGTACAAACATTACTTAATTGAGTCATCTAAGAAATAATCCATTCCGACAAAGGAGTAGACTTAGTCTTCAACTCACCACAACTACAAGTTGACTTGTAAACATTTGTGACATCAAGTGTGAGACCATAACATGAGTGAGACAATAGTGAGGTTGCTTGAACTAACTTGTGTTTTGTTTTGTAGGTTTTGTGTTGTATTGTTTTGTGTGACATAGTGGACTGATTTGGTGACTTGTTGGATCGTAACTTGAAAGATTAATTACGATACCATTAAAATGGAACCCGAGGCTTCAAATGCTCAAATAATGGATAGTTATGCCATCAATCTCATTTTGGCTCGCCTTGAAACTATGTCCTGAGATGTGGCTAGGTTGAATGTGGGTTTTGAGAAACTAGATACAGATGTGGAATCAATGAGTGGGAGATTAGAGCGTATGGAAAGTCAAAGGAGTCGACTATCCACCCCTCAACACATTTCCCCAACCACTACTCCGTAGGCCTTGCACCAAATATTCCATCCACCGAGACAACCCTCCAATTTCACAAACTGAACTTCACTATACTATCTCACCTGAGACCATGAGAGGCCAATCCAACCACCGCTTCACCAAGTCCAACAAGAAGGACTTGGAACCCAAATTCCACCCCACAACTCGAGCCCTCCAAACCAAACTCCACTTGGCCAAAGACCTTATTATCCACCAAATCCAAACCCGCCACTATAAGCTCCTCTTAACCTAAATAGACCTATCTAACATGAGGGGTATGGTCAATTTGATGATGGTTACATGAGGGGGGAAGAGGTACGAGGTAGACATGTTGATCCAAGGGAGGTTGGATCTAGACATGTTGATCCAAGGGAGGTACGAGAAGGAAGAGTTGGTCATTGGAACCAACAAGGGAACCAAATTCGTGAAGTAGGACTAAATACCATAAAAATGGGTATTCCAATCCTCAAGGGTGAGAGTGATCTAGAAGAGTTTCTTGCATGGGAATCTATATATGAGAGGGTCTTTTAAGTCAATGATCTTACCGAAGAGAAGAAGAGTTGCTAAATGATTGCTCACTTTGAGGTTTATGCTACTACATGGTGGGAGTATGTTAAGCATTTTGGCAATGTGTTGGTAGAGGGGAAGCCCCCTCCTTGGTTTCGGATGAGGTCCCTTATGAGACAAAGGTACCTACCTAATAGATATTATCAAGAGCTCCTTGCCAAGTTGTATAACCTGAGGCAAGGAAACAAAACCGTCGTGGCTTACTACGATGAGTTCCAACAAATCATCTTAAAACTTTATCATACAGGGGAACAAGTGAGTCATGACATTATACAATTCAAGGTGGGGTGGATTAGAGATATTTCTTCACGGTTGACCTTACATATGTTCGTCACAATTGATCCCATTTTCCAAGCTGCCTTAGAGATTGAGAGAGAGAGATGGGATAGGGCAGGCAGCAAGTTCAAAGGGAAATCACCCTTGGATTTTCACAAGGACAAGATTGACTCATCCAATGAGGATAAACCCAAGGTCAAGCTGATCTAAGCCGAGACCAAGGCTTCCCAAAGGTACCTTCTAAGAAATAAAGGTAAACCAAATTCTATTTCTCGTCCTAAAGGATTTCAATGTTTTAAATGTCAAACAAGGCTAATGAGTGCCCAAATTGGAGAAATGTAATCCTTAGGGAAGGAAAATTGTATTACCTTGGTGAGGAGATGGGGCTTGCATTGAATGAGTTTGATGAAAATGCTCAAGATGGAGAGCAAGAAGTCGAGGTAGAAATAGATGAAGACATGGAAGATATTTGGATTGTTGATGGATAGTGTGTAGTACCATTATTTATGGCAAGGAGAATCATCCTTAATGATGGTTTAGAAGATAAAACCGAGGGTAAGGATGATGAAGAAGAGGAGGAGCCGAGAGTTCAAGAAGTGGGATTTGCCCACAAAGACCCTTTGATGCTTACTAACCGAGATGCTAGCACGTTGCCTAGCATACATTCTTATTATTTGTAGGTTGAAGGGTATCCAAGCCCAAGGAGAAAGCTTGATGATCTCATGACACCTTTGGTTAAATATCCTAACCTTGGGAGGAGCTGAGAAAAGATTATTCGAAGAGGCGATCTTACGGGTAAAGATTGCTTGAGTTTGAGGTCAAACTCCTCCCAAGATGAACAGAATGATACAAGTGTGATCTCATAGATGGACCCTTTTTGTGTATGTCAAAGGCAACCGAGAGAAGGCCTGAGCTTAAGTATGGGAGAAGCCAAAAACTACCCCTATGTGTTCACTAAAGCGGTGGCCTTGAAGCCTTATTCATTAAAAGGGCACCTTTGTTATTTTAAGTCTTTTAGGGAATGTAATATAAATAGAACCACTTAGGGTTTTATTAAATGAGTTGATCATATTTTGAGATTTGTAACATTTGCAACACTTTAGTTCTCTCTCAAGAGCTCCAACCAAAACTAGGGCTAGACAAGTGAAGATACACTTGTGTTTGGATATTGTCTTGAAACATTGGTGTTTAGAGGAGGTAAAGGCCCTCTTGTGTCAAAATAGAGTTATGTTTGTGTCGCAGATAGTGTTTAAGGGTCCAAGAGTGTAATAATTCTTGTGTTCTTAAGATTGTCCCTTCATTTGTTCTAACTATTTATCTTGTATCTTGTTGAATGCATGGTTCGTTGTTATTGTTAATGTACCTATAACCTTCTTGTTGTTGTAATCTTATTGTTTATGTGTTGACATACTGAATCCATGTGGGGCCTCTTCGATTCACTATGGTCCTTGTAATCTTGTATTCTTCATCTACTTTGTTGAATATTGTTGTTGTTGTCTTGAAAACATAGAGAATCCGAGTGGGGCCTTTAATTCTCTATTGTTCTTGATCTTAAGATCTCTTGAATCCATGTTGTGTGTTTGATCTTGTATCAAAAATTAAATCCATGGGTAGGTACAAGAGACAATCGAATTCCAGCCCCTATGTCATATTTGATGGATATTTATTTCGTGGAAGACGGATGTGTATACCCTCTAGTTCTTGTAGAGAGTTGTTTGTGAGAGAGGCACATGACAACAGTATCATGGGTCACTTTGGAATTGATAAGACCCTCGGAATATTGGAGGAACAATTGAATTGGCCAAGGATGCGCAAAGATGTTGTCAAAGTTTGTGGCCAATGCATGAATTCTAGGAGTGCAAAGTCTAGGCTTATTCCTTAAGGGTTATACAACCCGCTTCCCACATTATCACACCCGTGGTTTGATATATCTATGGATTTTGTGTTGGGGCTGCCACAGAATCAAAGGGTTCAGGATAAAATCTCTGTTGTTGTTGATCGTTTCTCCAAAATGGCATACTTTATTCCTAGCAAAAATAGTGAAAATGCGGCTAATGTATGATATCAATTTTTAAGCTACACAGTCTAAGCTCTTGAATATCCTCTAATTCTGCTATGTTTGCTTTTCAGATCATGCCTCCCAGAAGATAGGACACTCGTGGAAACCTTTCTTTCCTATCTGAGGATAATGTGGATGAAACTCGTCCAACTCTAAGATTTCAGACTTGGTCTAGGGTCGTTGCATTCGAATGCCCTGAGGGAGCTCCACTGGTTCCCCCTATCCCTCCTTAGGCACCCCAGGATGGAGTGTCTAATATTGAGTTTTGCCAGTTAATTTATTTGTTTACCCAGCTGGTGGCCTCTCATACTGAGTATGTTACTTTTTTTGTGCCAATATCTAAGGCCACTAGAGTTGGCTGATTCACGAGGTTGAGTTCTCCTATTTTCACTGGTTCTAAGGTTGAGGACGATCCTCAAAATTTCATTGATAAGATAGAAAATATATTCTGTGTGATGTATGCTATTGATGTAGAATGGGTAAACTTTTCAACTTATAATTTAAAGGATGTCGCATACCAATGGTATGATGAATAGTAATAATCTAGGAGTGATGATGCTAAGTTCGCATTGTGAGATGATTTCTCTAGTGTTTTCCTTGATTGCTTCTTTCCTCAGAATGTCAGTAAAGGACTATTCCTTGAATTTTTATCAGTTGTAGAATTATGCTCCTAAATTGGTGTCTAGCATGAGGGATGGAATGAGGAAGTTTACTTCAGAATTGTCCTGTGAGTTAATCTTGGAGAGCAAGGCTGCCTTATTGAAGAAGGATATTGACATCTCTAACTTGTGGTGTATATTCAAAAAGTAGAAGAAGAAAAGAAGAAGCAAGTGGAGATGAGTGAAAGGCAGAATAAAAAGTTTTGCTATTCATATCAGGGTGGAGGTCAGCAGTAGAGCGGTAGAGTTAGTGGAAAGTAGTCTAAAAAGAAGTAGGTCAATTTTGGTTCTTACTCTACAGTTATTTCTCCATATCCAAAGTCATTGGGTGATCGCCATTCTCAGTATGATATTGGGTTTAGAGCACCAGAGGCCCAGTCACAGGCTAGCGAGCCATAATTAGCTCTATTTTATCCTCCTTGCAGATTCTGTGGTTGGGTGCACCGTGGTGTCTGTGAAGAAGGGAGGAACAAGTGCTTTAAATATGGTTAGATTGGTTATATGCAAAAGGATTATCCTTCTACGTTTGCTTCTAGAGAAAATAAGATTCTTGTTACTATTTCATCAGCTCTCGCACTAAAAGGTGCTACTTCTGCTTTTGGATCCAGCACTGGTCGGAACCATCTGTATGCTCTTGCCACTCACTAGGATTCTAAGGTATACCCCAATGTTGTAACTAGTACGCCCAAACTCTTTTCTCATGATGTATATTATCTACTTAATTCCAGGTCTACTCTCTCTAATATGGCAATCCATTTTGGTTTTGATCCTGAATGTATTTTGGACCTATTTTCTACGTTCACCCTAGTGAGTGGCTCCATTATGTCTAGAAGAGTCTATAGGTGTTATGTGATGTCGATCCATAGTAGGGTGGCATTGGTGGATCTGATAGAGCTGGATATAGTAAACTTTGATGTGATTTTGGGGATGGATTGGTTGTATTTGTGTTATGCGTCTCTTTATTGTTGGACCCGAAGGGTCAGTTTTCATTTACCAAATAAACCGATGATCGAGTGGGAAGGTAGTTCTCTAGTGCATAAGGGAAGGTTTATTTCATATCTTAGAGCCCAAAAATTGGTTTCAAAAGGGAGCCTCTGACATTAAGGATTCTAGATCAAAAGGTCCTTCTTTACAGTCTATCCCTATGGTCTATGTATTTCCTGAGGTGTTCCCCGATGATTTTTCTGGTGTACTTCCCAATAGGGAAATTGATTTTGGGATTGATTTTCTTTCATACAGTTGTCCTATATCTATCCCTCCTTATAGGATATCTTCGACTAAATTGAAAGAACTCAAGGAGCAGTTGAAAGATCTTCTTAACAAGGGTTTTATCCTCTCTAGTGTGTTTTTGTGAGTGCTCCTATTTTTTCGTCGTAAGAAGGATGGTTCCCTTTGAATATGTATTGGTTACCGCCAATTGAATAGGGTTACTGTGAAGAATAAGTATCCATTTCTGAGGATTGATAATCTATTTGATCAACTTCAGGGTGCTAAGTTTTTTTCCCAAATTAATCTTTGATCTGGGTACCATCAATTGAAGATTAGGGAGGTGGATATCCCCAAGACTACCTTCCAAACCCGGTATGGTCATTTTGAGTTTTTGGTAATGTCCTTTGGTTTGACCAATGCCCCAATAGTATTTATGGACCTTATGAATCAGGTTTTCCATCAATTCTTGGACTTTTTTGTCATTGTCTTTATTGATGATATTTTGGTGTATTCTAAGAGCGAGGTGGATCAAGTTGATCACCTCTGCCTTGTGTTGCAAACTCTAAAGGACCAGTATTAGTATGCAAATTTTTTAAAGTGTGAGTTCTGGTTGAATATTGTGACTTATTTAGGTCATGTTGTTTCTAGTAAAGGGATCATGGTAGATCCATAGAAGGTTATGGTACTTAAAAACTATCCTAGACTCATGGCTCCTACTGATATTTGAAGCTTTTTAGGTTTAGCCGATTATTATAGAAGGTTTGTAGAGAGTTTCTTTCTATTGCTACCCTATTTACTAAGTCGACTTAGAAAAATTTGAAATTCTTATGGTTTAATGCTTGCGAAGGTAGTTTCAAGAAGTTAGAGGATAATTTGACTTTGACTCTAGTCCTGACTTTGCTTGAGGGCACCAAGGGTTTTATTGTCTATTGTGATACGTCCTGGGTTGGGCTGGGCTGTATGTTGATGCAGCATAGCAAGAGGGTTGCTCATGCTTCTAGACAGTTGAAAGTTTATAAGAAGAATTATCCGAGCCATGATTTGGAATTATTAGTTGTGGTGTTTGCATTAAAAATCTAGCGATATTATTTATATGGGGTCTATGTTTATATTTATTCTGATCATAAGAGCCCGCAATACATGTTCATCCAGAAAGAATTGAATCTCAGGAAAAGAAGATGGCTTGATTTTCTTAAGCACTATTACATGAGTCTTCATTATCATCTAGGTAAAGCCAACGTGGTGTTTGATGCTCTTAGCAGGTTTTCCATGGGAAGCTTATCTCATATTCATGAGGATAAGAGGTATTTGGTGAAGGATATTCACCATTTTTATAATCTTAGAGTTCGTCTCCTAGATTTTGAGAATGGTGATGTGATTGTTCAAGAGGTGGCAAGGTTATCTCTTGATGCTGAAGTAAAAGAAAAACAAGTGTTAGATCCTATTCTGATACAAATTAAGAATGATGTAGGTAGGCAAAAAAGTAATGGCTTTTGAGATTGGTGGTGATAGTATCTTGAGGTACCAAGGTAGATTATGTGTTGCCGATGTTGATGGGTTACAAGGAATAATTCTGGTCGAAGCTCATGAATCGCGTTATGCTATTCATCCTGGTTCAATGAAAACGTATCATGATCTTAAGGAGATTTATTGGTGAAATAATATGAAATGGGATGTGGCCAATTTTATGGATAAGTTCATGGTGCGTGATAACTCTCAAACTACAACTCTCTTACGAGAATGTAAGCGATCGTTGCCAATATATAACCCAACTAGGTTGGGGTCGAATCCCACAGGGAATATGATTTGAATTAGAGTTATCTGCGGGTTAATCAATTGATAGTTATCAGTATCCTGTGAATGGGGTTTTTTGGAAAGGTAACAAATAATTACTTCTAAATTCAATGTTTGAAATCAATATGATAAGGAAAACTAGATTATGTTCACTATGTTGGGATTTGACAGATGCTAGTAACGATCCAAGATTCTTGTGGTAGGTAGGAACAGCAGACTATCCTTGTCGAAGTTATGTCTAAATATTTCTCAACCTATTTAGACATTTAACCACCTAATTCTCTCAAACTTAGGGAATTGTATTTCATAACAGGATGTTATCTCAAGTTAATTAATCCTGTTACAACATTAATTATTAAATGGAAGTTTGATGCTTCCAAGTCCCTATTGATAATTCACTTCTTACTAGGGTTGATTTTTTATCTCTAGAAAATCACCAGTAAGCAAGGCCTATTGTTGCAACCAATAGTCAGAGTATAAAATAGTTGAATTAACAAGAAGTTTCTACCACCATTAGAATCTTGAACACTTAGTTACGTTACAAACCAAAACCCATAGATCCCATAACTCGGGTTAATGGAATTTAGCTACTCATAATAAAATAATCAAGAAAACATGTTGAATTCATAGTTTGATATATGAACTTAAAGCAAGATGAATAGCAACAAGTGTTTCTCATATTTGATTCACAGTAGAAAATCCCAAAACAATTGTAATAATCTCTCCAAAAATAATTGTAAAGTTCAAGTCAGAAAACTAGAGAGAAGATATTCTCAAAACTTCAATTCCCCCATCATTCCCTCCTTTAGAAAACCCTAACATATGCTTTAAATACTTTAGCCTAATTATGGAAAAAAATCATAGATCATAATATTTTCTTGGAAAGGCAATAACGTGTGTGACAACTTATCAGGTGTTTGACGACTTATCAGGAATGTCGTCATCTCCTCTTCACTATTGACAATCTCTGCCTTAGGTTGACGATGAGATCTGATGGCTTATCAGACATGTGATGATTTATCAGAATTGTCGTCACTTCTTCACTTCAAATCCCATTCCCTGCCTAAGCTTAACAACTACCCTGATGGCTTATCACACTTCTGACGGCCTATCACAGATGTCGTCATGAATTGCAGCTGAAGCTCATTCTCTGTCTAAGTCTAACGATGAGCCTAACGGTTTATCACACTTTTGATGGCCTATCATAGATGTCGTCATAAATTCTAGCTTAAGCTCATTCTCTATCTAAGGCTGATGGCAACTCTGATAGTTTATCACAAGGCTGATGACTTGTCAGACAAGTCGTCAACTATGCTTCCCTCTCTACTTGCTCAGAATTCAACTCTTTTACTTCTATTATTGCTGGTTCTCTTGCATATTGACTTTCACTGCAATATTAAACAGAAAACAATCAAAAACGACAAAAATTGCTTAAGACTTTGCAATTATTCTTAGTTAAAAGCCTCAAATATGTTAGCATCTTCTCATACATCAACACCCTCAACTTAAAACAATTGCTTATCCTCAAGCAACTAAAACACAACCAAGATGATACAGAGTACATTTGGCAGTCAACCATCCATATTATCTCAAAACATCTTCACCATCTCCAAGGTCAATTGATTTAAAAACAACAACTGTTCATATTATTGAAGACAATGCAACACACAGGAATCTAGATATGACATCAATTCAGCAACAACAACCATGCATGTACCAAGATTACACTATCCAAATAAGTTAGCAACTAGCAACATAGCCAGTTTGCACTACAAAGAAGTCCAACTCCACTTATATCATAAATCACATATGTAACCATGGGGACAATTAAAAGACACTCACTCTCAGAATAAAGTTCCAATCAATATTGCGAAATACCATAGGCTTGCCCTTATTTTCATCACTAAGATTTTCAGATAAGTCAGCTTGGATCACTATAGGTCTTCTCTTTGGCTTCTAATGTAAGCTAGGGGCTGGTATAATACTCGATGATATTTAAAGTGACCAAGCCTTCTTGACACTAAACTATCTTCTGGGGTCTCACTTATTAACCTTTTTCTATTATTCTCTTTTCTTGATCACACATATTCAGGATGGGTGTGGTCTTTTTTACAACCACTTCTTTTTTTCAAAATTTTTCTTTTCTTGTTCTTTTCCACTGCACCTAGTGTCCAAGGAGGATCAGGGCCAAAATAGGTTCATTATGATATAAATGAGACGGTGATAGGTATCATTTAAAAAAGAAATAGGCTATTCAGGCTCAAAATAGGGATCAAGGGATATTATGCATACAAGGAAGGTCATTTAGGCTAAAAGTGGCTAATATCAAAATGGCCTATGATCCTTTTCTAAACCCTATCCTTCAATCTAGGTAAGATTAATCGAGCAAGTTCTAGATTCATCATACAAAAGGAACTAAGTAAGATCTCACACGCACATAGAACATAAGTATATCATAAGAATTTATCAATGATTATCAAGTCACTAGAACTGATACCATAACAAGATACATAGTGGTCACAGTTAGATGCAAATCACACTGTTAAACAATCAGACCATTTGAGAGGTGTTCACAAAATAACAAAACCACGTTAATTGCCCCAGGTACTTGTATTTATCCTAGTAAACTATAAAATATTACAAAAATAACTCACCCTACACCCTCAGCTTAAAATCAAAGAAAAACTAAACTAAGGGTGAGGGTATACCTGAAGTAGATCAAGCACGGGGATCATGGGTCCCCGACCCTGTTGCAGTATCCTCAGTTGCCTTATCACTATCAGAATCCTTTCTCCGTTCTGACACATCTGGCCTAGCAATTGTTGGAGGCCTACTAGTTGAGGAACCTATGGCTCCCGCTCGTATGACCTCCTATCATTTCTCATTATCAGCTAGGGACTCGATACTCGCCTTCTTTATCTCTTCTTTTTCAGCCATCTTTCTCGCCATCTTCTTTGCTTTTCTTTCTTTATCACTATCAAGCCTTTCTCTCTTACCCTTATCTTTCTTCTCGCCTTTCTTTTTTTTTCTTCATAGGTTCCCCCGTGAGATCAAGTAATGGGATTTCACCCTCATACTCATCAAAAGCTGGGTCTGCCGACACCATAAGTTGGTACTACTGTAATACTCCAACATCTGCCTTTTCCTTGTCCAGGGATGATCTAAATTGTGCAAGGTCTGAGCCTATAATTTCTCATAACCGTGTATTAAAATGGTTTTCTAACTCATTAATCCGACTGAACAAGGCTCGAAAGGGCTCAAGTGTGACCTTAATCCCTTGTCTACTGTAGAGGCAAATTTCTTGGCAAAAGGTTACAGCTGAGCCTCACACCACTTGGCTTGTTTTTTCACTCTCCTAAAATTCATCGGGTTGAAGGCAAACTTTGTGGTAAAAATAGTAGCTAAAGGATTTATTTCATTGCTAGGCACTGAGTCTTCTAGTGCTGGGGATGTCAGTGGTGCAGCTTCAGAATTTTCCACCTTTACATTAGGTGTTGATTTTGTATCTGTAACTGGTGGATCTATTGCAATCCCTACTCTTCTGTCAAGGGTCAGCCTCTGCTGATTTTTATTATATCGGATAGGTTTGTGGGTATTTTTGGCATGCAATTTGTTTTCTATCCCTATAACCTCAGGTACATTGGCTGCCTTACAAAACCTTATAATTAGACAAGGGAAAGAATATGCTATGTCGGGCCTTGAGACCTAAATTTTTATCTCTTCAGCAATGATATCTCCGAAGTTTAAGTTGAGTTTAGCCACAAGACTTGTGACCAGTATTTCTCTATCGTCTCCAAGGATGTTATATCCCTCAGTAGGCATCAAATGGGTACGCACTACACCCTACCAGAATCTTTCCTCTTGAGTCAGGGAGGCCTTGAAAATCCTTTTATTCATGTTGGTCAACTATTTAGGTTTTCCTTCAGCAATGAGGATGGCTAAACAAGACCGTTAATTTTCACAATGCTTCAACCGAGCATAGAATATAAGTGAAGTGGCCTAAGGAGTGAATTCGGGGCCATGAAGAAATCTACTGATTATTATTTTTGAGAGATCCACCATCATAGCCCGTACTGAAACTTTATCGAATGAGGGTTGATTTGCTGATTTATCCCCTTCTTTGCATATGTTTTCCAATCAAGCCCGATAGTCTGCATAGAACTCCCAAACTAATATAGGTCTAAATTATTTTCCTCCTTTCACGGTCTATCCCAAGTTGTAGTCTCTTAATTTCTTCTCCACTTCAGGATATCTGCTTAACTAAGTAGTGATGATCTTATTTTATTCAAAGATTGTCCTTTTAATGGTCCTTCTTTTAGTTCTAAGAAGCCCATCATAGACGATTTTTGTGCCTTGGGAATTTTCCACCTAGCACTATCTCGGACCCTGGGGTTCTTGCATTTATCTAGAGTTCCCCAAATCAGAGATTTTTCATCATCCAGTTGCTTAGTAGAAGGGGACTCAGATGATGGTCCCTTAGATTCAGGTTGCTCAAATTCATCATGTTCTGACTTAGGCTCCCCAAACTCAAAATGCTCAGACACACACTACTTAGAAGCCGTCTGCTCAGAAGTTGTACTGTCAGGTGGTGTTGTTTCTTTAGGATCTCCTCCACCTTAACTGGTGAAGGTGGCGAAGGCTTTTTTAGGCTTTTCTTTTTCCTTTGCTTCCTGAGTAGTGGCTCCTCCTCCTCATAATTGGATTCCCCATTGAAGAGTCTCCGAGGTACACTCTCTTTTGTAACTTTCTTTGTAAGTTTGGGTCTTTTTCCTTTGGCTGACATTATAAGACCTGTATCAAAAAAAAGCACTCATTTAGCCCTCATAATCATCCAACTTAAGAAGTTCAGTCATTATAATTCCATAACCCTCAAAATAGGTTCACAATTGTATCAGATCAAAGTTGTTACGACATGTTCTGATAAGTCATCACAAATATGATAACTTATCATTCGTGTCGTCAGCCTTAAATAGAACAGGCTTATTTTTCTCAACTTTTGACGACATATTTTGATAAGCTATCACAAATATGATAGATTATCAAACACGTCGTCAGCTCAGAATACAACCTGTGTCTTAGTATTAGTCTTGATTATCAATCCCCTTTCTTCTTAGAATCACATGGAGTTGTGTTCTTGATCTAAGCCCTATGTTTTTATGCACAATGCAGCACTTTACACCCTATATTCTATTTTTCACACAATGGCAAGTTAAGTTTACCTAAATCCCTTCGAAACTAAGATTTATCTCAGTTGCATCACCTACTTAATGAAGAGGAGAGTTGAGTTATGAGCATACCTGATAGGCCACTTTACTTGGTTACGCGAGTGAGAGAAAGTATTAGATGAAAAAAGAGTTCTTGATCTTGATTTCAAACTCACACTTCATAGGGAAGAATATTTTTCTTGTTTTACTTAGGAATTAATTTTGAAAAGAGTAAGTAAATAAACTAAATATGGAAGGAAATAAAACTTAAAGAAAAAAAATGAGATACACGGGAAGGTGAAAAGGTTTGACTATGGGTTGGGTTGAATTTTTTAGTATCTGGGCCCAAGATTACCTGACGTCTTATCAGATGTCTGATAAGTCATCACAGATGTCGTCAACCTTAGGCAGAGTGTGGCCTTCTTTTGGATTTTCTGACGACATATTTGACGGCTTATCACAATTGTTACAACTCGTCATATCTGTCTTCAGGGACCCTTGGATGACTTCATCAATTTTTACCTAGACCCTTGTATACCTCTTCATTACATTATACTTCCTATCTAAATAAATTAAAAATACTTACATTTAAACATAAAAATTTTGGGTTGCCTCCTAATAGCGCCTGATGTAATGCCGTGACACGACTAGGTTATCTTGACTAATCAGACTTTGTCAAGATACCATGATTCTACCTCTTTCCCATCTTCATAAAACACATCAACAATTGAGAAGAAACTTATCTCCTTTTGCTGTGTCATGGATGAGTGTATTTCGAATCTTGCTTCTTTGTCATTGAACCTGAACATCAGCTCATTCAGCTCCATGCCTACTACTACTCTCCCAGTATCAAGGAATGGTCTACCCAAAATGATAGGTACTTCAAAATCCACCTCCCAGTCTAGGACTACAAAATCACCAGGAAGTATAAAGTCGGCCACCTTTACCAATACATCATGTAATATTCCTACTGGTCGCTTTACAGATCTATCTGCCATCACCAACCACATGTTTGTTGGGGTAGGATCCCCAAACCTAGATTTTTATACACGGATAGCTGAATCAGATTTATGCTCGACTCCATATCACATAGGGCCTTAGCAAAATTGAGAGACTCGATTGTACATGAAATAGTGAATGCTCCAGGGTCGACCTTCTTCTGCACTAAGGATCATGTATAAATGGCACTACAATGGTGGATATTCTCCTTTGGTTTGTAGCTCACCACTCTTTTCTTCGTCATAAGGTCCTTCATAAATTTAGCATACCCTGGCATTTGCTCGAGTGCCTCCACCAAAGGCATATTTATTGTTAACTACTTTAACATTGCCATAAATTTACTAAATTTCATGTCGTCAACATTCTTCTTCAATATTTGAGGAAAGAGAGGTGGTGGTCTTGGGAGAGGAGAGTTTTCACCACTACTTCCTTTTCCTTCTTTTTCCTTGTTCTGGAGCATCATTAGAACCATCCATCTTCCCAGACTCAGCTGGACATTCTTCTTCGGGTTCATCATCTGCTTTAGTTATATCTTCAATTCCATCTTTACCCATGAGGGGCCAGGTAATCTCTTACCACTTCTAGTGGTAATCGCCATATATGAGCCATCATTTCAAAGATTCTGAACTATATCACTAGGTAATATTCCACTCTTCTTTTGGTTCAGTGCTGTGGAGATTTGGCTTATTTACTGTTCCAGCTGTTTGATCGAAGTGGAGTGTGATTTTACCAACTGACTTAAAAAGGACAGATCGGTCTTCATAGTAGTCACCCCTGAGTTGGTAGCCTCCACTCCCTTTAATAATTTAGCCATCATGTCCTCTAGGGACATCTTTTTAGAACTTTTTGTAGTAGCCTCACGATTTCCAGGAGGGATATATAACCTGCTCCTATCATTATTGCTCCTTCAATTACCTTGCTCCTGGTTCTTATATCCAGCCTTGTCATAATAAGCCCGACCTCGATTTCCTTGGCTATTGCCTCAGAAACCACCCTAATTATTTACATAGTTCACCACTTCTTCTGAGTCAGACTTCACTTTGCTCTGCGATCCCACAACCTTCACTTTCTCAGTTTTACCTGATAGTAAATGATTGGTTAGTGTAATACCCGTGCCTTTTTCCTAGAAAGAAATCATCTCAAGGATGCTAAGACTTACTTTGAAATGAAAACCTATCTTTCCAACGGTACCAATTTTATCAAAATCTGACATCAGATGACGAAGTTATGGATGTTTTACTTGGAACTGTCGGAAACGCCTAGGTATGACGGCCAAGTTGATGGAGACCACCACATAAGTGAAGGACTGCGACTTTGACCATCACAGCCAAGGCAGTTGAGCCACGTAATGGATAAGGACAGACGGACGAGTTGATGGACCGTCAAAGTTGTGACAGACTGTCATCCAGGCCATTAACTCTTATCCAGTGAATCCCATTTATGGCCCACATTTGACATGCTAAGTGACGGAATATCAAGTGTCTAATGGACCGTTATTCGGACCGTCACATGCCATGTTCAACCATTTTGGTCACTTACCACTCGCCTATATACCCAGATGAGTCCGAATTCAGCCATTTTGCTCATTATTATTCCATAAGAAAAAACTAGGGTTTCTCTCTGAATTTAATCCCCAAGAAAAAGACCCAATCCTCTGCAAAAATCAAAGGATTTCAAACCCTTTAAGTTAAAAAACATCAAGAACCCTGAGTCAGGTATGCGTACTGTTCATCCACGGATTCCTTTCATCCGTGGAGTTCAAGAATCAATCTTTAAATACCAAATCATAAATGTTTTGTGGTGATATGATTGTATTCATGTTGGTGTTTTTTGATTGCGCTATAGAGTAGTAATTTGATATACTTTCATGAAAGTTATGATCATATAGTTAGAACCCATAAATTTGGGTAGTTTAATATGGTGAAATTCATGAACAAACCTATGCATTAAAGAATGCATGCAAGGTGTTTGATAAAATGCTTAGAATGCTAGAAATTTGATGTTTACATGGTCCCATATTATCTACATAACAAGTCCATGTTAATTATATAATTCAATATGAATTCCATGTCATTGTTTTGTTGTTATTGTTGTGGTATGAAACATTTATGATAATGAAGTGATACAATATGTACATGATATACATCCCATGCACTCCCTACCATGCACAAGATGTTGAAAACTACGTGTGGTATATTATCCCCTACTTATGATATTATGAATTGTGAACTCCAATCTTGTGATCAAGTCATGTCATGTGTGTCAGTTTCCTTCCATCGAGTCCTGGGGGTATTTGTATCCAAAAATATAGTTGTGTTCCTAGAACCAAGTTACGTTATCCTAATAATCTTAGTCAAGCCATGATCTATAGAACTCAGTCAGTCATGTGACTCAGGAAACCTCTAAAATCTTATGATCTCAACAAAAATCTTAGATAGTAGTGCTATTCCGTCAGTCAACGGAAGTCAGTTACTCAGTCCATGTACAATTAGTTAAATCATGTTCAGTCTCTTCAAATGAGAGTAGAAGTTAGCACCGAGTGAACCCAAGGATGGGAACTCACCTGCCAGTTTAGGGTGTGATTCTTAGCAGTCATCCTTTTGTTCTAGAACTACATAGCCAACGTAGGTTGAGATATCTTAACCAGTCAAACTAGGGTTGACGAGGTGAATTAACCTGTCAGTTTAGGGTTCCCACCATTCTTATTTGAGTACCTGCCAGATGTGGGTTAGTCACAACAGTCTTTACCAGTGGCGCGATATCGACACCCCTCCTATCGGGGCAGAGATTGGACCCCAACTTAGCTATATGCATTATTGGGGCATGTCGGTTAAACAACTACCTCCCATAGTTTTAGGCTCAGTCTCAGTAAAAGAACACAGACGATTCTTCATATATCAGTATACCATGACTTCCAGATACAGTCAAATTCAGTTATAGTACAGAACTCAGATAGTTCTATCAGACCCAAAAATGTCAGACACAATCACCCATGTTGACAGAACCATAGTTTCAGTCATGCTCGAAATCAGTAAATCATGTATTAGCGTACAGATCCACTATTACATATTTACGTTTCTAGTTGTACTGACGCATTTGTGCTATGGTTCTTTCATTTGATGTTACACCATAGGTTCAGAGACACGAGTTCCAGACCGGTAGTAGCATTCGCATTCCAGTATACAGAGTTGTAGTGAGTCCTCTTCATTCAAGGACAATATGAGTCGACTCTTTTATTATTTCAGTTAGTTTTTAGTCTACGGAGTTAGTTAGAGACATTTTCCTTCAACTCCGTATTCAGTCAATACTTTGAGGCTTTCAGATACAGTTTAGATTTAGTTCAATTTTGATTCAGACTTTAGTTATCTTTGGTATTTCTATCCAATATGGATGTTATAATTATTTCAGTTGAACCTTATGGTCTATTGTTTATGTTTTCCATATATTACATATATGTTATGTAGTGTAAAGTTACAGATATCAGTCATGGGTTAGCTTGTGGTCCCTCGGAGTCCCAGCACCGTGTAGCATTCCAATTCAGAAAATTGGGGTGTTACAAACTTGGTATCAGAGCCTAAGGTTCAATAAAGTCCTAGGAAGTCTAAAAGCCGCATCTAGTAAAGTCTTGTGCATAGGTGTGTTGCGCGCCACATTTATGTACAGGAGGCTATGAGATATTTTAGGAACAGTTTCCCTTCTTTCAGTATTCATGTCGTGCTAGTGAGCATAATCTCAAGTTAAACTCTCAGTCTAATCCGTTCTTCTATTATTTTAGAATATGCCTCCAAAGAGGAGAAACCAACTAGTTCCTTAGCCCAAAGACCCTTTGGGTGAGCATGTTTCTCATACGGAGTTTAAATCTGCATTCACCAGACTTTCTCAGTCCGTGGCTGCCCAGAATGAATGGACACCAGTTATTCCAGCCAATCCAGTGGCCAATTCCGTAGCATCTAGAATTTGGGACTTCACCCGAATGAACCCTCGATCTTTTTTCTAGTCTAAGTCTGATGAAGACCCTCAAGATTTCATTGACCAAGTACAGAAGGTCATTGACATCATGGGATTTACTTTAGTTTAAAGCTCTGAGTTATCCACATACCATTTATAAGATACTGTACACACTTGGTACAAATAGAAGAAGTCTGAGAGGTTAGAGGATGCAGGTCCTATAGAGTGGGAGGAATTTGTCACGGCTTTCTTAGATTGATTCTTTCCCTAAGAGCTGAGGGAGGCCAAATTTCATGAGTTTATCAACCTTAAGCAGGGAAATATGATGGTTAGGGAGTATTCTCTTAGATTTACTCAGCTAGCCAGATATTCCCCTCATGTGGTTGCAGACAACAGCGCTAAGATGAGTAAGTTCGTATCAGGAGTGAATGATAGCAGGGTAATTGAGTGTAGATCTGCAATGCTAAACATTGATATGACTTTAGCCAGGCTCATGACCCATGCTCAGCAAATAGAGGAGAAAAAGGTTAGGGCTAGGGAGAGGCAGAATAAGAGAGCAAGATTAGGCAATTTCAGTTTTGCTCAGCCTAAATCAGAGGGAGAAAATCATTCCCAGTTTTGTCCCAAGTCATTGCTCCAGTTCAGTCTTCAGCCAGTACTCCAACTCCTAAGTTCAGAGATAGAGCACCCGGCTCTAAATCTCAGGGCAGTGTCAGCAATGCCCAAACTAATCCCCTATGTCAAACTTGGGGTAAGAACCACCAAGGTGTTTGCAGAGTCGGTAGTGATGTTTGTTTTGGTTGTGGTAAGCCAGGACACAAAGTCAAAGATTGTCTTGAGTCTAGTTATTAGGGTCAGTAAAATCGTTCCACAGCTCAGTCTGGTTGCTCGAACCAGCAGGGTGCCACTACTAGTGCTACTAGTGGGCAATGCCCAAATAGACTCTATGCTCTCTAGACTCGATAGGATTAGGAAAATTCTCCTGATGTCGTTACTTGTATGTTATAGATTTTCCATGTTCATGTTTATACTTTGCTAGACCCAGGTGCATCCTTGTCTTTTATTACTCCTTACATAGCATGTGATTTCAGAATCAGTCTTAAAATTTTAGCAGAGCCCTTTTCAATCTCTACCCCAGTAGGTAAAACCATCATAGCTCGGTGGGTATACAGGAACTGCCCAATTATGATATTTTAGAAATCCACATCAGCAGATTTAGTCGACTGTGATGTCACTCTCGGCATGGGTTGGCTATATTCCTGCTATCCCACAGTTGACTGTATAAATAGGATAGTTTAGTTTCAGTTCCCAAATGAGCCCATCCTAGAATAAAAGGGTAGTACTTCATCTTTCAGGAGTCATCTTATTTCCTACCTTCGGGCAAGGAAAATGATTTCTTAGGGGTGTGTGTATCATCTCGTGTATATTAAAGATTCTAGTTCTGAATCTCCTAGTTTTGAATCAGTCCCAGTGGTTAATGAATATTCAGACTTATTTCTCAAAGATCTACCAGGCATTTCTCTTGAAAGGGAAATAGACTTCGGCATAGATCTTCTCCTAAATACTCAGCCTATTTCTATTCTGCCATATAGAATGACACCAACATAACTCAAAGAACTGAAAGATTAGTTGAAGTATCTCTTAGAGAAGGTATTCATCAGGCCTAGTGTATCCCCATGGGGTGCTCTAGTCTTATTTGTGCGCAAGAAATATGGTTCTCTCAGGATGTGTATCGATTACCGTCAGCTCAATAAAGTTACGGTCAAGAACAAGTATCCTCTTCCTAGAATAGATGAATTGTTTGATCAACTTTAGGGTGCCAGTTATTTCTCCAAGATAAACCTCAGATCAGGCTATCATCAGCTCAGAGTTAGAGAATATGACATCCTGAAGACAACTTTCCATACTCAATATGGTCACTTCGAATTTCTAGTTATGTCCTTTGGTCATACCAATGCCCCTGCAACTTTCATGGACTTGATGAACTGGGTGTTCAAGCAGTACTTGGACATATTCTTCATAGTCTTCATAGATGATATTCTAGTCTATTCTCGCACAGAGCATGATCTTTTAGATCATCTCAGAATTGTTCTTCAAACTCTCAGAGATCATCAGTTGTTCGCCAAGTTTAGTAAGTGCAAATTTCTGCTAAGATCAGTAGCATTACTTGGCCATATTATTTTTGGTGATGGCATTAGAGTAGATCCTCCGAAGACCAAAGCCGTAAGAAACTGGCCTCTCCCTATCAATCCATCAGATATTACGTATTGCTTGGGTTTGGCTAGCTATTACAAATACTTTGTCAAGGGATTTTGTTCTATTGCATCTCTTATATCCAGATTGACTCAGAAAAAGGTTAAGTTTCAGTGGTTAGATTCTTGAGAGAAGAATTTTCAATAGTTTAAGACTCGACTCACCTCATCCCCAGTTCTAACTCTTCCAGATGGTTCAGAGAGTTTCTTAGTCTATTGTGATATGTCCAGAGTGGGTTTAGGTTGTGTTCTCATGCAACATGGTAAGGTCATGCCCTACGTCTCTAGAAAACTAAATCCCCATGAAAAAAATTATCCTACTCAAGACAGATGGTCAAGTGGAGAGGACCATTTACACTCTGGAAGATATAGTAAGGGCGTGTGCAGTTGATTTCAAGGGAAGTTGGGATGACCACTTGCCTCTGATTGAGTTTGCATACAACAATAGATATCCTTCTAGTAATCAGATGGCTCAATTCAAAGATCTCTATGGTAGGAGGTGTAGATCTCCATTCGGTTGGTTTGAACTTAGTGAAGCCTCAGTCGTTGGTCCTGACTTGGTATTCGACGCCTTAGAGAAAGTTCAATTGATCAGAGAGAGACTTAGGTCTGCTTAGAGCTGACAGAATTCTTATGTAGATGTTCGAAGAAAGGATCTCGAGTTCAAGGTCAATGACTATGTCTATCTCAAAATCTCTCCCATATAGGGAGTGAAGAGGTTCGGCAAAAAAGGAAAACTCAGTCCCCGCTATGTCGGTCCCTTCAAGATTCTCAGTTGCTTTGACAAGGTAGCTTATGAGCTTGAATTGCATTCAGATTTATCCTCAGTTCATCCGATCTTCCATGTCTCCTTGCTTAAGAAATACATAGGTGACCCTGAAGTTGTAGTCCCTACTCAAAACATTGATGTTCAGGACAGCCTCTCTTATGAAGAGATTCCAGTCAAAATTTTAAACAATCAGATTCGTAGGCTGAGGAACAAAGAAGTCCCTCTATTCAATGTTCTTTGGCAAAATCAGTCCATTGAGGGAGCTACTTAGGAAGCAAAAGTAGACATGCATACCAAGTACCCTCACCTTTTCTTCGCCAACCCAGATCAAGATCAAGGTAATAGTCCCCCTTAAGTTTATTCAATTTCACGTTCAGCATTTAATATAACTTAATATTTCGTTTCATGTTCATGTTCATTCACAAATTTGGTATCAACTGCCATTGCATATTCAGTCATGCATACATGTATCAGTCCAGTAAATAATTATGCATCAGATATGCATTCGCATTGCGAGAACCTCAGTCATGCATTCATGAATCAGTTACACGTGCATTAGATATGCATGTTCAGTATAATGCATTTGGTTTGTCAGTCATAACATCATGTTCCATCTATTCATGTTTAGATTATTGTTTCCCCTCTCAGTCAATTCTATTCGAGGACGAATGTACTCAAGGGGGAGATATTGTAATACCTGTGCCTTTTTCTTAGCTACAAATCATCTCGAGGATGCTAAGACTTACTTTGAAATTTAATCCTATCTTTATAAACGTGGTATTTTTTATATTTTCACTTCCTATCACGTGTGAATTTGAGTTAGCTTTCCAACGGTATCAATTTTGTCCAAATTGGACATCAGACGAGGAAGTTATGGACGTTTTACTTGGAACTTTCAAAAACACCCAGGTATGGCGGCCAAGTTGAAGGACCGCGACATAAGTTATGGACCGCCACTTTGACTGTCACAACTGAGGAAGTTAAGCCACGTACTGGATAAGGACTGACTAATGAGTTGACGAACCGTCAAAGTTGTGATGGACCATCATCCAGGCCGTCAACTCTTATCCAGTGAACCCCATTTTTGGTCCATGTCTGACGGTCTAAGTAATGGACCGATAAGTATCTGACAGATCTTCAGTCGAACCATTACACGCCATGATCAGTTTATTTCTAGGTCATTTTAATAGGGATATTTTTGTCACTTACCACTTGCTTATATACCCAGATGAGTCCGAATTCAGCCATTTTGCTCATTATTATTCCTCAAATAAAAAACTAGGATTTTTCTCTAAATTTAATCTCCAAGAATAATACCCAATCTTCTTTAAGAATCAAAGGATTTGAAGTGCTTCAAGTTTAAAAACATTAACAATCTTGAGTCAGGTATGCGTAGTGTTTATCTATGGATCCCTTTCGTTCATAGAGTTCAAGAACCATGCTTTTAAATAAGAAATCTGATTTCCTTGTTGTTATATGATGTTGTTCATGTTAATGATCATTGTTTAAGATTCAAGATATTAATTTAAATTGACTTCCATGATGTATGCATGCTTGTAGTTAAAACCCATAAATTTGTGTGGTTCAAGATGAGAAAAATTATTGAGAAAACCTATGCCCCAAAGTGTGCACGCAAGGTGTTTGTTAAAATGCCTAGAAAAGCAATCTTGTGATTAAGTTATGTCATGTGTGTCAGTTTCCTTCCATCGAGTCCTGGGGGTATTCGTACCCGAAAAACATAGCTGTGTTCCTAGAGCCATGTCATGTCATCACGATCATCTCAGTCAAGACAAAATCTATAGAACTCAGTCTGTAATGTGACTCAGGAAACCTCAAAAATCTCATGATCTTAGTAAATTTTCATAGAGTTATACTATTCCGTCAATCAACGGATGTCAGTTATTCAGTCCATGTACAGCCAGTTAAATCATGTTCAATCTCTTTATATGGGAGTAGAATTTAGCAATGAGTGAAGCCAAGTATGGGAACTCACCTACCAGTTTAGGGTGTGATTCTTAGCAGTCATCCTTGTGTCCAGAACTACATAACCAGCGTAGGTTGAGATATCTTAACCTGTTTGATTAGGGTTCATGAGGTTTCTTAACCTGTTAGTTTTGGGTTCCCGCCACTCTTATTTTGAGAACCTGCCAAATAAGGGTCACTCACAACTGTCCTTACCAGTGGCGCGGTATTGACACCCCTCCAGTCAGGGTAGATATTGGACCCCAAGTTAGCTTTATTCGTTATTGGGGCATGTCGGATAAACAACTATCTCCCACAGTTTCAGACTCAGTCTCGATAAAAAAACTCAAACAGTTCTTCAGATCCTGTATACCAGGACTATTAGATATAATCAAATTCAGTTATAGTACGGAACTCAGATAGATCAATCAGATGCAGGACTGTCAGACACAGTCACCCAGTATTCAAAACTACAATATCAGTCATGATCAGTTATTAGTAAACTATGTATTAGCATACAGATTGAGCTATCACTCATTCGTGATCTCAGTTTCTATATATGCATGTTTGCACTCTCACGTTCATATCAGTCAGTTAGTTAGCATTGTTCATACATGTAACCCTATTTATGTTCAGCCTACCTCAGTCGTATACTCAGTACTCCAGTTGTACTAACGCATTCGCGCTATGGTGCTTGCTCTTTATGTTACACCATAGGTTCAGAGATACGAGTTTAAGACCAGCAGAATTAGTTGCATTCCAGTATAAAGAGTTGCAGTGAGGACGATATGATTTGATTTATTAATTTATTATTTCAGTTAGCTATCAGTTTACGGAGTTAGTTAGAGACATGTTCCTTCAAATATTTATTCAAACATTATTTAGAGGATTTCAGATTTAGTTCAGATTTGATTCAGTTTTCAGTTGTTTTTTGTATCTTTCACCCATATGGATGTTATTTTACTAGATTCTTTATTCAGTTGAACCTTATGGCCTACATGTTCATTTTTTCCACATTATTATGATATATATTGTAGTGTACAGGTACAAATATCAGTCATGGGTTAGCTTGTGGTCCTTCGGGGTCCTTATCACCGTGTAGCGTTCCAATTCAGAAAAATCGAGGCTTCACAAACTTGGTAGCACTATAATTAGAGCTTACTTTATTGTGGTCCTTCGGGGTCATGTTTGTACGAGATGCCTCCACATACTATCAGAGGTCACTTTGCATGCGTTCTTTAAGGCATAGGTGTGTTCATGAATTTTACTATATTAAACTACCCAAATTCATGTGTTCTAACTACATGATCATAACCTTCATGAACGTTTATCAAATTACTACTCTATAGCACAATCAACAAGCACTAACATGAATACAATCATATCACCACAAAACATTTCTGATTTGGTATTTAAAGATTGATTCTTGAACTCCACGGATGAAAGGAATCCGTGGATGAACACTACGCATACCTGACTCAGGGTTCTTGATGTTTTTTTTAACTTGAAGGGTTTGAAATCCTTTGATTCTTAAAGAGGATTGGGTCTTGTTCTTGGTAATTAAATTAAGAGAGAAACCCTAGTTTTTGTTTATGGAATAATAATGAGCAAAATGGCTGAATTAAGACTTATCTGGGTATATAGGCGAGTGGTAAGTAACCAAAATACCCCTGTTAAAATGACATAGAAATAAACTAAATGTGGTGTGTGACCTGCACCCTAGTTTTTTTTTTTAGAAACAATAATGAGCATAAAGGCTGAATTCAAACTTATCTGGGTGTATGTAGGCGAGTGATAAGTGACCAAAATATCCCTGTTAAAATGACCTGGAATTAAATTGAACGTGGAGTGCGATGGTCCGACTGATGGTTTGTCAAAAACTTGACGGTTCATCACTTATCCTGTCAAACGTGGACCAGAAATGGGGTTCACTGGATAAGAGTTGACGGCCTGGATGATAGTCCATCATAAATTTGATAGTCTTTCAACTCACCCGTCAGTCCTTATCCAGTACGTGGCTCAACTGTCTTGGCAGTCATGATCAAAGTGGTGGTCCGTCACTTTTGTGGCGGTCCGTCAACTTGGCCATCATACCTGGGCATTTCCGACAGTTCCAAGTAAAACATCCATAACTTTCTCGTCTAATGTCATATTTGGACAAAATTAGTACTGCTGGAAAGCTAACTCAATTTTCCACATGATAGAAAGTGAAAACCTCAAAAATACCATGTGTACAAAGATATTTTTGCATTTCAAAGTAAGTCCTATAATCCTTGAGATGATTTCTAGCTAGGAAAAAGGCACGGGTATTATAATATCTCCCCCTTGAGAACATTCTTCCTCGAATGTAACTGACTGAGAGGGGAAACAATAATCCAAACATGAGTAGATGGAACATGATCTAAAGACTGACAAACTGAACGCGTTATACTGAACATGCATATCTGATGCACATGTAACTAATTTATGAATGCATGACTGAGGTTCTCACAATGAGAATGCATATCTGATGCATGATTATTTACTGGACTGATACATATATGCATGAATGAATATGCAATGGTACTTGATACCAAATTTGTGATGGAACATGAACACAAAAGGAAATATCAAGTTGTATTGAATGCTGAACATAAAACTAAATAAGCTTAAGAAGGACTATTACCTTGATCTTGATCTGGGTTGGCGGAGAAAAGGTGAGGATACTTAGTATGCATGTGTGCTTCTGCTTCCCAAGTATCTCCCTCAATAGACTAATAGCGTGAAAGAACTTTGACTAGAGGGACTTCTTTGTTCCTCAGCCTATGAATCTGATAGTCTAAAATTTTGACTGGAATCTCTTCATAAGAGAGGCTATCCTGAACATCAATGTTCTAAATAGGGACTACAACTGCTGTGTCACCTATGTACTTCTTGATCAAGGAGACATGGAAGACTAGATGAACTTAGGCTAGATCTGAAGCCAATTCGAGCTCATAAGCTATCTTACCAAAGTGACTGAGAATCCTAAAGGGACTAACATAACGGGGACTAAGTTTCCCTCTTCACTCCCTTCCTGGGAGAGATCTTGAGATAGGCATAATCATTGACCTCAAACTCGAGATCCTTTCTATGAACATCTGTATAAGACTTATGTTGGCTATGAGCATCCCAATGTCTCTCTCTGATCAACTGAACTCTCTCTAAGGCATTGAATACCAAGTCAGGACCGATGACTGAGGGCTCACTAACTTCAAACAAACTGACTTGTGATCTACACCTCCTACTATAGAGAGCTTCAAATGGAGCCATCTGAATACTAGAATGATAACTATTGTTGTATGCAAACTCAATAAAGGGCAAGTGGTCGTTCCAACTTTCCTTAAAATCAATTGCACGCGCCCTCCGCATATCTTCAAGAGTCTGAATGGTCCTCTCTGCTTGGCCATCTGTCTGAGGATAAAATTCTATACTGAGATAGACTTAGGTACCAAGACCCTCTTAGAATGCTTTCCAAAAGTGAGAGGTGAACTGTGTTTCTCTGTCTGAGATTATACATAATAGAACACCGTGTAATCTAACCAAATCCCTAATATAGAGTGTGGCATAATCCTCGGCTGAATAAAAGGTATGAACTGGAAGGAAATGAGATGACTTGGTCATTTTGTCTACAATAACCCAAAGTAAATCATGCTGATGACGAGTTCAAGGCAAACCCATCACAAAATCCATGTTCACTTCTTCCCACTTCCAAGTAGGAATGGTGAACACCTACATGGACCCACTAGGTTTCTGATGCTCTATCTTAACCTACTGACATGTAGATCACTTAGTCACAAACTCTGCAACATCTTTTTTCATCCCACTCCACCAATAGATCTCCCGCAAGTCGCAGTACATCCCCTGAGATAAATAGAGTATCGCGCACCATTCCCCTCTATAAGAATTTGCAACCTTAATTTATCTACACCTGGAACACACAGATGACCCTGACAACGAAGAACACCATCTCCCCCTTGGGAGAAAGCCTCTACTTTCTAATTCTAAACTGACTCTTTTAGCTTGACAAGGCTGGGATCCCTTTCTTGCTTTTCTTTTACCTCAGAAACTAAAGATGACTCTAAACTATTCTGAACACATACACCACCCTCTGAAGATTCGACTAAGTGAACGCCTAGTCTGGCAATTAGATGAATTTCTTGGGTTACCTTCTTTTTACCATCATCAACATGAGAAAAACTACCCATGGAGAGTCTACTGAGAGCGTCGGCCACAATATTGGCCTTGCCCAAATGATAAAGGAAACTCATGTCATAATCCTTCAAAATCTCTAACCACCATCTCTGACGAAGATTGAGATCTTTCTAAGAAAAGACATACTGGAGACTATTATGATCTGTGAAGATATCTACATGAACTCCATATAGATAATGCCTCCAAATCTTTAAGGCAAATACTATGGCTGCTTACTCAAAATCATGAGTAGGATAATTCTTCTCATGGGGTTTTAACTGTCTGGAGGCATAGGCTACGACTTTACCATGCTTCATGAGGACACAACCTAAACCCACCTTGGATGCATCATAATAGACTACAAAACTGTCTGAACCATCTGGAAGAGCTAGAACTGAAGCTGAGGTGAGTTAAATCTTCAACTCCTGAAAACTCTTCTCAAATATATCTGACCACTGAAACTTAAACTTCTTCTGAGTCAATCTAGACATAGGAGATGCAATAGAAGAAAATCCCATGACAAACCGTCTGTAGTAGCTAGCCAAACCCAAGAAACTCTTGATATCTGATGGAGAGATAGGGTAAGGCCAATTTCTTAGTGCTTCAGTTTTTTGAGGATCTACTCTAATGCCATCACCAAAAATAATATGATCAAGGAATGCTACTTATCTTAGCCAAAATTCGCACTTAGTAAACTTGTCGAACAACTGATGATCTCAAAGAGCCTGAAGAACAATTCTGAGATGGTCTGAATGATCACTCTCTATACGAGAATAGACCAGAATATCATCTATGAAGACTATGATGAATATGTCCAATTACTGCTTGAACATCCAGTTCATCAAGTCCATAAGGCTGCAGGGGAATTGGTAAGACCAAAGGACATAACTAGAAATTCGAAGTGACCATACCATGTACAAAATGTTGTCTTCGGGGTGTCACATTCCTTAACTCTGAGCTAATGATACCCTGATCTGAGGTCTATCTTGGAGAAATAACTGGCACCATGAAGTTGGTCAAGCAAATCATCTATTTTGGGAAGTGGATACTTATTCTTGACTGTAACTTTGTGGAGCTGATGGTAATCAATACACATCCTGAGAGAATCGTCTTTCTTGAACACGAATAAGAATGGTGCATCCTATGGAGATACACTAGGCCTGATGAATCCCTTATTTAAGAGATTCTCCAACTGATCTTTTAGTTCCTTGAGTTCTGCTGGTGCCATTCTGTATGGTGGAATAATGATAGGATAAGTATCAGGGAGAAGGTCTATACCAAAGTCTATTTACCTTTTAGGAGGAATTCCTAGAAGATATTTAGGAAATATATTTGAATATTCATTAACTACTGGGGCTGATTCGAGACTGGGATACTCAGAACTGGAATCCTTTACATGCACAAAATGATACACATACCCCTTTGAAATCATTTTCCTTGCCCAAAGGTAGGAAATAAGCTGTAATACCCTTCCACTCTAGGATGGGTCACTAGCAGAGGAAGGAGCTGGAGCTGCTGACTTGGGATAAAATTTCAAATGGTTTCCTTCTTCTAAATTAGGTTAAGGAAAACTGAAACTGCCTGTCTTTGCTCTCTTGTTCTGCCTCTCCCTAGTCCTAACATTTTGCTTCTCTATCTGCTGAGCATGGGTCATGAGCCTACCTAAACTCATATTACTATTCAGCATCACAGATCTACACTCATTTACCATGCTATCATTTACTCCTGATATGAACTTGCTCATCTTAGCCCTGTTGTCTACAACCACATGAGGGGCATATCTGGCTAGCTGAGTAAATCCGAGAGAATACTCCCTAACTATCATATTTCCCTGCCTGAGGTTGATGAATTCAAGAACTTTGGCCTCTCTCAGCTCTTGGGGAAAGAATCTGTCTAAGAAAGTCATGAAAAAATCCTCCCACTCTATAGGACCTGTATCCTCTAACCTCTCAGACTTCCACTATTTGTACCAAGTGTGAGCAACATCCTGTAACTGGTATGTGGCTAACTCGTCACTCTGAATAGAAGTAAATCCCATGACGTTAATGACCTTTTGGACTTGGTCAATGAACTTATGAGGGTCTTCATCAGACTTAGACCCAAAGAAAGATGGAGGGTTCATTCGAGTGAAGTCTTGAATCCTGGCTGCTACGTAATTTGCCACTGTATAGGCCGGAATAACTGGTGGCCATTCATTCTGGACAGCCACAGACTAAGAAAGTGTGGTGAATACGGCTCTAAACTACACATCTAAAATATGTTCGCCCAAAGGATCTTCTAGCTGAGGAGATGGCTGGTTTCTTCTCTTTAGAGGCATATTCTGAAATAAGAGAAGAACAGATTAGACTGAGATTTTAACTTTAGATTAGGCTCACTAGCATGACATAAATACTGAAAGAAGGGAAACTATTCCTAAAACATCTCATAGCCTCTTGCATATAAATGTGGTGCGCAACACACCTATGCACAAGACTCTACTAGATATGTCTTTCAGACTTCCTAGGACTCTATTGAACCTTAGGCTTTGATACCAAATTTGTAACATCCCGATTTTTTTGAAACGGAATGCTACATGGTGCTTATGACCCCAAAGGACCACAATCTAACCCATGACTGATATATGTACCTTTACACTATAATATATATCATAATAATGCGGAACACATGAACATTTAGGCCATAATGTTCAACTGAATAAAGAATCTGGTAAAATAACATCCATATGGGTGAAAAATACCCAAAACAACTGAAAACTAAATCAAATATGAACTAAATCTGAAAGCCTCTAAACACTGTCTGAATAAGGAGTTGAAGGAACAAGTCTCCAACTAACTCTGTAAACTGATAGCTAACTAAAATAATAAATGAATAAATCAAATCATCTATTCCTCGAATGAAGAGGACTCACTACAACTCTGTATATTGGAATGCGGCGGATACTGCTGGTTTGGAACTCATGTCTCTAAACCTATGGTGTAACATAAAGAGAAAGCACCATAGCGCGAATGCAACAGTACAACTGGAGTACTGAGTATACGAGTAAGGTAGGCTAAATGAAAAGGGTATACATGTATGAGCAATGCTAACTGACCGATTAATATGAACGTGAGCGTGCAAACATACATATATAATAACTGGAAATGTAAATACGTAATAGTGGATCTGTACCATAATACATGATTTACTAGTTTCTGACATGACTGAAACTATGGTTCTGTCAACATGGGTGACTGTGTCTGACAGTCCTGGGTTTGATGGAACTATTTGAGTTCCATACTATAACTGAATTTGACAATATCTGGTAGTCCTGGTATACTAATATCTGAAGAACTATCTGAGTTCTTTTACTAAGACTGAGCATGAAACTGTAAGAGGTAGTTGTTTAACTGACATACCCCAATAATGCATATAGCTAAGTTAGGGTCCAATCTCTACCCCGATTGGAGAGGTGTCAATACTGTGCCACTAGTAACGATAATTATGAGTGACCCTTATCTGGCAGGTACTCAAATAAGAATGGTGGGAAGCCTAAAATGACACGTTAAGCCACCTCATCAACCTTAGTTTGAAATGTTAAGATGTCTCAACCTACACTGGCTATGTAGTTCTGGAAAATAAGGATGACTGCTAAGAATCACACCCTAAACTGGAAGGTGAGTTCCCATCCTTGGGTTCACTCGATGCTAACTTCTACTCCCATCTGAAGAGACTGAACATGATTTAACTGACTGTACATGGACTGAATAACTAACATCCGATGACTGATGGAATAGTACTACTCTCTAAGAATTAACTGAGGTCAAAAGATTTCAGAGGTTTCCTGAGTCACATAACTGACTGAGTTCTGTAGATTGTGGCTTGACTAAAATAATTGTGATGACATGACATGGATCTAGGGACACAACTATGTTTTTTGGGTACGAATACCCCCATGGCTCGATGGAAGGAAACTGACACACATGACATGACTTGATCACAATACTTGAGTCCACAATTCATAATATCATACATAAAGGATTTCATACTAAGCATGGTTATCAACAATGTATTGCATGGAAAGGATTTCATGTCACATGGTAGTACTTGCATAACCTTAATATCATATTCATTGCATAATCATACGAGCAAGACATATCAATTACATGGAAGTTCATGTGGAATCATCTTAAGAGTTGACGTATCTTGTCATTTAAATACTATGGGGTCATGGGAACATGATTTTTAACATTATAGGAATTTTAACAAATACCTTTCATGCACACTTTGGGGCATAGATTTTCTCAATAATTTTACTCATCTTGAACCACCCAAATTCATGGGTTTTAACTACAAGCATGCATACATCATGGAAGTCAACTTAAATTAATATCCTGAATCTTAAATAATGATCATTAATATGAAAAACATCACATAACAACAAGGAAATCAAAGTTTCTCATTTAAAAGCATGATTCTTGAACTCTATGAATGAAAGGGGTCCATAGATGAAGACTACGTATACCTAACTCAAAGTTCTTGATGATTTTGAACTTGAAGGATTTGAAATCTTTTGATTCTTGAAGAAGATTGGGTCTTGTTATTAGAGATTAAATTTAGAAAGTCTAAGGTTCAATAGAGACCTAGAAAGTCTGAAAGTCGCATCTAGTAGAGTCTTGTGCATGGGTGTGTTGCGCGCCACATTTATGTGCAAGAGGCTCTGAGATGTTTTAGCAATAGTTTCCCTTCTTTCAGTATTCATGTCATGCTAGTGAGCATAATCTCAAGTTAAACTCTCATTCTAATCCGTTCTTCTCTTATTTCACAATATGCCTCCAAAGAGAAGAAACCAACCAGCTCCTCAGCCCGAAGATCCTTTGGGCGAACATATTTCTCATGCAGAGTTTAGAGTTGCATTCATCACACTTGCTCAGTTTGTGGCTACCCAGAGTGAACGGCCACCAGTTATTCTGGCCTATCCAGTGGCAAATTCTGCAGAAGCCAGGATTTGGGACTTCACTCGAATAAACCCTTTATCTTTCTTCTGGTCTAAGTCTGATGAAAACCCTCAGGAGTTCATCAATCAAGTCTAGAAGGTCATTGACATCATGGGAGTTACTTCTGTTTAGAGTGTCGAGTTAAATGTATACCAGTTACAGGATGTTTCTCACACTTGTAAAAACAGTAGAAGTCTAAGAGGTTAGAGAATGTAGGTCCTATAGAGTGGGAGGAATTTGTCACGACTTTCGTAGACAGATTCTTTCCCCAAGAGCTAAGGGAGGCCAGAGTTCTTGAATTCATCAACCTTAGGAAGGGAAATATAATGGTTAGGGAGTATTCTCTCAGATTTACTTAGCTATCCAGATATGCCCCTCATGTGGTTGCAGACAATAGGGCTAAGATAAGTAAGTTCATGTCAGGAATAAATGATAGCGTGGTAAATGAGTATAGATCAGCAATGCTAAATAGTGATATGACTTTAGCCAGGCACATGACCCATGCTCAGTAGATTGAGAAGCAAAAGGTTAGGACTAGGGAGAGGCTGAACAAAAGAGAAAAGACAGGTAGGTTCAGTTTTGCTCAACCTAAATCAGAAGGAGGAAACCGTTCATAGTTTTATCCTAAGATTGTAGCTCTATTTCCTTCCTCCACTAGTTACCCAGTGCCAAAATTTAGAGATAGAAACAGAGATAGAGCACCAGGATCTAAATATCAGGACAGTGTTAGTAGTGCTCTAAATTATCCTCAGTGTCAGACTTGTAGTAAGCATCATCAGGTTGTGTATAGAGCGGGTCAAGGGATTTATTTTGGTTGTGGGAAGCCAGGCCACAAAGTTAAGGACTGTCCTCAACTACGTCCTCAGGGTCAGCAGAATCGTTCCACAGCTCAGTCTGGTCGCCCAAACCAGCAGGGTGCCACTTCCAGTGCTACTAGTGGGAAACGTCCAAATAGACTCTATGCTCTTCAGACTTGACAGGATCAGGAAAATTCTCCTGATATCGTTACTGGTATGTTACAGATTTTCCATGTTCATGTTTATGCTTTGCTAGATCCAGGTGTAACCTTATTTTTTGTCACCCCTTACACATCAAAAAATTTTGGAATCATTCCTGAAATTTTAGCAGAACCCTTTTCAGTCTCTACCCAAGTGGGTAAAACCATTATAGCTCGATGGTTATACAGGAACTGCGCAATTATGATATTTCAGAAATCCACATCAGCAGATTTAGTTGAATTAGAGATGATTGATTTTGATGTCATTCTTGGCATAGATTGGCTTCATTCTTGCTATGCCACAGTTGACTGCAGGACCCGGATAGTTCAATTTCAGTTCTTTAAGGAGCCCATTCTAGAGTGGAAGGGTAGTACTTTATCTTTTAGGGGTCAGCTTGTTTCCTACCTCTAGGCAAGGAAAATGATTTTAAAGGGTTGTGTGTATCATGTCGTGCATATAAAGGATTCCAGTTTTGAATCTCCTAGTGTTGAATTAGTCCCAGTGGTTAATGAATATTTAGATGTCTTTCCTGATGATCTTCCATGCATTCCTCTCGAAAGGAAAATAGACTTCGGCATAGACTTTCTCCAGATACTCAGCCTATCTCTATTCTTCCATATAGAATGGCACCAGCAGAACTCAAGGAACTGAAAGATTAGTTGAAGGATCTCTTAGATAAGGGATTCATCAAGCCCAGTGTATCCCCATAAAATGCACCAGTCTTATTCGTGCATAAGAAAAATGATTCTCTCAAGATGTGTATTGATTACCGTTAGCTCAACAAAGTTACGATCAATAATAGGTATCCACTTCCCAAAATAGATGATTTGTTTGACCAACTTTAGGGTGCCAGTTATTTCTCCAAGATATACCTCAGATCAGGCTATCATCAGCATAGAGTTAGGGAATTTGACATCTCGAAGACAGCTTTCCATACACGGTATGATCACTTTAAATTTCTAGTTATGTCCTTTGGCCTTACCAATGCCCCTGCAGCCTGTATGGAATTGATGAATCGGGTGTTCAAGAAGTACTTTTACATGTGCATCATAGTCTTTATAGATGATATTCTGGTCTATTATCGCATGGAGCGTGATTATTCAAACCATCTCAGGATTGTTCTTCAGGCTCTAAGAGACCATCAGTTGTTCGCCAATCTTAGTAAGTGCGAATTTTGGCTAAGAATAGTATCATTCCTTGGTCATATTGTTTTCGGTGATGGCATTAGAGTAGATCCTCAAACAACTAAAGCGATAAGAAACTGGCCTCACCTTATCTCTCCATCAGATATTAGGAGTTTCTAGGTTTTGGCTAGCTATTATAGACAGTTTTTTGAGGGATTTTCTTCTATTGCATCTCCTATGTCTAGATTGACTCAGAAGAAGGTTAAGTTTGAGTGGTCAGATTCATATGAGTAGAGTTTTTAGGAGTTGAAGACTCAACTCACATCAGCTCCAGTTCTATCTCTTCCAGATGGTTCAGACGGTTTTGTAGTCTATTGTAATGCATCCAGAGTGGGTTTAGGTTGTGTCCCCATATAGCATGGTAAGGTCTTAGCCTACACCTCCAGATAGTTAAAGCCCCATGAGAAGAATTATCTACTCATGATCTTGAGTTAGCAGCCGTAGTATTTGACTTAAATATTTGGAGGCATTATCTATACGGAGTTTATGTAGATATCTTAACAGATCATAAGAGTCTCCAGTATGTCTTTTTTTAAAAAGATCTCAATTTTTGTCAAAGAAGGTGGTTAGAGATCTTGAAGGATTATGATATGTGTGTCATTTATCACCCGGGAAAGGCCAATATTGTGGCTGATGCTCTCAGTAGACTCTCCATGGGTAGTGTTTCTAACGTTGAGGATGGCAAGAAAAAGATAGCCCAGCAAATCCATCAGCTTAGAAGACTAGGTGTTCGCTTAGTCGACTCTTTAGAGGGTGGTGTATGTGTTCAGAGTAGTTCAGAGTCATCTCTAGTTTCTGAGGTGAAAGAAAAGCAAGATAGGGATCCCAGCCCTGTCATGCTAAAAAAGTCAGTTCAAAATCAGAAAGTAAAGGCTTTCTCCCAAGGGGAAAATGGTGTTCTTCATATTTAGGGTCGTCTGTGTGTTCCAAATATAGATGACTTGAGGCTGCGAATTCTTATAGAAGTACATGGTGCACGATACTCTATTCATCCAGGGGCTACTAAGATGTACCGCAACTTTTGGGAGATCTATTGATGGAGTGGGATGAAAAGAGATGTTCCAGAGTTTGTGGCCAAGTACTCTACATGTCAGCAGGTTAAGATAGAGCATCAGAAGCCTAATAGGTCTATGCAGGAGTTCACCATTCCTACTTGGAAGTGGGAAGAAGTGAACATGGATTTCGTGATGGGTTTACCTCAAACTCATCATCAATATGATTTAGTTTGGGTCATTGTTGACCGAATAACCAAGTCAACTCATTTCCTTCTAGTTCGTACCTCATATTCAGCCGAGGATTACACCAAACTCTATATCAAGGACTTGTTCAGATTACACAATGTTCCATTATCTATCATCTCAGAAAAAGGTAAACAGTTCACCTCTCACTTTTGGAAAGCATTCCAAAAGGGTCTTGGTACCCAAGTTCATCTCAGTACAGTGTTTCATCCTCAGAGAGATGGCCAAGCAGAGAGGACCATTTAGACTGTTGAAGATATGCAAAGGGCATGTTAAATTTATTCCAAGGGAAGTTGGGACGACCACCTGCCCTTGATTGAGTTTGCATACAATAATAACTATTATTCTAGTATTCAGATGGCTCCATTCGATGCTCTCTATGGTAGGAGGTGTAGATCTCTAGTTGGGTGGTTCGAAGTTAGTGAGGACTCTGTCATCGGTCCTAACTTGGTATTCGACGCCTTAGAGAAAGTTCAGTTGATTAGAGAGAGACTTCGGGCTGCTCAGAGCTGACAGGAGTCTTATGCAGATGTTCGTAGAAAGGATATCGAGTTTGACGTCAATGACTATGTCTATCTCAAGATCTATCTTAGGAAGGGACTGAAGAGGTTCGGCAAGAAAGGGAAACTCAGTCGCCGCTATGTCGGTCCCTTCAGGATTCTCAGTCTCTTTGGCAAGGTTGCTTATGAGATCGAATTGCATTCAGATCTAGCCTCAGTTTATCCGGTCTTCCATGTCTACTTGATCAAGAAGTACATAGGTGACCCAGCAGTTGTAGTCCCTATTCAGAACATTGTTGTTCAGGACAGCCTCTCTTATGAAGAGATTCCAGTCGAAATTTTAGACTATCAGATTAGTAGGTTGAGGAAAAAAGAAGTCCCTCTAGTTAAAGTTCTTTGGCCAAATCAGTCCTTTGAAGGAGCTACTTGGGAAGAAGAAGCAGACATGTACACCAAGTATCCTAACCTTTTCTCCGCCAACCCTGATCAAGCTCAAGGTACCAGTCCTCTTTAAGCTTATTCAATTTCACGTTCAGCATTCAATACAACTTGATATGTCATTTCGTGTTCATGTTCCATCACAAATTGGTATCAAGTACCATTGCATATTCAGTCATGCATACATGTCTTAGTCCAGTAAATAATCATACATCATGTATACATTCTTATTGTAAGAACCTCAGTCATGCATTCATGAATCAGTTACACGAGCATGAGATATGCATGTTCAGCAAAATGCATTCGGTTTGTCAGTCATAATATCATGTTCCAGCTACTCATATTCAAATTATTGTTTCCCCTCTCACTTAGTTCAATTAGAGGATGAATGTTCTCAAGGGGGAGATATTGTAATACCCGTGCTTTTTTCCTAGCTACAAATATTCTTTGGGATGCTAGGACTTACTTTGAAATGCAAACCTATCTTTGTACACATGGTATTTTTGAGATTTTCATGTTCTATCACGTGGGAAATTGAGATAGCTTTCCAACGGTACCAATTTTATCCAAATCCAACATCAGACGAGGAAGTTATGGACGTTTTACTTGAAACTGTCGGAAATGCCCAGGTATGAAGGCCAAGTTGACGGACCGCCACATAAGTGACGGACCGCCACTTTGACCATCACTGAAAAGGCAGTTTAGCCACATACTGGATAAGGACTGATGGACGAGTTGATAGACCGTTAAAGTTTTGACTGACCATCATCCAGACCATCAACTCTTATCCAGTGAACCCCATTTCTGGTCCACGTCTGACGGGATAAGTGAAGGACCGCCAAGTGTCTGACAGACCGTTAGTCGGACTGTCACATGCCACATTTAGTTTATTTTTATGACATTTTAATAAGGGTATTTTGGTTACTTATCACTAGCCTACATATACCCAGATAAGTCAGAATTCAGCCATTATGCTCATTATTATTTCACAAACAAAAAACTAGGGTATTTCTCTAAATTTAATCTCCAAGAACAATACCCAATCTTCTTCAAGAACCAAAGGATTTCAAATCCTTTAAGTTCAAAAACATCAAGAACCTTGAGTCAGGTATGCGTAGTGTTCATCCACGGATTCCTTTCGTCCGTGGAGTTCAAGAATCAATATTTAAATACCAAATCATAAATGTTTTGTGGTGATATGATTGTATTCATGTTGGTGGTTATTGTTTGTGCTATGGAGTAGTAATTTGATAAACTTTCATGAAGGTTATGATCATGTAGTTAGAACCCACGAATTTGGGTAGTTTAATATGGTGAAATTCATGAACATACCTATGCCTTCAAGAATGCATGCAAGGTGTTTGATAAAATTCTTAGAATTCTAGAAATTTCATGTTTACATGGTCCCATATTATCTACATGACAAGTCCATGTTAATTACATAATTCAATATGAATTCCATGTCATTGTTTGGTTGCTATTGTTGTGGTATTAAGCATTTATTATGATGAAGTGATACAATATATACATGATATATATCCCATGCACTCCCTACCATGCATAAGATATTGAAAACTACATGTGGTATATTATCCCCTACTTATGATATTATGAATTATGAACTCCAATCTATGACTAAGACATATCATGTGTGTCAGTTTCCTTCCATCGAGTCCTAGGGGTATTCGTACGCGAAAAATATAGTTGTGTACCTAGAGCCATGTCATGTCTTTATGATCATCTCTATCAAGCCAAAATCTATATAACTCAGTCAGTTATGTGACTCAGGACACCTCAAAAATCTCATGATCTTAGTAAATTCTTAGAGAGTAGTACTATTCCGTTAGTCAACGAATGTCAGTTATTCAGTCCATGTACAATCAGTTAAATCATGTTTAGTCTCTTCAGATGGGAGTAGAAGTTAGCACCAAGTGAACCCAAGGATGGGAACTCACCTACCAGTTTAGGGTGTGAGTCTTAGCTGTCATCCTTGTGTTCCATAACTATGCAGCCAGCGTAGGTTAAGACCTCTTAACCTATAAAATTAGGGTTGATGAGGTGGCTTAACCTGTTAGTTTAAGGTTTCCACCGTTCTTATTTTGAGAACTTCCCAGATAAGGGTCATTAAAAATTGTCCTTACCAGTGTTTCGGTATTGACACCCCTCAAGTCGGGGCAGAGATTGGACACCAACTTAGCTATATGCGATATTGGGGCATGTCGGTTAAACAACTATCTCCCACAGTTTTAGATTCAGTCTCAGTAAAAAAATTCATATAGTTCTTCAGATACTAGTATACCAGGACTATTAGATACAGTCAAATTTAGTTATAGTACGGAACTCAGATAGTTCAATCAGATGCAGGACAGTTTGACACAGTCACCTATGTATTCAAAACTACAGTATCAATCATGATCAGTTATCAGTAAAATATGTATTAGCGTACAAATTTAGCTATCACACATTCACAATCTTAGTTTCTATGTATGCACGTTTGCACTCTCATGTTCATATTAGTCAGTTAGTTAGCATTGTTCATGCATTTAACCCTATTTATGTTCAGCCTACCACAGTCATATACTCAGTACTCCATTTGTACTGATGCATTCATGCTATGGTGCTTTCTCTTTATGTTACACCATAGGTTCAGAGACACGAGTTCCAAACCAGCAGTAGCAGTCGCATTCCACTATACAGAGTTGTAATGAGTTCTCTTCATTCGAGGATGATATAATTTGATTTATTCATTTATTATTTCAGTTAGCTATCAGTTTATGGAGTTAGTTGGAGATATGTTCCTTCAACACCTTATTCAGACAGTGATTAGAGGCTTTTAGATTTAGTTCAGATTTGATTTAGTTCTCGAGTTTTTTGGGTATCTTTCACCCCATATGGATGTTATTTTACCAGATTCTTTATTCAGTTGAACCTTATGGTGTACATGTTCATGTTTTCCGCTTTATTATGATATACATTATAGTGTACAGGTACAGATATCAGTCATGGGTTAGCTTGTGGTCCTTTGGGGTCATAAGCACCATGTAGCATTCCAGTTCAGAAAAATTGGGGCGTCACAAACTTGGTAGCACTATTATTAGATCCTACTTTATTATGGTCCTTCGGGATCATGTTTGTACAAGATGCCTCCATGCATTATTAGGGGTTACCTTGCATGAATTCTTTAAGGCATAGGTGTGTTCATGAATTTCACCATATTAAACTACCCAAATTCATGGGTTCTAACTACATGATCATAACCTTCATGAAATTTCATCAAATTACTAGTCTATAGCATAAACAACAACCACCAACAAGAATACAATCATATCACCACAAAAAATTTATGATTTGGTATTTAAAGATTGATTCTTGAACTCCATGGACGAAGGAAATCCGTGGATGAATACTACGCATACCTGAATTAGGGTTCTTGACGTTTTTGAACTTGAAGGATTTGAAATCCTTTGATTCTTGAAGAGGATTGGGTCTTGTTCTTGGGGATTAAATTCAGAAAGGAACCCTAGTATTTGTTTATGGAATAATAATGAGCAAACTGGCTGAATTTGGACTCATTTGGGTACGTAGGCGAGTGGTAAGTGACCAAAATACCCCTGTTAAAACAACCTGGAAATAAACTAAACATGACATGTGAACTATACCCTAGTTTTTTTTTGTGAAATAATAATGAGCATAATGGCTGAATTTGGACTTATCTGGGTATTTGTAGGTGAGTGATAAGTAACTAAAATACCTCTGTTAAAATGACCTAGAAATAAATTGAACGTGGCGTGTGACGGTTTGACTAACTGTCCGTCAAACACTTGACGGTCCATCACTTAGCCCATTAGACGTGGACCAGAAACGAGGTTCACTAGATAAGAGCTGACGGCCTAGATGACAGTCCATCACAACTTTGACAGTCCGTCAACTCCTTCATCAGTACTTATCCAGTACGTGGCTCAACGGCCTTGGATGTCACGGTCAAAGTGGCGGTCCGTCACTTATGTGGTGGTTCATAAACTTGGCCGTCATACCTGGGCATTTCCGACAGTTCCAAGTAAAACATCCGTAACTTCCTAATTTGATTTTGGATATGGTCAAAATTAGTACCGTTGGAAAGCTAACTCAATTTTCCACATGATAGAAAGTGAAAATCTCAAAAATACCACTTGTACAAAGATAGGTTTTCATTTCAAAGTAAGTTCTAGCATACTTGAGATGATTTTTAGCTAGGTAAAAGGCATGGGTATTACAGTATCTCCACCTTGAGAATATTCATCCTCGAATGGAACTGACTGAGAGGGGAAACAATAATCCAAACATAAGTAGGTGGAACATGATATTATGACTGACAAACTGAATGCGTTATACTGTACATGTATATCTGATGCACATGTAACTGATTCAAGAATGCATGACTGAGGTTCTCGCAATGAGAATGCATATCTGATGTATGATTATTTACAGGACTAATACATATATGCATGAATAAATATGCAATGGTACTTGATACCAAATTTGTGATGGAACATGAACATGAAACGAAGTATCAAGTTGTATTGAATGCTGAATGTGAAACTGAATAAGCTTAAGGAGGACTATTACCTTGAGCTTGATCTAGGTTGGCAGAGAAAAGGTGAGGGTACTTGTTACACATGTCAACTTCTGCTTCCGAAGTAGCTCTCTCAAGGGACTGATTTCGCCAAAGAACTTTGACTAGAGATACTTCTTTATTCCTCAGTCTACATATGTGATAGTCCAAAAATTCAACTGGAATCTCTGCATAAGAGAGGTTGTCCTGAACATCAATGTTCTGAATAGGGACTACAACTCCTAGGTCACCTATGCAATTCTTGATCAAGGAGGCATGGAAGACCGGATAAACTGAGGCTAGATCTGAAGGCAATTCAAGCTCATAAGCTACCTTACCGAAGCGTCTGAGAATCCTGAAGGGACCAATATAGCGGGGATTGAGTTTCCCTTTCTTGCCAAACCTCTTCACTCCCTTCATAGGAGAGATCTTGAGATATACGTAGTCATTGACCTCGAACTCGAGATCCTTTCTACGAATATCTGTATAAGACTTTTGTCATCTTTGAGCAGCCCAAAGTCTCTTTGCGATCAACTGGACTTTCTCTAAGGTGTCGAATACCAAGTCAGGATCGATGACTGAGGCCTCACTAACTTTGAACCAACCTACTGGCGATCTACACCTCCTACTATAGAGAGCTTCGAATGGAGCCATCTGAATATTGGAATGATAGCTATTGTTGTGTGCAAACTCAATCAAGGGCAAGTGGTCGTCCCAACTTTCCTTGAAATAAATTGCACACACCCTTAGCATATCTTCAAGAGTATGAATGGTCCTCTCTGCTTAGCCATCTGTCTGATGATGAAATATTGTACTGAGATGGACTTGGGTACTAAGACTATTTTGGAATAATTTCCAAAAGTGAGAGGTGAACTGTGTACCTATGTCTGAGATGATAGATAATGGAACACTGTGTAATCTGACCCACTCCCTGATGTAGAGCTTGGCATAATCCTCGACTAAATAAGAGCTATCAACTGGAAGGAAATGAGCTGACTTGGTCATTTTTTCTACAATAACCCAAACGGAATCATGCTGATGATGAGTTTGAGGCAAACCTATCACAAAATCCATGTTCACTTCTTCCCACTTCCAAGTAGGAATGGTGAAATCCTACATGGACCCACTACATTTCAGCTGCTCTATCTTACCCTTCTGACATGTAGATCACTTAGCCACAAACTCTGCAATATCTCTTTTCATCCCACTCCACCAATAGATCTCCCGCAGGTCGCAATACATCTTAGTGGCCTCTGGATGTATAGAGTATCGCGCACCATGTGCCTCTAAAAGAATTAGCTGCCTCAAGTCATCTATACCTGAAACACACAGATGAACCGAACAATGAAGAACACCATCTCCACCTTGGGAGAAAGCCTCTACATTTTTATTTTGAACTGACTCTTTTAGCTTGACAAGGCTCGGATCCCTGTCTTGATTTTCTTTCACCTCGGAAACTAGAAATGACTCTAAACTACTCTGAATACATACACCACCCTCTAAAGAGTCGACTAAGCAAATACCTAGTCTGACAAGCTAATGAATTTCCTGAGTTATGTTCTTTTTACTATCCTTAACATGAGAAACACTACTTATGGAGAGTCTACTGAGAGCATTGGACACAACGTTAGCCTTACCCGGATGATAAAGGACACTCATGTCATAATCCTTCAAAAGATCTAACTGTCTACTCTGCCGAAGATTGAAAGCTTTCGAAGAAAATACATATTGGAGACTCTTATTATCTGTGAATACATCTACATGAATTCCATATATATAATGCCTCTAAATCTTTTAGTCAAATACTATGGCTGCTAACTCAAGATCATGAGTAGGATAATTCTTATCATGGGGATTTAACTATCCGAAGTTGTAGGCTAGGACTTTACCATGCTGCATGAGGACACAACCTAAACCCACTCTGGACGTATCACAATAGACTAAAAAACCATCTGAACCATCTGGAAGAGCTAGAACTGGAGCTGAGGTGAGTCGAGTCTTTAACTCCTTCAAACTCCCCTCACATGAATTTGACCACTGAAACTTAACCTTATTTTGAGTCAATATAGACATAGGAGATGCAATAGAAGAAAATCCCTCAACAAACCATCTGTAATAGCCAGGCAAACCTAAAAAACTCCTGATATTTGATGGAGAGATAGGGCGAGGCCTGTTTTTTACCGCTTCAGTTTTTGGAGGATCTACTCTAATGCCATCACCAAAAATAATATGACCAAGGAATGCTACTGATCTTAGCCAAAATTCGCACTTGCTGAACTATGCGAACAACTTATTATCTCTGAGAGCCTGAAGAACAATTCTGAGATGGTCTGAATGATCATGCTCTATGCGAGAATAGACCAAAATATTATTTATGAAGACTATGATGAATATGTTCAACTACTGCTTGAACACCCATTTCATCAATTCCATAAAGGCTACAGGGGCATTGGTAAATCCAAAGGGCATAACTAGATATTCAAAGTGACCTACCGAGTACGGAAAGCTGTCTTTGGGGTGTTACATTCTCTAACTCTAAGCTAATGAAAGCCTGATCTGAGGTCTATCTTGGAGAAATAACTGGCACCCTGAAGTTGGTCAAACAAATCATTTATTCTGGGAAGTAGATACCTGTTCTTGACTGTACCTTTATTGAGTTGATAATAATAAATACACATCCTAAAAGAATCTTCCTTATTTCGTATGAATAAGACTAGTGCATCCCATGGGGATACACTGGGCCTGATGAATCCCTTATCTAAGAGATCCTTCAACTGATCTTTTAGTTCCTTGAGTTCTGCTGGAGCCATTCTGTATAGCCAAATAGAGATTGGCTGAGTATCTAGGAGAAGGTCTATGCCAAAGTCTATTTCCCTTTTGGGAGAAATGCCTGGAAAATCTTTGGGAAAGACATCTGAATATTCATTAACCACTGTGAATGATTCGAGAGTGGGAGATTCAGAACTGGAATCCTTTATATGCACGAGATGATACACACATCCTATATAAATAATTTCCTTGCCCGAAGCTAGGAAACAAGCTAACCCTTGAAAGATGAAGTACTACCCTACCACTCTAGGACAGGTCACTAGCAGAGGAAGGAGCTGGAGCTGGAGCTACTGACTTGGGATGAAATTGTGAATGGTTTTCTCCTTCAGATTTAGGTTGAGCAAAATTAAAAATGCCTATCTTTGCTCTTTTGTTCTGCCACTCCCTAGTCCTAACCTTTTACTCCTCAATCTGCTAAGCATGAGTCATGAGCCTATCTAAAGTCATATCACTATTCAGTATCGCAGATCTATACTCATTTACCATGCTATAATTCCCTCCTGACATGAACTTGCTCATCTTATCCCTGTTGTCTGCAACCACATGAAGGGCGTATCTGGCTAGCTGAGTGAATCTAAGAGAATACTCCCTAACCATCATATTTCCCTACCTGAGATAGATGAATTCAACAACTCTAGACTCCCTCAGCTCTTAGGGAAAGAATCTGTCTAACAAAGCTGTGACAAATTCCTCCCACTCTATAGGACCTACATCTACTAACATCTCAGACTTCCACTATTTGTACCAAGTGTGAGCAACATCCTGTAACTGGTATATGGCTAACTCGGCTATCTGAACTTAAGTAACTCCCATAATATCAATGACCATATGGACTTGATCAATGAACTCCTGAGCGTCTTTATCAGACTTAGACCAGAAAAAAGATAAAGGGTTCATTCGGGTAAAGTCCCGAATCTTGGCTGCTGCAAAATTTGCCATTGGATTAGTTGAAATAACTGGTGGCCATTCATTCTGGGTAGCCATAGACTGAGAAAGTGTGGTGAATGCGGCTCTATACTCCACATGAGAAACATGTTTGCCCAAAGGATCTTTGGCCTAAGGAGCTGCCTGGTTTCTTCTCTTTGGAGGCATATTTTGAAATAAGAGAAGAGCAGATTAGACTGAAAGTTTAACTTGAGATTATGCTCACTAAAAATATCTGTAAAACATCTTATAGCCTCTTGCACATAAATGTGGCATGCAACACACCCATGCACAAGACTCTACTAGATGCGACTTTCAGACTTCCTAGGACTCTATTGAACATTAGGCTCTTTAAATTTAATGTCCATGAACAAGACCCAATATTTTTCAAGAATCAAAGGATTTCAAATCCTTCAAGTACAAAAACATCAAGAACCTTGAGTTAGGTATGCGTAGTGTTTATCTATGGACCCTTTTCGTTCATAGAGTTCAAGAACCATGCTTTTAAATGAGAAACTTTGATCTCCTTATATTTATGTGAAGTTGTTCATGTCAATGATCATTGTTTAAACTTCAAGATATTAATTTAAGTTTACTTCCATGATGTATGCATGCTTGTAGTTAAAACCCATGAATTTGGGTGGTTCAAGATGATTAAAATTGTTGAGAAAACCTATGCCCCAAAGTGTGCATGCAAGGTGTTTGTTAAAATGCCTAGAATGCTAAAAATCATTTTCCCATGACCCCATAGTATTTAAATGACAAGCTATGTCAACTCTTAATGAGATTCCACATGAACTTCCATGCTATTGATATGTGTTGCTAGTATGATTATGCAATGAACATGATATTAAGGTTGAGCAAGTACTTCCATGTGACATGAAATCCTTTCCATGCAATACATTGTTAATAACTATGCTTAGTATAAAATCCCTTATGTATGATATTATGAATTGTGGACTCAAATCTTATGATCAAGTCATGTCATATGTGTCAGTTTCCTTCCATCGAGTCCTGGGGTTATTCGTACCCGAAAAACGTAGCTGTGTGCCTAAAGCCATGTGATGTCATCACAATCATCTCAGTCAAGCCACATTCTATAAAACTCAGTCAGTCATGTGGCTCAGGAAACCTCAGAAATCTCATGATCTAAGTAAATTCTCATAAAGTAGTACAATTCCATCAGTCAATGGATGTCTATTATTCAGTCCATGTATAGTCAATTAAATCATGTTCAGTCTCTTTAAATGGGAGTAGAAATTAGCACCGAGTGAACCAAAAAATGGGAACTCACTTGCCAGTTTAGGGTGTGATTCTTAGCAGTCATCCTGGTGTTCCAGAACTATGTAGCAAGTGTAGGTTGAGACATCATAACCTATCAGACTAGGGTTGATAAGATGGATTAACCTGTTAGTTTAGGTTAAGCTACATCATCAACCCTAGTTTGGAATATTAAGATGTCTCAACCTACGCTGGCTACGTAGTTCTGGAACACTAGGATGACGTCAAAAAATCACACCCTAAAATGGTAGGTGAGTTCCCATTCTTGGGTCCACTCGATGTGAACTTCTATTCCCATCTAAAGAGACTGAACATGATTTGTCTGACTGTACATGGACTAAAGAACTGATTTCCATTGACTGACAAAATAGCACTACTATTTGAGATTTTTACTGAGATCATGTGATTTCAGAGGTTTACTGAGTCACATGACTGATTGAGTTCTATAGATCATGGCTTGACTGAGATTATCAGGATAACGTGACTTGGCTCTAGGCACACAACTATATTTTTTGGGTACGAATACCCTCAGGACTCGATGGAAGAAAACTGACACACATGACATGAGTTGGTCGCAAGATTTGAGTCCAGAATTCATAATATCATACATAAGGTATTTCAAACTAAGCATGGTTATCAACAATGTATTGCATGGAAAGGATTTCATGTCATATGGAAGTACTTGCACAACCTTAATATCATGTTCATTGCATAATCATACTAGCAATACATATCAATAGCATGGAAGTTCTTGTGGAATCATCTTAAGAGTTGACATAGCTTGTCATTTAAATACTATGGGGTCATGGGAACATAATTTTTAGCATTCTAGGCATTTTAAAAAACACCTTGCATGCACACATTGGGGCATAGGTTTTCTCAACAATTTTAATCATCTTGAACCATCCAAATTCATGGGCTTTAACTACAAGCATACATACATCATGGAAGTCAACTTAAATTAATATCTTGAAGCTTAAAAAATGATCATTAACATGATAAACATCACATAACAACAAGGAAATCAAAGTTTCTCATTTAAAAGCACGGCTCTTGAACTCTATGAATGAAAGGGGTCCATAGATGAACACTACACATACCTGACTCAAGGTTCTTGATGTTTTTGAACTTGAAGGATTTGAAATTCTTTAATTCTTGAAGAAGATTAGGTCTTGTTCTGGGAGATTAAATTTGGAGAAACACCCTAGTTTTTTATATGTGAAATAATAATGAGCATAATGGCTGAATTCAAACTTATCTGGATATATATAGGCAAGTGATAAGTGACAAAAATACCACTGTTAAAATGACCTGGAAATAAACTGAACATGGTGTGTGATGGTCTGACTGACGGTCCATCAGATACTTGATAGTCTGTCACTTAGCCCATCAGACATGGACGAGAAATGGGGTTCACTGGTTAAGAGTTGACGACCTAGATGACGGTCCATCACAACTTTGATGGTCCATTAACTCATTGGTCAGTCCTTATCCAGTACGTGGCTCAACTGCCTTAGCTGCAATGGTCAAAGTGGCATTTCGTCACTTATGTGGCGGTCCATCAACTTGTCCATCATACCTAGGCGTTTTCGACAGTTCCAAGTAAAATGTCCATAACTTCCTCGTCTAATGTCGTATTTGGACAAAATTGGTACCATTGGAAAGCTAACTCAATTTCCCACATGAAAGAAAGTGAAATTCTCAAAAATAATACGTGTACAAATATAGAATTGTATTTCAAAGTAAGTCCTAGAATCCTTGAGATGATTTCTAGCTAGGAAAAAGGCACGGGTATTACAATATCTCCCCCTTGAGAACATTCGTACTCGAATGGAATTAACTGAGAGAGGCAACAATAATTCGAACATAAGTAGCTGGAACATGATCTTATGACTGATAAACTGAACATGTTATACTAAACATATATATCTGATGCACGTGTAACTGATTCATGAATGCATGACAGAGGCTCTCGCAATGAGAATGCATATCTGATGAATGATTATTTACTGGACTAATACATATATGCATGACTGAATATGCGATAGTACTTGATACCAAATTTGTGATGGAACATGAACATGAAACAAAATATCAAGTAGTATTGAATGCTGAACGTGAAACTGAATACGCTTAAGGAGGAATGTTACCTTGATCTTGATCTGGGTTGGCGGAGAAAAGGTGAGGGTACTAGGTACGTATGTCTGCTTCTACTTCCCAAGTATCTCCCTCAACGGAATGATTTTGCCAAAAAAGTTTGACTAGAGGGACTTCTTTGTTCCTCAGCCTATGAATCTGATAGTCTAAAATTTTGACTGGAATCTCTTCATAAGAGAGGCTATCCTGAACATCAATGTTCTGAATAGGGACTAAAACTTCTGGATCACCCATGTACTTCTTGATCAAAGAGACATAGAAGATCGGATGAACTGAGGCTAGATCTGAAGGAAACTTGAGCTCATAGCTACCTTACCAAAGCGACTGAGAATATTGACTGGACCAACATAGCGGGGACTAAGTTTCCCTTTCTTGCCAAACCTCTTCACTCCATTCATGGAAGAGATCTTGAGATATACATAGTCATTGACCTCGAGCTCAAGATTCTTTCTACGAACATCTGCATAAGACTTTTGTCAGCTTTGAGCAGCCTGAAGTGTCTCTCTGATCAACTGAACTTTCTCTAAGGTATCGAATATCAAGTCAGGATCGATGACTGAGGCCTCAATAACTTTGAACCAACCGACTGGCGATCTACACCTCCTACTATAGAGAGCTTTGAATGGAGCTATCTGAATACTGGAATGATAGCTATTGTTGTATGCAAACTCAATCAAGGCCAATTGGTTATCCCAACTTCCCTTGAAATCAATTGCACACGCCGTTAGCATATCTTCAATAGTCTGAATGGTCCTCTCTGGTTGGCCATCTTTCTGAGGATGAAATGTTATACTGTGATGGACTTGGGTACCAAGACCCTTTTGGAACACTTTCCAAAAGTGAGAGGTAAACTGTGTACCTCTGTCTGAGATGATAGATAATTGAACATCGTGTAATTTGACCAACTCCCAGATATAGAGTTTGGCGTAATCATTGGCTGAATAAGAGGTATGAACTAGAAGGAAATAAGATAACTTGGTCATTCTGTCTATAATAACCCAAACTGAATCATGCTGAAGATGAGTTTGGGGCAAACCCATAACGAAATCCATGTTCAGTTCTTTCCACTTCCAAGTAGGAATGGTGAACTCCTGCATGGACCCTTTAGGTTTCTGATGCTCTATCTTAACCTGCTGACATATAGAGCACCTAGCCATAAACTCTGCAACATCTCTTTTCATCCCACTCCACCAATAGATTTCCCACAAGTCGCAGTATATCTTAGTGTCCCCTGGATGAATAGAGTATTGCACACTATGCACCTCTTTAAGAATTCATTTCCTCAAGTCATCTACACCTGGAAAACATAAACAAAAATGACAATAAAGAACACTATCTCCCCCTTGGGAGAAAGCCTCTTTTTTCTGAATTTGAACTAACTCTTTTAGCTGTACAAAGATGGAGTCCCTGTCTTGCTTTTCTTACACCTTGAAAACAAAAGATGACTTTAAAATACTCTGAACACATATACCACCCTCTGAAGAGTCGACTAAGCAAACTCCTAGTCTGGCAAGCTGATGAATTTCCTGATTTATCTTCTTCTTACCATCCTCAACATGAGAAACACTACCTATGGAGAGTCTACTGAGAGAATTGTCCATAACATTTTCCTTGCCCGGATGATAAAGGACACTCATGTCATAATCCTTCAAAATCTCTAACCACCTTTTCTTATAAAGATTGATATCTTTCTAAGAAAAGACATACTGGAGACTCTTATGATCTGTGAAGACATCTACATGAAATTAATACAGGTAATGCCTCCGAATCTTTAAGTCAAATACTACGGCTACTAACTCAAGATCATGAGTAGGATAATTTTTCTCAGAGTAGCGATGACTGTTAATAGATCCACATCTAGTAGAGTCTTGTGAATAGGTATGTGCATGCCAGATTTATATACAGGAGGCTATGAGATGTTTTAGGAATAGTTTCTGTTATTTCAGTATTCATGTCGTGCTAGTGAGCATAATCTCAAGTTAAACTCCCAGTCTAATCCACTCTTCTATTATTTCAGAATATGCCTCAAAGAGAAGAAACCAGCTAGTTCCTCAGCCCGAATACCCTTTGGGAGAGCATGTTTCTCATACGGAGTTTAAAGCCGCATTCACCATACTTTCTCAGTCTATGGCTGCCCAGAATGAACGGCCACCAATTATTCCAGCCAATCCAGTGGACAATTCCACAGCAACTAGAATTTGGGACTTCACCCGAATAAACCCTCTATTTTTCTTCAGGTTTAAGTCAGATGAAGACCCTCAGGAGTTCATGGACTAAGTCCAGAAGGTCATTGACATCATAGGAGTTACTTCTATTTAGAGCACCGAGATAGCCATATACCAGTTATAGGATGTTGCTCACACTTGGTATAAATAGTAGAAGTCTGAGACAGTTAGGGAGTATTTTCTTAGATTTACTAAGCTAGCCAGATATGCCACTCATGTGGTTACAGATAAAAGGGCTAAGATGTCCAAGTTTATGTCAGGAGTGAATTATAATGGGGTAAATAAGTATAGATCTGCGATGCCGACTAGTGATATAACTTTAGCCAGGCTCATGACCCATGCTCAACAAATAGAGGAGAAAAAGGTTAGGGCTAGGGAGAGGTAGAATAAGAGAGCAAGATCAGGCAGTTTCAGTTTTGCTCAGCCCAAATTAGAGGGAGGAAATCATTCCAATTTCATCCCAAGTCATCATCTCCAGTTCAGTATTCAGCCAGTGCTCCAGCTCCTAAGTTCATAGCTAGAGCACCCGACTCTAAATCTCAGGGTAGTGTCAGAAATACCCAAACTAATTCCCTATGTCAAACTTGTGGTAAGAACTACCAGGGTGTTTGCAGAGCCGGTAGTGATGTCTGTTTCAGTTGTGGTAAGCCAGGCCATAGTGTTAGAGATTGTCCTTAGTCTAGTTATCGGGGTCATCAAAATCATTCCACATCTTAGTTCGGTCGCCTAAATCGGCAGGGTGCCACTTCCTGTGCTCCTAGTGGGCAACTCCCAAATAGACTCTATGCTCTCCAGACTCGACAGGATTAGGAAAATTCTCCTGATGTCATTCCTGGTAAATTACAGATTTTCCATATTTATTTTTATGCTTTGATAGACCCAGGTGCATCCTTGTCTTTTATTACCCCTTACACAGCAGGAAATTTCAAAATCAGTCCTAAAATTCTAGCAGAGCCCTTTTCAATCTCTACCCCAGTGGGTAAAACCATCATAGCTCAGCGGGTATACAGGAACTTCCTGGTTATGATATTTTAGAAATCCACATCAGTAGATTTAGTTGATTTAGAGATGGCTGATTTTGATGTCATTCTCATAATGGATGGGCTTCATTCCTGCTATGCCATAGACGATTACAGAAACAGGATAGTTCAATTTTAGTTCCCGAATAAGCCTATCCTAGATTGGAAGGGCAGTACTTCATCTTTCAGGGGTCATCTTATTTTCTACCTTCATGCAAGGAAAATCATTTCTAAGGGGTGCGTGTATCAGCTCATGCATATTAAAGATTCAAATTTTGAATATCCTAGTTTTGAATTAGTCCTAGTGGTTAATGAATATTCAGACGTGTTTCCCGAAGATCTTTCAAGTATTCCTCCCAAAAGGGAAATAGACTTCGGCATAGACCTTCTCCCAAATACTCATCCTATCTCTATTTGGCACTAGCAGAAATCAAGAAACTGAAAGATCAGTTGAAGGATTTGTTAGATAAGAGATTCATCAGCCCTAGTGTATCCCCATGGGGTGAACCAGTCTTATTCGTGCACAAGAATTCAGGCAGTTTCAGTTTTGCTCAGCCCAAATCAGAGAGAGAAAATCATTCCCAATTTTGTCCCAAGTCATCAGCTCTAGTTCACTCTTCAGCGAGTGCTCCAGCTCCTAAGTTCAGAGATAGAGCACCCAGCTCTAAATCTCAGGGCAGTGTCAGCAATGGCCGAACTAATCCCCTTTGTCAAACTTTTGGTAAGAACCACCAGGGTGTTTGCAGAGTTGGTAGTGATATTTTTTTCGGTTGTGGGAATACAAGCAACAGAGTCAGATATTGTCCTCATTCTAGTTATCAGGGTCAGCAAAATCATTCCACAACCCAGTCTAGACACCCGAACCAACAGGGTGCCACTTCCAGTGCTACTAGTGAGCAACGCCCAAATAGACTCTATGCTCTCCAGACTCGACAGGATCAGGAAAATTCTCCTGATGTCATTACTGGTACATTATAGATTTTCCATGTTCATGTTTATGCTTTGCTAGACCCAGGTAAATCCTTTTCTTTGTTTACCCCTTACATAGCATAAGATTTTGCAATCAGTCCCAAAATTTTAGCAGAGCCCTTTTCAGTCTCTACCCCAATAGGTAAAACCGTCATAGCTCAGCGGGTATATAGGTACTGCCCGACTATGATATTTTAGAAATCCACATCAGTAGATTTAGTCAAGTTAGATATGACTAATTTTGATGTCATTCTCGGTATAGATTGGCTTCAGTCCTTCTATGCCACAGTCGACTACAGAAATAAGATAGTTCAATTTTAGTTCCTGAATGAGCCCGTCTTAGAATAGAAGGGTAGTACTTCATCTTTTAGGGGTCAGCTTGTTTCCTACCTTCGAGTAAGGAAACTAATTTCTAAGGGGTGCGTGTATCATCTCGTGCATATTAAAGATTCCAGTTTTAAATCTCCTAGTTTTGAACCAGTCCCAGTGGTTAATGAATATTCAAACTGGTTTCTCAAAGATTTACCAGGCATTCCTCCCGAAAGGGAAATAGACTTTGTCATAGACCTTCTCCCAGATACTTAGCCTATTTCTATTCCACCATACAGAATGGCACCAGCAGAACTGAAGGAACTGAAAGATCATTTGAAGGATCTCTTAGATAAGGAATTCATCAGGCCCAGTGTATCCCCAAGGGGTGCACCAGTCTTATTCGTGCGTAAGAAAGATGGTTCTCTCAGGATGTGTATCTATTACCGTCATCTCAATAGAGTTATGATCCAGAACAAGTATCCTCTTCCCAGGATAGATGACTTGTTTGACTAACTTCAGGGTGTCAGTTATTTCTCCAAGATAGACCTCATATCAGGCTATTATCAGCTCAGATTTAGATAATGTGACACCCTAAAGATAGCTTTCTATACTTGGTATGGTCACTTAGAATTTCTAGTTATGTTCTTTGGTCTTACCAGTGCCTCTGCAGCTTTAATGGACTTGATGAACTGGGTGTTCAAGAAGTACTTAGACATGTTCATAATAGTCTTCATAGATGATATTCTGGTATATTCTCACATAAAGCATGATCATTCAGACCATCTCAGAATTTTTCTTTAGACTCTCAGAGATCATCAGTTGTTCACCAAGTTTAGTAAGTGCGAATTTTGGCTAAGATCAGTATCATTTTTTGGCCATATTATTTCCGGTAATAGCATTTGTGTAGATCCTCAAAATACCAAAATGGTAAGAAATTGGCCTCGCCCTATCTCTCCATCAGATATCAGGAATTTCTTGGGTTTGGATAGATATTACAGATGCTTTGTCAAGGGATTTTCTTCTATTGTATCTCCTATGTCTAGATTAACTCAAAAGAAGGTTAAGTTTTAATGGTCAGATTCATGTCAGAAGAGTTTTCAGGAGTTGAAAACTCGACTTACCTCAGCTCTAGTTTTAGCTCTTCCAGATGGTTCTGATGGTTTTGTAGTCTATTATGATGTATCTAGAGTGGGTTTAGGTTGTGTCCTCATACATCATGGTAAATTCATAGCCTACGCCTCCAAATAGTTAAAGCCCCATGAGAAGAATTATCCTACTCATGATCTTGAGTTAGCAGCCGTAGTATTTGACTTAAATATGTGGAGGAATTATCTATATGGAGATTATGTAGATATCTTAACAGATCATAAGGGTCTCCAGTATGTCTTTTCTCAGAAAGATCGCAATCTTCATCAAAGAAGGTGGTTAGAGCTCTTGAAGGATTATAACGTTAGTGTCCTTTATCACCCGAGCAAGGCCAACGTTGTGGCCGATGCTCTTAGTAGACTCTTCATAGGTAGTGTTTCACATGTTGAGGATAGCAAGAATAAGATAGCCTAGGAAATTCATCAGCTTTCCAAACTAGGCGTTTGCTTAGTCGACTCTTCAGAGGGTGGTGTATGTGTTCAGAGTAGTTCAAAGTCATCTCTAGTTTTCGAGGTGAAACAAAAGCAAGACAGGGATCCCAGCCTTGTAATGCTAAAATATTATATTCAGAATCTGAAAGTCGAGGCTTTCTCCTAAGTGGGAGATGGTTTTCTTCATTGTCAGGGTCGTCTGTGTGTTCCAGGGGTAGATGACTTGAGGCAGCGAATTCTTACAAAAGCGTATAGTGCAAGATACTCTATTTATCCAGGGGCCACTAAGATGTACCATGACTTATGGGAGATCTATTGGTGGAGTAGGATGAAAATAGATATTGTAGAGTTTGTGGCTAAGTGCTCTACATGTCAGCAAGTTAAGATAGAGCATCAGAAAGCTAGTGGGTCCATGCAGGAGTTCACCATTCCTACTTGGAAGTAGGAAAAAGTGAACATGGATTTCGTGATGGGTTTGCCTCAAACTCATCATAATCATGATTCAATTTTGGTTATCATAGACAAAATTACCAAGTTAGCTCATTTCCTTCCAGTTCATACCTCTTATTCAGCTGAGGATTACGCCAAACTCTATATTACGGAGGTTGTTAGATTACACAGTGTTCCATTATCTATAATCTCAGACAGAGGTACATAGTTCACTTATCACTTTTGGAAAGTTTTTCAAAAGAGTGTTGGTACCTAATTCCATCTCAGTACAACATTTAATCCTCAGACAGATGGCCAAGCTGAGAGGACCGTTCAAACTCTTAAAGATATGCCAAGGGCATGTGCAATTGATTTTAAGGGAAGTTGGGATGACCATTTGCCCATGATTGAGTTTGCATACAACAATAGCTATCATTACAGTATTTAGTTGGATCCATTCAAAGCTCTCTATGGTAGGAGTTGTAGATCTCCAGTCAGTTGGTTCAAAGTTAGTGAGGCCACAATCATCAGTCCTGACTTAGTATTCGATGCCTTAGAGAAAGTTTAGTTGATTAGAGAGAATTTGGGATACTTAGTGCCGACAGAAGTCTTCTGCAGATGTTCGTAGAAAGTATCTCAAGTTCGAGGTTAAAGACTATGTCTATCTAGAAATCTCTCCCATGAAGGGAGTGAAGAGGTTCTGAAAGAAAGGGAAACCCAGTCCCCGTTATGTCGGTCCCTTCAGGATTCTCAGTCGCTTCAGCAAGGTAGCTTATGAGCTTGAATTGCCTTCAGATCTAGCTTCAGTTCATCTGGTCTTCCATGTCTCCCTGTTCAAGAAGTACATAGGTAACCCAGCAGTTGTAGTCCCTATTCAGAACATTGATGTCCAGGACAGCCTCTCCTATGAAGAGATTCTAGTCAAAATTTTAGACTATTAGATTCGTAGGCTAAGGAACAAATAAGCCCCTCTAGTCAAAGTTCTTTGTCAAAATCAGTCTGTTGAGGGAGCTACTTTGGAAGCAAAAGCAGACATGCATACCAAGTACCCTCACCTTTTCTCCGCCAACCCAGATCAAGCTCAAGATAATAGTCCTTCTTAAGCTTATTCGGTTTAATGTTCAGCATTCAATACAACTTGATATTTTGTTTTATGTTCATATTCCACCACAAATTTGGTATCAAGTACCATTGCATATTCATTCATGCATATATGTATCAGTACAGTAAATAATCATGCATCAGATATGCATTCTCATTGCAAAAACCTCAGTCATGCATTCATGAATCAGTTACAAGTGCATTAGATATGCATGTTCAGTATAATATGTTTGGTTTGTTAGTCATAAGATCATGTTCCAGCAACTCTTGTTTAGATTATTGTTTCCCTGTCAGTCAGTTCTAGTCGAGGATGAATGTTCTGAAAGAGGAGATATTGTATTACCCGTGCCTTTTTCCTAGCTAGAAATCATCTCGAGGATGCTAGGACTTACTTTGAAATGCAAACCTATCTTTTTACACGTGGTATTTTTGAGATATTCACTTTTTATCATGTGGAAAATTGAGTTAGCTTTCCAACGGTACCAATTTTGTCAAAATCCGACATTAGACGAGGAAGCTATGGATGTTTACTTGGAACAGTCGGAAACACCCAGGTATGACGGCCAAGTCGATGAAGACCGCCACATAAGTGATGGACCACCACTTTGATGGTCACAACCAAGGTATTTGTTCCACGTACTGGATAAGGACTGACGAACAAGTTGACGGACCATCAAAGTTGTGACGAACTATCATCTTGGCCATGAACTCTTATCCAGTGAACCCTATTTCTGGCCCACATCTGACGGGCTAAGTTATGGACCGTCCAGTGTCTGACGGACCGTCAGTCGGACCATCACACGCCAGGTTCAGTTTATTTCCAGGTCATTTTAACAGGGGTATTTTGGTCACTTACCACTCGCCAATATACCCAGATGAGTCTGAATTCAGCCATTTTGCTCATTATTATTCCACAAAAAATAACTAGGGTTTCTCTTTGAATTTAATCCCCAAGAACAAGACCCAATCCTCTTCAATAACCAAAGGATTTCAAACCCTTTAAGTTTAAAAATGTCAAGAACCCTGAGTCAGGTATGCGTAGTGTTCATCCACAGATTTCTTTTGTCCGTAGAGTTCAAGAATCAATCTTTAAATATCAAATCATAAATATTTTGTGGTGATATAATTGTATTCATGTTGGTGGTTGTTGTTTGATCTATAGAGTAGTAATTTGATGAACTTTCATGAAGGTTATGATCATGTGGATAAAACCCATGAATTTGGGTAGTTTAATATGGTGAAATTCATGAACACACCTATGCCTTAAAGAATGCATGCAAGGAGTTTGATAAAATGCTTAGAATGCTAGAAATTTCATGTTTACATGGTCCCATATTATCTACATGACAAGTCCATGTTAATTTTATAATTCAATATGAATTTTAAGTCATTGTTTTGTTGCTATTGTTGTGGTATGAAGAATATATGATATTGAAGTGATACAATATGTACATGATATATATACCATGCACAACATATTGAAATTTACATGTGGTATATTATCCCCTACTTATGATATTATGAATTGTGAACTACAATCTTGTGATCAAGTCATGTCATGTGTGTTAGTTTACTTCCATCGAGTCATGGGGGTATTCGTACCCAAAAAATATAGTTGTGTGCCTAGATCCAAGTCATGTTATCCTAATAATCTCAGTCAAGCCATGATCTATAGTGACTCAGGAAACCTCTAAAATCTCATGATCTCAGCAAAAATTAAAGATAGTAGTGTTATTCCGTCAGTCAACGGAAGTCAGTTACTCAGTCCATGTACAGTCAGTTGAATCATGTTCAGTCTCTTAAAATGGGAGTAGAAGTTACCATCGCCCAAGGATGGGAACTCACCTGCCAATTTAGGGTGTGATTCTTAGCAGGAATCTTTGTGTTCCAGAACTACGTAGCCAGCGTAGGTTGAGATATCTTAACCTATCAGACTAGGATTGATGAGGTGGCTTAACCTATCAATTTTGGGTTCCCACAGTTCTCATTTGAGTACCTGCCAGATGAGGGTCACTCACAACTATCCTTACTAGTGGCGCGGTATTGACACCTCTCCAGTCGGGGTAGAGATTGGACCCTAGCTTAGCTATATGCATTATTGGGGCATGTCGGTTAAACAACTACCTCCTATAGTTTCAGGCTCAGTCTTAGTAAAAGAACTTAGATAGTTCTTTAGATATCGGTATACCAAGACTTCCTGATACAGTCAAGTCAGTTATAGTACAAAACTCAGATAGTTCCATCTGACCAAGGACTATCAAACACAGTCTCCCGTGTTGACAGAACCATAGTTTCAGTCATGTCAGAAATCAGTAAATCATGTATTAGTGTACAGATCCAATATTACATAATTACTTTTCCAATTATTATATCTGTATGTTTGCACTCTCACGTTCATATTAGTCGGTCAGTTAGCATTGCTTATGCATGTAAACCATATTTATTTAGCCTACCTCACTCGTATACTCAGTACTCCAGTTGTACTGACGCATTTGAGCTATGGTGCTTTCTTTTCAAGTTACACCATAGATTCAGAGACACGAGTTCCAAACCAGTTGTAGCATTCGCATTCCAGTATACAGAGCTGTAGTGAGTCCTCCTCATTCTAGGACGATATGATTTGACTCATTTATTATTTCAGTTACTTTTCATTTTACGGAGTTAGTTGGAGACATGTTCCTTCAACTCCTTATTCAGTCAGTACTTTGAGGCTTTCAGATACAGTTCAGATTTAGTTCATTTTTTATTCAGATTTAGTTTATTTTTGATTCAGACTTCAGTTATCTTGGGTATTTCTCACCCATATGGATGTTATAATTATTTCAGTTAAACCTTATGGTCTATTGTTTATGTTTTCTGAATATTACATGTATGTTATGCATCATAAAGGTACAGATATCATTCATGGGTTAGCTTGTGGTCCTCATGTCATGCTAGTGAGCATAATCTCAAGTTAAACTCTCAGTCTAATCCGTTCTTCTCTTATTTCATAATATGACTCCAAAGAGAAGAAACTAGCCAGCTCCTCTTCTCGAAGATCCTTTCGGCGAACATGATTCTCATGTGGAGTTTAGAGCCGTATTCACCACACTTTCTCAGTCTGTGCCTGCACAGAATGAACGGCCACAAGTTATTCCGACCAATCCAGTGGAAAATTCTACAGCAACCAGGATTCGGGACTTCACCGGAATAAACCCTCCATCTTTCATTGGGTCTAAGTCTGATGAAGACCCTCAGGAGTTCATTGACCAAGTCCAGAAGGTCATTCAATAGTTGCACACACTTGGTACAAACTATGGAAGTCTAAGAGGTTAAAGGATGCAGGTCCAATAGAGTGGGAGGAATTTGTCACGGCTTTCTTATACAGATTCTTTCCCCAAGAGATGAGAGAGGCCAGAGTTCTTGAATTCATCAACCACATGCAGGGAAATATGATGGCTAGGGAGTATTCTCTCAGAATTACTCAGCTAGCCAGCTATGTCCCTCATGTGGTTACAAACAATAAGGTTAAGATGATTAAGTTCGTGTTAGGAGTGAATGATAGCGGGGTAAATGAGTATAGATCTGCGATGCTGAACAGTGACATGACTTTAGCCAGGCTCATGACCTATGCTCAGTAAATAGAGGAGCAAAAGGATAGGACTTGGGAGAGACAGAACAAGAGAGCAAACATAGGCAGTTTCAGTTTTGCTCAAACTAAATCAGAAGGAGGAAACCGTTCGTAGTTTCATCCCAAGTAAGCAGCTCCAGCTCCTTCCTCCACTAGTGCCCCAGTGTTGAAATTAGAAGACGACAACAGAGATAGAGCACCAGACTCTAAATCTCAGGGCAGTGTTAGTAGTGGCCGTAATTATCCTGAATTTCAGACTTGCAGTAAGCACCATCAGTGTTTGTGTAGAGCGGGTCAAGGCATTTGTTTAGGTTGTGGTAAGCCAGGCCGTAGAGTTAAGGACTATCCTCAGTTAGGTCCTCAAGGTCAGAAAAAGTGTTCCATAGCTCAGTCCGGTCACCCGAACTAGCAGGGTGCCACTTTGTAACACCCCGGAAAATGGGTCCCGAAGCGTCACACGGTGCTTGAGGCTATGAGTAGCCCCAAGCTAACCCTTTGAGCCATTTTTATTCAGTTCAACACAAATCAACGGCGTTTCAATAAATAACCCTCAAATATCAACAGAGTAATCATCATCCAAGAATAAAAGAATTTCAAAAAGATAACAAAATACTACTTATTAGTCAACTCCCAATATCTATACTAGTCTAACAAGCCTCTAAGAAAATCAATAAAACTAGCGAGCCATTGAGACATTCCCCAACTGACACATACTCAGTTATCAAATGTAAACAATTCTGTGAAACCAACATCAGACATCACGTCCTCAGAACATGAGGACTCACCACAACAGAGGATGTAGAACAGCGTGCCCGAAGAATCACTATCAATCCTGGAACTGAGTACCTGAACCTACATTTCGAGAAAATGCAGCCCACATCCGAAGATATGGGTCAGTACCATGGAAAGGAACCGAGTATATAGGGGTGTATGTAGTTGTATAAACATCATCATCATAAATATTTATAAGAAATATGCAGGATGTATGAAAGACTCACATAGCCCAAAGAAAATCATCATAATCATGAGAGGATGAAATAAGTACAATAACACATGTGAGTCATCATATAATTTGTCAATCACTTTCAGTTCATCAAGAATATCAATTCTCATAATGTAAATATCATTTAAATCTTTTGAAAGAATAACTTTCACAATTCCACTTTCAAATCACTTCACCATTCACCATAGACACAAGGAAACACACACAAACTGGTAGATCTTATAACCGACATAAACCATGTGAGCTGCATGGAGTCCAACGTACAACCCACGTTGGGGAGAGTCGTCCTATCCTTTCCATCGGAGTAGGACTATCGATATCAAATCCACACAAACTAGTGATCACTATATAAATTAGTCTCAGGCTCACTCCTATGGGGGAACGTAGTTCTAGGGAACTAAGGTCGCTTTATACCTCCCACTCGGTGCTAAAGATTTCTCCCAAACTTAGCTCAGATCATTTCAAAGACAATCCACAACAAAACAATTTCAGAAATATATAAATATACATCGGGAGCCATCATGCTTCACATCTATCATAATCAACCACGTTGTGGATTTCTTTCACACTCGAGTTCAAAACAACTCATTAAGACCAAAAGGTCAAATCATTCAAAATATCTCAAATATTCAACATCAACGTGCTTATAACACACACTTTCTAAAAATATACAATCTCCAATGGGGATTCACGACCCAAATATCAAAATCATGATAACTATCGTTCAAGATTCAAGCTTTATTTCACCATTCATGCAAATTCATCTTTCAAAATCATAAACATCAAGATTTCATAATAATGATCATAAGATATGGGTTCATGCTTCAAATTCATAAAAATCAAATAAAAATCATGCCTTTGTAAGGAAAATTACTTTTGGGCACAAGAACGAAAGAGAGTTCTTGTTCAAAAAATCCCACATACCTTGAATGATGAACTTAAGATCGATACTCCTTTATGAGATGTTAATCGGGCCTTTGAATGATGGTTCTTGGAGTTCTTGAACTAGGAACTTGAAATCTTGAATAAATTTGCAGAATTAATGGTGAACTTTGGAGGTTCTTGAAGTTGGATATAGGAGCTTAGGGTTTTTCTTTTTGAGGGAGTTTGATGAAATATAACATATAATGCTTATAATAGGCTTTAATATAGGGTTTGGATGGATTTTGGGTGAGGGGGAATGACCAAAATGCCCCTAAAAATCAAAAAAATTCTTGAATCTGTCCTTTTGGTAGACTGTTTTGATAGTTTGAAGTACATCAACCATAACATTTTACTCGGATATTCAAATTGGATGAAATCAATTTCATTAGAAAGAGGACTCTCATATCTTTACGTTGATATATAGTATCTCACCCAGATCATTGTGTACGAGGAGTTATGATCGTTTGAAGTTGACCTAAAAATTCACTTTTGATAGGCTGAAGTAGATCGACCATAACTTTTTGCTCCGATAGACAAATTGTATGAAACCAATTTCATTGGAAAGAGGACTCGCAGATCTTTCCGTTGATATATAGTAGATCACCCATATAATTATGTACAAGGATTTATTATCATTTAAAGTTGGAGCAAAAATACGTCATACCTCAGTAGTTTTTCCTGCACGTTTTACTGTTCACTACTATTCACGGTTCGATCGGAATGTTCATAACTCGTCGCTCGGGTGTCCGTTTTGGGTGATCCACATTTGTTAGAAAGCTTATTAGATACTCTATGCAATGGTGGGTCATAATATAAGACATTCCACACGAAAAATTTATAATTTATTCTAGAAGATAGAACCCAACACGTTTACGCATAAAATTTCAACAAAAAATTTCCCGGGGTATTAGATCATCCCCCCTTGGAAACATTCATTCTCAAATGACGCTATACATGCCAAGATTAGATAGGGAATATATCATACAACTAAAACCATTCGTTAGACTCATCACCACATCGTTTCTCACTCCGAATGCAACATAGAATGCATAAATTCAAGAAACTACAGCTGAACACATAATAAATGACAGCTGAACTGCTGCAACTTTTATCAAAAGTGCATGATTTAGGAAAGAACGGTACCTTCGGCTTGATCGGAGTTTGCGTAAAATAGGTGCGGGTACTTGTATTGCATATCCACCTCAGCTTCCCAAGTTACACCCTCAACAGATTGGTTTCGCAACAACACCTTGACCAAGGGAACTTCTTTGTTCCTTAGTCTTTGGACACTGAAATCAAGAATCTCAACAGGAATCTCATCAAAAGAATGATTTTCTTGAATGTCAGTACTGACAAAGGAATCCACCACCACAGCATCGCTAATATGTTTTCTAAGCATGGAGACATGGAATATTGGATGAATAGAGGACAACTCGGAAGGCAACTCTACTTCATGAGCTACCTTACCAATACGGCTAAGAATTTTGTAAGGACCAACATAACGGGGACTAAGCTTCCCTTTCTTTCCAAATCTCTTAACCCCCCTCATGGGTGAAATTTTCAAATACACTAGGTCACCAACTTCAAACTCAAGGTCTCTTCTTCTAACATCCGCATATGACTTCTGACGACTCTGCGCAATTTTCAACGTTTCCCTAATCAACTTAACTTTTTCCATAGCCTTAAATACCGAATCAGGACCACTCACAGCCACTTCACCCACCTCGAATCAACCTATGGTTAATCTATACTTCCTCCCATATGAGGCTTCAAACGGAGCAATCCCAATACTAGAGTGGAAACTGTTATTGTAAGCAAACTCTATCAATGGTAAGTGATCATCCCAACTTCCCTTAAAGTCAAGTGCACAAGCTCTCAACATATCTTCTAAGGTCTGGATGGTCCGCTCAGCCTGACCATTTGTCTACAGATGAAAAGCAGAACTCAAAAGCACTTGGGTACCAAGACCCTTCTAAAAAGCTTCCCAAAATTGCGAAGTGAACTGAGTACCCCTATCCGAAATGATAGACAAGGGAACTCCATGCATTCTGACTGGCTCTCGGATATACAATCTAGTGTAATCCTCAGTAGTATATGAAGTATGAACAGGAAAGAAATGAGCAGACTTAGTCAACCTATCAAACACAACCCAAATGGAATCATAATGGTGTTGGGAAGGAGGTAAACCAATCACGAAGTCCATATTTATCTCTTCCCACTTCCAGGTGGGAATACTAAACTCTTGCGTCATACGACCAGGTCTTTGGTGTTCAACCTTAACCTGTTGGCATGTTGCACACTTAGATACAAACTCTGTTATATCTTTCTTCATACCACTCCACCAATAGATTTCCCGCAAGTCTCGGTACATCTTGGTGGCACCAGGATGAATAGAATATCGCGCCTCATACGCTTCAGCCATAATCCTTTGTCTCAGATCATCAACATTCAGGACACACAATCTACCCTACAATCTCAACACACCATCTCCCCCTTGGGAGAAAACCTCTACTTTTTGGTCCTTGACTGACTCCTTCAGTCTGACCAAACTAGCGTCTAAGTATTGCTTTTCCTTCACTTCCGAAACCAAGGAGGATTCGGAACTACTCTAAACCCCTATACTACCTTTAGCAGAGTCAAACAACCTAACCCCCCAATCTATCCAAATGATGTACATAACGAGCCAACTCCTTCTTACCTTCTACCACATGCAAAACACTACCCATGGACACTCTACTTAGGGCATCCGCCATAACATTAGCCTTGCACGGATGGTATAGCACACTCATATTATAGTCCTTTAATAATTTTAACCATCGTCTCTGCCTAAGATTCAATTCTCTCTGGGTAAACACATACTGCAGACTCTTATTATCAGTGAAAACATCAACATGGACACCATACAAATAGTGTCTCCAGATTTTCAAAGCAAACACAACAGCAGCCAACTCAAGGTCATAGGTGGGGTAATTTTTCTCATGGGGTTTCAACTGTCTAGAAGCATAAGCTATCACCTTACCCTTCTGCATCAATACGCAACCCAACCCAACACTCGAAGCATCATAGTACACCACAAAACCATCAACACCATCAGGCAAACTCAAAATAGGGGCTGAAGTGAGTCGAGTCTTCAACTCCTGAAAACTCTTCTCACAAGATTCGGACCACAAGAACTTTACTTTCTTTTGGGTCAACCGAGTCATAGAAGACGCTATAGAGGAGAAACCCTAAACAAAACGGCATTAATAGCCAGCTAAATCCAAGAAACTTCTGATATCAATCAGAGAAATAGGTCTAGGCCAATTTATAACAGCTTCGGTCTTTTGGGGATCAACTCTAATACCCTCGAAAGAAATGATATGACCCAAAAAAACAACTGACCTTAGCCAAAAATCACACTTACTAATCTTGGGAAACGACTTGTGATCTCTAAGGCTTTGCAAGACAGTTCGGCGATGATCAGAATGTTCATCCTCACTACGGGAGTACACCAGTATATCATCGATGAACACTATGACAAACATATCCAGATATGATCTGAACACTTGATTCATGAGGTCCACGAAAGCTGCTAGGGTATTAGTTAACCCGAAAGACATAACAAGAAACTTAAAATGGCCATAACGAGTTCAGAAAGCAGTTTTTAGGATGTCACACTCCCTAACTTTGAGTTGATGATAGCCGAAATGAAGGTCTATCTTTGAGAAATAACTTGCACCTTGCAATTGGTCAAACAAATCATCTATTCTCAGAAGGGGGTACTTATTTTTTGCAGTGACTTTATTCAGTTGGCGGTAATCAATGCACATACGCAAAGAGCCATCTTTCTTTCTCATAAACAACACAGGAGCACCCCATGGAGAAACACTGGGCCTTATGAAACCCTTATCTAGTAGATCTTTGAGTTGCTCCTTCAACTTCTTAAGTTTTGCAGGGGCCATATAGTAAGGAGGAATAGAAATGGGCTGAGTATCGAGAAGAAGATCAATCCCGAACTCTATCTCTCTAACAGGAGTAACCCTGGGAGATCATCCGGAAAGACATCAAAAAACTAATTGACGACATTAACAGACTGGAGAGTTGGAGTCTCATACTTAGTGTGTTTAAATCTAACCAAATGGTAAATACAACCCTTGGAAATAAGCTTTATAGCTTTGAGGTAAGAGATAAAATGACTCTTGGGTGACATAGAATTCCCAGACCACTCAAAGACGGATGCACTCAAAAAGTGAAACTTGACCACTCAGGTTCGATAAGAAATAAAGGCATAAGAAGAATACAGCTAGTCCATACCTAGAATCACATCAAAATCTACCATATCTAACTCAATCAGATCAGCCAACAAGAATCTATAAAGAACAGTAATAGGACACTTTTTTTACACTTTCCGGGCAATAATCGAATCACCCACTAGGGTAGAAACTAGGATAGGCTCAGGAATAATCTTAGGACTTATTTCAAAATTCACAGCAATCAAAGGTGTAACATATGAGAAACTAGATCTAGGATCCAACAAAGCATATATATTAAACTAAAATATACAAAGCATACCAGTAACAACATCGAGAGATTCCTCCTGTTCTAGGCGGGATGGTAAAGCATAGAATCTGTTCTGGTGCTGCCCGCTAGTAGTGCTAGAAAAGGTGCCCTGAGCTGGGGCTAGGCGAGTCGCTAGAACTGGAGCACTAACAGTCTGAGTCTTGGTCTGAGGGTGATAGTCACGACGCCTTTGTCCATCCTTTGGACAATTTCTAACTCTGTGACCCATGTCACCACAACGGAAAAATACCTTTCTTCTCACCCCAACACTTACTCGAATGAGCCCTACCAGACTTAGGACATAGGGGACGATTTGGCTTACTACCAGCACTGTACTGGGACCTAGATGCAAATGACCTGGTACCTTGCTCCTGCCTACCTCTAGGCATGGGAGCACTAGCAGATAATGATTCTAGCATAGACAAATAATCTTGATACTGAGGGTGACTCCCTCCCTACGATCTAGTCTGACCCTATCCGTGCTGCTCGGACCTAGCTCTCTTATTCCCTCTCATTCTATCTCTCTCCTTAATCTTGTCTACCTTAATCTATTGGGCATGAGTAATCAACCTAGAAAGATTCATCTCACTATTCAGGATATCAGACCTATACTCCTTAACCACATAACTAGACACTCTAGTCATAAATTTACTCACACTAGTCCGATTATCAGCCACTAAGTCAAGAACATACTTGGCCAACTGATTGAACTTTAGACAGTATTCCCTAACAGTCATAGAGCCTTGTCGGAAGTTCATAAATTCTTCCATCTTCGCCTCCCTCATCTACAAAGGGAAAAACTTATCCAGAAATGCGAACTCTTGCCAAGTTGTAGGGACAACTCCCTCACCTCTACCTTTCCTCCAAGAAACAACCCAGTCATAAGAAAGGTCTTTCAACCTATATGAAGCCAAATCCATACTATGTTCCTTAGATACATGCATCACCTGAGTAATCTTCCGTGCCTTCTCTAAAAATAATCGTGGATCCTCATCAGACTTGGACCCATATAATTTCGGCGGATTCATCCGCATGAAGTCATGGATCCTGGCAGTAGCTGAATCACCTCCCTGCTACTGTGAATCCGGGGTCAGGTTGGCCTGAATATTTGCAATAATAGCTTGGGCCAGCGCCTGAAAGGCTGCCCGAAATTCAGCATGAGACATGTTTTCATTCAATGGGTCAGTGGGTTGAGGTTGCAGACCATCATTATTTCTTCTCGCTCGACGTAGAGGCATATTTCGGAAAGAGGAGAGCATGAATCAATAACATAGAGAGACACTTTATGCACAATAGACTTTTGAAAGAAAGAATCACACTTTTTCCTAAAACGTCCTGTAGCCTCTTGCTCACAGATGTGTCACGCTACACACCAATGATCAAGACTCAACTTAACGTGGCTTGTCAGACTCCCTAGGACACCTTAAAACCTTAGGCTCTGATACCAAGTTTGTAACACCCCAAAAAATAGGTCCCAGAGCGACACACGATGCCTGAGGCTACAAGTACCCCCAAGCTAATTCTTTGAGCCATTTTCATTCAGTTCAACACAAATCAACTCGGTTTCCATAAATAACCCTCAAATATCAACATAGTAATCATCATCCAAGAATAAAAGAATTTCAGAAAGATAACAAAATATGACTTATTAGTCAACTCCCAACATTTATACTAGTCTGACAAGCCTCTAAGAAAATCAATAAAACCAGCGAGCCATTAAAACATGCCCCAACTAACTCATACTCAGTTATCAAATGAAAACAATTCTGTGAAACCAACATCAGACATCACGTCCTCGGAACATGAGGACTCACCACAACAGAGAATGTAGAACAGCATGCCTAAAGAATCACTGTCAATCCTGGAACTGAGCACCTGAACCTACATTTCGAGAAAATATAGCCCACATTCGAAGATATGGGTCAGTACCATGGAAAGGAATCGAGTATATGGGGGTGTATGCAGTTGTATAAACATCATCATCATAAATATTTATAAGAAATATGCAGGATGTATGAAACACTCACATAGCCCAAAGAAAGTCATCATAATCATGAGAGGATGAAATACGTACAATAACACATGTGAGTCATCATATAATTTGTCAATCACTTTCAGTTCATCAAGAATATCAATTCTCATAATGTAAATATCATTTAAATCTTTTGAAAGAATAAATTTTACAATTCCACTTTCAAATCACTTAACCATTCACCATAGACAGAAGGAAACACACACACACTAGGAGATCCTTTAACCGAAAAAAACCATGTGAGCTACATGGATTCCAACGTACAACCCACATTGGGGAGAGCCATCCTATCCTTGCCATCGGAGTAGGACTATCAATATCAAATCCACACAAACTAGTGATCACTATATAAATAAGCCTCAGGCTCACTCCTATGGGGACACGTAGTTCTAGGGAAGTAAGGTCGCTTTATACCTCCCACTCAATGCTAAAGATTTCTCTCGGACTTAGCTTAGATTATTTCAAAGACAATCCACAACAAAACAATTTTAGTAATATATAAATATACATCGGGAGCCATCATGCTTTCCATCTATCAAAATCAACCACGTTGTGAATTTCTTTCACACTCGAGTTGAAAACAACTTCATTAAGATCAAAAGGTAAAATCATTCAAAATATCTCAAATATTCAACATCAACGTGCTTATAACACACACTTTCTAAAAAAATACAATTTTCAATGGGGATTCACAACCCAAATATCAAAATCATGATAACTATCGTTCAAGATTCATGCTTTATTTCGCCACACATGTAAGTTCATCGTTCAAAATTATAAACATCAAGATATCATAATAATCATCATAAGATATGGGTTCATGCTTCAAATTCATAAAAATCAAATAAAAATCATGCCTTTGTAAAGAAAATTACTTTTGGGCACAAGAACAAAAGAGAGTTCTTGTTGAAAAATCCTACATACCTTGAATGATAAACTTTAGATCGATACTCATTTTTGAGATGTTAATTGTGCCTTTGAATAATGGTTCTTGGATTTCTCGAACTAAAACTTGGAATATTGAATAAATTTGTAGAATTAATGGTGAACTTTGGAGGTTCTTGAAGTTGGATGTAGGAGCTTAGGGTTTTCTTTTTGACGGAGTTTGATAAAATATAATATATAATGTTTCTAATAGGCTTTAATATAGGTTTTGGATGGATTTTGGGTGAAGGGAAATGACCAAAATGCCCATAAAAATCAAAAAAATTCTTGAATCTATCCTTTGGTGGATTGTTTTGATAGTCTGAAGTAGATCAACCATAACGTTTTACTCTGATATTCAAATTGGATGAAACTAATTTCATTAGAAAGAGGAATCTCATATATTTCCGTTGATATATATAACCCAGATCATTGTGTACGAGGAGTTATGATCATTTGAATTTGTCCCAAAAATTCAGTTTTGATAGGTTGAAGTAGATCGAACATAACCTTTTTCTCCGATAGACAAATTGGATGAAACCAATTTCATTGGAAAGAGGACTCATAGAGCTTTTAATTGATATATAGTAGATCACCCAGATGATTATGTACAAGGATTTATGATTGTTTAAATTTGGAGCAAAACTACTCCAGGCCTCAGTACTTTTTGCTGCACATTTTACTGTTCACTACTATTCACGGTTCGATCGAAATGTTCATAACTTGTTGCTCGGGTGTCCGTTTTGGATGATCCACATATCTTTTGAAATCTGATTTGATAATCTACGCAATGGTGGGTCATAATCTAAGACATTCCGCACGAAAAATTTATAATTAATTCTAGAATATAGAACCCAACATGTTTACACACAAAATTTTATCAAAAAATTTCCCGAGGTATTACACACTTCCAGTGCTACAAGTGGTACGTTATGGAAAAATTCTCCATATTTCAACAGACTCTATGCTCTCCGGATTCGACAGGATTAGGAAAATTCTTTTGATGTAGTTACTGGTACGTTATAGATTTTCCATGTTCATGTTTATGTATTTCTAGACCCAGGTGCATCCTTGTCTTTTATTACCCTTTACACAGCAGGCGATTTTTGAAATAGTCCTAAAATTTTAGCAGAGCCCTTTTTAGTCTCTATTACAGTGGGTAAAACTATCATAGCCCGGCGGGTATACAGGAACTGCCCGATTATGATATTTCAGAAATCCATGTTAGAAGATTTTGTCAAATTAGAGATGACTGATTTTGATCTCATTTTTAGCATAGATTGGTTTTATTCTAGTTATGCCACAGTCGACTGCAGGACCTAGATAGTTCAATTTCAGTTCTTGAATGAGCCCGTCCTAGAATGGAAGGGTAGTACTTCATCTTTCAGGGGTCATCTTATTTCCTCTCTTCGGGCAAGGAAAATGATTTCAAAGGGGTGTGTGTATCATCTCGTGCATGTAAAGGATTCTAGTTTTGAATCGCCCAATCTCAAATCAGTCCCAGTGGTTAAAAATATTTAGATATCTTTCCCAAAGATCTTCCAGGCGTTACTCCCGAAAGGGAAATAGACTTCGGCATAGACCTTCTCCCAGATACTTAGCCAATCTTTATTCTGCCATATAGAATGACACCAGCAGAACTCAAGGAACTAAGAGATCAATTGAAGGATCTCTTAGATAAGGGATTCATCAAGCCCAGTGTATCCCCATGGGGTGCACCAGTCTTAATAATGCGCAAGAAAAATGATTCTCTCAGGATGTGTATTGATTATCGTCAGCTCAACAATGTTACGGTCAAGAATAGGTATCCACTTCCTATAATTGATGATTTGTTTGACCAACTTTAGGGTGCCAGTTATTTCTCCAAGATAGGTGATAACGCTCAATCTACAGCTCTCGTAGGAGTGTAAAGCGGTCGTTAGCAAATATAGAACCCAACCTGGGTTGGGTGTCGATCCCACAGGGAATAGCTTGGCCAACAAGTAAGAAAAATTACTAAACTTTTGGTGTAAGTCTCGTAAGAAGGGGGGCAGTCTTGTCGTGCAAGTAATGTAAACAAAAGCTGAAAATAATAAAGTAAAGAGAGAGAGATTGTTACGTGAGTTGTAAACAATGAGAATTGAAGCGTTGGGGTTATGTCCACCTTCTGAGGTATACGTCTCTATTGGCTATGAGTGTGTAGAGTTTTGACATGCAACTGCTTATAGAGAATTGTATTCGATGGTAAATCCAAGCGTCTTTCGACCTCAACAAGGACTATTTCACTTTAACTCTTTCGAGCTTAAAGCGTGTCTAACGGTACGAATTCTCCAAGAGGTTAGTCCAGTTACGGCACTAGCTTTTTAGTAGGAAAGGGTGTCCTACTACCTTGACACTATCTCTTTTCCAAACAAATAACCTTTCTTTCAAACAAGTTAAATGTTAGACTGGCGTATTCTTGCATTTGCAACCGCAAAGAATGTAGATTAAGATGAAGAAACTAATGATATAAGCAGCATACGTGTCACGAACTCATAAACTCACAGCAATAGATAGTAGCTCATACGGCTTCCATAACCCCAACAGAGAAGTTTAGTTACCCATAAATGCAAAGAAAATCACAATTTGCATTGTTGTTATTATACCACAAGATTGATGATTTTCGTGTAGCACAAGTGGTAGGCGTGAGGCGTCAATTCCTTAGAAAAAGTAACGATTCTCTTGTTGCGGATTTTAAGAATAGAAGAAAATAAGATTAATGGAAAGATTAGAAGAGTTGTAGAATTGTTGTGGTGGAAGAAGAGAGGGATGGAAGAAGATTAATTGTTGAATTGAAGATTGTTCTCTCCACTAAGGGAGGAATGTTTCTCTCCACTAAGGGAGGAATTAATAGAAATCTCTAGCATGATAAGGTATTTATAATACTCATATCCTACTCCTACTACGCTAATGAAACAAATAACCAAATCCTACTAGGCTAATGGAATACTTAGCCCAAATGTACTAGGTTAATGTAACATTATCATAATCCAAATAAACTAATGAAATACATAACCCAATTGTACTAGGTTAATGTATCATTGTCCAAATCCAGCTATGTATCTGTAAGTCCCCAAATTCTTCAGAAATGCTGTTTTAGCCCGGGACAGATTTTCCATGCAGCAGTTTTGGTCCTTAGGCGTGTACACTCCTTTTCCTTTCTTCGTGAGCTTTCTTTTGCGTCAAGTAAGCCATAAAATGCTGAATTTTGCATCATTTATACCTGAAACTTTACTAATCATGTTCGTTAGCTCATTTACAGGAAAAAGGACTAAAAGTGCATGAAATATATAATTTGTTCTGAAACTAGGCTAAAATATGGGCAAAATATATTGATATAGGAGTGTAAATTCGCCTATCATCAACACCCCACACTTGCAGCTTTGTTCATCCTCGAACAAAATATCATGTCCCTCTAAACATCAACTTAGGTTTTCACAGCAACAACACAAAACATTCGTCAAGACAAGCACAACAATTATCAACAAAGAGTAGTTTTCCGATCATTAGTAGAAACCATTTAACCTCTAGCATAGACTCGTGATGGTGGTTAACTCATATTCAAAAGGCAAGGCACAAAGAATCATACACAACTATCCAAAACTCATCAACCATGTGTGTCTCACAACATATTACCCATAGTCACTCACAAGTGTAGCATATTTTTCAAACATGGGTATCAAAATATCCTTGCTCTCGCTCTCACAAAGAATTCATATGTACCAACTGATGACCATAGGCTTTCCCTTAGTGTACTACTCCACTAAATGTCAGAATGTTAAGATTAGGATCAAATAGGTCTTTTGATGGTTGTAATGTAGGCTAAGGGACGGGTTGGACTATTTTGGCCAAGAATAGTGACTAGGTTCCTAAGCGCTTTAATACATCACTTTGTATCATTGACACTTTTTTCTTTCAACCTTTCTTCTTTCTTTTATTCTACCACCCTTGTTCTCCTCTTTTGTTTTTCAATTTTAAGCATAACTGACTTTTCAGCTTTCTTTTCCTTTTTCTTTTCATAACATCCCTCTTATGATAGCACTTTCTTTTTCATAACACATTCAAGCACCATTACAATTTATAGCATTATACTCACCCAATTTTCTCTTATGTTGTCACGTGACTTTTTCACTTTAAAACACTTAGGAATTTGGATCAAATTACGGTCTTGAAAGAAAATGGATTAGGCTTGCATGCAAGGTTGTCAAAGAAATAGGCTAAAGGCTCAAAAGGGTTTAACTAGGATGATGTTCATGGGTAGGTAAAACTGAAGGTAAACAAATATAGTTTGCCAAAGAAATGCCTAAATCATATCCTAAACTTACACTCCTTATTTTCGCTTTGCATACATACCAGGCAAGTTCTAGCATCAGCCACATACATAGAAGATACTATTAATCTCACACACACAAGGCACATGGTCGACTTGATTAGAAGTAATATAGACTCTCGACCCAACAAGTGAAGGAATTGAACCACAAAATATCACATAATGAGTCACAACTAGAGTCTAAACGTCTCAATAGTCACAATTGTAACACATACTCTTGTTATAATCTCATGCTGCCTGTCAAAATAATTTCACGCGAAGCTAGAAAAAATTTACTCCTAAAAAAACTTAAAAAAAACAAAAAAATGAACTCAAATAAAAAACTTAAAAAAACAAAGTAAACAAACAAACATAGGTGCAAACAGAGAAGTATAGCATGCGATACCGCCACCCCACACTTAAATGGGACACTGCCCTCAGTGAAAAATAAATACGAAGAACCTGGTTAGTCGGACTCTTCCTCAATGTCGGGGGTCATACCCCCTTCGTCTGAATCATCATAAGAGTCGTCGTCAGAGTTCTCCTCCTTGTCAGAATCAGGCAAGCGTCGATCGTCATCAGTCGGTACATCATCCTCTAGAGGTTCCTCAAAGTATACGCCCACTCCATACATCTCCCGTGCATGCATGTTCATTGGGTAGTCGTGGTCCAGCTGTTGGAGCTCTTGAGCAATTGGAACACGTCCACCACTCATCATAGTGAATCATATCATGCTATAGAGATGACGGAAGAAACTCTCATCACGAGCATGTCTCTCCGCAGTAGTAAGGTTGACACCATGAGTTGTTTCAGCATCTTTGACCTTGGTGAGGTCAACCTTCTTTGGGTTATGTGGGAGTTTGTGGTCAGCTGGTTTCTCTTCGATATCCTCCTTCCGCAAGATTGCTGTCAACAAATTTCCAAATGTGAAGTGGGACCTTTTGTGGAGTCTGGCCTTCATCATGGTAGATCGAATTATTGCCCCAAAGTTGATAGGGACATTCGTCATCAAAGCATAGACCAAACACACTCTATCTCTTGATATCTTGGTGTATTGAGTCCTGGGAATAAGGCATGAGTTGACAATGCACATCCAGATTCTTGCTTTCCTATTTAATGGAGCATAGGGGAAGGTGTTGTGTCGGCCAGTTTCTTTATGTCTGCCCCACCTTGCCATCGATCTGCTTCCACAAAGTGTGTGTCGTAATGCTCTATAAGGAGGCCTGCTATACAGCTCTTGGGATGGTGCTGTGTCGACCGAAGGTAAGCCAAGAAAAGAGTTGATCCAATCCGCGGTGAGCTGTAACACTTGGCCCCGAATTTTGACTTCATTGCCTTTTGTGTTCGGCGACCAGTTGGCATAAAACTCTCTTGTTAAATCAAGGTTCCATTCTCCCATGTCGCGGAAGATGAAATCCAGCTTCAATGCCATTATTTTTGCCAACATACGCGGCTCCTTCTTTGCTAAGGTTTCCTTGTTGATCAAGTAGACGTGAACATATTTTCGTTCTTTGCTGTTCCTTTACCATTCTTTGGCTTCCTCCTCAAGAACCCATTTTATTTCAAACATTCTGCGGGGTAGTTGTGCTGAGGATGCTTCTCCTTGGTCCTTGCGACCTCTCTTTTTGCCCTTTTGGGAAGTGCTAGCCTTCTCCTTGTCTTGCCTTGCTTTAGGTGCCATTGTACCTGAGACTAGAAATAGTGTTAGTGGCAGCACAATCTCAATCGATACAATCTATAAACAAGCATTAGGGGTACCACCCCACACTTAGTTTTGTTAACACAAATCAGTGAAGTGAAAGTGGTCGAGTACTCAGATTTCGTCGACATACGTTTTAGGATTGTATTCCGACAAGAAAATCAGCAATGCATCACTTACTTGCAGCCATTGGACTACTTTCATGGTAGATATAACAACACTACTACATAGGGGTTACCACATGGAATAGTTATTCTTACAACAATCACAACCTCTTATGCCGGTAGGCACTATAAGTCTTATCCCGATGGCCGCGATAGTCTAACATGTAATTATCCAAACAATAATCTTAAGCAATGTTCATAGCCATAGTAATTCCGTAAATATCATAACAATGCTATTGAAACCAAATTCAAGTCGGACACAAGTCAAGATTTTCCTACGTATATGTTCACTCACATGATTTTGTATCAACTATCCAAACACATAAACATAACCAACAATCTTATACGATTTAGCAATTCATACTAGACATAGCAACGTAGTACTTACGAGAAATAAATGAAGAATAAGAGAGCACTTACTTGCTTGAAGCTTGTGGGGATGGTTTTGTGAATTGGAAGAGCAAAAGAAGAAAATTTTGAGAGGATTTGGATGTATATGCGGCGCCCTTAGGTCAATTTTTAGTGTGGTTGTGTTGTAAAACTAAGTCCCCTTTATATAGGAAGAGAATGGGTCGGGTTATGACCCATTTACAATCGGTTTTGGAGACAAAAATCCTACATATGCGGAGCATAATGCTTGGCATAGACATGACATATGCGGCGCATTGTCTATAGCATAATGGGACATATGCGCCGCATAGTCTATGGCATTTGTAGACATATGCGCCGCATAGTCTATGGCATATGAGATACTGAGACCAAATGCCATAGCATAGGCGGCGCATAGTCAAAAGCACACTTAGGAATAGGCGGTGCATAGTGTATAGCACACTAGATTCCGAGACCTTAGGCTATAGGATAGGTTGTGGATCGTTCGTGGCCTAGTTTTTCCAAGGCCTAGCCTTCCCTGCTGCCTATTTGGGCATGAGAGATGCTCAATCCATAGCCTTATGCATCACTATTCCTAACTTACCAACTTTACCATACAATGCGTCCAAATCGTCAATTGAAATCAACATCCTCGTTAAATAGTTCTTGCACCTATTTTTGCTCAAAACCAAACAAAAACGATTAGTACGATGGGTTGCCTCCCACCAAGTGCCTTAGTTTTGGTCGTGGCACGACTCTTATTTTTGGATTTTTCATTTAGCAAAACAAAACAAGTACTAGAATGAAAGGAAAAACGATAAACGATAAAACGATAAAATGATGGGTTGCCTCCCATTTAGCGCCTTATTTATTGTCGTGGCTCGACATAGTAAACTCAAGTACTTAGACTTCATCGAGATAAGTGATGGCCATGTCATTCAACGAGTCAAGAGGACCGATATAAGGCTTAACACGTTGGCCATTCACTTTGAAGATAACACCATTATTGTCTTCCAATTCGACTACTCCAGACGAGTAGACTTGGATAACTTTAAATGGACCAGACCACTTAGATTTTAACTTACCTAGGAAGAGTTTTAATCTGGAATTGAAGAGTAGTACCATATCACCCTTTGGAAGTTTCGTCGAACAATCCGCTGATCATGATACTTCTTTATCCGCTCCTTGTATAGGTCTGACCTTTCATATGCATGGAGACGGAATTCATCTAGTTCGTTCAGCTGTTCCAACCTCAGATTCATCATATCATCCCAATTCAAATTCAATTGCTTCAATACCCACAATGCCTTGTGTTCAAGCTCGATGGGTAGATGACAAGCCTTCCCGTAAACTAGTTGATAAGGTGACATACCAATGGGTGTTTTGAATGTAGTCCTATACGCCCATAGTGCATCATCTAGCTTTCGAGACCAATCCTTCCTATTTGCATTAACCGTCTTGGCAAGGATTTGCTTGATCTCTCGATTGGAAACCTCTACTTGTCCACTAGTTTGGGGATTATAGGGCGTAGCTACCTTGTGTTGCTTGACACCATACTTGGCCAATACAGATTTGAATAGCTTGTTGCAAAAGTGAGATCCTCCATCACTTATGCTAGTACGTGGTACTCCAAAGCGAGAGAAGATACTCTTCTTTAAGAACGCTACAACATGCTTCCCTTCATTGTCGGCCAAAGCTACAGCTTCCACCCATTTTGAAACATAATCTACAGCAACCAAGATGTACTTCATTCCAAACGAATTCACGAATGATCCCATGAAATCAATACCCCACACATCAAAGAGTTCTACCTCAAGAATTTTGGACATGGGCATTTCATGGTGTTTTGAGATAGCACCTTGACGCTGGCATTGGTCACACCTTCTAACATAGTCGTATGCATCTCTGAATATCGAAGGCCAATAATAACTACTTTGCAATACCTTTCTTGCCGTTCGATTGCCTGCATGATGTCCTCCAACTTGGGATGTATGGCATGCTTCCAATATGGTGGGAACTTCTTCGTGGGATATACATCGTCGAATGATACCATCAGCGTATCTTCGAAACAAATAAGGTTCATCCCAATAGTAGTGTTTAACGTCATGCATGAACTTCCTCCTTTGATGGTAAGATAAATTGGCAGGTAGCACATTACTTACCACGAAATTTGCAAAGTCGGCATACCATGGTAATTTATCCATTGTTGTCGCTAATATCTCCTCGTCCGGAAATGCATCATCAATCTGAATTTCAGGTTGTGCCACATGCTCATTCTCGAGTCTAGATAGGTGATCAGCCACTTGGTTCTAGCAACCTCTTTTATCTTTCACTTCGAAATCAAACTCTTGCAGCAGTAATACCCATCTAATCAACCTTGGTTTTACATCCTTCTTCGTTATTAGATACCTAAGAGCTGCATGGTCTGTATGAACGATCACCTTAGTACCCAATAGATAGGCACAAAACTTCTCAAACGCAAACACAACCGCTAGGAGCTCTTGTTCAGTAACAGTGTAGTTCCTTTGGGCTTCATTCAGGACCTTACTCGCATAGTAGACGGGATGAAATAATTTCTCCTTTCTCTGACCAAGAACAGCACCAACAGCTACACCACTAGCATCACACATGACTTCGAACGGGAGAGACCAATCTGGTGCTACCATGATAGGGGCTTCAATGAGTTTTCCTTTAAGGCATTCGAATGTCTTCAAGCAATCGTTATTGAAGTCAAACTTCGCATCTTTCTCCAATAGTTTGCACAATGGACTAGCAATTTTGGAGAAGTCTTTGATGAATCTACGATAGAACCCAGCATGGCCAAGACAACTACGAACTCCCTTCACCGAAATTGGAGGCGGTAGCTTCTCAATAACCTCAATTTTTGCTCGATCAACCTCTATTCCTCTTTCGGAGATCTTGTGCCCAAGAACGATTCCTTCTTATACCATGAAGTGGCACTTCTCCCAATTCAGCACAAGGTTGAACTCTACACATCTTTGCAATGCCATGCTCAAGTTTGCCAAACACGCTTCAAAAGACTCACCAATAACTGAAAAGTCGTCCATAAATACCTCCAAAGTGTCTTCAACCATATCAGAGAAAATAGACATCATACAACATTGAAAGGTGGCTGGTGCATTACATAACCCGAATGGCATACGTTTGAAGGAAAACGTACCATATAGGCATGTAAATGTTGTCTTATCTTGGTCTTCGGGTGCAATACCAATCTGATTATAGCCTGAATAACCATCCAAGAATCAAAACCATCCTTTTCCCGCTAATCGATCTAGCATTTGGTCCATAAATGGCATTGGGAAGTGATCTTTGAGCGTCCGAGAATTCAGCTTGCGGTAGTCCATGCATACTCTCCATCCAGTAATGGGCCTGAGTGGAATAAGCTCATTCTTTGCATTTGCGACCACCGTCATACCTCCTTTCTTGGGAACACATTGTACTGGGCTTACCCATGTACTATCAGAGATAGGATATACAACTCCTGCGTCTAACCACTTGATAATTTCTTTCTTTACCACCTCTTGCAGAGGTGGGTTTAGACGTCTTTGATGTTCAATGATGGGTGTGCACTTTTCTTGAAGCTGAATTTTATGTGTGTAAATCCCAGGTGGAATACCAATAATATCCGCAATGGTCCATCCAATAGCTCTAATATACTTGCGTAAGATAGCAATAAGAGCTGCAACTTGTTGCTCACCCAAATCGGCTGCCACTATGACTGGAAGAGTGTTTTCGCTTCCTAAGAATGCGTACTTCAAATGGCTTGGCAGCTCCTTCAATTCTAGTGTGGGTGGTTCTTCAATAGATGGCTTAGCTGGTGGTGTGGGTCGATTCTTGAGATCAAGAACCAGCTTCTTGGGAGTATAGCGATATGTCCCTAATCCTGATAGAGCACAAATAGCTTCTTTAGAAATTTCAGCATCCTCATTCTCTCCTTTCATGAGCAAAACCTCCAAAGGATCATCAAGAATTTGCTCTTCTTCAAGTCCTTCTTTCTCATCATCAAAGACAACATCAGCCACAGAAAATACACTCAGATCTTTGGGTTGCTTCATTGATTTGCAAACATCAAAACGAACCATTTCGTCATTTATTCGGAATGAAAGTTCATTAGCTCTTAAATCAATGAGCACACTTCTTGTAGCAAGGAAAGGGCACCCCAAGATTATGGGAACTTCTGAGTCTGCTTCACAATCCAAAATAACAAAGTCTGCTGGAAAGATGAATGAAGAAACCTTTACCAATACGTCACATAGAATACCAACAGGTCGTTTTACCGACCTATCTGCCATGACAAGCCTCATATTAGTTGGTGTAGGATCTCCTAACCCCAACTTCTTGTAGATAGATAATGGCATCAAGTTGATGCTGGCTCCTAAGTCACATAGTGCTTTGGCAAAGTTCAAAGATCCGACGGTGCAAGGAATAGTGAAAGCTCCGGGGTCGGCCTTCTTCTGAACTATCGATCGGGTAGCAATTGCACTACAATGATGTACATCATCCTTCAGCTCATAACTTGCTGCCCTCTTCTTTGTCAAAAGATCTTTCATAAACTTTGCATACCCAGGCATTTGTTCAAGTGCCTCCACTAATGGAACATTGATGGTCAGCTGCTTCAACATAGTCATAAATTTGCTGAACTTAGTGTCATCCGCCACCTTCTTCAATCTTTGGGGAAAAGGTGGTGTTGGGTATGGAAGTGTTCTCTCTGTGGCTTTCTGCTCCTCTTGCTTCCGTTTTTCCACTTTTTCAGTTTGCATGTCATTGGGAGTGACGTTAGTAACGTCATCCGCGGACTCCTCACATTTCGCGTTGTTATCCTTTTCCGCAACTTCGTCAACCACTTGCTTGTCTTTTGCTGAAGTTTCCAGCACCTTACCACTTCTGGTAGTGATGGCTATGCATGACCTATCATTCCTTGGGTTTTGCACAGTATCGCTCGGTAAGGTGCCAGCCTTTATTTGATTGAATGTTGCTGAAAGTTGTCTCAATTGCTGCTCTATTTGCTTGATAGAAGTGGAATGAGAATCAACTAATTGCTTCATGGAGGAAAAATCATTAATCACCTCCGTAACTCCCGCGCTCGTTGCTTCCACTCCTTTCAATAACTTAGCCATCATGCCTTCCATACTTCCAGAATTAGATGTGGTGGTATCACGTCTACCAAGGGGGACGTACAAACCACTCTTTTCATTGTTTTTCTTCCAACTACCTTGGTCTTTGCTTTCAGATTTATCATAATAGTTCCGACCTTGGTTTCGTTGGGCATTCCCGCGGAAACCCCCCTGATTGTTCAAGTAGTTAGGTTCTTCTTCAGAGTCGGATTTGTCTCTTCCATGCGCTACCACGGCCTTAACTTTTTTTATCTTCCCTGATAATAAATGCTTTGTCAGAAGATCCATTTGTGTTTTCATGTGCGTCATGTCTTGATCATGTTCTTCTTCTCTTCTTCTTTGGTCTGCAGTCATGCCAATAGATAAAGTGGGGCTTGCTACCTTAGAATCCCTGGTATGCCAAGCTCTACTTTGTTTCGTCACGCGATCTAGCATATTGCTTGCTTTACCAAAGGTGAGGTCCATGAAAGAACCTCCAGCTGCATTATCCACCACTGGTTTAGTTATTGAATTCAAGGCTCTATACAAGATCTCCATTAGGTGAACATTAGTCATGTGATGGTTTGGGCATCTCGCTAGCTTTGTCTTGAACCTCTCCCATGTTTCATGAAGAGCTTCAGTGGGAAGCTGGCGGAAGTTGCTGATTTCATCTCTTAATTGTGCTCTTTTGGATGGCGGAAAGAATCTTTCTAGGAAAGCGTCTCTCAATTGCCTCCAATTTATAATTGAATCAGGAATCAGCCCATTCAACCATAGTGTTGCCTCCCCAGACAGAGACAATGGAAATAGACGTAATCGAATAGCATTTTGACCAACACCAGGATTGTCAAAATACTTGCATGTAGAAATAAAGTTGATGAGATGCATATTCGGATCGTCGCCTGCTAGTCCACCAAATAATCCCTTGAGTTGCAATAACTGAATCCTGGTGCTTGTGATGTTGAACTTGGCTCCGGGCGCTAATGGTGGTGGAATTATAGCTCCAGTGGCTCCGGAACCATCAAGATCATCATCATCATCGTCGAAAGCTAGCTGCAAATGTTGGCGATCATACCTATACCGAGCTTGTCGACCTCTTCTATTGGCAGGTGTTGTAGTTTCAGCAACATGCCTTGGGTTTATCAACTCGTCATCACCTAAATCTTCATCGTCAGGATTTGTTGCTCGCCCAGGATTATCAATGTTTTGTTGTTGGACTTAAGCAGCGGCAAGAGCAGCTAATCTTGCTTCCTCGTGTTGAGCAGCCATCCTGTCGATTTTAGCTTGTGCTTCCATTCTTCTAATTTGTTGTGGTTCAGGATTGATTGGTAATAACGGTTGACCAGAACTTCTAGTATGGGGCATGCACTAAAGTAAAAACCTGCAATAAACAAAAACAAAAACTAAACGTAAAAGTACGAGAATCTTTGACCAAAGGGTCTAGTCATTATCACGAACTTGATTGACACTCGTATTCCCCGGCAACGACGCCAATTTCTGATAATGCTCAATCTACAGCTCTCGTAGGATTGTAAAGCGGTCGTTAGCAAATATAGAACCCAACCTGGGTTGTGTGTCGATCCCACAGGGAATAGCTTGTCCAACAAGTAACCAAAATTACTAAACTTTTGGTGCAAGTCTCGTAAGAAGGGGGGCAGTCTTGTCGTTCAAGTAATGTAAACAAAAGCTGAAAATAATAAAGTAAAGAGAGAGAGATTGTTACGTGAGTAGTAAACAATAAGAATTGAAGCACTGGGGTTATGTCCACCTTCTGAGGTATACGTCTCTATTGGCTATGAGTGTGTAGAGTTTTGACATGCAACTGCTTATAGAGAATTGTATTCGATGGTAAATCCAAGCGTCTTTCGACCTCAACAAGGACTATTTCACTTTAACTCTTTTGAGCTTAAAGCGTGTATAATGGTACGAATTCTCCAAGAGGTTAGTCCAGTTATGGCACTAGCTTTTTAGTAGGAAAGGGTGTCCTACTACCTTGACACTATCTCTTTTCCAGACAAATAACCTTTCTTTCAAATAAGTTAAATGTTAGACTGGCGTATTCTTGCGTTTGCAACCGCAAAGAATGTAGATTAAGATGAAGAGACTAATGATATAAGCAGCATACGTGTCACAAACTCATAAACTCACAGCAATAGATAGTAGCTCATACGGCTTCCATAACCCCAACAGAGAAGTTTAGTTACCCATAAATGCAAAGGAAATCACAATTTGCATTGTTGTTATTATACCACAAGATTGATGATTTTCGTGTAGCACAAGTGGTAGGCGTGAGGCGTGAATTCCTTAGCAAAAGTAACGATTCTCTTGTTGCGGATTTTAAGAATAGAAGAAAATAAGATTAATGGAAAGATTAGAAGAGTTGTAGAATTGTTGTGGTGGAAGAAGAGAGGGATGCAAGAAGATTAATTGTTGAATAGAAGATTGTTCTCTCCACTAAGGGAGGAATGTTTCTCTCCACTAAGGGAGGAATTAATAGAAATCTCTAGCATGATAGGGTATTTATAATACCCATATCCTACTCCTACTACGCTAATGAAACAACTAACCAAATCCTACTAGGCTAATGGAATACTTAACCCAAATGTACTAGGTTAATGTAACATTATCATAATCCAAATAAACTAATGAAATACATAACCCAATTGTACTAGGTTAATGTATCATTGTCCAAATCCAGCTATGTGTCTGTAAGTCCCCAAAGTCTTCAGAAATGTTGTTTTAGCCCGGGACAGATTTTCCATGCAGCAGTTTTGGTCCTTAGGCGTGTACACTCCTTTTCCTTTCTTCGTGAGCTTTCTTTTGCGTCAAGTAAGCCATAAAATGCTGAATTTTGCATCATTTATACCTGAAACTTTACTAATCATGTTCGTTAGCTCATTTACAGGAAAAAGGACTAAAAGTGCATGAAATATATAATTTGTTCTCAAAACTATGCTAAAATATGGGCAAAATATATTGATATAGGCGTGTAAATTCGCCTATCATCAATAGGCCTCAGATCAGGCTATCATCATCTTAGACTTAGGGAATGTGACATCCCAAAGACAGCTTTCTGTACTTGGTATGGTCACTTCAAATTTCTAGTCATGTCCTTTGTTCTTACCAATGCCCCTACAACCTTCATGGACTTGATGAATCAGGTGTTCAAGCAGTACTTAGATATGTTCGTCATAGTCTTCATAGATGATATTCTGGTCTATTCTCTCCCGGAGCGTGATCATTCAGACCATCTCAGAATTGTTCTTCAGGCTCTCAGAGACTATCAGTTGTTTTCCAAGTTCAATAAGTGCAAAGTATGGCTAACATTAGTAGTATTCCTTGGTCAAATTATTTTCGATGATGGAATTAGAGTAGATCCTCAGAAAACTAAAGCGGTAAAAACCTGGCCTCACACTGTCTCTCCATCAGATATCAGGAGTTTTTTGGGTTTGGATGGCTATTAGAGACGGTTTGTCAAGGGATTTTCTTCTATTGCATCTTCTATGTCTAGATTGACTCAAGAGAAGGTTATGTTTCAGTGGTTAGATTCATGTGAGAAGAGTTTTCAGGAGTTGAAAACTCGACTCACTTCAGATCTAGTTATAGCACTTCCAGATAGTTCAAATGGTTTTTTAGTCTATTGTGATGCATCCAGAGTGGGTTTAGGTTTTTTCCTCACGTAACATGGTAAAGTCATAGCCTACGCCTCCAGAAAGTTAAAGCCCCATGAGAAAAATTATCCTACTCATGTTCCTGAGTTAGCAGTCGTAGTATTTGCCTTAAAAATTTGGAGGCATTATTTATATGGAGTCAGATAGATGTCTTCACATATCATAAGAGTCTCCACTATGTCTTTTCTCATAAAGATCTCAATCTTCATTAGAGAAGGTAGTGACAGCTCTTGAAGGATTATGACATGGGTTTCTTTTATCACTAGGGCAAGGCCAACGGTGTGGCCAATGCTCTTAGTAGACTCTCCATAGTTAGTGCTTCTCACGTTTAGGATAGAAAGAAAAAGATAGCCCAGTAAATCCATCAACTTACTAGACTAGGCATTCGCTTAGTCGACTCTTCAGAGGGTGGTGTATATGTTTAGAGTAGTTCAGAGTCATCTCTTGTTTTCAAGGTGAAAGAAAATCAAGATAGGGATCCCAGCCTTTTCAAGCTAAAAGAGTCAGTTCAAAATCAGAAAGTAGAGGCTTTATCCCAAGGGGGAAATGGTGTTCTTCGTTGTCAGGGTGTTCTTTATGTTCCAAGTGTAGATGATTTAAGGAAGCGAATTCTCGCAGAAGCGCATGGTGTGCGATACTCTATTCATATAGGGGGAACTAAGATGTACCACGACTTGTGGGAGATCTATTAGTGGAGTGAGAAAAAAAATATGTTGCGAAGTTTATGGTTAAGTGCTCTACATGTTAGCAGGTTAAGATAGAGCATTAAAAACCTAGTAGGTCCATGCAGGTGTTCACCATTCCTACTTGGAAGTGGGAGGAAGTGAACATAGATTTCGTGATGGGTTAGCCTCGAACTCATCATCAGCATAATTTAGTTTGGGTTATTGTAGATAGAATAACCAAGTCAGATTATTTCCTTCCTATTCGTACCTCTTATTCAGTCGAGGATTATGCCAAACTCTATATCAGGGAGTTGGTCAGATTACACAGTGTTCCATTATCTATCATCTTAGGCAGAGGTACACAGTTCACCTCTCACTTTTGGAAATCATTCTAAAAGGTTCTTGGTACCCAAGTTCATCTCAGTACTGCCTTTGATCCTCAGAAAGATAGTCAAGCAGAGAGGATAATTCAGACTCTTGAAGATATGCTAAGGTGTGCAATTGATTTCAAGGGAAGTTGGGACGACCAATTGCCCTTGATTGAGTTTGCATACAACAAAAGCTATCAGTCCAATATTCAGATGGCTCCATTCGAAGCTCTCCATAGTAGGAGGTGTAGATCTCCAGTCGGTTGGTTTAAAGTTAGTAAGGCCTCAGTCATTGGTCCTGACTTAGTATTCGATGCCTTGGAGAAAGTTTAATTGATCAGAGAGATACTTCAGGCTGCTCAGAGCCGACTGAAGTCTTATGCAGATATTCATAGAAAGGATCTCGAGTTTGAGGTCAATGACAATGTATACATCAAAATCTCTCCCATGAAGGGAGTGAAGAGGTTCGGTAAGAAAGAAAAACTTAGTCCACACTATGTCGGTCCCTTCAGGATTCTCAGTCGCTTCAACAAGGTAACTTATGAGCTCAAATTGCCTTCAAATCTAGCTTCAGTTCATCCGGTCTTCCATATCTCCTCGCTCAATAAGTACATAGGTGACCCATCAGTTGTAGTCCCTATTCAGAACATTGATATTCAGGACAGCCGCTCTTTTGAAGAGATTCCAGTCGAAATTTTAGACTATCAGATTCGTAGGCTGAGGAACAAAGAAGTACCCCTAGTCAAAGTTCTTTGCCGAAATCATTCCATTGAGGGAGCTAATTGGGAAGCAGAAGTAGACATGCATACCAAGTACCCTCACCGTTTCTCCGCCAACCCAAATCAAGGTCAAAGTAACAGTCCTCCTTAAGCTTATTCAGTTTTACGTTCAGCATTCAATACAACTTGATATCTAATTTTGTGTTCATGTTCCATCACAAATTTGGTATCAATTACCACTGTATATTCAATCATGCATACACGTATCAGTCCAGTAAATAATCATGCATCAGATATGCATTCTCATTGAAAGAACCTCAGTCATGCATTCATGAATCAATTACATGTGAATTAGATATGCATGTTTAGTATAACGTGTTCAATTTGTCAGTCATAAGATCATGTTCCAGTTACTCATGTTTAGATTATTGTTTTTCCCTCTCAGTCAGTTCCATTCGAGGACGAATGTTCTCAAGGGGTAGATATTGTAATACCCATGCCTTTTCCTAGCTAGAAATCATATCAAGGATGCTAGGATTTCTTTGAAATGCAAACCTATCTTTGTACACATGGTATTTGTGAGGTTTTCACTTTCTACCACGTGGGAAATTGAGTTAGCTTTCCAACGGTACTAATTTTGTCCAAATCTGACATTAGACGAAGAAGTTATGGACGTTTTAGTTGGAGCTGTCGGAAATGCCCAGGTATGATGGCCAAGTTGATGGACCGCAACGGTACTAATTTTGTCCAAATCCAAGGCAGTTTAGCCACGTACTGGATAAGGACTAACGGACGAGTTGACAGACCGTCAAAGTTATGACGCACCATCATCTAGGCCATCAACTCTTATCCAGTAAACCCCATTTCTGGTCCACGTCTGACGGACTAAGTGATGGACCATCAAGTGTCTGACGGGCCTTTAGTAGGACCATCACATACCATATTTAGCTTATTTCTAGGTCATTTTAATAGGGTTATTTTGGTCACCTATCAGTCGCCTGCATATACCCAGATAAGTCTGAATTCAGCCATTATGCTCATTATTATTTCACAAACAAAAAACTAGGGTTTCTCTCTAAATTTAATATCCAAGAACAAGACCCAATATTCTTCAAGAATCAAAGGATTTCAAATCCATCAAGTTCAAAAACATCAAGAACCTTTAGTCAGGTATGCGTAGTGTTCATTCATGAATTCCTTTCGTCTGTGGAGTTCGAGAATCAATCTTTAAATACCAAATCATAAATGTTTTTTGGTGATATGATTATCTTTATGTTGGTGGTTGTTGTTTGTGCTATAGAGTAGTAATTTGATGAAATTTCATGAAGGTTATGATCATGTAGTTAGAATCCATGAATTTGGGTAGTTTGATAAGGTGAAATTCATGAACACACCTATGCCTTAAAGAATGCATGAAAGGTGTTTGATAAAATGCTTAGTATGCTAAAAATTTCATGTTTACATGTCCCCATATTATCTACCTGACAAGTCCATGTTAATTATATAATTCAATATGAATTCCATGTCATTGTTTTGTTGTTATTGTTGTGGTATGAAGCATTTATGATAATGAGGTGCTACGATATGTACATGATATATATCCAATGCACAAGATGTTGAAAACTACATGTGGTATATTATCCCCTACTTATGATATTATGAATTGTGAACTCCAATCTTGTCATCATGTCATGTCATGTCATGTGTGTCAATTTCCTTTCATTGAGTCCTGAGGGTATTCGTACCCAAAAAACATATCTGTGTGACTAGAGCCATTTCATGTCATCACGATTATCTCAGTCAAGCCATGATCTATAGAACTCAGTCAGTCATGTGACTCAATAAACCTCAGAAATCTCATGGTCTCAGTAAATTCTCAGAGAGTAGTACTATTCTGTCAGTCAACGGATGTCAGTTTTTTAGTCTATGTGCAATCAGTTAAATCATGTTCACTCTCTTCAGATGGGAGTAGAATTTAGCATCGAGTTAAGCCAAGGATGGAAACTCACCTACCAATTTAGGGTGTCATTCTTAGCAGTTATCCTTATGTTCCAGAACTACGTAGCCAGCGTAGGTTAAGCCTAGCAATCCTACTCTAATAGGTTGATAACCCAGAAGTCATGGATAGCCTAGAACCCATAATCATGTTTTGCATACATGATCATGTAGCTAGAACCCATGAATTTGGGTAGTTTAATATGGCTGAGCTTGTTCATGCTATGCCTTGCCGCCTATCCCGACATTTTTTATAAGTATGTATATTCATGCATGTATGTGAACATATATATTCAGTTGAATTGGATTTGAATTATCATTACTTTAACCTTATCCCTGAGTTACATGCTTGTGCTCAACCTACTAACCATCTTCGAATGTTGTATCCCCATGCGATGCAGAAACTAGAGACACTTCTACTTTTCCTGCATAGTGATAGGATTTTTTAATTGTCAACAGTCATCTTGAAGTGGTGAGCCTCCTTATTTCAGAAGGTCGTTATTTCTTGGTTTATCTTCTATCATAGAATTTTTTGACTTATTTTGGCTATTGTCGAGGGCATGTACTTACATTAGATTTATTGAATTTTGTCATAGAGTCTTTGTGGATTACTTTGGACTGGGTATTGTTTGGGGTTATATCTTATACTTCCTGATTTCTAATTATTCTATCTTGTTAAATGTTTGGAATTTAGCCACTGTTAGTGTATTATGTTCTTTGTGACTAGGAAAGGGGTGGTCTCCAATCCATGGAAAACTTGGGATTCCTGTCATGCCCTGGATTTGGTTCGGGTCATGACAAAGTTGGTATCACAGCCTACATTCATAGTCAATTCTGTGTCCATAAAGTTGTGTCAAGTAAGTCTCTTTTATGGGCATGTAGTGTGCCATACTTAAAAGGGAGAGGCTATAAGACATTTAGGAATTTTTTTCTTTCTCATTTTTCTATTTTAGGATATAGATTCTAAGGCCGAAGCCCATAAGTCATGTTATACTATCCATCCTATTTCGACGAAAATGTATCATGATCTTAAGAAGATTTATTGGTGTGAAAAGGGATGTGGCCAGTTTTTTTACTAAGTGCATGGTGTGTCATCAAGTGAAGGTGGAGCACTTGAGTGTCACGATCCGATTCACAAGTCATGAGAGCACCTACTAAAACCTACCAGTAGGTATGGCAACAATGTAACTCGGAGATAAGGCAATAGGTTACTTTGGCTGAAATGCCCAAATGGTCCCAATACACAAACACATTTATCAACGAAAATGTTCAATTAAAAGAAAAAAATGAAAATACAAATACCAATCCCATGACCTGGTAATATCTATATAAAATCATCTAAGTATGATAATAAGAAATACAACTCATAAGTTGAGTGAACTAGTTGAGTGAAACGGGTGACTTGAAACTCAAAGAGCTCACCCTGTCTTTGAAATATTATCACTGCAACATCTCAACTCAGTGGCAACAACTAGTACTCGGGTCTCTACTAAAAAGGTACAGAAGTGTTGTATGAGTACCAAAATAACAGTTGCTAAGCAGGCATCATCAACCGACTGAGCTAAATTTTGATATAACGATGATATAAAACAAGATAATATCTCTAAGTCAAGGTACAAAATCAAACCTGAATAATCATTATCATTACTGTATAAAATAAGGGTTACTAAACTTAAGTTCACATATATGCATGCGTATACATAGTTTCATTTTGTGTTCATGTTCCATCACAAATTTGGTATCAAGTACCATTTCATATTTAGTCATGCATATATGTATTAGTCCAGTAAATAATCATGCATCAAATATGCATTCTCATTGCAAGAACCTCAGTTATGCATTCATGAATAAGTTACACGTGCATCATATATGCATGTTCAGTATAATGCATTCGGTTTGTCAGTCATAAGATCATGTTCCGGCTACCCATGTTCAAATTATTGTTTCCCCTCTCAGTCAATTCCATTCGAGGACGAATGTTCTCAAGGGGTAGATATTGTAATACCCGTGTTTTTTTCCTAGCTAGAAATCATCTCAAGGATTCTAGGACTTACTTTGAAATGGAAACCTATCTTTGTACACGTAGTATTTTTGAGATTTTCACTTTCTATCACATGGAAAATTGAGCTAACTTTCCAACGGTACTAATTTTGTCCAAATCCAACATCAGATGAGGAAGTTAAGGACGTTGTACTTGGAACTATCAGAAATTCCCAGGTATGACGGCCAAGTTGATGGACCGCCACATAAGTGATGGACCACCACTTTGACCATCACAGTCAAGGCAGTTGAGCCACGTACTAGATAAGGACTGGCGAACGAGTTAATGGACCATCAAAGTTGTGACGGACCATTATCCAGGCCGTCAACTCTTATCCAGTAAACCCTATTTCTAGTCCACGTCTGACGGTCTAACTGACGAACTATCAAGTGTCTGACGGACCATCAGTCGGACCATCACACACTACGTTTATTTTATTTCTAGGTTGTTTTAATAGGGGTATTTTGGTCACTTATCACTCGCCTATATATACCCAGATAAGTCTGAATTCAGCCATTATGCTTATTATTATTGCACAAACAAAAAACTAGGGTTTCTCTCTAAATTTAATATCCAAGAACAAGACCCAATCTTCTTTAAGAATCAAAGGATTTCAAATCCTTCAAGTTCAAAAACATCAAGAACCATGAGTCAGGTATGCATAGTATTCATCCACGGATTCCTTTCGTTCGTGGAGTTCAAGAATCAATCTTTAAATACCAAATCATAAATGTTTTGTGTTGATATGATTATCTTCATGTTGGTGGTTGTGGTTTGTGCTATAGAGTAGTAATTTGATGAACTTTCATGAAGGTTATGATCATGTAGTTAGAACCCATGAATTTGGGTAGTTTAATATGGTGAAATTCATGAACACGCCTATGCCATAAAGAATGCATGCAAGGTGTATGATAAAATGCTTAGAATTCTAGAAATTTCATGTTTACATGGCCCCATATTATCTACTTGACAAGTCCATGTTAATTATATAATTCAATGTGAATTTCACGTCATTATTTTTTTGCTATTGTTGTGGTATGAAGAATTTATGATAATGAAGTGATACAATATGTACATGATATATATCCCATGCACTCCATACCATGAACAATATGTCGAAAACTACATGTGGTATATTATCCCCTACTTATGATGTTATGAATTGTGAACTCCAATCTTGTGATTAAGTCATGTCATGTGTGTCATTTTCCTTCCATCGAGTCCTGGGGGTATTCATACCCAAAAAACATAGTTGTGTGCCTAGATCCATGTCATGTTGTCATGATCATCTTAGTTAAGAAAAAATCTATAGAACACAGTCAGTCATGTGACTCAGGAAACCTCAGAAATCTCATGATCTTAATAAATTCTTAGAGAGTAGTACTATTCTGTCAGTCAATGGATGTTAGTTATTCAGTCCATGTATAGTCAGTTAAATCATGTTCAGTCTCTACAAATGGGAGTAGAAGATAGCACCGAGTGAACCCAAGGATGGGAACTCACCTTATAGTTTAGGGTATAATTCTCAGCAGTCATCCTTGTGTTCCAGATCTACGTAGCTAGCATAGGTTGAGACATCTTAACCTGTTAGATTAGGTTTGATGAGGTGGCTTAACATATTAGTTTATGGTTCCCACCATTCTCATTTTAAGTACTTGTCAGATAAGGGTCACTCATAACTGTCCTTACCAGTGGTGCGGTATTGACACCCCTCCAGTCAGGGTAGAGATTAGGCCCCTACTTAGCTATATGCGTTATTGGGGCATATCGATTAAATAATTATCTCCCACAGTTTTAGACTCAGTCTCAGTAAAAGGACGCAGACAGTTCTTTAGATACCAGTATACCAGGAGTGTTAGATACAGTCAAATTCAGTTATAGTATGGAACTCAGATAGTTCCATCAGATGCAGGACTGTCAGACACAGAAACCCTTGTATTCAAAACTATAGTATCAATTATGATCAGTTATCAGTAAACTATGTATTAGCGTACAGATTTAGCTATCAAGCATTCGCGATCTCAGTTTCTATGTATGCATATTTGCACTCTCACGTTCATATCAGTCAGTTAGTTAGCATTGTTCATGCATGTAACCCTATTTATGTTTAGCCTACCTCACTGACATACTCAGTACTCCAATTGTACTAACGCATTCATTCTATGGTGCTTTCTCTTTATGTTGCACCATAGGTTCATAGATACGAGTTTTAGACCAACAGTAGCAGTCCCATTCCAGTATACAGAGTTGCAGTGAGTCCTCTTCATTCGTGGACAATATGATTTGATTTATTTATTTATTATTTCAGTTAGCTATCAGTTTATGGAGCTAGTTGGAGACATGTTCCTTCAACTCCTTATTCAAACAGTGTTTAGAGGATTTGAGATTTAGGTCAGATTTGATTCGGTTTTCAGTTGTTTTGGTTATCTTTCACCCATATGGATGTTATTTTACCAGATTCTTTATTCAGTTGAACCTTATGGCCTACATGTTTATGTTTTCCATATTATTGTAATATATATTGTAGTGTACAGGTACAGATATCAGACACGAGTTAGCTTATGGTCCTTCGGGGTCATAAGCACCATGTAGCATTACGGTTCAAAAAAATTGGGCCGTTAAGAACTTGGTATCAGGCCCTAAGATTCAATAGAGTCCTAGGAAGTCTGAAAGCCACATCTAGTAGAGTCTTGTACATGGGTGTGTTGCGCACCACATTTATGTGCAAGAGGCTATGAGATGTTTTAGGAACAGTTTCCCTTCTTTCAGTATTCATGTCGTGCTAGCGAGCATAATCTCAAGTTAAACTCTCAGTCTAATCCGTTCTTCTCTTATTTCAGAATATGCCTCCAAAGAGAAGAAACCAGCCAGCTCCTGAGCTCGAAAATCCATTGGGCGACCATGTTTCTCATGCGGAGTTTAGAGCCGCATTCACCATACTTTCTCAGTCTGTGGTTGCCCAGAATGAATGGCCACCGGTTATTCTGGCTAATCCAGTGGCAAATTCTGTAGAAGCCAGGATTTGGGACTTCACACGAATGAACCCTCCATCTTTCTTTGGGTCTAAGTCTGATGAAGACCCTCAGGAGTTCATTGACCAAGTCCATAAGGTCATTGATATCTTGGGAGGAGTTACTTTTTTTCTGAGCACCCAGTTATTCACATACTAGTTACAAAATGTTGTCCACACTTGGTACAAATAGTGGAAGTCTGAGAGGTTAGAGGATGCGAGTCTTTGATGATAGGCGTATTTACACGCCTAAAGTGCTATAATCTACCCATATTTTATCTAAGTTTTGAGGACAAAATACATAATTCATGCACTTTTAGTCCTTTTTCCTGTAAGTGAGCTAACAAACGTGATTATCAAGTTTTCAGGTATAAATGATGAAGATTTCAGCATTTTATGGATAACTTGATGCCAAAGAAAGCTGCACGAAAGAAGGAAAGCAGAGCTTGGACGCCTAGGGACTAAAAGTGATGCATGAAAAACCTGTCCTGGGCAAAAACAACATTTTCAGAGACTATGGGAATCAGCAGTAACTTAGTAGGATTAGGATAATAATGCAGTAACTTATTAGGATTAGGATAAGTACGCAGTAGCCTAGTAGGAATAGGATATGGGTATTATAAATACCCTATTTTGCTGAAGTTTTTAATACTTTTACTTTCAAACTTCATACTTCATGCTTCTTCAATCAATTACTTTTACTTTCAATTCATTCTCTTTCAATTAATTCTTATTACTTTCTCTTCATCGACTTCTAAATTTTCACAACAAGAGAAACGCTACTTGCAAGGAATTCACGCCACAAGCACTACCAAAGCATACTTCACATTAGACTCTTATTTTGGTATGATAATAATGTCTATTGTGGTTTCCGTTGCACTCATGAGTAGCTAAACTTCTCTGTTGGGGTTATGGAAGCCTTATGAGACACTATCTATTGCTATGAGTTTGTGAATTCTTGACATGTATGCTACTTATATCATTATTCTCTTCATCTTAATCTAAATTCTTGTGGTTGCATACATATAGAATACGCCAGTATAGCATTAACTTGTTCGAAAGAAAAGTTACATGTCTGGAAAAGAGATAATGTCAAGGTAATAGGGCACCAACCCCTGTTAAAAAGTTAGTGCCGTAACTGGATTAACCTCTTGGAGAATCTGTACCATTAGATACGTTTTAAGCTCGAAAGAGTTAAAGTGAAATAATCCTTGATGGTTGAAAGACGCCTGGATTTACCATAGAATACGATTCTCTATAAGCGCATGCATGCCTGAATTCCGCATAACTCATAGTCAATAGATACGTATATCTCATAAGGTGGACATAACCCTAACTCTCAATTCTCATTGATCAAAACCAACCAAGCAATCCGTTTTACTCTTCTATTTTCCATTCTTACGTTACTATTTTGATACTCTTAAATTCACGCTACAATCCCCCCTTTTTACGAAACTTTCACCAAAAATCTAATAATCTTTGCTTACTTAGTGACCAAGTATTCCCTGTGCGATTTGACACCTAACCCAGTTGGGTTCTATATTTGACAACGACCGGTTACACTCTTACAAGAGTTGTAGTTTGAGCGTTATCAAATTTTGGCGCTGTTGCCGGGGAATACGGTTGTCAACTAAGTTTGTGATAATTACTAGACCCTTTGGTCAAAGATTCTTGTACTTTACTTGTAGTTGTTGTTTTTGTTTTCTACAGGTTTTTGTTCAGTGCATGCCAAATACTCAAAGTTCGGGAAAACCATTATTACCAATAAATCCTGAACCACAACTTATTGGAAGGATGGATGCACAACGTGACATTGAGAGAAGGGATGCTCAACAGGAGCAGGCTAGACTAGCTGCGTTGGCTGCCGCCCAAGTACATCAACAGAATAGTGATAACCCAGGGCGAGCAGCAGATCCTAATGATGAGGACTTAGGTGATGATGAGCTACTAAACCCTAGGTGTGATGCTGAGGTGGCGACACCGGCAAACAGAAGAGATCGTCAAGCAAGATTTTGGCCTAAACGCCGAGCCATGCAAATACCATTCGATGACGATGATGATGATCTTGATGGAGTTGGTGCCACAGGAGCCATTATTCCTCCGCCATTGGCGCCCGGAGCCAAGTTCAATATCACGAGCACCATGATTCAGTTATTGCAACTCAAGGGATTATTCGGTGGACTAGCAGGCGATGATCTGAATATGCATCTGATCAACTTTATTTCTACATGCAAGTCATTCGACAATCCTGGCGTTGGACATAATGCAATTCGGTTGTGCTTATTTCCATTGTCTCTATCTGGGGAGGCAACTCTATGGTTGAATGGGATGACTCCTGATTCTATCACTAATTGGAGGCAATTGAAAGACGCCTTCCTAGAAAGATTCTTTTCGCCATCCAAGAGAGCACAATTGAGAGATGAAATCAACAATTTTTGTCAGCTTCCAACTGAAGCCCTCCACGAAACATGGGAGAGATTCAAGAAGAAGCTTATGAGGTGCCCAAACCATCACATGACCAATGTCCACTTGATGGAGATACTATACAGATCCTTGAATTCAGTAACTAAACCAGTGGTGGATAATGCGGCTAGAGGATCATTTATGGACCTCACCTTTGTTCAGGCGAGTGATATGCTGGACCAGATGACAAAGCAAAGTAGAGCTTGGCATACCAGGGATTTTGAGGTAGCAAGCCCAACTTTGTCTATTGGCATGACTGCAGAATAAAGGAGAAGAGAAGAAGAACGTGATCAAGATATGGCGCACATGAAAACACAGATGGACCTTCTTACAAAGCATCTATTATCAGGGAAGACCAAAAAAGCCAAAGCAGTTGCGTTAAAAGGAAGAAAGGAATCTGATTCTGAGGAAGAAGCCAACTATGTGAACAATCAGGGGGGTTTCCGAGGCAATGCCCAAGGAAACAAAGGTCAGAACTATTATGATAAATCTAGAAATAAGGACTGTGATCAAGGAAGTTGGAAGAACAAGACTGATAAGAGTGGTTTGTATGTTCCCCCAGGAAGACGTGACGACACTGCATCTGGTTCTGGAAATATGTCCATGGAAGATATGATGGCTAAGCTGTTGAAAGGAGTGGAGGCAACCAGCACGGGAGTAACTGAGGTAATAAATGATTTGGCCTCAATGAAGCAATTGGTTGACTTGCATTCCACTTCAATAAGACATCTGGAGCAACAATTGAGTCAATTTTCAGCCACATTAAATCAAAGAAAAGTTGGCACCTTACCTAGCGATACAGTGCAAAACCCAAGGAACGATGGAACATGCATGGCCATCACTACCAGGAGTGGTAAGGTGCTGGAAAATTCATCCCAAGGCAAGCAAGTGGCCGATGATACCACAAATAATGCATCAGCCGTCGAAGAAGCTGAAGAAGACGTCAAAGACGTCACCCCTCAGCGTCCACAGCCCGAAAAGAGTGCCAATCCGAAGCAAGATGAAAAGAAAGGCGTAAAGAAAAATATTCCCCTTCCACCACTACCTTTCCCTCAAAGATTAAAAAAGAGAGCTGATGATACCAAGTTCAATAGATTCATGTCAATGTTAAAACAGCTGACCATTAATGTTCCATTGGTTGAGGCACTAGAACAGATGCCTGGTTATACAAAATTTATGAAGGATCTTTTAACAAAGAAGCGGGAAGCAAGTGGTGAGTTGACAGATGTTGTTCATCATTGTAGTGCAATTGCTACCAAATCACTAGTTCAGAAGAAGGCCGACCCCGGAGCCTTCACTATTCCGTGCACTGTCGGATCTTTGAATTTTTCCAAGGCATTATGCGACTTAGGATCCAACATCAACTTGATACCACTATCCATTTATAAAAAGTTGGGGTTGGGTGATCCTACTCCAACCAACATGAGGCTTGTGATGGCTGATAGGTCGGTAAAACGACCTGTTGGTATTTAATGTGATGTATTGGTAAAGGTTTCTTCATTCATCTTTCCGGAAGACTTTGTTATTTTGGATTGTGAGGTAGACTCTGAAGTTCCCATAATCTTGGGGCGCCCTTTCCTTGCAATAGGAAGTGTGCTTATTGATTTAAGAGCTAATGAGCTTCTATTCTGGATGAATGACGAAGTAGTCCGCTTTGATGTATGTAAATCAATAAAGAAACCCAAAGATCTGAACGTATTCTCGGTAGCTGATGTTTATATTGATGATGAGAAAGAATTACCTGTAGAGGAGCAGCTTGTTGATGACCCATTGGCGGTTGTACTTATGAATGTTGAGCATAAGGATGCTGAAAATTATGAAGAAACTATTTGTGCTCTAACAGGATTAGGGTCATATCCTCATGCTCCCAAGAAGCTGGACCTTGATCTCAAAAACCGGCCTACACCACCAGCTAAACCATCTATTGAGGAGCCACCCACATTAGAATTGAAGGAGTTGCCTAGTCATCTAAAGTATGCATTCTTAGGAAGCGGTAACACACTTCCGGTTATTATGGCGGCAAATTTGGGTGAGCAGCAAGTTGCAGCTCTCATCATGGTTCTACGAAAGTACATGAGAGCCATCGGTTGTACCATCGCTGATATCATTGGTAGTCCGCCTGGGATTTGTACACACAAGACTCAGCTTAAAGAAAATTGCATACCCACTATTGAGCATCAAAAGCATCTAAATCCACCTATGCAAGAGGTAGTGAAGAAAGAAATTATTAAATGGTTAGATGCAGGGGTTGTGTATCCAATCTCCGATAGTAAATGGGTAAGCCCGGTACAATGTGTACCAAAGAAAGGTGGCATGACGGTAGTTGTGAATGAAAAAAATGAGTTAATTCCACTCATACCTATCACGGGGTGGAGAGTATGCATGGACTACCGTAAGCTGAATTCGTGGACACTTAAAGATCACTTTCCAATGCCCTTTACTGACCAAATGCTTGATCGATTAGCAGGGAAAGGATGGTTTTGTTTCTTAGACGGTTATTCCGGCTATAATCAGATATGTATCGCCCCCGAAGATCAAGAGAAGACAACATTTACATGCCCCTATGGTACGTTTGCCTTCAAACGTATGCCATTTGGGCTATGTAACGCACCCGCCACTTTTCAGCGTTGTATGATGTCCATTTTTTCTGATATGGTGGAAGACACGCTGGAGGTATTCATGGATGATGTTTCAGTTGTGGGTGAGTCGTTTGAATCGTGCTTGACAAATCTAAGTATGGCATTACAAAGATGTGTTGAATTCAACCTAGTGCTGAATTGGGAGAAATGCCACTTTATGGTGAAAGAAGGTATTGTGCTTGGGCATAAAATCTCCGAAAGAGGAATTGAGTTGGATCGAGCTAAAATTGAAGTTATCGAGAAACTACCACCCCCAATTTCGGTTAAAGGAGTTCGTAGTTTCCTCGGTCATGCAGGCTTCTATCAACGGTTTATCAAAGACTTATCCAAAATTGCTAGTCCATTATGCAAACGTTTGGAGAAAGATGCAAAGTTTGACTTCAATGAGGATTGTATGAAGGCATTCGAACGGCTCAAAGGGAAGCTAATTGAAGCTCCTATCATTGTAGCACCAGATTGGTCTCTACCGTTTGAAGTCATGTGTGATGCTAGCGGGGTATCTTTGGGTGCTGTATTAGGCCAAAGAAGAGAAAAGTTATTCCATCCAATTTACTATGCAAGCAAGGTCTTGAACGGAGCCCAGAAGAACTATACTGTCACGGAACAAGAACTTCTAGCGGTTGTGTATGCTTTTGAAAAGTTCCGTGCTTATCTGTTGGGAAACAAAGTGGTAGTTCATACAGACCATGCAGCTCTGAGATATTTGATGACAAATAAAGATGCAAAACCAAGGCTAATTCGATGGGTATTGTTGCTGCAAGAATTTGATTTTGAGGTTAAATATAGAAGAGGTTGCGAAAACCAAGTGGCCGATCATCTATCTAGACTCGAGAACGAGCATATAGCGCAGCCTGATCTAGAGATTGAGGATGCATTCCCTGATGAAGAGATCTTAGCCACCATTATGGAAGAGTTACCATGGTATGCAGACTTTGCAAACTTTGTGGTAAGCAATGTGATGCCTCCGAATCTATCATTTCATCAAAGAAGAAAGTTCATGCATGATGTAAGACGCTACTTCTGGGATGAGCCATATTTGTTTAGACGATGCGCGGATGGCGTGGTCAGACGCTGCATATCTCATGAGGAGGTGTCAAGTATCTTGGAAGCAAGTCATGCCTCACAAGTTGGTGGACACCATGCAGGAAAGGTATTGAAAAGCGGCTATTACTGGCCTTCGATATTTAGAGATGCCTACGAATTTGTGAGAAGATGTGACCAATGTCAGAGACAAGGCACAATTTCAAAGCATCATGAAATGCCTATATCAAAAATTCTTGAAATCGAGCTCTTTGATGTATGGGGTATTGATTTTATGGGTCCATTCGTGAATTTGTTTGGAATGAAATATATCCTAGTTGCTGTAGATTATGTTTCAAAATGGGTCGAAGCAGTAGCATTGGCTGATAATGAAGGAAAGCGTGTTGTTGCATTCTTAAAGAAAAACATCTTCTCTCGTTTTGGGGTCCCACGTACTATCATAAGTGATAGAGGATCTCACTTTTGCAACAAATTGTTCAAATCCGTGTTGGCAAAATATGGTGTCAAGAAACACAAGGTAGCCACGCCTTATCACCCACAAACTAGTGGACAGGTCGACGTTTCCAATTGAGAGATCAAGCAAATCCTTGCTAAAACTGTAAATGCTAATAGGTAAGATTGGTCTCGAAAGATGGACGATGCACTATAGGCATATAGGACTGCATTCAAAATGCCAATTGGCATGTCCCCGTACCAACTACTTTATGGGAAAGCTTGTCATTTACCCATTGATCTCAAGCACAAAGCATTGTGGGCGTTGAAGCAACTGAATTTGAATTGGGATGATGCTATGAACTTGAGGTTGGAGCAGCTGAATGAGATGGATGAATTCCGTCTACATGCATATGAAAGATAAGACCTCTACAAGGAGCGGATGAAAAAGTATCATGATCAGAGGATTGTTCAACGAAACTTTCAAAAGGGTGATATGGTACTTCTTTTCAATTCCAGACTAAAGCTATTCCCAGGTAAGTTAAGGTCCAAATGGTCTGGTCCGTACAAAATTAGCCAAGTCTACTCATCTGGAGTAGTTGAGCTAGAAGACAATAATGGTATTGTCTTTAAGGTGAATGGACAACGAGTAAAACCATATATCGGTCATCTTGACTCGATAAACTATATGGCCACCATCTATCTCGACAAAGTCTAAGTACTCGAGGTAACTATGTCGTGCCGCAACAATAAATCAAGCGCTAGATAGGAGGCAACCCATCGGGTTTTTTTATCGCTTCTTTTGCATTTGTTTTTACTAAGTAAGAATCCAAAAATAAGAGTCGAGCCACGACCAAAACTAAGGCGCTAGATGGGAGGCAACCCATCGTTCTAATCGTTTTTGTTGTCTTTGAGTAAATGTAGGTGCAAGAGGTATAAAGGAGAAGATTGGTTTCAAATTTTGATTTGGAAGTATTGCATGTGGAAGGTGGTAAGTTAGGAATGAAGAAGCAAAAGGCTATGGGCTAGGCATTGCTTATGAAAATATAGGCAAAAAACAAGGCAAGGCCTATGTAAATCTAGGCCACGAACAAGGCAAGGCCAATGCTATGGCCTAAGCTCTCGGATTCTAGAGTGCCATAGCATAGGCGCCGCCTATGCTCAACAATGCCATAGCATAGGCGCCGCCTATACAAAAGCCTTTTGTCTCTGAATCTCATATGCCATGGCATAGGCGCCGCCTATGCCTAACAATTCCATAGCATAGGCACCGCCTATGCTCAACAAGGCTTTGCAAAAGGCGTCGCCTATGCCAAGCATAGGAAAAGCTTTAGGCGCCGCCTATGGTCACTTTTGGTCTCCAAATCCGATTCCAAATGGGTCAAAACCTGACCCAAGCTTGTCCTATAAATAAAACCTTAGTCTTAAAACAAAAACACATTGCAATTCCACCCTAAAGCGCCGCCTACCTCTCCAAATTCTCTCAAAAATTTTCCTTTTGCTCTTTTATTTTGCAAGAACATCTTCCAAGGCCATCAACCAAGTAAGTACTTCTTTGTTCTTCTTTTATATTCCGTAAGTACTACACTACTACGCCTATAATAAATTGTTAAATCTTGAAGTAGTATTGGTGATTTGAATGTGGTTAATTTGTTGTGATACAACTAAGTGAGTGAAAGAATACCTAAGGATGGTCTTGACTTGTTTCCAACTTGAATTTGATTTTGATACACTGTCATACTTTTGCGGAATTGACATGGTCAAGAAAATGGTATAATCTTGAAACTTGAATGCTTTCATGTTCGACTTACTTGTTCATTAAGATGAAAAATCATGGTTAACTACAAACATGAAATGTTGATTATTTCTATGCCATAACTTGATACAATCTCTATGTAGTAGTCCTGTTCAAAAGGGTACATCAATCCAAACATGAAAAGTATTGTCACTATTACTTAAGATAGCATCAAAAAGGATAGTTAAGATAACAAGAAAAGTATGACTGCACTGATTATATTGTTGGAACGTACCACCTAAACGTATATCGATAAAGTCTGAGTAATCGACAACGTTCACTTAACTAGTTGGTGCCAACAAACTAAGTGTGGGGTGGTGCCACTACTGATTGTTTGTCGATTGTATCTACCAAGATGAAGCTAACATGACTATCATTTTAATCTCAAGTACAATGGCACCAAAAGCATGACAAGGAAAGGATAAAGCAACCACCTCACAAAAAGGCCATAAAAGGGGACGTAAAGAGCAAGGAGAATCCTCCGCGCTACAAATACCTCGCCGCATGTTTGGAATCAAATGGGTCCTAGAGGAGCAAGGAAAGGAGTGTTATAGGAACAATAAGGAGAAAAAATATGTTCATGTGGAGTTGATACACAAGGAAAGCCTAGCAAAGAAAGAACCTCGCATGTTGGCCAAGATCATGGCGTTACATCTTGATTTCATCTTCCGAGATATGGGAGAATGCAATCTCAATCTAACATGAGAATTCTATGCCAACTGGTCACCGAAAACTACAGGGAGTGAAGTAAAGATTCGGGGCCAAGTCCTACAACTAAATGTGGAGTTCTTCAACTCTTTTCTAGGTTTTCCATCTGTTGATCCATCACCACTCAAGGAGCTGTATAACAGACCTCCTTATAGGTCCATGAGACACACATTACGTGGAACAAGATCTATGGCACTATGGAGCAGACACAAGGACACCGGCCGGCACAACACTTTCCCATATGCTTCCTTAAATAGGGAAGCTAGGATATGGTTGCAAATAGTCAAATCTTGCCTGATTGCAGGGACATATTACACAAAGATAACACGAGATAGAGTATGCTTGGTGTACGCATTGATGACGAATATCCCTATCAACATTGGGGAAATTATTCGATCTACAATATGAAAGTCCAGGCTACACAAGAGGTCCCACTTCAGATTTGGCAATCTGTTGATCGCAATATTGAGGAAGGAGGACATCGAAGAGGAACCGGCTGATCATAAGCTTCCACACAACCCAAAGAAGGTTGACCTCACAAAGGTTAAAGATGTTGAATCCACACATGGCGTCAACCTTACCACTGCAGAACGTCATGCTCGGGATGAGAGTTTCTTTCGCCATCTTTATGGCATGACTTGGTTTACCATGATGAGCGGAGGTCGTGTTCCAACTGCTGCAGATCTCCAACAGTTGGATTATGACTACCCAATGAATGAGCATGCGAGGGCGATGTGTGGAGTATGTGTATTTTTTGAGGAACCTATTGATGAAGATGTGCCAACGGATGATGATCGTCGAATGCCAGACACCGACGTGGAGGAGAACTCTAATAACGACGACTCTGATGATGATTCCGATGAAGGGGGTATGACCCCAGACATAGAGGAGGAGTCCGACTAATCAGGTTCTTCTTATTTATTTTCCACTGAGGGCAGTGTGTCCCGTGTAAGTGTGGGGTGCTGGTATTTGTATGCTATACTTCCTTATCTGCATTTGTATTTATTTATGTTTGTTTGTTTTGTTTTCCTTTATATGTTTGTTTGTTTTGTTTTTTTTTTAGTTTTTTTAGTAGTTAAATTTTTTTTTAACTTTGCATGAAATTGTTCTGATAGGCAGCATGGTATTATGACAAGAGTCTGTGATAAAATCATTACTATTGAGACGTTTAGGCTCTAAATGTGACTCACTGTGTGATATCTATGTGGTTTAATTCCTTCATATGTTGGGTAAAGAGTCTATAATACTACCAATAAAGTCGACCATGTGCCTTGTGTGTATGAGATGATAGTATGTTCTATGTTTGTGGCTGATGCTAGAACTTGCCTGGTAAGTATGTAAAGCGAAATAAAGAGTGTGAGTTTAGGAGATGATTTAGGCATTTCTTTGGCAACCTATGATTGTTTACCTTCATTTTATCTACCCATGGACATCATCCTAGATAACCCCCTTTGAGCCTTAAGCCTATTTTCTTTGACAGCCTCATATGTAAGCCCAATCCATTTTTTTCAAGACCATAATTTGATCCAAATTCCTAAGTGCTTTAAATTGCAAAGTCATGTGACAAAATAAGAGGAAATTGGGTGATAGTAGTGCCTTAAAGTGAATTGGTACTTGAATTCGTTATGAAAAAGAATGGTTAGTATAGAGGTGTGTTATAAAAAAAAAAGGGAAGAGAGAAAAATGAAAAGAAAAATAAAAAGTTAATTCTATTCAAAATTGAAAAACAAAAGAGGTGAGAAAGGGTGGTAGATTAAAAGAAAGTAGAAAGGTTGTTTGAAAGAAAGCATAAATGGCATAATGTAATGTATTAAAGCGCTTAGGAACATAGTCACTATTTCTGGCCAAAATAGTCCTACCCGTCCCGTAGCCTACATTACAACCTGTAAAAGACCTATTTAATCCTAAGCTTAGCATTCTAATATTATTAGAGCATTACACTAAGGGCAAGCCTATGGTCATCAGTTGCAACATATGAATTCTTTGTGAGAGTGAGAGCAAGGAGAATATTGTACCCATATTTCTAAAAATGCAAAACTTGTGAGTGATTATGGGTAATATCTTGTGTGAGACACACATGGTTGATGAGTTTTGGGTAATCGTGTATGATTCTTGGTGCCTTAACTTTTGAATACGAATTAACCATCATCACGAGTCTAGGTTGGAGGTTGAATTGTTTCTAGTAGTAGTCAAAAAACTACTCTTTGTTAATGATTGGCGTGCCTGTCTTGATGAATATTTTGTGCTGTTACTGTGAAATCCCAAGTCGATGTTTATATGGACATGATATTTTGTTCGAGGACGAACAAAGCTTTAAGTGTGGGGTGATGATGATAGGCGTATTTACCCGCCTAAAGTGCTATAATCTACCCATATTTTAGCTAATTTTTGAGGACAAAATACATAATTCATGCACTTTTAGTCCTTTTTCCTGTAAGTGAGCTAACAAACGTGATTAGCAAGTTTTCAGGTATAAATGATGAAGATTTCAGCATTTTATGGATAACTTGACGCCAAAGGAAGCTGCACGAAAGAAGGAAAGCAGAGCTTGGACGCCTAGGGACTAAAAGTGACGCATAGAAAACCTATCCCGGGCAAAAACAACATTTTCAGAGACTCTGGGGATCAGCAGTAACTTAGTAGGATTAGGATAATAATGCAGTAACTTATTAGGATTAGGATAAGTACGCAGTAGCCTAGTAGGAATAGGATATGGGTATTATAAATACCCTATTTTGCTGAAGTTTTTAATACTTTTACTTTCAAACTTCATACTTCATGCTTCTTCAATCAATTACTTTTACTTTCAATTCATTCTCTATCAATTAATTCTTATTACTTTCTCTTCATCGACTTCTAAATTTTCACAACAAGAGAAATGCTACTTGCAAGGAATTCACGCCACAAGCACTACCAAAGCATACTTCACGTTAGACTCTTATTTTGGTATGATAATAATGACTATTGTGATTTCCGTTGCACTCATGAGTAGCTAAACTTCTCTGTTAGGGTTATGGAAGCCTTATGAGACACTATCTATTGCTATGAGTTTATGAATTCTTGACACGTATGCTACTTATATCATTATTCTCTTCATCTTAATCAAAATTCTTGTTGTTGCAAACATATAGAATACACCAGTATAGCATTAACTTGTTTTAAAGAAAAGTTACATGTTTGGAAAAGAGATAATGTCAAGGTAATAGGGCACCAACCCCTGTTAAAAAGTTAGTGTCGTAACTGGATTAACCTCTTGGAGAATCTGTACCATTAGATACGCTTTAAGCTCGAAAGAGTTAAAGTGAAATAATCCTTGATGGTCTAAAGACGCCTGGATTTACCATAGAATACGATTCTCTATATGCGCATGCATGTCTGAATTCCGCATAACTCATAGTCAATAGATACGTATAACTCATAAGGTGGACATAACCCTAACTCTCAATTCTCATTGATCAAAACCAACTAAGTAATCCATTTTACTCTTCTATTTTCCGTTCTTACGTTACTATTTTGATACTCTTAAATTCACGCTACAATCCCCCCTTTTTATGAAACTCACCAAAAATCTAATAATCTTTGCTTACTTAGTGACCAAGTATTCCCTGTGGGATTCGACACCCAACCCAGTTGGGTTCTATATTTGACAACGACCGTTTACACTCTTACAAGAGCTGGAGTTTGAGCGTTATCAGTCTTATAGAGTGGGAGGAATTTGTCATGGATTTCTTAGAAAATTCTTTTCCTAAGAGCTGAGGGAAGCTAGAGTTCTTGAATTCATCAACCTCAGGTAGGGAAATATGACGGTTAAGGAGTATTCTCTCAGATTTACTTAGTTTGCCAGATATGCCCCTTATGTGGTTGCAGACAATAGGGCTAAGATGAGCAAGTTTGTGTCAGGAGTAAATAATAGTATGGTAAATAAGTATAGATCTGCGATGCTGAACAGTGATATGACTTTAGCCAGGCTCATGACCCATGCTTGGCAGATAGAGGAGCAAGAGTTTAGGACTAGGGAGAGGCAGAACAAAAGAGCAAAGACAGGCAGTTTCAGTTTAGCTAAACCTAAATCAGAAGGAGGAAACCATTCACAATTTCATCCCAAGTCAGCATCTCCAGCTCCTTTCTCCGCTAGTGCCCCAGTTCCAAAATTTAAAGACAGCAACAGAGATAGAGCAGTAGGCTCTAAATCTCAGGGCAGTGTTAGTAGTGCCCGTAATTATCCTCAGTGTCAGACTTGTGATAAGCACCATCAAGGTATGTGTAGAGTGGGTCAAGGCATTTGTTTTTGGTATGGCAAGCCAGGCCACAGAGTTAAAGACTATCCTCAGCCAGGTCCTCACGGTCAGCAGAATCGTTCCACCGCTCAGTTCGATCACCCAAACCAGTAGGGTGACACTTCAAGTGCTACTAGTGGGCAATTCCTAAACAGACTTTATGCTCTTTGGACTCAACAAAATTAGGAAAATTCACTCGATATCGTTATTGGTACATTACAGATTTTCCATGTTCATGTTTATACTTTTCTAGATCTAGGTGTATCCTTCTCTTTTGTCATCCCTTACACAGCAGGCAATTTTAGAATCAGTCCCAAAATTTTAGCAGAGCCCTTTTTAGTCTCTACCCTAGTGGGTAAAACCATCATAGCTCGATGGGTACATAGGAACTGCCCGGTTATGATATTTCAAAAATCCATGTCAACAGATTTAGTTAAATTTGAGATGACTGATTTTGATGTCATTCCTTACATAGATTGGATTTATTTTTGCTATGCCACAGTTGAATGCAGGACCCGGATAGTTCAATTTCAATTCCTGAATGATCCCGTCCTAGAGTGGAAGGGTAGCACTTCATTTTTCAGGGGTCAGCTTATTTCCTACCTTCGGGCAAGGAAAATGATTTCAAAGGGGTGTGTGTATCATCTCGTGCATGTAAAGGATTCCAGTTCCAAATCTCCCAGTCTTGAATTAGTCCCAGTTGTTAATGAATATTCAGATTCCTTTCCTGAAGATCTTCCAAGCATTCCTCACAAAAGGGAAATAGACTTCGGCATAGACCTTCTCTCAGATACTCAGCCTATCTCTATTCTATCATACAAAATGGCACCAGCAGAACTCAAGGAACTAAAAGATCAGTTGAAGGATCTCTTAGATAAGGGATACATCAGGCCCAGTGTATCCCTATAGGGTGCACCAGTCTTATTCGTGTGCAAGAAAGATGATTCTGTTAGGATGTGTATTAATTACCGTCAGCTCAATAAAGTTATGGTCAAGAATAGGTATCGACTTCCCAGAATAGATGATTGTTTCACCAACTTCAGGGTTCCAGTTATTTCTCCAAGATAGACCTCAGATCAGGCTATCATTAGCTCAGAGTTATGGAATGTGACATCCCTAAGATAGTTTTTTGTACTCGGTATGGTCACTTTGAATTTCTAGTCATATCCTTTGGTCTTACCAATGCCCCTGCCGCCTTCATGGACTTGATAAAATGGATGTTCAAGTAGTACTTGGACATGTTCATCATAGTCTTCATAGATAATATTTTGGTCTATTCTCGCAAGGAGCGTGATCATTCAGACCATCTCAAGATTATTCATCAGGCTCTCAGAGACCATCAGTTGTTTACCAAGTTCTGTAAGTGCAAATTTTGGCTAAGATCAATAGCATTCTGTGGTCATATTATATCCGGTGATGGCATTAGAGTAGATCCTCAAAAACCTGAAGCAGTAAAAAACTGGCCTCGCCTTGTCTCTCCATCAGATATCAGCAGTTTCTTGAGTTTTATTGTCTATTACAGATGGTTTGTCAAGGGATTTTATTCTATTATATCTCCTATGCCTCGATTGACTCAGAAAAAGGTTAAGTTTCACTGGTCAGATTCATATGACTAGAGTTTTCAAGAGTTGAAGACTCGACTCACCTTAGCTCCCATTCTAGCTTTTCCAGATGGTTCAGATGGTTTTGTAGTCTATTCTGATGCATCCAGAGGGGGTTTAGGTTGTGTCCTCATGCAACAGGGTAAATTCATAGCCTACGCCTCCAGACAATTAAAGCTCCATGAGAAGAATTATCCTACTCATGATCTTGAGTTAGCAGCCTTAGTATTTTCCTTAAAGATTTGGAGGCAATATTTATACAGAGTTCAGGTAGATGTCTTCACAGATCATAAGAGTCTCCAGTATGTCTTTTCTCAGAAAGATCTCAATCTTCATCAGAGAAGGTGGTTAACGCTCTTGAAGGATTATGACATGAGTGTCCTGTATCACCCGGGCAAGGCTGACGTTGTGGCCGATGCTCTCAGTAGACTCTCCATGGGTAGTGTTTCTCACATTGAGGATAGAAAGAAAAAGATAGCCCAGGAAACCATCAGCTTTCCATATTAGGCGTTCGCTTAGTAAACTCTTCAGAGGGTTGTCTATGTGTTCAAAGTAATTCAGAGTCATCTCTAGTTTCTGACGTGAATGAAAAGCAAGACAAGGATCCCAGCCTTGTCAAGCTAAATGAGTCAGTTCAGAATTAGAAAGTAGAGTCTTTCTCCCAAGGGGGAGATGGTGTTATTCGTTGTTAGGGTCGTCTGTGTGTTCCAGGAGTAGATGACTTGAGGCAACGAATTCTTGCAGAAGTGCATGGTGCGCGATACTCTATTCATCTAGGGGATACTAAGATATACCTTTACTTATGGGAGATTTATTGGGGGAGTGGGATGAAAAGAGATATTGCAGAGTTTGTGTCTAAGTGCTCTACACGTCAGCAGGTTAAGATAGAGCATCAAAAACCTAGTGGGTCCATGCAGGAGTTCACCATGCCTACTTGGAAGTGGGAAGAAGTGAACATGGATTTCGTGATGGGTTTGCCTCAAACTCCTCATCAGCATAATTCAGTTTAGGTTATTGTAGATAGAATAACCAAGTCAACTTATTTCCTTCTAGTTCTTACATCTTATTCAGCCGAGGATTATGCCAAACTCTATATCAGGAAGTTGGTAAGATTAAACTGTGTTCTATTATCTATTATCTCAGATAGAGGTACACAATTCACCTCTCACTTTTGAAAAGCATTCTAAAAGGGTCTAGGTGCCCAAGTTCATCTCAGTACCACCTTTCATCCATAGATAGATGGTCAAGAAGAGAGGACAATTTTGACTCTTGAATATATGCTAAGGGCGTATGCAAAGGGCATATGCAATTTATTTCAAGTGAAGTTGGGATGACCACTTGCCTTTGATTGAGTTTGCATACAAAAATAGCCATCATTCCAATATTTAGGTGGCTTTATTCAAAGCTCTCTATGGTAGGAGGTGTAGATCTCCAGTTAGTTGGTTAGAACTTAGTGAGGACTCAGTCATCGGTCCTGACTTGGTATTTGTCGCCATAGAGAAAGTTCAGTTGATCAAAGAGAGACTTCAGGCTTCTCAGAGCCAAAAAAAGTCTTATTCAGATGTTCGTAGAAAGAATCTCGAGTTTGAGTTAAATGACTAATTCTATCTCAAAATCTCTCCCATTATGGGAGTGAAGAGGTTCGGCAAGAAAGCAAAACTAAGTCCCCTGCTATGTCTGTCCCTTTAGGATTCTCAGTTGCTTCGGCAAGGTAGATTATGAGCTCGAATTGCCTTCAAATCTAGCCTCAGTTGATCCGGTCTTCCATGTCTCGTCGCTCAAGAAGTACATAGGTGACCCAGCAGTTGTAGTCCCTACTTAAAACATTGATGTTCAGGATAGCCTCTCTTATGAAGAGATTCCAGTTGAAATTTTAGACTATCAGATTCGTAGGCTGAGGAACAAAGAACTCCCTCTAGTCAAAGTTTTTTGGTGAAATTAGTCCATTGAGGGAGCTACTTGGGAAGCAGAAGCAGACATGCATACCAAGTACCCTCACCTTTTCTCTGCCAATCCAGATCAAGCTCAAGGTTAAAGTCCTCCTTAAGCTTATTCAATTTCACGTTCAGCATTCAATACAACTTGATATTTTATTTCGTGTTCAAGTTCCATCACAAATTTGGTATCAAGTATCATTGCATATTCATTCATGCAGACATGTATCCGTCCATTAAATAATCATGCATCAGATATGTATTCTCATTGCAAGAACCTCAGTTATGCATTCGTGAATCAGTTATATGTGCATCAGATATGCATGTTTAGTATAACGCATTCAGTTTGCCAGTCATAAGATCTTGTTCCATCTACTCATATTTGGATTATTATTTCCCCTCTCAGTCAGTTCCATTCGAGGATGAATTTTCTCAAGGGGGAGATATGATAATACCCGTGCCTTTTTCCTAGCTAGAAATCATCTCAAGGATGCTAGGACTTACTTTGAAATGTAAAAATATCTTTGTGCACTTGGTCTTTTTGCAATTTTCACTTTCTATCACGTGGTAAATTAAGTTAGATTTCCAACAGTACCATTTTTTTCCAAATCCGACATCAGACGAGGAAGTTATGGACGTTTTACTTGGAACTGTCGAAAACGCCCAGGTATGATGGCCAAGTTGATGGACCGCCACATAAGTGATGGACCGCCACTTTGACCATCACAGCCAAGGAAATTGAGCCACGTACTGGATAAGGACTAATGGACGAGTTGACGGACCATCAAAGTTATGATGGACCGTCATCAAGGTTGTCAACTATTATTCAGTGAACCCCATTTCTGGTCCACGTCTGATGGGCTATGTGGTGGATCATCAAGTGTCTGATGGACTGTCTGTCGGACCATCATATACCACGTTCAATTTATTTCCAGGCCATTTTAATAGGGGTATTTTTGTCACTTATCACTCGCCATTTTGATAAAATGCTTAGAATGCTAGAAATTTCATGTTTACATGGACCCATATTATATACATGACAAGTCCATGTTAATTATATTTATCAATATGAATTCCATGTCATTGTTTTGTTGCTATTGTTGTTGTATGAAGCATTTATGATAATGAAGTGATACAATATGTACATGATATATATCCCATGCACTCTCTACCATGCCCAAGATGTTAAAAACTACATGTGGTATATTATTCCCTACTTAAGATATTATGAATTATGAACTCCAATCTTACTATCAAGTCATGTCATGTGTGTCAGTTTTCTTCCATCAGGTCCTGGGGGTATTAGTACCCGAAAAACATAGTTCTGTGCCTAGAGCCATGTTATGTCCTCACGATCTTTTTAGTAAAGCCAACATCTATAGAACTCAGCCAGTCATGTGACTCAGGAAACCTCATAAATCTCATGGTCTCAATAAATTCTCAGTCAAGCCAAAATATATAGAACTCAGTCAGTCATGTGACTCAGAAAACCTCAGAAATCTCATGATCTCTGTAAATTCTCAGAGAGTAGTACTATACCATCAGTCAACGGATGTTAGTTATTTAGTCCATGTACATTCAGTTAAATCATTTTCAGTCTTTTCAGATAGGAGTAGAAGTTAGCACTGAGTGAACCCAAGGATGGGAATTCACCTGCCAGTTTAGGGTGTGATTCTTAGCAGTCATTCTTGTGTTCTAGAACTACGTAGCCAGCATAGGTTCATACATCTTAACATTTCAGATTAGGGTTGATGAAGTGGCTTAACCTGTTAGTTTAGGGTTTCCATCATTCTCATTTTGAGTACCTGCCAGATAAGGGTCATTCACAACTGTCCTTACTAGTGGCGTGGTATTGACACTCCTCTAATTGTGGCAGATATTGGATCCCAACTTAGCTATATGTGTTATTGGGGTATGTCGGTTAAACAACTATCTCCCACAGTTTTAGAATTAGTCTCAGTAAAAGAACTCAGACGGTTCTTCAAATACCAGTATACCAGGATTGTTAGATACAGTCAAATTCAGTTATGGTACGAAACTCAGATAGTTCTATTAAATGCAGGACTATCAGAAACAGTCACCCATGTATTCAGAACTACAGTATTAGTCATGATCAGTTATTAGTAAATTATGTATTAGCATACAGATTTAGCTATCACGTATTCGTGATCTCAGTTTGTATGTATGCATGTTTGCACTCTCACGTTTATATCAGTCAGTTAGTTAACATTGTTTATGCATGTAACCCTATTTATGTTTAGACTACCTCACTCGTATACTCAATACTCCAGTTGTACTGACATATTCGCGCTATGGTGCTTTATCTTTATGTGACACCACAGGTTCAGAGACACGAGTTCCAAACCAATAGTAGCAGTCGCATTCTAGTTTAAAGAGATACAGTGAGTCCTCTTCATTCAAGGACGATATGATTTGATTTATTCATTTATTATTTCAGTTAGCTATCAATTTATAGAGCTAGTTGGAGACATGTTCCTTCAAATCCTTTTTCAGATAGTGTTTAGAGGCTTTCAGATTTAAGATTTGATTCAATTTTCAGGTGTTTTAGGTATCTTTCACCCATATGGATGTTATTTTACCAGATTCTTTATTCAATTGAACCTTATGGACTACATGCTCATGTTTTCCGCTTATGAAAACATAAACATGGTAGGGAGTGCATGGGATATATATCATGTACATATTGTATCACTTTATTATCATAAATGCTTAATACTAGTCAAAATTGCTCACACTTGGTACAAACAGTGGAACTCTAGAGGTTAGAGGATGTAGGTCCTATAGAGTGGGAGGAATTTGTCACGACTTTCTTAGATAGATTCTTTACCCAAGAGATAAGGGAGACCAAAGTTCTTCAGTTTATTAACCTCAGGAAGGGAAATATGATGGTTAGGGATTATACTCTCAGATTTAATCAGCTAGCAAGATAAGCCCCTCATGTGGTTCCAGACAACAGGGCTAAGATGAGCAAGTTCATGTTAGGAGTGAATGATTGCATGGTAAATGAGTGTAGATATGCGATGCTGAACAGTGATATGACTTTAGCTAGGCTCATGACCCATGCTCAGCAAATAGAGGAGCAAAAGGTTAGGACTAGGGAGAGGCAGAATAAGAGTGCAAGATCAGGCAGTTTCAATTTTGCACAACCCAAATCAAAGGGAGAAAATCATTCCCAGTTTCATCCCAAGTCATTAACTCCATTTCAGTCTTCAGCCAGTACTCCAGCTCCTAAGTTCAAAGATAGAGCACCCGGCTCTAAATCTTAGGGTAGTTTCAGCAATGCCCGAACTAATCCGCTATGTCATACTTGTCGTAAGAACCACTAGGGTATTTACAGAGCTGGTAGTGATGTTTGGTTTGGTTTTGGTAAGATAGGCCACAGAGTCAGAGATGTTCCTCAGTCCAGTTATCAAGGTCAGCAAAATCATTCCACAACAGGGTGCCACTTCCAGTGCTACTAGTAGGCAACGCCCAAATTGACTATTCTCCTAATGTCATTACTGGTACGTTACAGATTTTCCATGTTCATGTTTATGCTTTGCTAGATCCAGGTGCATCCTTATGTTTTTTCAGCCCAAACATAGTTGGCAATTTCAGAATCAGTTCCAAAATTTTAGCAAAGCCCTTTTCAGTCTCTATCCCAGTAGGTAAAACTATCATAGCTCGGCGGGTATACAAGAACTGCCCGGTTATTATATTTTAGAAATCCATGTCAGCATATTTAGTCAAGTTAGAGATGACTGATTTTGATGTCATTCTCAGCATGGATTGGCTTCATTCCTGCTATGCCACAGTCGACTACAGAAATAGGATAGTTCCATTTCAGTTCCCGAATAAGCCCATCCTAGAATGGAAGGGTAGTACTTCATCTTTCAAGGGTCAGCTTATTTATTACCTTTGGGCAAGAAAAATAATTTCAAAGGGGTGTTAGTATCACCTCGTGCATGTAAAAGATTCCAATTCCGAATCTCCTAGTATCAAATCAGTCCTAGTAGTTAATGAATATTCAGATGTCTTTCCCGAAGATGTTTTAGGAATTCCTCCCAAAAGGGAAATAGACTTTGGCAAAGACCTTCTTCCAGATACTCGGCCTATCTCTATTTCACCATATAGAATGGCACCAGTAGAACTCAAGGAACTAAAAGATCAGTTGAAAGATCTCTTACATAATGGATTCATCAGGCCTAGTGTATTCCCAAGGGGTGCACCAGTCTTATTCGTGAGCAAGAAAGACGATTCTCTCAAGATGTGTATTGATTACCGTCATCTCAACAAAGTTATGGTCAAGAACAGGTATCCACTTCCCAGAATAGATGATTTGTTTCCCCAACTTTAGGGTGCCAGTTATTTCTCTAAGATAGACCTTAGATCAGGCTATCATCTATTCAAAGTTAGGGAATGTGACATCCCGAAGATAGCTTTTTGTACTCGGTATGGTCACTTCAAATTTCTAGTCATGTTCTTTGGTCTGACCAATGCCCCTGTAGCCTTTATGGACTTGATGAATCGGGTGTTCAATCAGTACTTGGACATGTTCTTCATAGTCTTCATAGATGATATTCTGGTCTATTCTCGGATGGAGCGTGATCATTCAGACCATCTCAGGATTGTTCTTCAGTCTCTTAACGACCATCAGTTGATCACCAAGTTCAGTAAGTGTGACTTTTGGCTAAGATCAGTAGCATTCCTTGGCCATATTATTTTAGGTGATGGTATTAGAGTAGATCCTCAGAAGACCGATGAGATAAGAAACTGGCCTCGCCCTGTCTCTCCATCAGATATTAGGAATTTCTTGGGTTTGGTTGGCTATTACAGATGCTTTGTCTAGGGATTTTCTTCTATTTCATCTCGTATGTATAGATTGACTCAGAAGAAGGTTAAGTTTTAGTGGTCAGATTCTTGCGAGAAGAGTTTTCAAGAGTTGAAGACTCGACTAACCTCAGCCCTAGTTCTAACTCTTCTGATGGTTCAGACGATTTTGTAGTCTATTGTGATGCATCCAGAGTGGGTTTAAGTTGTGTCCTCATGCATTATGGTAAGGTAAAATCCTACGTCTCCAGATAGTAAAAGCCCCATGAGAAGAATTATCCTACTCATGATCTTGAGTTAGCAGCCGTAGTATTTGCCTTAAAGATTTGGAGGCATTATTTATACGGAGTTTATGTAGAAGTCTTCACAGATCATAAGAGTCTCTAGTAGGTCTTTTCTCAGAAATATCACAATCTTTATCAGAGAAGGTGGTTAGAGCTCTTGAAGGATTATGACATGAGTGTCCTTTATCACCCGGGCAAGGCCAACGTTGTGGCTGATGCTCTCTATAGACTCTCCATGGCTAGTTTTTCCCATGTTGAGGATAGAAAGAAAAAGGTAGCCCAGTAAATCCATCAACTTACCAGACTAGGAGTTCGCTTAGTCAACTCTTCAGAGGGTGGTGTATGTGTTCAGAGTAGTTCAAAGTCATCTCTAGTTTTCGAGGTGAAAGAAAAGCAAGACAGGGATCCCAGCCTTGTCAAGCTAAAGATTCAGTTCAAAATCAAAAAGTAGAGGCTTTATCCTAAGGAGTAGATGATGTACTTCGTTGTTAGGGTCGTCTGTGTGTTCCAGGTGTAGATGAATTGAGGCTGCGAATTCTTACAGAAGCACATGGTGCGCGATACTCTATTCTTCTAGGGGCCACTAAGATATACCGCGACTTGTCGGAGATCTATTGGTGGAGTGGGATGAAAAGAGATGTTGCAGAGTTTGTCACTAAATACTCTACATTTCAGTAGGTTAAGATAGAGCATCAGAAACCTAGTGGGTCCATGCAGGAGTTCACCACTCCTACTAGGAAGTGGGAAGAAGTGAACATGGATTTTGTGATGGGTTTGCCTCAAACTCATCATCAGCATGATTCAGTTTGGGTTATTGTAGATAGAATGACCAAATCAGCTTATTTCCTTCCAGTTTGTACCTCTTATTCAGCCGAGGATTACTCCAAACTATATATCAGGGAGTTGGTCAGATTACACGGTGTTCCATTATCTATCATCTCAAACAGAGGTAAATGATAATGCTCAAATTACACTCTTGAATGGGTGTAAGCGATCGTTTTCAATATTAAAACCAACTAAGTTATGGTCCAATCCCACAGGGAATAAGGTGTGAACTTTAATTCATTTATGAAATACTTTACTGGTAGTTTACTGTTTCCGAAGATGGGGGTTTAAAGTTCACAGGGATTCAATTTTCACTTTCAATATTTTAGTGTTGTAATCAATATAAATAAGTAACCAGAGTTATGTTCACCACGGGTATTGGGAGTTAACAAATACTAGGTAATACTTAGGATTCTTGGAGTAAGTAGAAATAGCAGAATATCCCTGACTATGATATTGTCTAACTTATCTCTCGACCTCACTAGACAATTTATTATCTAATTCTCTCGATCTTAGATAACTTATCTATTTCTAATAGGATGTTATCTCAGGTAGATTAATCCAGTTACGCCATCAATAATTAAACAAAAGATTGGTAGCTTTCAAGTCCCTGTTGATAATTCACGTCCTCTAGTCTATTTCTCCGTTAGAAGCAAATAAAACCTAAGGCATAATCTAATGTTTGCAACTAATAGATTTCAGTCAAAACAACAGAATTTCAAGACGTCTTACTACTCTTTGAATCCGTTAAATGCCTAGTAACCTATCAGACCCTAATCCATGGATCCCATAACTCCAGCTAATGGAATTAGACGCTCATGATTTGATGAATGAAATAACAAGATAAATTCATCATAATAAGGATAAACTTACAAATGGATGAAAAAAAAAACAAGTAGTTTCTTCAATTTACTCACGAGATTGAAACCTAAAAATAGTTGATAAGTGTTTTTTTAAAGAAACAAGAAAAATATTTGATGGTAAAGATGAAGCAATGTTACGTACTTCTCTTCAGAAGTTCTTCTCTGATAATTAATGATTCATCCCTAAAAAACCTTAAAACAAGTCTTTAAATAGTTAACCCTAAATAAGAAAATAAAATTAAAGTTTCAGTTTTCTCTTTGGATTGGACGACGATGATCTTGACGGCATGTCAGATGTCTGACGACATGTGCAAGATGCCGTCAAAGGTTATAGTGAATTGTTATCTTCTGACTCTTCCGACGGCAAACCTGATGGCATGTCAAAATTCTTGAAAGCGCGTGACAACTATTGTCACAACTTCACTGGAAATCAGTATATTCTGCTTCTGGTTGACGGCAATTTTGACGCCATGTCACATATTTGACAGCATGTCCTAAACGTTGTCATATTTCATCTCAGTTTCTCAGGTTCTGTCTAAGATTGACAACAACTTTGACAGCCTGTCCCATGTATGACAAAGCTTCAAAATTGACGTCAGCTATACTTCAGCTTATTTATACCAGATTTCAGCTAATTTATTCTTCTTTCCTTTGGTTTCCTCCCCGATCACTTATATCTGCATTAACACATTAAAATCAATCAAAAACAACAAAAATTGCTTAATACCTTGCCAATTATTCAGAGTTAAAAGCTCAAATGTGTTAGCATCGGCTCACACATCAACACCCATAACTTAAACAATTGCTTGTCCTCAAGCAACCAAAACATAACGAGGAGTATACAAAGTACAATTCGGTAGCTAACTACTCTCATCAGGTCAGAATACATGCACCATCTCCATGCTCAATCAAAGTAAAATCAACTGTGTCTAATATTTGAAAACACCCATGTAACTCACATATATCTAGATATGGTACAAATCTCAGCAATAACAGCCTAGCACATACCCAAAATACATTATCCGAACAAAGCAGTTAATAGCAATATACCCGGTGTGCCCTCATAATAAATAAATTCCTTTCTCAGTCCAAATCACATGTATAGACATAGGGATGAACATAAGACTCACTCTCAGAACAAAGTTCCAACATTGCGCATCAAATGCCATAGGCTTGCCCTTATAGTCGGTAACTAAGTCTTCAGACAAGTTAGTTAGGATCACTATAGGGCTTTTCTTAAGATTGTAATGTAGGCTCAGGGATGGTATGATATTCATGGGTATTTCATTGTGACTACACCTCCTTGGCACTACATTAACTCACGGGGTTTTAACTTTTGACCTTCTTTGCTTCCCTCTTTTATTTGTCAAGCATTCTCAAGATGGGTGTTGTCTGTTCAAGCTTAGATTAACTTTTTCAGTTTTCTCTTTTTATTTTTAACTTCACCTAACTTGTTGTTCATTTTCCTTATTTTACCTCTCTTAATACTCATAATGCATCATGTACCCCTATAGTAGCCATCCTCAACTTAGGTTATTTGCCTAGGTCGAGGTGCACAATATCTAAGGAGGACCAGGGCTAAAATAGGTTCATTGTGATGTAATAGGAAGGTGAAAGGTGTATAAGAAACTACTAGGCTATTTAGGCACAAAAAGGGATCAAGGAATATTATTCATATTTGGATGGTCATTTAAAGCTAAAATGGGTTAACATTCAAAAACGGCCTGTGATGCTTTCCTAACGCCTATCCTATGACTATGGTACAACTAATTGGGAAAGTTCTAGATTCAACACATAATGGGAACTAAGTAAGACCTTACACGCACATAGCACACAATTATATAGCACATCACTACTCATATGTTTCATGCATTTGTTTTCTACAAGTTATTTATTTGCCATACTAATGCCACAAACAGATACACAGTGGTCACACTAGATACAATTCACACAATTCATGATAGATTAGGCCACTGGAGAGGTACTCAAAAATTACAAAACAAGCTAACTGCCTCAAGTACTTGTACTATTCCTAATTATTTACAGAACATGTTACAACAACAATTTCCCTATACCTCAACTTAAAATCAAAAATAAAATGCAGTAAGGGTTAGGATATGCCTGAAGACAGTCAAGCATGTGGATCCTGGGTCTCTAACCCTGCTACAGCATCATCTACTGTCTTCTCCCCACTCGAAGAATCTGCCTTTGCAATGGATGGAGCCTGGCTCGATGAAGCACCTACAGCCCTAGCTCTGATGGCTACTTTCCATTTTTCTGTGTTATCCAGGGACTCCAATCTTTCTCTTTTCAAATCTTCTTTCTCTTCTTTCTTCTTTACTTTCTTTTTATATTTTATCTCTTCTTCACTATCCGGCTTATCTCTCTTGTTCTTGCCTTTCTTTTCCACTTTTTTCTTCTTTTTCTTCGGGGAATCTGCAGTGAGATTGAGTATAGGAATTTCTTCCTCTACATCGTGTATAGCTGAACCTGTTGTCACCATGATTTAGTGTTGCTACATCATCCCAACCTCAGCTTTCACCTTATCCAATGCATCCCTGAAAGTGGCAAGATTAGCACCTTTCATCTCTCTTTCCCGGGCATCGAATCTGTTCTCTAGATTTGCCACCCACTCAGGCAAAGTCATGAAAGGTTCGAGTGCATCTTTGAGTGTCGCTTTGATTCTTTTGTCCAGGGCGATAGCAAACTATTTGGCGAAGTCCTGTAGTTGTACCTCACACCAATTTATTTTCCTAGACACCTTCCTGATATCAATCGGCTAAAATGCCAAACTTGTTGCTGCCGGAGGGACTGAAGTAGTTGGCTCACTTTGAGAAACTGAGCCTGCCTAAGCTGAATATGCTAGTGTTTGTGGTACAACTTTGGCGATTTGCACCCCCACATCTGATGCTAACACAGTCTCAGTGATTGGAGGATCTGTTGCACCAACTGCATCTCGATCAACTCGTAAGCCCAGCTGAATTTTATTTTTGCTGACAAGGTTATGAGTTTTCTTGGCATGTATCTCATCATCAATACCTAAAATCTCAAGTACATTAGCTGCTTCACATAACCTAGTAATCAGACATGGGAATGGATATGCAGCATCGGGTCTTGCTAGCCAAATCTTGATCTCTTCTGCTATCATTTCTTCGAAATCCAAGGGAGTTCTGCCTATCAAGCTTGCAACCAATATTTCTCAATTATCCCCTAATATATTGTCTCCCTCAGTAGGTATCAGATGAATCCATACTAAACCCCACCAAAATCTGGCCTCTGAATTTAAAGACGCTTTGGTAATCTTTTCTGTCGGATTATTCAGCCACTCAGGTGCCCCATCTGCTATGAGAGTTGCTAGCCATTTACGTTGGTTTTCCCAATGTTTCAACCGGGCATAGAAGGTAGGTAAAGTGGCTCGTGGGAAAAAGGCTGGCCCATAAAGAAACCTATTTATGGTGGCATCTAAAATATCCACCCTCACTCCACGTACTAGAACTTTGGTCAGCAGAGGCTTATCTGAAGTTCTCTCTCCTTCTTTGCACATATTTTCTACTATAGCCTAGTATTTCATGTAGAACTCCCGGACTAATGAAGGACAGTAAACACCCCTTCCCCTAGTAGTCCACTCCAATCCATACTCGTTGAGTTTTTGCATCACCTCAGGGTATCTAATCAACCCGGTAGTGATGATTTTCTTCTCCTCTAGAATTGTCCTTCTGGAACTTCGTCGATCTATTCTTCAAAGTCCGTCCAAATAGATCTTTTCAGCCCCAGGGATTTGCCATCTCTCATTGTTCCTAACCTTGAGGTTTTTTCATTTCACCAAAGTTCCCCATACTGGAGAATCCGTATCACCTTGCTACTTCGATGATGGTGATTCAGACTCAGTTTCTTCAGTTTCAACTTCTTGTTCAGTGACCTCAGACTCCTATTCAGTGTGTTCTGATCCTTGTTCCTATGATGCTTGCTCAGATGAGGTTATCACCTCAGTATCATCATTATCCTCCACCTCAATAGGCTTAGGTAGAGGTGGTGTCTTTAGACCATCCCTATTTTTAGTTTATCTGATCAAGGGTTCATCATCTTCATAATTAGAGTCCTCGTTGACAAGCTGTCAAGAAACATTCTCTTTAGCCGCTTTATTTGGTGTGGTTGGATTCTTCTTCTTAGGTGCCATTATCAGTTCTGCAACAACATAGAAATCCTCATTTAGTGTCCATAATCAAACAAGAGAAGAAGAAGGATCACCTCAATTTAACATCAACACTATTTTCAGTTCACAGTTTTGACGGCCTTTCTGAGTTGCCTTCATAAGTGTCATGGTGTTTCAAAAGCATCGTCAACCTTATCAAGAATCTACAAAATTTCTCATATTTTAATGGAATTTTTGAATGGCCATCACACAGGTGCAAGGCCGTGAAAATTGTCATCAAACAACATTACAATTTCTAACTTCTTTTTACTTGATTTTTCTTTTACCATTATTCTCAATTTCAACTTAGGTCATGTTCTTTACAAAGATTTCCAAAAAATTATACCGCATACCCCTACAAACCCTAGTTTTTTAAGGGTCTTGAAGCATGTTAATGGGTTCCGCTCACTCTTTTAAAACCAAGGTTTCTTGTAGTTCACAATTGATTCAAAGAAAGATGAAGTTAAAGTTTTTCTCATACTTGGATGTCGACACTTATCTGATGTACTCTGAGCACATAGACTTGTGAGTGAGAGAAGAATGAGATGAGAGAGAAAGAAGATTTCTTGACTTAACTCTCAGGCTTCAACAAGTAAAGTCTTAAAATTTTGCCTTAGAAGGGATTAAATTTGAAAAAGGAAGGAAAATAACTCTCTAAGAAAAGAAAACCAAAATTGGAAGAGAAATATATAAAGTACGCGGGAATGTGAACAGCTGTTGTTGGGTCGGGTTAGCCTAAAATTTTTAAGCTGGCATTTTTGATGAAGCGTCAGATACCGGACGACGCTTCAAAATTGTCGTCAACATTAACATAATAAGGCTTTGAATTGATTATTTTGATGCCATTTCTCATGGCTTGTCATACTTGTGACAGCTAAAATTAACGTCAACCTTCTCAAGCTAAATAAAACCAGTTCATCTCCTTTGTACAACTCTTAGCTACAAAAATTAAAAACATAAGTGCAATAAAATTAAAACATTGGGTTGCCTCCCAAACAGCGCCTGATTTAACGTCGCGACATGACTTGATTATCTTCACTACTCAGAATTCATCAAGATGCTGTATCGATACCTCATTACCATTTTCCTGGAATACATCCACAACCGAAAAGATATTCATCTCCTCCAACTGCTTCATAGGAGGGTGCATTTTGAATCTGGCCTCCCTTTTTCCATACCTAAACTTTAGCTCATTGAGATCCATATCAACCAATACTCTTCTCATGGCTAATAGTGGTCTACCCAAAATGATGGGTACCTCAAAATCAACATCACAATCCAATAAGACAAAATCTACAGCCAGAATAAAGTCATCCACCTTTACCGGCACATCATGCAATATACCAACTGGTCGTTTCACCGATCTGTCAGCCATCACAAGACGCATCATTGTGGGGGCAGGTTCCCCCAATCCAAGCTTCTTATAGATATCAAGTGGCATCAGATTAATACTTTCTCCTAAGTCACATAAAGCTTTGGTAAACTTCATGGACCCAATTGTGCACGGTATGGTAAATGTTCCAGAGTCAGGCTTTTTCTGCACTAAGGATTGTGAAGAAACAGCACTACAGTGGTGAATGTTGTCCACCAGCTCATATCTTACCTTCCGCTTCTTTGTTAACAGTTTCTTCATAAATTTAGCATAGTTTAGCATTTGCTCAAGTGCCTTCATCAATGGCACATTCACCGTTAGTTATTTCATTATTGCTATGAATTTACTAAATTTTTCATTATCTACTTTATTCTTCAATCTCTGAGGAAAGGGAGGTGGTGGTCTTGGTATTTCTTTCAATACCACTTCCCCTTTCTTTTCGTCTTCTTTCTCCAAAATATCAACAAAGCTATCCAGTTTCTCAGAATCCACTAGATTGCTTCCTTCTGACTCATCAACACTTACCTTCTTCTCCACAGCTTTGCCCATAGAAGGTCCAGATAACATCTTTCCACTCCAAGTGGTAATCGCCAAACAAGAGCCATCAGTCCGCGGGTTCTAAACCGTATCGCTAGGTAAAGTACCATCTTTTTTCTGGTTCAGAGTAGCCTAAAGTTGGCACATCTATTGCTCCAACTTCTTAATAGAAGCAGAGTGTGAGCTAACCAATGGACTAAGGGTAGAAAATTCACTTTTCATAGTAGTCACCCCCGAGTTGGTAGCTTTAACTCCCTTCAACAGCTTTTCCATCATGTCCTCCATGGATATCTTGCCAGAACTAGTCATCAGAGTATCCCGACTTCCAGGAGGAATATACAAACAACTTCTGTTATTATTGTTTCTCCAATGTCCCTGCTCTCTATCTTTATAATCAGGCTTAGCATAGAAAGTCCGGCCTTGGTTCCCTTGGCTATTGCCTCAGAAACCCCCTGATTACTCACATAATTTGCCTCAGCATCAGTACCTGTAGACATAGTACCCTGAAATTCCACAGCCTTAACCATTTCAGTCTTGCTGGATAGCAAGTGTTTCTCCAGCAAGTCCATCTACATCTTTAAATGGGCCATGTCCTGATATCACTCCTCATCTCTTCTACATTGCTCCACAGTAATCCCACCAGCAACAGTCGAGCTAGCCACTATATAATCCCTAGTTTGACAAGCTCAACTCTGCTTGGTCATTCTATTCAGCATGTCAAAAGCATCTAGAAAAGAGAGGTCAATAAACGAACCACCTGCAGCGTTGTCAACAATAGGCTTCGTCACAGAGTTGAAAGCTCTGTATAAAGTCTCCATCAAGTGTAGGTCCGTCATATTGTTGTTCGGACATTGTGCAAGTTTCTTCTTACATCTTTCCCAGGTTCCGTGCAGTGCTTTAGTCGGAAGTTGTCTGAAGTTGCTAATTTCATCCCTCAATTGTACTCTTCTGGAGGGTGGAAAGAACCATTGTAGGAACGCGTCTTTCAAATACCTCCAGTTGGTTATAGAATCGGGCTCTAACTCATTCAACCACATTGTTGCTTCCCCAGATAGAGACAAAGGAAACAATCTCAACCTGATCATATTCTGGCTCACTCCAGGATAGTCAAAGGATTTTCAAATGGTGATGAAGTTCACTAAATACATGTTAGGATCATCACCAAGCAAGCCTCCAAATAACCCCTTCAGATTCAGGAGTTAGATCATGGTACTTGTTATGCTGAATTTTGCACCTAGTGCCAACGGTGGAGGAATGATAGCACCCATTTCACCAGCTTCATCCATTCCTTCATCATCTTCATCAGCCTCATATTTCATAGGCTATTGCCCATATCTTCCTTGGACTGGACGATTTTTATTGACGTTTCGCTGCACTGGTGCAGCAACTTGCTCAACTCGCATTGGGTTTTGAGGATTAAGAAATTCCTCATCACCCAAGTCTTCATCATCAGGGTTCTAGTGACGTGCTTGTTGACCCAAATTTTTCACATTCACCTGAGCCCTAGCCATAGCAGCTAGTCTTTCTGCTTCCTGTTGTTCAGCCATTCTTCCTATCAATTGAGGTTTTGGATTGATTGGCAACAGTGGTTCTTCGAAACTTCTTGTGTTTAGCATAAACAACATAGAACCTACAATAAACAAAAACAACAAATAAACGTAAATCAAGGAAACTTAACTATCAGCAAATTTTTGCGTACAAACTTTTAGTCTACAATTGTATTCCCCGACAACGATGCCATTTTTGATAACGCTTAAATTACACTCTTGAATGGGTGTAAGCGATCGTTATCAATATAAAACCCAACTAGGTTAGGGTCGAATCTCAGAGGGAATAAGGTGTGAACTTTAATTTATTTACGAAATACTTTACTGGTAGTTTACTATTTCTAAAGATGGGTGTTTAAATTTCACAGAGAATCAATTGTCATATTCAATATTTTAGTGTTGTAATAAGTATAAATGAGAAACCATAGTTATGTTCACCATGGGTATTCGAAGTTAACAAATACTAGGTAATGCTTTGGACTCTTGGAGTAAGTAGAAACAGCAGAATATCCTTGACTATAATACTGTCCGACTTATCTTTCGACCTCACCAGACAATTTATTATCTAATTCTCTCAAACTTAGATAACTTATCTATTTCCAATAGGATGTTATCTCAGGTAGATTAATCTAGTTACGGCATCAATCATTAAACAGAAGGTTGGTAGCTTCCGAGTCCCTGTTGATAATTCACATCCTCTAGTCTATTTCTCTGTTAGAAGCAAATAAAACCTAAGGCATAATCTAATGTTTGAAATCAATAGATTTCAGTCAAAATAATAGAATTCCAGGACGTCCTACTACTCTTTGAATTTGTTAAATGCCTAGTAACCTATCAAACCCTAATCCATGGATCACATAAGTCCAGCTAATGGAATTAGTCGCTCATGATTTGATGAACAAAATAACAAGTTGAATTTATCATAATAAGGATAAACTTATGAATGGATGAAAAAAAACAAAAAGTAGTTTCTTTAATTTACTCACGAGATAGAGACCCAAAAATAGTTGATAAGTGTTTTTTTAAAGAAACAATAAAAGTATTTGATGGTAAAGATAAAGCAATGTTACGTGCATCTCTTCAAAATTTCCTCTATGATAATTAATGATTCATCCCTAAAAACACTAAAACAAGTCTTTAAATAGTCAACCTTAAATAAGGAAATAAAATTAAAGTTTCAGTTTTCTCTTTGGATTAGACGACGACGATCTTGACGGCGTGTCAAATGTCTGACAACATGTACGAGATATCATCAAAGGTTCTAGTGAATTGTTATCTTCTGAATCTTCAGACGGCAAACCAGACAGCATGTCAAAATTCTGGACGACGCGTGAAAACTTCCATCACACTTCACTGGAAATCAGTATTCTCAACTTCTGGTTGATGGTGATTTTGATGCCATGTCACATATTTGACGGGCCGTCCTAAACTTCGTCATATTTAATCTTAGTTTCTCAGGTTCTGTCTAAGCTTGACGGCAACTTTGACAGCCTGTCCCATTTATGACGGTGCTTCAAAATTGACGTCAACTATACTTTAGCTTATTTACACCAGATTTCAGCTGACTTATTCTTCTTTCTTTTAGTTTCCTCCCTGATAACTTGTATCTGCATTAACCTATTAAAAGAAATCAAAAACAACAAAAGTTTCTTAAGACCTCACAATTATTCAGAGTTAAAATATGTTAGCATCGGCTCACACTTCAGTACACAGTTCACCTCTCACTTTTGGAAAGCGTTCCAAAAGGGTCTTGGTACCCAAGTCCATCTCAATACAGTGCTTCATCCTCAGATAGATGACCAAGTAGAGAGGACCATTCAGACTCTTGAAGATATGCTAAGGGCGTGTGCAATTGATTTCAAGGGAAGTTGCGATGACCACTTGCCCTTGATTAAGTTTGCATACAACAACAGCTATCATTCCAGTATTTAGATGACTCCATTCGAAGCTCCCTATAGTGGGATGTGTAGATCTCCATTCGGTTGGTTTGAAGTTAGTAAGGCCTCATTCATCAGTCCTGACTTGGTATTCGACGCCTTAGAAAAAAGTTTAATTGATTACGCAGAGACTTCGGGCTACTCAGAGCCGACAGAAGTCTTATGCAGATATTCGTATAAAGGTTCTCGAGTTTGAGGTCAATGACAGTGTCTATCTCAATATCTCTCTCATGAAGAGAGTAAAGAGGTTTAGTAAGAAAGGGAAATTCAGTCCCCGCTATATCGGTCTCTTCAGGATTCTCAGTCTCTTTGGTAAGGTAGATTATGAGCTCAAATTGCCTTCAGCTCTAGCCTCAGTTCATCCGGTCTTCCATGGATCCTTGCTCAAGAAGTACATAGGTGACCCAGCAGTTGTAGTCTCTATTTAGAACATTGATGTTTAGGACAGCCTTTCTTATGAAGAGATTCCAATTGAAATTTTAGACTATCAGATTCGTAGGTTGAGGAACAAAGAAGTCCCTCTAGTCAAAGTTATTTGGTGAAATCAGTCCGTTAAGGGAGATACTTTGGAACCAGAAGCATACATGCGTACCAAGTACCCTCACCTTTTCTCCACCAACCCAGATAAAGCTTAAGGTAACAGTCCTCCTTAAGCTTATTCAGTTTTACATTCAGCATTCAATACAACTTGATATTTCATTTCGTGTTCATGTTCCAACACAAATTTGGTATCAATAACCATTGCATATTCTATCATGCCTACATATATCAGTTCAGTAAATAATAATGCATCAGATATGCATTCTCATTGCGACAACCTCAGTCATGCATTCATGAATCAGTTACATGTGCATCAGATATGCATGTGCAGTATAACGTGTTCAGTTTGTCAGTCATAAGATCATGTTCTAGCTACTCATGTTAGGATTTTTGTTTCCCCTCCCAGTCAGTTCCATTTGAGATCGAATGTTCTCAAGGGGGAGATATTGTAATACCCGTGCCTTTTTCCTACCTAGAAAGTATCTCGAGGATTCTAGGACTTACTTTGAAATTCAAACCTATCTTTGTACACATTGTATTTTTGAGCTTTTCACTTACTATCAAGTGGGAAATTTAGTTAGCTTTCAACGGTACAAATTTTTTCCAAATTCGACATCAGCCGAGGAAGTTATGGACATTTTACTTGGAACTATCGGAAACACCCAGGTATAACGGCCAAGTTGAAAGACCGCCACATAAGTGATGAGCCGCCACTTTGACCATTACATCCAAGGTATTTGAACCACGTACTGGATAAGGACTGATAGATGAGTTGATGGACCATCAAATTTATGACGGACCATCATCCAGGCCGTCGACTCTTATCCATTGAACCCATTTCTGGTCAACATCTGACGTACTAAGTGACAGACCGTCAAGTGTCTGATTGTCCATCAGTCGGAAAATCACACGCCACGTTCAATTTATTTCCAGGTCCTTTTAATAGAGGTATTTTGATCATTTATCACTAGCTAAAATATACCCAGATAAGTCCGAATTCGGCCATTATGCTCATTTTTATTTCACAAATAAAAAAACTAGGGTTTCTCTCTAAATTTAATCTCCAAGAACAAGACACAATCTTCTTCAAGAATAAATCCTTCAAGTTCAAAAACATCAAGAACCTTGAGTCAGGTATGCATAGTGTTCATCCACGGATTCCTAAACCAGAACGCTACACGGTGCTCATGACCCCGAGGGACCACAAGCTAATCCATGACTGATATTTTTACCTTTACGCTGCATAACATACATGTAATATACGGGAAACATAAATAATAGACCATGAGGATCAATTGAAATAAATGAAAACTGAACTAAATCTGAACTGTATCTGAAAGCCTCAAAGTACTGACTGAATAAGGAGTTGAAGGAATATGTCTCCAACTAACTCCGTAAACTAAAAACTAACTAAAATAAAAAATGAGTCGAATCATATCATCCTTGAATGAAGAGGACTCATTGTAGCTCTGTATACTGAATACGAATGTTACTGCTGGTCTGGAACTCATGTCTTTGAACCTATGGTGTAACATGAAAAGAAAGCACCATAGCGCAAATGCATCAGAACAACTGGAGAACTGAGTATACGAGTGAGGTAAGCTATATGAAAAGGGTTTACATACATAAGCAATGATAACTGACCGACTAATATTAACGTGAGAGTACAAACATACATACATAATAATTGGAAACATAAATACATAATAGTGGATCTGTACGCTAATACATGATTTACTTATTTCTGAATCACTAAAACTGTGGTTCTCTCAACATGGGTGACTGTATCTAACAGTCCTTGGTCTGATGGAACTATCTGAGTTCCGTACTATAACTGAATTTGACTGTATCAGGCAGTCATAGTATACTGATATCTGAAGAAATATCTGAGTTCTTTTACTGAGACAGAACATGAAACTGTGGGAGGTAGTTATTTAACCGACATGACCCAATAATGCATATAGCTAAGTTGGGGTCCAATCTCTGCCTCGATTGGAGGAGTGTCATACCGCGCCACTGGTAAGGACAGTTATGAGTGACCCTCATCTGGCAGGTACTCAAATGAGAATGGTGGGAACCCTAAAGTAACAGGTTAAGCCACCTCATCAACCCTAGTTTGATAGGTTAATATTTCTCAACCTACGCTCACTACGTAGTTCTGGAACACAAGGATAACTGCTAGGAATCACACCCTAAACTGGAAGGTGAGTTCCCATCCTTGGGTTCACTCGGTGATAGCTTCTACTCCTATCTAAACATAATTTAATTGACTGTACATGGACTGAGTAACTGACTTCCGTTGACTGACGGAATAGCGATACTATCTGAGATTTTTGCTAAGATCATAAGATTTCAGAGGTTTCCTAAGTCACATGACTGACTGGGTTCTATAGATCATCGCTTAACTGAGATTTTTGGGATAACGTGACTTGGATCTAAGCACACAACTATATTTTTTGGGTACGAATACCCCCAGGACTCGATGGAAGGAAACTGACACAAATGATATGACTTGATCACAAGATTGGAGTTCACAATTCATAATATCATAAGTAGGGGATAGTATTCCACAAGTAGTTTTCAACATCTTGTGCATGGTAGGGAGTGCATGGGATATATATCATGTACATATTGTATCACTTCATTAGAATAAGTGCTTCATACCACAACAATAGCAGCAAAATAATGACATGGAATTCATATTGAATTATAATTAACATGGACTTATCATGTAGATAATATGGGACCATCTAAACATGAAATTTCTAGCATTCTAAGCATTTTATCAAACACCTTGCATGCATTCTTTAAGGCATAAAATGTACACATGATCATGTAGTTAGAACCCATAAATTTGGGTTGTTTAATATGGTGAAATTCATGAACACACCTATGCCTTAAAGAATGCATGCAAGGTCAGATTATGCTAATGAAAAAATGAATCAAATCTGAACAAATCTGAAAGCCTATAAACACTGTCTAAATAAGGAGTTGAAGGAATATGTCTCCAACTAACTCCGTAAACTGATAGCTAACTAAAATAATAAATGAATAAATCAAATTATATCATTCTTGAATCAAGAGGAGTCACTGCAACTCTGTATACTGGAATGCGACTGCTACTGCTGGTCTGGAACTCATGTCTCTAAACCTTAATGTAACATAAAGAGAAAGCACCATAGCACAAATGCATCAGTACAAATGGAGTACTGAGTATACGAGTTAGGTAGGCTGAACATAAATAGGGTTACATGCATGAATAATGCTAACTAACTGACTGATATAAACGTGAGAGTGCAAACATGCATACATAGAAACTGAGATCGTGAATGCGTGATAGCTAAATTTGTACGCTAATACATATTTTACTGATAACTGATCATAACTAATACTGTAGTTCTGAATATATGCGTGACTGTGTCATATAGTCCTGCATCTGATCAAACTATCTAAGTTCCGTACTATTACTTAATTTGACTATATCTAACAGTCCTGGTATACTGATATCTGAAGAACTTTCTGAGTTGTTTTACTGAGACTAAGTCTAAAACTGTGGGAGATAGTTGTTAAACCGACATGCCCCAATAATGTATATAGCTAAGTTGGGGTCCAATCTCTTCCCCGACAGGAGGGATGTCAATACCGCACCACTAGTAAGGACAGTTGTGAGTGACCCATATCTGGTAGGTACTCAAAATGAGAATGGTGGGAACCCTAAACTGATAGGTTAATCCACCCCGTCAACCCTAATCTGGCAGGTCAAGATGTCTCAACCTACGCTGGCTACGTAGTTCTGGAACACAAGGATGACTAATCACACCCTAAACTAGTAGTTGAGTTTCCATCCTTGGGTTCACTCGGTGCTAACCTATACTACCATCTGAAAAGACTGAACATGATTTAACTGACTATACATGGACTTAATAACTGACATCCGTTGACTGATGGAATAGTACTACTCTTTGAGAATTTACTGAGATCATGAGATTTCTGAGGTTTCCTGAGTCACATGACTGACTGAGTTCTATAGATTGTGGCTTGACTGAGATGATCATGATGACATGAAATGGCTCTAGGCACACAGCTATGTTTTTCGAGTACGAATACCCCCAGGACTCGATGGAACAAAACGGACACACATGACATGACTTGATCACAAGATTTGAGTCCACAATTCATAATATCATACATAAGGGATTTCATACTAAGGATGGTCATCAACAATTTATTGCATGTAAAGGATTTCATGTCACATGGAAGTACTTGTACAACCTTAATATCATGTTCATTGCATAATCATACTAGCAACACATATCAATAGCATGGAAGTTCATGTGGAATCATCTTAAGAGTTGACATAGCTTTTCATTTAAATACTAGGGGGTCATGGGAACATGAATTTTAGCATTCTAGGAATTTTAACAAACACCTTGCATGCACACTTTGGGGCATAGGTTTTCTCAACAATTTTAATCATCTTGAACCACCCAAATTCATGGGTTTTAACTACAAGCATGTATACATCAAGAAAGTCAACTTAAATTAATATCTTGAAGCTTAAACAATGATCATTAACATGAACAACATCACATAACAACAAGGAAATCAAAGTTTCTCATGTAAAAGTATGGTTCTTGAACTCTATGAACGAAAAGGGTCCATAGATGAACACTACGCATACCTGACTCAAAGTTCTTGATGTTTTTGAACTTAAAGGATTTGAAATCCTTTGATTCTTAAAAAAGATTGGGTCTTGTTCTTGGAGAATAAATTTAGAGAGAAGCCCTAGTTTTTTTTGTTTGTGAAATAATAATAAGCATAATGGCTGAATTTGGATTTATCTGGGTATATGTAGGCAAGTGATTAGTGACCAAAATACCCCTATTAAAATTACCTAGAAATAAACTGAACGTGGCATGTGATGGTTCGTCAAACACTTGATGGTCCATCACTTATCCCGTCAGAGGTGGACCAGAAATAGGGTTCACTAGATAAGAGTTGACGACCTGGATAACGGTCTATCACAACTTTGACAGTCTGTCAACTCGTTCGTCAGTCCTTATCCAGTACGTGGATCAACTATATTTTCTGTGATGGTCAAAGTGGTGGTCCATCACTTATGTGGTGGTTTATTAACTTAGCCATCATACCAGGGCATTTCTGACAGTTCCAAGTAAAACGTCCATAAGTTCCTCGTCTGATGTCGAATTTGGACAAAATTGGTACCATTGGAAAGCTAACTCAATTTTCCATGTGCTAGAAATTGAAAATATCAAAAATACCATATGTACAAAGATAGTTTTACATTTAAAAGTAAGTCCTAGAATCCTCGAGATAATTTCTATCTAAGGGGTATTACAATATCTCCCCCTTGAGAACATTCGTCCTCGAATGGAACTGACTAAGAGGGTAAACAATAATCTGAACATGAGTAGCTGGAACATGATCTTATGACTGACAAACTAAATGCGTTATACTAAACATGCATATCTAATGCACGTGTAACTGATTCATGAATGCATGACTGAGGATCTTGCAATAAGAATGAATATCTGATGCATGATTATTTACTGGACTGATACATGTATGCATGACTGAATATGCAATGGTACTTGATACCAAATTTTTGATGGAACACAAGCATGAAACAAAATATCAAGTTGTATTGAATACTGAACGTGAAACTGAATAAGCTTAAGGAGGACTGTTACCTTGAGCTTGATCTGGGTTGGTGGACAAAAGGTGAGGGTACTTGGTACACATATCTGCTTCTGCTTTCCAAGTAGCTCCCTCAACGGTCTAATTTTGCCAAAGAGCTTTGACTAGAGGGACTTCTTTGTTCCTCAGCCTACGAATCTGATAGTCTAAAATTTCGACTGGAATCTCTTCATAAGAGAGGTTGTCCTGAACATCAATGTTCTGAATAGGGACTACAACTGCTAGGTCACCTATGTACTTCTTGAGCAAGGAGACATGTAAGACAGGATGAACTAAGGCTAGATCTGAAGGGAATTCGAGCTCATAAGCTAAAATGTCGAAGCGACTAAGAATCCTGAGGGGACAACATAGCGGGGACTGAGTTTCCCTTTCTTGTCGAACCTCTTCACTCCCTTTATGGGAGATATTTTGAGATGGACATAGTCATTGACCTCTAACTTGAGATATTTTCTACGAACATCTACATAAGACTTCTGTCGGCTCTGAGCAACTCGAAGTCTCTCTCTGATAAACTGAACTTTCTCTAAGGCGTCGAATATCAAGCCAGGACCGATGACTGAGGCCTCACTAACTTTGAACCAACCGAATAGAGATCTACACCTCCTACCATAGATAACTTCAAATGGAGTCATCTGAATACTGGAATGATAGTTATTGTTGTATGAAAACTCAATCAAGGGCAAGTGGTCATCCCAACTTTCCTTGTAATCAATTGCACACGCCCTTAGCATATCTTCAAGAGTCTGAATGGTCCTCTTTGCTCGACTATCTATCAGAGGATGAATGGTGGTAATGAGATGAACTTGGGTATCAAGGCCCTTTTGGAATGCTTTCCAAAAGTCAGAGGTGAACTGTGTGCCTCTGTCTGAGATGATAGATAATGAAACACGGTGTAATCTGACCAACTCCCTAATATAGAGTTTAGCATAATCCTCGACTGAATAAGAGGTACGAACTGGAAGGAAATTAGCTATAATAACCAAAACTAAATCACGCTGATGACGAGTTCGAGGCAAACCCATCACGAAACCCATGTTCACTTCTTCCCACTTCCTAGTAGGAATGGTGAAATCCTACATAGACCCACTAGGTTTCTGATGCTCTATCTTAACCTACTGACATGTAGAAGACTTAGCCACAAACTCTGCAATATCTCTTTTAATCCCACTCCACCAATAGAACTCTCCCAAGTCGCGGTATATCTTAGTGGCCCCTAGATGAATAGAGTAACGCGCACCATGTGCTTCTGTAAGAATTTGCTGCCTCAAGTCATCTACATCTGGAACACACAGACGACCCTAACAACGAAGAACACCATCTCCCCCTTGGTAGAAAGCCTCTACTTTCCAATTTTGAACTGACTCTTTTAGCTTGACAAGGCTGGGATCCTAAATGTGAGAAACACTACCCATGGACAGTCTACTGAGAGCATCGGCCATAACGTTGGCCTTGCCCGGGTGATAAAGGACACTCATGTTATAATCCTTCAAGATCTCTAACCACCTTCTCTGATAAAGATTGAGATCTTTCTGAGAAAATACATACTGGAGACTCTTATGATCTTTGAATCTACCTGAACTCCGTATAAATAATGCCTCCTAATCTTTAAGTCAAATACTATGGCTACTAACTCAAGATCATGAGTAAGATAATTCTTTTCATAGGGCGTTAACTGTCTAGAGGTATAGGCTATGACTTTACCATGCTACATGAGGACACAACCTAAACCCACTCTGGATGCATCACAATAGACTACAAAAATGTCTGAACTATCTGGAAGAGCTAGAATTGGAGCTGAGGTGAGTCGAGTCTTCAACTCCTAAAAAATCTTCTCACATGAATCTGACCACTGAAACTTAACCTTTTTCTGAGTCAATTTATACATAGGAGATGCAATAGAAGAAAATTGCTTGACAAACCATCTGTAATAGACAGCTAAACTTAAGAAACACCTGATATCTGATGGAGAGATAGGGCGAGGCCAGTTTCTTACCACTTCAGTTTTCAGAGGATATACTATAATTCCATCACCGGAAATAATATGATAAAGGAATGCTACTGATCTTAGCCAAAATTTTCACTTACTGAACTTGGAAAACAACTGATGATCTCTGAGAGCCTGAAGAACAATCTTGAGATGGTCTGAATGATCATGCTCCGTACGAGAATAGACTAGAATATCATCTATGAAGACTATGATGAACATGTCCAAGTACTTCTTGAACATCCGATTCATCAAGTCCATGAAGGCTACAGGGGCATTGGAAAGACCAAAGGACGTGACTAGAAATTTGAAGTGACCATATCGAGTATGGAAAGCTATCTTTGGGATGTGAAATTCCTTAACTCTGAGCTGATGATAACCTGATCTGAGATCTATCTTGGAGAAACAACTGGCAACCTAAAGTTGGTCAAACAAATCATCTATTCTAGGAAGTAGATACCTGTTCTTGACTGTAACTTTGTTGGGCTGAAGATAATCAATACACATCCTGAGAGAATCGTCTTTCTTGCGCACGAATAAGACTGGTGCACCTCATGAGGATACACTGGGCCTGATGAATCCCTTATCTAAGAGATCCTTCAACTAATCTTTTAGTTCCTTGAGTTCTGTTGGTGCCATTCTGTATGGAGAAATAGAGATAGGCTAATATCTGGGAGAAGGTCTATGCCAAAGTCTATTTCCCTTTCGAGAGAAATGCCTGGAAGATCTTCAGGACAAACATTTGTATATTTATTAACCATTGGGACTGATTTGAGACTGGGAGATTTAGAAATAGAATCCTTTACATGCACGAGATGATACATACACTCCTTTGAAATTATTTTCCTTGCCCAAAGGTAGGAAATAAGCTGACCCCTAAAAGATGAAGTACTACCCTTCCACTCTAGGATGGGCTCATTTGGGAACTGAAATTAAACTATCTGGGTCCTGCACTCGACTGTGGCATAGCAGGAATAAAGCCAATCTATGTCGAGAATGACATCAAAATCAGTCATCTCTAATTCGACTAAATCTGCTGACTTGAATTTTTGAAATATCATAACTGGGCAGTTCCTATATACCTGCCGTGCTATGATGGTTTTACCCACTAGGGTAGAGACTAAAAAGGGATTTACTAAAATTTCGAGACTGATTCCAAAATCGCTTGTTGTGTAAGAGGTAACAAAAGAAAAATATGCACCTAGGTCTAGCAAAGCATAAACATGAACATGGAAAATCTATAACGTACCAGTAACGACATCAAGAGAATTTTCCTGATCCTGTCGAGTCTAGAGAGCATAGAGTCTGTATGGCCATTGCCCACTAGTAGAATTGGAAGTGGCACTGTGCTGGTTCGGGTGACCGAACTAAGCTGTAGAATGATTCTACTGACCTTGAGGACCTGGCTGAGGATAGTCCTTAACTCTGTGGCCTATCTTGCCACAACCAAAACAAATGCCTTGACCCGCTCTACACATACCCTGATGGTGCTTATCGCAAGTTTGACACTAAGGATAATTATGGCCACTACCAACACTACCCTGAGATTTAGAGCTTGGTGCTCTATCTCTGTTGTCGTCTCTGAATTTCGGTACTGAGGCACTAGTGAAGAAAGCTGCTGGAGCTACTGACTTGGGATAAAACTGTGAATGGTTTTCTCTTTCTGATTTAGGTTGAGAAAACTGAAACTGCCTGTCTTTGCTCTCTTGTTCTTCCTCTCCCTAGTCCAAACCTTTTTCTCCTCTATTTGTTGAGCATGGGTCATGAGCCTGGCTAAAGTCATATCACTGTTCAGCATTGTAGATCTATACTTATTTACCCCACTATCATTCACTCCTGGCATGAACTTGCTCATCTTAGCCCTATTGTCTCCAACCACATGAGGGGTATATCTGGCTAGCTGAGTAAATATGAGAGAATACTCCCTAACCATTATATTTTCCTACCTGAGGTTGATGTCAAGAACTCTATCCTCCCTCACTTCTTGGGAAAAGAATCTGTCTAAGAAAGCCGTGACAAATTCCTCCCACTCTATAGGACCTGCATCTTCTAACCTCTCAAACTTTAACTATTTGTACTAAGTGTGAGAAACATCCTATAACTGGTATGCGGCTAACTCAATGCTCTGAACATAAGTAACTCCCATGATGTCAATGACCTTCTGGACTTGGTCAATTAACTCATGAGGGTCTTCATCAGACTTAGACCCAAAGAAAGATGGAGGGTTCATTTGGGTGAAGTCCCAAATCCGGGCTGCTGTGATATTTGCCACTAGATTGGCCAGAATAACTGGTGGCCATTCATTCTGGGCAGCCACAGACTAAGCAAGTGTGGTGAATGCTCGCCCAAAGGGTCTTCGGGATGAGGAACTGGCTGGTTTCTTATCTTTGGATGCATATTCTGAAATAAGAGAAAAAAGGATTAGACTAAGAGTTTAACTTGAAATTATGCTCACTAGCACGACATGAATACTGAAAGAAGGGAAACTATTCCTAAAACATCTCATAGCCTCCTGCACATAACTGTGGCACGCAACACACCCATGCACAAGACTCTACCAGATACGGCTTTCAAACTTTCTAGGACTCTATTGAACCTTAGGCTCTGATACCAAGTTTGTAACACCCCAATTTTCTGAACCGGAATGCTACACTGTGCTCATGACACCGAGGGATCATAATTTAACCCATGACTGATATCTATACCTTTACGCTGCATAACATATATGTAATATGCGTAAAATATAAACAATAGACTATAAGGTTCAACTAAAATAATTAGAACATCCATATGGGTGAAAAATACCCAAGATAACTGAAGTCTGAATAAAAACTGAACTAAATCTGAATTGTATCTGAAAGCCTCGAAGTACTGACTGAACAAGGAGTTGAAGGAACATGTCTCCAACTAACTCTGTAAACTAAAAACTAACTAAAATAATAAATGAGTCGAACCATATTATCCTCGAATGAACAAGACTCACTACAGATCTATATACTGGAATGCGAATGCTACTGCTAGTCTAGAACTCGTGTCGCTGAACCTATGGTGTAATATGAAAAGAAAGCACCATAGCATAAATGCGTCAGTACAACTGTGAGTATACGAGTGAGGTAGGCTAAATGAAAAGGGTTTACATGCATGAGCAATGCTAACTGACCGACTAATATGAACGTTACAGTGCAAACATACATACATAATAATTGGAAATGTAAATACGTAATACTGGATCTATATGCTAATACATAATTTACTGATTTCTGACATGACTGAAACTATGGTTATGTCAACATGGGTGACTGTGTCTGACAGTCCTGGGTCTGATGGAACTATCTGAGTTCCATACTATAACTGAATTTGCTTGTATTTGGCAGTCCTGGTATACTGATATCTGAAAAACTATCTGAGTTCTTTTACTGGGACTGAGCTTAAAACTGTGGAAGGTAGTTGTTTAACCGATATGCCCCAATAATGCATATAGCTTAGTTGGGGTCAAATCTCTGCCCTGACTGGAGGGGTGCCAATACCGCGCCACTGGTAAGGACAGTTGTGAGTGACCCTCATCTGGCAAGTACTCAAATGAGAATGGTGGTAACCCTAAACAGACAATTTAAGACACCTCATCAACCCTAGTCTAATAGGTTAAGATGTCTCAACCTATGCTGGCTACGTAGTTCTGGAACACAAGGATGACTGCTAAGAATCACACCCTAAACTGGCAGGTGAGTTCCCATCCTTGGGTTCACTCGGTGCTAACGTTTACTCCAATTTGAAAAGACTGAAGATGATTTCGCTGACTTCCGTTGACTGGCAGAATAGCACTACTATCTGAGATTTTTGCTGAGATCATGAAATTTCAGAGGTTTCCTGAGTCACATGACTTACTGAGTTTTATAGATCATGGCTTAACTGAGATTATCGGGATAACGTGACTTGGATCTAGGCACACAACTATATTTTTTGGGTACGAATACACCCAGGACTCGATGGAATGAAACTAACACACATGACATGACTTGATCACAAGATTGGAGTTCACAATTCATAATATCATACGTAGAGGATACTATACCACATGTAGTTTTCCACATCATATGCATGTTAGGGAGTGCATGGCATATATATCATGTATATATTGTATCACTTCATTATCATAAATGCTTTATACCACAACTATAGAGACAAAACAATGACATGGAATTCATATTGAATTATATAATTAACAAGGACTTGTCATGTAATATTATGGGACCATGTAAACATGAAATTTCTAGCATTCTAAGCATTTTATCAAACACCTTGCATGCATTCTTTAAGGCATAGGTGTGTTTATAAATTTCACCATATTAAACTACCCAAATTCATGGGTTCTAACTACATAATCATAACCTTCGTGAAAGTTCATTAAATTAATACTCTATAGCACAAACAACAACCACCAACATAAATACAATCATATCACCACAAAATATTTTTGATTTGGTATTTAAAGATTGATTCTTGAACTCCGCAAACTAAAGGAATCCGCTGATGAACACTACGCATACCAGACGCAAGGTTCTTGATGTTTTTGAACTTGAAGGATTTGAAATCCTTTGATTCTTGAAGAAGATTGGGCTTCACTAGATTAGAGTTGATGGCCTGGATGATGGTCCGTCACAACTTTGACGGTCCGTTAACTCGTCCGTCAGTCCTTATCCAATACGTGGCTCAACTTCCTTGGCTGTGACGGTCAAAGTGGAGGTCCGTAACTTATGTAGCGGTCCGTCAACTTGGCCGTCATACCTGGGCGTTTTTTACAGTTCCAAGTAAAACGTCCATAACTTCCTCGTCCAATGTTGGATTTGGGAAAAATTGGTACCGTTGGAAAGCTAACTCAATTTCCCATGTGATAGAAAGTGAAAATCTCAAAAATTCCATGTGTAAAAAGATAGGTTTGCATTTCAAAGTAAGTCCTAGCATCCTTGAGATGATTTTTAGCTAGGAAAAAGGCATGAGTATTACAATATCTCCCACTTGAGAACATTCGTCCTCAAATAGAACAGACTGAGAGGGGAAATAAAAATCTAAACATGAGTAGCTAGAACATAATCTTATGACTGACAAACCAAATGCATTATACTAAACATGAATAGCTGATGCACGTATAACTGATTCATGAATGCATGACTGAGGTTCTCGCAATGAGAATGCATATCTGATGCATGATTATTTATTGGAATGATACATGTATGCATGACTAAATATGAAATGGTACTTGATACCAAATTTGTGATGGAACATAAACACGAAATGAAATATTAAGTTGTATTGAATGCTGAACATGAAACTGAATAAGCTTAAGGAGGACTGTTACCTTGAGCTTGATCTGGGTTGGTGGAGAAAAGGTGAGGGCACTTGGTATGCATGTCTGCTTCTGCTTCCTAAATAGCTCCCTCAACGGACTAATTTTTCCAAAGAACTTTAACTAGAGGGACTTCTTTGTTCCTCAACCTACGAATCTGAGAGTCTAAAATTTCAACTGGAATCTCTTCACAAAAGAGGTTGTCCTAAACATTAATGTACTGAATAGGGACTACAACTGCTGGGTCACCTATGTACTTCTTGAAAAATGATACATAGAAGACTGGATGAATGGAGGCTGGATCTAAAGGCAATTTCAGCTTATAAGCTACCTTACCGAAGCAACAGAGAATCCTGAAGGGATCGACACAGCGGGGACTGAGTTTCCCTTTCTTGCCAAACCTCTCTACTCCCTTTATGGGTGAGATTTATAGATAGACATAGTCATTGACCTTGAACTTGAGATCCTTTCTACGAACATCTGCATAAGACTTCTGCTGGCTCTGAGCATCCTGAAGTCTCTCTCTAATCAACTGATCTTTTTATAAGGCATCGAATACCAAGTTAGGACCAATGACTGAGGCCTCACTAAATTTGAACCAACTGACTGGAGATCTACACCTCCTACCATAGATATCTTTGAATGGAGCCATCTAAATACTGGAATGATATCTATTGTTGTATGCAAACTCAATCAAGATCAAGTGGTCGTCCCAACTTTCCTTGAAATCAATTGCACACGCCCTTAGCATATATTTAAGAGTCTGAATGGTCCTCTCTTCTTGGCAATCTGTCTGAGGATGAAATGTTGTACTGAGATAGACTTAGGTAGCACGACTTTTTTGGAACACTTTCCAAAAGTGAGAGGTGAATTGTGTACCTCTGTCTGAGATGATATATAATGGAACACTGTGTAATCTGACCAACTCCCTGATATAGAGTTTGGCATAATCCTTGGCAGAATATGAGGTACGAACTGGAAGGAAATAAGCTAACTTGGTCATTCTATCTAGAATAACCCAAACTAAATCATGCTGATGAAGAGTTCGAGGAAAACCCATCACGAAATCCATGTTCACTTCTTCCCACTTCTAAGTAGGAATGGTGAACTCCTACATAGACCCACTAGGTTTCTGATGCTCTATCTTAACCTGCTGAAATATAGAGCACTTAGCCACAAACTCTGCAATATCTCTTTTCATCCCACTCCATCAATAGATCTCGCGCAAGTCGTGGTATATCTTAGTGGCCCCTGGATGAATAGAGTACTACGTACCTTGTGCTTCTGCAAGAATTCGCTGCCTCAAGTCATCTACACCAGGAACACACAGACAACCCCAACAATGAAGAACACCCTCTCCCCATTGGGATAAAGCCTCTATTTTCTGATTCTAAACTGACTCTTTTAGATTGACAAGGCTGGGATCCCAGTCCTTCTTTTCTTTCACCTCGAAAACTAGAGAAGGCTCTGAACTACTCTGAACACATACACCACCATATGAAGAGTCGACTAGGTGAACGCCTAGTCTGCCAAGATGATGGAGTTCTTAGGCTATCTTTTTCTTAATATCCTCAATGTGAGAAACACTACCCATGGATAGTCAACTGAAAGCATCGGCCACAATGTTGGCCTTGCCCGGGTGATAAAGGACACTCATGTCATAATCCTTCAAGAGCTCTAACCACCTTCTCTGACGAAGATTGAGATCTTTCTGAGAAAAGACATACTAGAGACTCTTATGATCTGTGAATACATCTACATGAACTCCGTATAAATAATGCCTCCAAATCTTTAAGGCAAATACTACGGTTGCTAACTCAAGATCATGAGTAGGATAATTCTTCTCATGGGGCATTAACTGTCTGGGGGCGTAGGCTATGAATTTACCATGCTGCATGAGGACACAACCTAAACCCACTCTGGATGTATCACAATATACTACAAAACCATTTAAACCATCTGGAAGAGCTAGAACTGGAGTTGAGGTGAGTTGAGTCTTCAACTCCTGAAAACTCTTCTCATATGAAATCAGAATGCTACACGGTGCTTATAAGCTTGAAGAACTACAAGATAACCCATGACTGATATTTGTACCTATACACTATAATATATATTATAATAATGCAGAAAACATAAACAAGTAGGCCATAAGGTTCAACTAAATAAAGAATCTAGTAAAATAACATCCATATGGGTGAAAAATACCCAAAACAATTGAAAATGAAATCAAATCTGAACTAACCTCATAAACTGATAGATAACTAAAAAAATAAATGAATAAATTAAATCAAATCATCCTCAAATGAAGAGGACTCACTGTAAATCTGTATACTAGAATGTGACGACTACTGCTAGTCTAGAAATCGTGTCTCTAAACCTATGGTTTAACATAAAGAGAAAGAACCATAGTGTAAACGCATCAGTATAACTTGAGTACTGAGTATATGAGTGAGGTAGGCTGAACATAAATAGGGTTACATATATAAACAATGCCAACTAACTGACTGATATGAACGTGAGAGTGCAAACATGCATATATAAAAACTGAGATCGCAAATGCATGATAGCTAAATTTGTACGCTAATACATAGTTTACTGATAACTGATCATGACTGATACTGTAGTTTTGAATACATGGGTGACTGTGTCTAACAGTCCTATATCTGATCGAACTATCTAAGTTTCGTACTATAACTGAATTTGACTGTATCTGGCAGTACAGGTATACTGATATCTAAATAATTATCTGAGTTCTTTTACTGATACTGAGCCTAAAACTATGGGAGGTAGTTGTTTAACCGACATGCCCCAATAATGCATATAGCTAAGTTGGGGTCCAATCTCTGCCCCTATTGGAGGGGTGTCAATACCGTGCCATGGGTAAGGACAGTTGTGAGTGACCCATATCTGGCAGGTACTCAAATGAGAACAGTGGGAACCCTAAACTAACAAGTTAAGACACCTCAACAACCTTAGTCTGACAGGTTAAGATGTCTCAACCTACGCTGGCTACGTAGTTCTGGAACACAAGGATGACTGCTAAGAATCACACCCTAAACTTGTAGGTGAGTTCCCATCCTTGGGTTCACTCGATGCTAAATTCTACTCCTATCTAAAGAGACTAAACATGATTTAACTGACTCTACATGGACTGAGTAACTGACTTCCGCTGACTGACGGAATAACACTACTATCTGAGACTTTTGCTGAGATCATGAGATTTCAGAGGTTTCCTGAGTCATATGACTGACTGAGTTCTATAGATCATGGCTTGACTGAGATTATCGGGATAACATGACTTGGATCTAGGCACACAACTATATTTTTTGGGACGAATACCCCCAGGACTCGATGGAAAGAAACTGACACACATGACATGACTTGATCACAAGATTGGAGTTCATATTCATAATATCATAAGTAGGGGATAATATACCACATATAGTTTTCAACATCTTGTGCATGGTAGGGAGTGCATGGGACATATATCATGTACATATTGTATCACTTCATTATCATAAATGCTTCATACCACAACAATAGGAACAAACCAATGACATGGAATTCATATTGAATTTTATAATTAACATAGACTTGTTACGTAGATAATGTGGGACCATGTAAACATGAAATTTCTAGCATTCTAAGCATTTTATCAAACACCTTGCATTCATTCTTTAAGGCATAGGTGTGTTCATGAATTTCACCATATTAAACTTTCCAAATTCATGGGTTCTAACTATATGATCATAACCTTCAGGAAAGTTCATCAAATTACTACTCTATAGCACAAACAACAACCACCAACATGAATACAATTATATCACCACAAAACATTTATGATTTGGTATTTAAAGATTGATTCTTCAACTCCACGGACGAAAGGAATCCTTGGATGAACTCTACGCATACCTGACTCAGGGTTCTTGACATTTTTAAACTTGAAGGGTTTGAAATCCTTTGATTCTTGAAGAGGATGGGTATTGCTCTTGGTGATTAAATTCAGAGAAAAACCCTAGTTTTTGTTTGTGGAATAATAATGAGTAAAATGGCTGAATTCAGACTGATCTGGGTATATAGGCGAGTGGTAAGTGACCAAAATACCCCTTTTAAAATGACCTGGAATAAAACTAAACGTGGAATGTGACGGTCTGACAGACGGTCCATCACAACATTGACGGTCCATCAACTCGTCCATCAGTCGTTATCCAGTATGTGGCTCAACTGCCTTGACTATGATGGTCAGAATGGCGGTCCATCACTTATGTGGCGATCCGTCAACTTGGCCGTCATACCAGGGTGTTTCCAACAATTCCAAGTAAAATGTCCATAACTTCCTCTTCTAATGTCGGATATGTACAAAAATGGTACCATTGGAAAGCTAACTTAATTTCCCATATGATAGAGAGTGAAAATCTCAAAAATACCACGTGTACAAAGATAGGTTTGCATTTCAAAGTAAGAACTAGCATTCTTGAGATGATTTCTAGCTAGGAAAAAGGCACGGGTATTACAATATATCCCCCTTGAGAACATTCATCCTCGAATAGAACTAACTGTGAGGGGAAACAATAATCTAAAGATGAGTAGCTGGAAAATGATCTTATGACTGACAAACTGAATGTATTATACTGAACATACATATCTGATGCATATGTAACTGATTCATGAATACATGACTGAGGTTCCACAATGAAAATGCATATCTGATGCATGATTATTTACTGGACTGATACATATATGCATGAATGAATATGCAATGGTACTTGATACCAAATTTGTGATGGAACATAGACATGAATTGAAATATCAAGTTGTATTTAATACTGAACATGAAACTGAATAAGCTTAAGGAGGACTGTTACCTTGAGCTTGATCTGGGTTGGCGGAGAAAAGGTGAGGGTATTTGGTATGCATATCTGCTTCTGCTTCCTAAGTATCTCCCTCAAAGGGCTGATTTCACCCAAGAACTTTGACTAGAGGGACTTCTTTGTTCCTCGGCCTACGAATTTAATAGTCTAAAATTTCGACTGAAATCTCTTTATAAGAGAGGTTGTCCTGAACATCAATGTTCTGAATAGGGACTACAATTGTTGGGTCACCTATGTACTTCTTGAGCAAGGAGACATGGAAGACCGGATGAACTGAGGCTAGATCTCAAGGTAATATGAGTTCATAAGCTACCTTATCGAAGAGACTAAGAATCCTATAGGGACCGACATAGCGGGGACTGAGTTTCCCTTTCTTACCGAACCTCTTCACTCCCTTCATGGGAGAGATCTTGAGATAAACATAGTCATTGACCTCGAACTCGAGATCCTTTCTACGAACATATGCATAAGACTTTTGTCGGCTCTGAGCAACCCAAAGTCTCTCTCTGATCAACTAAACTTTCTCTAAGGCATGGAATACCAAGTCAGAATCGATGACTGAGGCCTCACTAACTTCAAACCAACCGACTGGAGATCTATACATCCTACCATAGAGAGATTCGAATGGAGCCATCTAAATACTAGAATGATAGCTATTGTTGTATGCAAACTCAATCAAGGGTAAATTGTCGTCCCAACTTCTCTTGAAATCAACTGCACACACCTTTAGCATATATTTAAGAGTATGAATCGTACTCCAGGATTGACCATCTTTCTAAGGATGAAAGGTAGTATTGAGATAAACATGGGTACCAAGACCCTTTTGGAACACATTCCAAAAATGAAAGGTAAATTGTGTACCTCTGTCTGAAATAATAGATAATGGAACACCCTGTAATCTGACCAACTTCTTGATATAGAGTTTGGTGTAATCCTTGCCTGAATAAGAGGTACGAACTGGAAGGAAATGAGCTGACTTGGTTATTCTGTCTACAATGACCCAAATCAAATCAAGTTAATGATGAGTTCAAGGCAAACCTATCACGAAATCCATGTTTACTTTTTCCCACTTCCAAGTAGGAATGGTGAACTTCTGCATGGACCCACTAAGTTTCTATTGCTCTATCTTAAATTGCTGACATTTAGAGCACTTAGCCACAAACTCTAAAACATCTCTTTTCATCCCACTCCACCAATAGATCTTTTGCAAGTCACGGTACATCTTAGTGGCCCCTAGATGAATAGAGTATCACACACCATGCACATCTGCAAGAATTGCTGCGTCAATTCATCTACACTAGGAACACAAAGACGAACCTGATAACAAAGAACGCCATCTCCCCCTTGGGAGAAAGCCTCTACTTTCTAATTCTACACTGACTCTTTTAACTTGAGAAGGTTGGGATACCTGTCTGGCTTTTCTTTCACCTCGGAAACTAGAGATTACTCTGAATAACTCTAAACACATACATCACCCTCTGTAGAGTCAACTAAGCAAACACCTAGTCTGGCAAGATGATGGATTTCCTAGGCTATCTTTTTCTTGCTATCCTCAACGTTTGAAACACTACCCATAGAGAGTCTACTAAGAGCATCGGTCACAATGTTGGCCTTGCCCAGGTGATAAAGGACACTCATGTCATAATCCTTCAAGAGATCTAACCACTTTCTCTGACAAAGATTGAGATCTTTTAGAGAAAAGAAATACTGGAGACTTTTATGATCTGTGAAGACATCTACCTGAACTCCATATAAATAATGCCTCCAAATCTTTAAGGCAAATACTACGATTGCCAACTCAAGATCATGTGTAGGTTAATTCTTCTCATGGGACTTTAACTGATAGGAGGTGTAAGCTATGACTTTACCATACTGCATGAGGACAAAACTTAAACCCACTCTAGATGCATCACAATAGACTACAAAACCATCTGAACCATCTGAAAGATCTAGAATTAAAGCTGAGGTGAGTCGAGTCTTTAACTCCCAAAAACTCTTCTCACATGAATCTGACCACTGAAACTTAACTTTTTTCTGAGTCAATCTGGACATAGGAGATGCAATAGAAGAAAATCCCTTGACAAAGCATCTGTAATAGCTAGCCAAATCCAAGAAACTCCTGATATTTGATGGAGAGATAGGGCTAGGCCAGTTTCTTATCGCTTTGGTCTTCTGAGGATCTACTCTAATGCCATCGCTAAAAACAATATGGCCAACAAATGGTACTGATCTTAGCCAAAATTCGCACTTACTGAACTTAGCGAACAACTGATGATCTCTAAGAGTCTAAAGAACAATTCTGAGATGGTCTGAATAATTATGCTCTGTGCGAGAATAGACGAGAATATCATCTATGAAGACTATGATGAACATATCCAAGTACTGCTTGAACACCCAGTTTATCAAGTCCATGATAGCTGCAAGGGCATTGGTAAGACCAAAGGACATAACTAGAAATTCAAAGTGACCATACTGAGTACGAAAAGTTGTCTTTGGCGTGTCACATTCTCTAACTTTAAGCTTATGATAGCCTAATCTGAGGTCTATCTTAAAGAACTAACTAGCACCTTGAAGTTGGTCAAACAAGTCATCTATTTTAGGAAGCGGATACCTGTTCTTAACAGTGACTTTGTTGAGCTAACGACAATCGATACACATCCTGAGAGAACCATCTTTCTTGCACATGAATAAGACTAGTGCACCCCATGAGGATACACTAGGCCTGATGAATCCCTTATCAAAGAGATCCTTCAACTGATCTTTTAGTTTCTTGAGATCCATTTGTGCTATTCTGTATGGTGGAATAGAAATAAGCTGAGTATCTGGGAGAAGGTCTATGCTGAAGTCTATTTCCCTTTCGAGAGAAATGCCTAGAAGATCTTCAGAAAAGACGTCTGAATATTCTTAACAACTGAAACTGATTCAAGACTTAGAGATTCAGAACTGGAATCCTTTACATGCACGAGATGATACACATACCTCTTTGAAATCTTTTTCCTTTCCCATTGGTAGGAAATAAGCTGAACCCTAAAAGATAAAGTATTACCCTTCCATTCTAGGACAGGCTCATTCAGAAATTGAAACTAAACTTCCTATTTCTGTAGTCAACTGTGGCATAGCAAGAATGAAGCTAATCCATGCCGAGAGTAACATTAAAATCAGTCATCTATAACTCGACTAAATCTGCAGATATGGATTTTTGAAATATCATAATCGGGCAGTTCCTATATAACCATCGAGCTATGATGGTTTTACCCACTAGGTAAAGACTGAAAAGTGCTTTGCTAAAATTTCAGGATTGATTCTGAAATTGCCTGTTGTGTAAAGGGTAACAAAAGACAAGGATGCACCTGGGCCAAGCAAAGCATAAACATGAACATGAAAAATCTATAATGTACCAGTAACGATATCAGGAGAATTTTCCTGATCCTATCGAGTCTGGAGAGCATAGAGTCTATTTGGCCGTTGCCCACTAGTAGTATTGGAAGTGGTACCCTACTGGTTTAGGCGATCGGACTAGATTGTGGAACGATTGTACTGACCCTGATAACTAGACAGAGGACAATCTCTGACTCCGTGGCCTGACTTGCCACAACCGAAACAAACATCACTACCAACTCTGTAAACACCCTGGTGGTTCTTACCACAAGTTTGACATAGGGAATTAGTTCAGGCATTGTTGAAACTACTTTCCAATAGTACCAATTTTGTCCAAATTCGACATTAAACAATGAAGTTACGGACATTTTACTTGGAACTATCGGAAATGCCCAGGTATGACGGCCAAGTTGATGGAGATGCCAGATAAGTAACGGACTGCCACTTTGACCATCACAGCCAAGGCAGTTGAGCCACGTACTGGATAAGGACTGAAGGATAAGTTGATTGATCTTAGGTGTATTTATACGCCTAAGCACCATAATTTATCCATATTTTAGCTATGTTTAGAGAACAAAGTGCCTAGTTTATTATGTTTTTACTCTACTTCTATGTAATTGAGCTAACCGATGTGATTAGCATGATTTCAGGTATTAATGAGGTAGATGAAGACATTATAGGACTATGGAATACGGATGGAATATGACACAAGAGAGAGTAGCAACCTGGACCAAATGTGGCACCTAAAAACTACAATCTGGACCAAATGTGATGCATGGGAACTTTCTCCCAGGCAAATTTGTATGACTACAGAATAGAGGCGAAGAGAAGAAGAACGTGACCAGGATATGGCTCACATAAAGGGAAGGGATGACTCCGATCCTGAGGAAAAAGCCAATTACTTGAACAATCAGATGGGTTTCTAGGGTGGTGGCCAAGGAAACCAAGGTTGGAACCATCAAGGATATTGGAAGAATAAAAGTGACAAGAGTGGACAGTACGTACCTCCTGGAAGCCGTGATAATGCTACCACCAGTTCAGACAAAATATCCATGGAGGATATGATGGAGAAACTATTAAAGGGAGTTGAGGAGGCAAACTTTGGGGTGACTACTATAAAGAGTGACATATCTTCCATAAGTCAACTCATAAATTCGCACTCAGTTTCTATTAAACAATTAGAGCAGCAGATGATTCAATTATCCGCAGCATTCAACCAAAGATAGAATGGGACTCTACCAAGTGATACAGTTCAGAATCTGAGGACTGATGGATCGTATATGGCCATTACCACTAGGAGCGGTAAGATGTTATGTAGTCCAGGTTTGGGAGCTTCCTCTTATACTGATAAGGTTGAAATGGATTGGGAGATGGTTGATGAATCTCCAGTGGTGCCTGTGGAGTTGGGAGGTTTGAAAAAGAAGAGTGCGGAAGTTGAACAACCAACTAAGCCGAAGCATGTTAGTGATGTGGAGCAAGGCATAAAAAGGAGGTAAAAGTTGCTCTAACTGAAATACCAAGGCCGCTAGCCCTATTTCCACAATGATTAAATAAGAAAGAAGATGATGGCAAGTTTAGAAAATTCATGGCTATGTTGAAGCAGTTGACAGTGAATATGCCCTTAGTTGAAGCGCTAGAACAGATGCCCGGATATGCTAAGTTTATAAAAGACCTATTGACAAAGAAAAGGACTGTGAGCTATGAAGCGGTAGACAATATTCATCATTGTAGTGCTATTGCTACAAGATCTATTGTCCAGAAGAAAGCTGATCCGAGAGCATTTACTGTTCTATGTACGATTGGATTGCTAAAGTTTAAAAAGGCCCTTTGTGATCTTGGGGCAAGTATCAATCTTATGCCATTGATGGTTTTCAAGAAACTAGGTTTGAGAGATCCTACGCCCACTAATATGAGGCTTCTAATAGTGGATAGATCAATAAAAAAGCTGATTTGGATTCTACATGATGTACTTATAAAAGTTGCTGATTTTATATTTCCTACCGATTTTGTAATTCTTGATTGCGAAGTGGACTTTGAAGTACCCATAATTTTGGGTAGGCCATTCTTAGCAACTGGGAGGGCGTTAGTTGACATGGAGCTGAATGAGCTGAAATTTAGGCTCAATGAGAAAGAAGTTAGCTTTGAAGTATGTCCGTCTATGAAACAACAAAAACAGATGAGTGTCTTCTCGATTGTTGATGTAATCTATGAAGATAAGCGAGATGTACCATTTAAGGATATGTCTTTTGTGGAGACCATAGCTAGTTTAATTGAGCTTGCAAGCAAGGATGTGAGTGACTTCAAAGTGGTTGGACTAGGAATAAAGCATTGTCTTGATCCAACAAATGAGGTACAAATGGTATCATCGATGTATCTTGACGAAGTCTGAGTAGTCAAGATAATTGAGTTATGCCGCGATGTTAAATCAGGTGCTATATGGGAGGTAACCCATGATTTTATTTTCACTTTATCATGTTAAACAAAAATACAAAAAGAAGATTCGAGCCACGACCAAAACTACAGCGCTTGGTGGGAGGCAACCCATCTTTCTAATTATTTTTGTTGTTTTTGATTAAGTGCAAGTGCATGAAGTACTAAGGAGTAGATTAGTACCAATTTTGATTTGGAAGTGAGTCATGTCAATGGTGGTAAGTTTAGGAGTGATGGGAACATTACAGGTAAGTTGGATTGGTCAAATGTGTAAGGCTTAAGTATGATTCGCATTAGAGACGTGCCTTGAATTATGTTAATTCGACCCAAAAAGTTTTGCGGTGTGACTTTATTTTGTGACTTTCAATGAGGTCTGTGGTGGTAGCGTAGGGATCGGGCCGATAGGCCCGATCCTGAAGCCCACCACTGAACTCGATGGGGGTGCGGGGGCGAAGGCTCTACAGTATGGACCTTTTCGACCAAGAGTGCGCCACATTTCCAGTCGCCTATGCTCACTGCCTCACTTAGGCGATAGGTTAGGCACCACCTATGTCAACATAGGCAATAGGTTAGGCACCGCCTATGTCAACATAGGCAATAGGTTAGGCACCGCCTATGTCAACATAGGCGATAGGTTAGGCACCGCCTATGTCAACATAGGCGATAGGTTAGGCACCGCTTGTACCATTGCCTATGCTCACTGCCTCACTTAGGCGATAGGTTAGGCGCCACCTATGTCAACATAGGCGATAGATTAGGCGCCGCCTTTGTCAACATAGGCGATAGGTTAGGTGCCATTTGTACCTATGCCTATGCTCACTGCCTTACTTAGGCGATAGGTTAGGCGCCACCTATGTCAACTTAGGTGATAGGTTAGGTGCCGCCTATGTCAACATAGGCTATAGCTTAGGTGCCACCTATGTCATTTCCTATGCCCACTGGCTGGTTACTTTGCTACTTGTTTTGTAAGAAAAATAGTACCAAATAACTTTGTTATTTTCTCCAATGATGATCTCCATGAAGGTGGCATGACTCCTAATATGGATGAGAAGTACTACTAGCCAGGTTCTTTATCTTGTTATTTGCACTGGGGACAGTGCTAAGCATAAGTGTGGGGTGGTTGGTTACTTTTCTACTTGTTTTGTAAGAAAATAGGACCTTCTCCTTTGTATACTTCTTGATAGGATTAGTTATTTTATTTATTTCATTTTGTTAGTTATTTAGTCATAATTAGGTGCTTTTCTCAATGATGGATGGATGACGACCGTCTTAAGAGAAAATTAGTCATTTAATTGCATGTAACTATTCTTGTGAGTCACATGACATTATAACATAAGTATGTGATGGATCATTACATTTGAAACACCTAGGCTCTAGTTGTGACTCTTGTTGTGATTGTTAGTTTAGTTGAATTCATGTAATTGTTGGGTCGAGAATCTATAATGCTTCTACTTGAGTTGACCATATGCCATGATTGTGTAAGATTGTTGTATATTCCTTATTGAAACTGATGCAAGAACTTGCCTGGTGTGTGTGCAAAGCGAAATAAAGATTGTGAGTTTAGGAGATGATTTAGGCATTTCTTTGATAGCCATTGGTCATACCTTCTTTTGACCTACCTTTGTACATTATCTTAGCTAGCACCATTGAGCCTTTAGCTTGTTATTTTGTTAGCCTCATATGTAGCCTATTCCATTCTTTAATAGACCGTAATTTGATCCAAAAGCTCCTAAGCACTTTAATGTAAAATCAATGTGAGTTAGGAGTTGGACAATAAGGGGAAAAAGGTGAAATTGATGCCCCAAAGTCTAGTTATTGGCGTGAGCAATTGATGTGGTTGGGAGTAGCTAAAATTTTTGAAAAAGTTCAAAATTTTATCCCAGACATGTTACAATGAACCTGTTTTAGCCCTGGTCCTTCTTGGACATTGTGCACCTCAACTAAGAAAAATTACTTAAGTTGAGGGTGGCTATTATAGGGGTGCGTAACATGAAAAGGGTGCAAAAAAAAATTTGAAAGGGTTGCATACTTCCACCATAGTGTTATTAATTAAGCTTAACAAGTTGGGGTGAAAAGCAAATCTGTGAAGATAAAAGAAGTGGAAATAAGTTGTTGGAGATTGGTCTTAATTGCATAATGTAGTGTATTAAAGCGCTTAGGGAAGATAGTCACTATTTCTGGCCAAAATGGTTCCTACCCATCCTTTAGCCTGCATTACAACCCGTAAAAGACCTATATGATCCTAATCTTAGCATTCTTATATTGGTGGAGTATTACACTAAGGGCAAGCATATGGTTATCAATTGTAATTTGAGAATTCTTTGTGAGAGTGAACACAACTTGATTCTTGTACCCATTTTGTTAGAAATTGCATGATTGTGAGTGATTATGGGTAACTTTCTTGTTGTGAGGGCACATGGTTGATGAAGGTTGGGTAATTTATATGATTTCTACGCTTAAACGATATGCATGAAATTGCCAACTTAATGAGTCTATTCTTGAGGGTAGGTTGTCTCTAGTAATGATTCCTGAATCTACTTCATGTTCATAATTGTTGTGTGAGCCTATTTGAGAATCTTGCCCTCCTTTGCAAGTTCTAAAGCTTGTGTAGTATATATAAATGGATATGTTGTTCGAGGATAAACAAAGCTTTAAGTGTGGGGTAGTGATCTTGGGTGTATTTATACGCCTAAGCACCATATTTTAGCTATGTATAGAGAACAAAGTGCCTAGTTTATTATGTTTTTACTCTACTTCTATGTTATTGAGATAACCGATGTGATTAGCATGATTTCAGGTATTAATGAGGTAAATGAAGACATTATGGGACAATAGAATGCGGATGGCATATGACACAAGAGAGAGTAGCAACCTGGACCAAATGTGGCGCCTAGAAACTACAATCTGGACCAAATGTGATGCATGGGAACTTTCTTCCGAGAAAATTTGTCATTTATAATAAGTTGAGGACTTAGAAGGAAATTATGAGATAGAAGGCTATTAAAAGACTCGTTGCTGAATTTTTATTGAGGATGCACATTCTGTATTATTTTGAAAATAAGAGAAAGCGGCTTAGCTTGAGGAGAGAAAGAGAGAAACATTTTTCTCTCTTATTTTCGCTATTCATCTTCTCCACCAAGATCGTTCTAAGTTTGGGTATGATGAATATTTCTATTGTGATTTCCGTTTTACTCATGAGTAGCTAAGTTTATTTGTTAGGGTTATGGAAACCTTGTATATACTCTCTATTGCTATGGGTTTTTGAATTTATGATGTGTTAATCCACTTATATCATTACTCTCTTCATTATGATTGAATTTTCGTGGTTGCAAACATAGGGAGTATGCCATTATAGCAATAACTTGTTCGATAGAAAAGTTACTGTTTGGAAAAGAGAGTAGTCACAAGAAAATAGGGTTTCCAACCTCTATTTTACACGTTAATGCCTTAGCAGGATTAACTACTTGGAGAGTTCGTATGATTGGTTGTACACTTTGGATTCAAGAGAACTAAGGTGAATAAATCCTTGATGGTTGAGAAACACTTGGATTTAGAATTAGAATACATCTCTCTATAAGTGTATGCATGTATAAATCCTTATTACTCGTAGTTAATAGAGAAGTAAAAGCTACAAGGTGGACATAACCCTAACTTGACATTCTCTGTGATTAAATATTAATACACATATTGCTTCATTATTATATTGTAACTATCATTTCAACTTTAAACCAAACCCCCCCCCATTCAGGAACCTTTGACCAACAGTCCAGTAACAACTACAATACTTAGTAACATAGTATTCCCCGTGGGATTCAACACCCAACCTGGTTGGGTTCTATATTTGACAGTGACCGCTTACTCTCTCGTAAGATAGGTGTAATTTGGGCGTATCATTGATGGACCTTCAAAGTTGTGACGGACTGCCATCCAGGCCATCAACTCTTATCCAGTGAACCCCATTTTGGGACCACGTCTGTCGGGCTAAGTGATGGACCGTCAAGTATCTAACGGACCGTCAGTCAAACCATTACACGCCACGTTCAGTTTATTTCCAGGTCATTTTAACAGGGGTATTTTGGTTACTTACCACTCGCCTATATACCCAGATAAGTCTGAATTCAGCCATTTTGCTCATTATTATTCCATAAACAAAAACTAGGGTTTCTCTCTGAATTTAATCCCTAAGAACAAGAGACAATCCTCTTCAAGAATCAAAGGATTTCAAACTCTTCAAGTTCAAAAATGTCAAGAACCCTGAGTCAGGAATGTGTAGTGTCCATCCACGGATTTCTTTCATCCGTGGAGTTCAAGAATCAATCTTTAAATACCAAATTATAAATGTTTTGTGGTAATATGATTATATTCATGTTGGTGGTGGTTGTTTATGATATAGAGTAGTAATTTGATGAACTTTCATGAAGGTTATGATTATGTAGTTAGAACCCATGAATTTGGGTAGTTTAATATGGTTAAATTTATGAACACACCTATGCCTTAAAGAATACATACAAGGAGTTTGATAAAATGCTTAGAATGCTAGAAATTTCATGTTTACATGGTCCCATATTATCTACATGAGAAGTCCATGTTAATTATATAATTCAATATGAATTCCATATCATTGTTTTGTTGCTATTGTTATGGTATGAAGCATTTATTATAATGAAGTGATACAATATGTACATGATATATATTTCATGCACTCCCTACCATGCACAAGATGTTGAAAACTACATGTGGTATAATATTCCCTACTTATGATATTATGAATTGTGAACTTCAATCTTATGATCAAGTCATGTCATTATGTCAATTTTCTTCCGTCGAGTCCTGGGGGTATTCGTACCCAAAAATATAGTTGTGTTCCTAGAGCCAAGTCACGTTATCTCGATAATCTTAGTCAAGCCATGATCTATAGAACTCAGTCAGACATGTGACTTAGGAAACCTCGTAAATCTCATGATCTCAGCAAAAATCTCATATAGTAGTGTTATTCTGTCAGTCAATGGAAGTCAGTTACTCAATCCATGTACAGTCAGTTAAATTATGTTCAGTCTCTTCAAATGGGAGTAGAAGTTAGCACCGAGTGAACCCAAGGATGGGAACTCATCTGCCAGTTTAGGGTGTGATTCTTAGCAGTCATCCTTGTGTTCCAGAACTATGTAGCCAGCATAGGTTGAGACACCTTAACCTGTCAGACTAGGGTTGATGAGATGGATTAACCAATCAATTTAGGGTTCCCACTATTCTCATTTGAGTACCTGCCAGATGAGGGTCACTCACAATTGTCCTTACCAGTGGTGCGGTATTGACACCCCTCTAGTCGGGGTAGATATTGGACCCCAACTTAGCTATATGTATTATTGGGGCATGTCAGTTAAACAACTACCTCCCACAGTTTCAGGCTTAGTCTCAGTAAAAGAACTCAGATAGTTCTTCAGATATCAGTATACCAGGACTGCCAGATACAATCAAATTTAGTTATAGTACGGAACTCAGATAGTTTCATTAGACCCACAACTATCAGACACAATCACCCATGTTGACAGAACCATAGTTTCAGTCATGTCAGAAATCAGTAAATCAGGTATTAGCGTACAGATCCACTATTACGTATTTACATTTCCAGTTGTACTGACACATTTGAGCTATGGTGCTTTTTTTCATGTTACACCATACGTTCAGAGACACGAGTTCCAGACCAGCAGTAGCATTTACATTCCAGTATACAGAGCTGCAGTGAGTCCTCTTCATTCGAGAATGATATGATTTGACTCATTTTTTATTTTAGTTAGTTTTTAGTTTACGGAGTTAGTTGGAGACATGTTCCTTCAACTCCTTATTTAGTCAGTACTTTAAGGCTTTTAGATATAGTTCAGATTTAGTTCAGTTTTGATTCAGACTTCAGTTATCTTGGGTATTTTTCACCCATATGGATATTATAATAATTTTAGTTGAACTTTATGGTCTATTATTTATGTTTTCCATATATTACGTATATGTTATGCAGCGTAAAGGTACAGATATCAGCCATAGGTTAGCTTGTGGTCCCTCGGGGTCATGATCACCGTATAGCATTCTGGTTTAGAAAATCAGGGTGTTAGAGTTAGCAAATCCATCTGCGTTTTTAGGTGAGTCATGTCTTGATCACACTCCTCGTCTCTTCTGTGTTGTTCCGCAGTCATACTAACAGAAATAGTGGGGCTTGCTACCACAGAGTCCATGGCATGCCATGCCCAACTCTGTTTAGTCATTCTCTCAAGCATTTCTGAAGCCTCTGGGAATGTAAGATCAACAAATGAACCACCACCATCGTTATCTACAATCGGTTTTGTCATAGAGTTAAGAGCCCTGTACAAAGTCTCCATCAAGTGTATGTTTGTCATGTTATGGTTCGGATACTACGTAAGCTTCTTTTTTAATCATGCAAGGCTTCAGTTGGGAGCTGTCTAAAGTTCCTGATATCATCCCTCAACTGTAACCTCTTGGAAGATGGAAAGAACCTTTCTAGGAAAGCTCCTTTCAACTGCCTCCACTTGGTAATAGAATTGGGTGTCAGCTCATTAAGCCATAATGTTGTCTCCCCAGACAGAGACAACGGAAATAATCTCAAACGGATAGTATTCTAACCCACTCCTGGGTTATCAAAAGATTTACAAATGGTGATAAAGTTTACCAGATGCAAGTTTGGATCATCCCCAGGAAGGTCACCAAATAACCCTTTCAGATTAAGGAGTTGAATCATAGTACTCGTAATGTTGAATTTTGCCCCAGGTGCAAACGGTGGAGGAATAATTACACCCATTGCACCTGCTCCATCTATTTTAGCATCATCATCATTGAGGCCATACTGGACCGGCTAGTGATTTTACTTTCCTCATAACGGACGGTTCCTGTTAGCATTACGCTATACTGGTGTAGCTATTTGCTCTACACGCCTTGGGTTACCAATGTTTCGCAACTCCACGTCTCCCAAATTGTTATCCTCAGGATTTGGATACCGTACTTGTTGACCGTCATTCTGCACATTCATCTGAGCTCTAGCTGAGGCTGCTAACCTGTCAACCTCCTGCTGGTCTGCCATTCTGCCGATTAGTTGCGGTTCTTGATTAAATAGTAATAATGGTTCTCAAGAACTTCTGGTTCTTAGCATGCACCACAAAAGTCCTGCAGCAAACAAAAACAACAAATAAATGTAAAACTAGGAAACTTGACTAACAGTTAATTAGCGCACACAACTTTAATTTATAACTGTATTCTCCGGCAACAGCACCATTTTTTATAACGCTCAAACTATACCTCTCTTACAAGAATACAAGTGATCGTTTTCAATAGATAACCCAACTAGGTTGGGGTCGAATCCCACAAGTAACATGGTGTAAATTTGAGTTATCTGTGAGTTAATCAACTGATAATTATCAGTTTCCTGTGAATGGGGGTTTTTGGAAAGGTAACAAATAATTACTTCTTAATTCAGTGTTTGAAATTAATATGATAAGGAAAAATATAGTTATGTTCACTATAGGTTTTGGGATTTGACAGACGCTAGTAACGGTCCAAGATTCTTGTGGTAGGTAGGAACAGCAAACTACCCTTGTCGAAATTATGTCTAAATATTTCTCAACCTATTTAGACATTTAACAACCTAATTCTCTCAAACTTAGGGAATTTATATTTCATAACAGGATGTTATCTCAAGTTAATTAATCTTGTTACAACATTAATTATTAAATGGAAGTTTGATGCTTCCAAGTCCCTGTTGATAATTCACTTCTTACTAGGGTTGATTTCTTATCTCAAGCAAATCACCAGTAAGCAAGGCCTATTGTTTGTAACCAATAGTCAGAGTATAAAATAATGGAATTAACAAGAAGTTTCTACCACCTTTAGAATCTTAAACACTTAGTTACGTTACAAACCCAAACCCATAGATCCCACAACTCGGGTTAAGGGAATTTATCTACTTATAATAAAATAATCAAGACAAAAAGTTGAATTCATAGTTTAATATATGAACTTACAGCAAGATGAATAGCTACAAGTGTTTCTCAAATTTGATTCACAGTAGAAAATCCCAAAATAATTGTAATAATATCTCTAAAAATAATTGTAAAGTTCAAGTCAGAAAACTAGAGAGAAGATATTCTCAAAACGTCAGTTCCCCCATCATTCCCTCCTTTAGAAAACCCCAACATATGCTTTAATTCCTTCAGCCTAATTATGGAAAAAAAAATTATAGATCACAGTATTTTCTCAGAGAAGGCGACGACATGTGTGATGGCTTATCAGGGGTCTGACGACTTATCAAAAATGTCATCAGTTCCTCTTTACTTTTGACAATCTCTGCCTTAGGTTGACGATGAGACATGATGGATTATCAGACATGTGATGACTTATCAGAATTGTCATTACTTCTTTACTTCAAATCTCATTCCCTGCCTAAGCGTAACGACGAGCCTGATAGTTTATTACACTTTTGATGGCCTATCACAGATGTTTTCATGAATTCTAGCTCAAGCTCATTCTCTGTCTAAGGATAACGGTGAGCCTGACGGCTTATCACACTTCTAATGGCCAATCACAGATGTCATCATAAATTCTAGATGAAGGTCATTCTCTGTCTAAGGCTAACGACAACTCTGATAGCTTATCACAAGGCTGACTACTTATCAGATAAGTCATCAGCTATACTTCCCTCTCTACTTACTCAGAATTCAACTCTTTTACTTCCATTATTGCTAGTTCTCTTGCATCTTGACTTTTACTGCAATATCAAATAGAAAACAATCAAAAACGAAAAAAAGTTTCTTAAGACTTTGTAATTATTCTTAGTTAAAAGCCTTAAATGTGTTAGCATTTGCTCACACATCAGTGTGTTAGCAAGTAAAGGTAGAGCAGTTAAGGCCCGGTGGGTTGACTTAAGAGATTGAACTACCGTTGTGGAAATGAGAGGTATAATTAATTTTGTTACCAGTCTTCTGCGGTCTCAGCAATAATTTGATTCGATTAGGGCCATCGTGGATAAGATGACTAATTATACTCACTTCTTGCTAGTGAGGACTAATTTCTCTTCTGAGGATTATGCCAAGTTGTTCATTGAAGAGATAGTGAAGCTTCACGGTACTCCAATCTCCATTATATCTGATCAGGGTACCTAATTCTTATCTCACTTTTAGAGTTTGTTCCAGTGAGGCTAGGTGACTGAAGTGACCCTTTGTACCATTTTTCACCCACAGACGGATGAGCAAGTGAAAAGGATAATACATGCCTTGGAAGATATGATTCGGTCATGTGTTTTGATTTTGGTAGTAGTTAGGTTGACCACTTGCCTTTCGTAGAATTTATGTATAATAATAGCTATCACTCTAGCATTGGTATAGCTCCGTTTAAGGCTTTATATGGTAGGAGGTGTAGATCTCCTATTGGGTGGTTTAAGGTTGGTGAGAATCAGTTGTTTGGCCCTGATCTGGTTCACCAAGCTATGGAAAAGGTGAAGGTGATTTGAGATAGACGTAAGGTCATCCAAAGTCGCCAAAAGTCCTACGCGGATATGAGGCAAAGGGAGTTAGAGTTCAGTGTTGGCGATTGGGTGTTCTTGAAGATATCTCCCATGATGAGAGTTATGTGATTTGGCAAGAAGGGAAAGCTCAGTCCCCATTATGTCAGTCCATACTTGGTTTCAAAGAGGATTGGTAATGTTGCTTATGAATTGGAGTTGCCTTCGAGTTTGAGATCCATTCATTCAGTGTTTTATGTTTCGATATTAATAAGGTGTATAGTGATCCTTCGATGGTTGTGCTTTTAGAAGAGGTGGGTATTTTGGATTTTTTGTCCTACGAGGAGGTCTCGGTTGAGATTTTGGATTTCCAAGTCTATCGGTTGTATACTAAAGATGTAGCTTTGGCAAAGGTTTTTTGAAGGAACCAAAAGGTTGGGGAAGCTACTTGGGAAGCCGAGGAGGACATAAAGTCCAAGTATCCATTCTTGTTTCCCATTTTAGATAATCGTGCTTGAGGTATGCGTGTTCTTGAACATCTTTACTTTTTGACTTTGTTAAGGGAAATGATGATTTCCTTGGTATCTTTGTTTTCTATCTTTGTTAAAGGTAAGAGTAGTGGTATGTGGAGTCAAATCACGCTAATTAATGCATTGTCCTATCATTCAAGGATGAATGATCCTAAGAGAAGGAGTATGTAAAGCCCCGAGTTTTTTGTCCTCAAAAAATTTCTAAAATTTTATCCTCACTTTCCTGACTACGACTCCCCTGATGAGTCGTAGGGAGTCATGACGGGACGTAGGGACTCGGTTATGATTTAATCAAAATAAACGGCTTAGTATTCTGCTCTGAGTACGAGTGGCTCTCAACTAGTCATCAAAACTTCTTACTATTCGTAAGGACCAAGTTGTAAGGTGTCCAAAAAATTTGGCCCAACACACTGTCTTTATTACGACTTAAGGCCATGAGTCGTAAAGACTCATAACAAGTCGTTATTCCCAATCGTAGGGTGTCCAGTGTGTCATCCCAAATTTGTTGTTTTCTTAGTAGAAGTGGTTATGAGTCGTTAAGTATGGTTACGAGTTGGTGGTATGAATCTTAGCCAGTGCAGTATGGGGTCTTGGTGGATCTGTCTTGACTACGACTCCTTGTGATGAGTCGTAATATGTCTATACGATCGTATAGTAAGCCATAGTCACTTGTGAAAATTTTTAGTCTTTTCATAAAGGACTAACCCACGACCTAAAACCCTATTGGGGACCCCATTAGCATTGTTAACTCACAAAAATACTTTCAAAAGCTCTCTTAAATTCTCTCAAGCAGCCATACTTCGGGTTTCTAAGAAGTAGGTCATCTAAAGGCTCAAGGGTTGAATTCTTTTCGTGAAACTTGGTATTTCAGGCATGTTACTCTTCCCTCATTGTTAATTAGTAAAAAAAATATGTTTTAAAGTAATGTTCATAAGATATTTATGTTGGTTTGAAATCAAGAGTTTAGGGTTTTGAACGCTTCTTGTTGAACAATGTTTTTCCTATAGTTTACATATGATTATTCATGCTTAAATTTGGTTTTGAACTTGTGGATACATGGGAATGGAGAATGGACTGGGAAATTGTGATTTTTTCCAAACTTGTGACTTTTGAAGTGGTTATGACCCCAACCCCATATTGTGAAATTGATTTTTAATTATGAGAAATGTAGGAATTTATAAAATTGAACCAAGCGGGTTGTGAATTTCCCCAAGTAGAGATAATTAGTGTGGCATGTTGACGTTACCTTGCAAGAGTAGTTGGTATGAAGATACCAACAATGTATGTCTTAATGTGTAATATGGTTCAATGAATAGGAATGTATGATACTTATTTTAATTGGGCTTTAATAAGGGTTGTGTAGCTGAGTCGTGAAAGTGAAGGTCTCGAGGGACCAACACTGAAAATTACGGTTGTCGACAGGTGGTCTATATGACCAAGAGGTTCGAGTCTCCCTTATTATTTTATTATTATTATTATTATCATTATCATCATAGGTTCGAGTCCCCCATGTCATATTACATGATCTGGTGCTCGTGTCACCTGGATATGCAAGGAGGTTTGAATCTCCCATAATGCATATGTATACCCTCTGGTTCGTGCAGCCACACGCACTTGACCTACTAGCTGGGGGAGAGCTGGACTAATATAACCCATGGGTTCCTTCGTATGTTATGACGATTGAGCTACAATTCAGACTAATGTTTTAAGTACATGTTAAGCCTTGTTCCCCATCCCAGCATATGATACATACATATATATATACATACATATATATATATACATACATATATATATACATACATATATATACATATATATATATACATATATATATATATACATACTATTTTAGGTGTACCCACCTCATATGTGTACCCCATTTTATTGAGTTCAAACGTTACACTAAATAGGATATTTGTTAAATAATAAAGATGAATACAATAATTAATTCAATATCTTTTGGAGAATTTATTTAATTAAACCTAATCTTTACCAAAAAAATTCAATTCATCTACCACCTGTAAACTGCAACAAAACACGATGATAAAGGCATCAAAATAATATAATTAAATCTAACATTTACACACAAAATTTCTCAAAGCCTTCCAACACCTATCTACCACCTGTAAACTATAAATAAATAATACCACAATAGAGATATAAAAATAATACAACTAAACTTTACTTTGCAAAAAAAATTCTCAAAACAGAGATATAAAAATAATACAAATAAACCTAACCTTTACCTAAAAAAATTCCTCAAAGCGATCGACATTCATCTACAACCTGTAAATTCATCTGCAACCTGTAAACTACAATCAAAGAATACAATAATGATCACAAAGCTTCAGTTTTGATGAAAATATATATACACACGTTGGATTCTATTATGTTGACAAAAATAGTGAAGAAGTTGAGGGTTAGAAAGTTAAGCATCCACCAATCTAGACATGCAACCGAATCAAGTTAGATGGGCATAAATTATATTTTCCAATAAGTAAACCAGTTTCTTCTCTTGTTTAACGTGCCTCTCAATATTTATAGAAGTATTTCCTTAATAGAGTCCTATTTTAGGAGTATTTTTCTATCCTTTTTAGGAGTATTTTTCTAATTGATATGTACAAAGAAAAATATTAATTGATTCTCCTTTCATATATTTTAGGAGTCCAATATATTTTAGGAAGTCTGGTTAATATAATAAAAAATAACTAAATAATAAATTAAAAATATAGTGAAAAGACAGTTTTTTCTAAGGAAAAGTCTTTTAATAAAGGAAAAAAGGTTCAAATAACTTTTCTAAAGGCCTTCACACTTTTAATATATTATCATATATAATATAATTATAATATAATATAATATAATATAATATAATATAATATAATATAATATAATATAATATAATATAATATAATATAATATAATATAATATAATATAATATAATATAATATAATATAATATAATATAATATAATATAATATAATATATTATAATATAATATAATATAATATAATATAATATAATATAATATAATATAATATAATATAATATAATATAATATAATATAATATAATATAATATAATATAATATAATATAATATGTAGTAATATAATTATAGATATAAATTATAGATAAGATTTGTTACAACTTGCAAAAGTAAAAGTTAGACTATAACGGTTCGTTTGGTAGAGTGTATAAGAATAATGTTGAATAAGGTGTATTAGTAATGCTTGTATTATTAATGCAAGTATTAATAATGCTGATATTATTTATACATACATTATCTTTTACATAACGTTTGGTTTGATGTATTAAAGATAATATATATTTATATAATTTTTATAAAAGTATGTTTGTTTACCAAATTACCCTTCCTTAGTCCTTCCTTGAATTCTTCCTTGTACATTGTATTTTCACCCATGCAAGACTAGCAGCAGTTATACTCTGGAGAAATGGAAAATCTACTTTCCATTTCTTCTCTGAATTCAAAAATTTTGGCAATGAAATCAACGGAATTGTAGCTGAAAAGGGGAAGAACTCAAAAAATAAGAATAATCAAGTGGAATAGCCCTTACAGAGATGAAATAGTTGAAAAAATAGGTGGATTCCAAAAGATGGAGTTTTATTAAAGCCACTGCATCGATCGGGGAAGAAAAAGATAGATGGGTTTACTCTATACACAAAAGAAGAGTTGGGTATTAGGAGGTCTAATGTTCGAGGTACCCACTTTAACTTTTGATTGTAATTGTTGTTTTTAGTTGTGCTGGGATACAAAGAAATCATTGGCCACAGATGTATTTCATATTAACTATTGGTTATGCATCTACTTGTTTCCAATAAGGAGGAAAAAGATCGTTACTTCTCAAGAAATAAAGAATGATTCTGCAAGATCTTGTTAAATTTTAATCTTATATTTGACATGTCTTGTAAATTGGTAACAGGAGTTACAAGATAGAGTGGTAAAGGTGAAGTATCGTAATAATTAGATCATTAAGATTCGCAGTGAGATAGTAGACTTCCATGGGGAGTGTGTTTTGCTGAAAATTATAGTGCCCTCAAATATGTTCATAATTTCCAGTTCTTTCTCAACTATGTTCATAATTTCGAGTTCTTTCTTTGAGTGTGAAAATTAGTTACACGTCAGAATTTTACGAGCGCCTCTAAGAAGTCTCTGTAAATGCGCAAGACTTAACGTTTCAGGTTTTTTTTGTACGTTTGTATCTACTGTGATTGTCTGATTATGTGCACCAAGATGGTGACATCATAAGTCACTTTATAATCTCATAGGTAGCGATGAGCATTGGCAGATATAGCTCTTTGGCAATGGGTTCATCTCAAGTTCTTTCAATGTGGTCTATACATGAAATATTTGTAAACCGGCTATAATTTCAACTAATATTACATCTAAATCCATAATATTATTAGTACGAGTTCAATGCTAAAAACCTTAAAGACCGAACTTGATTCAGTGATGATCCAATCTGATCTATTTCTATTTTATCTTATATCTTACTAGTGCAGATTGTTAGATGGGGTCAACTATGCCTTTAAGGTGTTGCCGATGAGTAGATTCTTCTACTCTGGCTCGAGAATGTTTTCTAGGTAGTCATTTAATTCATTTTTGCTATGGCATCAATAACATGGAAAAGGAGAAAAGGTTGTCTCGGGTATTTGTGTGTTGAAATAATTTTCTTCCTCGCTCTTCACATTTGACCATTCTGAATGTTAGTGTTATCATTGAATGATGAATATGCTGCAAATTTCACGTTCTTACAAGAGTACCTTTCCCTTTCCTAAAATGCAGGCGCTAGCAGTGTCTATGGATTCTTTGCTGCTGCTTTCCTAAAATACACTGCTTCTTGCAATGTCTCTAGATGCTTCTCCTAACTTCTATTTGCTCAGTTTTATGTTAGCTTTTAACATATGTTTCCTTCTTTCTTTTGTCTATACAGATGAGTTGGATTTTCCTTAACCAAATTCAGAAGGTAGAGAATAAAATCAGATTGTGATTGTTGCAAAAGAGATGCATCATCCCCTCTGAATTGAGCTATATTAGAAATAACATTTTCGCCTTGTTGTATTAGTACTGTTTACGCTCGCTCTTTACTTTCAGTTTTTTCACTCCTTCAAAGTGAAAGGGTGCTTTAAGATTTCTCTAGTGATTGATACATTGAGTCACGGAAGGAAATTTAGGTTAGGCATTTGGTCTATTAAATATTCCTACCAATTTAGTTTTGGAAAGGACTACTTTTATCCAAAATTAGATGGAAAGATTCTTTTAGCTGAATAATCTATGTACTTCAAAAACTATCTTGAAGTACGTATTCTGGAGTTCTACACCAATTTTGGCTTGCCCTCTTGAGCTTGAGCTTGTTACCTAACTATGGTGATGTTTAAATGGTTAAATTTCATTTCTTAGCATCCATCTTGGTATATGCTATTGAGTATTGGAGTAAAAATGCTTCAATATGTTGTGCTCCATTAGATTGTTATATCTCTTGTGTACGCAAAAAAGATGCAAAATCATGTTCATGATTATGATCTTTCATTTTTTTCATGCGTAGTAATGCAAAATTCTATGGCATGATGGACAAGTTACTAAACAAGATCATTTATGTATTTCTTTTCATATCCGACACAGATGCGGAAATATTTTTAAAGGGTCTGAGCAAAATATTTACTTGAGGCAATATGATCGGTAGGAGAAAATAAGCATCTAAGCAATATATCAATAAGAAGACACTATTACCTTCACAAAATAGCAATAAGTTACATCTTACAAAAGTTTGCCTGAACTATTCAAACATGTCTTGACATTGCAGAAATAAACACAAAACCGTACAATGTCTGAACAGACGATGATACGTCTAAACAGACGATGAAATATAGTTCCATCAGAGTATGAACGGTCGTTTGGTTTGGAAATTGTTATCCCGGGATAACTAATTATCCCAGGATAAAATAAAAGAACACATTTTCCTTTGTTTGGTTGGAGGGATTAATCCAACCGGGGATAACTTATCCCACCATTTTCCCCTTAGTGATGCGATAACTTATCCTATATACATGGTAGAATAATTTATCCGGGGATAACTAATCCCAGTATTAATTATCCCGCGATAACAATTTTCAAACCAAACGACCCCTACAGCAGATATAAACACAAAGCTCCCGTCAGTTGCAAAGAGCGAACATTGGGATCTAAAATTCTCAAGATGGCTTCATGTACATGCTCATCGTTTTCATAATCAATTATTTCATACTCGCATACATTCACAGTTCTTAAGTAAGAAGAATTAAATGTTATATCATTATAGCCCCAGCACGAAAACAACTCAAAGAATTCCAGTTTTGGAGCACCCACCATAATCACACGAAAGCTTTTATCCCGCAACATTGAGAACCAGAGGGATAACTTTGTCAACAAGTTCCATCTTATTTGCATATCAGGTACAAACCTACAGCCCCACAACTTCAATATCTTGAGTGACGAATTGTAATACAAACATTGAGGCGGCAACTATTCGTAATAGCATGTTTCAAATTCTATGAAGAGATCTTCCACATTATTCTTCCCCGCATATGAAATCCATCCCTCGTAATCATTAGGACAAAGAGAATTCAAATATAGTTCAATTCTAAGTCCCTTTATTTTACAAGTGCCACGACAGATTAAGGCTCGATTTACTAAGGCCAAATACTTCTCATAGGGAAAGAAACCTTCAGTACTAACCATCAGATAAAAATTATACACTGATCAGAAAGTTAAATTCCAAAGTAGAGGAGTTTCTTGAAAGTTAAGAGTAGCAGATAAAAAGGAAATGGTTATACTTCCCCGCTAATTGTCATAGCAGCTATCAAATTGCACCATAGAATCTAGAAGTCAAACGGCTACAAAGAGAACTTGAATAACTGTCGTAGCAGCTATAAAATTATATATACACTTAACATTTGTTCTAGAGTTGATATATTTTACAAACATTAGTTATACAAAAATTTAGCATTCTTAGGTCCATAGCAATAACTAGAGGTGTCAAAAAATGGCACTATTGGCATACTTTAGAGTTGTTAATCAAGCAAAAATGATCAAACTAGTACCGATACTTATATCCATAAGTTTTGCATACTTCAAAGTTCATCATGGACAGCCATCCACACCATTGTGTTGTGCTCATCTTCACCCATACTTAAAAATAACTCTATTTTTTTATCATATTTATATAAAACTGTTCCAGCTTTGATACGTTGTTGTACAATGTACAATTCCAAAAATATAGGGGATTTAAGGATGGAATAAACTTGACAACGAACATCTGATCCATCACACTCCCCGAGCTTTTCAATCAAGGGACCCATTCTTTTGTCTTGAACTTTAGTAAAAAAATTTAGAACTTCCATCATACCCTCAAGAAATGTCTTATTATCATCCTCCACTATTTTTTCCTTTTCATACTTTTCTCTTTTTCATTAACATTAGAAGAGGACCTTTTAGCATACTCACCTTGTTTATGAGTCTGTCGGGATCCAACATTTTCATTTGCAGATGTTCCAGCACTAGATCCAGCGACATTCTCTCCTCCAGTAAACACACTAGGTCTAGTGGCATTTTCAGCTCCATCAAATGAACTAGGTTCAGTGGCATCTTCAGTTGTAGTAAATGCACTATGTCCAGCGGCATTTTTAGCTTCTCCAGTACCTATTTTAGAGCTATGATAAACATCACCTTCTTCTTCATCATCAACATCAATAAGAATCCCAAACTCATGTCATTGCAAAGTTGTGGAGTTCGGCTCTTTTGAATTTCCTCAATAGCATCTAGCGGTGCTTCCGCAAACTCTCCAGTTGCTCTATCCTTGCCAAAAATTTCCTCCCAATCCTCAAACATTGGCCATTTCTTAGTATTCATATTCTTTGCTTTTGGTTCAGCCTACAAAAAAATAATTAAAATATAGCGTAATGCCATATTCATCAATTATGAAAGAATTTAAGAGCAATAAACTTCAATTAATCTAGCTCTTATTCCTTCAAATAGTAAAAAACTTCAGCAAATCAAGATGTTTGCTAGCATTCACACTCATTTAGATAGGCTGTCAATTGACTTCGATAAATGTTGTGTAGTAGATTATCAGAAAAAACACAAATGACTTTCATAAATGACACATACTTAATACAAAAATTGGGAAAACTCACAAAGACAATCAGAATAGTAAGTTGAATCATATTAATTACCTTTAAAAAATTATCCCAAAATGTTGGATCGTCAATTAATATAGCTCCATCACTCTATTGAAAGCCCAAACCACTTTGAGTCTTTAGGAGAGCTATAATTCCATAACATTTTTTCCAATATCGCATTTTATTTTTGATGTGTGGTTCACCTTTTAATGCACTCTTAGGATGATGTTTGTGGATATAACATTCTAACTCCATCAAGTGGCCTAGTCTAAAGGTTCCATTATCTCCTCTCCAACCATTAGCACACAACTCTTTCAATCCATCTAAAAGAGTTTGTTCTTCCTATAAATCTTGTATATTAGATTATTAGAAATGTGAAAAATAAAGCATCACAATAACTTCAGAAAGTGTGCTGAAATATCAAAAATATATTTTTAAATTATACTACACTTTACAGTTAGAGAATAAGATGAAGTTAAGCTCCCAGAGATTAACTGATTCAACTAACCAACACTATAAATTATAGCATACAATAATCGAAGTTATAAAGAGTACAAAAGGATGTGCTGTTAAGCTCACAAAAGTTAAAAGTTCCTGGCAGCTATACAACACATACAAGACCAATTCTAAAGAGCTAATAAAGTCTAAAAGTAGTCCATAGCCAACACGTAGTAATATAGTCTTGAAAGTGGTAACAAATCAATTATTAGATCTTTCATTCCACATTCGTTGAGCCAACTCATTCCTCCAACTGCTCCACTCCTCCGACGATTCAACAACGTCAATATTTTCGTGTTGATATTCCGTTTGTTCTTCCATATCACTGTCCAAGGGATCCACTTCCATCTCTCTATGAATAAAGTTATGAATCAAACAACAAGCACTAATTACCCTGTTATGAACCATAACTAAGTACCATGAAGGGCTTCTAAGAATTCCCCAACGTCCTTTTAGGAAACCGAACGACCTTTCAATAACATTACGAGCCCTAGAATGCCTCATGTTGAAATGTTCTTCTTTACTTAGAGGTGATGGATTGTCACCTCGCCAATCCTTCAACCAATATCTATATCCTCGAAAAGGTGATAGAAAACCTTTTCCAGTTGTATATCCTCCATCGCACAAGTAATAATTACCTGTAATATAAACATATAATTTAGTTATTTCTATATAATATTCAATCCATGATGTAACTTGAAAGCATATACATGACCTACCCTCGGGGATTTTTAAACTATTTCTTCTTACTATAGCATCTCGTAAAACACGGCCATCGGCAACTGATCCTTCCCAACCAGGTAACATATACATAAAATTGAGGTTTCTATCACAAACTCCCAAAACATTAGTTGTTATCTCTCCTTTTCTTGTTCTGTATCTTGGTTTGTATTGAGTTGGAACTCTAATAGGAATGTAAGTACCGTCTAGTGCACCTAAATAATCTTATAAGATAAATTATAATGTTACCTCAAAGTATAAAAGTTTTGTACTTAAAGAAGTGCTAAACTGTAATTTCACCTACCTCAAACCATTTCCAGCGATCTTCAGTCTCATCCTCAAGTATTGGTTTAGGATTAACAACTAACAATGGGGTTAGTTTGAGAATAGCGCACAAGCATTTATTGAAAGCCTGACTTACGCTCCATCCCGATCTAATATAATCAACTTTGATAGATCTATTCTTCTCGTGATAAGCCAAGATATTTAAAAATATAGCTAACTTTTCACTGCTTGACATACTTTTACTATCGATCAAACCTCCAATATTCTTAGTTAAGAGAACTAAAGTGTGAAAGACATTTCTATCCATTCTTAACTTATCGATACATATACTATCACTGTTGTTTATTATATAATGCAAACGAGAAATAATTTTTAGAACTCAAACACCCATAAAGTACCTAACCTCACCCCTGTTTCGACATCGTCTTCTTAGAGAATGACCATGACTAGCCATGATTATGAAAAGACAAATAAGGACAACAAGAAATTATTGAAACATTATCTCCTCAAGAATAATATATTCTATACCTGACAGTGGTTGATAATCCATAATAACACCTAAATATGCCATCAAAATAAAAAGAATGAATATATATATAATTTTAAAATAAATCTGTGGGCAACCATATAGAGAGTGAAACAGATACTCAAACAAAAACATCACTGATAAACTTAAACTTCATCATCAAATTCATTGACTTTGAAAGATTGCATTCCAAAATGATTGTCACTCTCTTGATGGTTGATTTTGGTATACAATAAATTATACCCAAATTATGAAATAGGGATAGAAAAAACAAACAGTGACCAAAAATAAAGGTTTGATACAATTACTAACCTTGTGGAGAAAAGCAAACAATGAAGATGTGGAGAATATTACACTCTCTTTTTCATGGCAAAGTACCAAAACAGAGAAAACAACTTTCTAATACAGTGAAAAAGGAACTCTCTATTTCATGGCAAAGTACCAAAACAGAGAGAACAACTTTTTAATACAGTGGAAAAGGAACAGGAACGAAATATAGTGGGAAAAGAACGCGGAAAAATAATTTTAAGGGGCAATAGTGTCATTTAATAGGCTAATACATGTGTTAAAAGTTTTGTACTATTAATACATGGAAAATGATGTGTATTGTTAACACACACTTTAATACACAAAAGTGTGTATAAATAATGCAAGTACTAGTTATGCATAATCTAAAAAAGGATTCCAAACATGGTACTAGTAATACACAAACCATAATGCATGTATTATATTTTTAATACACTCTACCAAACGACCCCTAAGTTGCAATTTTCAATCTAAGAAGTATTATTTAAAAAATTTCCCTTTTAATAATCATACGATATCATGGAAAACATTAGTCAAACAGAGTGTTACACGTGAATAACCCGCCTATGTATCAACTCTGACTTTCCCTAATTTTAAATAGTCCAACCACGCCTATTTGACATCTCTAATCTCTAATTTGGACCAAAATGAGACCAAAACCCGGTTAATCCAATTGAGATCCAACCAACTCCCACTTCAATCTCTTAAACGGGACTTTCAATTAAAAAGGACAAATAAGTTGTCCAATTAAGTGAAAGTCCTCCAAGTTTATTAAATTAGGTAGGAGGGATAAAAGTTTTTTGATTTTTTTTTTTTAAGTTTTTCCTTTCCAACAATTTGTCTCAGTTGTAGAACAACTTTGGTAATTGTTCGACAACTGAGAGAAGTTGTTCAACAACTGCGCAAAGTTTTTCAACAACTGCGCGAAGTTGTTCAGACAACTAATATAATTGTTCAACAACTATGTCATTTGTTCAAGGGCCTTAGTTGTTTTAAGGGATAAGTTTGTGGGACCACTTGTCCCTTTTTTTAAATTGGAAACTTGGAAGGCTCTTCTGGATTATTTTTCTCCCCTTAAACCCCATTTTTCTCCTCATCATTTTCCTCCAAATCCAAGCTCGTACAGCCTTAAGTCTTTGCTCGACGGAACCCATCAAATCCGCTTGTTGTCTTCTTCAATCACAAACTCCAAATGGTAATCTCTCCTATCTCCTCTTCCTTTCTTCTTTCAATCTTTACTACATCCTAAGGACGAAGACATTTGTGGTCTTTGTCATCATCTGCATTTCAAATTGGGAAAAATCGAATTACAAATCCGGATGGGTTCCCATATCTGGTTCAGACATTACATAAAATGAGACTCTCCATTGCTTCCTAATGATGAGTTTTAACATAGATAGATACAATAAAATTTAAATAACTATCCCGGTACAAACAAAAAACACTAGGTAGTTCTTCCTTTATCTTATCACAGCCTTAATGTCAGTTATCGCATGCATAAAAGCTGACCTGGATATCACGATTATCCAAAAAAAAAAAAAATTAAGTAACAATCAAATAAATAGTTGCACTTAACTAATAACAAAATACAATACAGAAGGGAACAAGCATCCAAACAAGCTGTAAGAGACTGAAGATTTTCTTGCTCGAAATCCAATCGTTCTCTCTTTTCATTCAAGTGTTATTTCTGCTGACTCGGCAGTGAGATTCAAAGCATCCTCAACTCTCCCTCACTTCAGTTGGCTGCCTTCATAAAGGTAATATTCTTCCCCCTTTCTATTTTAATTATGTGCTATTTAAATTTCAGTATTAGAATAGTTTAAATTTATTATTTGGGTAGCTGAATTTCTTTTCCGTATGGGTTAATTGGTCTTTGGTATTCGTTTGTTTTTCTTACTTCTATTTCTTGTTTAAATTCGGCATTATTCAATTCAATCTTTGTTAGTAAGCTTGGGTTAGCTGCCCGCAGGGGTATGGTTGAGTGGTTGGGAGGTGGATCTCCCATGTGGGAGACCTGGGATCGAATCCAGCCCTGATCTATCACTCATCCATGAGCTATCGCATGGGGCTTGCCTAGTGCAGTTTACGTCTCCTGTGTAGTTTGTGAGCTATTGCACAGTGAGCAAGTTACCACAAAGTGCTCACCCAAATGGAAGAGGTTGTGGGTTTCCAGAAAAGCAAAAACTTGGGTTAGCTTTTTTATTGGTAAAAAGCACAAGTAAATCTCTTTAATAGTCTTAAGGGCTTTCTCTTTGTCTTATTTCCGTTTGTCCAGAATCATGAATTCGTTTTGTTTGTTTGCTAGTCTTCAGATTTTGTGTGTTAAACATGTCAACTTCCAGTAATCCTTTCTTCCTTTTTTACATCTTGTTGTCCAGTGGCGGAGCCAGGATTTTCACCTAGGGGGGTCAGAAATAAACATATGAACAAATCGAAGGGGGTTCAACATCTATTAAATACACATAAAAAATAATTTTAACCATATATAAATATATAAATAGTATAATTTTCCTCTAAAAGGCCCCTCGCCAAAGGGTAGCTGCTGTTTTCGTTCCTTATTTTTCTTTAAATTCAGATTGGTAAATATGTGTTAATTTCGACATCGGTGAGTACAACCATTTGTCATAAAGGGTAGAACTCAAATGCCTTGGTTTCTTTAGAATTCTAAAGATTCGTTGAGCAGGAAATTTGTATCTACCTTTTAGAATGTATTCCTTGGTTTCTTTTCTTAGTAGCAGATTTAGAGGTCACTTAAAGTCTAATTTGCTACAAGGTGGATTTGTTTCTTTAGTTCAAAGAGGTTCCGAACATGAAATATGTGTGTATGCTGCATGTCTAAGCTTAAATGTTCTATGAACTGAATACAAACAGTGAACATGCACTCTCTACGTCATCTTACACTAAAAAATAAATGTACCTCACAGCTATTTACCTTAAACTGAACAGAAAATTTTACTCTTGTATTTTTTTTATTTTTTTTCTTAAAATCAAATGTTGGATGATCTTTGGCAGCACAAAGCCATTTTTCAACATGCTGTGTTTTCAGTCCTTTTATTGATACTTTGAAGTTTTTCTTAAATCTAGGTTTTCGACGGTTCTTCAATCTTTCCTGTCCTTTCTTCCAATGGCTTCTAGATCTCACAGAGGAGGTGATTTCTACAGTGCTGCTTCTTACAGATGCAGGTATTTACCCTCCAAGAAGATTATCGTCTTCTAAGTTACAATTTGTTATGGTCTAATTGTTTTCACAATTTGAATTGTAGTGTTATGTAACAAAAAAATAGCAAAAGTATAACCTAATTTGCAGACAATTAACCAATCTACACCTTTTTGAATTTTTTTGGTTTATTTTTGAGAAACGAAGATGTTTATTTGTTTGATTTATCAGTGATGGATTGAGTACGAGGCAAGTAGGTGGTTCAGATGAAATACAGTTGCGGATTGATCCGATGCACGGAGACCTAGATGAAGAGATCACAGGTCTTCGCAAGCAAGTAAAACAACTCAGAAATGTAAGTTTTCGTAACCACGTTGTTTTGGTTTTGTATTTTGAGTTAATTGGAAAATAGCTTTTGCACTACTATCTAATGTATCTGTAGTTCGATTGTAGTGTTATTTCATTGTAGTATTGTTCTGCTACTATCTGTTGTTTTTGTTCCTATCTATTGTCTCTAACGTCTTTTTCCAGATTGATTTTGTCTTGGGCCGGGGGTCTATTGGAAACAACCTCTCTACCTCACCTCTAAGGTAGTGGTAAGGTCTTCATACACTCTACCCTTCACAGTCCCCACTTTGTGGGGCTACAATGGGTATGATGTTGTTGTTGGAAAATAGATTTAGCATAACTGGCGGCATCTTTAAGATTTATGTATGTTTTAAACTCGGTGATGTGCTGTGTCATGGATCCATTTTAAACAAGGTGATGTGTTATATGTTAGCACACTGAGTAATATTTATTAGAAAACCAGTATGAAACTATGCTTAGATGCACTTAAACACGCTTCTTTAAGACTGTTGAAGTCTCTCCCACGGGCAAATAGAAGTTTATTTTTCCTCATTATATTAAAGACTGATACTGTCACAATGCAATTTAGTGCATCTTTTTGATTCATTTATATCACAAGACAGAATACCTAGTTAAGGAAGCAATAAGTCTTAAATTTGTCTTTCATATTTATTTTATGAAATGGAATCTTGAAGATATATTGAAGATGGGATTTAACAAAACAAAAATGTCCTAATATCAATATTCTGCCTTTGTATAATGAACCAAATGTTGGTGATATGCGGTGGGTTCTCTTTTAACTGGCTAAGCAATTGATGGAGAGTGGGGAACGGAAACAAAGATTTATTTGTTACCTTTTATTGATCAAATTGTACTGGATAAGAAAAATGTTAATTCACTTGTTGACTTTTACATTTCCACTGCTAAGACTGCCTATCAACGCTCAGCTGTCAAGATATTCTGGTTCCCCTGGCCCTGAGGTATACTTTGCATAAAATCACACTGTGTTAGAACTTAAAAGCATGGGTTTAAGTATATTTCGTCACTACGTTGGTTTCAATAAAATCAATTGCTAGACTTAAAAGACATCAAGTTTGACTGCCTATGGAGCAAGTACCGCCTTATTCCTGGTCAACAATCTAGAACCAAGCCTGTGTTTTCATAATAAATTTTGCCTAGCTTTGAATCCCATGACTCCTTGTTTTAGTGGTTAGTTGTGTCTACCTTTATTTCTGGTATGGCCTGTATTGATGCTCTATCATGCTGACATACTTCAATCCGGTCTTTGAGGTGGATTCTAGAGAGATATCACCACTTATATCTAGGTTCTAAATCCATCGTTGTGAAATCTGAAAGTTGGTGGACAGGTGTCATGTTGTGTATATAGTTCATTCATGACTGGATCGGAGAGAGGTTGTCATTCTATAGCCTATTTGTGTCTCCATAACAGGAAACCTATAATCACAAGACTAAATCCCTTTTCTGGTCTAAATCAACTTGGCCAAAATAATACTGATTTCTGAATTTGGGCTCAGCTTGGGGTTATATCTTCCACATTTCCACCTCTACATTGATTTAATACAACTTTCCATTTGTCTAGTCCACTGCCAACCTATTCTTCTTCATCTCCCTGTTATCTATTCTAGTGTGTACATTGATTGCTGGACCACACTAACAACGAAGAGCTGCAAATGGTACCAAAAAGATATTGCAAGTGCTTCAATTTTTCTGTCTCCAGTTCAAGTTGGATCGGACATGCGCTTCACTGTTGCAATCCCAAGGTTTAGGTAGTAAGAAAGATCACTTTTTGAGCTGATACTCGAAGATGGTGGAAGAAAATTTAATCATCTGATTGTCATCACATATTCGGATAGAACAAAGACTATCATCTCTCGACCTCCTCTCCATATTTTGGTTTCTAGTACTTGCATTGGTTGTTGGCCTCCACATGCGTCAGAAGCATAGGTGTGTCAGTTGCAATAGTTTCACTGAAATTTCAAACAGGACTAAAGTTTTGTATTTCTAATTAAACTTTGTTTCGTATTTCTGACTGAACATTGCTTTGGGTGCAAGTCCGGTAGGAGTTCCTGACGATCTTTATACCATATGTTATTATTAGATGCATCTTTCCAATCTCTCAGTTTTTGGCCCTACTTGTTATATCATATTTGTCACGGCTTCAGATTCCTATTCCTAGTTACCCTTTTTTACTCAAATATTTCATGTTGCAGGTAGCACAAGAAATTGAGTCGGAAGCAAAGTATCAGAATGATTTTATTAACCAACTGGTATGCCGTGAACTTGTTCTCCCGCTTTCCCTGTGTGTTTGACATCCTTTAAAGCCCCTTTTGTTACTTCTCCGTATATCTCATATGCTCTAACAATTAAAGTTTTGTATATTAGAACTTCATTGGTATTTATTTTCTAATTACCAGATAACAATCTAACATGCACCAATAATTAAGGAGATAGGGGAAAATGAATTATATTTAATTTCATAGTGAGTAAAAGTTTCCAATTGCTAACCTTTATTTACAGCCCTCAGAACAATCCTCTCTGTCGTTCACCCTCGCTTTCTCTATAATCTGGAAATTGCAGTTGTTATTACTATAAATCTTTTAGAAATGACAGTGTACTTGTAAACTTCCTTTGCCTTACCTCAGATATTACCATGCAAGCTTGCCTGAATGCCTTTGTTTCTCTATGCTTTCTCAAGTTCTTAGAAGATATGTTCTTGTTAGATCGTCTTCATCTGACTGTGAATAGCCCAAACTTGATTGTACTTTCCCTTATTCTTGAGGGTAACGTGTGCAGTGATGTTGGACAATAAACTCTGATTCTAGATCTGATGATGTATTTCTAGGAGCCACCCTTCTAGTATAACTTAGTTGGACATGCAATTTCATGTCTGTGATATGAAATCATGACATGAAATCAGTGTTTGGTCTGCGATTTCATGTCATGATATGAAATTCCAAATTCTCCAAAAAAAGCATGATTTGGGAACTTCAAATCATGATTTGGATTTTTCAAATACAAAAGTTAACCCACAAGTTTATATTTTGTAAAAAAAACACCCCACCATTTATATCTTACAATCATTTATTTATATGTAAATAAAATTTATAGTTCATTTTATTACTCTTTAAACCATTTATATCTCATAAACTATTGCTCTCACCAATATAAAATCTATTATTGCTTCAAATCAACTCCTACTTTACCATTAAAAAAATAAAATTTTTCCAAATTCATCCCTTAAAAAAATATAATTTTCCATAGTGAATTAAAGGAGTGATGAAATATTCACGGTACATGAACATGAAGATATAATTACTGATGATATTGACCAACACTTGGTGGGATTTCACTGGGTTTGTTGTTGTTGTATTGACCAACAAACGACTCAAAGTAATAATGTTGGTTCGTCTTCTCGGTTATCTGATCTGAGGAGATGGTCCGTATTCTGTGGGAGAATTATATTAAAAAGTATTACACTACAACTCATGTCCAGTGGCGGATGTACATGTATTCTAGGGGGTTCATTTGAACCCTCTTCGTCGGAAAATTATACTATTTTTACATGGTAAAAAAAAATTTTATGTATAAATAATAGAGGTTGAACTCCCTTCGACTAGTCCGTATATGTACTACTGAACCCCCTCACTGAATCCTGGATCCGCCCCTGCTCATGTCCAATTTTACTTTTTTACTGGACTAAAGTTTAATCAATAAATGCTTTATCTCTTTATAATAGGTTTATGATAGTGCATTATACTTTGTTATTAACTTTCGGTTATTTGGTAAAAGATTGTATAAATAATTGAGGCAATTTTGATAGTTTTCACAACTTATGAGGTTTTTATGTTCATGAGAAAACATACAAGGTAAAAAGTCCAAATTGCATGTTCAAACAAAACTTCAATTTCATCTCATAACTCCAAATCATGACTTCATGTTGCATGGCCAAATGGCCCCGTAAAGAAGCAACTTTAGATTGCTTCAAGCCATTAGAACTTAGAACTACTAATACTTAAGGGTAGGTTTGGTATTGTTCTATAGATGTGTTGATTGGTCAGTATCTCTAGGATTCTCACGATGTGTGCTTATTTTATTGATTATGGAATCATTCTTGCTAGTAAGTTACTTGACTTCCACATCTCCTTAAAAAAAACTTGCACTTTTCCCTTTATCACAGCAAATGACATTGATCAAAGCTCAAGCAGGAATAAAGAACAACATGAGACGGTTGAACAGGAGTATCATCCAGGAAGGGTCAAACCATGTGATGCATGTGGTTCTTTTTGCACTATTGTGCTTCTTTGTGATATATTGGCTGGCCAAGTTTTCACGGAGATAAGGGCAGCCCCCTGTCTATCTATGCTGATTTGCTGATCCTGCCAAAGTTCTGTTGACGGCAATCTTTTCAAGCCATGAAACAAATGCTAAGCAGTGACAGGTTTTTAGTGATTGGGGGAGCAAAGGAACTCCAAATATTAGTCTTATGTAAAGTTTCCCAATCTGTGGAAAAGCATTGTGGTAACAAAAATCATGTGGCAAAAAAAAATCTTAGTGAAGAGAGAGATTATAAATTTTATGATACGTATTGTTTGCTATCTCATTAAAAACCTTGATGGGATAGAATCTCAGCTAAGAGAAAAAGCGTACAATACATATTTTACGCTCGATAAAAATATCATTTGATGCTCTAAAGATGACATGTTCGAATGTTGTATATCAGCTTTTTGAATGCTGAGGTTGGCAATGGCTTAGTTACTAAATTTGTTAAATTGTTACTTGAATGTTTTTATATTTTTCATCCTTACTTTGAAGATCATGAGTGAAAATACCTAGAAGCGAATGGTATTTCCTTCTATTCCATAATATATTAGTATTATAAATGATGTTTTCCAATCTTATATATCAACTTTTCGGAGGTTTTCATTGATAGCGTCTTCTTTCTGACCAAATTATATCTATGAATAAATTATAAATTATATCCTTCGAGTGTATTTCCATATATGATTTGCTTGCTTTACGATCACTATTATATTTGCGACACTGTGTATGCAAACATAAACTTGAGTGTGATTGTAATATTCCGAAAAATTTAAACCAGTATTAGAGCCATGTACCAAGCTCATGCATAGTACATCATGGTTATTTTATAATTTTATGAGTAGGTTAGATGTATATTAAGGCTTCAAATAACTCCCAGCTATCAGACGAATCAAAACATTCCTTACCGATTGAATTCTTGAGATGGATATTGGTATAGTCAACTTCAAACGAGCATATCTCTCATTATACTTGGAATTTTTGAGTTCATGACCTATCAACAGATAGATAATTGAATTAGCTTTCGAACTATACCAATTTCGCCTAAATCCGATATTGGAGCAAAGAGTTATTCCTATTTTACTCCAGCATGTCAGGCTGGAAACAATGCGACGACATTCGTGGTAGCTTACCACATTTGTGACGCCCTACCGCGAAGGTCGTCAGCCTTAGGCAGAAACCAGCTTCTAAGTGACGACATTCGTGGTAGCTTACCACATTTGTGACGCCCTACCACGAAGGTCGTCAGCCTTTGGCAGAAACCAGCTCCTAAGTGACGACATTCGTGGTAGCTTACCACATTTGTGACGCCCATCAATTCTAGCTCCTGTGTGACGACATTTTTGACGGCTTACCACATTTTTGACGCCTTGTCACAAATGTCGTAAGCTATGATTTTCAGTAATTGGGAATTTATTTCATAAGGATATTTTGGTCTTTTCTTTCACCTTCCACGACTTATAACCCTAAAGAGGCGTATTTTCCATTTTTCTTCAGTTAAGCATCTTAAAAACCCTCTCTTACACTCTCAACCACAAGATTAGGGTTTTCTCTCAAGATCATCTCCTCAAGAGCAAGCCTAAGGAATTCTTCAAGAACCTTCAGAAACATTAGATCTCTTTCAAGATTCAATCACTAAGGTATGTGTAGTGTTCATCTATGGATTCAATTCGTTCATAGAGTTCAAGAATCATGCTTTTAAATATTATTTTGTAAACTTTTGTGGTGATATAAGCATATACACATTGATGATTGTTGTTCAAGTTTCAAGATGATATCTAAGGATGTTTTTCATGGAATATATGTGATTGTTGGTTGAAAATCATGAACTTTGGGTGGGTTGAACTGATGCAAGTATGAAATCCACCTATGCCTTAAAGAATGCATGTAACATGTTTGATAAAATTCCTAGGATGTTAGAAGTTCATATTTACATGATTTCATAATATCTAAATGACAAGTCCATGTTAGCAATACACTTCAATATGAATGCCCATGCTATTTATGTATTCTTATGGTGATAGCATGAAACATGTATGATGATGGAAATATGAGTTTTGTGTGCGAATTATATCCATGCTTTCCCTACCATGTTTGAGGTGTTGATTAAATACATGAAGTATACTATCCCCTACTTATGATATAGCGAATTGTGGACTCCAATCTTGTGATCAAGTCATATCATGTGTTTCAGTTTTCTTCAATCGAGTCCTGGGGGTATTTGTACCCGAAAAACATAGTTGTGTGCCTAGAGCAATGTCATGTTATCACGATAATCTTAGTCAAGCTATAATCTATAGAACTCAGTCAGTCATGTGACTCAGGAAACCTCAGAAATCTCATGATCCCAGTTAACTCTCAGATAATAGTACTACTCCGTCAGTCAATGGAAGTCAGTTAATCTGTCCATGTACAATCAGTTAAATCATGTTAGTCTTTTAGATGGGAGTAGGAGTTAGCACCAAGTGAACCCAAGGATGGGAACTCACCTGTATATGAAGGTGTGATTCTTAGCAGTCATCCTTGCGTTCCGGAACTATGTAGCCAGCATAGGTTGAGACATCGCAGCCTGTTATATGAGGGTAGATGAGGTGGCTTAACTTGTTATATGAGGGTTCCCACCGTTCTCACTAGAGTTACTTGTTATATGAGGGTTGCTCACATATTGTCCTTACCAGTGGCACGGTATTAACACCCTTCCAGTCAAGGCAGAGATTGGACCCCATCTTAGCCATAATGGCATACATGGGGCATGTCGGTAAAACAACTACCTCCCACAGTTTCAATATCAGTCTCAGTAAAAGAACTCAGACAGTTCTTTAGATATCCGTATACCAGGACTGTTAGATACGGTCGAATTCAGTTATAGCATGGAACTCAGAGAGTTCAACCAGATTCAGGGCTGTCAGATACAGTCATCCATGTTATCAGAACTACGGTTCCAGCCATGTATTAGCGTACAAATTTAGCCATCACGTACTCACGATCTTAGTTACTATATAAGTATATTTGTAATCTTACGTTCATATCAGTCAGTAGTATTATTCATGCATGTAAACCCTTTGCATTAGCCTACCTCACTCGTATACTCAGTACTCCAGTTGTACTGATGCATTTGCACTATGGTTCTTTCTTTTCATGTTACACCATAGGTTCAGAGGCATGAGTCCCAGACCAGCAGTAGCAGTCGAATTCATCATACAGAGTTGCAATGAGTCCTCTTCATTCGAGGACGACATTATTTTATTTATTCATTTATTTATTCAGTTCAGTTTTACAGAGTTAGTTGGAGACATGTTCCTTCAACTCCTTATTTCAGACAGTACTTAGAGGTTTTTGGATTTATGCTCAGATTTAGCTTTCAGATTTAGTTTTCAGTTGTTTTGGGTATTTTTTTGCCCATATGGATGTTATATTATTTCAGTTGAACCTTATGGCCTATTGTACATGTTTTCCGCATTATTATGTCATGAATTGCAGTATACAGGTACAGATATCAGTCATGGGTTAGCTTGTGGTCCCTCGGGGTCATAAGCACTGTGTAGCATTCCGGTTCAGAAAATCGGCGCGTTAAAAACTTGGTATCAGAGCCTAAGGTTCAATAGAGTCCTAGAAAGTCTGAAAGCCGCATCTAGTAGAGTCTTATACATAGGTGTGTTGCACGCCATATTTATGTATAGGAGGCTATATGATATTTTAGGAACAGTTCTCCTTCTCTCAGTATTCATGTCATGCTAGTAAACATAATTTCAAATCAGTCTCTTAGTCTAATCCGCTCTTCTCTTATTTCAGAAACATGCCTCCAAAGAGAAGAAACCAACCAGCTCCTCAGCCCGAAGATCTTTTGGGCGAACATGTTTCTCATACGGAGTTCAGGACCTCATTTACCGCTCTTGCTCAGTCTGTAGCTGCCCAAAATGAGCAACCAACAGTCGTTCCGGTCAACCCAGTGGCCAATTCAGCAGCAGCTAGGATTCGGGACTTCACCCGAATGAACCCTCCGTCCTTCTTTGGGTCTAAGCCAGACGAGGATCCTTAGGAATTGGTCAATTGCAGGATATCGCTCACACTTGGTACAAGCAGTGGTTAGCAGAAAGGTTAGAGGATGTAGGTCTTATTGAGTGGGAAGAATTTGTCACGGCTTTCTTAGACAGATTCTTTCCCCAAGAGCTAAAAGAGGCCAAAGTTCTTGAGTTCATCAATCTCAGGCAGGGAAATATGACAGTTAAAGAGTATTCTCTTAGATTTACTCAGCTAGCCAGATATGCCCCACATATGGTTGCAGACAACAGGGCTAAGATGAGCAAGTTCGTGTCAGGGGTGAATGATAGTGTGGTAAATGAGGGTAGCTCTGTGATGCTGAACAGTGATTTGACTTTAGACAGGCTCATGACCCACGCTCAACTGATAGAGGAGCAGAAGGTTAAGACTAGAGAGAGGCAGAATAAGAGAGCAAGAGCAGGCAATTTCAGTTTTACTCAGCCCAAATCAGAGGAAGGAAATCGTTCGCAATTTTGTCCTAAGTCAGTAGTTCCATCCCCTTCCTTCGTTAGTGCCCCAGTGCTGAAGTTCAAGGACGGCAACAGAGACAAGGGCACCAGGTTCTAAATCTCAGAGTAGTGTTAGCGGTGCCAGCACTTATCCTCAGTGTCAGACCCGCGGTAAGTACCATCAGGGTGTGTGCAGAGCGGGTCAAGGCATTTGTTTTAGTTGTGGCAAGCCAGGCCACAAGGTTAGGAACTGTCCTCAGCCATGTCCTCAGGGTTAGCAGAATCATTCCACAGCCCAGTCCAGTCGCCTAAACCAGCAGGGTGCCACTTCTAGTACTATTAGTGGGAAACACCCAAATAGACTCTACGCTCTTCAGACCCGACAGGATTAGGAAAATTCTCCTGATGTCATTACTGGTACGTTACAAATTTTTCATGTTCATGTTTATGCTTTGCTAGACCCAGGTGCATCCTTATCCTTTGTCACTCCATACATAGCAGGCAATTTCAGAATCAGTCCCGAAATTTTAGCAGAGCCCTTTTTCAGTCTCTACCCTAGTGGGTAAAACCATCATAGCTCGATGGGTATACAGGAACTTCCCAGTTATGATATTTTAGAAATCCACGTTAGCAAATTTAGTCGAGTTAGAGATGATTGATTTTGATGTCATTCTCAGCATGGATTGGCTTCATTCCTGCTATGTCATAGTCGACTGCAGAAATAGGATAGTTCAGTTTCAGTTCCCGAATGAGCCCGTCCTAGAGTAGAAGGGTAGCACTTCGTCTTTTAGGGGTCAGCTTATTTCCTACCTTCGGGCAAGAAAAATAATTTCTAAGAGGTGTGTGTATCATCTCGTGCATATTAAGAATTCCAGTTTTGAATCTCCCAGTCTCAAATCAGTACCAGTGGTTAATGAATATTCAGATGTCTTTCCCGAATATCTTCCAGGCATTTCTCCCGAAAGAAAAATAGACTTCGACATAGACCTTCTCCGAGATACTCTGTCTATTTCTATTCTGCCATACAAAATAGCACCAGCAGAACTCAAGGAACTAAAAGATCAGTTAAAGAATCTCTTATATAAGAGATTCATTAGGCCCAGTGTATCTCCATTGGGTGTGTCAGTCTTATTCGTGCGCAAGAAAGACGGTTCTCTCAGAATGTGTATTGATTACCGTCAGCTCAACAAAGTCACGGTCAAGAATAGGTATCCGCTGCCTAGGATAGACGACTTGTTTGACCAACTTCAGGGTGCCAGTTATTTCTCCAAGATAGACCTCAGATCAGGATATCATCAGCTCAAAGTTAGAGAATGTGACATTCCAAAGATAGTTTTCCGTACTCGGTATGGTCACTTCGAATTTCTAGTCTTGTCCTTTGGTCTTACCAATGCCCCTACATTTTTCATGGACTTGATGAATCGGGTGTTCAAGTAGTACTTGGACACATTCGTCATAGTCTTCATAGATGATATTATGGTCTATTCTCGCACAGAGCGTGATCATTCAAACCATCTCATAATTGTTCTTCAGACTCTCAGGGAACACCAGTTGTTTGCTAAGTTCAGTAAGTGCGAGTTTTGGCTAAGATCAATAGAATTCCTTGGTCATATTATTTCCGGTGAGGGCATTAGAGTAGATCCTCAGAAAACCGAAGCAGTAAGAAATTGGCCCAGACCCGTATCTCCAATAGATATCAGGAGTTTGTTGGGTTTGGATGGCTATTACAAACGGTTTGTCGAGGTATTTTCTTCTATTGCATCTCCTATGTCCATATTGACTCAGAAGAAGGTCAAGTTTCAGTGGTTAGAACCTTGCGAGAAGAGTTTTCAGGAGTTGAAGACTCGACTCACCTCAGCTCTAGTTTTAGCACTTCCCGATGGTTCCGATGGATTCGTAGTATATTGTGATGCATCCAAAGTAGGTTTAGGTTGTGTCCTCATGCAGCATGGTAGATTCATAGCCTATGCCTCCAGACAGTTAAAGCCCCATGAGAAGAATTATCCTACTCATGACCTTGAGTAAGCAGCAGTTGTCTTTGCCTTAAAGATTTGGAGGCATTATCTATACGGTGTTCATGTAGACATCTTCACAGATCATAAGAGCCTTCAGTATGTATTTTTCTAGAAATATCTCAATCTTCATTAGAGAAGGTGGTTAGAGTTCTTGAAAGATTATGACATGAGTATCCTTTATCATCCTAGCAAGGCCAATATAGTGGCCGACGCACTCAGTAGATGTCCATGGGTAGTGTTTCCCATGTTGAGGATAGTAAGAAGAAATTAGCTCAGGAGATTCATCAGTTTGCCTAAATAGGCGTTCGCTTAGTCAACTCTTTATAGGGTGGTGTATATGTTCAGAATAGTTCAGAGTCATCTCTAGTTTCCAAGGTGAAAGAGAAGCAAGACAGGGATCCTAGCCTTGTCAAGCTAAAAGAGTCAGTTCAGAGTCAGGAAGTAGAGGTTTTCTTCTAAGGGGGAGATGGTGTTCTTCGTTGTTAGGGTCGTTTGTGTGTTCTCGATGTATATGACTTGAGGTAGAGAATTCTTGGAGAAGCGCATGGTGTGCGATACTCTATTCATTTAGGGGCCACTAAGATGTACCGCGACTTGCGGGAGATCTATTGGTGGAGTGGGATGAAGAGAAACGTTGCAGAGTTTGTGGCTAAGTGCTCTACATGTCAGCAGGTTAAGATAGAGCATCAGAAACCTAGTTGTTCCATGCAGGAGTTCACTATTCCTACTTGGAAGTGGGAAGAAGTGAACATGGACTTCGTGACGGGTTTGCCTAGAACACGTCATCAGCATGATTCAGTTTGGGTCATTGTAGACAGAATGACCAAGTCAGCTCATTTCCTTCCAGTTCGTACCTCCTATTCAGCCGAGGATTATGCCAAACTCTACATTAATGAGTTAGTCAAATTACACGGTGTTCCCTCATCTATCATCTCAGATAGAGGTACCCAGTTCACCTCTCACTTCTGGAAAGCATTCCAAAAGGGTCTCGGTACCCAAGTTCATCTTAGTACAGCGTTTCATCCTCAGATAAATAGTCAAGCAGAAAGGACTATTCAGACTCTAGAAGATATGCTAAGGGCGTGTGCAATTGATTTCAAGGAAAGCTGGGATGAACACTTGCCTTTGATTGAGTTTGCATACAACAACAGCTATCACTCCAGTATTCAGATGGCTCTATTCGAAGCTCGCTATGGTAAGAGATGTAGGCCTCCAGTCGGTTGGTTTGAAGTTAGTGAGGCCGCAGTCATAGGGACTGACTTAGTATTCGATGCCTTAAAGAAAGTTCAATTGATCAGAGAAAGACTTCGGGCTGCTCAGAGCGGACAGAAGTCTTATGCGGATGTTTGTAGAAAGGATCTCGAATTCGAGGTTGATGACTATGTCTATCTCAAGATCTCTCTCATAAAGGGAGTGAAGAGATTCGGCAAGAAGGGAAATATCAGTCCTCTATATGTTGGTCCCATTATTATTCTCAGTAGCTTCGGCAAGGTAGCCTATGATCTCGAATTGCCTTCAGATCTAGCCTCAATTGATCCAGTCTTCCATTTCTCTTTACTCAAGAAGTGCATAGGTGACCTAGCAGTTGCAGTCTCTATTCAGAGCGTTGACATTCAGAATAGCCTCCCTTATAAAGAAATTCCAGTCTAAATCCTTAACTATCAGACTCGTAGGCTGAGGAACAAAGAAGTCCTTCTAGTTAAGGTTCTTTGGCGGAATCAGTCTATGGAGAGAGCTATTTGGGAAGCAGAAGCAGACATGCGAACCAAGTACCCTCATATTTTCTCTGCTAATTTAGACTTAGCTCAAGGTCAACATTTCCCTTAATCTAATTCAGTTAAATGTTCAAAATTCCAGTATAAAATTAGTATCAAGTATCAGTGCATAGCTTATCATGCGATGATGAGTTCAGCTTATCAGTCATGCATCAGATATGCATGTTCAGTTAGGCTATATTCAGTTTAGAATTCAATTCATTCCTAAATCATGTGCCAGTTGAGCATGATCAGTGTATGCGTCGTTTATCTTTTCTCCTCTCTCCAGAAGTCATCATTCGAGGACGAATGTTTCCAAGGGGGAGATATTGTAATACCCCAAAAAATACAAACCAATATTAGAGCCATGTACCAAGCTCATGCATAGTACATCATGGCTATTTTATAGTTTTATGAGTAGGTTAGATGTATATTAAGGCTTCAAATAACTCTCAGCTATCAGACGAATCAAAACATTCCTTACCGATTGAATGCTTGAGAAGGATATTGGTATATTCAACTTCAAATGAGAATATATCTCATTATATTTGGAATTTTTGAGCTCATGACTTATCAACAGATATATAATTGAATTAGCTTTTGAATGATACCAATTTCGCCTAAATTCGATATCGGAACAAAGAGTTATTCCTATTTTACTCTAGCATATCAGGCTGGAAATAGTGTGACGACATTCGTGGTAGCTTACCACATTTGTGACGCCCTACCACAAAGGTCGCCAGCCTTAGGTAGAAACTAGCTCCTAAGTGACAAAATTCGTGGTAGCTTACCACATTTATGACGCCCTATCATGAAGGTCGTCAGCCTTAGGCAGAAACCAGCTCCTAAGTGACGACATTCGTAGTAGCTTACCACATTTGTGACACCCTACCACGATGGTCGTCAGACTTAAGCAGAAACCACCGATTCTAGCTCCTGTGTGATGACATTTTGATGGCTTACCACATTTTTGACGCCTTGTCACAAATGTCGTCAACTATGATTTTCAGCAACTGGGAATTTATTTCATTAGGGTATTTTGGTCTTTTCCTTCACCTTCCATGACTTATAACCCTAAAGAGTCATTATTTTTTTTATTTTTCTTCAGTTAAGCATCTTAAAAACCCTCTCTTACACTCTCAACCACAAGATTAGGGTTTTCTCTCAAGATCATCTCCTCAAGAGCAAGCCTAAGGAATTCTTCAAGAACCTTCAGAAACATTAGATCTCTTTTAAGATTCAATCACTAAGGTATGTGTAGTGTTCATCGATGGATTCAATTCGTTCATAGAGTTCAAGAATTATGTTTTTAAACAATATTTTGTAAACTTTTGTGGTGATATAAGCATGTACACGTTGATATTTTTGTTCAAGTTTCAAGATGATATCTAAGAATGTTTTTCATGGAATATATGTGATTGTTGGTTGAAAATCATGAACTTTGGGTGGGTTGAACTAATGCAAGTATGAAATCTGCCTATGCATTAAAGAATGCATGTAAGGTGTTTGACAAAATTCCTAGGATGTTAGAAGTTCATATTTACATGAATTCATGATATCTAAATGACAAGTCCATGTTAGCGATACACTTCAATATGAATGCCTATGCTATTTATGTATTCTTATGGTGATAGCATGAAACATGTATGATGATGGAAATATGAATTTTGTGTGCGAATTATATCCATGCTTTCCCTACCATGTTTGAGGTGTTGATTAAATACATGAAGTATACTATCCCCTACTTATGATATAGCGAATTGTGGACTCCAATCTTGTGATCAAGTCATATCGTATGTCAGTTTTCTTCTATCGAGTCCTGGGGGGTATTCGTACTTGAAAGACATAGCTGTCGGCCTAGATCCATGTCATGTTGTCACGATAATCTCAGTCAAGCTATAATCTATAGAACTCAGGCAGTCATGGGACTTAGGAAACCTCGGAAATCTCATGATCCCAGTTAACTCTCAGATAATAGTACTACTCTGTTATTCAACAGAAGTCTGTTAATCTGTCCATGTACAGTTAGTTAAATCATGTTTAGTCTCTTTAGATGGAAGTAGGAGTTAGCACCGAGTGAACTCAAGGATGGGAACTCACCTGTATATGAGGGTGTGATTCTTAGCAGTCATCCTTGCGTTCCAGAACTATATAGCCAGCATAGGTTGAGGCATAACAGCCTGTTATATGAGGGTAGATAAGGTGGTTTAACCTATTATATGAGGGTTTCTCACATATTATCCTTACCAGTGGTGCGGTATTGACACCCTTCCAGTCAGGGCAGAGATTGGACCCTATCTTATCCATAATGGCATACATGGGGCATGTCGGTTAAACAACTGAATCCCACAGTTTTAGTACAGTCTTAGTAAAAGAACTCAGACAGTTTTTCAAATATCAGTATACCAGGACTGTTAGATACGGTTAAATTCAGTTATAGCACGGAACTCAGAGAGTTCAACCTGATTCAGGGCTGTCAGATACAATCATCCATGTTATCAAAACTACGGTTCTAGCCATGTATTAGCGTACCGATTTAGCCATTACTCACGATCTTAGTTACTATGCATATATGTTTGTACTCTTACATTCATATCAGTCAGTCAGTAGTATTATTCATGCATGTAAACCCTTTGCATTAGCCTACCTCACTCGTATACTCAGTACTCCAGTTGTACTGACGCATTCGTGCTATGGTGCTTTCTTTTCATATTAAACTATAGGTTCAGAGGCACGATTCCCAGACCAGCAATAGCATTCGCATTCAGCATACAGATTTGCAGTGGGTCCTCTTCATTCGAGGACGACATTATTTGATTTATTCATTTATTTCTTCAGTTCAGTTTTACGAAGTTAGTTTGAGACATGTTCCTTCAAATCCTTATTTCCGACAGTACTTAGAGGGTTTTGGATTTACGCTCAGATTTAGCTTTCAGATTTAGTTTTCAGTTGTTTTGGGTATTTTTTTGCCCATATGGATGTTATATTATTTCAGTTGAACCTTATGGCCTATTGTGCATGTTTTCCACTTTATTATGTCATGAATTGAAGTATACAAGTACAGAAATCAGTCATGGGTTAGCTTATGATCCCTCGGGGTCATAAGCACCATGAAACAAACAACCCACACCTATTCTTAACCTGGCCCACCCAAACTACATTTATTAAACAAATATAATTTGTAGGGTTTCTAAAAAGAACTAGTTTTCTAATTATAAAATAAAATCCACCTTCTTCCTCTTTGCTGCTTCCTTTCTCTGCTTCACGATTCATTCTCTTAGTTTTTTGAAAGCTCAATTGCACTCTTTTCACAAAGGTAAGTACTGATAATTTCACATCTTCCCTATTACTCATTCCAGCTGACTCAATTTTTATATTGCAGCTTCGATCTCCAGCATAAGGCAAATGTTTTTGAACAGCTAAGATGGCTCCAGTCTTCTGCTTACAGCTGTAATAGCTAAGTATGTTTCTCTCTTTTTGTCTTTCTCTGTTATTTCTAGATCTACTTGACAAATATTTTGTATGGATTGCTTGTCCTTGGCCTCCCGATTGATCCTCTTTCCATCTCCTTCTTAATTGTATGTTATTCCATCCAACCCATCGATATTCTATTGTTATTGATATTCCTTTATGCTGGTTGTAGTATCTTACAACTAGTACTTGCATAACTAACTTCTGTATATAAATTCCATGTACCCTTTTTCAGTATGAATTTCCTCCTCCTCTTTATACCTTGACTTGTATGACCTCAAGTATGAACTTTTCCATTTATCACTATTTAGGGTAGCTTTACCTCTACTCTGTAACTACTGGAAATTTATAATGGTAAAAGCACCTGAATCTATGGCCCAATTTGCTAAATAATCTGCCAGTTGGTTCCCTTCCCTGAAAATGTACTGATACTGAACTTGCTTATTTTGCATGAAATTGTGAATCTGGTTGACTATGTATGCTATATTCCAAGTGCATGGCCATTCAGCTGTTAAAACCTTCTGCATGAGTAAAGAATCCATCTGAAATATGATCTTATTATGCTGAGATTTTGTACCATGCTTAGCTGCATAAAAAGCTGCATAAGCCTCTGCTTGCATACTGTTAGCATAATAATGTGGTTCCCCTTTAGCAAATAAGACATCCCCCTTCTCATCTCTCAATCAAAAAGAATATGAGTTTTCTCCATCTTTACCTCTAACTGCTCCATATGTTTTGTATTTTACCTATCCCTCCTCTGGTGCTTTCCATAAGACTTTTATAGCTTTAACCTTCATTTTTAACTTGCCCATCTCCTTAATTATATGTGGCCAATCATCTGTAAAATCCAATTTTGGATTTCTGGCCTTCAACAACATTCTCAAATTTTTGGTAATGTTGTATATTGTCCTTAAGCCTGAAGTGTCCTTTCCTTCATGCTTTTTTCTATTTCTTCTCCTCCACAATTCCCATAGAATAATGATAGGTATAACAAAATAGTATGGTTGTTCCCTGCCTTTTACTTCAGCATTTCACCAACTTAATATTGTTCCTCTCAGTGTCAAATGTTGAATAGGAATACCTGCAAAATAAGAAAAGTAGGACCAAGTCCTAATAGCATAAAAGAATTTCTGAAGACATGTGTTATTGTCTCCACTTCTGATTCCTCATAGCACCAACACTTTGAAGGGCCTTTCAATCCAAATCTCTTCATTGTATCATCTACTAGAACTCTCCTTCTTCATAACTTCCACATGAAAAAACATACCTTAAAAGGCAATCCTTTCACCCATATCCTTTTGAAAATATTATCAGTGTTTTCCTGTCTTCACTGTAAATAGACCTTTAGGTTCAATACTCCATATTGGATAATCTTTCCCTTCTTCTGATGGAGGTATCACCTGCTTAAGAATATGATCTGCTATCTTCTCTGTAAAAATTATTCTAATCAGCTGTGCATCCCAATTTCCTTCTCTTACCAATTCCTTCACCTCCCTATATTGTTCTTGCTCCCCTGGTCCTCCTTCTATTATAGAAAAAAGATCACCTTTCCCAGTTCAATTATCAAACCAAATATCAGAATTTCCTTAATTCAGTTGCCATATAATTAGATGTCCACTAGATCCCTAGCAATAAGAATATTTTTCCACACTTGAGATCCACCTCCACCAGTTTTCCACATGACTATTTTTGGGTGCTCCTTCTTGCAATATTTATTAAACATGAAAACCTTCCATAATGACTCTGTGGTCCTGAAGTTCCACCAGATCTTGCAAAATAAAGACATAGAAATATCCCCAAATCTTCTAAAATCCAAGCCACCTTCATCTTTTGGTAAGCATACAGTTTGCCAGTTCACCCAATGTCTTTCTTTTTCACCTATTTTACTACTCCAAAAAAATTGAGCAAGCATTTTTTGAATAGTAATCAGCACATTCAAAGTAGGGTTCATTACTGATAAGCAATGTATAGGGATACTTTGCAACACATGTTTGATCAACACTGCCCTTCCTCCATAAGATAGCACTTTTTCTTTCCAAAATGCATCTTACACGCAATTTTATTCAATATTAGCTGATAATAATCCTTCTTTATTCTCATATAAAATATTGAACAACCAAAGTATATGAAAGGAAATTCTCTTCTCATGATACCAGTAGCTATCTCTGCAATAATTCCTACTCCATTGGATACTCCCTTGTGCAAATAAATTGCACTCTTTTTCTTGTTTATCTTTTGCCCAGAAACTTCCTCATATTTTTTCAAAGTATTAGTGACCAGTTGCAAAGTCTTCACCTCAGCTTTACATAGGATTATCATATCAACTGCAAATGCCAGATGATTCAGTTTCGGACATTCTCTTAGCATCCCAAACAATTTAAAATCTTTAATTTGCATTAACTTCTTCAATGACCTTGACAACACCTCTGCAACTATGTTGAACAATGTTGGTAACAGTGGATCTCCTTATTTTAATCCTCTTTTTTACCTAAAAAATCTTTTTGGTTGACCATTCAGAATTATGGAATACCAATTTTTTCCAATAATCTGAAGATCATGTCTATAATCACCTCTGAAAATCCAAACTTCCTCAATACCTTAGTTATAGAAAACCTCTCTACTCTGACATATGCCTTCATCATGTCAAGTTTTATGACCACGTTAGGTGGTTTACCTCTCTTTCTAATTTCTGCCATAATCTCCTGAACCACCAGTATATTTTCAGTAATACTTCTTGCCTGAACAAAACCTGCCTATTCTGTTGAAATCAATTGATGTAATATTTCTTTAATTCTTTCATGAACAATTCTTGAGAAAATTTTGTTCACAAAATTACTAAGGGAAATAGGCCTCATATCAGAAAAAGTATTCACTATTAACTTTTTTGGTATCAATACCAAATTTGTATGAGTAATGAATCTAGGAAGCTAGAAACCCCAAAAGAAAGCAGTTACCATTTTGTGAATATCCCGCTTAATAATCTCCCATGCATCCTGATAAAAAGCTTTTGTCATTCCATTTGCCCCCTACACTATTTCTATTCAATCCCATGACAGCCTGTTTGACTTCTTCCTCATCTGGTATCCTTATAATGTCCTTGTTCTGATCTTCTATCACCATCTTTGATATTTTATTTAACATGGAAAAATGTTCTGCATCCTATGCTTAGAAAACTGATCCTAAAAAAAATTAATAGCTGATTCTGCAATATCTTATATTTCATCCATCCATTCTCCCTGATCATTTTAAATTCTATTAATCCTGAGTTTTCTTCTCCTTCCTTTTATAATAGTGTAAAAAAACTTAGTATTCCTTTCTCCATCCTTGAACTATTCATACCCAGCTTTTGGTCTCCAAAAATCTTCTTTTCTCTTAAGATGCATATTTAATTCAGCATGAGCCTTAAAAAAATTAGTTCTATTCACTCCAGTAGGAGTTTCATCAAACTGCTCTCTTACCTTGATAAAATCTTCCAAAGTAGCTATTTCCTGAAATATATTACCAAAATGATATTTTCTCCAATTAGTAAGTGTTGACTTAGTATTTTTTAGTTTCTGCTGAAACACTATAAATAGATTACCTGCAACTTGAGAATTCCAACTTTGTTTGATCACCTCCATACAAGATTCCTCCTTGAGCCAGAAATTCAGAAATTTAAAAGATCTAGATATCTGCTCACTTTCTCTTCTACATTGTATTAATAATGGCGAGTGATCTGATCCACTTCTGGCTAGATGCTCCACTTTCATCTTCTGAAATACATTTTGCATTCTATCATTGCACAGAACCCTATCTAATCTCTTGAATATGCAATCTTCATTAGTTATTCCATTCCACCATGTGAACTTACTTCCCTTAAAAAGACGTTCTTCCATATTACATAAATTGATACATTGATTAAAATTTTGTGTCTCATTAAATGTAATAAGAATTCCTCCCAACTTTTCCTCATCACTTCTTATCACATTAAAATCCCCACCAATTATCCATGGCATTAGATATGTGTCTGATAAATCCACTAAAGAATCCCACAGTGATAATCTCTCATTAGCATTACATTTTGCATACACTAAAGTCACCAACAATGATATGCCTGCATTCTGATTGGCCAACTTTAGAGTAAGTTGCTGGTCTTCATCATTAACAATAGTATACTCTACATTTTCTTCAAAAAAAAGCCCATATCTTTCCAGAAACATTAAGAACTGCATTTTTCATACCTAGCCTCCTCCTTTACTCCTCTATGTGTTGTCCATCTTGAAAAGGTTCCATAAGCCCAATAAAGTAAAATTGGTCTCTTCTCTGCATTGTTATCAGTCTGGTAAAAGCCCGTTGTGTGTTAATAGACCTAATATTCTGTATCAAAGCATTCATTTGGATTTTGATCTAGATGTTTGACTTCTTGTATGCTTTGTTACTGATTTATCCTCAACTACCTTAGTAGTAACACCTTTTTTTTTCTTCTTATTTGTTGTTTGTTTCTCCTTCAAAGCTTTAACTTGCTTAGGTAACATATCTGCTGATTTTGCAAGTTGATTGATGTTATCTTCCAAATCATTGTCATCTAGATCTTCTTTTTCTTTATTACAACTCTCCAAAAAATTCTCTATCTGCATTGCTAATGGTCTAATCCCTTTAAGTACCATCAACTCCTTTAATTCTTCATTAAAAACATACATTTGCATGTGTTCATCTGATCTGTTTATGCTTTCTTTGCCTACATACTGATTATTCTCCTTATTCTGTTCCTGATGACTGCTCTTTTGTGGATTGTTGTCATTCTTGCTATCTTCACTCATATTCTTATTATGTACTTCATCTCTTTTTTGCTTTTCAGGGCAATGCTGAATTATTTGAAGCTGACTTGGAGAATTATAAGCATCACTAGAAACTATCTCTTCAGCTACTTTAGTGACATCTGGAGCATTCTCTGTACCTTTGCCAAACCTTTGGGTAACCCAATATTTTGTACTCATCTTTGCTTCTTCTTTCTGTTGTTCAGAATTAATGACTCCTTCTTCCTTGTTATTATTTTGGTGCTTTTCTTTCTCACCTTGTAAGGCTTCAAAAGCATTAGAAGTCTGTACTTCTTTTTTTATATTCTCATTCACCTTACCCATAATATGGCCATACCTATCCCTCTTATACCTATTCTTCCTTGTTAGCCATTGATGATTGTTAATTCTTCCTTTTGCTGCATTATCTGACTTTTATGGATAATTGTCATGCTTGTTGTTCTCTTATTCTTTATTGATTACCTCTGCTTCTTTCTGCCATTCCTTCTGTTTTTTATATAATTTTGGGTGTTTATTCCAACAACTTTCTTCATCATATTCTTGAAGACAACATTTAGTACAATATTTAGGCATATAATCATACTCAATTTAAACCCATTCAGATTTAATTTCTCCTGTAGATTCATTCTCCTCATTAATTCGAATTCTTTAGGGTAGTTTTTCTACTAAATCAACCTCTACTTTCACTCTTGCACAGCTGGGTCTAGTGTGATTTTTAGTAGCCATATCAACTATAAGTGATTTGCCAACTGCTGAAGCAATAGAAAAAATTGCATCTTTGGCAAAAAAATTTAGAGGCAAATCTGGCATGGAAATCAAATAATGGGTCCCATTTTAAAGTCCTCATCTGTCAATATCTATCCATTGATCAAATATAAAATGTTGTTGTTGATAAAATCTGAATGTATTCTTCAATCGTATGCAACCTTATCAAGATGTGCTTTTTATCCAGAACCCCAATTGTACATTAACTCTTGATTCCACATTGAGATGGAATAATTTTACGTAATACATCAATGTGAGGTTTACCATATGAGAAATAACCAATGATAGCATACTGTAAATTCTCCTGTATGATAAGATGTTGCACCTCTGATGATTTCCATGTAATTGAAGGCTCCCCATACAACATAATAATTGGTTTAGGAGGAACCCTAATGCAACTAGCATCCAGCACTTTCAATTTTAATAAATCTGCATATTTTGTATTTCCAGCTTCTTTTTGAATGAATCGATTAGTCTCATCTATACTCTGATTGTTATTGTTATCCGGTGAAATATTCCATCGGATAAGGTGTCCATATTGCTTGGAAAATTGGTAAACGACAGCTAGGTTATAAGAGACAACAGCTAGGTTATAAACGGCAGCTAGGTTATTTTAAAAATAACATAACTTATTGAGGTTTGATTGATATCAATTCTAATGTGACATAACTTATTGAGGTTTCATTATTTTTCATCATTTTAAAGTGCGTAAATCTTTTTCAAAGTTTTGTGATGTATTATATAATGGTGTTCATGGAAAATATTTTCTCTTTTAATTTGATCATTGCTCCTCTTCCTCTATAAAGAATTTTATTTTTAAAATCAACTAGTCTATCACACTTCAAGCTTAAAATAGATTATATCCTTCAAAGACTTTAATTCGAACATGAGCATTTATATCTAGAATACGGCATTTACTTTTGGGTCAACGAAACATCTGATGATTGATTTAATTGTCTTTTGAACAAGGATCATAACAACAATAATTCATTATATATATAATTTATATCAGTCAATATCTTGCCCCTGTATAGAAAATTTAATATTTACGATACAAGATTAAGTGTGCACGAGCTGATGTGGCAGGTTAGTTACTATTAGTTACAACTGTGATAATTAGTTAGAATTAGTTGGAATTGTAACTGTAAATTTGTAATTTTTCAGATTTTTGTTACTAAATTTAGTCCTATAAGTGGATCAACCACATATAAAATGATTCATTCATGAAATAATATTTGTTCTTTTCTTATCTCTATATTCAATTAAGTCTTAATTCTTTATTTTATCCCTAATTTGGCTATCATCTTCTTTGAATTTATGCCCTAAATTAATAAATTTCAATACTAAATTGCTTAATTACAATAATTGGTATCAGAGTTAGTAATTCTCAATTCAGTAGTTATGATAGTTTGTGACAAGAATTAAAATAAATCAAGTGAGGAAGTTGATGGTAAACTTTCTTAGATTCATGATCAGTTGTAGAAACTAATGGACGAAATGTCAAATATATATATATATATATATATATATATATATATATATATATATATATATATATATATATATATATAGCAATCAAGAAAGTACTAGTAACTATGACAATGAAGAAAAAAAGCAGGGAAGAGCAAAGTTTTCCACCATCAAGATTTTGTCCAGTAGAAATTCATAATGAAGGTCAGAATAGAAAATTCCATGAAGGAGGAGTTGGATCATATGGTAATAAGAATTTTTTTCATTTGATTTTCCTTATTTTTTTTAGAGTGATTTGCCTACTTGATTATATAAATTTTGACCAAGTTTTATGAAGTTGCAAAAGGTTAAGGTAGCTTAAACCCATTTGGATGATGAAGTATTTGATACATCATATATGAATTCACGAAATATTCCTATTGACCTTTCTTGGATAAAGTATGTGCTAGCCTTGACTGAGAGATTTGAGGGAGGATTTGAAGATCTAATAGAGGTATTAAAGAATCTCAGACATAGTGATAGTGTCAAGGACTATCATAATTAATTTGATAGGTTGTTGCATGGGGCAATCTATCAAATAAAAATGCTATAAGTTAATTTAGGAGGGTTGAAACAAAAATTGAACCAAGCAGCGAAAATTCAAGCACCCAAAATCTTAATACATTCATACAATATTGCTAGGATACAAGAGGGTGTTTTTTAGGCTCAAGCTCATACATAAGGTTTCAAGTCAGTATAGAAAGGGTCTAATGTTATTTTGCCTACCCTAAATCGTTCAAGTGTCAAAATTTTGAAAAACTCTCAGCATGTCAGCCTAATTCAACTAAGCAAAATAGGTTTAGAAGATTGATTACTATTGAGAGAGATGCAAAAAAATGCCAAGAGCCTATGTTTTTTTGTGATAAAAAGTATGTAATAGTCCATAATTGCAGATCCAAGAAACAAATATTTATGATGAATTGGGAATGAAAGGAAATACTATAAAAAATCACTAAAATTTCACAAGGAGGGGATGGGCTCATGACTATTTCATTACAGCCTTTCACTAGAGTTATGGGTTATCAAACCATTAAGGTGACTAGATATCCTGAGAACAGACCTTTACAAGCCTTAATTAACACTGAAATTACCTACAACTTCATCAACCAGGAGGTGACCAAGAAGTTAGGTTGTAATGTGCTAGTGTTAAAACTGAACAATTTGTTGGTGTAACTAATTATAGATGAGTACAAACTACTCTGATCTATAAGAACTTACAATAACTACTACAAGGCACTGTATTCTCATTTGATTTTTATTATTTTCATGGGAAATATGGATATTGTATTGGGGATATAGTAGTTGAATACTCTTAAAAGAATACTATTTGATTTGAAGAACAAAATTATACAATTAATATATCAAGGGAAGAGACATGTGTTGAGAGGGGTCAGTATCCAACATAGAGGCTACATAAGGTACAGATTTTTATTTTACATTATTTGGTATAGTGCAACTATATGTTAGTATCTTTAAAGCACCAGTTACACCGTATCTTCATAAAAGATCATTTGATCATAGAATTCCTCTTATTAAATCTGCAAATTCAGTAAATAACAAACCCTATAGGTACCCTAAAATTAAAAAGGACATTATAGATAAACTAGTTTAAGAGATATTGGATCAATGAGTACTCTAATATAATACAGGCCTTTATGCTTTTCGTGTAGCATTAACAAGGGAAAATAATAATAGATGGAGGTTATGTGTTGATTTCAGGGAGTTAAACCAGTTTCCAGTAAAAGACAATTCATACACCTCTAATTGGAGACTTGTTAGATGAATTATATGAAACTTTTGTATTTTCTAAGATAGATCTGAGAGTTGACTATCACCAATCAAAGATGCTTGAGAGTAAGATACATAAAACATTCTTTAGAACTCATGAAGGCCATTTTGAATTTTTGATTATGCCTTTTTAACTTAACTAATGCTACCTCTTTATTTTAAAGCCTTATGAATTTTGTTTTCAAATATTATTGAGGAAACCGATGCTGATTATTTTTAACATCTTGATTTTCAGAAAGACTATGCCTACTTATATTGATCATTTTAAGGTTGTGTTTGATCTTATAATTTAACATCATTTGTATGCTAAAATTGCTAAGTGTGCTTAAGTACAAATACATAAGCCATGTTATTTGTGTAGAGGGCTTCAACAGTGATGGTTTTCTGTCAACCTTAAATAGTTGAGGAGATTTTTCGGTCTTGCTGGGAGTTAAAAAAGATTCATAAAAGGATTTGGTGCAATCTCTACTATTGCATGACTTCTTTAAAAAGAAGCACTTCTTATGAAGTGATACTGGCACTAAGGTAGTTGAAGAGTTCAAATTAGCTTTGGTTTCCATTTCTGTTCTAGCCATGCATGATTATGGAAAACTATTTATTATGAAAACAAATGTTAGTGGCAAATGTGTTTAGGTTGTGTTAATACAGAAAGGCATTCTATTTCTTATATTAGTAAGTTTTGACCTCTATACATCAATCTATGGTGACTATGATAGGGAATTATCAGAACTTATCTTTGTTGTTTTCAAATAGTCGCATTACTTGTTCATAAGGTAGTTCATTATTAATATTGATTAGAAAGTAATGAAATATTTTTTGAATCGATATATCTATACTGATTTCTAGGTGGCTTACATCTCCAAGCTCATGAATTTTGATTTTTGTATTGAGTACAGAAAGGGTTTGAGAACAAGACTATTGATGCTTGTCTAAGAAAATTGATACCAAGCTATTGTAAATTTCATTGATAAGTCCCTAGCAATCTCTAGTAGATCAGATTAAAAATTCTTGTACTATTGATCAATTATTGAAAGGTATTATTGCTAAGGTGAAAACATTTCCCTATAAATCCTTCACTATGCATAATAATTAATTGTGGTGGAAGAACATATTGGTGGTTGCTGCTGATTTTTAACTTAAAATGTATATTATTGTACTTTGGTATAACTCTACTCAAGGGGTTCATTCTGGCATAAATGCCACTATTAAAAGATTGTAATCATTGTTCTATAGGAGAACTCTCTTGTAGGATACTAGAGACTTTATCAACAAGTGTGATATTTGCTAAAATCATAAGTATGATGCCACTTTGTCATGAATCTACTCAAGGGGGTCATTCTGACATGGATGTCACTATTAAAAAATTAAAATAATTGTTCTATAGTAAAACTCTGATGTAGGATACTAAAGACTATATTAACAAGTGTAGTAAATGCCTACGACATAAGTATGATCCTGCTGAAAGTTTAGGTCTAATACTGTCTTTGTCAGTGCTTGATAGTGTATGATAGTGTATGGATTAACAAATGATTAGACTTCATTGAAGGCTTGCCTGAGTCTAATGGCAAGGAGATTATTCGGTTATTGTAGTTAGGTCAAGTAAGTATTGCTATGTCTTGGCTTTGTTCAATTCATATACTGCTCAATCAGTGGATCAATATTTTCTTTACAATATCTTTAAGTTTTATGACATTCCTAACATTTTTACTAGTGATAAAAATCTATTTTATTATAGCAACTTTTGGTAGGAGTTATTTAACTTGCAGAGTATTCAATTATAAAATTTTTTTGCATACCATCCTTAAACTGATGGTCAAATAGAGATTTGAATAGAACCTTGAAACATACTTGAGATATTTTTACTCCAATAAGCCTAAGGATTGGTGTTCTTAGTTTCCTTTGTCTGAGTGGTAGTACAACACCACCTATTATATCACTATTAAGTATACTCCTTCAAAAGGCTTCTATCCACCTTCCTTACTTGACCGGTGAAGCTTTTTCATAGATGTTGGATAGAACTTTGGTTATTCGAGATTCCATTATTCAGTTGTTGGGTTAACTTAAGCTCCAACCTTCGAGATAAATTTCTCTTGTTGTTAGAACCTTTTTTATGTTGGTTGATAAGTATTATGGCCTTATCTTATTGTTGTTGTTAATACTGGAGCAGTGGCTTATAGGTTGATGTTACTATCTGATGTTTTTACTCACTCAGTTTTTCATGTTTCCCAACTAAAGAGATGCCTTGAAGTTCCCACCATCATTAATCATCCTCATGTTTTCCATTTATCTATTCCCTATTATCCTAATCTTGAATCTGTTCTAGACAGGAGAGTTGTGAAGTGGGGCAATTGAGTTATGAGACAAATAATATTAAAGTAGTTTGGTATTGATGAAACTCAAGTTATATAGGACTTTGAGTTTGAGTTGCAGCATGGGTTTTCTACATTTCACCCTTGAGGACAAGAAATTTCTTTAGCAAGGGATATTGATATAAGATTAGGTACATACAAGCCGATGTAGCAAGTTAGTTACTGTTAGTTGTAATAGTGGCAAGTGAGTTAGAACTGCAACTATAACAGTTGTAATTTTTCAAATTTCTATTATTAGATTTAGTCCTACAAATGATTCACTACACGTAAAATGATTCATTCATGAAATAATATATGATATTCTCATCTTTGTATTCAAAATAGTCTTAATTCTCGATTCTATCTCTGATTTGACTATCATCTTCTTCAGCTTTATCTCCTAAATTAACAAATTACATTACTAAATTATTTAATCACATTAATTTACCTCAACCTTATCTAGTTATCCATCTCTGTACAATACCATGGAATAATTGAATCATATATTACAAATTCAAATATGTAGATAATTTGGTTCATGTCTCTAAATCAATTGTGATAAGGGAATTTATTATATCATATTGGCTTAATATATACCAGGGTTGTTACATATTAGACAACAAATCTTATACCAAATTTTATGAAAAATTTAATATTTTACACATTAGACAATAAATCTTATACCAAATTTATGAAAAATTTACTATCATAATCAATAATCTCTATCTCTTCTCTATTATATTAAAAGTATGAAGGACCATACAAATGTCATTTTGAACTTTTTGTTATTCATTAAAAAGCCCCCCTTTAGACAAAATTGTCTTTTCGCCTTTTATGATATAGATATTGATTTAAATTATAAAGTTCTATTCTATTTAAATTAGAATTACGTTAATGCAAAAAAATCTTCAATTATAAAGTTCTATTCTATTTAAATTAGGTGAATCACATAAACCCAAAAAAAGAAAACTCCTATTCTAATTAAATTAGGATAAACAAGTCGGCATTCAACCCAAAAAGACTGCTTCTATAGCTACTATTCTACTTTGCTATTTTCTTCATAACATCCAATTGATGTGTATCCTACTATCTCGCTACTACTCTCGTGTTGTTTTCTGCTTCGACATCAAATAGTTTTGTATCAGTTTTTGTCACTTCCTCGGGTTTCTTAGATATAATTTCTTTCATCAATTCACCTTTTTGCTTATGTTTTCTATTCCTATATTGTTATTAATGTTAGTAATTAATTTAAACATAATATTAATTATTAAAATATTATCAATCCTAAGTTGAGGGTCTATCAGAAACAATCTCTCTACTTCACCTGAGGTAGTGGCATGGTCTGTATATACTCTACCCTCCCTAGACTCCACTATGTGGGAATACACTGGGTATGTTGTGGTTGTACAATATTATTTGGTACGTATGCTTAAAAGTTGCTTCATTTACATTGGTTTGTGGTTGATTGATTTAATTTAGCTCATGTCCTTAAGTTGCTTGACTTACATCTGATTATGTTAATTTGCTTTCTTGATTGAGTCTATTTAATCTTTCTTTTTTTTTTAATTAACATTCGGCTCCTACTATTCTACTAATATACCAACAAGATTCACATATTCAGGCTAAATAATCTCGCCTTATATAATACCTTTAGTTGTATAATCATGTGTTAATGTTATTCTAACTTTATTTTTAAGAACATTATTGCAATGGACTCAACCGAATCAGCTCACTTAATGACTACAATTACTGAATTACTGGATTCAATTACAGAAGTTGCGCCTCTTAATACAGTGAACCTTCATCATCGTACCTCCATGATAAAAATATTGGTGATCGGGTGTCAAGCAACAAAAAAATTTATGCAATCAATAAGTGGTACTCAAAAAACATTCACATTCGTTGATGAAGAGGTACTTAATCCGTTAACCACTGCACTTATTTATAACTAGTGTTCTACTTCTACTATTCTACTTATCAAGAAAATCTATATTATCAAATCAATCCTTGTCATTTTTTATTAATTAAACAAACTAATCTGGTTACTTTATAGTTTTGTTAATATAATAATACTAAATGATTTCTTGAATATGCATTAGTTAATTGTCTTAGTACTATTAGTAAAAGACCAATTAGTCAATAACCTTACCTAATAAAATAACATACTCACTTAATTCCAAGTAGGGCAGCTCCTGAATTCCTTCCCTTTTGCTTAGACTAGACCTGCACAAACTACCAAAACGACTGCAATTTCCATACAAGAGATAGTTACAATCATGTAGCAATTTTTTCCAGAAGAAAAGAAAGATATCCTTTAGGTACAATTGTACAAAAATATAAGAATTATAACCTCCAGTATGTGCTCAACTGATCTACTATCTTCAGTTGCAGCTCTCCCTCTCCTGTAAGCAAGATATCACATAGAGTTGCTTGGTGCTTTTTATATCATATTGAGTCGCTTGGTGCGTTTTATTTTTCCCACCCCACTCTACTCGCTAACCCATATTGATTAAATTACTCCATCATTGATCATAAGTCATCATCCATAGTAAATATAATTAATGATAATTTACAATAGAGTTTTTTGTTTATAAAAATAGAGAAGCACAAAATTGTATGTTGCATCTGTAATAACATAAAGGTGTGGACTCAACTCCCTAAAAGTTGCATCTTTATATTAGGAATCATATGGGTATTATATAAGTGTGGTATTATAAGACCCCGCTAAATCCTAAGCTTAATTCAGTCTTTTAAAGCTTGTTAAGGGGTACCAGACTTAGAAAAGTTTAGCTAAGAATTCAGACTTAGTGTTATTTTAGCCTTCGTAAGTTGGCAACTCTATTTCATGACCCTTATGACCTTAAAGTATACATATTTAGGTTGATTCATGATTAGGAATATCAGTAGGTGTTCTTGGACAAGTTTCGGATCTTTCAGACTTTGTTTGAAGCACCTTTGGAAGCCTAAATCACTGAATCAATGTGATCTCGACACACTGCATCGCCTATTGTGTTGATAAATATTTTTCTCAGCTCCCAGTGTCAGATTCTAGTGAGCTGACACACCATAGTGTCAACCCCAATGACGCGATGTGTCGGTCTATGCATCGTTGGGCACATTTTACAGTAATTAAAATAGCATCCAAAAGGGTATTTGGGACATTTTTCCCACTTTGAACCAACCCCTAAAATACAAAATTCATCCCTCACAAAGCAAATTACACTCTTTTCTCTCAAAATTACTCAAGAAAAAACTCTAGGTCTTTTAAATCAAGATTTAAATCTCAAGGATTTCACCATCAATCTTCAAGAATTCAAGCATTAAGGTATGTCAAGTGTTCATCCAAGAGTTTCCTTCCACCTTGGAGTTCAAGAAATCCATTTAACTACAAGTTAATGAGTTTGATAGATTTCATGATTTGATTTGAATATGTTCATGATTACCATGTTAATGGGGTTCCTAATCTATGATTAGTTGCAAGATTCATATAAAATTATTTATTATATGTGTTGTATCATGTGAATTCATGCTAAAACCTTTAAATTGTGAATTTGGTATTTGAAATTGCAATGCCCACATGTTAGTTAGTATTATGTGCATATACTATGCCTTGCAAATGTTTGGTGGATTGTTCATGTGAGTTGAATAGTGAAATTTCATCATATTAGCCTGTATACAAGTTCATGCTATGCAAGTCCTTGTCAAAATGCCTCAATGAATGATTATTGATCAAGAAATTAGTTATTATGTTTCAAGATTATGCTATGTCTTATAATTTATGCTATCGAGTCCTGGGTATTCAATACCCAAAAATTTAGTTGTTTACCTAGAGCTACATTAGTCTCAGAACAATCTCGGTAATGTTATGATCAATAGTACTCAGCAATCAGTCTCAGTTTAGTATGCAGTTCAGAACTCAGTGTACTCAGTCAGTTTTAGAACTCTGTAGTATTCAGTCAGTTAACAGAATTCAATAGTACTCTATCAGTTAGCAAAACTCAGTGAACTTAGTTCAGTTCAGTTAGATAGTACAATCAGTAAATAGTTCAGTCAAGCCTAGTATGGACTAGAAATCAGTTCAGTGTCTATTCAGTTGGGAGTAGGATTCAGAACCGAGCGAACCAGGGATGGGGGCATTCCTGCCAGTAGAGGGTTTGACCATTAGTAACAATCCCTGCATTACAGAACTACGTAGCCAGCGTAGGTTGAGATATCTTCCTACCAGACTAGGGTTGATACATCTCGTACGACTTTTCCTGCCAGCAAGGGTTAACGAAAGAGCTTCCCGTCAGAGAGTGTTAACTCACCGCTTGTCTTTATTCGTAGCACGATACTGATACCCTTCCAACTGGGGTTACTGGTTGGACCCCAATCCATTCAGAGAGGGACACGTTGGTTAGATGATTACCTCCTATAGTCTTAATTTCAGTTTTAGTCTCAGTATAGAACTAGTTCAGTTCTACAAAATTAGGACTGTCAGAAACAGTCACCCAGTTATCAATCAAGACTGTCAGGAATAGTCACCCAGTTATCAATCAGGACTATCAAAAGCAGTCATTTAGTTATTAGTATTACAGTATCAGTAAACTCAGATATCATTTAGTCAGTATTAGAACACAGTAACCAGTGTTAACATGACCTCAGTTACAATTTATATATTCATGCATGCTTTTTTATTCAGTTATGTTAATGTTACTCAGTCAGTTATTGTTCATGCATATGAACCTATGCATATCAGCCTATCTCACTTAGTATACCAGTACATTCAAAGTACTGACGCATACCTTTCTTTTCCCCTATGATGTCTTATATCATAAGGTCAGACACACGGGCTCCTGACTGTACTTAGCACCCCAGCCTATCAGTAGAAAACATAAGGGTGAGTCCTCATAGTTTGAGAATAGAGCATTATTTTAGTATTTTAATATAGTATTCAGTAGTTGGAATTAGTTTGGGGATTGTCCCTTCAACTCCATATTCAGATAGTAGAGGCTTTCAGACTAGAGTATTTTCAGACAGTTATTTCAGTATTCAGTATTGACTTTTTAGTTATGAACATTATGGAGATTTTAGCGTAACTTCTATATTTATATCAGTTATATTTTTATCACAGTGTTATTATTGTTATTATTCAGTGCTCACAGCAGGTACCAGTCATGGGTTAGCTGATGGTCCTTCGGGTTCGCTAGCACTGTGTAGCATCCGAGGTATAGAATTGGGGCGTTACAAACTTGGTATCAGATCTTAAGGTTCAATCGAGTCCTAGAAATTCTGAAAGCCACATCAAGTAGATTCTTATGCATGGGTGTGTAGCGCACCACACTTATGGATGAGAGAATATGAGTTGTTTTTGGAAAAATCTCCCATCTTTCAGTATTCATGTCGTGCGAGTGAGAATAAGCTCAAATTAAATTCTCAGTCTAATCATCTTCTTCCTTCCATTTATAGAACATACCTCCCAAGAAGAACAAAAGAAGAACAGGGATTCAATCAGCCCCTCAGCCCGTCCAGGCAGATCCTCTAGACGAGCATGTTTCCCATGCAGAATTTAGGGTTGCATTTACTAATCTAGCCAATTCAGTAGCAACCTATAATAAATGCCCAACTATCCAATATTGCTGCAACCAGGATTCAAGACTTCACCTGAATGAATCCCCCATCATTTATCGAGTCTAAGTCAGATGAAGACCCATAGAAATTCCTTGATCAGGTGCAGAAGGTCATAAATATCATGGGGGTGACCGCTATTAGAGTGCTAAGTTGGCCGCATATCAGTTACAGGATATGGATCACTCATGGTTAAATCAGTGAAAAGTAGAAAGGGTCGCAAATGCAGGGCCCATAGAATGGGAGGAGTTTGCTATTGCTTTTCTAGATAGATTCTTCTCGCTAGAGTTGAGAGAAGCGAAGGTTTTAGAGTTTATTAATCTAAAGCAGGGAAACATGACAGTACAGGAGTATTCTCTCAAGTTTACTTAGTTAGCCAGATATGCCCCTCATATAGTAGCATATAGCAGATCTAAGATGAGTAAGTTTATGTTTGGTATGTCTAACAGTGTGGTCAAAGAGTGTAGGAATGCAATGTTGATTAAGGAGATGGATATATACAGGCTCATGGTCCATGCTCATTAGATAGAGGAGGCTAAGAATAAAGATAAAGAGAGGGAGAACAAGAGATCTAGAACAGGTAGTTTCAACTTTACCCAGCCTATGTCAGAGAATGGTAATCGTCCTCAGTTTTTCCTAAAATCATCAGTACCAGATCCTTTCTCAGCTAGTGCTCCAGTTCCGAAATTCAGATACGGCAATAGAGATAGGGTGCCAGGCCCTAAATCCTAGGGTAGTATTAGCAGTGCCCAAACAAATTCTCTCTACTAGAAGTATGGAAAAAACCATCAGGGTGTCTGCAGAGCTGGCAGCAATCTATATTTCAGATCTATCAAGCCAGGCCACAGGGTCAGACAGTGTCCTCAGGTGGGTTCACATAGTCAGCATAGTCATTCCCCAACTCAGTCCGACCGCCCGAATCAGTAGGGTGTCGCTTTCATTGTTACCAGTGGGCAACGCCCAAACAGCCTCTATGCAATTCAGTCCTGACAGGATCAGGAGAGTTCTCCTGATGTGGTCACTGGTACATTATAAGTTTATCATTTGCATATTAATGCTTTGTTAGATCCAGGAGCTTCTTTGTCATTTGTAACTCCTTATATAAATGTTGACTTCAGAGTCAGTCTCAAAATCCTAGCAGATCCTTTCTCAATTTCTACCCTAGTAGGTAAATCTATCGTATCTCGACGGGTATATAAGAACTGTCTCGTTATGGTATCTCAAAAAGTCACTTCAGCATACTTAGTAGAATTAGTGATGACAGATTTTGCTGTCATTCTCAGCATGGATTGGCTTCATTCATAATATGCCTCAATTGACTATAGAAATAGAATTTTCCAATTTTAGTTTATGAATGAACCTATCCTAGAATGGAGGGATAGTACCTCAGCTCTCTGGGGTCATCTTGTTTCCTATCTTAGGGAAAGAAAAATAATATCTAAGGGATATGTATATCATCCCATTTAAGTTCAAGACTCTAATTCAGAAACCCCTACTCTCGAGTCAGTATCAGTAGCATATGAATTCTCAAATGTGTTTCCCAAAGATCTTTCCAGTGTTCCTCCCAAAAGGGAAATTGACTTCGGAATCGACCTTCTTCCAGTTACTCAACCCATCTCTATCCCTCTATATAGAATGTCTCCAGTAGAATTCAAAAGTTAAAAGAACAATTGAAAGATCTCTTAGATAAGTGATTCATCAGACCTAGTATATCCCCGTGGGGTGCACCAATTTTATTCGTGTATAAGAAAGACGGTTCTCTCAGAATATGCATTGACTACCGTCAGCTAAATAAAGTCACGGTCAATATCAAATATCCACTTCCCAAAATTGATGACTTGTTGGACCAACTTTAGGGTGCCAGTTACTTTTCTAAGATAGACCTCAGATCAGGCTATCATCAGCTCAGAGTTAGAGAATGTGACATTCCAAAAACCACTTTCAGTACTCGGTATAGTCATTTTCAATTCTTAGTCATGTCATTTGGTCTTACAAATTCTCCAGCAGCTTTCATGGACTTGATGAATCGTGTGTTCAAGTAGTACTTGGATATGTTCATCATAGTTTTCATAGATAACATTCTTGTCTACTCCTGTAGTGAACATGATCATGCAAACCATCTCAGAATAGTGTTATAGACTCTCAGAAACTATCAACTATTTGCCAATTTTAGTAAGTGCAAATTTTGGCTAAGGTCAATAGCTTTCCTTGGCCATGTCATTTTCGGTGATGGCATTAGAGTGGATCCTCAAAATACCAAAGCAGTAAGAAACTGGCCCAGACTCATTTTTCTATCAGATATTAGGAGTTTTTTAGGCTTTTCCAGTTATTATAGATGATTTGTTAAAGGATTTTTATCTATTGCATCCCCTATGTCTAGATTGACTCAGAACAAAGTCAAATTCCAGTGGTCAATTCTTGTGAGAAGAGTTTTCAAGAGTTGAAGAATCGACTCACTACAGCCTCAATTTTGACTTTACCAGATTGTTCAAATGGATTTGTAGTATACTGTGATGCCTCCAGAGTTGGTTTGGGCTGTTTTTGATACAGAGGGGTAAGGTCATAGGCTATTCCTCTCGACAGCTTAAGCCCCATGAGAAGAACTACCCCACTCACAATCTTGAGCTAGAAGTTGTAGTGTTTGCCTTAATGATTTGTAGGAACTATTCATATGGGGTACACATTGATGTATTTATAAACCATAAGAGCCTCCAGTATGTGTTCTTTTAGAAAAAACTAAACCTCCATCAGAGAAGGTGGGTGGAGTTGTTGAAACACTATGACACGAGTGTCCTGTATTATCTTGGCAAGGCCAATGTAGTGGCTGACGCTCTCAGTAGGATATCCATGGGTAGTATTTCTCACGTGTAAGATGATAAGAAGAAGTTAGACCAGGAAGTTCATCATCTTGTTCAACTGGGTATTTGCTTAGTCAATTTAGCAGAAGGTAGTGTATGGGTGTAGAGTAGTTTAGAATCATCTCTAGTTTCTGAGGTAAAGGAAAAATAAGATAGGGATCCCAGTTTAGTTAAGTTGAAAGAATCATTCAGAGATCAGAAGGTAGAGGTTTTCTCCCAAGGGGGAGATGGTGTTTTGTGCTGCCAGGGTCAACTATGCGTGCTAGGTATAGATGACTTGAGGCAGCCAATTCTTACAAAAGCGCATGGTGCGTTCTACTCATTTCATCCAAGGGCCACCAACGTGTACCGCGACTTGCAGAAAGTCTATTGGTGGAGTGGGATGAAGAGAGATATAGCAAAATTTGTGGCATAGTGCACAACATATCAGCAGGTTAAGATCGGGCATTAGAAGACTAGTGGGTCCATGTAGGAGTTCAGTATTCCCACATGGATATGGGAAGAAGTGAACATGGACTTTATGACTCATTTGCTCGTACTCATCGTCAGCATCATTCTATATGGGTTATCATAGAGAGGATGACCAAGTCAACTCACTTCCTACCAGTCCATACCTCTTTTTCAGCTAAGGATTATTCTAAGCTCTATGTTAGAGAGCTGGTCAGATTGCATGGAATTTTGTTATTTATCATCTCAGATAAAGGTACGTAGTTCACCTCTCATTTCTAGAAAACCTTCCAAAAGGGTCTTGGTACCCAAGTCCACCTCAGTACAACCTTCCACCCTCAAACAGATGGTCAAGCAAAAAATACCATTTAGACTTTGGAAAATATGCTAAGAGAGTGTTCCATTGACTTTAAGGGTATTTCGGATGACCACTTGCCCTTGATTGAGTTCTCATATAATAATAGTTATCATTCCAGTATTCAGATGGCTTCATTTAAGGTGCTCTATAGGAGGAGATGTAGATATCCCATTGGTTGGTTTGAAATAGGTGAGGCCGCAGTAGTAGGGCCTGACTTGGTATTTGATACCTTAGAAAAAGTTTAGTTGATCAAGGAAAGGCTTAAGACATCTCAGATACGATAGAAATCGTATGCCGATATATTCCGAAAGGATCTCGAGTTTGAGATTGGTGACTATGTGTATTTGAAAATATCTCCTATGAAAGGAGTGAAGAGGTTTGGCAAGAAGGGTAAGCTCAGTCCCCAATATGTCTGTCCTTACCAAATTCTCAACCATTTTGAAAAGGTAAATTACAAGTTTGAGTTGCCTTCAGACTTAGCTTTAGTGCATCCAGTATTTCATGTCTCATTGCTAAAGAAATGCATAGGTAAACCAACAGTTGTCATCCCTGTAGAGGGTATAGATGTTCGGAATAGTCTCTCTTATGAGGAAATCCCAATCGAAATCCTTGATTTTTAGATTTGTAGACTGAGGAACAAAGAAGTCCCTCTAGTCAAAGTTCTTTGGTGGAATTAGTCCGTTGAGAGAGCTACTTGGAAAGAAGAAGCAGATATATGGACCAAGTATCTTCACCTCTTCTCCGCAAACTCAGACTCAGCTCAACGTAATAGTTTTCCTTGAATTTAATCAGTTCTATGTTCAAATCTCTTTCATGAGTTCAATATTAGTCCAGTTGTATAACATTCTCATAGCATGAATATCTTCATGAAATAGCTCAGTCATATGTCATGCTTCCAGAATTCAATCATGCATTAAATATGCATGTTACATGTTCAGTATGATAATTCATTATATCAGTAGTTTAAGTCATGAAACCATGTTTCAGTATGCATGCTTAGTAAGTAAGTTCATTCTATTAGTACCCTCAATTTAATAAGTCTCATTCAAGGATGAATATTCCCAAGGGGGAGATATTGTATGACCCAGCAAAATCTTAATCTTAATTCAGTCCTTTAAAGCTTGTTAAGGGGTCCCAGACTTAGAAAATTCTAGCTAAGAATGCAGACTTAGTTTTATTTTACCCTTCATAAGTTGGCAACTCTATTTCACGACCCTATGACCTTAAAGTATTGATCTTTAGGTTGATTCATGATCAGGAATGTTAGTAGGTGTTCTTGGACAAGTTTTAGATCTTTCAGACTTTGTTTGAAGAACCTTTGGAAGCCTAAACCAGTGAATCAACGCGATCTCAATGCGCCGCATCTCCTATCGTGTTGATAAATATTTTCCCCAGCTCCCAATTTTAATTTCCAGTGAGCCGACGCAGACTCAATGTGGTGCGTCGGCCATAGCGTAGACCCCATAGACGCGATACGCTGGTGTGCGTATCACTGGGAATGTTTTGCTGTAATTAAAATAGCATCCAGAGGGGTATTTGGAACATTTTCACCAATTTGACCCAGCCCTGAAAACATAAAATTTAGCCCTCACAAAGAAAATTATACTCTTTTCTTTCAAAATCACTCAAGAAAAAACCCTAGGGTTTCTAACTCAAGATTCAAATACCAAGGAATTCACCATCAATCTTTAAGAATTCAAGCATTAAGGTATGTCAAGTGTTCATCCAAGGGTTTCTTTCCACCCTTGAAGTTTAAGAAACCTTTTTAACTATAAGTTAATGAGTTTGATAGATTTCATGATTTAATTTGAATGTGTTCATGATTACCAGGTTAATGGGGTTCCTAATCTATGATTAGTTGCAAGATTCAAATGAAATTATTTATTATGTGTTGTATCATGTGACTTCATGCTAAAACCTTTGAATTGTGAATTTGGTATTTGAAATTGTAATGCCCACATGTTGGTTAGTATTATATGCATATACTACGCCTTCCAAATGTTTGGTGGATTGTTCATGTGAGTTAAATAGTGAAATTTCATCATATTAGCCTGTATACAAGTTCATGTTATGCAAGTGCTTGTCAAAATGCCTTAATGAATGATTAGTGATCAAGAAATTACTTATCATGTTCCAAGATTGTGCTATGTCTTGTAATTTATGTTATTGAGTCTTGTGGGTATTCAATACCTAAAAATTTAGCTGTACCAAGAGCTACAGTAGTCTCAGAACAATCTCAATTGTGTTATGACCAGTAGTATTCAGTAATCAGTCTCAGTTCAGTAAGCAGTTCAGAACTCAGTGTACTCAGTTAGTTTTAAAACTCAGTAGTATTCAGTCAGTTAATAGAATTCAGTAGTACTCCAGCAGTTAGCGGAACTCAGTGAACTCAGTTCAGCTTAGTTAGACAGTACGATTAGTAATAGTTTAGTTAAGCCTAGTATGGACTAGAAATCAGTTCAGTGTCTATTCAGTTGGGAGTAGGATTCAGCTGAGCGAATCCAGGGATGGGGGCATTCCTGTCAGCAGTGGTTTTGACCCTTAGTAGCAACCCCTGCGTTATAGAACTACGTAGCCAGCGTAGGTTGAGATATCTTCCTACCATACTAGGGTTGATACACCTCGTATAAGTTTTCCTACCAGTGAGGGTTTACGAAAGAGCTTTCTATTAGAGAAAGTTAACTCACAACTTGTCTTTACACGTGGCATAGTACTGACACCCTTTCAATTGGGGTTATAGGTTAGAACCTAATCCATTCAGAGAGGGGCATGTTGGTTAGATGATTACCTCTTACAGTCTCAATTTTAGTTTCAGTCTCAGTATAGAACTCAGTTTAGTTCTATAAAATCAGAACTATCAAAAATAGTCATCCAGTTATCAATAGAACTGTCAGAAACAGTCACCCAGTTTCAATCAGGACTATCAGAAATAGTCACTCAGTTATCAGTATTACGTATCAGTAAACTCAGATATCAGTTAGTCAGTATTTAGAACTCAGTAACCAGTGTTAACATGACCTCAGTTACAATTTATGTATTTATGGATGCTCTCTTATTTAGTTATGTTCATGTTACTCAGTCAGTTATTGTTTATACATATGAACACATGCATATTATCCTACCTTACTTAGCATACCAGTACATTCAAAGTACTGATGCATACCTTTCTTTTGCGCTATGATGTCTTATATCATAGGTTCAGATGCATGGGCTCCTGATTGTACTTAGCAGCCCAGCCTATCAGAAGTAGACTTAGGGGTGAGTCCTCATAGTTTGAGGACAGAGCTTATTTTAGTATTTCAGTATAGTTTTTAGTAGTCGGAGTTAGTTGGGGGGTTATCCCTTTAACTTTATATTCAGATAGTAGAGGCTTTCAGACTAGAGTATTTTCTGACAGTTGGTTCAGTATTCAGTATTGACTTTTCAGTTATGAACCTTATGGTGACTTCAGCCAAACTTCCACATTTATATCAATTATATTTTTATCACAATGTTATCATCATTATTATTCATTGCTTATAGCAGGTACCATTCATGGATTAACTAGTGGTCCTTCTCTGTATATACCTAAAATTATCATTTATTAGGGTTACTTGACTACGATCCCCCAAGGAAAACAAACAAATCTTACTATTTTTTGAAATATTAAAATGACCCTATTTAAGAAAATCACATTGAGGTCTCATTAAAAAAATCAACAGTTAAAATGTTACCATTCGAACAACTGTTATTTGGTCGAATCTTCTTTGCTCTCGCATTAATTGTGTCTATAGAAAAGGAAGAAAAAAACACATTAGCGTTAAGTGTTTATATCATGTACCAATCTCAAATATATTACACACAAATGATTAGTGGATAGTCACTCCATAGTTATTACAACTCTTTGCACAACCTTAATTTGTGTCTAATTAGCCTAGGACATGGACGGATTTACCTTGGTCTAAGAGGTGTCACGTGGCACTACTTTGTGGAATTACTAGATACACATATATAAATAAATTATAAATAAACCTAAAATATAAGGTAGAAATATTAAAAGGACACTATATGCGAAGAAGGTTACACACTAGCCTGGTGTTTAAGGGCTCTAACTATGCGTGAGGAGTCAAGGGCACGCAATTGGACTAGGATTATCCTGATTTTCAGAGAAATTTTAGTTATAAAATAATTCAATAGTTAGACAACAATACTTCCTCATGCAAATCAACACCATTGCACTTATTTATAAGTAATATTCTTCTTCTACTATTCTACTTATGAAGAATATCTTTTTATTGCTCAACCACATCTCTATTATCCAAATACCAAACCTATTCTTTATTTATTTTCTATTTGTAAGTCCTATTATTTATTCTATCTTTTTTGTCCTTTAAGGGCACAAAAGTTAATGCCACCCTTTTCAATGGACACATTATAACATGGGAAAAACTTTTATTTCAAGGCAACTTTTGCTATATCATGAATAGCCGCAGCTCCTCCAAATTCTAATTTTCTTTTATTCAATAAGGACATTGAGGTTGGATTCCTCGATGACACTATAGTTCAAGAATGCAAGAGTCCCTTCTCTATACTTTATTTATCAAATAATTTTATTTTGTTTGAAGATGAAAAGTTGCATAACACGAGAACAATTTTGAATAATTTCTTTAGATTTTGTTATCTAATCTAATATTTAGTATAAGCACAGTATTCTATTTCTATTCACATAATAATACATACATAATATTTTGTAGACATTTTTGAAATATTCGTGTCTTCGAAGCTCTTCACAAAAGGCAAAAAGCATAGGCAGTTGGTACCCCAAAAATTTGTGATTAATTTATTTTTGATCCTCCCGTATGTGTAATAATGATTTTTGACTTGAATCATAATAAGGGATGTTAAAGGAGTGTATAGAGTAAGTTTTGGAATTTTCTAAAGGGGTTCAGGGTAATTTTGGAATTTTAAGACAGTGAAGGTTCGTGATAGTGGCGTGTCACGCCACTACACGCCACTTAATCTCTGTGATAAGAGTATGGCATGCTGGCTAAGAGCTGCGATAGTAGCGTGCCATACTTCTATCTAAATTTTGCCTAGTTTATTATGTTTAAGCTTGGGGTGGGGGCTTTTTGGTCCTTTTTACTTTAAAAACATCTTAAATACCCCCAACTCCAGAAAAAACCCAATTCATTGAATTTACACTACTCTTCACTTCTCCATCTCCCAAGGCAAGAAATACAAGGGGTTTCTCAAAGATTCCATTCTTCGAGCTTTAAACTTTGATTCCTCTTCAAATTCTTGTAATTTCAGTCATACTGTACACTTTCTAACTTGAATTTTATATTATTGTATCAATTTACTTAGTATTCATGTGTTTTGAATGATGGATTTGAACTTGGGTTGAGGGTTTTTATTTTGTTAACACTTGTATTACTTTTTTCTTGTTTTAATGGGTTATTCATGCTTGAATTAGTGGATTTTGAAACTGAATTTCAAGCATTGCTAAAATGGTGAAGTTGATGACTTGAGTTTTCACAATATGGATAAATTTTAGCATGGAAATGGCATAATCCTCAACCCACATTGTAATCTTTATTTTGAATATGGATTTTTACATAATTTACCTTATCTTTGAAGACATTACATTGCATTAAAAGATAAATGGATAAAAAGTTTCTTAATGCCCTTGGTGGCTATGGTTTGGATTTTTAAACCAATAATTGGAGTCAATCTGGTTAGATGGATTGGGTTGACATAAATGGAATATATTGCAAGCATATTGGTATGATGATATCAAGTTGGAAAATACCTTAATAGAAGACTCCATGGTTAATGGTTGGTTGATGTATAAATTATTTTAATATGGGCTTAATGGAAATTATGTAGCTTACAGAGAAGGTGTAGTCCCCTGGGGACCAACACTAGAAATCATGTTTGTCGATGTTGGGGTTATATAACCATTGTGTCAAATACACACATTATATTTGGGATGGCTATTTCCTTGGTGTCTTTAGTCATTGGTACATGTGTCTAACATAGACTGGGCCCTTTTGGCAGGGAGAACCGGACCCATATAGCCCGTGGGTGACTGAAATGTTAGTTTGAGCTACGTAGTTTAGGATAATGTTTTAAACTATCATGTTTCATGTCCCTTGTCTCTATTTTAGCATCCTATATATGTATAATTGTTATGCATGTGGTTTATGACTGAATGTTTCTCAAATCCATTATTTTATCCCTCTCCTTAGGTTGCATACCAGTACTCACCGTACTGATTATTTTTGAATGCTATATTATTTCATGATGTAAGTTTTGAGGGCTTTTCTTGTGACCTTGTGCAAAGTTAGGTGGTTTGGTACTTCTATTGATTAGTGGTGAAGTGGTGAGCCTCTATCCTTCGAAAGGCCTGGTCCCTCTCCTAATTTTTATTATTATTATTCGATACTTTTAGATTTTATTATTATATCCAAGTGCATGTCCCGACTTAGGTTGTATTTTTTGGATTAGAGGCTTTTATGGACAATATTGGGATACTAGTTTTGTTTTGTTTTGACTTTCAAACTTCCTTCTTCAGTTATATTCTCTCTTATTACCTTGGTTGGATTCCATTGTTTATTATTATTGTGCTCTTGAGGTAAGGCTAAGGGGGTTGTCTCCAGACTTGGTTGGCTTGAGATGTACATTACGGCCAAACCTTAGTTTGAGTCATGACAAGCTTGGTATCAAAGCACAGTTTAGGATCGTTGGGTATCCATAAAGCCGTGTCGATTAGAGTCCCTTTTATGGGTGTGTAGTATACCACACTTATAAGGGGTAGGCTACAAGGCATGTAGAAATATTTACCATCCTTGTGTTCTATTTTGTGCTAGAGAGTTTAGTTATCATGAAACTTTTCTAACTCCTAGCTTACTCATATTTTAGGTTATGCCTCTCCGAAGATCTAACGGTCGTAGGAACACAGTTGGAACCTCTACCCTCCTGGGGTGAGTGCAGAGGAAATTTGGCCTATCCTTGGAGTACAAACTCAATCTAGGGTCCCGGCTCTTGACTGCACCGCTCTACTTAGGGTTCCATTGGTCCTTACTAGTCCTTATAAGGTTTTTAAGGTAGTGATACTTATACTCAGTCGCCTCAGAGAGATATTTCAAATATAGAGTCCGTCAGTCATCCACATACTTACTCAGATTGTGGCATGCAGTCTCATTGGTCTGATCATGTTGGTTCTATTTTTAGTTTATTTGAGTTACCTGGGTTGGCCAATTTATAAGGTTAAATCCCCCAACCTTTATAATATCTAAGGTTGAGGAGGATTCTCAAAAGTTTATTGATGATATTGAGAAGATCTTTTAGGTGATGCATGCTAGTGATTTGAAAGGGGTTGAATTTACTGCTTATCAGTTAAAAGAGGTAGCTTCTTAGTGGTATGAGGAGTGGTAAGAGATGAGGGGTGATGATGTTAAGCCAGCAGTGTGGGATGAGCTTTTAGGTACCTTTCTTAATCACTTCTTTCCTCAGGAGTTGGAGGAGGCTAAGGCAGAAGAGTTTGTAAACTTGAAGCTGGATAAGATAAGCATTAAGAAGTATGCACTGAAGTTCTAATAATTTTCCTATTATGCTCTAGAGTTGGTGTCGAATATGAGGTCCAGAATGAGAAAGTTTGTTTCTAGTTAGTCTTGAGATATGGTGTTAGAATGTAAGGTTGCTATGCTAAATAATAATATAGACATATCCAGGATAGTGGTATATATGCAATAGGTGAAAGATGAGAGAAGAAAGCAGGTGAAAATGGGAGAAAGCCAGAGCAAGAAATTTATGTATGCACAACAAAATACAAGTCAGTAGAACAATGGGAAAGATGGTAGGCAATGGACTGAGGAAAAAAATTAAGAAAATTCTTATTCATCAGCCAATGCTCCTTATCTTAAGCCTTTAGGTGATCTGCTTTTTTAGCCTAGTAGTGGTCCTAAGGCACAGGGTGCCCAGTCTCAGATGAGTGGAGATCAGTCGGCCCCACCTTACCTTTCTTACCATTTTTATGGGTAGCTTCATCATGGTTATTATAAGGAGGGGAGGAATTTGTGCCTTAATTATGGTCATCCTGGTCATATGCGATAGAATTATCCTATATCTAGAGTTTCTACCAGAGCTAATAGGTCTTAATAGCCACTTTTTTGGCTCCTACGCCTAAGGGTGCCACATCAGGTACCGATAATGGCTAAAATTTCCTCTATGCACTTGCTACTCGTTAGGAATCCAAGGCATCCCCAGATATTGTCACTAGCATGTTACAGCTTCTCCCATATGGGTTCTACCCCATCTTATGTGACTGTACACTTTGGTTTTGGTCCTGAAAATATTTCTGACCTTTTTTTTGTTTATACTCTAGTGGGTGAGTCTATTGTTGCTAGAAAAATCTATAAGGGTTATGTGGTGTCCATTCTTCATAGGGAGACACTGGTAGATTTGATATAACTTAATATGGTAGATTTTGATTAATCATGGGGATGGATTGTCTTCATTCATACTATGCTTCTTTGGATTGTAGAACCCACAATGTCACTTTTCATTTCCAAATAAACCGATATTATAATGGGAGGGGATCTCTCTAGTTCAAAAGGGGGGAATTATCTATTATCTTAGAGCTTAGAAATTATTTTTCAAAGGTTATCTGTATCATCTAGTTTGGGCTAAGGATTCTAATCTGACAGCCCATTTTTGCAATTTATCCCTATGGTTAATGAATTTCCTAAAGTTTTTCCCGAAGATCTTCCTGGTATTTCTCCCGATAAGGAAATAGATTTTGGAATAGACCTTATACTGAATACCCACCCCATCTCATCCATCCCTTCTTATAGGATGGCTCTGACTAAATTAAAGGAACTAAGGAGCAATTAAAAAATCTTCTAGATAAGGGTTTTATTCATCCTAGTGTTTCCTTGTGGGGTTCCCCTGTGCTCTTCGTGCGAAAGAAAGATGAGTCTCTCTGGGTGTGTATAAATTATCATCAGTTGAATAAGGTTACAGTGAAAAATAAGTACCCCTCCCTAGAATTGATGATCTCTTCGACCAGCTTCAAGGTGCTAGGTGTTTCTCAATAATTAACCTTTATCGGTCTATCACCAGTTGAAAATTAGGGAGGTTAATATTCCCAAGACTACTTTCTGGACCTATTATAGCCATTATGAGTTTTTAGTTATGTCATTTGGGTTAACTAATGCTCTAGCTACTTTCATGGATCTTGTGAATCGAGTGTTCAGGTAGTTTCTGGATTTGTTTGTTATTGTCTTCATTAATGACATCCTGGTATACTCCAAAAGTGTGGAGGATTATGCCAAACACCTCCAAATTGTATTGCAAACTCTTGCAGACTAAAAATTGCATGCAAAGTTTTCTAAGTGTGAATTTAGGCTAATTGTTGTGACTTTTCTCGGGTATGTCGTTTCTTGTGAAAGAATCAAGGTGGAACTACAAAATATTAAGGCGGTTAAGAAGTGGCCTAGACCCACGACTCCAGCTTACATTAAAAGCTTTTTATACTTAGACGGGTAATATAAGAGGTTCGTGGAGAGTTTCTCATCTATTTCTGCTCTACTGATGAAGTTAACTCAAAAAAGGTTAAGTTTTTGTGTTCCAATACATCTGAAGGCAGTTTTGAAAAGTTAAAGGATAAGTTGACTTCTGCTCCTATTTTGACTCTACCTGGAGGTACTGAGGGCTTTGTTATGTATTGTGATGCATCTTATTTGAGACTAGGGTGTGTTTTGATGCAGCATGGAAAGGTTGTAGCCTATGCTTTTAGGCATCTTAAAGTCCATGAGAGAAATTACCCAACTCATGATCTACAGTTGGCAGTTGTCGTCTTTGCTTTGAATATTTGGCTCCATTATTTTTATGGGGTGCATGTGGACATTTATTTAGACTATAAGAGCTTGCAGTATGTATTCATGTAGAAAGAATTGAATCCCATGCAGAGGCGGTGACTCAAGCTACTTAAGGACTACGACATGAGCCTTCACTACCACCCAGGTAAAGTTAATGTTGTTGTTCATGATCTTAGCAGGATATCCATGGAGAGTTTGTCTCACATTTTGGAGGAGAAAAGAGGTTTGGTGATGGATATTCACCGACGGGCTAATTTGGGAGTTCGCCTCTTGGAGTTTTAGAATGGAAGAGTATTTTTTTAGGAAGTGGTTAAATCATCTTGTGGTGCTGAGGTCAAGAAGAAATAGGTTTTGAATCCCATACTTATGTAGATTAAAGATGATGTGGTTTGATAAAATTTTATGGCTTTTAAGATTGGGGGAGATGACATCTTGAGGTATCAAAAGAGGTTGTGGGTTCCTGATATGGATAGGCTATGGGAAAAGATTTTGGCCGAAGCTCATGAGTCCAGATACAAAGTTCATCTGGGTTCTACCAAAATGTATAATGACATGAAAAATCTATTGGTGGAATAATATAAAAAGGGATATGGAGAATTTTATTTCTAAGTGTATGGTCTATCAGCAAGTCCAGGTTGTATATTTGGTGACTGACGGCATGTCCCAAGAGATAGAATTACCTATGTGAAAGTGGGAGATGATTAATATATATTTCATTATGGGCCTTCCACGGTCTCGAAACCAGTATGATTCTATTTGGTTTATTGTGTGTAAAATTACTAAGTATGCTCACTTCTTGCTTGTAAGGACTAATTACTCAGGAGAGGATTATACTAAGTTGTTCATTCATGAGATAGTTAAGTTCCATGGAGTGCTATTTTCTATTATTTCTTACCAAAGTATGCAGTTTTCTTCCCAATTCTGGAATTTTTTTCAAAAAGGTTTGGGTACTCATGTGAACCTTAGCACCGTTTTCCACCCTCAAACGGATGGACAAACGAAACATACTATTCAAACTTTGGAAGATATGCTAAGGTCCCATGTGATTAATTTTGAAGGTAGCTGGGTTGGGCATTTGCCTCTTATTGAGTTTGCTTATAACAACAGTTACCATACTAGCATCCAAATGTCCTATTTTGAGGCCCTTTATGATAAAAGGTAGAGGTCTCTTGTTGGATGGCTGGAGGAGAGTAAGACTAGGTTGTTTGGTCCTGACTTGGTCTACCAATCCATGTCAAAGGTAAAGGTGATTAAAGAAAGACTTAGGACTACTCAAAGGCACCAAAAGTCTTATGTGGATGTGAGGCAGAGAGTGTTAGAGTTTGAAGTGAGCGATTTGGTATTCTTGAAGGTTTATCCTATGAAAGGAGTCATGAGATTTGGGAAAAAAAGGAAGCTCAGTCCCTGCTACATTGGTTCATATCAGATCTCAAGAAGGATTGGGAATGTCTCCTATAAATTAAAGTTACCAGAGAATTTAGCCTCGATCCATCCTGTTGTCTATGTGTCCATACTTAAGAAGTGTGTGAGTGACCCTTCATTGATTGTGCCTGCTGAGGATATTGGTATTAAGGATTCATTGTCCTATGAAGAAAATACGGTTGAAATATTAGATAGGCAAGTTCATTGATTAAGAACTAATGATATAGCTTCGATGAAGGTTCTTTGGAGAAATCAAAAGGTAAAAGAGGCTACATGGGAGTCAGATGAAGATATGAAAGCCAAGTACCCATTCTTGTTTCCCTTGTTGAATGAAAGTGCTTAAGGTATGAGTTTCATTTCTCTCTAGTCGTATTTTGAATTTATCCTTAGATTTTACTATATTTTTTCTATTATCGTGCTAAAAATTTCCAAACTTCTCATTCAGGGGAAAAATGATCCAGGGGGAGGGGGGATAATGTAAGACCTCAAAAAATTGAGACTAATTTATCTTTGATCGTACCGCGTGTGTAATGATGATTTTTTACTTGAATCATGATAAGGGATGTTAAAGGAGTATGTGGGGTATGTTTTAAAATTTTTAGAAGGGGTTCAGGGTCATTTTGGGACCCCGAGGCAGTGAAGGTTCGTGATAGTAGCATGCCACACCACTTAACCTCCGGGATAAGAGCATGGCATACTGGCTAAGCATCATGATAGCGATATGCCACGTTGTTATGAAAATTTCATCCATTTCATTATTTTTAAGCTTGGGATAGGGGTTTTTGGTCCTTTTTTACTTTAGAAACATCTTAAACGTCCCCCAACCCAAGAAACCCCCCTCCCCCTCCAATTCATTGAATTTACACTACTCTTCTCTTCTCCAACTCCCAAGGCAAGAACATAAGCAGTTTCTCAAGGATTCCATTCTCCAAGCTTTAAACTTCGATTCATCTTTAACGTTTTGTAATTTCAAGTATATTGTACACTCTCTAACTTGAATTTTATATTATTGCATCAATTTACTCTGTATTCATGTGTTTTTAATGATAGGTTTGTAGTTGGGTTGAGGGTTTTTGTTTTGTTAACACTTATATTACTTTTTCCTTTTTTAATGGGTTATTCATGCTTTAATTGAAGGCTTTAGAAACTGAATTTCAAACATTTTTAAAATGGTGAAGTTGGTGACTGGGGTTTTCACAATATTGATGATTTTTGGTATGGCAATGACGTAATCCTCAACCCATATTGTAATCATGATTTTGTATATGGACTTTTAAATAATTTAGTTTATCTTTTGAAAACATTTCATTGCATTAAAACAAAAATGGATAAAAAGGTTTTGAATACCATTGGTGGTTATGATTTAGATTTTTAAATCAATATTTGGAGTCAATTTGGTTAATGAATTGGGTTGGCTTAAATGGAATAGCTTGAAATCATATTGGTATGATGATACCAAGTTGGAAAAGGCCTTAATAAAACACTCCACGGTTAATGGTTGGTTGATGTGCAAATGATTTTAATTTGGGCTTAATGGAAATTGTGTAGCTCACTGAGAAAGTGTAGTCCTTGGAGGACCAACATTGAAAACCACATTTGTCGACGTTAGGGGTCTATGACCATTATTTATAATGCATACATTATATTTTGGAAGGCGATGTCTTTAGCGATTCCTCGATACATGCGGCTAACATCGATTGGGGCCCTTCCAATAGAGGAGCCGGACCTATATAGCTCATGGGTGCCTGGAATATTGGCACAAACTATATAATTTAGGCTAATATTTTAAACTGTCATCTTTCATGGCCCTTATCCCCATCCTGATATCCTATATATATGTATAATTGTTATGCATGTGGTTTATGATTGGATTTTTGGTAAATACATTATTTTATCCCTCTCCTCGAAGTTCATGCCAGTACTCACCATACTAGCCATCTCCGGACGCTATATCATTTCATGATATAGGTTCCGAGGACTTTTCTTTTGACCCTGCGCAGCTTTAGATGGTTCGGTACTCCTGTTGGTCAGCTGTGAAGTGGTGAGCCTTAGTCCTGGTCCTTCTCCTAGATTCTATTATTATTATTTAGTACTTTTAGATTTTCTTTATTATAGTTGGGGGCATGTCCTAACTTAGTTGGTATTTATTAGATTAGAGACTTTTGTGAACAGTGTTGGGATACTATTGTTGTTTTGTTTTGACTCTCAAACTTCCTTCTTCAGTTATATTCTCTCTTATTACCTTGGTTGGCTTTAACTATTTATTATTATTGTGATCTTGAGGTAAGGCTAAGGGGTTTATCTCCGGCCTTCCTTGGCTTGAGATGCCCATCACGGCCAGACCCTGGTTCGGGGTTATGACAAAATGACATGAAAGTTTAACTTTTTTTTTAAATGTTGTTTTTCTTTTTACTGTTCACCCACTTCTATGCAAGTTTCAAATTTTAATTTTATTTGTTTGATCGAAAATCCAGGCGTGATCAAAAAATTATAACATTATGGGTGGATTCTCAGAAATGAAACATGAACTCCTGCAAAACTTCAATGAAGAAAATTCTACTATCGCAGTCTGTGATGTTAAGACTAATCTATTCCTAGGTACTATCTTAGAAGTTGTGTTTATGGTAAATTCTTTGTCTTTTTTTGAACTAACTCTTTTTAAAAAAAAATCTTTGCAAGAAATTTTGGGATAGCTTCTACATCTATCAGTAGTATATGGATAAATTCCACTTTTGAAAAAGTAATCTCTCTCCAAAAATGGTACTATGCATTCTCATATTCAAAATAATGAATAGTTTAATATAATTATTTTACTTCGCTACCTAAATAAAATGTAGGGCTTCTTTGAAGAAGAAGAAACACATAGATATTACTATGTTGGCATCTTTACAAACTAAAAAGGCTCATGAACTGAAAATTAAGGATATAGCACGTGGTTGGTTTGATTATAATAAGGTACTATTTTCCACCTAGCTAATGAAAATTTGTACGTGCTCCAAAATTTGTAATCCTTGCCGTTTCTATATTTTTATATGTAGGTTAAATATTATAAATTTACTAAGAAAATTGCAAAACTCTTAAATGCAGTTACGCATCTTGCACTAATTGCTACAAAAAAGTAAAATTTATCAGTACTATTCCAAAATGCTCTGATTAACTTGGGAAAAAAATACATTATAAGGGCAAGTCATACACATAAAATGTTTCATATTACTTCTTTAAGAATTTATAATAAAGCTAATTGTTTACTTTTTGTTGATTCTGCAAGTTTCATCTAATACTTGACGTGTTCGCTGATAATGAGCATTGCATTGTTACATTATTTGAAGCCACAAGATACGTGGCTGGTTGCAATGTTACAACGTATAAACAATTAATATCAGAAAATATCATATTATACTCTCCTTTTACATTTATCATAAATTTTATTATTATGTCTTTTCTCCGCTAACTTATTTTTTTTTAACTAATATATTATTCTTTGATACAGAAAGACAAATCCTCCTTTTATCATAACTTGTTGCTAAGTATTGACAAAGAGTATACATTCCTTATCAAAATTGAAGCAAGAAATAAAGGAGATTGAATAGGAAGACGTTTTATTCTAGATGAAGTACAACCAGTTCAAAAAAACTACTTCAATTGACATAGTAGATGAAGAAATCACCTCAGAAACAACAATCGAAAAGAAAACAAGAACATAAAACGAAGTTGGTGACACAACACCATTGAAAAGGATCAAGCTTAATAAGGATCAATGATGATATTTTCTCAAAAGAGTAGAAGCCCAAATATTTTGAGTGTAGATAGTTATTGATTAATTTTGCTAAGGTCAAATAGCTCTAGAATCTCGATAGTTGTTGATTATTTAAGTTTTTATTTTTTACACTATAAGAAACTTTTACAGGCATATGAAATAATATTGATTATTTATTCACCTCTACTAATTGTCTGCTTCTAATTTGATCTAATCATATAATATCTGCTTTTGTTTACTTATAATACATTATTAATTACTTATTATATGTCACAGGATATATATTCATTAAACACATGGCACGAGGTAGCACTAAATTAATTTAACAGATTATATTTTAACTTTTTGTGTGCCATTGAAATTTACAAAAATTATTTTATCTATATAGATCAAGACAAAGTTGCTAAAGCCATTCAAAAGGTTAACAAATATATTATTGTAACTAGAACAAATTTAAATGTTGAAATCGACAATGCTCATGAATTAGAAAATTCAGGTACTTGCTTACCATTCAAATATACTTTTTCACCTCAAACTCCAAAAATAATGACCACACTATTTTTTAGAATAATTTATTCTTTATTTTTTATTAGCTTATAGCATATCGTAGCTTTCTAGAAAAACTACATTCTAAATATGAGAACATAATCAAATCAGAATGATTAACCTGTATATCTGTGAAAATCTGAAAAACAATATAGACAACATCTTAGTTTACACCAGCTACTCCGCATGTCTTCATTTTTAGGTCGTGTTACTATTTATTAACAAACTGAGAAACTGCATAAAATTTTACTAAGAAGAACTCAGAAATGAATCGTAATTGTATATAAATCATAACTTAAATCACAAAGTACAATCTAGAATTTTTCGTGGACGTCCGTTAGTTATATATGCATAGGGTCATCTTTCAAGTTGGTCATTTCAGAGCTTCAATAGGGTCTCAGAATCTACTCGAAGGTAGCCATCGAATAAAGAAATGCTACAACATTGAGATATAATGAAACTGTAAAAGCCAAACAAAGGTAGTTGAACACATATAAATAAAAATTTTGGTGATGTATAGGAAATATGAGATATCACGAACCAGAATATTAAGACACAAATCAACTACATTCAACTAAAAACATTATACATTAAGTGCACTGGTCAAATATTTAACAAAGCAAAAAATGTAACATAAACTTTCATAAAAAATATGCCCAAAGATGGATTAAGCAAAATAATTACTCAAGGATAAAGTTATCATCACTGGTATAACCTCAGGTGTTTTAGCAAAATTCAAGCAGAGCAAAGTCAATTCGAGTCTAATGAAACCAATAGACTGCAATGTTTGATACAAAATTGACGTGGGAATTCTATTAAAAGTTTCACATCATGAAAGTGGACAAAGTCATATGAATAGTGCCAATAAACATTAAAAGTCAAATAGGAAGACCATTTTTCAGCATTTGAAAGGAACATCTTCCCATTCACCACAAGCTAAAAATGATTAAACTTCAAATAAATTATGATCCCCAATTATCCTTAAGTATAGATAACACTATAACATATATTCATATTTTTTAGAAAAGAATATCACGTATATTCTAAATCATATAGTAAGTCAAAACATAAATGTGTTTTAGAAAAAAAAATATGCAAAATTCTTGGCTCTGTCAAATTGAACCAAATTAAGGTACTAGGTGTTTAGGCTACCATGAAAAATTCAAATTACCTGAAAAAAAGAGCATCCATGGAAGGCAATGCTACTCCTTCAGCAAAACCAAATAAAGTTCAAATGACCAAGAGACTGATTGTGGAGTGATTTGTTAAGAGTGGCCAGAGACCAAAGAGCTACACCCCAAGCATCATTTTCTTTCCTCCATATTTGTCGACTAATGCTCCTCCAATCACCAAGAAGAATAAAAAGAACAGCAACTAATGAAAATATAATCCATGAATGATTCACTTGCCATACTTAAACAACTTGGCACCTTTTTCTTGTATCCTAAAAGTTTGTAGGAAAATCAGAAAAACATGAGCATAGAACATAACCATTATCATTATTTAGATGAACTCAAGAAGATAAAGTGATAATTGAAATTAATTATCAAATTATTTGAAAAATATTATTGATTGAATTACAATGTTTACTAAAATAATAATTATTGAAATTCTAATTATCTAAGTTAAGTATATCCGGATCTTTTCACATCTTTTATGTATAAAAATTAAAACAAGTAGTGTTTATTTTTATTTACAGTAGGCAAAAGGGTTCAATCCACAGAATATGTCGATGTCAAATAAATAGGACCAATAAGAAAAGGAGAATAAATTAGTTCCTGAAAGCTCTATCTAAAAAGTGAGATATTGAAGATAATGCAGTACTAATTTATTCATTATAGCTATTTCTGCTCTATTTGTTCAATATTTATCATTTATTAAATTTTATAACATATAACTACATAAATTTAGGTCAAGTTGACTACATACTATCAATATCGTCTCTTCATATGTTGAAAAATATTTCTAAATGCATACATTGTCATGCTATGAGATTTGAGCATAAAACTCCAATATTTTATTGTGATGGTGGATTAATCAAACTTGCAAACACTGAAGTTCCAGCTCAAGTGTAAGCATTATTTTTCTCAGAAATTAAAGTAGCATAAGAATTTCGCAAACACATTGGAGCATATAACAACATATTTTAATGTACGTCTTCTGGTGTAAAACTTGATAATTATCTAGATCTTCAAGACAAGGAGTTTATACTTTAAGGCAGAGGGTCAAATATATCATGATCTACCCTTATTAATTTCATATTATGATAATCCATGTTATTTTCAATTGTACTTTTGGACACAAACCAGGTATACAATAGGATTTTGAAACTCAAAGAAGCCAATTTATTCGAAGAAGTTATGGCGATAATTAGATAGATAATGGACGCCAATTCTTATGCATAATTCATTTGCCAACTAAAGGATCATTCAAGCTTTCAGAATTTAAAAATTTAAGTTGCTTCCAATGCTTAGATTAATTTGTCTACAATAAACCATCAATAGATCAAGTTATCGCCATTTGGATAGATGGCAACAATCCTAATGTGCAACAACCCTAATGTACCATTTAAATGAGAGACTACTATTTATGAGCATTCCAGCAATATCACAGAGTTAAATATTGTTATGACTTTTATGACCCACTTTGATGTCGCCCAAAACTAAGCTCCAAAGAAGTATGTTGTGGTCAATGTCAAATATATTAAACCAACTCGATTTGGGTCAAATTCATAGGAAAAATATTGAATAGTTGCTTAACTTGATGAAATCCACGAGTAGTGCAGAAAAGTAAATGGGAGAATTTGAAAGTAATGAATTTGGAAGTAATCAGTACTTAGTAACCAAACTTGAATGCTTTGAGTTGTAAACAATAGAATACAAACAATAGGACTGTTTTCCCCTATCTTCTTAACTCTGTAAGTTTCTCATGTTCATCCCACCTATTATGCTTCTCTGCATGTAAATTCGACAAGCTATGTTTTATCAACAGTTTTGTGAACATGTTGATAAATCTCATCCTTTTTCTTGTGAGTCTTAGGGTGTCACCTTATTGATCCTTGCCTATGAATTTATTTCAACTCTCATCTTTTGAGTCTCAAGTTGATTAGATGAGATGGAAAAATAATATGATGGAAGTGAATCTCAAATTACTATCTCAATATTCTTTTCCCAATCTCAAACTCCCTTGTGAAGATGTTATCAAATACAGGCAATCCTAAAGCTTCTATAGTATCTCTGAGGTTTATTTTTATGAAAAGAATTAAGATACACGTATCAATATTAGAATAAATTGATCTCCCGCTTTCCATACATAGTTAATCCACCAGGGTTCGCACAACCCTAATCAAAGAAGTTAAACACTAATGTTCATGAAATAATCCATGATAATCAATAAGGAAAGCATGTAATTATTTTCACAATAATAAGAAGAATAAAATCTGAAATTTGTTATTGTATAATAACTTGAAATCTCAAGAACAATGCAAAAGTATGTAATAGAGTACAATAGAACGTAAAAAGATGTCAAAGAATGTAACCTAATGAAAGATAAACCCTAGGGAATTTATAGTATCTCAAAAATACTCAGAAGTCCTAACAAAAATAAAAAAGTTAAAGTTATGCTGACACATGGTACAACTCGCTCATCCACTCAAATGTTCTCCTTATGAGTCGTATTATCCCTCTTGTATCCATTCCAGTGTCTGATCTTCTAGGCTTCAATCTTGTTATTCCTCTTATGACTTCTGTTCATGAGTCGTACCTTGACCATATGACTTATGGCCTTCACTCGTATACACCTATGAGTTCTTCCTTTCAAGCTCTAGACACTGGTCTAATTACGGTTACTCATATGAATCATACTCAGACTTCCAACTCATATTCTTTTGAGACTTCAACTCTGAATTACTTCTTGAGGTTTTGTTGTCTTGATGACGGCCTCTTCATGCATCAAGGATTGATAATGCAAGAGTCATTATCCTCGATCATTTACTAATAAATAAATATAAGGAAATGATGGATATTTTCTTTATAAGAGATGAAATAATAAAAGGAAGGAAAAAATTTGAGGCATGACAATGACCAATCAGTGAGTAATTCCATATAATATTTATTTACTAACTTGGTACAACTACCACATAAATATTGAATTTTCACAAATCGAGGCTACCCTCTAGTCGTAACACGGTGCTTAAGGCCACAAGTGTCCCTAAGCTAACCCATGATCTGGTACCTTCTGTGAGCACTGAATAATATAATAATGAAACATCATGTGTAGAAATTAAACTGATGAAAGTTTATTAAGATATAAAATGAAAACAAATATCAACATGTATGAATTACAGAATAAATGGAAAACAAGTCTCAATAGCTGAATATCTAAATATCTAAACATCTAGTCTGAAAGCATATAAGACATGTGGAGTTGATGGGACAAACCCCCAACTAACTTCGACTAACTGAAATAAAATAAATACTGAAAGTAATTGAACATAACTTGTCCTCATGGATGAGGACTCACCACTACTACAACTTAGAGGCACTGAACATACTAAGGGCGACTAGGGAACTGAGTGTCCAAACATATATTATGAAATCAATATAGTGCAAAAGAAGGTATGTGATCAGTACTTTAAATGTACTGGTACGTGGGTTAGGGACTAACTGAAATGCATATGGATATTGAACATGGATGTATGAACATGTAGAAAGAATGCAAGACCAAGTAAAACATGTACTGAGATAATCTAATAAACAGAATACTTGGTCATACAAACCCATACTGTTATAACCAAAGTACTGACTGAAACTGTGCGATATATTAAGTAACCAACATGACCCAATCTAACCTAATCGGAGTCCAACCTGTAACCCCAGTTGGAAGGGTGTCGGTACCTTGCCATAGGTACTAACACTAAGTATGTGGATCCACTAAACTGGTATCCCAAAGGACTAGGGTGTCAGTCTCGGGTGACCCCTAAGAAAGTGTCATCCTCTACTGGTGGGTGACATCTCATAACCTATGTTGGTTATGTAGTTCTTGAACATAGGGACTTCTACGAAAGGTCTCAGTCCTCTAATGGCGGGTGCGCCTTCATCCCTAGGTTCACTCGGTGCTAAATCCTCTCCCAATTAAACTAACACTAGTACTAATTTAAAGGTAACTAGACATCACAAATTATAATGCTCTATGATCATAACAAACTTAGTACGATAGTAAAATCATGATCTAACTGATTTGCTACTTGCAATTCTGAAACATAGGTAAACATATAGGTATCGGGTGTTTATAACCCTCTGGCACTAAATACTACTATAAATATAAAATCCTCATTTAAAACACTGTAAGGGAATTCATGATTCTTAAACCCCAAAAGATAGTATATTTCACTAAACTAATGGAAAATTCATGATTATGAGTACGTGAATATGATAAACTTATGAGAACAACATGATCACATGGTTTATTTTATAACTTGAGAAATTGACATAGTATTAACTGAACATGATTGGGTGATTGGAATTCAAAACATGTAATAACATAGTTCACACTAGGAAATATCTTAGCATGGCTTTAACTCATAACTACTAAGAAAGCATGGATTAAATTTATAGTTAACATAAATATTTTCATGAAAGAGGATAAAAGCTTCATACTTGAACAAAAGGGGATTTTGGGACTCAATGGGTGGAAAGAACCCATTGATGAATATCCCACATACCTTAATTACTTGAATCCTTGAAGAAAAAGCTTGAAATTTGGACCTTGAATGCTTGAATTCTTGAGGAGGTTTGATTTTACTTTCTTGGGAAAGGGGATAGGTTTCACTTATGATAATTGATGGGGATTGGGGAAAATAATTCCCCTTTTTAGCTTTAAGTCACCAATTTGGGTATTTGGGGTGAGGGGGAAGAACAAAATACCTCTCTATAAGTTAATGAATATACTGCATAAAACACAACCTCTGTGTCATGGAGGTTATCCTCTATGACACGGCATGTATCATGAAGGCTAACCTCTATGAAACGTCATGTATCACAGAGGTCCAGCTTCTGTAACATATCTATATCGCAGAGGCATTCTGCCTCTGAGGTCCAAACATACCCTAAACCCCTTTCAAAAAATCTAAAAGTTTCCCGGATGACCTTTTTAACATCCCTAAATGCATTTGAACTTAAAAATCAATGTTTTGGACTCGGGAAGACCAAAAATAAAATGTTCACATTCTTGGAGTCTTAAATTATCTAAGTGTTTTGTTCTTAGCGTGAAATAAATGCCTTGAACCCCTTTAAACATGAAAGTAAGAGCTAAAAACTTGACTAGAATCTTCCAAGGTATTATAATATTTCCCCCTTGGGATCATTCATCCCCGAATGAAAATGTTTGAGATGAGATACTAGGAAAAATGAGATCGTACATTGAATACTTATGATTTGAATCATGATTAAGTAACTGAATCTGAAATATGATATATGAACTAAACAGAATTCATGAATGGATGCTATGACAATAGTATATAGATGCGATACAAAATGAGGGAAAACATTACCTCACACTGGATCTAAATTCGTAGAGAAAAGATGAGGATACTTGTCTCGCATATCTTCATCTACTTCCCAAGTATCTTCCTCAATGAACTAATTCCATCATAGAACCTTAACTAAGGGAACTTCTTTATTCGTCAACCTACGAATCTAATGGTCAAGGATCTTAGCTAGGACTTCTTCGTAGAAGAGACTATCTTTCACATCCACGTTTTATAAAAGAATAATAGAAGTAGAGTCACCAATAAATTTCTTTACCAAGGAGACATAAAACACCAGATGTGGGCAACTCAACTCATAAGCTACCTTCCCAAAATGGCTCAAAATCATGTATGGGCCAATATAGCGGGGACTGAGCTTCCCCTTCTTGCCAAATCCCTTTACCCCTTTCGTAGAAAAAAAAATTAAATTAACCCAATCACTAACATCAAACTCAAGATCTATTTTCTTCATATATGGATAATATTTATTCAGCTTTGGGTTGTTTTCATCTTTTCGTGGATTAACTAAACTTTCTCCATCCCTCATAAACTGAATATGGCCCTATCAAGGTAGCCTCACCTACTTTAAACCAACCAATAGGAGATCTACATCTCCTTCCAAAGAGAGCCTCAAATGAAGCCATCTAAATACTAGAGTGATAGCTATTGTAGGCAAACTCAATCAAAGGTAAATGGCCATCACAACTACCCTTGAAGTTGATAACACAAGCCCTCAACATGTCCTCTGAAGTCTAAATAGTTTGTTCTACCCAACCATCTGTCTGAGGATGAAATATTGTACTGAGATGAACTTGGGTGCCAAGACCCTTCTGAAAATCCTTCCAAAAGTGAGAGGTAAATTGAGTACCTTTATCTGAAATAATGGTCAATGGAACCCTATGCAACTTTAACAACTCCCTGAGATAGAGTCTAGCATAATCCTCAGCTGAATACAAAGTATCGGATATAAGCGAGCATGTTCGAAACTTGAAAACGGTGGACACAATGAACAGTAAATGTGCAGAAATTTTCTGCACACAAAAGTACTGCAGCCAAACAGATTTTTAGGTCGACTTTAAACGATCATAACTCCTTGTACAAAATGAAATGTGTGAGCTGATATATATCGATGAGAATCCCCGAGAGTCTTCTTTATAATGCAATTGGTTTCATCCAAATCCAACATCTGAGAAGGGATTTATACTCGTTTTACTTCAGCCTCTCAAAACAGATTTTTAGGGTCAACTTCAAACGATCATAACTCCTTGTACAGGACGAATTGGGTGGTCTACTTTATATGAAATGAAAGCCCTTTGAATTATCTATCCAACGATACAAATTTCACCCAAATTCGATATCGTAGAAAGAGTTATGATCGATTTACTTTAGCCTACCAAAACAGTCCACCATGGACAGATTCGGATTTACTTAAATTTTAAGGGCAATATGGTCATTTTTCATCACCTCATGGACGAAAATTGGTCATTATATACATATAATTAGCCTCATACCCATCATTTATCATCCAAATCATTGAGAAATAAGAAACCCTAGCCTAAGTTCAACTCCAATTATCTTGTGATTCAACCATAGAAAATCAAAATTGATTCCGTAGTTGTGTTCACCGTCTTGAGGGCTTCGAGAAGCACCCCTTATTTGTGCCAACAGTACTGCGAAATCAAAAGGGTCATTTTATGGTAAGGATGTAAATTATGTTGGTATTATTTATATGGATATGTATATATATGCATGTGAGCATAAGAAGTATGTTATTTTATTGTTGTTGAAGGATGATTGAGAAATGATGTTGGATTATTCTTGTGCATGGTTGGATTATGTTGAATTGTGAAGGGATTTGGTGTGATGATATGGTATTGAAATGATGATTATATAGATATATATATACACATAAACCTATTGTTCAAGTTGGTTTTTGGAATGCTTTGCAAATATTGGTTGTATGGAATTATGGAAGAGAATTGTGGTGTTGGGTTGCTAATACTAGATGCCAAACATTTCATTGTAGATAAGTGATTTGTAAAGGCGGGAAGTTGTGTTGAATTGGTATCCGAATCTACAACGAGGTATGTAAAGCATACTCTAACAATGTTATTTGGCATGAAAACACCAATGTTCCATCAAGTAAGATTCTGAGGTTGTCCAAAAACATGTATTGTTCTACATTACCAACGAAGTTGTTTCCATTCTATAAAGTGTCAAAATGTTTCATTGATATACCAAAAGGCTCCTATTTCATTGTTGTGATATTGATGATTCTGAAACACATTGTTGATGTACCAATGAGTCTTTATTACATCGTTATTGTATAGAAGTCTATTACTTGATTCCTATTGATGTATCATTGTTCCAAAGGTACTATATTGGCATGAACACTAATGTAATAATCTCAAAAGCTTTTGAACTAAGTTATTGAAAAGATCTCTTATGTGTATTACTTGATATACGTGTGGGTGGTATCCCAGGGGCATAAGCCTAGCATGGGTCGATCCCAGTTGATATGTACTGGGGGCAGCCTAATGGTCACAGTACGGTACAGTATTGATTATTGTTAGGTGGTTGGAGGTTCGGGAGGAGGAGGTAATGGTGAATGATAATTGTAAAGAATGAAATGAACGAATGTATACCGGTCCACAAATGTGTTTGAATTCAAGAACCCAATTCAGATTAATGATAATGTACATGATCCTAAAAGTGTTTATGAAGTGTGGTTCACTTCTATTATGATTTATTCACTTGCGTCTGATTTTCTTGATCTCCCATATCACATATGATTATTTACAGCTTTACATACTCAGTACATATTTCGTACTGACGTCCCTCACGGGGGACCTGCATTTCATGCTGCAGGCACAGGTGCTTCAGCTCATTCACAGCATAGATAGGAGTCAGGTCATACAGCTATTGTTGGTGAGCTTCAGTTTGCTTCGGAGCTTTTCGAGTCGGTTCCTTATGTTATGTTATTGTACAAGAGTCATGTGTGGGCGGGGGTTTGTCCCGACCCTAGTTATGTCATGTATATCCTAGAGGCTTTGTAGACATAAGGAAGGGTAAAGTCATGGAAGTTTATATAGTGATGTTATATTTGTATGTGTGGTGGCCCCGACGGCCAAGTATTATATATATATATATATATATATATTTGTGCGTGTTGTGCTGATACAGGTAATTAGATCCTTCTATATGCAACAAAGTTCTGTCCAAATTTTTGGTGACATGTAAGTGAACGTACAGGTATTTGAACGGGTTCTCCCGGTCCTTCTCGGCTTCGGGTGCCAGTCCGGCCCGATGGGATTTTGGGGCGTGACAAAACTGGTATCAGAGAGGTTCGTCCTAGTGAGCCTACAAAGTCGTGTCTACGTAGAGTCTTGTTTATCGGTGTGTTGTGCACCACATCTATAAACAGGAGGCTAAGGACATTTAGGAAATTGTTTCTTTTCTTCAGATCATAGATCGTGCCATAGAGTTTATATAGCAAATGAAGTCATAGTTGACCACTGAATCCATTTGTTTCTCTTATTACAGTAAGAATGCCGGATACCAGAAGTAAGAATACCGGCGAGCAGGTAGATGTGGCTGCCGGAGAAGGGACTAGTAAGTCACCACCTGTACAAGTTAATCAGAGTGAAGCTCAAGCTGAGCGGGTATCTGAAATATCTTCCACTCCAGATGAAATAAGTGGGCGGCGAACCACATTTACAGAACCACTTGTTAATGCTGCTGATCAGGATATGAGGGATACAGTACAACTGTTGACCCGGATTGTTGCCAGTCAAGTCCAAGGGCAAGCTATTCATGTCGCGGGTTCTAGCGGTACTGATAGGGCGGCTAGTCTTCGGACGCAAGATTTTCTTAAGATGGATCCGCCTACTTTTACCGGATCCGATCATAATGAAGATCCGCAGGACTTTATTGATCAGATCCAAAGGGCCCTAGAGGTGATGCATGTATCAGGTAGAGAGACAGTGGAGTTAGCCGCGTATAGATTCAAAGGTGAGGCTATATATTGGTATGAAGACTGGAAATGGTCAAGGGGCATTGATGCACCCCCAGCTACTTGGAAAGAGTTCAAAGAGGCATTTATTGATCATTATCTTCCATATGAGACTCGTCAGGCCCGTGCGGATCAGTTCTTAAATCTTGGACAGGGTAATACAAGTGTGAGGGAGTATAGTCTTCGATTTAATTCCTTGTCCAGATATTCTCCTAATGTTATAGCTACTATAGATGACAGAGTTCATCGGTATGTGGATGGATTGGATCCGTATTTGGTTAGGGATTGTACTATTGCTGCACTGAATAAAGACATGGATATAGCTAGGATCCAAGCTTTTGCACATAAAATGGAAGATCAGAGGCAGAGGAGAAGAACACAAGAATCAGAAAGAGGATATTCCAAGAGGGACAGATCTACAGGGCAATTCATGGCATCTCAAGGAGGGTTCAGACCACAGTTTTCTGCTAAACCACCTAGGCCATTATCTTCTTATTCTGTAGCTAGTACCCCACCACAGTTCCAAGGGTCCAGAGGAAATCAATTTGGGCATAGAAGTGAGAGTCAGAGTTCGCGGATAGTGGGGTACCAAGGGCAAGGGAATATGAGAAATTGAGACCTCCTCGAGAGCCATGCAATAAATGTGGAAGGTATCATTTGGGCGCATGTCGGCTGGGGACCAATGTTTGCTTTTGGTGTGGTATGTCAGGTGATATGATGAGGGAATGCCCACGAAGGGACATAGGGGGTATGGAATAACCTACGGGGTCATTTGTTGCATCATCATCATCGATGCTTTATTCAGGAAGGGGTGCACAACCAATGGGTCGTTTTAGTGGTGATAGAGGAGCCACGAGTTCTAGCGGGGCTCAAAATCGTACGTATGGTCTAGCGGATCGACAGAATTTAGAGGTTTCCCCAGATGTGGTTACGGGTACGTTGTCTATCTTTTTATTCGATCTATATGCCTTAATTGATCCCGGTTCTACATTATCTTATGTTACTCCATTGGTTACTAGAAAGTTCGAAAGAATACCTGAACTATTAGTTAAGCCATTTGAAGTATCCACACCGGTTGGGGAATCTATTATAGCTAGAAGGGTTTATCGAAAGTGCATAGTAACAGTTTGTGGTCGTGATACGATGGCTGATCTTGTAGAGTTAGAAATGGTAGATTTTGATGTTATAATAGGTATGGACTGATTAGCGTCTTGTTATGCCACAATTGATTGTTGCACGAAAAAGGTATATTTCCATTTTCCAAATGAATCAGTCCTTGAATGGAAAGGTGAAATTAGCGCGCCAAGAGGTAGATTTATTTCTTTTTTTAAGGCAAGAAGAATGATTTCCAAGGGATACATATATCATTTAGTTAGAGTAAGGGATACAGAAGCGGAGCCACCAACTCTTCACGCTGTTCCGGTGGTAAATGAATTTCCTGATGTATTTCCTGAAGATCTTCCAGGTTTGCCTCCTGAACGAGAAGTAGAGTTTGGTATTGATGTAATACCAGGCACCCAACCAATCTCCATTCCGCCGTATAGAATGGCCCCAGCAGAATTACGAGAATTGAAAGAGCAATTGAAAGATTTGCTAGAGAAGGGATTCATAAGGCCTAGTATGTCCCCCTGGGGAGCACCAGTGTTATTTGTGCGCAAAAAGGATGGCTCGCTGAGGATGTGTATTGATTATCGGCAATTGAATAAGGTGACTATTAAAAATAAATATCCTCTTCCAAGAATTGATGATTTATTTGATCAGTTACAGGGTGCCAAATGTTTCTCTAAGATTGATTTGAGGTCAGGTTATCATCAAGTGAGAGTCAAAGAAAAAGATATACCCAAGACAGCTTTCCAAACAAGGTATGGTCATTATGAGTTTCTAGTTATGTCATTTGGGCTAACTAATGCACCTTCAGCTTTCATGGATTTAATGAATAGGGTGTTTAAGCCATTTCTAGATGTATCTGTGATAGTTTTCATTGATGATATTCTAGTTTATTCTAGATCAGAAGAGGATCATGATAATCATTTGCGACAGGCGTTGCAAACTCTTCGTGATTGCAAGCTGTATGCAAAATTTTCTAAATGTGAATTTTGGCTAAAGTCAGTGGCATTTCTGGGCCATATTGTATCAAATGAAGGCATACAGGTTGATACTCAAAAGATAGAAGCTGTGAAGAATTGGCCAAGGCCCACAACGCCTACGGAGATTCATAGTTTTCTTGGGTTGGCTGGTTATTATAGAAGGTTTGTTGAGGGTTTTTCTTCTATTTCAGCACCCTTAACTAAGCTAACGCATAAAGCATCCAAGTTCCAATGGAATGATGCGTGTGAGGAAAGTTTCCAAGAATTGAAGAATAAGTTGACTTCTACACCTATATTGGTACTTCCAGAAGGTACAGAAGGGTATACAGTGTATTGTAATGCTTCGAGAATTGTTTTAGGATGTGTATTAATGCAGCGTGGTAAGGTGATAGCATATGCATCAAGAAAATTGAGGCCACATGAGAAAAATTACCCCACACATGTCTTGAGCTGGCAGCGGTTATCTTTGCTTTAAAAATATGGCGCCACTATTTATATGGGGTTCATGTTGATATGTATACTGATCACAAGAGCTTACAATATATTTTCAGTCAGAAGGATCTAAATCTGAGGCAGCGAAGGTGGATGGAACTATTAAAAGATTATGATGTTGATATTTTGTATCACCCAGGGAAAGCGAATATAGTAGCTGATGCGTTGAGTCATAAGGCTATGATGGCACCTGTAGAAAGGCAAGGGATGATTAAAGATCTTCATCAATTAGCTAGTCTAGGAGTTCGTCTTCTCGAAACTCCGGACGAGGAGCTTATTGTGCATAATGCCGCGGAATACTCATTAGTAGCTGAGGTGAAAGAGAAGCAAGATGCAAATCCTGTTTTATTGCAACTCAAGGAGAATGTTCAAAATGGTGCGAAGAAGGTATTTGATCTTTCGTAATAAGGAGTACTTCTATGCCAAAATCGGTTGTGTGCCTATGTTGATGAGCTAAGAAAAAAATTATGACTGAGGCACATTTCTCAAGGTATTTTATTCATCCAGGGTCAACCAAAATGTATCAAGATTTGAAGGATGTATATTGGTGGAATGACATGAAAAGGAACATCGCAGAATTTGTAGCTGAATGTCCAAATTGCCAACGAGTTAAAGTGGAACATCAAAAGCCCGGAGGCTATATGAAATGCATAGATCTTCCAATTTGGAAGTGGGACATGATCAACATGGATTTTGTTACAGGTTTACCTCGTACAGCTCGGAAATTTGATTCTATATGGGTGATTGTGGATAGGCTTACTAAATCCGCACATTTCTTACCTGTTAAGACCACTTACACAATTGAAGAATATTCGAAGCTGTATGTTAAAGAAATAGTCTGATTACATGGAGTGCCAACTTCTATTATATCGGATCGGGGAACTCAATTTACCGCAAACTTTTAGAAGTCTTTCCAATGGAGTTTGGGAACATAAGTGAATCTGAGTACAGCTTTTCACCCTCAGACGGATGGACAAGCAGAGCACACCATTCAAACACTTGAATATATGCTACGAGCATGTGTTATAGATTTTAAAGGCAGCTGGGATGATCATTTACCTCTTATTGAGTTTGCCTATAATAATAGCTATCATTCAAGTATCAAAATGGCACCATATGAAGCTTTATATGGGAGGAAGTGTAGATCACCAATAGGATGGTTCGAAGCGGGTGAAACTCTTATGTTCGGACCAGATCTTGTGTATCAAGCCATAGAAAAAGTCAAGGTAATTCAGCAATGGTTGAAAATAGCCCAAAGTTGACACAAGTCATATGCGGATAGTAGAAGAAGAGGGCTAGAGTTTTCGTTAGGCGATTGGGTATTTTTGAAGGTATCGCCAATGAAAGGGGTGATGAGATTTGGCAAGAAAGGAAAATTGAGTCCACGATATATACGCCCGTATAAGATTATTCTAAGATGTGGGCAAGTTTCTTATGAATTAGAGCTACCCCAAGAACTCTCATCAGTGCATCCAGTATTTCATGTATCGATGCTTCGAAAGTGCATCGGAGATCCGTCCCTTATTACTTCTACTGAAGATGTGCAAGTAACAGAAGATCTTACCTATGAGGAGATGCCTATTTCTATATTAGATCGTCTAGTTAAGAAGATGAGAAATAAAGAAGTAGCATCAGTGAAAGTACTTTGGAGAAATCAACAAAGGGAAGAGATTACATGGGAAGCGGAGGAAGCAATGAATTCGAAATACCCTTATTTGTTCAAAGGTGAAAAAGAAGTGCAAGGAGTGGAACTGGGAAACTAACAAGTAAGTTTTTACATATGCATGATATCTATATGATGACGTGAATATCAATTATGAATTCAAACTTGTTTCGGCTAAATAACTACATTCACATTCGAGCACGAATGTCCTTAGGGGGGGAAGGATGTAACACCTCATACTTAATTATGTGCATTAGCCATGGTTACATGTGTTAGAGTATATGTATTGATCATAAGTTAGGTATATATGAGTTTAAGTATGAGTATTGATTATTTTGATATGGTTTCAAGTGTATAGTTTGATTATATGTGTATAGGAATCGACTTTATTTATACCAGAATTTGCTCGTCGAAGTTTCTATGCGAAGTTTATCGAGTTAGCTTTCCAACGATATAAAGATTTCTGAAAACAGATGAGTATCGGATATAAGCGAGCATGTTCGAAACTTGAAAACGGTGGACGCAATGAACAGTAAATGTGCAGAAATTTTCTGCACACAAAAATACTGCAGCCAAACAGATTTTTAGGTTGACTTTAAACGATCATAACTCCTTGTACAAAATGAACTATGTGAGCTGCTATATATCAATGAGAATCCCCGAGAGTCTTATTTCTAATGCAATTGGTTTCATCCAAATCCAACATCTGAGAAGGGAGTTATACTCGTTTTACTTCAGCCTCTCAAAACAGATTTTTAGGGTCAACTTCAAACGATCATAACTCCTTGTACAGGACGAACTGGGTGGCCTAGTTTATATGAAATGAAATTCATTTGAATTATCTATCCAAATATATAAATTTCACCCAAATCCAATATCGGAGAAAAGAGTTATGATCGATTTACTTTAGCCTATCAAAACAGTCCACCATGGACAGATTCGGATTTACTTAAATTTTAAGGGCAATATGGTCATTTTCCATCACCTCATGGACGAAAATTGCTCATTATATACGTATAATTAGCCTCATACCCATCATTTATCATCCAAATCATTGAGAAATAAGAAACCCTAGCCTAAGTTCAACTCCAATTATCTTGTGATTCAACCGTAGAAAATCCAAATTGATTCCGTAGTTGTGTTCACCGTCTTGAGGGCTTCGAGAAGCACCCCTTATTTGTGCCAACAGGACTTCAAAATCAAAAGGGCCATTTTATGGTAAGGATGTAAATTATGTTGGTATTATTTATATGGATATGTATATATATGCATGTGAGCATAAGAAGTATGTTATTTGATTGTTGTTGAAGGATGATTGAGAAATGATGTTGGATTATTCTTGTGCATGGTTGGATTATGTTGAATTGTGAAGGGATTTGGTGTGATGATATGGTATTGAAATGATGATTATATATATATATATATACACATAAACCTATTGTTCAAGTTGGTTTTTGGAATGCTTTGCAAATATTGTTTGTATGGAATTATGGAAGAGAATTGTGGTGTTGGGTTGCTAATACTAGATGCCAAACATTTCATTATAGATAAGTGATTTGTAAAGGCGGGAAGTTGTGTTGAATTGGTATCCGAATCTACAACGAGGTATGTAAAGCATACTCTAACAATGTTATTTGGCATGAAAACACCAATGTTCCATCAAGTAAGATTCTGAGGTTGTCCAAAAACATGTATTGTTCTACATTACCAACGAAGTTGTTTCCATTCTATAAAGTGTCAAAATGTTTCATTGATATACCAAAAGGCTCCTATTTCATTGTTGTGATATTGATGATTCTGAAACACATTGTTGATGTACCAATGAGTCTTTATTACATCGTTATTGTATAGAAGTCTATTACTTGATTCCTATTGATGTATCATTGTTCCAAAGGTACTATATTGGCATGAACACTAATGTAATAATCTCAAAAGCTTTTGAACTAAGTTATTGAAAAGATCTCTTATGTGTGTTACTTGATATACGTGTGGGTGGTATCCCAGGGGCATAAGCCTAGCATGGGTCAATCCCAGTTGATATGTACTGGGGGCAGCCTAATGGTCACAGTACGATACAGTATTGATTATTGTTAGGTGGTTAGAGGTTCGGGAGGAGGAGGTAATGGCGAATGATAATTGTAAAGAATGAAATGAACGAATGTATACCGTACCATAAATGTGTTTGAATTCAAGAACCCAATTCAGATTAATGATAATGTACATGATCCTAAAAGTGTTTATGAAGTGTGGTTCACTTCTATTATGATTTATTCACTTGCATCTGATTTTCTTGATCCCCTATATCACATATGATTATTTACAGCTTTACATACTCAGTACATATTTTGTACTGACGTCCCTCACAGGGGACCTGCATTTCATGCTGCAGGCACAGGTGCTTCAGCTCATTCACAGCATAGATAGGAGTCAGGTCATACAGCTATTGTTGGTGAGCTCCAGTTTGCTTCGGAGCTTTCCGAGTCGGTTCCTTATGTTATGTTATTGTACAAGAGTCATGTGTGGGCGGGGGTTTGTCCCGACCCTAGTTATGTCATGTATATCCTAGAGGCTTTGTAGACATAAGGAAGGGTAAAGTCATGGAAGTTTATATAGTGATGTTATATTTGTATATGTGGTGGCCCCGACGGCCAAATATTATATATATATATATATATATATATTTGTGCGTGTTGTGCTGATATAGGTAATTAGATCCTTCTATATGCAACGAAGTGCTGTCCAAATTTTTGGTGACATATAAGTGAACATACAGGTATTTCAACGGGTTCTCCCAGGCCTTCTCGGCTTCGGGTGTCATTCCGGCTTGATGGGATTTTGGGGCGTGACATAATTCTTCTCATGGGGTTTAAGTCATCTAGAGAAAAAGGCTATGACCTTACCTATCTACATTAAAAAATAACTAAGACCAACTCTAAAAGCATCACAATAAACTACAAACCCATTTGTCCCATCTAGTAATGTCAAGACTGGAGCAGAAATAAATCGAGTCTTCAACTTCTAAAAACTCTTATCGCAGGGATCTGGCCACTAAAATCTGACTTACTTCAAGGTTAATCGATACATGGGAGAATCAATAGAATAAAACCCTTCAACAAACCATCTACAGTAACCAGTTAAACCCAAGAAACTCCTGATATCTGAGGGAGAGATGAGACTAGGCCAGTTTTTTACTGCTTTGATCTTTTGAGGATCAACTTAAATGTCATCACCAGAAATAATGTGGCCAAGAAAAGCTACTGATCTCAACCAGAATTTGCACTTCCTAAACTTAGTAAATAACTAGTGATTCTTAAGGGTCTGCAATACAACCCTCAAATAGTCTACATGATTACTTTTACTACGAGAATAGACGAGGATGTCATATATGAATACTATGATGAACATATTCAAGTAATGCTTAAAAACTTTAATCATTAAGTCCATAAAAGTTTTTGTAGCATTCCTTAGTCCAAAAGACATAACTAGAAATTCAAAGTGACCATACCGAGTCCTGAAAGCTATCTTTAGAATGTCATAGTATCTGAATCTAAGCTGATGATAGTCGGATCTGAGGTCTATCTTATAGAAGTAACTTACACCCTGAAGTTAGTCAAACAAGTCATCAATCCTGGGGAGAGGATACTTATTCTTGACTGTGACTTTGCTCAACTGATAATATTCGATGCATATTCTGAGGGAACTATCTTTCTTGCACATGAAGAGGACTGAGAACCTCATGGAGAATCACTAGTCTTGATGAAACTCTTATCTAAGAGATCTTTCAACTATTCCTTCAATCTCTTAAGCTCAGTCGGGGTAATTTTGTAAGGTGGAATTAAAATAAGCTGGGTATCTTGAATGAGATCTATCCCAAAGTCAATTTCACTTTCAGGAGAAATTTTGGGAGGACTTCAGGTAATACTTCTGGAAACTCATTCACTACTGGAACTGACTCAAGACTTGGAGTTCTAGAATTTAATTCCTTTACTTGGATAAGATGTATATACATCGCTTGGACATCGTCTTTTGTACCTTAAGATTGGAGACAAACTGACTCTTAGGCACTGAAGTACTACCCCTCTATTCAATAACGAGCTTATTAGGAAAATGAAACTGGACAATTTTATTTCCACAGTCAACTGAGGCAAAGAAAGAGTGGGCAAATATATGCTGAAAATGATATCAAAATTAGTTATCTCTAACTGCACAAGGTCAACTGAAGTAACTCTCTGAGACACTGTGATCGGGTAATTTTTGTATACTCGTCTGGCTGTGATAGAACTACCCACTGGGGTAGACACTAAAAAGGGTTTTGCTAAGATTTTGGGATAAAAGCCAAAGTCTATAGCTATATATGGAGTCACAAAGAAAAGTGAATCTCTGGGGTCTAACAATGCAAATCTCTAGAAGACTTGTAATGTACTCGTAATAACATCAGGAGAACTTTCCTTATATTGTCGATTCTGGAGAGCATAAAGTTAGTTTTGAAGATACCCACTGGTGGCACTAGAATTGGCACCCTACTGATTCAGGTGACCTATTGAAGCTGGTGAAAAGTTATACTGACCCTATTGATGAAGATATTTTCCCTTCTGGGCAACTACTGGGCAATCCTTGATCTTGTGCCTGGCTTGCCATATCTAAAACACCTATCACCGCCTGCCCTACACACCCCCTAATGATTCTTACTATATTTCCTGTAAAGAGAGTTGGTAAGACCACTGTTCACGCTACCCTAGGTCTTAGAACTTGGTGTTCTATCCCTATTGTCCTGCCTGAACTTAGGCACTGGCTCACTGGCTGAAAATGGGGCTGGGATGAATATTTAGTGGAATAGAGAACGATTTTCACCATCAGAACTCTTCTATGAGAAAATGAATCTACCTATTTTGGCATTCTTATTCTCTCTTTTTTTTCTTTAAGCTTCTCCTCCTCAATCTGCTGAGCATGAACCATCAGCCTAGAAAGGTCCATATCCTTAATCAACATGGTTGTTCTACATTTCTTGACCACACTACCAGACACACTAGATACAAACTTACTTATTTTGGACCTAGATTCAGCCACTATCGTCGGAGCATACTGAGTAAACTTGAGTGAGTAATCTTCACACTCATGTTACCTTATTTTAGATTTATTAAATCCTGTACCTTATCCTCCCTCAACTTAAGTGGGAAGAACCTATATGAAAAGGCCATGGAAAACTTCTCCCATTCTAAAGGCCCTACCTCAATACCTCTGCCCTTTTTCCACTGCTTGAACCAAGTATGATCCACCTCTTATAATTGGTAAGTAGCTAAATTAGCACTCTTACTAGCAGTAACACCGATAATGTCTATCACTTTCTGTACACTATCCAGAAACTCATGTGGATCCTCCTCAGACATAGATCTAGAAAATAATGGAGGATTCATCCAAGTGAAGTCTCAAATCCTGGATGCTATTGTTTTTATCATTGGGTTGACTAGGTAAATAGCCATCTGATTATTCTAATCAGCCACAAAATAGGCCAAAGTGGTGGAAGCGGCCCAAAACTCGGCATGGAAAACATGTTTATTTAGGGGATCTTCTAAAACACCCTAGTTTTTGGACCTTAGAAAATTTCCTTGAATTTTGGTCTCTGGAACCAATATGATTCATGGGTACGAGCCATATGTTGGGGTATGGATAGTATGGTCCAATCATACTGACTAATATTGGTTGGTGGGATAGATTTTGGCCACTGGAATGAGTAAGACTTAGTGGTACAACTCGTATGGTTGGAAACAGATTATTTGGTTCCTTTACTTAACCTTTTACTTGGTAACTTAAGTTATATATGAGAATGAGTGACTCAACAGGAGCTATAAGCCAGGGTATGAGTCATACCTAGGACTCGTATGGTGTACAGTGTTCAAACCTTCTATGACTCTATCTTACCAGGGATACAAGTGAACGGCATGGATCGTAAGTTTTCAATACGACTTAAGTAAAATGAGTTACACACTAGATAGTGTTGGGTACAAGGGTTAAGTCTTAGGATATGAGTAGTGGGTACCACTCGTATCAAAGGGTACGACTCGTGAGCGTCAGTCGTACCCCTATGATGGGATTTTGTGCAACTTAAGTGGGGGTATTCTAGATATTTTCCTACTTATATTAATAAGGTCCCATGACTTAAAATTCTCTTGGGATGTTATTTACCCTATTATTCTATTCATTAATACTTTGAAACTCTTCTTAAACACTATATAATTCTCTCAAAAAAATTTGGGCAAAGAAGCTAGGGTTTCAACTAGAGGACTAATTTGAGGATCTTGTTGGTGGTTTCTATCTGTCTACCTTATCAATTAAGGAATGTTCTCTCCCTCATTGTTAGTTCCAATTAAATGCATGGTTTTTATGAATGGTTTTCATGATTTCACTATTGTATGATTTTGGATTTTTAACTATGATTAGGGGGTTTTGGTTATAAATATTTGGTTATGGTTTTCCTATGTTTTAATTTTTCTTTTAGATGCATTAATAGTGGTTTTGGATAATTGGTTGCATGGGAATGGTTCTTCGATAATGGACTTTGGTTTTGGAAATACTATACCCCAATGTGTTTGATAAAATACCTTTAACAATGTTTCCACGATAATATTGATTTTTAATAGAACTTATGCATGGTTTAAACTTAGTAATGGTACCCTAAATGATACGAAGGGTTTAAATAGCTTTAAATGGATTGGAAAGGCCTTGGTGGCCATGGTTTTAGTTAATTGGAAATTATGAAGGGTACATGAAATCTCTTACACCTATAAATGTTAGCTATGGACAAAACTTGAGAGTACAGTCGGTATGACGGTACAACTATTAATGGCCTTGGTTAATAAATGGTTACTGGATTGGTTGGTTGCTTGGTAATTATTTTAATTGGGCAATAACGACAAGGTGTGTAGCAAATCCATTAAAGGTAGAAGTCCCGGGGGGACCAAAATTGGAAACTCATATTTGCTGATGTAAGGTTTAGTCTTAGTGACCGTGTGCATGATATCACATTTTATATTGGAGGATGTACTAGTCATTCCAGGTTTTCTTCCCTGGTCATGCAGCTTCATGCACTGGGGCCCTTTCACCAGGGGGCGCTAACCCCATATAGCATGTGGGTAACATAGGACGGCAAAGTTACATAACCCAGGTAAAGGTTTAATGGCATGCTAAACCCAGTTCCCCTTTCCCTACATAGTTATATATATGTATGGTTTGTGTGCACATGGATGGTTTTACTTGGTTTTATAAATAATATTATTTTATCCTTATCCCAAGTTCATGCTAGCGATCACTCGCTAACCCATCTTTGGGTGGTTGTATATCCACGCTATGCAGGAATCGACAGTTCTACTTTTCCTATATAGTGATTGACTCGGGGATAGTTGTTGGATTAAAGTGGTGAGCTTCCATCTTTCCGGAAGGTTTCATTTCATGTTATGGATATTTTTAGACATTTTGATTTATTTTTGGCTATTTGTTTTGGCTATGGTTGGGGGCATGTCCCAACTGGATATTCTTACTCTTTTGGTTAGAGTCTTTGTGGTACTACTATGGGTTGAAATAGGTGATACATTATTGGTATCGGCCTTAATATTGGTATTGGAATTGGGGCTGACGTCATTGGACATAATTTCTCACTTTTCCATCATATTTTATTTTGGGATTAATCATTTTGGAACTCATTTGGTTTTGGCCTGGTTTATGGACTTTGGATCGGTATTGGTTTGTCTTGGTGGTTTGGTTGGTACGGTTTGGTGTGACGGGATAACTTGATGGGGTTGTTCTAGGAATAGACCTATCCCAAAGTCAGTTCTTTTCCAATTATGCTATCTTGTTATATGCTTGGTATTCAACCAACTCAAGGTATGCTAATGGTGGTTGGGTTGGGTAGACGGGGTGGTCCCCATTTCTAATTGGACTTGGGATGCCCATTGTGATAAGGCCCATGGTCGAATCATGTCAAGTTGGTATTAGAGCTTTAGGTTCATGGTCAATTGGGAGTCCACAAAGCTGTGTCAAGTAGAGTCTCTTTTAGGGGGCTGTAGCATGCCACACTCAAGGCATTTAGGAATATTTTACTTTCTTGGTATTCTATTTTCAAGCTTGGAGTATAAGTCCTAGAATTCTTATCTAATCTTTTGTTGTTCACTTTTTAGATCCTACCTCAGTAATCTGGAACAAAAGGAAACTCTTCACTCCTATCTGGGGACAATGTTAATGGGGTACGTCCTACGTTCAGAGTTCATCTTCTATCTCAGGGTCCTATCCCTAATAGTTTTGGAGTTCCTCCAGTTTCCACTAGACCTCCTCAGGATGAGGTGACTAATGTAGAATTTTGCCAGTCTATTCATGTTATTGCTTAATTAGTTGTTGCTCAGTCTGAGCGAGATACCTCTGGTGGGTTTTCTGCTAAGGTCATAAGGGTTGGCCAATTTATAAAATTGAATCATTCTAATTTTATTGGTGTGAAGCTGGAGGAGGATCCTCAGGGTTTTTTGGATGAAATGGAGAAGATATTCAGGGTGATGCAGGCCACTAATATGGAAGATGTAACTTTACAGCTTATCAGCTCAAAGATATTGTGTATCAATGGTATGAAGAGTGGGATAGGGATAGAGGAGTCATCCTTATGGGATGCTTTTTTGGAGCTTTTCTAGATTGTTTCTTTCCTCAAAAGTTAAGGAAAGCAAAGATGGAGAAGTTTGTGAATCTTAAGCAAGGGAGAATGTCTGTCAAGGAATATGCCTTGAAGTTTCACCAATTGTCAAGGTATGCTCATGATTTGGTAGTTGACACAAGAGCGAGGATGAGAAAAATTGATTTTGGGTTGAATCGGGATTTGATCTTGGAAATCAACACTGTCTTAGTGATTAAAGATATAGATATTTCTAGGTTGATTGTTCATATGCAGAAGGTAAAGGATGAGAAGAGAAAACAGGCAGAGTTTGAAGATTGACTGGGTAAGAGAAGCAGGTTTTCTTATCAGGGAGGTTCTCAATCTTAGGGTGGTCAGGATGGCGACAAGTGGTAGAAAAAGAAGTGGGGGAGTTCTGGATCCTTCTCTACTGCTAGTGCTCCTTACCCATAGTATTCGGGGGACAGGCGTCACTAGGGTGGTGATAATTTCTGGGCATAGGGTGCCCAATTTTAGGCGAGTAGGGGTCCAAAGATTTCTTTTTCCCTCCTTGTTGGTTTTGTAGTATCTTTATTAGGTTTATTGCGATGAAGGGAGGGACAAATGCTTCAAGTATGGCCAGGAAGGCCATCGACACTAGGATTATCCAATTAATAAGGTTGATACGAGAGCAAATAAGGTTATGGTGGCTTCATCTTCTGCTCCTGCACCCGGTGGTGTCACGTCTACTTCTATTTCTACTCCTGGTTCTAGTGTTAGCTGGAACAGGTTGTATGTTTTAGATTCCTGATAGGAATCTGAGGCATTGTTTGATATCGTTACTGATACATTAAAACTCTTTTCTTCTGATGTTTATTATCTTCTTGATCTGGGATCCACTCTTTCTTATATGACCTTATTTGAGGATGTATGTATTAGTTTTGATCCTGAGGTTGTTTTGGATCCTTTTTCTATTTCTACCCCGGTAGTTAACTTGATTTTTGCTAAAAAAGTATATAGAGGGTGTGTGGTGTTGTTGGTGGTAGGTAGACTTTGGTTGATTTATTTAAACTTGATATAATGGATTTTGATGTTATTCAGGGGATGGATTAGTTACACTCTTGTTATGCATCCTTGGATAATCGAACCCGTAAGGTTGTCTTTAGGTTCCCTGGTGAACCAGCTATAGAGTGGGAGGGTGGTTCCCTAGCTTCTAGGGGGAGTTTTATTTCTTATCTTATAGCTCAGAGGTTAATCTCTAAGGGTTGTCTTTATCATTTGGTCCGGGTTAAAGATTCTAACTTAAAAAGTCCTTCTTTACAGTCAGTCGCAGTAGTAATTCACTTTCCTGAGGTCTTTCACGATGAACTTCCTGGTGTTCCTCCGGATCCGGAAATAGAGTTTTGTATTGACTTGGTTCTAAACACTCGTCCAATATCTATTGATCCATATAGAATGGATTCGGATGAGTTGAGAGAACTCAAGGAGCAACTTAAGGATCTTTTGGATAATGGGTTTATTCATCCTAGTGTATCCCCGTGGGGTGTATCGGTGTTGTTCATGAATAAAAAAGATGGTTCTCTTCGAATGTGCACTGACTACGAGAAGTTAAATAAGATGATAGTTGAGAACAAGTATCCTCTCCCAAGGATAGATGATCTGTTTGATCAGTTGCAAGGTGTCAAGTTCTTTTCTAAGATAGATCTTCAGTCTGGTTATCATCAGTTTAAGATTAGGGAGGAAGATATCCCTAAAACAGCTTTTCATACTTGGTATAGGCACTTTGAATTTTTGGTAATGTCATTTGGATTGACTAATACCCCGACGGTATTTATGGATTTGATGAACAAGTTTTCCAGGCAGTTCTTAGATCTCTTTGTCGTTATGTTTATTGATGATATTCTGGTTGATTCCAAAAGTTAGGTGAATCATGTTAATTACCTCTGTGTGGTATTGCATACCTTGAAAGAACAGCAGTTGTATGCCAAGTTCTCTAAGTGTAAGTTTTGGTTGAACGTTGTGACTTTTCTTGGTCATATTATTTCTAGTAAGAGGATCATGGTGGATCCACAAAAGGTGGTTGTGGTTAAAAGATGGCCTAGACCTACGACTCCAACCGATATCCAGGGCTTCTTAGGCTTGGATGGGTATTATAGGCAGTTTATGGAAGGCTTTTTGTTGATAGTTGCTCCTTTGACTAAGTTGACTTAGAGTAAGGTTAAGTTTTTTTGGTCAAATGCTTGTGAGGGGAGTTTTGAGAAGTTAAAAAATAAGCTGACTTCAGTTTTAATTCTGACTTTGTTGGAAGGTAATGATGGGTTCGTGGTCTATTGTAATGTATCTTGGGTAGTTCTTGCTTGTGTGTTGATGTAGCATGGGAAGGTAATTACCTATGCTTCTAGGAAGTTGAAGGTATATGAGAGGAACTATCCTACTCATGATTTGGAGTTGTTGGCGATTCTGTTCGCTTTGAAAATATGGCAACATTATTTTTATGGTTCACACATGGACATCTTTTCTGATCATAAGAGTCTACGGTATATGTTCACTCAGAATGAGCTCAATCTCAGGTAGAGGAGATGGTTGGAGCTTCCCAAGGACTATGATATAAGTTTTCAATGTCACCCAGGTAAGGCTAATGTGGTTTCTGATGCTTTTAGCAGGTTGTCCATGGGGAGTTTGGCTTATATGGAGAAAGGAAAGTAGGGGTTGGTGAAGGATATTCACTGCTTAGCTAACCTTGGGGTTCACCTGTCAGATTTTGAAGATGAAGGTGTAATGGTAAAAGAATTGGTTTGATTATCTCTTGGTGCAGCTATCAAGGAGAAACAAGTGTTGAATTCTATCTTGATGAAAATCAAGGGTGATGTTGGTGGGCAAAAGGTGATGGTGTTTGAGATTAGTGGTTATGGTACTTTACGGTACCAAGAAAGGTTGTGTGTTCCTGATGTCGATGGTTTGAAACAAAGGATTTTGGCTAAGGCTTATGATTTGCACCATGTTGTTCATCCTGGTTCCATAAAGTTGTATCATGATCTCAAGGAGATGTATTGGTGAAATGGTACGAAGAGGGATGTGGATGATTTGTTGGACAGGTGCTTGGTGTGTCAATAAGTTAAAGTTGGACACAAGAGACCTGGTGGTTGTATCAAGAGATTGTTTTTCCCGAATGGTATGGGAGGTAATCAATATGGATTTCATTACCGGTCTTCCTCGAAAATAATATGATTCAATCTGGCTCATCATGGATAGGATGACGAAGTCTTCTCACTTCTTGCAGGTGAGAAATACCTTTTTGATGGAGGATTATGCAAAGTTATATCTTCAGGAGATTGTAAAGCTGGATGGGGTACCTATTTCGATTATTTCTGATCATGGCACGCATTATACATCTCACTTCTAGTGGTCTTTTCATAAAGGGTTGGGGACTAAGGTGTGTCTGAGTACTGATTTTCAGCTGCATCCGGATGAACAAGTAAAGAGAACTATTTAGACGTTGGAGTATATGCTTTTGTGATTAATTATGGTGGCAGTTGGGTTGAGCATCTACCTTTGGTAGAGTTTGCTTACAAAAATAGCTATCATTCTAGTATTGGTATGGCTCCTTTTGAGGAATTGTATGGTAGGAGGTGTAGATCTCCTATTGGTTGGTTTGAGATTGGAGAGGTGAATATGTTTGGTCCCGAGTTGGTTTACCAGGCTATGGAGAAGGTGAAGGTAATTCGAGATAGGCTTAAGGTTGCCCAAAGTCACTAAAAGTCCTATGCGGATGTTAGGCGTAGAGACTTGGAGTTTGAGGTGGGGGATAAGTTTTTCCTCAAGGTATCTCCCATGAAGGGAGTAGTGTGCTTTGGTAAGAAGGAGAAGCTCAGTCCCTGGGCTCATCAACAAGGTAAGTACAACATCTTATATTTTAGAAAACTAAGAATTATTGAAACCATCCATGCAATTCATAATGGATTATATAGGCAAGAACTTACAGGTTCCGGCCACGGAAAAAAAATAGCATAATCTTTAACACTAAATAAAGAAGCACATGCATAAATAAATTTGGAGATATTTCAAGAAACACTGCAACTAACATTGTCAAAGACCCAGTGTTGTTAAAGGCGCACTTAAGTCCTGAAGCAATATTCAAACGTGTTTAGTGTTTCAAGTTGCCTAATATGTGCTTCAGTGTCGTCATCAAGGTTCTAATTAATATTTTTCCTTCTCAATGCCTCTTCTTAAGAGACAACACAGTTGATATTTTATTTATTGTAATTCTTTTTGAATTTCCTTGCTCATATCTTTGTCATTAATACAAAATCATAGATGAATCGAACAAAAATTTGAACGGAGAATTCTAAAACCTTAATGAAAAGAGATAAAAACACAATCACAGAAACACTAAAGTATGTTATTCTAAAGTAGTCTTTTGTTATGCATCAGGTATGTGCCATAGTTTTCAATAGAAGAAATAACAAATACTAAAGTAGTAGATATCCAGACAAGACCATAAATGAAATATGCAATAATATGAGAATGAAGAACAATATTAGAAAGTGAGAAATTTAGGAACTCTAATAAGTAAAGGAAAGAACACCAGTAACACATTATAAGGACATAGAAGATAGTAAACAAAGAAAAAAAAAGGACACATTATTGAATTGCTACTATACAACAATACAACATCATATCTAATAGAATGTGCACCAGCAACTTGAGAGGCTCCAGAACTGAAAGAAAATGTTATTTTCATTAACTATATATTGAGATTTTTTATTTTTATGAAAAGGAGGGACACAGATACTATAGATTACTACATTTAAAAAAAGCATGTGGTGTTAAAACAAACGGTTAGCAATTGAAACACCAATATGCTAGGTCACATTCTCCTGATCAATAAAGAGCACTTAATTTTGATTTTCCAGAAGAATTACATACCAAAGAGCTCTATGGATAAGAGGATTAAAGAAATTCAAAAAACAAATATTAATTGATACATAAAGAGAACTTAATATTTTTTGATCTCTCAAAATAGGTACATACCAAAAAGCTCGACAGATAAGAGGTTTAGAGCGAATTCATAAAACTAATATTAGTTGATGCACCAACTCCGCTAGTCTCCTCCTTCACTTATCCCACAACTCTTGTAAGAATCTCCCCCAACTAATATTATCATGAAAATGCCGAATAAGTTATGGGGTTGTGGCAAAGATCTCATGTTTACGTATTTTTTTCTGTTAACAAATACCATTACTAGCATACCTCAAGAATGAAATTAATTGATATTTTTCATAGACCTGAAAGATCTGGAGCAGAATGTTTTTCTTGTACAACAAGCATCTAAAGCAATCATTTCTTGAGGTCAAGGGACTATAAATACTAACGCAGTCAGCTTAATATATGGCATCTTATATATAGGAATTAGGAGTGTCTTTTAAAAGTTGTGTACCTCATTTTTGTCATTGATCACAATACTTCCAACTCCAACTTGATGAGACACACTAAAAGGAAGCATGTAGGGATGATCAGAAAGATAATATGTCGTAATGAAATATCCTCTCTCTGTGTTGATGGTATTCAAATCCTTCCTATGTAATTAGTCACTTTAGTATTTGAGTTAAAGGAAGAGATAGAATCAAAAGCTAAAGGGACATGTTATAGACTTTGTTCTTCAGACTGCGAAAGCAAAAAATTTAGTTAGAGTTTTGATATATAGTTTATACCTTTATTGCAATAAGTACTAGATCATAGTTCTCAATTGGTAGTTTAAGTCAAACTCTCTTTTTCCCCTGCAGCACAACGTTAATTAGAATTAGGTGTTCCATGAACAATAAAAACATATTTATATCTAAAGAAAAATTTGGACAGGTGGTGCCAAGTTCGTCTCCAATAACAAGTACTTTGGAAATAGGATAAGCCAAAAACACATGAAAATGCAATGGCTTCCTCATAATCAGTAACAACATAAAGATAAATGTTCATCTATGTCACAATGTAGTTTTTTCTTTATTTGTTGGTAGTAATTGCAAAGTTACTGGTAAAGTTGTTGTCATGTGACTAGGAGGTCACGAGTTCAAGTCTTGGAAACAGCCTCTGGCAAAAATGCAAGGTAAGGTTGCGTACAATACACCCTTGTGGTGGGGGCCTTCCCCGGACCCTGCGCATAGCGGAAGTTTTAGTGCACCGACCTGCCTTTTTTTAATTGCAACATTATCCTGCATTTATATCATCAACTATGCCTCAATCCTCATACATAATTCAGACCAACTTTATTAATTATCTGCAGCCACCCCATTATATTGAAGCCAATTTCACTTCGACAATGTTGCACGCATCCAAGTAGCATATCCCAATAAATAGTAACCAGATGTTTAATCATAGTCAGCTATTTTTACACATGCAGTCTACATACCGTGACACTGCTTTTTAATCCGTACTTGGAACTGACTCATATAGTCACAATTCAAAACTCTTCATGCACATATTTTTTCTTAAATTAATGATGTATAAATTAGGTTACGCATCTCAACTATTTTACCAAGTATCTTCTATCTCCCAATAATTTATGTAGACAATATTTTCCTTTAACAACTTTTTATCTGCTTCTATTTAGTACCTTAAATTCAAGTATCTCAACTGACATGCAAATATCAAGATATTCAAAATTGGCAAGAGTAAGTATACCTAACATGTATTATATGTGAAGCTATACTAATTAAGTAATTATCCAGCACCACCGAAGAATCCACTTTGAAATACTCAAAACCAAGTCAAAATTCCCAAACCAAAATGCTTATTTAAACACTACAAACCAATGCAAACTCGCAAAAGAGATATTAACAACTACACGTCAAGAAATCAACCCCTTAATCTCAGTTAATCGAGACAAATCGAGGTTGAGGAAAGAGAGAGCTCACCTTGAATATGGACAATCGAGAGAGACAACGCGTGGGAGAATAAATGTTAAAACGCATTGAGAAATTGAAGATCCTAAGCTCAAAATTGCTTATTTCTTTCATCGATCGACACAAGAGCTCCAACATAACTCACCATTTTGGAGCAGAGAAACAACATAACAAAGAATCTATTTTGGAACAGCAAGGAAGCTATCACCAAAAATCATTTTTCGCAAATAAACTCTGAATATAGCGAAATGAAACAATGCTAAAGGCAGAAAACTTATACCAAAAAATAAAGATGTTCATGAGAAGACAATAAAACTTTGGAGTTCAGACAAAGTACTAATAATATTTATTTACTTTCCTATTTGATTTTTCTCTGGACCTTTTGGGTTTGGGCCATACTTTATCATTTTACTTCTCAAAATGCATGTTTATATAAATAAAATTATAAAGTTTAGTCTAAATTTTACTCTCTTATTATTAATTTATATGAAGTATTTTAAATGTGTACAAAATTTTAATACTAATTGCTATAATTTATATTTTAAATTAAATTATATATTTTTTGTTATTATAAATCATCTCATTATGAATAAAATAAAAATTTTAATTTATCATTACTAAGTACATAAATGTCTAATTCGTTGGAGATTTAGTAAAAAGAAAAATTATGTCATATGATTGAAACAGCGGGAATAGAACAAAAACAAAAACATATATGGAAAGTGAAGTGGTAAGAATGACGATTAAAGTAGTATAGGCATGCAATGTTTCAAAGATAATTACATTTTACATAGAGTATAAATATATAGAATTCTAAGAATAAAAATAACTCTTCATAAAAACAAAGTTCTTTTAAAAATAGAAAATAAGTATAATGACTAAATTTCTCTTTAAGCAACTACACTTTTTTATCTTGAGAATTTTATGTTGTTTTTAAAAAAAAATTGTACTTAATGAAATAACACACGCACAACTTATATATTTTTTATATACGTTTGTTCTTAAAAAAAAAAACTCTTGATACACGTGTAACACACATATCCGAAACTAATTTAGTTATAATTGGGGACATAATTTCCGTTCAACAAACTTAAATATAGATCAACGTTATAAACAAACTCTATAACTTTAACTTGTGCTTCTAACTTTTAAGTAAACAATTTTGCAAAAAATAAATTGTAAATTGATATCAAAGCACAATGGTTATTATACCATAGATACATGTATTAAAACTATATAATATTAAAAAAACAAAGTATCATCAAATTTCTTAAAAATGAAAAGATGAAACCAAAGTAAAAAAGAACCAAAATCAGACGAATAAGACAACAAATTAAATACATATTACAACTAATTAATTTGATTTTAATTTCGATAAAGAATAAGACAAATTTTGATAAAATCAGACGAACACCTGACCTTGGCCTACAATACTTACTTTTTTCATTTTTGTTCTTATACTATTACTAGACATTGAAAGGCCGTGTTCATCACGGGTCCAATATATATTATTTTTTATCTTAATTTATGTAACGCAAATATAATTTAAATAGTTAATCATTAAAATAATTTAAATTTTTAATTATTAAGATTTATAATACTTTTTCTTTTGTTTCAATTTAAGTGACACTAATATAAGGTCGGGTATCAATTGAATATTTTATATCTTTTATATTTTTAAGTTGTTAAATATGTGATTTATAATGCTTGTGGCATAATTTTTTAATAAAATATTAATACTCTTGTGGACAGTGAAATTTTATTAAATTTAATTTCGTACGAAATTCGGATTAAATTAAATTCAAAATATATTAGTCCTAAATAAATGTTGCGGATTAATATAATTGAATTAATTATTTAAATTCAAACATATGAATTTAAATAAAGTCCAATATTTATGGGGCTAGTCCATTAATTTGGGCTACAAATAATGAGCTCACTTTGTTAAGCCCAAGATATTGTCATATTCTAGAGGCAAAAATAAGCGACATGTGTCAAATGATGTGGCATGCCAAGTCAAGTGAAGGAGCCAATAGGACCGTGTCACATGTCAAAATGATGCAGTAGGCCCAATGAAATCAAAGCCCATAAAAGGCATCACGTCACTTGAATTTGATTGGTCAAAAGAAGTCCATCTTCATCATGATTCTTCTCTTTCCACAACTATAAATAGGGATCTCATAATTCAGAAAAAGGACCCCTAGAACTCTAATAAGTAGCAAGAGAAAGCTCGTGGATCAAAACTCCACAATTTCTCTAAAAAGCTCAAGCATTCAAATCAAGTTCATCAAGATTTAAGATCAAGACCGCAATATTCAAGAACAAGCTCAAAAGCTCTTGAATTCAAGCACAAGTCAAGATCAAATCCCTCAAAGCATTCAAATCAAGTTCAAATTCAAGATCAAGCTTTAAGCCCTTGAATTTATATTTGAAAAGGTGAATCAATGGATTCATAGAGATTGTAACACTCACATATTAAAATCAATAAAATGATTGTTGTAGTATATTTTCTTGTCTCGATTATTTATTTTTCGTCTTTAAAAATTTTATTGTCCAACAAATTGGCACGCCCAGTGGGACGATCTCTACCTCTCATCTCAAGTTTTCCAACTGCAAAGTTCAACAACATTGAAATGATTTCCAAGAAGGTCAACTCTCAATCAACTGCTTCCAAAGCTGCTGATTCAAAGTTCTCTGCTGAAGTAGAAAACATCCTTGGTGTTACTTTTGGAAGCTTAAGAGATATCATAAGGAGCAAGGCAGGCTTGCTAGGACAACAAACACTTTCAGTGTCATCCGCGCCAACTCCAATTTTTGAATCTTCAACCCCAAAAGGAACGAAGTTCAATGCAAGTGCTTCAGAAGGAGGAAGCAATGAGGCAGAATCGCTTAAGAAGACTTTAGCTCTACTTGAGCATTCCGATTCCAAATACTCTGGCGCAAAGAGCGATGATCGTTCAAGCAACTCATAATCTTCGACTACACCGCATAAGTTGAGCACTTCAAAGATCAACTTATGCGATAATCCATGTTACTCTCCAACATCTCCAGTGATCATGCAAGCAATGATGTCTGATGCCTCGTCTATGGAAGAGCAACTTATGAATCTGACAAAGGCAATTGAGAGCCTGACCAAATATGTTTAAAATCAAGATGCTCGGATTGATAAGGTAATGGATAGGGTGGAAAGCCTGATAGATAGAGAGTCTAGCCATGCACCTGGAAAATCTCCAGAGGTTCATGAGACAGAAAATTCTTTGAAACAAACACCACCGACTAAAGAGGTGCAAGTTTCTGCTGAGGGAATGATCCCAATTGGGCAATTGAGGGAATTCATAGAAGGGACCCTCAAAGACAAGTATGATGTTGTCACCAAATCTTTCCTTACGTATGTCAAGCCCTACACTGCGATGATAGATAGCCTCAAAATGTCTGCCGGCTATCAACCCTCTAAATTTCAACAATTTGAGGGAAAAGAAAACCCAAAAGAGCATGTCGCACACTTTGTTGAGACATGTAACAATGCTAGAACTTATGGTGACTATCTTGTCAAACAGTTTATTCGTTCTCTAAAGAAAAATGCCTTTGATTGGTATACGAACCTTGAGCCTAACTCCATCGATAGCTGGGAGCAATTAGAGCACGAGTTCCTAAATCGCTTTTATAGAACAAGGCGTACAGTGAGCATGGTAGAGCTCACAAATACTCGCCAAAGAAAGGATGAACCAGTTATTGACTTTATAAATCGATGGAGAAATGCTAGCCTAAACTACAAAGATAGGCTCAGCGAAGCTTCTACCATAGAAATGTGCGCCCAAGGAATACACTGGGAGCTTCTCTATATCTTGCAAGGCATTAAGCCTAAATCCTTTGAAGAGCCAGCTACTCGTGCTCACAATATGAAGTTGAACATGTCTTCTACTAGAAAGGGGGCAACGTTTATCCATAACCCTCGAAGGGAAAAGGATAAGCAGGAACCCAAAAGATGGGGCAAGTTTGTCCCTAAAAATGAAAACAAGGAGTCCATGAATGTTGATGTGTCTCCTGTGAAGGTCACCACAAAGGTGAGCAAGAAGCAAAGTGAGAAGACGACTTCTGGAGCACGTCTGAATCAGAAAACTTTAAAGGAGATGCAAGAAAACTAATATTTGTTCCCTGATTCTGATGTTGCTGAGATTTTTGATGAACTCCTTGAGCATAAATTCATTGAACTCCCAGAGATAAAGCGTCCTAACAAAGCTGGAAGGACCAATAACCCTAATTATTGTAAATATCATAGGCTCACTCATAAGTCACCCTCTGGAAAAATATTTTATCTTTAAAGATAAAGTTATACAACTGGCATAAGAGAAAAAGATCTTCTTCGACGACGAGACGGCCAGTTCTCATCAAATCTCCATCACATTTGGCTCGCTCGATCCAGTCCAAATATGTGTTAAAGAGCATAATAAGAAAATATTAGAGCCTAACAGGTCTTCAGTTGACGAAGGCGATGATGAAGGTTGGACTCTGGTGACCAGGTGCAGACGCAGGAGAATGAGTCTACAAAAGGAGTCGTCCGAGCATCCAACCAGAAGGAGAATGGTAAGAAAATCAAGGAAATAGAAGTTGGTTGAATTCCCCAAAAAAACGAGGATGATGGAGCTTCACCCCCAAAAACCTCGGTGTTCGGTGACTTTAGAGGAATTCTTACCGAGTTGATTTCGTGTAAAGACTGCCCAAGTCAATCTTGAGGCATCTTGTTTTAATACCACCAAAGAGGGGGCAAAGGGTGAGAATCTACCCATGGAAGTTCCTTCATCTTTCAAAAAGCTTGCTGAAACTCTTGACGAAGAGGCACATGTATGTGATACAAAAATCACATTCACAAATAACGATTTTATGCTTGGTGAGGCCCTACATAACCGTCCCTTATACATGGTGGGTCAAATTCTAGGAAAGAAGATCAATAGAATCTTGATAAATGAGGGATCTGGAGTCAATATCCTAACTATCAGCAGGATGAAAGAACTTGGCATCACTACGAGTGAACTGGACAAAAGTCGTATAATGATCCAAGGCTTCAACCAAAGGGGACAGAGGGCTATGGGTGTATTAAGTTGGGGATTCATATGGATGATTTTCAATCAAACCCATTGATGCATGTGATCGATGTCCAACTTCATACAATATATTGCTTGGTAGGCCTTGGGTGCACAGGAATAAAATTATCTCGTCCTCTTACTATCAATGCTTGAGGTACCTCGAAGATGGAGTGGAAAGAAAGATAGTTGCCGATGAAAATCCATTCACTGAAGCTGATTCATATTTTGTCAATGCAAAATTCTACTTAAAAAAGCAAGTTGTGGATGAGAAAAGGGTTGAAGATGTCACCAAGACCAAGTGTGATGATCTTGCATCTAAGAAGGTCGCGGTGACTATCAAAAAATTCGCCACCAAGAAGCCTCTCTCCACTTCAAATAAATAAAGTGTCGCTTCTACGAAAAAAAACAACTCCCGTTCTTCGCTACGTACCGAAGGTAAGGGAAGAGAAAGATCAACCATCGAATTCCCAAGATAATGTGCTAAAGGGGATAACTTTACCTATCAGTAAGATTGATGCAATAAATCCATCCTCAAGACTTCTTGAAGAGTCTGTGGCTCAAATTTTGCCACAAGATAGGACGCTCCCTACGAAGTGTACGAATGAAGGCTTTGACCCAAATGCATATAAGCTATTTGTAAAGGCTGGATACAATCCTAATGAGTCATCAAGGTTGGGTAAACTTCCATCGGAGGGTACAATAAGGCAGGCACATGAAGGCCTAGGATACACGCGGCCATCTCCAATTCGCATCTCCACAAGAAGGGCAGTCAATAATTACATCACCGTGGAAGAAGAATCCACTGCTACTAATAAAAGAACCTCTGTATTTGACCGACTTGGAGGATCAACTGCAAGAATTTTTGTGTTTGAAAGGTTGGGACCTCTAAATAAGAATAAAAGCAACAAGTGTAAGATGATTTATCAAAGCACGATGATGAACTTTTCACTTAAAATACATAAGGATTTCCAAAGCTTGATTCCTTCTAGAATGAAGCGACAGACGGAACTGGTAGTTTCATGCAACGAGGTGCTAAAAGCAAAGGCACATACTGTGGTTTATAATAAGCAACGCGAAGAAGATAAAGAGAGTATTGGCTCCTCATATCATGTTACGACCCAGAACGAGAAAAATGTCTTGTCTCAAATGAAGGTTGATGAAGAGATAGAAGATATCTTTTGGTGTTATCATATATCCGTCAACGATGATGATCCTCAAGAGGAGAAAGATGTTGGAGATGTTTCATCGCAACTTGAAGAAGGAGTAAATCCATAATAGATCCCTTGAAGGAAGTTAATCTTGGAACCAATGAAGACCCAAGACCAACTTACCTGAGTGCATTTCTAGAAATGGAAGAGGAAATCGTTTATATGAACATACTCAAAGAATATATAGATGTCTTCACCTGGAGCTATAAGGAAATGCCTGGCTTAGATGGCTTAGATCCAAAAGTAGCGGTCCATCAGTTGGCAGTCAAGAATGGTACCTGTCCTATTAAGCAAGCCCAAAGACACTTTAAGTCGGAGTTGGTTCCTTTGATTGAAAATAAAGTTAACAAACTCATTGAAGCGGAATTTATTCGTGAATTCAAATATCCCATATGGATTTCAAGTATTGTTCCAGTACGGAAGAAGAATAGCCAAATTCGAGTTTGTGTTGACTTTCGAGATCTCAACAACACCTGCCCTAAGTATGACTTTCCAATCCCTATACCAGAGTTAATGATTGATGCCACCACTGGTTATGAGGAAATGTCCTTCATGGATGGTTCATCCGGCTACAATCAAATTCATATGGCACCAAAGGATGAAGAACTCACTGAATTTCGTATGCCCAAAGGTATTTATTGCTACAAGGTAATGCCTTTTGGTTTGAAGAACGATGGTTCCACTTATCAAAGGGCTATGCAGAACATCTTTAATGGCCTGCTCCATAAAAATATTAAATGCTACGTGGATGATCTAGTGGTGAAGTTAAGAAAGAGAGGCGACCACTTAAAAGACCTAAGAATGGTATTCGAGTTACTTCAAAGATATCAACTTAGGATGAATCCATTGAAGTGTGCCTTTGGAGTTACTTCTAGAAAGTTTGTTGGCTTCATTGTGCGACACCGAGGAATTGAAATTGATTAAGACAAGGTTGATACGATTATGAAGATGCTCGAGCCTTAAAACATTCATGAGTAAAAAAGCCTTCAATGAAGACTAGCATATTTAAGGAGGTTCATCTCAAACCTGATCGAAGAATGTCAACCATTTAGTCATCTCATGAAGAAGGACACTCCCTTCGAATGGGACCAAGCTTGTAGTAATGCCTTTGAGAGTATCAAATCATACTTAATGAAGCCACCAATTTTTGCGGCACCCATACCTGGAAACCACATCGCGGCACAAGAAAGGTCAGTTGGAGTACTACTGGCTCGAGAAAATAGTAAATAAAAGAAAACTCTCTTTACTATTTGAGCAAAATGATGACGCTGAATGAGCTAAAGTATTCTCCAATTGAAAAGTTATGTTTGGCATTATCCTTCTCGATTCAAAAGATGAAGCACTACTTTTAGGATTATATTTTTCGTCTTGTGTCTAGGGCAAATCCCATTAAGTTTGTAATGTCGAAATCAGTCCTTAGTGACCGACTTGCAAGATGGTACCTTAAATTTTAACAGTTTGAGATTGTATACGTTCTCCAAAAGGCTGTAAATGGACGAGCATTGACTGATTTTTTGGCAAATCACCCGATACCTGATGATTGGAAATTGAGTGATGAACTTCCTGATGAAGATGCAATGGTTATTGAAGCTAAACCCTCATGGAAGATGTTCTTTGATGGTGTCGCACATCGAGATGAAGCTGGTGCCGGCATCGTGTTCGTCACTCCACAAGAAGAGGTCATCCCATACTCTTTTACCCTTACAAATCGTTGCTCTAATAATGTTATTGAATGCCAAGCTTTAATACTTGGACTTGATATGGCAGTTGACATAAAACAACTGCAATTACAAGTCTTTGGTGACTCCCAATTAGTGATAAAGCAGCTTTTGGGAAGCTATGAAGTCAGAAAGCCTGAGCTACGATCATATCATGATTATGCACAGAAGTTGATGGGGTGGCTTGGAGAAGTAACCCTCCAACATGTGCCAAGGAGAGAAAATAAGCAAGCTGATGCCCTAACTGTTTTGGCCTCAACCCAGACTCTTCCAAATCAGATGCAAGTTACTATCCGCCAAGAATGGGTAGTACCGCCAGCAACTGAAGATGAAAAAAATAAAGTTGAATACCTTGTTACCGTATCTGAAGCTGAAAAGAAAGATTGGCGACAACTTATCATTGATTACTTATGTTATGGGATAATTCTAGAGGACCCAAGGAGAAGGACAGACATTCGTCATCGCGCACCTCGCTTCACTTACTATAAGGATACACTGTACAGAAGATCATTTGAAGGAGTACTCTTACGGTGTCTGGGAGAGAAAGAAGCAATTTAAGCTTTGCAAGAAGCACACTCAGGAGTGTGTGGATCACATCAATCTGGACCAAAGCTTCATTTTCACATTAAAAGGATAGGATATGATTGGCCAATGATGGTGAAAGATTGCTTGGACTATGCTAGAAGATGCAAAGCTTGTCAATTCCATGTGAATTTTATTCATCAACCTCCTGAAGTACTACACCTAACTGTGGCATCTTGACCGTTCAATGCTTGGGGAATGGATGTTGTTGGTTCATTACCAAAATCTTCTGGTGGACACTTATACATCTTGGCCGCGACAGATTACTTCTCAAAGTGGGCCGAAGTGGTTGCTCTTAAGGAATTAAAGAAAGAAAATATTGCAAACTTCATCCGAGTGAATATCATCTACCGCTTTGAAATCCCTCAATATATAATAACTGACAATGACAAGTCATTTGATAAAAAACTGATGAATAAGATTTGTGATCTCGTTGGCTTCAAACAGCGCAAGTTTTCTATGTACCATGCTGCCGCGAACGGTCTAGCTGAAACCCTCAATAAGACTTTATGCAACTTGTTGAAGAAAGTCATCTCCAAATCCAAATGAGACTGGCATGAGCGAATGGAAGAAACTTTATGGGCATATAGAACAACTTACCGCACACCAACTCAAGCAACCCCATATTCGTTTGCTTTTAGAGTTGAAGTCATCCTGCCACTTGAGCGTCAAATACCTTTTTTGAGACTGGCTATTCAAGAAAGGCTCACTGATGAAGAAAATACTAAGTTGCGTCTTGCGGAGTTAGAAGCTTTTGATAAGAAGAGACTAGAGGCTCAACAAAAAGTTTGAATGTTACCAAGCCCGTCTATCTCGTTCCTTCTACAAAAGAGTTCGTTTAAGGTGCTTCTAAGTTGGAGATCAAGTCCTTGCAGTAAGGAGACCTATTATCACTTCTAGTAAGTCTGGGAGGAAATTCACCCCGAAGTGGGATGGACCATATGTCGTATAAGACATATTCAAATGGTGCTTACAAGCTTGTTGATGCAGATGGCGTGAGGGTTGGCCCCATCAACACCAAGTTCTTAAAGAAGTACTATCCTTGGAGGAAGATGACACTCCTTAAGGCATGAGTATAAACTGCATGTACACTCCTTAAGGCACGAGTATAAACTGCATGTACACTCCTTAAGGCATGAGTATAAAATGCATGTACACTCTTTAACCGCGGGAGTATAAACTGTGTACGACTCAAAAAAAATGAATACCCACTAGGTTGAAAACCTCGAAAGAGGCGGCCTAGGCAAAAGTTAGGACATAAAAAAAACACTCACCCAGAACTATGTTGTGACTTGATCCTCTTTACTGAGGTTCATAGGCGCTTGGAATTTCATTCTGAGTTCAGTTGCATGAGTGTCAAAAAAAATATGTTCCTGCAGTATCTATCATATGGATACCAAGTATGAAAACATTCTAATTAAATTTTGGACTAACTCCAAGTATTGGTGGCTCAATGGAGGGCAAACTCCAATGAAATATAAGCTTCATTCACATAAGATGAAGTCTCCAAAATCCTCAAATTTGGAAGTTGAACCACTCAAAATGCCAGATTTGGGAGTGAAAGTTGACGAAATTTCCAAATCTTCAAATCAAGGCCTTCAAAATTTTCATGCCTTAAGGTAGATAAGATTTGTCCCTTTGCACCTTAAGCTGGCCTCTTACAGGTTTATCCTTAAAAGGATCTCAAATTTTTCATGCCTTAAGGTGGATAAAATTTGTCCCTTTACACCTTAAGTTGGCCTCTCGCGGGTTTACCCTTAAAAGGATCACAAAATTTCCATGCTTTAAGGTGGTGAAAAATTTTTCATTTGCACCTTAAGCTAACCTCTTATGTGTTTATTTTTAAAAGGATATAAAAAATTTCATGTCTTGAGGTGGACAAGATTTGTCCCTTTGCACCTTAAGCTGGCATTCTGATGGATTTGTTATGTAAAGGGATCATCTTGAAGTTAAATTGATCGATCTTAAAGTGTACGGATGCGAAGTTAAATTCTCGCACCCTAAGCCGATTGTTGCAAAGCCACCATCTTGAAGTCAAATTGGTCGGTCTTAGAGTGTACGGAGGCGAAGTTAAACTATCGCACTGTTGCAAAGTCACCATCTTGGAGTCAAATTAGTCGGTCTTAGAGTATACGGAGGCAAAGTTAAACTCTCACTCCCTAAGCCAATTGTTGCAAAGTCAGCATCTTAAAGTCAAAATTGATCGGTCTTAGAGCATACGAAAGCGAAGTTAAACTCTCGCACCCTAACCCGATTGTTGAATATTGCTACCTGTTTCAATTCTACAAAAGAAGAAGAAAATTAAATAAAAAAAAAAAGAGAAAAAAAAAGAAATAAAAAAAAGGAAAAGAAAATTTACCTCGCGAACTGAGAACTACTGTCAAGAAATCTCTCCAGCTTGTGTTGAAATAATGAAGGGCATGGGTATTTATAGAGTTAAAGGGGCTGTGATTCCTAGTAGAACTCAAATGGTCGCATGCTTTTTAAAACAAAAAAAAAAGAGGGGGGAGATAAGGCGGCAGGAAATCAAAACCAATGAAAATTGAGGAATTATGAATGCAAGGAATTCTAGGCCAATAAAAGACCAAAAAAAGGGTACTAAGCCTAAATGGAAGTTAAAGGCGGCAGTACCAATTCTACAGGAAACAAAATTGGATCATAAAATTTGATTGATTTTAAAGAAATATAAAAAAAAGAAAAATAACAGCATTTTGTTATAAAATTCATCTTTCATAATTATCATCTACATAATTATCATTTATAATTATTGTATTAAATTTATGCCCATTGTATTCAATTTTACAGATGGTATATATTCATATAAAATATAATTACAGTATCTATTTAATCGCGTCAAAAATGAAATTCAATATTTTTAAAAAGAAAAAAATCTTAATCATGGTTATCTCGTTGAACTAAATATTTTCTTGTCTAACATTACCATTATTTTTTTATATATTTTTTTTATTTTTTATGTTTTTCTCGTTTTTTCTTCTTCTTCTTTCTACTTTTTCCTACTTTTATTTTTTTCGTTTCTTTCTTTTTATTTTTTTATTTTTTTCTCCATTTGGTTGGAAATTTATTATCACGGAATTAATTATTCCGGGATTATTTGGGATAATTTATCCCATCATTTTTTCCACTATATATATGGGATAAGTTATCACACCATGAATTAATCCCTCAAATCAAACAAGGGATTTAAGTGATCTTTTATTTTATCTCAAGATAACTTATCCCTTGAATTACTATACCTCACACCAAACGACAATCTCTAACCACTATTTCTTTCTTTTTTTTCTTTTCTTCTTTATTTTTTTTTTTTGTACTTATTTTCTTTATTATTTTTTTTGTTCTATTTTATATTTTTTGTATTTTTGAATAATATGACTAGTCGAGCACAAGTCATGGATGATAACATAAATACCACAATTGTTTATCGTATTTGTAGTCACACCGCCATTTGTATTTTTGTATTTATTGATACAATTGTATTTGTATTTGTATTTTAAAGTTTGCACTTGTATTTATATTTTATAGTTCGCATTTGTATTTGTATTTAATAGTTCGCACTTGTATTTGTATTTGTTAGTTTGTGTCATCATTTATATTTTATATAATTCACACTTGTATTTTAAAGAACTATTTCGTATTTGTATTTTATAAATGACTAAATATTATATTGGATTATATTTATATTATGATTTTATTGTGTTTGTATATTTAGATTATATTTGGATTATACTTGTATTTATATTCTATTTTCTTCATTACCTTTCTATTTTTAAAAAAAAAAATTGTATTTGTATTTGTAAGTTAATTGCATATTGTATTTAGTCGTGATGATATACAATTTATCATTTGTATTTGTATACAAACAAGTAAATGCATTAATTGTATTTTCTTGATTCTAAAATATATAAATATGTAATGTATCATTTGATAAAAATGTACCGTTTTGTATTTTTATATCAAAGTTATCATGCATATTTGTAAATAAACAAATATCACTTGATACAAATACAATGACAAACAAATGATTTTACAAATACAAATACAATATGTATTTGTATATATTATGTTTGTATAAAAATTGGAGTTGTATTTATTTGTATCAATAAATACAACTCTATCAATAAATACAAACAAATATTCGTGAAAAGAAAATCAATTGTTCCTTTTCAATAATTAAAAAATACAAATGATAGTTCACACTTGTATTTATATGTTATAGATCGCATTTGTATTTGTATTTTATAATTCACACTTGTATTTGTATGTTATAGTTCGCATTTGTATTTGTATTTTATAATTCGCACTTGTGTTTGTATGTTATAGTTCGCATTTATATTTGTATTTTATAATTCGCATTTATATTTATATTTACTAGTTCGCACAAATGAAAGAAGGAGAAAAATTGAAAAGAAAAAAAAAGAAAAAAAAGAGAAAAAATGAGGAAAAAAAAGAATATATATATATATATATATATATATATATATATATATATATATATATATATAAAGTAATATAAAATCAAAAAAATATAAAAAAAGGAGAAAAAAAGAAAAAGAAAAAAGATGAAGGAAAAAAATACAAAAAAAAGAAGAAGAAGAAAAAAAGAGAAAACTGAAAAAGGAAAAAAGAAAAAGAAAAAAAAATGAAGAAAAAATAAAGAGAAAGCAACAAAAAAAATTGAAGAAAAAAGATTGAAAAAGTAAAAAAAAAAAAAGAGAATGATAGAAAATAGAAAAAGAACAGCATGATAGAAAATAGAAAAAAAAAATATATGAGAAAAGTTATGAATTGTAATTAGGATTAATTAATAGACAAGAGGGATTATAAATTATAATTAATTAAAAATTAAATTTTAAATGATAATAAAAACTCAATAATAACTAATCTATATAATTTTTTTCAAAAATAAAAAACCCATGGAACCCACATAAAAACAAAAAAAGGGGGGGCTACACGTATAGGTCAACCCTAAAAGGGAAATACAATAGCATTAAATGCCAAAAAGTGAACAAAATTATTTGTTTCACTTAGCCATACAGAATTAAATTATATACTAGTAAACTACAATATCTATAATCTGTATTTATATTTATAATATATTAAAAGTATGAAGGCCCTTGAAAATATTGATTGAACTTTTTGCCCTTCATTAAAAAATTTTAATTTTGACAAAATCATTTTTTTACAATTTTTTCTAATGTTTAAGAGTTAAAAAATAATTAAATATATTTATAGTAAAATCCTTTTTTATAGTATTAAATATATTTGTTTGTATTACCGTAATATTTAAATTAGGTACAATCCCATTTTACTACAATTAGCCGGTTTATTTTTGGGTTTTTGAAGTTCGAGTTGAAACCAAAAATTAAATTCTCACCATAATTAGTAGTATCAAATTATATTTCTATTCCACATGAATTAAAAATAATTACCACCGTTCATTCCTATTGAATTATGAAGAATAGGAGATCATACGGCAAAGAGAAGTCCTAATAGATCATGCGGGTTGTAAGTCTATATATGCCTATTGTTTGTTTTTTTATTTTTTTTATTTTTTTAAAAAGCTTCAATAGGGTTCTATAGTTTTTGTACATTAAATTTGCAGCAATTTTTCTTTTGAAAGCATATTTGGTTAACCTTTATTTTGTAGCTCTTTATTATAGTTCACATCGTTTATTTAATTTTATTTCATGTTAACGTTAGTTTTATTGGTGATACTAATAAATTGTTCTTTTTGTTTATAAGTAGCGTTTGTTATTGAGTTTCTAACGTAATTTTTTTGTTTAATTTTTAGGTTCTGATTTTTTTTCTATTACGTGGTTTTATTTATCAAGAACAACAAAATATTTTTAATGTTTGTAAGTAACTTTCGTTATTGAATCTCCAACATAATTTTGTGATTTTTAAGTTTAATTTCAAGTTTTCATTTTTTATTACATTGAATTTGTTTATCATTATCTTTATTATGAGTGTAATATTAAATCCGCTACATCATGCTAATTTGTGAAAATTAAATGTATATTCATATTTATTTACTCAGTTATAAAAGTCTAAGATCACATGCTTTAATGGACACATTAAAAATTCATTTTCTTGATTAGGCAAAATGTATAAAATCTGTTTTGGCTAGGTGCACGTTTGATTCAAAAGTATAAAAATATGTGTGTTTTGAATAGTGTATTCTTATAAAAATATATAAGAAGATGTATTGATTATATATATCTTCTCTCCTTTTTCTTTCTCTATTTGCGGGTTCCAGAAATATGTAATTTCTTAGCAATTTATTTTCAAGTATTTTCACTTATATTTGCAATAAATTTTGTATTATTAGGCTATACTTTATGATTTTATTGTTGATTAGATTAGTGTCCTTTTTTTTTCCTTTTGCTAAATTCAGTATTGATCCAAGTTAATCATCCTGTTTTCTTAATTACATAACAAACTAATACTAATATATTAAAAAGTGAAAAAAGGGAGTTGATAGTGTGGAATAACAGTGCGTATGATGTTGTCGAAAGTGAATGGAAGAAAAAACTCAACATTATCAATATCTACTTCACAATTAAGATAAATCTACTTTAAACTCGAGCATTGCATCTAATATAGTTTTATACATTTGAACTGGAAGTAATTTGAAATTTTCTCTACCAACATACATATGTTTTATATGTAGGTTGAATTTTTATATCTATCTGAAATACTTTTTATTGAATAGTAATGCACATTTGTAAGTCTGAATAAGTAGTAATTCCATAATGTCATATGCACCAATTAAAATTCCTTCAATATATTGTTACTAATATTACTGATTAAAATACGTTAAGGTGGGAGCGGGGAATAATTGTTATATTTTGTTTAATAATTTTGATACTTTATATAAACTGTCTCTTTATAAAATATTTATTGATTCACACTAATATTTTTGAATTTCACTCAACGTTTACAATTGGATAAATGTCAATCACTCCAGCTAATTTCTACTAAAAATTCACTAACTTTGTCCTTTTAGAGCACATATACAAAGAAGAGCTTGTAGTTTAAAATAATGTTGACAAGTTTGTTTCATCACAAAAATGTTAATGTTTTATATTTCAGTTGCAATCAAACATGTAATTGGAGGTTAAAAATAATGCATATTTATTTCATATCTATATCTATAATCTATTCTATATCTATAATATATTAAAAGTGTGAAGGGCCTTAGAAATATTGCTTGAACTTTTTGCCCTTAATTAAAAGTCTTTACTTTAGACAAAATAGTCGTTTCACTATTTTTTCTAATATTTAAGAGTTGAAAAATAATTAAAAGTATCTATAATGTATATCTATATCTATAATTTATAATATATTAAAAGTGTGAAGGGCCTTGAAAATATTGATTGAACATTTTACCCTTCATTAAAAGACCCCACTTTAGACAAAATCGTCTTTTCACTTTTTGTCCTCAATTATATATCATTATTTTTATAAAATTGATGATAATTTAAGGAGTCCTGAAAATATATGGTAAGATGTATTAGGAGAACTCAATAATTAAAGAGTTCTAAAAAATATGGTAAGAGAATAATACAATTTAAAACTTAAGAAATCCTAAAACATATGATAATAATTAATTTATGGTAAGAAGAATATACTTTACAAATTAATAAGTCCAAATTAATATGATAAGAGTTTCAAATTTTCTCTCTTCCGCATGTATGTATTTTTTTTTTTAATTAAAGTTGATTAAATTTTTTATATAAATATTTGTCTTATTTACATTGTATACCATAATTAGAGTACTTTTCAATGTTTTTAACTTATGTAAGTACTTTTAAATTCAACTAATTTAAATCACATTAAACACATTTGATTGATTATTTAAATTTTAGAGGAATTGTGAGCCCATTAAAAGTACCTTTACCAAAAAATCAATTCCTTTTTGACCTGATTGATTAATTTAGTACTTTTCTAATTTTAAACACATTTGATTTTCTTTAAAACTTTTAATACTAGATTTGTTTAATGGCATTTAAAATTCTAGTTCATTTAGATAAGTACGTCACTATTCTAATGTCGATGTTGTTAGAAGCATCTATGATGTTTGTAATTATTTTGCAAGACTAATTTTATAAGCCTATAAATTAAAAAAAAAAAGGTCCCTTATCTTCGCTCCCTATATATATATATATATATATATATATATATATATATATATATATATATATATATATATATATAAAAAGTGAAAAATAATTTTAGAAAAAAAATCAATAAATTTCATAGTTAAACGAGTCCTAGGTCTTCTTAATATCTTTTTAAATTTTACTTTTCTTTTTTTCATAATTGTGTTGAGACTTGAGCTAAGTAGTAAAATGGTAAAAAACTCTTCAAAGTTTATACTCCTACTTACCAATGTCATTCTCACTTTCTCTTCACCTTTCCTTGTTTATTTCTTCTTTGGACACAGTCGAAGAATAAATAGCCTCGACCTAATTTAATACAAAAACCAAAAGCAAAAAATGATGATTCATTAACCACTTAAAATTTTTGGTGGTAAAATATGTATGTGCTTATTATAAAATATATGTTATGTTTAAAAGTGTGAAAGATCTTTGACAAGTGATTTGAACTTTTTGCACCTTTGTATCATTATTTTTATAAAATTGATAATAATTTAAGGAGTCCTAAAAATATATGATAAGATATATTAGGAGAACTCAATAATTATAGAGTTCTAAAAAATATGGTAAGAGAATAATACAATTTAAAACTTAAGAAATCCTAAAACATATGATAATAATTAATTCCTAAAATATATGGTAAGAAGAATATAATTTACAAATTAATAAGTCCAAATTAATATGGTAAGAGTTTCAAATTTTCTCTCTTCCGCATGTATGTATTTTTTTTTTATTAAAGTTGATTAAATTTTTTATATAAATTTTTGTCTTAATTACATTGTATACCATAATTAGAGTACTTTTCAATGTTTTTAACTTATATAAGTACTTTTAAATTTAACTAATTTAAATCACATTAAACATATTTGATTGATTATTTAAATTTTAGAGGAATTGTGAGCCCATTAAAAGTACCTTTTCCAAAAAATCAATTCCTTTTTGACCGGATTGATTAATTTAATACTTTTCTAATTTTAAACACATTTGATTTTCTTTAAAACTTTTAACACTAGATTTGTTTAATGGCATTTAAAATTCTAGTTCATTTATATAAGTACGTCACTATTGTAATGTCGATGTTGTTGGAAGCACCTATGATGTTTGTAATTATTTTGCAAGACTAATTTTATAAGCCTATAAATTAAAAAAAAAAGGTCCCTTATCTTCGCTTCCTATTTATATATATATATATATATATATATATATATATATATATATATATATATATATATATATATATATATATATATATAAAGTGAAAAATAATTTTAGAAAAAAAAAATCAATAAATTTTATAGTTAAACGAGTCCTAGGTCTTCTTAATAACTTTTTAAATTTTACTTTTCTTTTCTTCATAATTGTGTTGAGACTTGAGCTAAGTAGTAAAATGGTAAAAAATTCTTCAAAGTTTATACTCCTACTTACCAATGTCATTCTCACTTTCTCTTCACCTTTCCTTGTTTATTCCTTCTTTGGACACAGTCGAAGAATAAATAGCCTCGACCTAATTTAATACAAAAATCAAAAGCAAAAAATGATGATTCATTAACCACTTAAAATTTTTGGTGGTAAAATATATATCTATGTGCTTATTATAAAATATATGTTATGTTTAAAAGTGTGAAAGATCTTTGACAAGTGATTTGAACTTTTTGTACTTTAATTTATTTAATTTTAAATAATCAAAAGTTACACGTGCAAGGCACGTGCGATTAAACTAGTATATATTATACATGGCAAAAGATTTTGCATGTCCCACATGTTTATTTTATGGTCCATCTTAATTTTATTTGCACATAAATTTGTGTAATTAAAAAATATCAAGTTTATATTTCGAGCCTAATCTCCAAAAGATCTCGACAACTCTCAAAGTAGGGGGCATTGTATGGACAATGAAATTTTATTAAATTTAATTCCGTACGAAATTCAGATTAAATTAAATTTAAAATATATTAGTCCTAAATAAATATTGCGGATTAATATAATTGAATTAATTATTTAAATTCAAACATATGAATTTAAATAAAATTTAATATTTATGGGGCTAGTCCATTAATTTGGGCTACAAATAATGAGTCACTTTGTTAAGCCCAAGATATTGTCATATTTTAGAGGCCCAAATAAGCGTCATGTGTGAAATGATGTGGCATGCCAAGTCAGGTGAAGGAGCCAATAGGACCGTGCTATATGTCAAAATGATGCAGCAGACCCAATAAAATCAAAACCCATAAAAGGCGTCACGTCACTTGAATTTAATTGGTCAAAAGAAGTCCATCTTCATCATGATTCTTTCCTTTCCACAACTATAAATATGAGTCTCATAATTTAGAAAAAGGACTCCCAGAACTCTAATAAGTAGCAAGAGAAAGCTCGTGGATCAAACGCCACAATTTTTCTAAAAAGCTCAAGCATCCAAATCAAGTTTATCAAGATTCAAGATCAAGACCGCAATATTCAAAAACAAGCTCAAAAGCCCTTGAATTTAAGCACAAGTCAAGATAAAGTCCCTCAAAGCATTCAAATCAAGTTCAAATTTAAGATCAAGCTTTAAGCCATTGAATTTATATTTGAAAAGGTGAATCAGAGAATTCATAGAGATCGTAACACTCACATATTGAAATCAATAAATTAATTATTGTAGTATATTTTCTTGTCTCGATTATTTATTTTTCAGCTTTAAAAATTTTACTGTCCAACAACTCTCTCAGTCCAGTTTATGTGTCTTCTCATTTTTAAATAATACTCTGTTCCATCATAATTTTTGTGGCATTAATATAATTTCGATAGTCAAATAAATATTTTATGTTGACATATCATTTTGTGTGTATTTTATCTTTTTTCTGAAATATTATTAATTCTTTTAATGCTTAGATGACGACAAAAATTAATTAGGGTGATATAATAAAATTACAATTGAAACAACAAAGTAGGCATGTCTTAAATTACTTACAACAATTAATTAAAAGTGATAAGTCAAAGTTATTATAAAAAATACTTGTGAATAAAATTTAAATGAGTCGCATTAAGACATCAAATTAATTTAAAACATCAAGAGTTAGTTTATAATTTTATGCCTAATTTTTTTAGTAAATATTATTAATTTATTAATACTTAAATGAATTGTAATAATTAATTAGGATTGATATAGTAAAATTACGATTGAAGTAGCTGAAGAAGGTAACACAAAATATCAAGAGTTAATTTATTATTTTATTTTATATTATCTTTTTTTAATTTATCATTTTATTTCTATATTTTTAATTAAATATCATTAATCTTTTAATACTTAAATGACTTGTAATAATTAATTAGGAATAATATAGTAAAATTACTATTGAAGCAGCTGAAGCAGGCAGCACAAACAGGCATGTCGAAGACGTGCCTGCTTATCCCCTCTTATAAGTAAGTGGAAACTAGACATCAAAGACCCGTGCTCAGTACGGGCCCAATATACATTATTTTTTGTCTTAATTTATGTGACACAAGTATAATTTAGATAATCAATCATTAACATAATTTAAATTTTTAATTATTATGATTCATAATATTTTTCTTTTATTCCAATTTAAGTGATACTGAAATAAGTTTGAGAGTCAATCGAATATTTTATATTTTTGATATATTTAAGTTGTTAAGTATGTGATTTATAATGATTTTAGCACAATTTTTCAATAAGATATTAATACTCTCTCAATTATAGTTTACGTGTCGTCTCATTTTTAAATAATATGTAATTTCTATGGCACTAATATAATTTTAATAGTCAAACAAATATTTTATCTTGACATATCATTTTCTGTGTATTTTATCTTTTTTTTATGAAATATTATTAATTTTTTAATGCTTAGATGACCATAAAAATTAATTATGGTGATATAATAAAATCACGATTGAGATAATGAAGCAGACATGTCTAAATAACTTATAACAACTAATTAGAAGTGATAAAAAAAATTCTTATAAAAAATGCTTGGAATTTTTTTATAAATGGGTATCATATAAGATATCAAATTAATTTAAAATATCGAGAGTTAATTTATCGTTTTATGTTTAATTTATCTTTTTATTAAATATTATTTGTTAATACTTAAATAACTTATAATAATTAATTAGGGGTGATATAGCAAAATTACGATCGAAGCAGCTGAATAAGGTAGTACAAAACATCAAGAGTTAATTTATTATTTTAATTCTACTTTTTCTTTTTTTAAAAATTAATAATGGGTGACATAATAAAGGGGAAAGGACAAGAATGGCCTGTCGGCCAAAGTATTTCCATCAAAATGACCCTTGAATTCATATTACCATATAGTAGCCATTTCCACCAAAATGACCCCTGAATGTTGCATTCCTCTTGCTTCCTATTTTTTTTTTTTCACTATTTTTTTCATTTTTTCTTTTAATGTTCGACTTGAAGAAATGAAACCAGGAGGTGCTTGGGTTTGTGGAAAGAAATAGATTCTATTCTTTTTTATTCTTTTTAAACAATTGAGTAATTATTTTTTTTCAGATTATTTTGTATTCACCAGTATTATTAAAATAACATACTATTTATTTTGTTTAGTTTTACTTATTTATACAATAAAATACAATATTATATACTTTTAATATAATACAATTGTTAAAGATATATATTTATATATAATAATGATACACTTTCTATACATATACATATTCTATATAATAATTATAGCATTTTCATACACATTCTATACAATTTTTAACTACAATTATTATTTAGATACATATTTTATACGACTCTATATAGTTTGTACATGCATTCTAAAAGTGTATCAATCTTAAATAAGAGAGTATGAATTGAGTATGAATTGAGTATATGGACACTGAAAGTGTATCAATATAGTATAAAGGTGTATTAATATGGTATAAAAGAATATCAATTGGGTATAGGGACTGGATGTGCTTGCATAAAATTTTCTTTTCTCCTTTTTAAAAAGGGTATCAATATAGTATAAAAGTGTATCAATTTGGTATAAAAGTGTATCAATTGAGTATAAAGACTGCATGTGCCCAATTGGGCCAAATGACTAAAAAAAGAATTTAAAAACAGGATAAATTATACAAATCCCATACTTAAGAGACTGTATTACCTAATATTCCTTACTTTTTAAAAATTTACTTAAAATTCCATTTTTCAACTTCACTCTTGATACATATCAAGAAAACCTCACATCCTATTTCTATTCCACCATTAACTCATTCAAGATTTCCTTCTCTAAAATATCTCCCTAATTACCAACAATTAAATGATTTTTCTTCCTGATTTTTTCTCTTCCATTAATGCTTAAATCATCTTCCTTGCTGATTTTTTCTCCCCCATTAATGCATGCAACTTTTTTTTTCCTCTCCTAAAATCTCTTTCATTTTTTTAAAAATCTATTGATACATATATAAATTTATTTAGTTATTCATACATGTTTATTTTTTTAATGGTGATTCATATGAACGATAAATATGATATCATTATATGGTGATTCATACGATAGATATATTTTGTATGATTTTAACGGGTGATACATATGATATTAATGAGTGATACGTATTGTATTATGGTGATTCATATGATATTAATGAGTGATATATATGGTATTATGGTGGTTCATATGGTAGATATAATTATTTATTTCAATTATTGGGTGATTCATATATATGGTATTATGGTGATTCATATGGTAGATACAATTATTTATTTCAATTATTGAGTGATTCATATGATATTAATAGGTGATATATATGGTAGATACAATTATTTATTTCAATTATTGGGTGATTCATATGTTATTAATGAAAGGTAATGGTGTAGTTAGTGTAGGAAACAAAAGTAATAATATTTTTTTAAAAAAGACTATAAGCAAAATTAAAACATAATTAAAATTTAATCTAAAAAAAATAGGCTAAAATTAAAGACGAAAAAAGAGAAAAGAGACCAAAAAAACCATATATTTCATAATTAAAGACGAAAAAGAGAAACATAACTAAAACACCTACATTAAATCTAAAAAAAGAGAAAAATTAGATATCTTTCCTTAAATAAAAGAATACAATGAATAAAAGAGAATCTATTATTTTCTTAAATAAATATCATGTTAGTTTCAAATGTATCACTTTTTTATATGTATCACCATTTTAAAAAATTGGGACAAAATGTAATTATACAAAATAGTCAAAATTTTATATAATATCACTTAAAAATTTAGGGATTTATGTATGTTACCCTTAAAAATAGCCACTGACTACAGTTGTCCACCTTTTCACATTGTGGCAATTTTTTTTAAAATGCCCATATCCTTTTCTCCATAATAAAATCACCATTGAAACAACGAAACAGACACGTCTTAAATGATTTATAATAACCAATTAGAAGGGATATAATAAAATTACCATAAAAAATACTTGTAAAAAAATTTAAATAAGCCTCATATAAGACATCAAGTAGAAATAAAATGTCAACAATTAATTTATTATTTTATATTCAATTTATCATTTTAATTAATTATTATTATTTTTTTAAATTACAATTGAAATAAAATGTCAATAATTAATTTTATCATTTTATATTTAATCTATTATTTTTATTAAATATTATTAATAATTTTTTAATACATGTAATAAAATTAGATTGAATCAGCACCGAGCAGCATGTTGAGGTGCCTGCTTATCCGGACTTTAGATTAAAAAGGGGGAGTCACCAAGTTTTTTAAATTAGGTGGGAGGAACAATTTTTTTTTCGTTTTTAAAGTTTTTTCGTCTCAACAAATTGTTTCAGTTGCAGAATAACTTTGCGAAGTTGTTCAATAATTACCAAAGTTATTCAACAATTGTGCAAGTTATTCAGACAACTGATATAATTATCCAACAACTATCCCAATTATTAAAAAAGATTAATATTTTTTTAACAAATTTATGGGATCCACTTGTTCCCTTTTCTTAATTGGAAACTTGGGGGGCCTTTTGACTCATTTTTCTCCTGCTTATCCCCATTTATAAGTAGAAATAGAATTCATTCAGTAACATTCTTAACCACTGAGGGTTTAGGTTTAGGGAGTTGTGGTATCAGTTGGTAATGGGATACGTGGAACAAGCCAGAGAAAATCACGTCAAAAAGAAGGTTGAAGAAGGTATTTGCTACAATAACTAATAATATTCATCTATTCCATTCTGTAAATTCCCCCTAGGTTAAGAAAAGTTTAGCTGCTCTTATTCGTTCCTTCACTATCCATAATTTTGATAGATTGCCAATTGGAAACTTAAATGGGTCTTTCAGCTGAGAGAACGTTTGAATTATCTGAGAAAAGGGGCTTTTAGTTAAGAAACTATTTGGATTGGCTTATTTTAAGTGTTTTTAAGAACTTTTATAATGTTTGTGTAAAATCAAAAAGTGCTTGTAAGCACTTACTCGTTTTTAAGTTAAAATGACAAAAATATGTTGAAAGTCATAAGTCAGGATTTAGGATTTTTAACTTACAGGCTCTAATTGTCTCGAGTAAAGGAAGTTAAAGAAGCATGTATTTTGTTTCTGTGCTTGGTTTGGAACTTGGGAAAAGAAGGGCGAGGAAAGGGAAAGTGCCCACACCATTCACTTCTCATTCGGTCATTTGAACTAGTCCCTCCGTCCAACAATACTTATCCACTATTGACTTGACACACACGGTAAGAAATAATAAATAATAGGAGTACCCTGTGAATATAATAAATTTAATATCTTGGGAAATGCATTGAGCAATGAATATTATTTAATAGCAAGGATAAAATCGGTAGAAAAGCTTAAGTATCCATTGATTTTTCAAACTGGACAAGTATTGCTGGACATCCATTTTTCGTATAGTGGACAAGTATTGTTGGACCGAGGGAGTAATTCAGTGCCTTGAAAAGGAAGTGCCTTGCTAATACATTTTACTAATTTCTTTACTCAAGGGAAGAGAAAAGTTTTTATAGCTTTCTATTCATTTCTGTTAACTTCCGAGGTACGTATTAATCATTGTTTCCTATTTGGTTGAATGATGATTAACTTTATTATTGGGATTTGGGAGGAAGGAATTCTGGTTAATAGACAAATGAATATTTAACATGCTAACAAGATAAGACGTTTCATATTCGATTAGCTTAATCATGTTGCAAAAACAACAACAACAACAACAATAACATACCAGTGTATTCCCACATAGTGGGGTCTGGGGAGGGTAGCGTGTACGCAGACCATACCATTACCTCAGGTGAAGTAGAGAGTAGAGAGGCTGTTTCCAATTGACCCTCGGCTTAGGACTGATAACAGTATAACAAACACAAAACATAAATGCATATAAACTAGTACAGTAAGCAAAATAAACTAACACTGCTAGCCACAATATAATACTACAGCCACAAGATAATACTAAAAACTATCTAACCGAAACCATAGACAACACACAACACCATAAACAAGAAACTTCAGACACAAAAGAACGCTCCCCTACTGTTACCGACGCACTCCCACCCCCTAACCTTTTACCCTAATCCGCGTCCTCCACACCTTTCTATCAAGGGTCATATACTCTGAAAGCTGTAACTGCAACATATCATGCCTGATCACCTCCTTCCAATATTTCTTCGGCCTACCTCTACCCCGCCTAAAACCATCCATAGCCAAGGTTTCACACCTCCGCATGGGGGCATCAGAACCCTCCTCATCACGTGCCCGAACCAACGTAACTTCATTTCTCGCATCTTGTCCTCCACTGAAGAAACTCCCACCTTCTCCCTAATAATCTCATTCCTCACCTTATCTTTCCTGGTATGGCCACATCCATTGCAACATCTTCATCTCCGCCACCTTCAACTTTTGAATGTGAGAGTTCTTAACTGGCCAACACTCCGCTCCATACAACATAGCCGGACGAACTGCCACTCTGTAGAACTTACCTTTAAGCATCACATAAAACTCCCGAAGCGAGCCTCCATTTCAACCACTGTGCCCCAATACGATGCGTGACATTCTCGTCAATCTCACCATTGCCCTGAATCATAGACCCTAGATACTTGAAACTTTCCCTCTTCTGAATAGCCTGAGAGTCTAGCTTCACCCCTCACTTCCAACTTTGAAGTTGTGAGTTCGAGTCACCAAGGGAACAAAAAAGGTGGGAGCTCCTAGGTAGGGATAAAAAGAAATGCACTATGATATTAATAAATATTCAGAAAGGACTCAGTTAAGATAATTAAAAAACAAAATGGCATTCAATCTCATCCCTTATCCTCTCTTTTAGTACTAATTGAATGTGAATTTGAGAAAATACGGTACTATTTGAATTTTCCCGGACATGCACCCGATTTGTACTAAGACTCTAAGAGTATGTTTCTCAGCAATTGTTTGCTCTAAAACTTCAAGGAAGTTTCTGCTTTAAGAAGTGATCATCCATTTTGCTTTAGGATTCTTTTTCTCTCATCTGGTTTTCTAGGATGGCAGAGATAGACTAACAGCTTAGTTAAGGTGACTCGAAATTATGTGGTAATTTGTTTGCCGTTTTTGTTTTAGCAGTCGAAATGTAAACCAAGGGCCAAATTTAGTAGGTGAATGGGAATTATGTGGTATATTCAGTTGCCATTTTTGTTTTGGCGGTTGAAATGTAAACCAAGAGCCAGGATTAAGTGACTGGGAATTATGTGGTATATTCAGTTTTTTTTTTTTCTGTTTTTGATGTCTAATACGGGAATCAAGGATTTTATTCCACGTAAACGGTTAAGAGTCTATAGATAAGAACAAATGGTGTGTGTGTGTTGTGTGTGATTGTTTGAGGCTGAAAGTTTTTTTCTTTTCAGAAGGTAAGTAACTAGTATATTGAAAAGAAAAGAAGGAAACTTGGCACCAGATAGGCAGTACAAGAATCAAGAGTCCTCCTGAACAAAAACAAAAAGGAGGAGGATATCTATGAGCGTCCTAAACTTGCAAGTAGTCAGTGAAGACTCACATACTATCTACCACCTTTACTTCCTGTAGATTTAACCAAAAGACTAAAAGCGATAAACATCTGTATTTAAGTTACAACAATAACAACATACCTAGTGTAATCCCACAAAGGGGGGTCTGGGGAGGGTAGAGTGTGTGCAAACCTTACCCCTACGGCCTACCTTGGAGGTAGAGATGTTGTTTCCGATAGACCCTTGGATCAAGGAAAAAACAGTACAAAGCAGCCATGGAAGTGAAGAAGCCATGGCAAAGTACTACAGTAAGCATGACAACTCATCTGTATTTAGGTTGCTGGACACTAACTTTCTCTCAAAGCATCTGACATTCTTTCCTTCCATATACTCTTGCATAAGCAGGCAGGAACGGTATACCAAATCTCCTTAAGAGTTTACTAACAGTAGCCATCTTGCAGAGATTCAAAAAGAGAGTCTGCCTCTGACCAGCCACTGGACATTGCAAAAAGAGATGACTGCTGCACTCCACCTCGCTATTACATAAGAATATCAAATGAAAAGACCTCCCATCTTTGTTCGCCTCCCATAAAAAGTTTCTCCTGATCATGTCTAGCTTCTTTCTCACATTTATAGGTAGTGGAAATAGAGATGTGAGATAAGTGTGTAGCGAGTTGAGGACACTATTAACGAGAATCAGTCTACCTCCCAATGATAGATATTTTCCTTAAAAGTTTTTTGATAAGTTTTACATTTCAACATAAATATATGGTATGGACTCTTCCCTGTGCCTTTTCCTGTCTCATAATTTCATGCAAGAGTATTTACTCAGACTTGGGGAAAAGTTCATTTCATGCTTTTGTGGAACAGGCCATGTGCATTTTTATTGGATTTGTTGTGTCTGTTTGTCTGTTCTCTCCTTTAAATTAAGTCACTTATGTTTACGTGATGTGAATCTTTGTGATCACATATGCTATCTGACATCTGTGAATATCTGTCATGAAACTGAGACAGACATCTATTATGGTTTACTTGTATCATCACTTTTTCTTTCAACTTAAGCTTTTTTTATGTATCAAATGTTTCAGCTTTGCGCAGTAAAATGAAGCAGAAAGCACTCAAAGAATGTGATCGATATACTACAAAATACGCCGAGTGTGCCACAGGAAGAACTATATCTGTTGTTTGGCAGTGTCGCAAACAAGCTAAGGAATTAAATGAGTGTCTTCATCAGTAGTATGTCCCTTATCTTTGATTTAACTTGACGGTTAATTCTGGACTTGCTTATCAGTGAAATGTTTCTTTATCCTTGAGGTTACCATGGCAATTTTGTTTGTATACATGCTTGCTTATTTACAAACAAAAATGAAGGATGCTTTTGTTATTTTTCTTTTAATTGTTGAAAGTAGACAAAACAAATGATAAGAAAAGCAATGCATACTACAGAGAAACCGCAGGGACGAAATGAAATCATGGAGTACAGTTTGGGGATGCTTTTGTTATTTTACAGGCGTACCTGCAGTCGTTTTGCGAAAACCTTCTCTTCACATCTCCTGTTACAAGGAGCGAGGAAGTTACTACTGTTGTGTATTCCTGAACAATTTCTCCACGGAATAAAGTATGATCTGGAGAAGTGCCATGCCGTCCTCCGGCTACCTAATTTCTGACGAGTTCCTCCTTCAAGTCTTTGTTTGGCAAGTTCCCACCATTTATTATCCTTTTCTCTTTCTTTGCTTTATCATCTTCCGTGCCCACCCTACCCCCAAATTCTATCTCCTATTCCACTGCCACCTCTCCCTCCGCAAAGTCCTCTTCCTCCCACAAATCTTTCCGCCTAGCAGCAGGAGCTCCACCTCATCCTTGTCTTCCTATTCTTTCTGCCTTGTCTATTCTCCGTCTTTTTATTCTCCTTTACCAGTTAGCCACTATCCTTCTCGATGCCGCCCGCACCATTCTTTTTCTCCTCTCCCCTCTTGCTCTTTCTCTACTTCTTCGTTCTCAATTTCTCTAACACGTCACCACCTCTCCCTCCTGTTATGCCAGTCCATTAATGCCACCCCCTCTTCTCCTTTCCTATTCCTATACCCTTTTTTCTACAATTGGGGAAATTTTTCTTACGTGTTAAAGTAGATAGACGGCAAACTTGCCAAAATAATTGGAAGGGAACTTTAAATCAATTGCTTGGACTGGCATTAACAGCAGTTTGGCACTAGATCTTTTTAACAAAAGAATCTAAATTAATATTACAAGCTATGGTTGTTGCTATGAAAATTGGTAATTTTCTGTTTGTTCTTGCTTAGTTTGAACTTTAAGGAGTGTAATAAAAGGTTCCCTTCAAATGACAATGTAGGTACCAAAGATGGTATCTGTTGAACTTACAGCCAATACACCAATCCCTTGCAAAAATGAAAGTCTAAACCTCTCGCTGATGAGCCCAGTTACAGCTGTATCTGGTTTGGTGGCTCCGTATTTTACCGACCTTTAAAATGTGGTTCAATTATTTGTTCTCTCACTCTATTGAGAAATTCTCTCAACTATTCCTCCAGAGAAACTGGCTAAACTGCAAATTTCAAATGCTCAAGGTACTAGAAACTAGACAGACAAAAATATGGATGCCGTATACTAATTTACAGTTGGAGACGGGTGAACTGTTGATCCTAAATACTTTTTGGCTGTCGAGGTTGTTGTGGTTTCCTCATATTTTACTTTGGTATCTAGTTCGGGGCTAGTTAGTCCAGGAAATTTCTAGCGGATGAGCTACTCAGGTAAGTTTAGACGAACCAAATGTAGGATGAATGGGTTCTGGGACTGTAACCCGATTCGTCTTTTGTTGTACCTGTGAACAAAATAACCCCTTTTGACTGAAATTTCTAGTACTTCAATTTTATGACATCCTCTGCTGTTGTATTGAAAACCACTTTGTGGGAATACACTGGGTATGTTGTTATTGTTGCTTCTAAAGTTGCATTTTTTCCTCTGTTTCCTTTCGTGTAGCACGAATGACTCTGTTTTGGAAGAATTGAAGAAAGCATACATGCGCCAACAGAATGAACAGGGATCACTTAGAGTATGACTTTCATGATACTTCAAGTTAAGTTGTCTCCCCATCTTCTGCAGTTCAGAGGGCTTTTACTTTCTTATCAGGCTTTGGCTGTGAATAACAGCCTGTGATACTTGAACGAGCAGTATGTATTTTGGTACACTTAGTTCCTGATGGAACTCACAGTTTAATAAATTTGTGGTTTGGTAAGTTATACGTGCTACACTTCACTAATTTTCAAGTTGGGAGAGGAGTGCAACTTTTCTTAGCAAGTCATTTTGAGATGAGTTCATTTATTTTCCCAAGTCTGTTGATACTCTATATTGCAATATTGGAGGAGGGTGTCCCATCTGGGTTGCTACGTCCCTTCTCCTGTTAATAACCTCAAATTCTGCACGGGAATCGTAACTTTTGATATGGTTTCATAAAATTTTAGGCCAACAACATCACGTGGAGTATCTAACTATTGCTCTTACACTTCGGTGAGAGCTGATCCCCTTGCCCTGATTGCACAATATATAGTTCATATTGTGATGCTGCAAATTATGTGCAGCATATGTTTGTCGATTCTGCACCAAAGAGGTGGACAAAAGTTGCCTAGTATTTGTTGTTGGTGTGAGGTGGTAGGTATCCTCCAGAAATCATAGTTAAAGGAAAAAAGGACTTTCCTTTACATGTTGCTATTTTATATATTTCCTTTCTTGTAATGCATGTAAAGATAGATAACACGAGGGAAGGGGCATTTTCAGTTTAACCCAAATAAAAAGCTGGATTAAGAAATTTTAATATTTGTGGATCGACTTTTTTAATATTTCAGGCAGCTGGTTTCATCTATAATTGGTTGATTTTGTCTAACCAATAAAATAAAACAACATGAATGTGTGAAAATCCTTTTCATTCGCTATCGATTCTCTTCAAGTATTTGTGAGACAAGTCTTGTTCACACTTGACAGTCAAAATTTTGTATAATTTGCTCAATCAATTAGGAGCTCAAATTCTAAGTCAGACCTAATATGAGAAACCTAATTTTCTTTGGTATATAGAATAACCAGAGCCAAGTGTAATTGAACTGAATTAACACAAATTAACTGAACTCACTCCTAACGGTAAACTTGATAAAAACACAATTGCAAATCACTACAAAGGCAAAACATAATAGGTGATTTCCAAAATCTCCTACAGGAGCTCACTGTTTTTCTTTCAAATTGGAGCCACGAGCTTGAGAATTGATCTCTTCGCACCCCCTCTCACTCGTCCTCCTGACCCCCCAGACCAGAAGATAGCAGAAAATAACCTCAATAATTTAGCTTCCTCCTCACACACTAATGATTCCATGGATATCGAAGATTACAAGGGCCTACTTATGCTGGAGCAATTGGAGTCAAAATTGGAAACTGACAAAAGCTTAAAGTCCGATACCACCTAGAGAGCATGAAATAGTTGATGGAAAAGCGGTGGTTGTCTTCACCAAGGAAGAGCATGAATTCCTAGCAGAAACCTGCCGAGCCCTTCATCGGAAAATTCACAAGCGGTACGCCTGCTATTGACAAAGTTAGAGCTGATTTTGAAAAAGTTGTACCCCTAATGAGTAGTGCTAAAATAGGGGCTAAAGACAAATATCATGTATTCATAGATGCAGACAATGAAGAAGATTTCAATAATATACTCTCAAGGAGCTCTATTACGCTTAGTAATAGTACATCTATGAAAATTATGAGATGGTCAACTAACTTCCAATCTGGGGCTGAAACAACTCTAGCACCAGTATGGATAAATCTCCCTGATCTCCCGTGTCATTTCTATGAGTGGGACGCAACATGCAGAATATTCAGTCCCATTAGGACACGTTTGGTGCTGGATAAAGCGACCATTACTAAATCGAGACCAACTACAGCTAAACTCAGGATTGAGATTGATCTTGCTAAACCCCTTGTCCATGAAGTGCAAATTGAGGTAAGGAACCAGCATGAGAAGTTGGATATCTTTGTCCAAAAAATAGAATATGAGAAAATTCCTTGCTTCAAATGTATGGTGCAAGGACATTCCAATGCAGAGTGTGGCCTCTCTACTCCCAATCTGCAAATAGATAAAGGCAAATATGTTGCAAATGAATATCGGGATACCTCAAAGTAGAAGATTGTTGAAGTAACTGTTAGAATACGAGTAGGAATAGAAATAACATATAGAATCCTAGTTAGAAAAGGATTGTAATGTGGTTAGCTGTTGAAAAGGATTGGAATTTAGTGCCTATACCTATTTGGAAAAGGATTGGAATGTAGCGTCTATAAATAGAGTTTCAATGTAATAATTCAGATATAATAATTCAATAATATTTTTCACATGGTATCAGAGCCTCTACGGTTTTGGTAGATAATCAAAGAGTTTCTGCTGCCGGCGGGCGGTTATGACCCATATATGTCGTCCGTCTGGCCAATGATTATGTTAGCAAAAGATTAGGGTACTATGCTTTTTTTCGGTGACTATTTTCTCATATCTGATTTGTGTAGCACCACACATCTTTCTCAGGACTATTTTTTCATATCTGATTTGTAGCACCATGCATCTTTTCGGACTAGGGACGACCCGGTTCATACCTACTTCGGACTATTTTTCGTATTTAATTTGCATGGTACCGTGCATCTTTGTGGATTACTTTCTCATATTTGAGTTGCATAGCACCGTGCGTCTTTACGGTGACTTCTTAGATCTGGTTTGCGTAGTTCCGTGCGTCTTTCTGGTGATTCTTCAAATTTGATTTGTATAGGGCCGTGCCATCATTCCGACCCTACCCATATAATTTCTCTTTTTTTAGTAGGGTCATATTGTCATTTCGACCCTATCCATATAATTTCTCTTTTTCAAAAGGGCCGCCATTTCGACCCTACCCATATAATTTTTATATTTTAGTAGGATCGTGTCGTCATTCTAATCCTACCCAAATAATTTTTCTTTTGCAGTAGGGTCGTGCCATCATTCCGACTCTATTCATATACTCTTTTTCAGTAGGGTCGTGCCTTCATCCCAATCCTACTCATATAATTTCTATTTTTCAGTAGGGTTGTGTCGTCATTCCGATCCTACTTATACAATTTCTTTCTCGGTAAGATCGTGGCATCATTCCGACTCTATCCATACAATTTTTTTCTCAGATTGTGACCACTTTTTAGCCATCAAATCTAATAATACGGCGTGTGAGCATGTTTCGGCCAGTTTTTCGATGACTTTCTTGTTCGAGATCTACTTATCTCTTGATTTTTCTAGATGACTCATATATTTTATACCAATTTTCGATAATTTTTCAGCAACAAATCGACTGTCCGGTGATGTTTATTACTTTTCAGATCACTTTTTCAGTTTGTTCCTTTTTGGTTGAGGTCTCCCAGATGTCCAGAGCAGTCCTTATTAGTTTTCTTACAGATATCTTCAACAAGTTCCTCACAGATCCTCGTATTAGTTACATGCATAACAAACTTAGTACATATGCTTCGCATGTACTAGCTTGAGGGAGAGTGTTAGACTATAAGTAGAAATAGAAATAACATATAGAATCCTAGTTGGAAAAGGATTGTAATGTGGTGATCTATTTAGAAAAAGATTGGAATGTAGTGTCTATAAATAGGGTATCAACTTAAGAATTCAAATAAAACAATTCAATAATATTTTTCTCCAATATTTCTCACAGGAGCAAACTAGATTTGACCTACAAATATGGAAGCAATAGAGACAAAATGCAGAATAAAGGAATATAATTCAAAGAAATAGAGGGGAACAATAACTACAACAACCTAGACTAGTGTTGAAAGGGCAAAAGGAAGAGGCCAAAACAAACCTGATATTCAGAAGACTGCTGATCAGACCCTCATTAACTCAAAGGTCCAGGTAAAAATACAACCGCAAAAAGGGGAGAAATCGATTATGTTGGCTCAAACACCTTTCAAATTTTACAAGGGGATAAAGATGATGAAGAGGTAGAACCCAATGCGAATATGAGAATTCAGAAAGAAAAAATAGTGGAGCAAGAAATTATAAAGCTAACTAAATGGGACAAGACTCAAAAAGATAGAAAAATGAAAAGAACCAAAGAGAAATCAAAGAAGCAACAAGAAAACCTGAGCATCAAAGGAATGGGAATATTACCCCTCAAAACAATCAACAACAACAACAAAAAATTTAGTGTATTCCCGCAAAGTGAACTCTGGGGAGGGTAAAATATACGCAGTCCATACTCCTACCTCCGAAGAGTAAGAGGCTGTTTTCGATAGACCTTCGACTCAGAATAGAGAATAGTACACAATGACGTAGTGAAACATGAAGCAGGATGGATGGCATAATGGAAATAATGAACAAGAAATAATAAAATAGATATCAGAGAAATACGAAATAAGAGAAATGCGAGCAATTCGAAATAAAAAATAAGAGATAGGACACCCACCTTGTAGTAACATACACTTACTCCTTCTCATATCGTCCTCCACCGAAGTCACTCCCATCTTCTCCCTGATAGTCTCATTCCTAACTCTATCCCCTCTAGTAAGTCCACACATCCAATGAAACATTCTCATTTCTGCCACCTTCAATTTTTGAATATGGCAGTTCTTGATTGGCCAACACTCTGCTCCATACAGCATGGCCGGACGGACTGCCACTCTGTAGAATTAGCCTGTAAGCTTAAGGGGCACATTCTTATCATACAACACTCCCGAGGCGAGCCTCCACTTCATCCAACCTGCTCCAATATGTTTAGAGACATCCTCATCAATCTCGCCATTCCCCTGAATCATAGACCCAAGATACTTAAAACTATCCCTCTTACAAACATCCTGGAAATCCAACCTCACCACCACTTCGTCCTCCTGACTCGAGTCACTAAACTTGTATTCCATATACTCCATCTTGTACCTACTGAACCTGAACCCCTTAGATTCAAGGGTTTGCCTCCAAACCTCCAGTCTTTCATTCACACCCTCCCGCCTCTCATCAATCAGCACTACATCATCCGCAAGCCATACACCAAGGCACCTCACCTTGAATACTCCGCGTCAACACATCCATCACCAATGCAAACAGAAACGGGCTAAGAGTTGATCCCTGATGCAACCCTGTCTCGACCAAAAAATGCCCTGAGTCTTCTCCGCCATCCTCACCAGAGTCTTCCCTCCATCGTACATGTCCTTAATAACTCTTATGTACGCCACCGGAACCCCTCTCACCTCCAAGCATCTCCAAAGAACCTCCCTAGGGACTTTGTCATACGCCTTCTCTAGGTCGATGAACACCATGTACAAATCCATCTTTCTTTCCCTATACTGCTCCACCAATCTCCTCACCAGGTGTATTGCCTCTGTTGTCGAGCAACATAAAACCAAACTGATTCTCCGAAATGGACACGATCCTCCTCAATCTCTTCTCAATCACCCTCCCCCAAATCTTCATAGTGTGACTCAACAACTTAATACCCCTATAGTTGTTGCAACTCCGAATGTCACTCTTGTTTTTATATAATAGTATCATCGTACTCCATCTCCAAGCCTCAGACATTCTCACAGTCTTGAAAATATCGTTAAACAAATCAGTTAACCACTTTAAACCTACTTCACTAGTATACTTCCAAAAATCCATCGAAATTTTGTTAGGCCCCGTTGCCCTACCCTTCCGCATCCTACGAATAGCCTCTCTGACCTCCTCAATCTTAAAACGTCTACTGTAACTGAAATCACAGCTCTCCTCCAAGCGTTCCAGCTCTCCTAACTTAATGCCTTTGTCCCCCTTCTCATTTAAAAGTCTATGAAAGTACTCCCGCCACCTCTTCTTAATGAACATCCTCCACCAAAAATCTATCATCTTCCCCCTTAATGCACTTCACTTGACCAAGGTCACGACCCTTCCTCTTCCTAGCCTTAACCAGCCTATACAATTTTTTTTTCCCGCATTTCTCCTCTAACCCCGCATACAAGTTCTTAAATGATGTTGTATTAGCAATCGTAACTGCTAACTTAGCCTCCTTCCTTGCTACTTTGTAAACCTCCCTATTCACCCGCTTTTCCTCTTCATTTTTACTCTCAATAAACTTAACATATGCCCCCTTCTTAATCTCCACTTTCTTTTTAACTTCTTTATTCCACCACCAGTCCCCCTTAAGCTGACCTGCCCGACCTCTCGAAATACCCAACCCCTTTCTAGACTTCTCCATGATACAGCTGGCAGCCTTATCGCACATATCATCCACATCCCCTTACACTCCCACACCTCCAATCCCGCTACCTTCTCCCCTATCTCCCTTCCACTAACTAGCGGTAAGCCACCCCACCAATTCTGGGTCGACCCTCACCGACCCTACTCTTCCTGCTTTTTTTGATAATAAAGTCCATCACCAAAAGCCTGTGCTAGGTTGAAAAGTGCTCACTCAAAATGACTTTAAAGTCCTTAGATAAAACCCTATCCCCTTTCCTAAGTAGCGAAAAGTCAATCTGAGTCTTGGCTAACACGCTTCGGAAGGTAATTAGGTGATCCTTCTTCAAAAAGCTCGAATTCACTACCATCAGCCTAAAGGCCCTCGTAAAATCCAGCAGATCAACCCCTTCACAATTTCTATCACCAAAACCAAAACCTCTATCCACATCATCATAACCTTTCGGTAAAACCCTAATGTGCCCATTGAAGTCCCCCGCTATGACAATCTTATTCGAGCTAGGCACACTTCTCACCACCTCATCCAAAGTCTCCCAAAATATCGCTTTCACCTCCTCTTTCAATCCCATCTGCGGCACATAAATACTACACACATGGAACATAAACCCCCCAATGACCAGCTTAATCGTCATCAACCTATCACTGACCCTCTTAACCTCCACCACCTACCCTTTAAGATCCCCATCCACTAAGATGCCCAGTCCATTCTGAGTCCTCTCATTCTCTGAGTATAACAGCTTGTACCCATCCACATCCCTAGCCTTAGACCTTACCCACTTAGTCTTCTAAACACACACAATATTAATCCTCCTCTTCTTAAAAATCTTCACCAGCTCTACGGACTTACCCTGGAGTGTCCCTATATTTCAAGACCCTACCCTCAACCTATCTTCTCTCGCTGCTCGCCTACCTCTTCCACTCCTCACTGAACCAACCCTAACACCCGACCTAAACCCCATACCCACCCCTGCCCTCCCCTCTTTACCCCACCCTAAAAAAGATTTGGATTTAGATATGCAACCAAAAAAACTTCAAACTGTTAAAGTTAAAGCTAAAAGCTCCAAAGGCTTAAACAATAACAAGAGGAAGTTTGTAAAAAAAGTGACTATCCCCAAAGATGTGATACTTAGTGGAGAAACAAGAGATACAGATGGTAGAATATAGAAGGAGATAAATATCAGTGAAGCATCATGGACCCCCATCTACCTGAAGAGTGTTAACAACTCAAGACAAGAGAGGTTGGAGGACAAAAAAAGTAAAAATCTAGACTTTGAACAAAGAGAGGTGCGACTCATTTAGACTAATAACCAAGGTCCTAATCCACCTGATCTTGTTAGAGATAGAAGAGAGGACAAAGAAGATGTGTTCCATAATAGTGATGACATGGAAACTGAGTTAGTTGTAGATCGTATAAGTGATAATACCAACTATTACTCTATTGATGATTCAACTTGAGGGCCTAACAACAGGGAACAAGTTGTGGATCTCCACACACCTGAGAACCTTATACAACAGAGAATGACTTTGAACAACAATCTATCCCCAAGGAATTTTTGGAATCCTAGAGGTAGATTCTTACAACAAAATAAGAATTGGAAAGTATCCAAAGATGCCTCTCCTCCTAATTCTAAATGATTAATATAAACTCATGGAATATAAGAGGGATAGGGTCAATGGTATCTTGTGAAAGACTCCAAAACATGAAGTAAGAATTCCAAATTCCAATTTTTCTTCTTCTACCTATAGTGGACAGGAGGAAACTGGACAACTTCAAAAGAAAGCTTAACATGCAATATGGATTCCATAATTGTTCCAATAAAATTTAGATATTGTGGACCAATAAGTGGATGTTGTCATTATGTCTGATAAAGAGAACTTTTTCTACTTGAGCCTTACTCACCTCAATAATTCTCCCATTTTTATGAAAGCGGTTTATGCTAAATGTATAGAAGATCAAAGAAAAGAGCTTTGGCAAAACTTCACTTAAATCTCCAACAATATTCAAGGTCCATGGGGTGTTGTAAGAGATTTAAATATCATCATCTCCCTGGAAGAAAAAAGAGGAGGCAGAAGTCACAGACTTGAAGAAAGTCTTGATTTCATAGAATGCATTAATGAATGTGGGCTATAGGATTCTGGATACAGTGGATCGAACTACACCTAGTATGATAATAGGAATCCTCTCTACCTAGCTGGAAAAAAACTAGATAGACTTTTTTACAATGCTGATTGATTTGATAGTTTTAATACCGCCTCTATTACTCATCTATCTAGAGCATGCTCACGGACTTGTCGTTGATCTATTCTAACAGATCCCGCCAGGAATGGCACCGGATGGATATCTGACTGATTTAACAATCAGACCGAACCTCCGAGGCTCATTCCACTCACCTTATCAGACATCACGAGTCAGTCTGGAGGGGGGCGCCTGGGTTCTAACCAGGAATTGAGACGTGACTTATGACCCCATCAGGGGCTGCCACAACTCAATTAGAGATAGTAATGGGATATTAAAGGTGATAATGCTCCTTTATTGATCAAACTAAATAATGAAATCTCTCATCATATTAAATATTTCAAATTTCTTAATATTTGGACAGAACATACCGACTTTCTTAAAATTATGCAGGAAATATGGGAAGAAGAAATCCATGGGAATCCTTGGTATGTTCTCCATTAATAGTTGAAGAGGATTAGTAAGAATATTAGCCAATGGTCAAGAAAAGATTATGGAGACATTTATGAAACCTCCAAAAGGCTAGAAGGTGAGAGAAGAACTCTGGAAGACCAAAGTGTTACCTGTAACACCCTAGAGAACAGAAAAAAGCTTTTTAAATGCAAGACTGTGTATACAAATGTAATGAACCTTCTAGTCATTTTTCATATTTTTGCTTATCTTCGTTGTTCGAGCTTCTCCATAGCTGCCTCAAGTCATGACTTGTTGGGATCAATGGTTCAGTTACGGGCCAGTTCATTTGGTTTTTAGAGGCAATTCCCTGTTTTGAAGTCTTTGCTGATTCTAAATAATCATTGGGCAAAAACTTCAGTAAGACGATCTCGGATGCAAATTCCAACTTTGCCTGGTTTTGACTTTAACCTTGGTTCTGAGATTGGTATATTTCTTCTTTGATGATTTAATTCTTGGGAGAATCAGGAAATCCCCATTCTAGAGTTTTTTATGAGGCTTAGTTGAGTATTTCTCCCTGATGATATGTGTCTATGGCTATTCTTGTTGAGACGGAGTGTTGGACTGGTTAACTTTTGGCTAAAGTTGTATTTCTTTGAGTTGCTAAAGTTTTTGCCTTTATTGATATGGTTTGCAGCCATGGGGAGTTTTTGAGTATGTTTTGATAGTTTATGCCCTCCAACGGTTATGGAGTGGGTTATTTGCATTATTGGTGGTATATCCTTAGGCATGGTTTCTATTTTGTGGCTATATTTGGTGCCCTCTAGCGTATACAGATTTGGTTGCTTGCGTTTTAGTCGATGGTTATCCCTATGGTGATTTTTTTGTTCTTTATCTAAGTTTTGATTTTGGCTTGACATGATTTAGCTCGAATATGTCAGATTTGGATAATAAATTCAATTTGAATAGTTGACAATGATATAGGCTTCTTTGTTCAATTTTGACTTGATGCCTTGGAGTGGTAATTTGGAAGCTATGATTGATTAAGAGTATGAATGCCTACCCGTCTTCATATTTAGTTGGAGTTTAAATTGAGCGATTTAGCCTTGGTGTTGAGATCTCAGCTTGGAGCTGTAGAGCTTGCATGTGCCTTTGTTTTAGAATTGTTTTAGTTTGGATTTCATTTATAGGCGGGTTGAGCCTACTCCGTGGTTGCCTATTCGGTCTTCTTAATTTCAAGTGGATTATAGTTGATAAGTGTTTAGATGATAGCCTATGGACCTGGTATTGGTTCTTTTAGCTTTAACCTCGAGTTTTCATTTTTCTTTTGGGAATTTTGGATACTATACTTAGTGGGAGTAGTATACTCAAGTTGGATGTAGTGTAGCTTCATTCTCGATTGGTGGGACATTCAGGAGCAGAATATTCAGTCTTGAGTAGTTGTACCTTGATTTTTTGGATTTCAATTTGATTACCATCCAGACTGGTTGCAGCATTGTCATAGATTACATTCCTTGATTATCTCTGTTTGTATGCCCAGATAGCGCCTTATGGATTATTCTCATATTTCCTGTATAGACTTTCAGCGGATCAACCTCACTTTTTCGAGTTCTTTGTGATGAGATTGCACGGACGAGATTCAGGTGATTTTCTCTTGATTTAGAGTAGACGATTGGTGTAAAATGGTAAAGGAAGGTTAATTATATTTGGATTTAGAGTCGGTGGTATGGCTCATGTCTTGATTTGCCTTTGTCTTGGATGAGCCTTTATTGATTTATGCGGGTATCGAGATGGTATCAATGTGTTGTGGTTCAGATTTGCAAGCATCAGCCTTTTTAGTTCAGTTAGAGGCCAGTTAGTAGTTGAAGTTGAGTTTTAGCTATTTGGAAGTGAAGTGAGGGTGCTGGTTAAAAAGGGGATACTGGTGGCGAAATCCCTTAAAACTATCCTCTCTTCATTGAGGTTATCTGGGAAGTCATGCTCGGAGCATGCGAGCCCATTACCTCACCCTTTCGAGCTTTTGAGATTCTTTCTATCCATTGACTTTCAGGGATGAAAGTCCTTTTAGTAATGGATATTGTAATGATCCTTTTTGATCAATTTTCATACTTTCGCTTATGTTCACCGTTAGAGCTTGTCCATAGCTGCCCCAAGTCATTTATGACTTGTTGGGACCGATGGTTCGGTTATCGGGCAGTTTGTTTGATTTTTAGAGCCAATTTCCTATTTTGAAGTCTTTGTTGGTTCCAAATGGCCACCGAGTGAAAACTTCAGTAAGGCGATCTCAAATGCAAATTCTGAATGTGTCATCAGATCCAAAATATTGATTTTAGGCTAGGTAGACCTTTGGTTCAGGTCCCAATACACCCGAACTCATTTCGACCTACAACAACAACAAACTCAGTTATTCCCACCAAGTGGGGTTTGGGGAGGGTAAAATGTACACAGTCCATACCGCTACCTCCGAAGAAGTAGAGAGGTTGTTTCCGATAGACCCCCGGCTTAAGATAAAGAATAGTTAACAAGGTCGTAGTAATACATGAAATAGGATGGGTGGCATAACTGAAATAAGAAATAATAAAAATAGAAATAAAAGAGATACAAAATAAGAGCAATCCAAAAATAAGAAATAGGTAATGAGAAATAAGAAAAGGACACCCACCTAGTAGTAGCATATACTAGTGGCTCCTACCAATGGACACAGTCCTAGGATTACTAACCCGGCTACACAAGATCTCCCTAACTACTAGTTACAACCCACACACACACTAGCCTTCTACCCTTATCCGCGACCTCCACACTTTCCTATCTAGGGTCATGTCCTCAGTAAGCTGTAACTGCTCCATGTCATTGTAACACCCCATACTTTTACCTAGCTTAAATTCGTCCCCAAAATGTCAAAGACTTGCTTTAAAGATGAATACACTTTTATACAGGTGGAATTTTTAAGATTTTAACTTTTCATTGTGTAGGAAATTGCATTATCTTTCCAATGATATAAAATTCACCTAAATCCAATAAACGGGTAAGAAGTTATGGCAATTTTATGTTTCTATCATTAAACATCGTCAATTTGGCCAGTAGCGCATCGCAGAGTGTGTCAAAATAACAATTGTCAATTTCCAGTGTTGCTCCGCGATATTGGCGCGTCACATCACAGACCCAGTTTAGAATTGTCATTTTCCAGTGTGCCAACGCAATTACACCGCGTCGCGGTGCACTTCCTATTCACAAACAAAGTGGCAATGCGATAGCACCACGTCACACCAGGGGTCCAGATCAAAAAAAATTCACGAAAAATTAAAGTTTCGTCTAGGGTTAAAACAGTTCTTTTCCATCATTTTATTCAGCCCAGATATGGGATTTAATCCCTAAAAATGTGTAAAACCTATCATTATTCACTTTTCTCCAAAAATCAAAAGGTATTTCTCTCTTAAGAGGCAAAAACCCTAGTTCAAGAATCAAGGTCAATCCTCAAGAATCTCTCCAAGAACCTTCAAGAACTCTTCTTCTCAGGTATGTTAGATGTTCATTCATGGATCCTTACCTTCCATGGAGCCCAAGAATCCTTTTTCAAAATAGAAGATTTTTGATTTATGATTTCCATGTTTGAATTAGATTGAATTTATGTTCATGATGTTGTTTGAATTTTAATCCATGATTTAGATTACAAGTTCCAAGAATTGATCCTAGTATGTGTTGAATTACATGATATTCCTAATAAACCCTTCACTTTGCAAGTTGATTGTTGTAGCCATGTTAACCCTAAGTGTTTATGATTTAATGAACCAAGCATGCTTCCCATGTGTTTGATAAATTGTCTATGAGAATGGAATAATGTCATTATAGCATGTTAACATGTATTCCCCATTCATGTATAAGTTAATGCATTACAAGTGTCTGATGAAATGTTTCTATGAATGAATTATGACCAAGTGAACTTTGTTATGTTATTCAAGATTATGCTTTGCTTTACTTTTCATGCTATCGAGTCCTGGGGGTATTTAATACCCAATAATTTAACTGTTTATCTAGAGCCAGGGTCGGTTACAAAATAGTATCAATCATGTCACGATCAATAGTACTCTCAGTCCGTTACAGAACTCAGTAGAACCCAGTCAGTTACAGAACTTAGGAAAACTTAGTAATCTCACTATCAGTCTAGTCCAGTTCAGTATACTCAGTTCAGTGTCTTTCAGCTAGGAGTAACATTCAGCACCGAGCGAGCCTAGGGATGGGGGCACACCCGTTAGTCAGGACTGGGTTCCTAGAAGCAATCCCTACGTTCCAGAACTACGTAGCCAGCGTAGGTTATGAGATGTCACCCTTTAGATAGGACTGGCATACTCAGGGATCACCCGCTAGTTTAGGACTGATCTCAGGGGTCACTCGTTAGTTAGGACTGACTCCACAACAATTGTTTTTACCCTTGGCACAGTACTGACACCCTTCTAATTGGGGGTTACAGATTGGATCCCAACTCAGTTAACTTATCTTATTTGGGGCATGTCGGTTAGATGATTACCTCCCATAGTTTCAATTTCAGTCTTTAGTTCAGAACTCAGTTTAGTTTTATAGAATTAGGAGTTAGGACTGTCAGATACAGTCCCTCAGTTATCATTAATTCTGATTATTAGTGATCTCAAATTATCAGTATAGTCAGTTATCGGTTATCAAATTTAGTTCCAGTATACTCAGTCACAGTATGCACAGTATGTTCAGTAGATACAAATCCTTCATGTATGCTAATCCAGCTCTTGCATATCATTCAATTAGTTATTGTTCATGCATATACACCCATGCATTTAACCTTACCTTATTTAGCATAGCAATACATTCCCATGTACTGATCGCATACCTATTTCTTATGCTATGATGTTTCATATCATAGTTTTGGATGCTCAGGTTCCTGATCACGCTTAGACAGATTCAGCCAGCAGTAGCTGATTTAGTAGTGAGTCCTCATCTATCGAGGATACGCTTTTATTTTAGTACTTCAGCTTAGCAGTATTTTAGTAGATGGAGTTAGTTGGGGGATTGTCCCTTCAACTCCACTTTTCAGACAGTTTTTAGTTTTATAGATTTTATATTTTATCAGTATTTCAGATGTTTTGAACCTTATGGCATTTCAGCCAATTCTTTTGCATTTATTTCAGTATATTCTTTCAGTGCTCAAAGCAGATATCAGTCATGGGTTAGCTTGTAGTCTTTCGAGGTCGTAAGCACCGCGTAGCGACTAGGGGGTAGTCCCAGTTCGTTACAAACTGATATGAGAGAAACAACAAAAACACGAAACAACTCTAAAGCAGTCCACTAATGTTAAAGATTTGAGGACTAAGATGGAGACCACTCTCGGATTCACTACAACATCAATAATACGATATAACAACGGTGCATTTGACACCAAAAACAACAACACAATGATAACAAAATGAACACAATGAGAACAAATTTCTATTTCAAGAAGGACACAAAATAGTCCACTATGAATCTACAAAGTGCAATAAGATAAAGATAGATAGATAGACCAAATGAGGGAATAATATTAACTACCCAAGAATTGTTACACCCTTGGACCTTTAATACTACACACAACACTAACCTATCTCCTACGTAGGCACAAGAGGGATCTAGATCTCCGAAGGACCAACGTTTCCAAGCTTGAATCCAACACGAGTGATTCCACACTCAAGTTGATTTCCCTAGTTACAATTTTAGATTTGTGCCTTAAGGAGAGAGGACTTGTCATTTAATGTTATACAACATTCATCATCATCAAAATCTAATGAATGAAACCCTAAAAGGTTCTATTTATAGATATTACAAAGATAGTGTGAAATATCCATAATACCCCTTAAGGGTGAGGTGCCCATCAAGTGCAAGAAGTGGGCTGATTTTGGTGTGTTTAGGCCCTCTTTTACACTTCACTTGTGCACTTCCTTGGACGGATTCATTATGCACTCATTCCCGTCCATCCTTTTTTACATTCACTCACTCATTAAGTGGGGAGTTTCGTCTTGGATCTTTTTTTGAAGTTTCAAATTTCAAGAGTTGACTTTTGTCGTACTTTTCCTTAAAACATGGACCCTTGTTTCATGGGAAAGTGGTTGAGAAGTGATGTAAAGTCTTTTGGTGGTTGGGGGTCTTTCAAGACTAATAATTACTTACACCTCTTTCCTTCACCTTTTAGGATCTATCATTCACTTTATGTTCTAACAATATATGAAGAAAGGTGAAGAACTTAAAGAATGACAACAGCCACACCAAGAACAATAACAACAATCTTCAAGAACAACAACAATTCCAACAGCCAACTCCAATCCACAACAACAAACGGCCAAGTCTCTTTAGTGTTGTGTCTTCGGTTCTAACAAGAGATGAAGGTTGTGAAGAACCTCAAGAACAACAACAGCATTCACCAAGAATAACAACTAACAATCCTTTAAACAACAACCAAACACACGTCCAATCAAGTTTCTCAACAACAATACCTACCACAACAATGTTCAACAACAATGGGCCAAACTTATGTTCACAATAACAACATCAAAATACAAGCTCAAATCAAGATATAATAAACTCAATGTGTTAGTGAGGAATAAAAATAACACTTAGAGATAACAAAGACAAGTAAAAAACTCGGCCAAGATACAACAAAAACACAATTTTTGGCCAAGAACACAAATGGACAAAATGGACAGAACACAAACACAATTCAAGAAGGACACAAAACAGTCCACTATGAATCTACAAAGTGCAATAAGATAAAGATAGATAGATAGACCAAATGAGGAAATAATATTAACAATCCAAGAATTGTTACACCTTGAACTTTTAATACTCCACACAACACTAACCTATCCCTTGGACCTTTAATACTATACACAATACTAACATATCTCCTACGTAGGCACAAGAGGGATCTCGATCTCCTAAGGACCAACATTTCCAAGCTTAAATCCAATACGAGTGATTCCACACTCAAGTTGATTTCCCTAGTTATAATTTCAGATTTGTGCCTAAAGGAGAGAGGACTTGTCTTTCAATATTATACAACATTCATCATCATCAAAATCTAATGGATAAAACTTTAAAAGGTTCTATTTATAGATATTACAAAAATAGTGTGAAATATCCATAATACCCCTCAAGGGTGAGGTGCCCATCAAGTGCAAGAAGTGGGCTAATTTTGGTGTGTTTAGGCCCTCTTTTACACTTCACTTATGCACTTCCTTGGATGGATTCATCACGCACTCATTCACGTCTATCCTCGTGGTCATACTTGTATCATCCTCCCCTTATTGAAAAGGATTCAACCTCGAATACGTACCTCGCAAAATCAAGAGAAGACAACAAACGCATATCCTCAAGATATGAGGGGTTAGGGTTAGCAAAATACACATTTCACATTCCATGCCGAGGGAGGAGGGGGGGAACTTGGAGTATATCCACGGGTCCTTTGTGTTGAACATAAAAAGCTTAGTAAAAAAAGACACAAAGGAAGCGGTCATCATCCACAAAAAGAGACAAGGACGAACTTTGTCTTCCTTCATTAGCACCCACAACCAAACATTTCTTGTTGTCTTGACCAAGCATTAAGTGAGGAGTGTAGAGATTTCCACATTCCAAGAGGGTGCCAGGATCAAATGGAAAAATTAGCCAAGGGTCTAAGCCGAGGTTATCCCTTTCTTCCCCTAGAATTTTACTCCCACATTCACACACAAAAATATTTTCATACACATAGTCTCTATGAACAAAACTAATTGCAATGCTTTTACCACACAAGATGTTCAAAGAGTCATGTGCATTATCAAGATTAATTCTATAGACATCATCACTAACTTGAGAATTTTTAAGCACACTATTCACATGCTCAAGTAGTGAACTACATTTAAAAGTAAATTGATCATCACGCACACCAAGATTACTACCAAGAATACTCATTTTTGAGACTATACAATCCTTGCCTATAAGATTACTCTCATATTCCAAGAAGAGATTTTCATCTTTAGGAGGAATGTTGTCACACCATAGTAGGTTAGAATATCGGCTATAGCCTTCAAGGCAAGCTATACCAGCATTTTCACCACTAGGTTCATTAGGAGTGTTTATACCATCTTCAAATAAGACATTAAACCTAAAGAGAGCATGATCTATCTCACAGACAAATTTGGAACTAGCAAGTGCTTCGCTCTCTATAAGTTCATTATCACGTACAAAGATGTTTCAATCTTCTCTTTACCTTGGTGTGGGTCAGGGTATCTCACCTCTTCCTTCGAGAAGCTTTCGTCATGAGGTGTTTGGAAAAGGGAAGTTGGATTTTGTGGGATAATTTTAGGTAGCAATTGGTGCAGCCTTTCCACGTGCTATTTTATTTCTTCAATATAGTCGGTGATGTGGTAAAACGTGGCATCGAGATTGGTGGCAGCCATGGTACCTAAAAGAAAAGAAAATAATGAAAAACAAAACAAACAAACTTGGTAGCTCAAAAATGTCTCACCATACTCTCACTCTTGATTTTTACCTCACACTTGGTTTCACAAGTGTTGAAAGCCAGCTTGTACTTTGTGAGTGATTGAGGGATGAGTCTATCTTTGTCCAAAATAGATTTTTGTTTGAGTTGACTCAAAAAAAAATTTATTTACGGACTTGACCCAACAAGACACAACGAATTCACAAAAGAGAGAAGCACACAACAAATTCTTAACACGAATAAACGAACACAAAGACTAACTAACAATCTAGTAGATAAGTACTAGTTTGCCAATTAGTAGTGGAACCAACGAAATTGAAACTAAGGAACAACAAAAGGAAACTAAGAAATCTAAAATTTGAGCCCTTAATTTGATGTGTGAACAGTAACTTGATGATATGGCAGCCACGTATTGGTTGCGGTTTCTACAAATTTTTTTTCAAAGTCCAAGTCTGAACAAATTTTAATTTGGATTGGTGGAATTTGTTTTAAGGAGGAAATAATAAGTCTTGGATCCTTTTTTGAAGTTTCAAATTTCAAGACTTGACTTTTGTAGTACTTTTCCTTAAAACATGGACCCTTGTTTCATAGGAAAGTGGTTGAGAAGTGATGTAAAGTCTTTTGGTGGTTGGGGGTCTTTCAAGACTAACAATTACTTACACCTCTTTCCTTCACCTTTTAGTATCTATCATTCACTTTATGTTCTAACAATATATGAATGAAGGTGAAGAACTTAAAGAACAACAAAAACTACACCAAGAACAATTACAACAATCTTCAAGAACAACAATTCTAATGGCCAACTGCAATCCACAACAACAAACGGCCAAGTCTCTTTAGTGTTGTGTCTTCGGTTTTAACAAGAGATGAAGGTTGTGAAAAACTTCAAGAACAACAATAACATTCACCAAGAATAACAACAACACTCCTTTCAACAACAACCAAATACACGGTCAATCAAGTTTCTCAACAATAATGCCTACCACAACAATGTTCAACAACAATGGACCATGCTTATGTTCACAATAACAACATCAAAATACAAGCTCAAATCAAGATATAGACTCAATGTGTTAGTGAGGAACAAAACTAACACTTAGAGATAACAAAGACAAGTAAAAAACTAGGCCAAGATACAACAAAAACACAATTTTTGGCCAAGAACACAAAATGGACAGATTGTTCTTTTTTTGGAATTTTCAGATTTCAATTTTTTTTCAAGTGAGCTAGCCCAAGATTTGGTCTTGTAGGAACAATATCAAGCCATGCTATGATACCAAATGATATGGGAAAAACAACGGAAACACGAAACAACTCCAAAACAGTTCACTATTCTTAAGGATTTGAGGACTAAGGCGGAGACCACTCTAGGATTCACTACAACAACAACAATACGAGATAACAACGGTGAATTTGACACCAAAAACAACAACAACACAATGATAACAAGATGAACACCATGAGAACAAATTTCTATTTCAAGAAGCACAAAAAATAGTCCACTATGAATCTACAAAGTGCAATAAGATAAAGATAGATAGATAGACCAAATGAGGAAATAATATTAACAACCCAAGAATTATTACACCCTTGGACCTTTAATACTACACACAACACTAACGTATCTCCTACGTAGGTACAAGAGGGATCTCGATATCCCAAGGACCAATGTTTCCAAGCTTGAATCCAACACGAGTGATTCCACACTCAAGTTGATTTTCCTAGTTATAATTTCAGACTTGTGCCTTAAGGTAAGAGGACTTGTCTTTTAATATTATACAACATTCATCATCATCAAAATCTAATGAATGAAACCCTAAAAGGTTCTATTTATATATATTACAAAAATAGCGTGAAATATCCATAATACCTCTCAAGGGTGAGGTGCCCATCAAGTGCAAGAAGTGGGCTGATTTTGGTGTGTTTAGGCCCTCTTTTACACTTCACTTGTGCACTTTCTTGGACGGATTCACTACGCACTCATTCACGTCCATCCTCGTGGTCGTACTTGTATCACAAACTTGGTATCAAAGCCAGGTTCAATAGTGTCCTAGGGAGTCTGAAAAGCCGCATCGCGTAGAGTCTTGTGCATGGGTGTGTAGCGCGCCATACTTTTGGACAGAAGGCTATGAGATGTTTTAGGAATAGTTTTCCTTCTTTCAGTATTCATGTCGTGCGAGTGAGCATAAGCTCAAGTTAAACTCTCAGTCTAATACTTTTCTTTCTTTCGGTTACAGAGCCTTTCTTAGTTCTTACCTCAGTAGGTAAATCTATTCCAGCCAGACGAGTATACAGAAATTGCTCGGTTACAGTATTTCAAAAAAATCCCTTCAGTTAATTTCAATAATAGAGTTGTTCCATTTTAGTTTCTTGATGAACCAATCCTTGAATGAAGGGGTAGTACCTCAGTTCCAGTTGATTTAAGTTTGAATTTCTAGATTGAACTAGTAGAAAGAGAAGTTGAGAATTTTAAGTTAGTCAGTGTTGAGGTTGCTATATGATGATTGTTGGGGAAATAGAAAACTAAGAATCATGTATCAGAAGGAAGTACTAGTAGTGGACCTTATATTGCCAGGTGTATCCCTTTAGGATGAGTTTCGTGTTTATGACCATTGTCTACCTCAGACTCTAGAAGTAGGGTGGTGACAGTTTAGTTTGGGGTTTATTAGTGATCGGCAAATTTGGAATAATGGCCTTCAGCTAAGGGGGAAATGATAGAACAAGTAACCAAGTCAGGCTTCAGATTTTAGTAGTAATGTCAATAATGTCAATATTTATCCCTTACATATCAGTTCTATGAATATAGATCATATTCGTGCACATTATCGAAAACCATGCATGTTTACAGTTCTTAGTATAAGGAGTTTCGATTCACTCAGTATTCAATTCCAGTACAGTCTCAGTTATCATCTCAGTTACAATCTCAGTCACAGTCTTAGCCCAATAATCAAACCAGTACCTCCATTACAGACTATTTTAGAATCATGTTATACTCTTGGTCTTGCATTCTTAAATAATATCTTTCTCATGAATTCATGCTCAGTTATCTCATATTACCCAGCTAGTCCCTTCTTCATATTCATAGTACTCTACAGTTTCAGTCCAGTTATTCAGACTTAGTACAGTTCAGTCCTACATACCCAGTATTTAGCTATTAGTCATTCAGTTAATTAGATAAGTTAGTATGTTTAAGCATTCATTCTCAACGCCAATATGAATATTTTCAGTAGTTGCAAATGAAGTAATATACTGAGTATAGTGTATTATTGAGAGAGTATTCGATGAATATGTCTAATTTGGAAAATTTGTAGTTACAGTGCATAAGGCTTAGTCACTCTATTTTAAGATGGTGTTTCATAGGCCTCATCTCATGTTACAGAATTTTAGTCAAGTTACGAGTTTGGCCCAGTTTATCTATCATGCCTCATTTTCAGATCCCAGATATTCAGTCACGATTTAGTTTGTGGGTGCCCCATGTATCATCTTGTGCTTCTCCTCAGTACCTCAGTCGAGTCATATTTTCAAGGGATATAGCATCCTAAGGGGGAGATGCACTATAACCCCCGAGCTAATATATCATGATCTAAACCTTCCATTTTCTCTTTATAAAATGAATCCAGTTGGAGTAATGGGTCCTCATAGTTGACCCTCTAGTTCTAATTTCAGCCATAAGCTATGTACTCAAAGGATCAGTTCAGTTCGTGATATTTAATTCGTGTATTACGTTTCAGACTTATTTATGTTCTCATGTTCCTGTTCGTACATATTCAGTAAATGTTCTAAGGCTTATCAGTGTCCTCAGCTTAAGGTAACAATCTTCCTTCGATCTGCTCAGTTCCATGTTCAGCTACAACTATAATCTTAGTGTCAGTTATCATTGCATATTCAGTCACACATTCATTAATCAGTTCAGTCATATATTTAATGCATCAGATATACATGTCCAATGTATAAACTCAGTCTATCAGTAGTTCCCTTAGCTTAACCAGTTTCATTTGAGGATGAATGTTCCCAAGGGGGAGATATGATAACACCCCGTACTTTTACCTAGCTTAAATTCATCCAAAAAATGTCAAAGACTTGCTTTAAATATGAATACACTTTATACATGTGGAATTTTCAAGATTTTGACTTTTCATTATGTGGGAAATTGAATTATCTTTCCAACGATATAAAATTTTCCTAAATCCGATAATCGGGTAAGAAGTTATGGCAATTTATGTTTCTGTTGTTAAATATCATCATTCAGGCCAGTAGCGCATCACAGAGTGTGTCAAAATAGCAATTTTCAATTTCCAGTATTGCTCTGCGATATTGGCGTATCGCGCTACAGACTCAGTTCATAATTATTAATTTCCAGTGTACCAACGCGATTCCACCACGTCATGGTGTACTTCTAGTTCACACAAAGTGGCAACGTGATACCACCACATCATGCCACCATGCAATTCCCCAGTTGTCATTTTACAGTGACACGGCGCAATAGCGCCGCATCGCGCTAGGGGTCTAGATCGAAAAAATTTCACAAAATATTAAAGTTGCACCCAGGGTTAAAACAGTCTTTTCCCATGATTTTATTCCACCCAGATGTGGGATTTAAGCCCTAAAAATGTGTAAACCCTTCATTATTCACTTTTTCCCAAAAATCAAAAGGTATTTCTCTCTCAAGAGGCAAAAACCCTAGTTCAAAAATCAAGGTCAATCCTCAAGAATCTATCCAAGAACCTTTAAGAACTCTTCTTTTCAGGTATGTTAGATGTTCATCCATGGATCCTTACCCTCCATGGATCCCAAGAATCTTTTTTCAAAATACAACATCTATGATTTATGATTTCTATGTTTGAATTAGATTGAATTTATGTTCATGATGTTATTTGAATTTTAATCCATAATTTAGATTACAAGTTCGAAGAATTGATCCTAGTATGTGTTGAATTAGATGATATTCCTGATAAACCCTTCACTTTGCAAGTTGATTTTTGTAGCTATGTTAACCCTAAGTGTTTATGATTAAATGAACCAAGCATGCTTCCCATGTGTTTGATAAATTATCTGTGCGAGTGGAATAATGCCATTATAGCATATTAATATGTATTACCCATTCATGTATAAGTTAATGCATTACAAGTGTTTGATGAAATATCTCTATGAATGAATTATGACCAAGTGAACTTTGTTATGTTAATCAAGATTATGCTTTGCTTTACTTTTCATGCTATCGAGTCTTGGGGGTATTTAATACCCGATAATTTAGCTGTTTATCTAAAGCCAGTGTCAGTTACAGAATAGTATCAGTCATATCACAATCAGTAGTACTCTCAGTCCATTACAGCACTCAGTAGAACTCAGTCAGTTATAGAACTTAGGAAAACTCAGTAATCTCAGTATCAGTTCAGTCCAGTTAAGTAAACTTAGTTCAGTGTCTTTCAGTTGGGAGTAAGATTTAGCAGTGAGCGAGCCTAAGGATGAGGGCATACCCGTTAGTCAGGACTGGGTCCCTAGAAGCAATCCCTATGTTTCAAAACTACGTAGCCAGTGTAGGTTATGGGATGTCACCCATTGGATAGGACTGATATACTCAGGGATCACCCGCTAGTTTAGAACTGACTGCACAACAGTTGTCTTTACCCGTGGCACAGTACTGACACCCTTTAAATTGGGGTTACAAACTGGACCCTAGCTCAGTTATCTTATCTTATTTGGGGCATATCAGTTAGATGATTACCTCCCACAGTTTCAGTTTCAGTCTTCAGTTTAGAACTCAGTTCAGTTTTACAGAATTAAGACTGTTAGATACAGTCACTCAGTTATAAGTAATTCTGATTATCAGTGATATCAAATTATCAGTATATTCAGTTATCAGATTTAGTTCTAGTATACTCAGTCACAACATGCACAGTATGTTTAATAGATAAAGATCCTCTATGTATGCTAATCCAGCTCTTGCATATCATTCAGTTAGTTATTGTTCATGCATATAAACCCATGCATTTAGCCTTACCTAATTTAACATACCAGTACATTCCCACGTACTGATCGCATACCCGTTTCTTGTGCTATGATGTTTCATATCATAGGTTCGGACGCTCAGGTTGTTGATCGCGCTTAGCCAGATTCAGCCAGCAGTAGCAGATTTAGCAGTGAGTCCTCATCTATCCAGGATACGCTTTTATTTCAGTACTTTAGCTTAGCAGTATTTTAGTAGATGGAGTTAGTTGGGGGATTGTCCCTTCAACTCTACTTTTCAGACAATTTTCAATTTTAAAGATTTTATATTTTATTAGTATTTCAGATATTTTGGAACCTTATGGCGTTTTAGCCTATTTTTCTGCATTTATTTCAGTATATTCTTTCAGTGCTCACAGCAGATATTAATCATGGGTTATCTTATGGTCCTTCGAGGTCGTAAGCACCGTATAGCGATTAAGGGGTAGTCCCGGGTCGTTACAGTTATGTCTGTGGTCGAAAAGTAGGAAAATCAATAGATATGGGTGTGGGTCCCATAGTAGGTCTAAATGACCTTGGATGGTAAATCTAACTTCACCAACGCATCTGGAACGTTGAATTTAGTGGGTTTACATAGTTTATTTGTAAAAAATGGAGTCTGAATGAGTTTTGGGGGGTCAAAAATAAGTTTTGACTTTGCTGGTGCTAGTGCTGGTGTATCGCGATCGCACAGAGCCTATTGCAATTGTGATAGTGCAATTATGATCTCTAGGATCACGATAGTGACATTTCTATACCTGGTATTGGGTATATAATACCCCTTTAGGCTGTGTTTTGGCCATTTTTGACCCATCTTTGAGACCTAGAACCCCTAAACGAGTGTAATAACTCAAAATTGAGTCTTATAAGTGACTTGGGAGCCTGATAAATATCTGTTATCACAATTATCATCCGAATTAAGATAAGATTTCATTACTTTTAGATAAAATTCTTAGTTCTTGACCCAAAACCCCAATATAGCTTAGGGCTTGATTTTAGCCCCAAACTAGCTTTGTTTTCACCCATTTCTTGAGGGTTATGATTCCTTGATGATATATGGACATTGGTTTGACCTCGAAAATATGATTTCCGTAAGTGGGATCCTCTTAGGATTTTTTATGTCATTTTTGGACCCGAAGCATACTAGTGCAATATGGGTATCTTTAGACTCGTATTGATGAGTAGATCACTATTTTGATAGTGTGATAAAATTTTGGGGATTGTGAAGTGAAAATGGACATGTGCTGAATGATGTAAGGTTTTCGGTTGGGTAGGCTTCTGTCTACTCCTCTCTGTAGATGATGTGTAATACATATATATATATACATATATATATATATATGTATATATATTGTGTAACAATGTGAATGTTAAGTTTAATTATGGATAGGATGACTTAGTATTAAATATTGAAGTTTGGGGATTAGATGAGGGTTTTGATCCGTAAGTTGAAATGCTTAATACCCTTTTTGGATCCTATGGCCTCCTACCTTGATTGAACTAGTTCATACATTAGATATGATATAACGCTATATTTGAGATCGGAATTTAAGCGTTGGAAACATGATTATTATATTTAATCTTATTGGGCTAGTGTGGTGATCTTAGACCCGTAGTTTGGGTAGAGTTAACTTAAATGCCCTTGTTTCTAGATGAAGTTTCTACCTTAGGAATTGGTTATGGCTTGCTTGACATCTAGAAGTTGAACTAGGTACCCTAGCCTAATTTAGGGTGTAGATTGCCTAAATATGAAAATTAAGGACTAGAAGTGGGTTCGTCCGGCCTACTTAGGTCAAGACTTGTGTTAGTCATTGTGGACTTAGTTGCGTATGTTAGGCCTAGTTGAGACTAATGAACCTAAAATGAGATTTGTTTGGTGAATTGATGGATATGATGTATTCCCCCCCCGGATAATGACTAGTGGCTTATGGTCATGATATTTCTTATAGAAAAAATAATATTGGGCCTTTAGAGATGCTAATTACTCTTAGATGCAATATTGGGCCTTTAGAGATGCTAATTCCTCTTAAATGCAATATTGAGCCTTTAGAGACGCTAATTCCTCTTAGATGCGATATTGGGCCTTTAGAGATGCTATTTCCTTTTAGATGTGATATTGGGCCTTTAGATATGTTAGTCCTCTTAGATATGATAATTGGCCTATAGAGATGATATTCCTCATAGTCATGATACATGACCTATAGATACGAGATGCCTCATAGATGTGATATGAATCATAGTATGAGTTATGCTTATTGATGCATTATTCCTCCTAGAAGTGAGTTGCCTCCTACATGGGAGATGATTATAGATATGTTTCATAGCTTATAGAGATGTTACACCTTGAGAATATGCTATGACCTATAGTTATGAGATGATTTAAATATAGAGAAAATGCACTATTTTTACCCTGAACTATAAACAAAATTGCCAAGACATACTCCAACTTAAAGGGAGTCCTATTACCCCCGGATTAATTAAAATCATAATTTTGCCTTTCAAAAAAAAATAAAAATCATATTTTTGGCAACCTTAAGGCCTATGTGGCACACTGCGTGAATCAACATATTAAAGGTCCACGTAGGCACTTAAGGTTGCCAAAATTAAGGTTTTAATTAGTCTAAGAGGGTAATAGGACCCCCTTTAAGTTGGGGTGTGTCTCAGCAATTTCGTTTATAGTTCAGGGTGGAAATAGTGCATTTACTCTTTAAATATACATGATTATTGATATGAGATCTGGATACGTATGTAGGCCTAAGGCCATGACTATGATGTTATAATTATTTTGGACACATTATTGAGCCAAAGGCTATATTATGATATTGGTTGAACATCTCGGAAATGTTTATCCTTGTAAAGGATACAGTTGTAGTTTGTGAAAATATGTATATATTTAGAGAAAATACATTTAAAAAACCCCTCTACTTGTCTCCATAACTTACTTTGATACTCTAACTTTACATGTAATTATTTAGCCCCTTAATTTCGTCTCAAGTGAATTTAGTACCTCCTTTAACAAGAAGAGTGTCTTCACTCTCCAAAACACGTTTGAAAGAAAGAAAAAGGTAAAAAAATTTGTCAAAATCCTAATTTATTAATTTATTTTATATTTTCTCTCGCTCCACCCTTCTTCTTCTATCACAACTACCACATACCCACATCATACTTCAATTGCTTCATCCTTCATCCATTGTCACCCCCACATCTTCTATTTTATCAGATTTTTTTGACATAGGTGATAGGAGAAAAAACTTGTTGGATATTTATGATGATTGTTAAAGAGAGTGTAATTATTATGCCTAAGACTCCGAGAAGGATGTTCCATGAGGTAATAGAAATTCAATTCATGAGGAAATTGAAATACAATTCATGAGAAATTGAATTGTTTGTTGCGAATTTTATGAAATCGGCGGTGGGCCCTGTTAATGCCTTCTCATATGCCACCATTTCATTTCCAGCAACTGTTTCTTTAATTTTATTATAATTTATTTTGGTATAATTTTGTGGCCCAATTTTTCATTATTGTTGAGTGTTGTAGAATTGGCAGCGACAATGAATTATTTTGGAGTTGATATTAATGGTGGTGGTGAGCATTCTCAAATTGACAGGGGTGGAGGTGATATTGCTCTTGGTAGTGGGTACAATAAAGTTAATGGTTGTGAAGATAAATCCTAGCAATGGTGGTGAATTCATGAGTTGATGGTAATGATAATGAAGATGATAGAGAGTGGTTGGTGGGCTCTGTAAAATCTTCACCAGTGTTGATACTGTAAAGGGACGAGCAACATCTGTGTCCATCACCCCTATGTTGTATTGTTGTTTAAAGTTGTTGGACAACATAGAAAGGAACGACGATGTGGATGGATCTAGCTTAGGATGAAGGTTGATGGGTAAAAAAAGGAAACAAATAACTTTAGAAAATATTTTTAAAAAAAATTGACACGTGGAGGTGCGTGTAGAGCAGCACCTCCCACTATTTGTGTGGTTTATTATTTTTGAGGGGGTATTAAATTCACTTAAAATGAATTTAAGGGGGTAAATAATTACATGTATAGTTATAGTGCTAAAGTAAGTTATGGAGACAAGTTTAGTTTTTTTTTTTTTTATGTATTTTCTTATATATTTATATACACATCTCTCTGGTATTGGGACGGAGAAAGATGCGGTATGATGCTTATGATTTCATTGATTTGGATACTGGTGATGGCATGCATAGATTTGGTATATTCATGATCATTACATCTGTAAATGATGTGATTCTAGTTATGTCCTTATGACATTCTTCCTAAATACGAGACTAAAACCCTTTTTTCATCTTAAAAACAGATTAATTTTACAATAATAATTGCCTAACTAAATGGATAATTTATATACATAAAAGAGGCTAATAATGATGTTTTAAGGATTTGACCGAGACAAAGTTTGGTCCATGATTTGACGCTATTATTTACTCTGGACGTGAGATATTTCGACCCTTTCTACACGTTTATAATGATTTAGTCCCAAATTTTACTCCGGGCAGTGGACTTGTGGATTTACACTTTTTTTAGTCACGACTTGAGTTCGTGCATCTATTATATATACACTTATTAATGATGTGATATTGACGATAAATGGTGAATTATGAAAATATACTCAACCTTGCTTCTTTTTTCATGATCATTTACTGTAGACTTCGTGGGGCGTGTCATTTACTTTAGCCATCATGGGGCTTGCACTTTACTTTAGCCCTTGTGGGGTTCTCTCTCTATTATTGATATTAATTTGGATATTATGATAATTGATGATGTTTGGTAAAGCTGGAGGATACTATGATGATATAATAATACCCGACAAAGTCGGAGGATATTATGATGATATGATGATGCCTGACAAGGCCAGAGGATATTATGATGATGTAATGATGCCATGCAGGACTGGAGGATATTATGATGATGTAATGATGCTAGGCAAGACTGGAGGATATTATGATGATGTCCGATAAGGCTGGAGGATGATAATATCGATTGTGTACCTTGCATACATCCTTACATGTGCATCGTCTATCACCGGTATGCACCTATGTCTATCAGCCGGTATGGGATGGTTGTATAGATATGGGTGATGACTATGCCTTGTGCTGTTGTATGTTGATTGAACCTTCCAAGCCTGGGGCGGTGGGGGTACGCATAGGCTCGGTTAGGTATTTGGTTGTCCGAAATAGCCGGTTACTCGCGTTGTTAGTGATATTGTTATTATCACTGTTAAGATCATTATTATGGCTAGTTTATGGCAGGTTGGTCATTGATTTGGTATTGGAATTTGAGGTACGTTTTCGGCCTCCTCTATCTTACAACTGCATTATGTTGCATGATGATCTCATGAATAGCCATATGGATTTGAAACCCTGAGTATGATAATATTAAATCCTGATAGGACTATAATGAGGTCTTAAAATGAGAACATGATGATTTAAGTTATGCTTTGAGTTGACCTCATATTTATATGTATATAGATATCTAGCTATATGTAGCTATGGTACTGCCGTATAGTCCTTCATTTATTTGTTCATATTGTTATATATCCTTTTTTTCACCCTCTATTCGTATATTGGCCTGGAATGTATGATATAGTGTTGACATTCATAAATATGGCTGGAATAGGATAGTTCATCCTTGCTACTTTCTTAGTCTTATTATGTTAGACTATTGGGCATGACTAGTATAGTTGTTCCTCATTATCTCATTGGCTTGTTATATGATTTCTGGACTCTTGGGTGTAATTTCCATTCTCTTTATATATTATGCATAGTTGCTTTATCTTTGGAGCTCAGTTGGCAGTTGCCTACTGAGTACCATTCGTTTGGTACTCATACTACATTTCTGCAACCTGCAGATCATAGTACGGGTTATCGCTGTTGATTTGTGCGTCGTGCGGAGCAACCATGGTTTGGAGACATAGAGTGAGCTCCTGACGTATGGAATATTACCTACCTCCTTCTTTTGTACTAGATTTGTCTCTATGTTTTATTCGGGGATAAGTTGTATCAGTGTAATTTATTTCATTCATTCCACTTTTATTTTCTTATTATATTATTAGAAGCTCTTGTACTGATATCCCCAGGTTTTGGGACTTTATTATATATTTGATTTTCTTATTTCATCTATTCCGCATTCTTTTCTATAGATATTTGGGTAGTCCGTTACTAGCCGTTTCGGATTACAGGGATTGGCTTGCTTACTGGTGGGTTATACTAGGCGTCATCATGACCTGAGAAAGTAGGTCGTGACAACAAATTATCTAAAGCTCCAAGACAAGATAGTGAGACAAAAAGAAAGAGCTAGATGGTTTGAGTAAGCTGATGCCAACACAACCTAATTTCAAAGTATTATCAAAGAGAAAAGAAGAAAATTGTCTATAAAGGGGATTATAGTGGAGGATGATCAGTGGGTTGAAGGAAATGATAGTATTGCTAATGTTGTTGTCAATTATTTCAAACATATTTTTAGCAAAGAAGATCATATCACTAACACTGAAGTGCTTAATTGTATTAATAGGTTGTGACTGAAGAAGATAAACAGATCCTCAGCTGCATTCCCACCCCTCAAGAAATCAAAGATAATGTTTTTCCTATGGATGTTGATAGTGTTCTTGGGCAGATAGGCTTAACAGTTGCTTTTGCCAGACCACCTGGGATATTATTCAGAAAGATCTTCAAAGAGATATTGGAGATTTCTTCAATGGAGTAAACATACCTAAATTCTTTACACATACTTGTGTGCTTATGATTCCCAAAATAGAGAATCCTCAAATATTCTGACTTCATGCCCATAAGTTTATGTAATGTATGAAGCAAGATTATTCCCAAGATCATCAACACTAGGCTGACTAATATACTACCAAGAATCATCTGCAAAAATTAATCTGACTTTATAAAAATAAGAGCTATCTCTGAAAATATCATGCTTGCATAGGAAATTATAAATGACATCAGAAGGCCAGCTAGAGGAGTAAACATTGTCATTAAACTAGATATGGCTAAAGCCTATGACAGAATGTCTTAGGACTACCGGAGCCTAATCATAAAGAATTCTTGGCTTCTCAGATTGGTGGATTCAAATTATTCAATTGGTACTTTATTATTGTGAATGGCACCAAACATGGATTTTTTAAGTCTGAGAGGGGCCTTAGACAGGGAGACCCCATTTCACTTGCATTCTTTATTCTTTCTGCTGAGCTTCTTTCCAAAATGCTAAATGATCTTCATAAAAAGCTAGGGTATAAAGGTTTCCACATGAATGGAAAGGAACAAGAATTAACCACCTTTCATTTGTGGATGACACCATTTTATTTTGCAATGGCAGCAAGAAATCTCAAGAGATGATGATGGATACTCTCAGATGTTATGAAGTTGTATCTGGGCAACTTATAAATAGAGCTAAGAATGGGTTTGCAGTGTCCTCCAAGACTACCAATGCTACTATCAACAAGATCAGAAGGATCACTAGCATGACACAACAAAACTTTCCCATCAAATATCTTGGTTGCCCCTTATTATTGGTAAGAGAAATGAGGGGTTGGCACACCAAACTCCTTTCAGTAGGAGGGAGAGCTATCTTGATCAGACATGTTCTTTTAGCTTTGCTGATCCACCTGCGTTCAGGTACAAATCCTTCTATTAGCATTATTGAGTAGATAGAAAAATGCATCACTAGATTCTTTTAGTCTGGCCAAGAAACTAAGAAAAAAAATCCCTGAGTGGCCTGGCAGAGTCTTTGCTTTCCATACAGTGAAGGAGGTTCCCATTTTAGAAGCCTGTATGATACTTGCCAAGCCTTCCAGACTAAGCGATGGTGGAGTCTTAGTTACACTGATTCTCTATGGAGATAATTTATGCAAGCTAAGTTCTTCAAAAATACCCACCTGTGGCTACACACTGGCAAAGAGGTCAAACTCAGAGCTGGAAAAACTTATGCATTAGCTGGGATGACTTTGAAAGCAAAATAACCCGGAAGATTCATAGAGGTAATGTGGACTTTTGGTATGACAACTGCTCTAGTATTAGACCAATATATCTCACCTCCCCTGGATACACACCTCAAAACCATCTTAAGCTTAAAGAGGTCTTCTTGAGTGAAGAATGAAATTGGGATGTACTTCAAAACTAGTTGAATGAGGATATAAAAAATAAATTTTTGGAGCTCAACATTAAGCTTACCAGTCACAAAGATGACACAAACCATTTGGGCCCCTGAAACTACTGAAAAATTCACTGTAAGCTCTGCATGGAACCATCTGAGGCAAAAAAAAGAAGCAGAAAACTTTTTCAAAAATATTTGGCACAAGGAGATACCATTCAAGATATCTTTTCTAGCATGGAGAGTTGTAAAGGACAGGTTGTCAACTGAAGAGAAAGTGGCTAGATTTGGCATCCAAATTGATAACCAGTGACACTATTGTACAACCACTAACCTTGACCTAGAAATTGAGACTGTAAACCATCTCTTCTGTAATGGTCAGATCGAAAAAAACAATTAGAAGTACTTTGCTACTACTCTTGTGATCGACTACAGGCAGAGTAACCTGAAAATGATGTTCCTCAACTGGTGGAACTACAAACCAAAGAATAGCATTGCTAAATTGGTAGCGAGAACTATACCAATGATCATCTGTTGGGATTTATGGAAAGCGAGATGCAACAAGAAGTTTGAAGGTACAAATCTATCTTTTTATAGGATTAAAACTAATATTACCTAACATTTTGCAGGTCATTAACCACATGTTCGAAAGTGCTAAACTAGGGAAAAGCTGGAGCACTATTACTCAAGCTTTTGAAGTCTCATTTCAACAAGAATCAAGTACCATTGTGAAATGGTGGTGAACACTGATGGAAGTTGCATCAAAGGAAAGTATGGAGGGGGTGGAGTGGTTAGAGATAGTCAAGGAAAAGTCATCTCTGCCTTTGCTATTCCCTTCGGACAAGGTACTAGCAACATGGATGAGGCAGCAACACTTCTTTTTGGAATCAATTGGTGCAATAATAAAGGTTTCAGGTCTGTCACGGGAGAAACAAACTCACTTCTTTTGACTAATTGTATCAAGAATAAATGGAAAACCCCTTGGACCATCCTTGCCTTCATAGAAGAAATTCAGTGATTAGTTGAAGAAGGTGGATTTGAGATCAACCGTTGCTACAGAGAAGCCAACCAACTTGCAGAGAGACTAACAAACTTGAGCCACAATGTTGAAGACATCCAAATCTTCAACTCCTTTGCTAAGTTACCAAGAAACATTCGAGTACTTATTAATGTGGACACCTGAGGTCTAGCCTCTTTAGAAATAGAAACATCAAGGATGCTCTAATATATTACGATCCTCCTTGATTATTGTACTTTTCTTTTGGTTAGGTACTAGATTAGTCTCACCTCAATGATCATGTACAAGTTTGGGATGCCAAATTCAAAGTAGTATCTTTTTGCACATAAATGATCATTGGAGACTTCAAATAAAAAAAATAATAATAGATGATTTCTGCTCATCTAAAAAAAATTGATAAACACACATTATACTGGTGAAAGTTACTGTTGATAAGTTTTTGTATACGTATTTGTAAAATGAGTCAATTTTTGTTCGTAGGTGTCCTCAGGACATCACAATTATTTAAAAAAGGATGTATTTTCTTTACATATTGTTTTATATACTATATTTCTTTCCTAGTAAGATTTTAAGCTGTAAATTTCATCCATATAACAAGATCTGTCTATGTGTAAACATTATCATGCAGAAATGTAACTTAACGTTATGATTCAGCCTTTTCTCGAACTATGTGCATAGTGGAAGGTTTAATTTCTTTTATTGCATTTTTTGGGGTTAGTTTATTTAGTTCTGCCCTGCATATATCCACTACATATTTTATCATTAAAAATACTTCTTGGTAATATAAACACTGGCCGGTAAAAAATATGAGTTGGGAATAGAACATTTATCACAAGATAACTATTAACAGAACTTTTACGCAGCGAGCTAGGAAAGAAAATAGAAGTGAAAAAATAGTCAATTCACCTCATATTAAAATATAATGTAACGAACACTGCAATATAACAAAGACATTGGGGAATAAAGCGGACTTAGTAATTGACTGATAAGCTAAAACTACAAGCAAGAGAATGGGAAAGTAATATTCCCTCCGTCCCATTTTACCCGTTCTAAATTGGAATAGCATAACTATTAAGAAAATAATGATTGGTAATGTAACTTTACCATTTTGCCCTTCTTAATTGTGTCTTGTTGTTAGTTCTAATATTGATGGATGACTAATACTAAAACACCATTTATATTTTTAGTGCTGTATTTTTAATGATACTCTTCTTTGCAACATTTTTTAAGAATGCAAATAACAAGGAGTAATTAATTACACGAAGGGTATAATGGAAAAAAAATTGTCTTGTCTTGATAAGTAAAATAGGACAAGTAAAATGGGACATCAAATAAGGAAATTTGGGACGGATAAAATGGGACGGAGAAAGTAGATCAGTAACAACAAAGGAGAAAGATAATAACAAACAACTTAGCCCAATGTTCAAAATTGCAGCTACATTCCTATTAAAACTAACAGTTCCTTGCAGTCCCCTGCTAAGAAGTCACAATGTTAGTATCTTTAACCTGGTCACCTACAAAATCTATTAAAACTTTTGAATACGTATTTCACTCGTGTACACCTCAAATTCACATTTGTGGTCTAGCTGTGTATGATAAATTTTGCCACTATTACGGACGATAGTGTGTAAGCATTAAAAACCTAGCGACTTTCTGGCTAACTTTATTATTCGTTAGGCTTAAGTCATCGTCAGACCCTCAAATTTGTCCCAAAAATTCACTTAGACCCCTCAACTAAGACCTGTACCTATCAGGCCTCTTAACCCACCCAAATTTTGATCCAAACAGGCCTTTTTTGCCTACATGACACACCGCGTGCAATGTACTCGTGGAAGGCGCGTGAAGAGTGATTTTTTATGAAATCACGAATAGAAAGGTGCCAAGTCGCACTGAGGGCCCCAAAGATATTAATTAAAAAATTAATATTTAAATTAGTTTATTAATATAATTTTTAATTATTATAATTTCTTATTTTTTTTTAAAAAAAAGCACCCCACCCCCGTGTCATCTTCTTCACAACACCCCATCCCACCCCACCCCCTGCGTCTTCATCATCTTCAACCCCACCCCACCCGCGTCTTCATCGTCTTCAACTCCACCCCACCCCGCATCTTCGTCGTCACCCCACCCCCGCGTCTTCACATGAACAAATTCTTTTTAATCCACCATAATTATTTCCATTTCTTAAAAAATTTCAATAAAATTCACTTTTTTTCCCTCCACTAGTAACAACAAAGGAGGAAGATAATAACAAACAACTTAGCCCAATGTTCAAAATTGCAGGTACATTCCTATTAAAACTAACAGTTCCTTGCAGTCCCCTGCTAAGAAGTCACAATGTTAGTATCTTTAGCCTGGTCACCTACAAAATCTATTAAAACTTTTGAATACGTATTTCACTAGTGTACACCTCAAATTCACACTTGTGGTCTAGCTGTGTATGATAAATTCTGCCACTGTTATGGACGATAGTGTGTAAGCATTAAAAACCTAGTGACTTTCTGGCTAACTTTATTATTCGTTAGGCTTAAGTCATCGTCAGACCCTCAAATTTGTCCCAAAAATTCACTTAGACCCCTCAACTAAGACCTGTACCTATCAGGCCTCTTAACCCACCCAAATTTTGATCCAATCAAGCCTTTTTTGCCTACATGACACACCGCGTGCAATGTACTCGTGGAAGGCGCGTGAAGAGTATTTTTTAATTAAATCACGAATAGAAAGGTGCCAAGTGGCACTGAGGGCCCCAAAGATATTAATTAAAAAATTAATATTTAAATTAGTTTATTAATATAATTTTTAATTATTATAATTTCTTAATTTTTTTTTAAAAAAACACCCCACCCCCGTGTCATCTTTTTCATAGCACCCCACCCCCGTGTCATCTTCTTCACAGCACCCCACCCCCGTGTCATCTTCTTTACAACACCCCACCCCACCCCCTGCGTCTTCATCATCTTCAACCCCACCCCACCCGCGTCTTCATTGTCTTCAACCCCACCCCGCGTCTTCGTCGTCATCCCACCCTCGCGTCTTCACATGAACAAATTCTTTTTAATCCACCATAATTATTCTCATTTCTTAAAAAATTTCAAAAAAATTCACTTTTTTTTCCTCCACTAGTATCACCATTTCCTGAAAAATTACAACAAACATCACTTTTTTTTTGTCCATTCCTTGAAATTTTTTACAATAAAGATCATTTTTTTGTTGAAAAATTACAAAAAAGATCACTTTTTTCTCCATTAATATCACCATTTTTTGAAAAATTTCAATAAAGATGGCTTTTTTCTAAACCCCCTTTTGAATTCTTCAAGTAGATTTAAACAAAAATTTTGTGTGTGTGTGTGTGTTTTTGGGGATCAGTTTTTTATTTTTATTTTTTAAAAAATTGTAAAATTTCTTTTTAATAATCATTTTTTATTTTATTTTTTAAATAATTTTATAATTATTTTTTAATAATTTGGATCCTCAATGCTATTTTTTATTTTTATTTTTTAAAAATTTTATAATTTATTTTTAATAATCAGTTTTTTATTTTTATTTTTAAAATAATTTTATAATCATTTTTTAATAATTTGGATCTTCAATTCCATTTTTTATTTTTATTTTTTTAAAAATTTTATAATTTATTTTTAATAATCAGTTTTTTATTTTTATTTTTAAATAATTTCATAATTAGTTTTTAATAATTTGGATCCTCAATGCCATTTTTTATTTTTATTTTTTCTTAAATTTTATAATTTTATTTTTAAAATAATTTTATAATTATTTTTTAATAATTGTTTTTTTTAATTTTATAATTTATTTTTAATAATAAGTTTTTTATCTTTATTTTTTAAATAATTTTATAATTATTTTTTAATAATTTGGATCCTCAATGCCAAATGTCACCTTTTAATTCGTCATTTTTGCCACATTAGCACGTGTGTGCAACACACACTTTAGCTTTTAGCTGATTGACAAAAAAAGGTCTGATTGGATCAAAATTCGGGTGAGTTAGAGGCCTGATAGGTACAGACCATAGTTGAGGGGTCTAAGTGAATTTTCGGGACAAATTTGAGAGCTTGACGATTACTTAAGCCTATTCGTTATGTCTTAGTTGGATTTAGAATGAAACTTGGTTGCTGGCAGAATCATCTCTCCGATTGCATATCTATACTTGATTCATATCTTATATATAAGTAGTAGATTTTCAAGTTTATTTTTGTGTATTGTTGCTTTTTGTGTTTAGGCTATCACACTATTTTGTGGTTGTTACTTTCCATTCCATGGTTTGGGTACACTTTACCTTCCCAAAACGTCACTTGTGGGTATGTTATTATTGTTGCTTATGTAATTGGGTTGTTCACATATGTTGTATCCACAACTTGTTCTCGCGAGAGTCGTTGTGTTCTCCTTTTCTCCCAAGAATTGACTCATTAATGCGGTTTATATCTCTGTACAGACTTAGGGAGATTATAGTATTGAATTTAGTGAAACTAATTTTTTTTATGATTTAAATCTGCAACTCTGAGCTTATTGGTTCTGTTTGTTGATGTTATTGCGGTAATTATGCAACCGAGAGACTTTCTGGAACAAACTCTTTACATCCCACCCCACCCATTCGTGGGATTACACTATGTTTGTTGTTGTTATTGAAAGTAGGAAGCTTTATCAACATAGTTACAAAAGAAGACAACACTTTATTAGGAACTGAATTTTCTTATGGTCTTTGTGTCCTCCCTTTCTCCTCAAGACTTTACACATTAATGTGGTTTATACCTCTGGAAAAACTTAGGGAGATTATAGTATTGAATTTAATGAAACTGAATTTTTTTTATTTATATTTGTAACTGTTCTTATTGGTTTTGTTTGTTGGTGCTATTGAGCTAATTTGTGCAGCCGAAAGTCTTTCTGGAACAAACTCTTTATACCCCACCCCACGCATTCATGGGATTACATTATGTTTGTTGTTCTTGTTTAAAGTAGGAAGGTCTATCAACATGATTACCTAAGAAGACAACAGTTTATTACGGTCTGAATTTTCTTATTATCGTTGTATTCTCTCTTTCTCCTCAAGACTTGACACATTAATGCGGTTTATATCTCTATACAAACTTATGGATATTATAGTATTGAATTTAATGAAATTGAATTTTTTTTAAAATTTATATCTGTATTTGTTGTTATTTGTTTTATTTTTTGCTGCTATTGCGCTAATTTGTGTAGCGGAAAGTCTTTTTGGAACAAATTCTTTACATCCCACTCCACCCATTCGTGGGATTACACTATGTTTGTTGTTCTTATTGAAAGTAGGAAGGTTTATCAACATAGTTACCTAAGAAGACAATACTTTATTACGAACTGAATTTTCTTGTGACATTTTACGTTTCACTCTCACCTCTCCAATAGGAAAAATATATTCTTATTCAATTGGCTAACTGTTAAGATAAGATTCCTTTATCAATGATATTTGCAGCTACAATTGATAAAGGAACTCAACAAGGGTTGTACGATAAATAGTGAGACTAGACAATAATGGATATTCTAACTTAACAGAAAGAAGATATTAAAAAACTTTAAGAGAAGAGTTTATAATATGTTCTTTACCTTAACTTCTCCATGTTTCTTTCCAGTGCATCATATGGATGCCAGAAAATAACAACCTCGACTAAACAGTGCCATATGAATGCCAAATGTAAGGTTTGATTAGTCTACTTTTCTCCTTCAATTGTTTTGCACTGTTGACTGTTACAATCCCTGGGCCCTAAAATAAAGAAGTGTAATCTAATTTAACTATCTGATATTATATGCTCTTAACTTCACTTACACTGACTATTTGTGCCAAGAAAATCTAATCAATTTTAGAAATTCCTTACTAGAATAATTAATTATTATAATGCATGAACCAAATATCAAACCAAAACTGGTGTGGGTTAAGATGGAAAGCCATGAAAATAGAACATTGTTCGTCGAAGAGGAATGTCATATGTGGATCAATGCCAACAAGCTACGATGCAGGAGCAGCTGCATATGTTTTAGTTAGAAAATAGGTGGAAACTAGTGGCTATTCGACATGCAGGCAAAAGCAATATCACCAGCTTCCCAAAGCAGCAACGAGAGATATGCATCAAAGGTTTAACCATTTTTATATTTGGCATTTTAATTCGAGATACATTTTTTATTAGTTGAAGATACATAATTTAACTTAGTTCTATATGCATGTTCCGGGTGCATATTCTTGTATTTGTATGCCTGATATTTTTTTTTGATATGTATTTCTTTCATATATGTATATAGTTAGAAGGTTTCTGTATGTATCTCTTTTAAAATATGTATCTCTACACCTGATTTATTTTTTGTATTGTGTATCTCTTGTACCATTACATTTCAAATCTCATTTTTTATATTGATACATCATATCTTACTATGATACGTTTTTAATCAATATTTGTATCTTTTTTTTTTTTCAGGATTTGAAATTTATTGAAAAAAGTTGAAAAGGAAAATAACACCAAAAAAAAAAGAGAAAAATTAAAGAAGAATGAATCTGGAAGTTGAATATGGAGAAGAATATTTCAAAAAAAAAATTGCATTATTAACTAAATCCCTTTTTGGGGATGTTTAAGGAGTAAATTACTTCTTAAATGAGTTGACTACCGTTACTTTTCATAATTACATCGATTTAGTTTTTTCTTAAGATGTAACATCAGTCATGTATCTATTTTAAAATTATGAATCTGAAAAGCTAAAAATCGAGATTTATGAAATTTTGAAAAAAATTGAGATAGGATGTAATTATGAGTGAACTAGTCTAGATTTATGTAAAAATCCCTTTAATATTTGTGGATCGATTTTTGAATATTTCAGGTTGTTGGTTTATGTATAATTAGTTGATTTTGTCTAAACAATAAAATAAAGAGGAATGGACAAGAATAGCCATTCTGTGAAAACTATTTCCAATTGAATGACCAAGGACTTTGAAATGTGAATTTTTAGCCATTTAGTCCTTCACTGCTTCAATTATTGTTTTCTCTTCTTATTTTTAAATTTTTGTTTTGCTTTTTTTGAAGAAAAAAATTATGGCAAATCTTTTTTTAAAAAGGACATCACTGTTCTTTCTTTTTTTCATTTCTTTTCCCGCTTTTTTTGTTGCTCTTCTTTTAAAAAATTTGAGTGCATAATTATTTTTGTATAATAAATATATAATTAATATGCAATTAATGCATAAGATATATATACACTAATTGTATGATGTGTATATATACTGTAGTACCCCGTATTTTCTTAGCTTAAGATTAACTCTCAGTCCATGTGTTATCCAATATATAATTTTTGAAACACTCAGTATTTTGTTTTCCAGTTTAGAGTCTGCCATTGCGTAAGAAATTAAATTAGCTTTCCAACGATATAAAATACACCTAAATTCGATAACCGGGTGAGAAGTTATGGCTATTTTAAGTTTCAGTCGTTAAACACCGTCATTCAGGCCAGTAGCGCGTCACGGAATATGTCAAAATGGTAATTGTCAGTTTCCAGTGAGGTACCATGATACCGGTGCGTTGCGCCACTACTTATTTTCACATTTGTCAATTTTCAGTGTACCAACGCGATCCCACCGCATCGCGGTGAACTTCCAAGTTGCATCCAAGGTGGCAATGCGATACCACCACATCGCGCCACCAATCACATTCTCTGTTAGCAATTTCTAGTGGCCCGACATGATCATGGCGCGTTGCGCCAAGGGCCCAAATCGGAAAATTTTGACAAAAAATAAAAGTTTCGTCCAGGGTTAAATTGGTCCTTTCCCATAATTTTAATCCTCCCAGGTGTGATATTCAATCCTTAAAAATATTTTGAACTCATTGTTTAATAGTTTTCCCCAAATCAAAAAGACACTCTCTTAAGAAAACAAACCCTAGCTTCAAGAAATCAAGAATAAACCTAAGAATTCCTTCAAGAGTCTTCAAGAATTGACAATTCAAGGTATGTTAGGTATTCATCTATGGGTTCCTTTTATCCATAAAGTCTACGAATCTATTTTCAAACTACAAGATTGTTGAATTATGAATTTCCATGCTTGAATTGAATTGAATCCATATTCATGTTATTGTTGGGTTTTAGTTCATTATTAAATTACAAGCTTTAATGAAATTAATCGTTATATGTGTTGAATTACATGATCTTCATGATAAACCCCTCAATTTGCAAGTTGATTGATATATCCATGATAAACAACATGTATTGATTTTTGTATAACTTAAGCATGCTCTCCAAGTGTTTGATAAAATGCCTATGTGAATGAAATAGTACCATTATAACATGATAGTATGTAATCCCTATTCATGTACAAGTAAATGCATTACAAGTGTTTGATAAAATATTTTTATGAATGAATTATGGACAAGTGTACATTGTTATGTGTTTGAAGATTATGCTATGCTTTATCTTTCATGCTATCGAGTCCTGGGGGTATTTAATACCCGATAATTTAGCTATTTACCTAGAGCCAGTGTCAGTTACATAATAGTATCAGTCATGTCACGATCGATAGTACTCTCAGCCAGTTACAAAATTTAGTAGAACTCAGTCAATTACAGAACTCATGAAAACTTAGTAACAGTCCAGTCCAGTTTAGTATAATCAGTTCAATGTCTTTCAGTTGGGAGTAGGATTCAGCACCGAGTGAACCCAAGGATGGGGGCTCATTTTCCAGTAGAGGGTGTGATCCTTAGAGGCAATCCTTGCATACCAGAACTACGTAGCCAGCGTGGTTGAGACATCAAATCTGCTAGTTGAGGGTTGATGAGGTGTTTTAACCTTCCAGATGGGGGTTCCACTATTCTCATTAGAGTACCTGCCAGATGAGGGTAACTCTCAGCTTGTCCTTTCTCGTGGTACGGTATTGACACCCTTCCAATTGGGGTTGCAGATTACACCCCAACTCAGTTATCTTATTTTATTTGGGGCATGTCGGTTAGATGATTACCTCCACAGTCTCAGTTTCAGATTTCAAAATAGAACCCAGTTCAGTTCTACAGAATTAGGACTGTCAAATACAATCAATCAGTATCTGTAACTCAGTTATCAGTAACTTCAGATATCAGTTACTCAGTATCAGAACTCAGGACTTAGCTTCAGACAATCTTAGTCACAGTATTTATTTATATGTATATTAGTGCATACTCAGTTCTTTTACAACAGTATCAGTTACCCATGTACCCTCATGTTCAGTTACTCTATATCATATAGTCATTGTTCATGCATATGAACCCTTGCATTCAGCTTTACCTCATATAGAATATCAATACATTCCACATACTAACACATTCTCTTTCTTTGTGCTATGATGTCTTATATCATAGGTTTGGACGCTCAAGTTCCCAAGCGTACATAGACAGATTCAGATTCAGCTAGTAGGGTTAGAGTTAGTAGTGAGTCCTCATCTATCAAAGATATTTAATTATTTTAATTTCTCAGTAGATACAATATTTTAGTAAATGGAGTAAGTTGGGGGATTGTCCCATCAACTCTACTTTCAGAAAGTTCAGATTGGAGGTTTTTCAGACTAGTTTTTAGTCAGTATTCAGTTTTACAGATATATCACAGACGATATATATTTTATCAATATTTTGGATATTTTGAACCTTATGTCATTTCAGCCTACTATTCTGCATTTATTACAGTATATTTATTTAGTGCTCACAGCAGATATTAGTCATGGGTTAGCTTGTGGCTCTTTGGAGTTGTAAGCACCGTGTAGCATCCGGGGTACAGACTCGGGACATTACAAACTTGGTATCAGAGCCTAAGGTTCAACAATGTCCTAGAAAGTCTAAAGCCGCATCAAGTAGAGTCTTGTGCATGGGTGTGTAGCACATCACACTTATGGACATGAGGCTATGAGATATTTTAGGAAACAGTTTCCCTTCTTTCAGTATTCATATCATGCGAGTGAGCATTAGCTTAAGTTAAACTCTCAGTCTAATCCATTTTCTTATTTTTATTTATAGAACATGCCTCCCAAAAAGACTAACGAAAGGAGAATCGGAAGTCAGTCAACACCTCAGCCCGTTCAGGTACATCCCCTGGACGAGCATGTCTCTCATGCAGAATTTAGAGCTGCATTCACTACTCTAGCCAACTCTGTATCAGCTCAAAATGAATGGCCAGCTGCTGTTCAGGCTAACCCAGTGGCCAATACTGCTGCATCTAGGATTTGGGACTTCACCTGAATGAATCCTCCCCTATTCTCAAGATCTAAGACTGAAGAGGACCCATAAGAGTTCCTTAATCAGGTTCAGAAAGTTATAAATATTATGGGAGTGACTTCCAGTGAGAGTGTTGAGTTAGCTGTCTATCAGCTATAAGATATAGCTCATAGTGGTTTAAGCAGTGGAAGGTAGACAGGAGTGCAGGTGCAGAGCCCGTAGTGTGGGAAGAGTTTGCTATTGCTTTTCTAGATAGATTCTTTCCCTTAGAGCTGATAGAAGCCAATATGTTAGAGTTTATAAATCTCAGGTAGGGAAGTATGAGTGTAAAAGAGTATTCCCTTAAGTTTACTCATTTAGCCAGGTATGCTTCCCATGTAGTAGCAGGCAATAGGTCCAGAATGAGCAAGTTCGTATCTGGGGTGTCAAATAGTATGGTTAAAGAGTGCAGAACATCGATGTTGATTAAGGAGATGCACATATCCAGGCTCATGGTCCATGCTCAGCATATAGAAGAGGCTAAGATCAGAGAGAGAGAGAGAGAGAGAGAAAGACATAACAAGAGAGCTAGAACAAGTAACTTCAATTTCAATTAGCCTAAGTCAAAGGGCGGTACCCATTCCCAGTTTTAACCAAAATCTTCAGTTCCAGCTCCGTCCTCAGTCAGTTCTCCAGTACTTAAGTTTAGAAATGGTAACAACGATAGGACTGCAGGCTCTAAATCTTAGGGTAGTGTCAGGAGTGCTTAAATAAATCCTCTTTATCAGACATGTGGCAGAAACCACAAGGGTGTCTGCGTGATATTTGTTTTGGGTGTGGCAAGCCAAGCCACAGAGTCAAAGATTGTCCTCAGTCAGGTTCTCAGAGTCAGCATAATCGTTCTTCAGCTTAGTCAGGTCGCTCGAATCAGCAGAGTGTCGCTTCCAGGGACACCAGTGGGCAACGCCCAAACAGGCTTTATGCACTTCAGTCCAAACAAGATCAGGAAAATTCTCCTGATGTGGTAACTGATACATTACAGATCTTCTATTTACATGTTTATGCCTTGTTAGATCCAAGATCTTCTTTATCTTTCGTAACTCTTTATATAGCCGTTAGCTTCGGAGTAAGTCTAGAAATTCTAGTCGAGACTTTCTCAGTTTCTACCTCAGTGGGTAGATCTATCATAGCCCGACGGGTATACAGGAATTGTACGATTATGATATCTCAGAAAGTTACTTCAGCAGACCTTGTAGAGCTAGAGATGGAAGATTTTGATATCATTCTCGGCATAGATTGGCTCCACTCATGTTATGACTCAGTTTATTGTAGAAACAGAATAGTTTATTTTTAGTTTTTCCAAATAAACCAGTCCTTTAATGGATGGGTAGTACCACAAAGCTTAAGGGTCAGTTGATTCCATACCTTCGAGTGAGAAAAATGATATCCAAGGGATGTGTCTACAATCTTGTGCGAGTCAAAGACTCTAACTCAGAAACTCCAACTCTTGAGTCAGTTCTAGTAGTAAATGAATTCTCAGATGTGTTTCCCAAAGATCTTCCTGGAGTTTCTCCCGTTAGGGAAATAGACTTTGGAGTAGACCTTCATCCAAATACTTAAGCCATATCTATTTCGCCATATAAAATAACTCCAGCAAAACTCAGAGAGTTAAAGGATCTCCCAGATAAGAGATTTATCAGACCTAGCATTTTCTCGTGGGGTGCACCAGTCCGTGCATAATAAAGACAGTTTTCTCAGAATGTGTATAGATTACCGTCAGTTGAACAAAGTCACAGTCAAGAATAGATATCCACTTCCTAGAATCGATGATTTGTTTGACCAACTTCAGGGAGCTAGTTACTTTTCTAAGATAGACCTCAGATCAGTCTATCATCAGCTCAAAGTTAGAGAATGTGACATTCCAAAAACCAACTTTTCAAACCCTGTACAGTCACTTCGAGTTTCTAGTTATGTCCTTTGGTCTTACTAATTCCCCAGCAACTTTCATGGACTTAATAAATTGCATGTTCAAGCAGTACTTGGACATGTTTGTTATAGTCTTCATCGATGACATTCTTGTCTAATTCTGTAGCGAGAATGATCACGCAGACCACCTCAGAATAGTACTTCAGACTCTCAAAACTCATCAGCTATTTGCCAAATTCAGTAAATGTGAATTTTGGCTAAGGTCAGTAGCAGTCATTAGTCAATTTATTTCCGATGATGGCATTAGAGTTGATCCTCAAAAGATCGAAGCGGTAAAAAATTACCCTAGATCCATCTCTCCATCAGATATCAAGAGTTTCTTGGGTTTAGCTGGGTATAATCATCGGTTTATTGAAGGGTTTTCATCTATCGCATCCCCCAAGTCCAAATTGACTCAGAAGAAAGTTCAATTTCAGTGGTCAGATTCACGTGAGAAGAGTTTTCAGGAGTTGAAGACTCGACTCACCTCAGCCCCAGTTTTGACTCTACCAGATAGCTCAGACGAGTTTGTTATGTACTATGATGCATCTAGAGTAGGTTTAGTTTGTGTCCTCATATAGAGAGTTAAGGCCATAGCCTACTCCTCTAGACATCTTAAAACCCATGAGAAGAATTATCCGATTCATGATCTTGAGTTAGCAGTTGTAGTGTTTGCCTTACAGATTTGGAGACATTACTTGTATGGGGTACATGTTGATGTGTTCATAGATCACAAAAGCCTTCACTATGTGTTCTCTCCAAAAAATTTGAATTTGCGTCAGAGAAGGTGGTTAGATTTATTAAAAGATTATGATATGAGTGTTCTTTATCATCTGGGCAAGGCCAATATAGTGGCTGATGCTCTCAGTAGACTGTCTATGGGTAGTGTTACTCATGTTGAGGATGATAAGAAGAAAGTCTAGGAAGTTCATCAGCTTGCCCAAATAGGTGTGTGCTTAGTCGATTCAATAGAAGGCAGTGTATGGGTGCCAAACAGTTCCAAATCCTCTCTAGTTTCCAAGGTAAAGGAAAAATAGGATAGAAATCCCAGTCTTGTTAAGCTGAAAGAGTCAGTCAGAGATAAAAAAGTAGAGGTTTTCTTTCTAGGGGGAGATGGTGTTTTGCATTGCCAGGGTCGGCTATGAGTGCTAAGTGTAGACGACTTGAGGCAACAAATTCTTGAAGAAGCATATGATGCACGTTACTCTATTCATCCATGGGCCACTAAGATGTACGTAATTTGCGGGAGATCTATTGGTAGAGTGGGATGAATAGAAATATTGCAGAGTTTATAGATAAATGCTCTACATGTCAGCAAGTTAAGATCGAGCACCAGAAGCCTAGTGGGTCCATGCAGGAGTTCAGTATTCCCACATGGAAGTGGAAAGAAGTGAACATGGACTTTGTGATGGGTTTTTCTCGTACTCATCATTAGCATGATTCTATTTGGGTTATAGTAGATAGGATGACCAAATTAGCTCATTTCTTGCCAGTTCATAATTTTATTTAGTCGAGGACTATGCCAAACTCTATATCAGAGGGTTGGTTAGGTTATATAATTTCCAGTATCCATTATCTCAGATAGATGTACCTAGTTTACCTCTCATTTCTGGAAATCATTCCAAAAAGGTCTTGGTACCCAAGTTTATGTCAGTACAACCTTCCATCCTCAGAAAGATGGTTAAGTAAAAAGGACCATTTAGACTCTAAAAGATATGCTAAGAGCATCCGTTGTCGATTTTAAGGGTAGTTGGGATGACCACTTGCCATTGATTGAGTTTGCATATAATAACAACTATCATTCCAGTACTCAGATGGCTTCATTTGAGGCTCTCTATGTTAGGATATGTAGATTTCTAATCGGCTAGTTCGAGGTAGGTGAGGCCGCAATAGCAGGGCCTGACTTAGTGTTTAATGCCTTAGAGAAGGTTCAGTTGATTGGAGAAAGACTTAAGCAGCCCAGAGCCAACAAAAATCCTATACAGATGTGAGGAGAAAGGATCTTGAGTTTGAGATCAGTGATTTTGTGTTTTTGAAAATCTCTCCCATAAAGGGGGTAAAAAGGTTCGGCAAAAAGGGAAAGCTCAGTCCTCGATATGTCGGTCCTTACAGAATTCTCAGTCATTTCAGAAAGGTAGCTTATGAGCTTGAGTTGCCTTCAAATCTAGCTTCAGTTCACCCAGTGTTCCACGTCTCCTTGCTAAATAAATGCATTGGTGACCCAGTAGCCATAGTTCCCTTAGAGGACATAAATATTCAGAATGATCTCTCTTTCGAAGAGATTCCAGTCCAGATTCTTGTTCTTCAGATTCATAGACTGAGAAATAAAGAAGTTTCCTTAGTCAAAGTTCCTTGGTGAAATCAATCCGTTGAGGGAGATACTTGGGAAGCAGAAGCAGATATGCGGATCAAGTATTCTCAACTCGTCTCCACAACCTCAGATCCAGCTTAAGGTAACAGTCTTCCTTAGATTTACTAAGTTTCATGTTCAGTTATAGTTATAAACTTGGTATCCATTATCATTGTATATTCAGTCATGCATTCATGAATCAGTTCAGTTATTTACTCATGCATCAGATATGCATGTTCAGTATGAAAATCTTGCTTATCAGTAGCTTCAGTCATGTATTCCATGCATTAATTATGCATGTTCAGTGTAAGAACTTAGTTTGTCAGTAGTTCAGTCATGTAGTCATGCATAAGATATGCATGTTCAGTATGTAAACTCAGTCTATGAGTGTCTCAACTTAATCAGTCTCATTTGAGGATGAATGTTCCCAAGGGGGAGATATTGGAATACCTCGTATTTCCTTAGCTTAAGATTAACTCTCAGTCCATGAGTTATCTAATATATAAATTTTGAAAAACTCAATATTTTTTTGCAGTTTAGAGTCTTCCATTACGTAGAAAATTGAATTAGCTTTCCAATGATATAAAATTCTCCTAAATTCGATAATCGAGTGAGAATTTATGACTATTTTAAGTTTCAGTCATTAAACACCGTCATTCAGGCCAGTAGCGCATAATGGAGTATGTCAAAATGACAATTGTCAATTTCCAGTGAGGTACCGCGATACCGGCACATCGCGCCATTGCTTATTTTTATATTTGTCAATTTCCAGTGTACTAGCGTGATCGCACCACATCGCGGTGAACTTCCAGGTCGCATCCAAGGTGGCAACGCAATACCACCGCGTCGCGCCACCGGCCACATTCCAGTTGACAATTCCAGTGGCCCGACGTGATCATGGCATGTCGTGCCAAGGGCCCAAATCGGAAAATTTTGACGAAAAATAAAAGTTTCGTCTAAGGTTTAAGTGGTCCTTTCCCATAATTTTAATCCACATAGGTGTGATATTCAAGCCCTAAAAACATTTTGAACCCATTGTTTAATAGTTTTCCCCAAATCAAAAAGGCATTCTCTCAAAAATAAATAAATTCTAGCTTCAAAAAATCAAGAACAAGCCTAAGAATTCCTTTAAGGGTCTTCAAAAATTGACAATCCAAGGTATGTTAGGTGTTTATCTATGGGTTCCTTTCATCCATAGATTTCACGAATCTATTTTCAAACTACAAGATTGTTGAATTATGAATTTCCATGCTTGAATTGAATAGAATCTATGTTCATGTTATTGTTGGGTTTTAGTCCATTATTAAATTACAAGCTTTAATGAAATTAATCGTTATATGTGTTGAATTACATGATCTTCATGGTAAACCCCTCAATTTGTAAGTGGATTGATGTATCCATATTAAACAACATGTGTTGATTTTTGTATAATTTAAGCATGCTCCCTAAGTGTTTGATAAAATGCCTATGTGAATGAAATAGTACCATTATAACATGATAGTATGTAATCCCCATTCATATACAAGTAAATGTATTACAAGTGTTTGATAAAATATCTTTATAAATGAATTATGGACAAGTGTACATTGTTATGTATTTTAAGATTATGCTATGCTTTATCTTTCATTCTATCGAGTCCTGGGGGTATTTAATACCCGATAATTGAGCTGTTTACATAGAGCCAGTTTCAGTTACAGAATAATATCAGTCATGTCACAATCAGTAGTACTCTCAGCCAGTTACAGAACTCTAGAAAACTCAGTAAACTCAGTACCACTCCAGTCCAGTTCAGTATAATCAGTTCAGTGTTTTTCAGTTGGGAGTAGGATTCAGCACCGAGTGAACCCGAGCATAAGGGCTCACTTGCTGTGATCCTTAGAAGCAATCTTTGCATTCCATAACTATGTAGCTAACGTAGGTTGAAACATCAAACCTGTCAGTTGAGGGTTGATGAGGTGTTTTAACCTACCAGATGAGGGTAACTCTCAGCTTGTCCTTACCTGTGACATGGTATTTACACTCTTCCAATTGGGGTTACAGATTGGACCCCAACTCAATTATCTTATCTTATTTGGGGCATGTCGGTTAGATGATTACCTCCCACAATCTCAGTTTCAGTCTTCAGAATAGAACTCAGTTTAGTTTTACAGAATCAGGACTGTGAAATACAGTCAATCAGTATCAGTAACTCGGTTATCAGTAACTTCAGATATTAGTTACTCAGTATCAGAACTCAGGACTTAGGTTTAGACAAGCTTAGTCACAGTATTTATTGGTATGTACATTAGTGCATAATCAGTTTTTTACAGCAGTATCAGTTACACATGTACCCTTATGTTCAGTTACTCTATATCATACAGTCATTGTTCATGCATATGAACCCTTGCATTCAGCTTTACCTCATATAGAATATCAATATATTCCACCTACTAACGCATTCTCTTTCTTTGCGCTATGATGTCTTATATCATAGGTTTGGACGCTCAGGTTCCCAAGCGTACATAGACAGATTCAGATTCAGCTAGTAGGGTCAGAGTTAGTAGTGAGTCCTCATATATTGAGGATATTTAATTATTTCAGTTTTTCAATAGGTACAGTATTTCAGTAGATGGAGTTAGTTGGGGGATTGTTCCATCAACTCCACTTTCAGACAGTTCAAATTAGAAGTTTTTCAAACTAGTTTTCAGTCAGTAATCAGTTTTACTTATATTATCATAGACGATATATATTTATCAGTATTTCAGATGTTTTGAACCTTATGGCATTTCAGCCTATTATTCCACATTCATTGCAGTATATTTATTCAATGCTCACATCAGATATCAGTCATGTGTTAGCTTGTGGCCCTTCGAGGTCATAAGTACCGTGTAGTATCCGGAGTATAGACTCAGGGCATTACATATACACACACTAGTTAGTATATTTTTTCCATAATCAAACAAGAAAAAGAATGTGTGTGTGTTTTTAATACAATTATATACAAATTAATTGTTATTCTTTTTTTTATCAATCAAGTACCAAAAAAAGTATTTTTATTGATTATATACAAAAAAAAATATTTTATTCAATAATGATACATATTCATATTTTATACAACGATGATACGATTTCGATACATGACATATACAGATACATATTCTATACAATAACGATACAATTTCTATACACATAATATACAAAATACATATTCTATATAATAATGATATAATTTCTATACACATAATATACAAAATATATATTCTATATAATAGTAGAAAGTTTCTATACACATTCTATATAACATTTAGTTACAATAATTTTTAAAATTTATATTTTATACAACAATTATACTGTTGCTATGCACATCTTATGTAATTTCTCCACAAATATTATAGAGATAAATATTCTATACAATAATTATACAATTTACACATGCGCGTGTGCACCTACACATATATATATAAACAATTATACAGTTTGAGAGTCTTCAAATAAATATTATAAATAAAGTCTTGAACTAAGAATAAGAATTTAAATTATCCAAAAAAACTAAATGATGAAATGAGTAAAAAAATAATAAAAAGCCAAGGGATGTAGTGGGGTGCGGCCAGATTTCGGGGGAGGCAAAGGAAGGTTATCCCAGTAGCTATAAATTTAAAATAAATATGTTGAGTGGCTATTTATTGTCCATTATACAAACGTTGGATATTTATTTTTGAATAGGCTATACAATATCTTTTCCCCAAAATAAAATCTGTGAAATTTTTTCCATTCACTATTCATACTCTTCAAGTATTGGCGAGACTAGTCTTGTTCACAGTGGACAGTGAATATGACAATTATAATTGTATAAATAAAATATAACCCAACTTTATTAAATATATTTACCTTCTCTCCCATCTTCTTAATTAATTTGTTCTCTCTTCCGATTAATATACATAGCTCAGCCATTATATACATAAGACGCTATGTATATGAAAATTTATTACCGATGTTTTAATAAGAAAATTACGAATTTTCTCTTATATTTAGGACGCAATTAATGCTACAACATTAATAATGAATTTCTGCATCTCTTAATTTGTGTAACAGCTATACTAATTCAAATTTTGAAAAAAAACATTACATAAAAAGAAAATCAATCAAAAAACATAAATAAAAAATAATCTAATCACTGTTTTTTTTATCTCTTGAAAAAAAACTGATTTTATCTGTATTAACAAAATGAATATTGTAATTCTTTTAAGGAACTCTGGTGAATGAAAATCGAAATAGAATATATAAAGTACAAAAGTAAAGAAATTGTTGTCACAGAATCGATAACTTATTTGTGGTTGATTTCATCAATTGCTGCTGAAATAGACATTAACGAATCTCAAAAATCAATTGATGTACACTATATTGTCGAGGGCAATGAATCACCTATTCGTATTCGGAATGATAATGGTGTTAAGTTGTATATCGAGTTGAAGAAATCTCTTTTAGGATTCATAATGTATCTGTTATGCATAACAACGTCTGATAAATGTGCAAAGGACATCCAGTTTGATAGAAACACTGGAGTTGTGGTTTGTGTGGAAGGGGTGGATGCAGATGCTCTAGCTCTCTCTGTTGTTAAGACACAAAATCAATATTCATTGTATGTGCTAGAGTTTGAAGTTGAAAATTTGATCTATGATAGCAAGAGTATTGACGTGAAGGAGAAACAGATGTATAAGGATAAATCGACACTTGTTTCAATGATGTCTAATAATATGGTGTCACGTGATTTTAATTGCAGAGCAAAATGTTCAGACAAAAAGAGGTATTTTTTTAGTTATGTTACAATATATTTTTACTTAATTTTTGATTTTTAATCGTTCAACTTTAACTATAGTATAATGTTGTGTGAATTTTATCTTGATGTTAAAGTTGTTTTACGAAGATTGTTGTAGCTTTGAACACATGAGATTGTCTGTTTCTTTGTGTTGGAATAATGTCAGGCATAGTGTTGTGATTTACTAAGTTAAACCATGTATGTTATATACATAACAATGTAATGTATATTAGGTGCAATATACATAACTATTTATGTATGTATAATAAAATGCTATGTAGTATATGTTTTTCTTTTTTGTATTTTTTGATACTCGAATATACATATATATTAATCGGTTATGTTATATATACAAATAAATTTGTTATATATATGGAATAATATGTTATGACTTACTGTGTCAATCCGTTTATGTTATATAAATAACGAGGTAATGTGTTGAAACATCCTGGGTTTTGACCCTTAAAAAATTTTGTAGAATTTTCGTTCTTCGAACCCAATACGACTCATGGGTACGAGTCGTATGTTGGGGTATAAGTGGTATGGTTCTATCGTATACTGATCAATGTTAGTTGGTGGGATGGTTTTCGTCACTTGAATGGGTATGACTCGTAGGGCTTGGTATGAGTCGTACCATGGACTCGTATGGTGGACAGTGTTTGATCCTCCTGGTATTTCATTTTGCGGAGGATACGGTTAGGGATATGGATCGTATGTTGTGATTACGATTTGGTTGGATGAGTCATATACTGTACAGTGATTTTACCAAGGGTTGTGGCTTGGATACGAGTGGTGGTACCAATTGTGTTGGAAAGGTACGATTCGTATGGGTCAGTCGTATCCTTGTGCCGGGTTTTTAAGGGATTTAAGTAGGATATTCTGGACATTTCCCTACATACCCTAATTAGGACCCACGACTTCTAATACACTTAGGAGGTTATTTACCCTATTATTCTATTCATTAACACTTAGAACCTATTTCAAAACACTCCATAAATCTCTTAAGAACTTTTGGGGCAAAGAACTAGGGTTTCAACTAAAGGATTGCTTTGGGGCTTGTCTTAGTGATTTCTTTCCATCAATTCTTTGGTATAAGGCATGATTCTCTTCCCTCATTGTAATTTCAACTAAAGGTATGTTTATATGATTGATTTTATGGTTTTACTATTTCATGATTATGGTTTTAACTATTATTTATGGGTTTTCATATTAAATGCTTGGTTATGGTTTTCTATGGTTTTAATTATGCTTTTATATGCATTAATGGTGGTTTTGGACAATTGGATTGCATGGAAATGGTTTAATGATCTTTGGAATTGGTTTTGGTTATATTATGCCCCCAATGTGTTTGATAAAATGCTTTATAAAGGTAAATTTATTTTATTAACTTCTTTTAATGAAAATCTTGTTTGTTTTTGGCTTATGTAATAAAGCTTTAAGTAGATTATATGGTTTAAATGGTTTGAAAAGGCTAAATTCTTATGCTTGTGGGGAACATGGAAGTCTCCCAAGTAGTTTAATATGGTATATGGAAGGACATTTGAAAGTCTCCTTAACCTAAATGGTTTGGTTATGGATACTACTTGCAAGTAAAGGATGATATGAAGGTACCACTAATATTGGCCTTGGTTAATAGAATGGTAAATGGATTGGTTGGTCATTTGGAAATGGTTTTAATTTGGCATTAATGGCAGTGTGTGTAGCAAAGACATAAATGGTGGCGGTCCCGGGGGGACCAAAACTAAAAACTCGTATTTGCCAATATGAGGATTGGTCTTAGTGGACCGTGTGCATAATGTCACACTATTGGGGGATATACTAGTCATCCCATGGGATACTTCCCTGGTCGTGTGGCTACACGTACTGGGGCCCTTTCAATAGGGGGAGCTGAACCCATATAGCTTATGGGTTGTTTAGGATGGCCAAGCTACACAACCCCGGTAAAGGTTTTAAATACATGCTAAACCCGAATCTGATTCGGCATAGTTATATATATGTGTGTATGCGTATGTATTTATAGTTCTTGCATTGCATAGTTTTACTTGGTTTTATATTTTATCCTTATCCTGAGATTTATGCTAGCGGTCACTCGCTAACTCGTCTACTGGTAGTTGTATACCCACGCTATACAGGAACCGATGGTTTGACTCCTCCTACATAGTGATTGACTCGAGGATAATATTTAGACTGAAGTGGTGAGCTTCCATCCTTTTGGAAGGTATCATTTCATGTTATGGATATTGTTAGACGTATTGACTTTATTTTGGATATTGGTTTTTGCCATAGTTAGGGGCATGCCCTAACCAGATTTGTTTGCTCTTTTGGATAGAGGCTTTATGGTACTTTTGAGGGTTGGTATGAGAGACATCGGTATTGGTGTCAACCTTGGTATTGGAATAAGTTGGGAGACTGGCATTATCGGACATGATTTCTCACTGTTCCATCGTATTACATTTTGGAATTGATTATCATATTATGTTTTGGTATTCTCTTTGGTTATGGCCTGATTTATGTCCTTTGGTTTATCTTGGTATGGTTGGATGATTGATTTGGTTTTGATAGACTCGGTTGGGTTAGTCACGATTGTGACCTTATTCTAGAGTCTCATAAGAGCATTTACGCTATCTTTTTATATGCTTGAAATTTAGCCCATCTAAAGTTGGATATAGGTGGTTGGATTAGGTAACATGGGGCGATCACCGGTCCAGATTGGACTTGGGATGTCCATTACGATAAGACCCGAGGGTCGGGTCGTGTCAAGTTGGTATCAAAGCCTAGGTTTATGGTTAACTGGGAAGTCCATAAAGTCGTGTCGAGTAGAGTCTCTTTTAGGGATGTGAAGTGCGCCATACTCATAAGAGAGAGAATACAAGACATTTAGGTATGTTTCATTTGCTTGGTATTCTATCTTTAAGCTTGAGTTCTCAATCCTGGAATCTTCTCTAATCCTTATTTGCTCGTCTTTAGATCTTGCCTCCTAGATCTGGAACATAAGGAAATTCTTCTATCCCATCTAGGGATAATACTAAAGGGGTACGTCCTATGTCTGGAGTACATCTTCGATCTCATAGTCCTATTCCTGATGGTTCTGGAGTTTCTCTTATTCCATCTAGTTCTCCTCAAGTCCTTCAGGGCAACGTGATGAATGCAAAATTTCGTTAGTCTATTCATGTTATTGCCCAACTAGTTGCTGCTCAGGATGAGAATGGTGCAGCTGGTGCTTTGTCTGCTGAGGCCACAAGGGTTGGTCAGTTAATGAAAATGGGTCCCCCTACTTTTACTGGGGTGGAGGTAAAGGAGGATCCACAGAGCTTCTTAGATGAGATGAAAAAGATCTTTTGGGTAATACAGGCTACTAATGTAAAGGGGGTTAACCTTGTAGCTTATCAGCTCAAGGATGTTGTTTATCAATGGTATGAGGAGTGGGACAGGGATAGAGGTGATATAGAAGAGGGAGGGTTGTGGGAGGCCTTTTCTAATGCCTTCTTGGATCGGTTCTTTTCTCAAGAGTTGAGGGAAGCTAAGATAGAGAAATTTGTAAACCTCAGGTAGGGGAGGCTATCAGTAAAGGAATATGCTTTGAAATTCCATTAGCTATCAAGGTATGCTCCTAACTTGGTGTCTGATATAAGGTCGAGAATAAGGAAGTTCGTTTCTGGGTTGAATAGAGATTTAATTTCGAAGAGAAAGACTACCTTGCTGATTAAAGATATGGAGATCTCAAGGTTGACTGTTCATATGCAGCAGGTTGAGGATGAGAAGAGGAGGCAGGCAAAGTTTGGGGATAGGTAGTAAAAGAGGAGCAGGTTTTCTAATCAGGGAGATGCTCAGTCTCAGGGTAGTAGAGATGGTGGCAAGTGGCAGAAAAAGAAGTGGGGGATTTATGGATCCTTTTCTGCTAGTACTCCTTACCAGTCGGGAGATAGGTGTCATCAAGGTGGTGACAATTCTCAAGCACAGGTTGCCCAATCTCAGGCAAGCGAAGGTCAGTCAGTTTATTTATGTCCTTTTTGTTAATTCTGTGGTCGTTCCCATCGGGGTTATTGTGAAGAAGGGAGGAAACAAATGCTTCAAGTGTGGCCAAGAAGGCCATAGACTCAGGGATTGTCCGGTTAATAAGGTTGCTACGGGGGCGAATAAAATTCTTGTGGCTTTATCTTTTGCTCTTACACCTGGTGGTGTTGCATCTGTTTTTGTTACTGCTCCTGGTTCTAGTATTAGTCGGAATGAGTGTATGCTTTGGCATCTTAACAGGAATCTGAGGCATCACCTAATATCGTTACTGGTATGTTACAAATTTTCTCTCGTGATGTATATTATTTGCTTAATCCGGGGTTTACTCTCTCCTATGTGACTCCTTATATGGTTGTATACTTTGGTTTTGATCCAGAAGTTATTTCAGATTCTTTTTCTGTTTTTACTCTGGTAGGTGACTCAGTTATTGCTAAGAGAGTCTATAGGAGGTGTGGTATTTGTTGGTGGTAAGCCGACCTTGGTGGATCTATTTGAGTTGGATATGGTAGATTTTGATGTAATTTTTGGTATGGATTGGTTACATTCTTTTTACGCATCTTTGGATTATCGAATTCATAAGGTTATCTTTAAGTTCCCTGGTGAATCGGTTATAGAATGAGAAGGTAGTTCCTTAGCTCATAGGGGGATATTTCTTATCTTAGAGCTCAGAGGTTAATCTTTAAGGTTTGTCTTTATTACTTGGTCTGGGTTAAATATTCTAACTCAGAAGGTCCTTCTTTATCTTCGGTCCTGCTGGTTATTGAGTTTCTAGAGTACTTTTGATTGATCTTCTTGGTGTTCTTTCGGATAGGAAAATAGAGTTTGGTATTGATTTTCTTCTGGACACTCGTCCAATTTCTATTCCTCCGTATAAAATAGTTCTAGTTGATTTGAGAAAACTCAAAGAGCAATTTAAGGATCTTCTGGACAAGGGGTTTATTCGTCCTAGTGTTTTCTCATGGGGTGCACCAGTGTTGTTTATGCATAAGAAAGATGGTTCCTCTAAATGTGCATTGACTAAGGCAGTTGAACAAGGTGACATTCAAGAACAAGCATCCTCTTTCTTAGCGTGACAACTTGTTTGACCAGTTGCAAGGTGCCAAGTTCTTCTCTAAGATAGATCTTCGGTATGGGTACCATCAACTTAAGATTAGGAAGATAGATATCCCTAAGATGTTTTTTTGTACTCAGTATAGGTATTTTGAGTTCTTGGTGATGTCATTTGGGTTGACCAATGCTCCCACAATATTTATGGACTTGATGAACAGGGTGTTAAGACAATATTTGGATCTCTTCATCATTGTGTTCATTGATGCATTTTGGTTTATTCAGAGAGCGAGATGGATCATGCTAATTACCTCCGTGTGGTGTTGCAGACCTTAAATGAACAATAATTGTATGCCAAGTTCTCTGAGTGTGAGTTTTGGTTGAAAACTGTGACTTTCTTAGGTCATATAATTTCTAGTGAAAGGGTCATGGTTGATCCTCAAAAGGTTGTTGGAGTGAAGAAGTGGCCTAGGCCCACAAATCCATTTGATATTCGGAGTTTCTTGGGTTTAGCCGAGTATTATAGGCGGTTTGTGGAAAGCTTTTCTTTGATAGCGGCTCCTTTAACTAAGTTAACTCAGAAGAAGGTTAAGTTTTCTTGGTCGGATGCTTGTGAAGGGAGTTTTGAGAAGTAGAAGGATAAGTTGACTTCGGCTCCAATTCTGACTTTGTTGGAAGGTAATGATAGGTTTATGGTTTATTGTGATGCATCTCGAGTAGGGCTTGGTTGTGCTTTGATATAGCATGGGAAGGTGATTGCCTATGCTTCCAGGCAATTGAAGATTCATGAGAGGAATTATACTACTCATGATTTAGAGTTATTGGAGGTTGTGTTTGCTTTGAAAATATGGTGGCAATATCTTTATAGTGCTCACGTGGATATCTTTTCTGATCACAAGAGTCTTTAGTACGTGTTCACACAGAAAGAGCTTAATCTCAGGCAGAGGAGATGGCTTGAGCTTCTTAAGGACTATGATATGAGTCTTCACTACCACCTAGGTAAGACTAATGTGGTTGTTGATGCTCTTGTAGGTTATCCATGGGGGAGTTAGGCTCATGTAGAAGAGGGAATTCAACAATTAGTGAAGGATATTCACCGCTTTGGATAATCTTAGAGTTTGCCTTTTGTACTCCAAGGATGGTAGTGTGATGGTGCAATAAGTCATTCAATTATCTCTTGGTGCGGATATTAAGGAGAAGCAAGTGTTGGATCCTGTATTAATGGAAATAAACAGTGACGTTGGTGGGCAAAAGGTAGTGGTGTTTGAAATCAGTGGTGATGGTACTTTATAGTACCAGGGGATGTTGTGTGTTCTTGATATCGACAGGTTACGGCAAAAGGTTTTGGATAAGGCGCATGAGTCGTGCTATGTTGTTCATCCTTCCTTGACAAAGATGTATCATGATCTCAAGGAGATCTATTGGTGGAATGGGATGAAGAGAGATGTGGCAGATTTTGTAGCCAAGTGTATGGTGTGTCAACAAGTTAAGGTTGAGCACATGAGGCCAGGAGGGTTGTATTAAGAAATTGATTTGCCCGAATGAAAGTAGGAAGTGATCAATATGGACTTCGTTACCGGTATTCCACGATCTAAAAATCAGTATGATTTAATTTGGGTCATTGTGGATAGGATGACTAAGTCTTCTCACTTCTTGCCAATGCGGACTACCTTTTCGATGGAGGATTACGCGAAGCTGTATCTTTAGGAGATTGTGAAGCTGCATGGGGTGCCTTTTTCAATTATTTCTGATCGTGGTACACAGTTTACATCTCACTTGTGGCGGTCTTTCCAGAAAGGGTTGGGGACTAAGGTTAGTCTGAGTACTACTTTTAATCCGTAGTTGGATGGGAAATCGGAGAGAACTATTCAGACATTGGAGGATATGCTTCGGGCCTGTGTGATTTACTATAGTGGAAATTAGGTTGAGCATCTACCTTTGGTGGAGTTTGCTTACAACAATTGCTATCATTTGACTATTGGTATGGCTCTTTTTGAGACGTTGTATGGTAGGAGGTGTAGATCTCCTATTGGTTGGTTTGAGTTTAGGGAGGTGGACATGTTTGGCCCAGATTTGGTTTATCAAGCGATGGAGAAAATCAAGGTGATTCGGGATAGGCTTAGAGCTGCCCAAAGTCGCCAAAAGCCCTATACAGATGTTAGGCATAGAGACTTAGAGTTTGAGGTCGGGGATAGGGTATTCCTCAAGGTGTCTCCCATGAAAGGAGTGGTGTGGTTTGGAAAAAAGAGAGAAACTCAGTCCTTGGTATGTTGGTCCTTATGAGATTTTGTGGAAGGTGGGAAATATTGATTATGAGTTGGAGTTTGTATCTAGCTTAAGTTCTGTTCATCCGATCTTTCATGTTTCTATGTTGAGGAAGTTCATTAGTGATCCTTCTTCGATTGTTCCTTTAGAAGGATTGGGTATTTCGGATTCTCTATCTTATGAAGAGGTCTCGATTGAGATATTAGATAGGCAAGTTCGTCGGTTGCAGACCAAGGATGTGGCTTCTTTTAAGGTTCTATGACAGAACCATAAGGTGGAAGAACCTACTTGGGTAGCGAAAAAGGAAATGAAGTCCAAGTATCCGCATTTGTTTTCTGCTCTTGGAATTCATGCAGAAGGTATGTGTCTTCAACACATCTTTATTTTCTGAGTTTGTTAAAGAAAAGATAAACATCTTTGCCCCTTTGTTTTCAAACTTTGTTAAAAGGATGTTTGATAATGCAAATGACTCTGTGTGTGGTTACCCCTAACTTGTCCATCATTCGGAGACAAATTTTTGTAGTGGGGGAGACCGAAAAATCCTGGGTTTTGAACCTTAGAAAATTTCCTGGAATTTCCGTTCTCTGAACCCAATACGACTCATGGGTACGAGCCGTATGTTGGGGTACGAGTGGTATGATCCTATCGTATGCTGACTTTGTTAGTTAGTGGGATGATTTTGGTCACTAGAATAGGTACGACTTAGGGGTATGAGTCGCAGGCTTGGTACGAGTCGTACCAGAGACTCGTATGGTGGGAAGTGTTTGATCCTCCTAGTATTTCATTCTGCCAAGGATACGGGTTATGGATACGGATCGTATGTTGTGATTACGACTTGGTTGGATGAGTCGTATACTGGATAATGTTTGATCCAAGGGTTGAGGCTTAGATACGAGTGGTGGGTACCGATCGTATTTGGAGGATATGACTCATATGGGTCAGTCGTATCTCTGTGAAGAGTTTTTAAAGGATTTAAGTAAAGGTATTCTGGACATTTTCCTACATACCCTAATTAGGACTCATGACTTCTAATACACTTAGGAGTCGTTTGATGAGGGGTATTAAAACAAATTATCCCGAGATAAATTTTTGGTGCTTTGTTTGGTTACCAAGTTTGGGATAACTTATCCCGGAATTAACAAATAGTATCGGGATAAGTTATCCCACCCTTTGGGTGATATAAATAGTTCCAACATTATTTAACTTGGGATAACATCATAAATGACAAAATCAACCTCTAATTATCACTTTTCATATATATATATATATACATATATATTTATGAGAGTATGTGAAATTTTGATAGTCCTCACATCAAATTCTTAAAACTCTATTTTAAATTAACAATCACTTTAACTCAAAAAATATATTTTTAAAATAATTTTAACACAAAATTAAAGTTAGCAATAATTTTCAACTAGAACCTTTATAGTTCTTTTAATATTGTTCAATTGTTCAATTCTTAAAAGTCATATAGTAATAAATAGGGTAACTTGATAATAATAAATAACACACTGTTTTTATTATTATTCTTAGTGGGCATAAAAAAGGATAAATCAATAGCTAAAAGAGGATGAATAAAATATTCTTTTATGGTGAATATAAAAGATAAACACGATAAGTAAATGGACTGAATGAAATAATTTATTAATTTAATTTAATTATTATTTAATATCCTTATAGATCATCATAGATAATTTGAGTAAAGACACTAAATTAAGGTCATAAATATTCTTATATATACTTGAAGTCATTAAAATATTTTGTTGTATAAGACAAAAGAAATTGAATTTTGCAAATAGTCTTGCCACGTGAAATTATGAATGAAATTAAAACTCAATAATATATTAGAAGAAATTTATATCTATCTATAATTAGGAGATTACATATCCACAAATTCATAAAGACACCAATCTTTAATATTTATGATCTTAATCGAATTGTAATTATTAACACATTTTAAATCATGTTATTCTATAAAATACTGAATTACTTGTGGCCTTTTGATATATTCTAATTCTTCGGCAACACTCCCTTCCGCATAAATCAAAATTTTATTTAAAAATATCCAATTATGTGATTAAAAACTTTAGTAACTATAAATTGACTCAAAGAAAATATGTTTAACATGTTCGTCATTAGATTATGTTAATTATAAAGTAAAAAAAAGTATGATATGAATTATATTTTAAGATTTTAATTACTATTTTAATATCTTGAGTTGAACCCAGACTTAGCACAGACTTCGTGAAATTAGTATACAATATAAGAGCCTATATTACAAAACATAAATATATTATTTTTTATTTACAAAACATAGTATTAATTTACAAATCATAACAATGGGAAATATTAATGACTCTTGATATAATTGTAGGGGGGTGCGGATAACTTGTGTGATAAAATAGATCTATTATAAATACAATGGATCTATTTTTATTTTTGCGTGGATATTTCTTAACTTCTCTAAATATTTTTATTTTTATTTTTATTTTGAGTTTATTTATGTTAGTTTTATCTATATTCATATCTTGGGGGGGTGATTATATGGTATTTGGTTAAATACTTTATTATAGTATTCTTTATTTTTTTTCTTAGTTTTTGTAATTCTTCTATATTATTTTGAAGGTATTCTAAATATTCTATATCTTTTGTTTCAAAATATCCAATTAGATTATCTTTCATAAGTTTTTCTAATAATATTATTTCTTCCATATTTTGTCTCCAATATTTTAAATATTCATAGTCTATCATTTTATCCTGTAGTAATTGCAGAGTTACAAATTTCTGTATAATAATTTATCCTAATTGTACTATAATGTATATCTAATTCTAGATTTTCAATGCTATTTATTATTTTGTGTTGTTCTTCTCGTAGCGAGTTTTTTAAATTATATAAACTATCACATGTACTTTTTTCTAAATTTTTTAGGGTTTCTTCTATCCATATTAATTTTCCTTTTAGATTCTCCATTATTTTTCTAATTCGGTTTCTATAATTAATTTCTTCATTTAGATTATATTGATTTTCTTTAGTTTTTCAAATATATTCTAACATTTATTAATCTGAATAATATCCATCTGGGTAACTATCCAGATATAACTGTTCTATCCAATTTATAGTTTCAATTTCCTAGTCTAATACTTTTTCTAATATTATTCTCTTAATATCTATAATTTCTATATCTCTAAGTATATATAAGATTAATATTTTAAGATTATATATCATTTAAAATTGGTTAAATACTTTATTATAATATTTTTTATTTTTTTGTTTTAATCTCATTAATTCTTCTATATTTTCACTAAGAAATTGTATGTATTTTATATCTATTTTCCAAGATTCTAAATACATAATTTATCATAATTAGTATATGGGTTTGGTATGTAAGTATTTATAAGAGTAGTTTGGTAGGTGTGGTATATAATTAATTATAGTCATAAAATATCTATCAAATATTTTTTCCAATATGATTTTTCTTATATCTACTATTTCTATATCCTTAGGTACATATAAAACGAGTATTTTAAATTTATCTACCATTTCGTCAGATAAATAACTATCCATTTTTCATAAAATTGCTATTTTCAAAATATTCCCTTCAATCATGCACATAACAAAATATGATCACTTTAGATTGTTATATACTAGATTATTCTTAAATAACATATTCTTCGGTCACTATTAGCATGGTAATCTGGATACTTTCCCTTAAACAACGGCTCTACTCTGGTTACTCCCCTATCACGGCTTTCTTGCCTCACCAGTTTCACCTTTAGGATGGCATAGTTCTTAAGAATTTTTCTCCTTTTCCACTTTGCTAATAAACTTCTTAACATGTTATTTTTCAAATAATTCTACTATAAAGCAACTAACATGAACTTATTTTATCATATCATGATTGTTAGAATTTATGAATTTAGCTATTCATAATAGTAAATGAATATACTTGTTCTGGTAGTTTTGATAATTCTAAGCTTTGTTCCTCCATAGATTTTGCATATATGCATATTATATGTATATACAAACCTATGTTATGCATATGCTGGATACATAAAAATGTTGAATATGCTAATCTATATACAATATGTGTGTTAGCTGTCATATATAAAGCTTTATATGTATTTATAATGTAATGTGCATTAGAACTGTTGTGTATTTAAAATACATATGCACTATTTGTTATGTATATGTTGAATACATAATTTTTTTAATACAATCTAAATTACATCAGTAAGTATATGAAATACGTATACATATGAAGCATGTAACTTATGTATATGAAATATGTATACATGTGAAGTACCAGCACACCTTCTAAATTTATAAAGTTATATATATTATTTTAATATAAAAATAAATTAATACAAATAAGTTAGACATAAATGATGTTATTATAACATACTGTCACCCTACTATGCTAAACAATAACCATACTGCCAACTCTATTCAAGGATAACGACACCAAATTCGTCTATAGCAGGTACAAATCTTGGCCTTGGACTTGGAGGATTGTCATTGTCACCTTCATATCTTTTTTTAGCCTTAGTCACGTTGTAATTTCATAACATAGTGGCATATCTCAATCTCTACGTATATGCATCAAAATCAGAATGAGGTATATGCATGCCTTTACTCAAAAACTCTGCATAACTGGCCACAAAGACGCCACAGTTGCTACAAAGTAATAACCACATGAATTAAATCGGACTATCTTTACATACATAACTAGTTAAGCCTTTGCACCTTTTCAGGAGTTGGACATAAATTATTGTAAACAAACTGTGAATCAAAAGTGAAAATACAAAAAATAATAAAATAATAATTTTTTGTTGTTGAAGACTAATACTCAGCATGAAAAAGCTTGAGTTAAAATACATAAACATTTTGATATTTAGACAGAAAATATCTTACTGAACATGCCACCCATAAACTTCTCATACTGTCAACCTCTGAACAACAGTCATACATTCATGCATTCAATGCGTGAGACATTCCTCTCATTTGGTATAGTTGTTTTTCAACAAGGTAATCTTGTCTCCATGCTGATATAAGCTTCTGAAATGAATTCTTCCCCACGGGAATTGTTCAAATCAGCCATCCTCCACCATCAAAAAATCTGCTCTACTAATAGTAGCATCAAGTATTTGTGAATACAAAAAGATATGAATGAAATACGGAATAGACATGTGCAAAACATCTGTAATGTTATCAAAGTTTCTCATCTTAAAGTGCTGAACAAACATCCATTTTTTTTTATCAAATTCTTCGTATTTGAAAAGTACTTGTCAATCAAAATATACCTGGATGATTCAGGATACAGGTAGTCCTCTATGTTACCGATACATTTAAGTCCGATTATGAGAGCAAACCAAAAAATAGAAAACTTGAGAATAGTCCCCTTCACATAAACATGTTTTTCATTGGGATTATCTTGGTCTATCTCAAGCATGAGCAAAACACTGATATGCATATATTGCCTCAACAAACACACAAAAAGCATAATCCAAATCCACTTAATACCATACACCTTTCCATCATAAATATTGACTTTACATAACAACCACACATATACATAACTTCAAATATGTATATGTATAACATATACTTAAGTAATATTATGTATATGCACTGGCAATATAAAATTGCAAATAGGTAATGTATGTATATACTTCCTGCCTTAAAAATTGACTTTACATACCAGCAACATATATACATAACTTCAGAATGTATATTGATATAACTAAACTATCAATTCCTACAGAAACTATAAAAAAATATCGTAGGTAAGAAAGTGATGTATATGAACTATACATATCAATACAGTTCAAAAAAAATACAGCATCACATATGTATATGTCTATCATATACAAAAAGAGGTGTTACGTGCATACACTGGCAACTTCTAAAGAATCATCAAATTCATGAAAAAATTCACATTATACTACAGAACTAACAACCATATTCAAAAAATAAAAAATTAAAAAATCTCACATTACTGAAAAAAACACAAATATTCTAGTACAAATTAACAATCATATTCAGTAAATAAAAAAATCAGAAAAACCTTTAGTAGATGTGGTCATGTAGAATCATCTTTTTTAGTTTTTCTTGACGATTTTCAATTTAACTTTTTGAATTTTCAACAGTAACTTTCCTGAGCGTTTTCATCTTAATGGGGTCGTTACGATGTTTTGATCTGTTTTCAATAAAATTAAGGTCCTCGTAATCAAATTCTCCGGGAACGAACCCAATAACCCGATTTGTTGGTTGATTATGCTCTAAATGAGTTAATCTAACTAAAAGAGGGAGAATCATTCATTTACTAAGTAATAAGTACTTGATTTAATACATGCAAAAAGTAGAAATTGAAAACCAAAATTAAAAATCAAAAAGGAGAATCCTAAGATCAATTCTATATTTTGGTAAAGTAGAAAACCAAAATATTACTCCAATACTATGAAAAATCATTAAATGAACAATATGCAACAACTTGTTCATTCGGAATCTCCAATTTTTTGTAAAATTAGAAAAAAAAATTACTAACCTCAGATCTTAAAACTTCAGAATGTTAAATGGAGATTTAGATAAAATTGAATGCCAGTGAATAGCAGTTGGACTCAAACACGTTTCAATTCAAAAATGGTAATCGCTCCTTGATTGTAGGCTTCTTCCAAGGAGAATAAACCATAAGTCAATTTTGATAAAGCTATGTATGTGAATTTTAAGAGAGAAATTGAAAAAGTAAAATTTTTGTAATAAGTTTTAATGGTTGAAATTTTGTTTGATAAATGATAGTTAAGTTGATGCTTTATGTAATCTTTAGATTATAATTTGTGCAAACAATTTGGAGCTTATATACTAAATCAGGCCTAATATTGGACACCTATTTTGTTTGGTATACAAAATAACCGCAACCAAATGTAATTGAACTGAATTAACACAAAATTAACTGAACACACTACTAACAGAAAACTTGCATAAAAAAAAACATTTTAATTTATATTGGTGAAAGTTAATGTTGATAACAATTCTCACTATCCAATTAAAGCTTCATTTGCATATTCGTTAAAGTTTATATTTAACTATGAGTTAGTTTTGCCATTTTGATTTTTGTGTATGTAGTTGGTCGCAAAACGGAATCGTGTAAACAAACATATCAATCGATTTTTATTGCAAAAATATATTTCTATAAAACTTAATTTATACTATTAAGAGAAATGAAGAAAAAATTATTTTCAACTATTGAAAATAAAGCAGATATACCATCCATTTTTTTGACTTATATAATCAGATGTAATTGACACATAGTTAATTCGATAGAGTACACTTGCCAATTTATAAAGGTGACTTTGCACCAAACAAGTAACATTAGGTTAGTAAATTATCTCTTATACTATATCACTATCAAATAGTTTGCTATTTTTTCATTACAGGGCTGGTATAACGGATAAAAAATAATTTATCTTATGATTAATTTTAAAATGAGTTTATCTCATGTTTGGCTAGAACAAATATTTAAGATCTTATTTCATAATTAATTTTTTTTAAGACAATACTAGTAGTATTTTTATCCTATCTTGAGGATAGAATAATAAATCTCAAAATCATTAATTGCAGAATAACTTGTTTTCAACCAAACTACCACACAGTGAATTGTTTGTTGATTCCAGGCGGAGCATATTAAAATGTTAAACCGGCCAGTCTGGTTAGTGAGCTCACTCAAAAAAGGGAAAAAGGAAGGAAATTAAGAAGGCGTTTCCGCAAAGGCCTTAAACCCAGAGAGCCCATACTTGTTCGTTTTCTTTGTAAACTCTCTCTGCTGCACTCGCTTCCATTTTTGCAACAAAAAAAAAAAATAAAAAAAAATAAAAAATTATATAAATATACAACTTATGTTTTTAATATTACAAAAAATCTTAACTCCTTGAATATATTACAAAAATTTCATATATATACAAAATGTTATGTATATGTCAGTTATGTTGTGTATAATAATAGGGAGAGAGTAAAGTAATTAAAAAAAAAAAAAGGAAGAGAATGTAATTACTTTTAAAAATCGGTATTTATGTTATTTATAAAAAAAAAAAAAAAAAAAAAAAAAAGAAGAAGAAGAAGATGTCAGTATTTTACTGAATCCAAATGCAGAGGTTCTCAACAAATCTGCAGCACTTCACATGAACATCAACGCCGCCAAGGGTTTACAAGATGTTCTCAAAACTAATCTCGGTCCTAAAGGCACCATCAAGATGTACTCTCTCTCTCTCTCTTTCCTTAGTTGTTGTTAAAGGCACCATCAAGAAGAGTCTAATGTTTGAAAGAATTTTGTGACAGGCTTGTTGGTAGTGCTGGTGACATTAAGCTCACTAAAGATAGGAATACATTGTTGAAAGAGATGGTCTGTTCTTCCTTTCCTAAACTACTTATTATATTATATTTGTGCTCTTTGCCATATCATGACGACAACGATGCATACATTAAGGGTGAAAAATGAGAAAAACTCTTAAAATTCATCACCTGTAGTGTAATATATGTTGCATTTTACCGACATATAATCTGTTTGGCCAAGCTTTTTGAAGAACAAAAGTGTTTATTCTTTCCAAAAATTGCTTATTTTAGAAAAGGGGAGTAGCAAAAGTTGTTTTTAGAAGCTAAAAGAAGTAGTTTTTCCCCAAAAGCATTTTTTTTGAAAAGCCTTCTTGAGAAAAACACACTTAGAAGCACTTCGGAAAAGCACTTTCCAAAATAAGCTGACTTTAGAAACTTGGTCCAACATGCTAGGCAACATAAACTCAATATGTTTGATAACAAAAGGAAAAATCAAGATGCAAAATACCAAAAACAAAACAAGATAGATAAAAGGGGTAGACTTCTTATCGGAAAAAGGTACTTTAGGCCTAAGCCAAACATGGAAGTTAGTTAAAATAGTGAGCATTGCCGACAATCATATAAGGAGAAAACAACTTATAAACTTAATCGATGTAGACTTCTAACCGTCCCCCCATGTCAGGGATGAGACACATGTAGAGCTTCAGTTAAACGTGCGTGACCCAACATTGAGTAGCCAAACACTATTATGAAGTCTAGTTGATATCAGATTCTGTGTTAATGTTGTCACTAGGCAGTGTCCTGCAAATTTGGCTACACATTTGTAGATGCAGGAATAAGTCTGGAATTTGGAGAATTCCTAATTTTAGATGACTCCTAGTTTGTCTTAAAAGAAAAACTATTGAGTAGTGAGTGCCAAAGTGAAATGGGCTCAAAATGAGAGGAATGAATATAGAGGGTTTGCATGTTGTTCCGGCGGGTACAAAATCTATATGTTTTCTATACAAACTTTAAACTAAGTTCAATAATAAGATTTCAAGAACTACAATGAAGTTCAACACCTTCAAACACAAGTTCAAATGAATAATCAAATGAACTATCAAATGAAGTGTTTACCAACTATTAAGAAATGAAGATGAAACAGAAATTTAAGAATCAAGTCCACCGACTTCATAGTGTGGCCTTGAGAAATTTATTCCTCTTAAGTACCCGAGGTTATGGAATCTTTCCTCCCAATATAAAATGGTTCACTTTCTGAAAGAAGCGGTACCTCAAACATTAAGAAATTTTGAACACACTCAGCAGTTTGATGATCACAGGAAAGTTTCTAAGAAGAAGAAGAATGGTTTCACCTCTAAAAAAATTGTATTTATCAGAGAAAAAGTTCAGGTATTTATAGCTATCAAGGTGTTGCTTCATGAAGAGAAGCAATGGTTCAGAAAGGTGAACCCCGCCATAAAGGTACAACTATTCAGAAAGTCATAATTGGAAAGGTCATAACTATTCAATCTGAAAAAATGCTTATTCAAATTGCATCCTTTCTCTTAGTGTCTTTCCGAAAAAATACCGCCTTTTTATTTTCCATTCACACCTCTTAATAACCCAACAATCCCCCATATGAATGGGGAATGACTATCTTATAAAAAATTTACTGACAAGTATGTGATCACAAGCAAACACTGATTACATCTGGATAAGTGGATTTTCCTTTGAACTTTCCTTAGTGAACATGCATGCACTCAGTCAATCGGTAGATTTGATATCTTTGAACCATCGAACTTTAATGTACACGTAGACAACACAATCACACAACCAATCTTTTATCATTTTATGGTTCTCACGGTTATATTTGTTTCAGCCATAAACACGTTCTGATTTCATGAGAGCATGGAGAATAGGCCTTTACTAACATTCTCCTTGAAGCGGCTTTCACTTCACCATCACAGAGGTGATTTCTTAACATTCAATCCTATAGATTAAACTATTTGGTCAAATCTGCCAAATTTAGATAACCATTAAAAATCTTCACAACCATAAGTCTTATCCTTGTTTCCTAAACATTGTCTACATCATGAGAATGGGGTGAGTATATTGACAATGTTGAACCGTCAGTCACAACTTTGTTTGATCTCCTTGAACCAAGCTTTTGGGATCTCCAGCCTGCTAGGTAGAGTTACTGCCATGCTGAATTGTCCTAGGCCGTAAACCCATTCCCTTAAATATTCTCTCAACTCCCTCTCTAGATAGACCTTGTGTAAGAGGATTCAACACATTATCCTTTGATCTCACATAGTTAACAGTGATAATCCCACTAGAGAGCAGTTCTCTAATGGTATTATGTCTCTATCTTATATGATGAGATTTACCGTTATACATCATGCTCTCTATGCTACCTATCGCCGCTTGGCTATCACAGTGTATACATACTGGTGCCAATGGTTTGGGCCAATAAGAAATATCTTTCAAGAAATTTCAGAGCTATTCAGTTTTTTCATCGATTTTATCTAATGCGATAAATTCATATTCCATTGTAGAGCGGGCAATACATGTCTTTTTGGATGATTTCCAAGAGATTTCTCCTCCACCTAAACTAAATACATATCCACCCATGGATTTTACTTTATTGGATTCGGTGATCCAATTTGCATTACTATATCCTTCAATTACCGCTGGAAATTTATTATAATGCAAAGTATAGTCTTGAGTGTATTTTAGATACCCCAAAACTCTTTTTATTGCCATCCAGTGAGTTTTTTGGGATTACTCGTGTACCGACTCATTTTACTAATAGCACATGCTATGTTTGGCTATGTACAGTTTATGATATACATTAAATATCCCAACACTCTTGCATAGTCTAACTGTGAGTCACTTTCACCTTCATTCTCTTGAAGTGCAATGCTCACGTCTAATGGAGTCTTGGTGGCAATACCGAAATCCAAATACTTGAACTTGTCAAGTATTTTTTCAATGTAATAAGACTGTTTCAACTCCAACCCCTGTGGAGTTTTATGGATTCTTATTCCTAGAATCATATCCGCAACTCCAAGGTCTTTCATATCAAACTTGCTCTCAAGTATTCATTTCGTAGCATTTATGTCAGAAATATCTCTACTGATGATCAACATATCATCCATAGACAAACAAACAATGACCTTGTGATTTGGAGTTTCTATAATGTAAACACATTTATCACATTCGTTTATCTTAAACCCGTTTGCCAACATGGTTTGGTCAAACTTTGCATGCCACTATTTGGATGTTTGTTTTAGTCCATAAAGTGACTTAACAAGTTGGCACACCTTCTTTTCTTTACCAGGAACCACAAAACCCTCGGGTTATTTCATGTAAATTTCTTCCTCCAATTTCTCTATTTAGGAATGTTGTTTTCACATCCATTTGATAGATTTCAAAACCATATACCGCCGCCAAAGCAACTAATATCTGAATTGATGTTATCCTTGTTACAGGTGAGTATGTATCAAAATAATCAAGGCCTTCTTTCTGTTTAAAGTTTTTTACTACAAGTCTTGTCTTATATTTGTCAATAGTACCATCCGCTTTCATTTTCCATTTGAAGATTCATTTAGAACCTAAAAGTTTATTTTCTGGAGGAAGATCAACCAACTCCTAAGTATGGTTGCTTAAAATTGAATCAATCTCACTATTGACTGCCTCTTTCCAAAAGGATGAGTCTGAAGATGACATCACTTCTTTAAATATTTGAGGCTCATTTCTACGAGAAATATTACAAAATCCGATCTAAACAAAGTTGACGTTCTTTGACATGTACTATGTCTTGGATTCTCATCATTATGTTCACTCTCTTGGTTCATCTCGAGGTTGTTTAGACCCTCCACTGACTGTTCATGCCTAGTTTTGTATGGATATATATGTTCAAAGAACTCAGCATTATCTGATTCAATTATCGTATTTTCATTTATATCTGGATGTTTGGATTTATGAACCAGAAATCGACATGCTTTACTGCTTTTAGCATATCCAATGAACACGCAGTCCACAGTCTTAAATCTTATTTTCACCTTTTTAGGCATAGGAACTTGGACTTTAGCTAGACACTCCCATACTTTGAAATATTTCAAGTTGAGTTTACTTCCTTACCATTTTTCATATGGAATTGGCAGTGTCTTACTATGGGGCACTCTATTGAGTATTCGATTAGCTGTAAGGATAGCTTTCCCACAAGGATTTTATGAATGGAATGTTCTACCATTTGGATATAAAAATGCAGCAGGTACATATCAACATTTTATGGATAGTTATTTTAAATAATTGCCTAATTGTATAGTATATATAGATGATATACTATTATATACAAAGACCAAAGAAGAACATTTAAAATTATTAGAATAATTTACGGATATAATAGAAAAATCGGGAATAAGTTTAAGTGAAAAGAAAGATGAAATTATGAAAAATTAGATAGAATTTTTAGAATACAAATAGATAAAAGTGGAGTAAAAATGCAACAACATATAGTACAAAAAATAATAAATTCAAAAGAAGAATTAGATACAAAAAAAAAATTACAATCATTTTTAGGATTAGTAAACCAAGTAAGAAAATATATACCAAAATTAGCAGAAAATTTAAAGTCCTTACTGAAAAAAATAAAAAAGGATGTAGAATATAATTATAACAAAGAAGATAAAAAACAAGTTCAGAAATTAAAAATACTTTGTAAAGAATTACCAAAATTACAATTTCCAGATAAAAATAGAAAATTTATATATATAGTAGAAGCAAATGCTAGTGATTGTAGTTATGGAGGAATACTTAAATATAGATATGAAGAAGAAAAATTAGAACACCATTGTAGATACTACTCAGGTACGTTTAATGAAACAAAAATAAAATGGGAAATAAATAGAAAAGAATTATGCTCATTATATAAATGTTTATTAGCATTTGAGTCATATATTGTATATAACAAGTTTATTGTACGAACAGATAATACACAGGTACGTTGGTGGCTAACAAAGAAAATACAAAATTCAGTTACAACAAAAGAGATTCGGAGACTAGTCTTGACTATATTAAATTTCACATTTACAATTGAAGTAATTAGTACTAACAAAAATGTTATTGCAGATTACATAACAAGACAAAGCTACACAGACTGATATAATAGAAGAGGATACTCTAGAAAAGATATTCAACACCCTAACTACGCTTTCAATGAAAGTGGACAGTATGGGTAATGAAATAGAAAAGCTAAAGACTAATAAAGTTAAATTGAAGTCTATAGCTACAAATCAGCTAACTCAGCAGTGTGCAGAGCTATGTCGATCGGAAGACATTAAAATTTCAGAGATAGAAGGAGACGTTGGGACACTCCATAAAATCCATAATGTTTATCAATCTACTTCTGCAGGTACAAGCAAAGGAGTTAGGAAAAACCCAAATATGAACCTAAACAGGCTATTTGATAAACCATTTATTCCAAATACACCAAAAGATCCTATGTTCATACCCCCACAAATTACCACATACCGAGATAGTTTAAACCAAGACAAAAAGACCTACAGCTATACAGCCCGAACATACATAGAAAATATTTACATAATACAAACCTTCTTAAATACCAACCCCAGAGATATAAACATCCAAGAACCACATACGAATTATATAACCCAGAAGCTAACCGAATACCATAAGCCAATTGTTTTACCCAAAATCAAATCAAGTCTAGTTAAAACCTGTTACGAATATGGACTACTTAGTATCATATATACCCAAGATGGAAATGAAATATCCAATATACCAGAAATATATGATTCACTTAACATTTTTAAAAGAATGACCAAAGGTACCCTATTTTTTATAAAATTTTACACGGCACCAACAGAGATATTGTATGATGAAGTTAAATTACCTAAACAAGTTGTAAAAATAGGAATGACCCGAGATATAATTATACTAGAAGATATTATTCCACAACCAGAAATACCTAGAATTGAGATACCAAATTTTTATGCAAATAAGAGAATTATCGGACTATTCACAATTCTTCAAGAGTTAGCAAACACTTATCGCAATAGAAATCCCATATGGAGTTATTATTCAAGAGGTAATGTAATAGTATACTCAAATTCAAAGGAACTACGAGAAGCATATATGGAAGATGTTAGGCAATGGATCTTGATTTTACTCAATCCAGAGAAAAAACCTATTGCCAGAGCCATTAGAGAAAAATTTACTTTGGAAGAATTATTAACCAGATATTGCAAGTTAATTGGACATAAATATCCAGACCATCAATGTTCAAAATGTAATGGAGAAGATAATATTGTCCCAGAAGTTCAACTGGAATAGAAGAAGATAAAAGCGACAACTGAAAGATGCAAGATATGAAGCAATAATGGAGATACAGAGCAATAAAAAGAAGATAACTACGGATAAAGAAAGAAGACAAAGAAAGTAATTCAAGTTATTAAAGGAGAAAAAGACATATGGAAGATTTAAAATAGCTAGATAGCTTTACGTAAATTATCATGTAACCCTTAGGCTTTTTGATTTTTCTTAGTCTTTTTTTGGCAAGTAGTGCCATTATTAGATTTTTTGGCAAGTAGTGTCATTATTAGATTAGACATTAGCTTTAGGACTTTGCAGAAACATTTTTTTTACTTTTGTAAAGTAGCTGACAGATGTAAAGAAAAACAGTGTACGCATTTTCATTTCTAAGAATATAAATAAACGAACACTTGCTCAGATGAAGGTAAGCCTTCATACATTGAAGCACAAAATCTCTTGTCCACAACAAAAATTTTGCTTATTTATTAAAAAACAGGTATATTTTAATGAAAAAATCTATGGAGGAACAAAGCTTAGAATTATCAAAACTACCAGAACAGGTATATTCATTTATTATTATGAATAGCTAAATTCATAAATTCCTTACAATCATGATATGATAAAATAAGTTCATGTTAGTTGCTTTATAGTAGAATTAGTCGAAAAATAGCATGTTAAGAAGTTTATTAGCAAAGTGAAAAAGGAGAAAAATCTCTAAAAAACTATGTCATCCTAAAGGTGAAACCGGTGAGGCAAGAGAGCCGTGATAGGGGAGTAACCAAAGTAGAGGTGTTGTTTAAGGGAAAAGTATCCAGATTACCATGCTAATAGTGACCGAAGAATATGTTAGTTAAGAATAATCTAGTATATAGCAATCTAAAGTGATCATATTTTGTTATGTGCATAATTGTAGGGAATATTTTGAAAATAGCAATTTTATGAAAAATGAATAATTATTTATCTGACGAAATGGTAGATAAATTTAAAATACTCGTTTTATATGTACTTAAGGATATAGAAATAGTGGATATAAGAAAAATCATATTGAAAAAAATATTTGATAGATATTTTTTGACTAGAATTAATTATATACCACACCTACCGAACTGCTCTTATAAATACTTACATGTCAAACCCACACACTAACTATGATAAATTATGTATATTTAGAATTTTGGAAAATAGATACAAAATATATACAATTTCTTAGTGAAAATATAGAAGAATTAATGAGATTAAGACAAACAACTAAAAAATATTATAATAAAGTATTTAACCAATTTTAAATGATAGATAATCTTAAAATCTTAATCTTATATATACCTAGAGATATAGAAATTATAGATATTAAGAGAATAGTATTAAAAAAAGTATTAGACTATGAAATTGAAACGATAAATTGGATAGAACAGTTATACTTGAATAATTACCCAGATGGATATTATTCAGATTAAGAAATGTTAGAATATATTAGTAAAACTAGAGAAAATCAAGATAATCTAAATGAAGAAATTAATTATAGAAACCGAATTAGAAAAATAATGAAAAATCTAAAAGAAAAATTAATATCAATAGAAAAAACCCTGGAAAAATTAGGAAAAAGTACATGTGATAGTTTATATAATTTAAAAAACTCGCTACGAGAAGAACAACACAAGATAATAAATAGCATTGAAAATCCAGAATTAGATATACATTACTGTACAATTAGGATAAATTATTATACAGAAATTTGTAACTCTGCAATTACTACAGGATAAAATGGTAGACTATGAATATTTAAAATATTGGAGACAAAATATGGAAGAAATAATATTATTAGAAAAACTTATGAAAGATAATCTAATTGGATATTTTGAAACAAAAGATATAGAATATTTAGAATACCTTCAAAATAATATAGAAGAATTACAAAAACTAAGCGAAAAAATAAAGAATATTATAGTAAAGCATTTAACCAATTACCATATAATCACCCCCAAGATATGAATATCGATAAAACTAACATAAATAAACTCAAAATAAAAATATTTAGAGAAGTTATGAAATATCCTCGCACAAATAAAAATAGATCAATTCTACTTATAATAGATCTATTTTACCACACAAGTTATCCGCACCCCATACAATGCTGATGCTGATCTTTATCGTGTTTAAAAGTTAGATATATCAGAGCAGTCTCTAGATAATTCTTCATTGATCTAGTCAAACCTTAAGTCCTGTTTTAGGGAAGAAATGCGCCTAAGATTTGATGTTGTGATGACTTCTTCTCTTTTGATGGAATCATGCATTATGAACCATATTGTTTGGTTTTGGGAATCATCATTCATTATGTTCTTTGCAACTTGTTTACGGGTTTTGTGCCCAAACCTCGCAATAAAATTCATTCTTTGCAACTTTGTGCCACAGGTGCTCTGTATTCGTAAGCCTGAGGAAGCTATTGATCTTTTTATGGTTGAAATAATGCACATGCATCACAAGTTCGATGTAGACACTCGTTTGGTATGTGGAATGTTGTTCTTTGGCCTTTCTACATTTTGGTTGACGTTCTCATAAAATGATAGTAGTATTAAAAATAGTTGTCAGCTATTGACAATGATAACATCACTAAGCAGAATAATGAACATCTTATTCTTATTAGTTGACTTCTAGACTGGAGAATATTGGCGATTCTAGAACAGAGATACTACTTTTCAGATAAAATTTAATTGTGCAAAACCAGTTTAGTGTACCTCAGTCTAAGGTTTGGTGATAGTAAAATAAGGAACGCTGTTTACCTAAAATATTTTCACTCTCAGTTCCACTTTTATAGTGTTTTTCTCTTGGTTTTATTTAGGATGATGTAGAAGGAAAAGTTTGAGAAACGAAAAAGAGAAAGTAGGTCAGTACTTGTGGTAGAGAATGTGAAACTTAACCTTACACATCTAATGATAGTCATAGACAGTGAAGGATGCCTAATTAGTATACCCGGGCTTAATTGATCAGAATATAAATTGAGCTGATGAATATTCTGACCATGTTTAAGGTCTTGAAGGTACATTAGCATGTGGGTTAAGGAAAGAAATGGTATGCATATTGTGCATATTTCATGCAGCCATTTGATTTCACCAAGCATGCCAAAGTGCCTACATGTAGATGCACTTGTCCTCATATATGGATGATATTTCGTGCTACCAGATGAAAAAAAATAATGCTCTTGTTTTTCCTTACTTCTTTTGCACAGGGGGTTGGGGGTGCCAGAGAAACCGTCATGCTAATTTTAATATGTCACCTCATTAATTCTTGCTGCTATTAGGTTGAGGGCCTTGTACAATTTTTGTACTTGATCATGGTTCAAGGCATCCAGACATGAAAAGGCGAGCAGAGAACTGTTACATTTTGACTGGAAATGTCTCTCTTGAATATGAGAAGAGGTTATAGTGTTAATCCAGGTTCACGCTGCTTACATTTTCTTGGTCTTGATTAGTTTATACCATTGATCAACCTTCTCCTTTCTCAGTGAAGTAACACGGGTTTTTTCTACTCAAATGCAGAACAGAGAGAGGCAATAGTTGCTGCAGAACGACGTTCTGTTGATGAGAGGTTGCAAAAGATAATTGACCTAAAGAACAAGGTATGCTGTGCAGATGGCTATTTGCCATACCCTAAGAAAATCTGTATAGCATTCAGTGTTGCTGGTTCTTTGCAGGTCTGTGCTGGAAATGTAAACAATTTCGTTGTTGAAGGGGATTGATCCTCCATCTCTAGACCAACATTCTCGGACAGGAGTAAGTTGTTTCTCTCTTTATTTAGTTTCTACTTTCTAGTAGCTGAATCCTTCAATCAACCAAGCTTGTGCCCTTCTCATTTTCTGTGGTTGCTCCGCTAGCACCTTCTGGACTAACTAGTCTGATTATACCTATACAACTAGGGTATGTTTTGGTAAACAGAGAGAACTCCGTAGAACCCCTTCAATTTCCACCCTCTTCGTTATTTTGTTAGATATACGAAAGAAAGGCTGGGGGAGAGGGGCTTAATGGTAATAAAAATTCTCGAATGGATCCTGAAGTCCCCAAATATCTTCATGAGAAGATCAACAGACATTTTGAACTTGTGGAACTCATCATAAACTTCTTAGTACAACAGAGCAGCTAGATGTAGCTTGCTTGTTTCTTCTCTTTTTGTTTGTTAGAGCTCAGTACTGGTTTATTCCATAAGCTTTGTGCCTTTTCAAATCACTTGTTTTCAACACTCAAAGGTTCTGTGAGAGCATATGTAAATAAGCTCGCTTTACTACACAAGTTCTGTGCCTTTTTGAATAATTTGTTTTCAGTACAAGGTCAAAGTATTCGCCGACCCCAACTTATTTGGGACTAAGGCATAGTTGTTCTAGTAGCACTCAATCAAAGGATCCATGAGAACATATGCAATAAGCTCTCCTCCATTTTATTATGTGCAAGAGCTTCAGTTCATAGAAATATTTAGGAGAACTATTTGATGTCGTAACCTTTTATCCACGGTTCCTGTTCGCTAAAGTACATTGCTCAAGTACCTGAATGCAAATGCAAATTCTTACACCTTAAGCTCTTATTTCTAGAAATTTCTCTTTTGGTTTTATGATAAAGCGTAGGGTTTGACACTTCTCTTTGATGCATTGTCACTACTCACAACATGAAGTTTTCATTCTGTTTGGACATTGTATCATTTAGTATTTATGGATCTTCTTTCCCAAAGATTTTTTTACCTTAAAACTAAAGATTGCAATGTGAGCAGTTAAACGGGAGGTTGCATGACTTAAATGGATTACATGAACATAAAGACTTGTCCTCTTTTAACTTTCCTAAACATTTTATGTACTTGTTTCATGTTCTAGATAATAGCACTTCGGAGGGCAAAAAGGAGAAATATGGAACGTTTGGTTTTGGCTTGTGGCGGGAGGCAGTTAACTCTGTTGATGACCTAACTCCTGAATGCCTTGGCTGGGCTGGGCTGGTCTACGAGCATGTTCTTGGTGAAGAGAAGTATACCTTTGTAGAAAATGTCAAAAATCCTCATTCCTGTACTATTCTTATCAAAGGTACTTTTAGTTGCTTAATGTTCGTCAAATTGTATTGTTTGTTCTCCTGTTGCTTATCATCATAGTGAGCCAGAGAAGTCGAGCTTAACCTTGAAATAATATGAGCTTTTTGAGATCTTGACTAAGCTCAATAGGATAAGATACAGAAATGAAAGAGATACAGAGTGAAGAGAAGGTAAAAAGGAAGGAAGAAGAGAACTATCAGTCTGATTGTATTGTATTGATTAGTTATTATTAATACATGTTCAGGTACTATTTATAGATTATCTATATGGTTAGTTACAACTAACTCTAATACTTAACCATCTATGAGTTAGTTATAACTAACTTATTGAATGTAACTAACTTCCGGAAAGTAACTAACTTTTTTGTCTAGCTTACTAACGATCTTCTTCTTCTTAACACTCCCCCTCAAGCTAGGAAGGGGTGAATATGTCACACATTCCTAGCTTGGAACTGAGATAGGTATGTTGTACTCAACCAAGTCCCTTAGTGAACAGATCCACAGGTTATTGTTGTGTGGATATATATCTTGTTGTGACCATTCCTTGTAGTATCTTCTCCCTAATGAAGTGGCAGTCTGTGTTTAGTTCTCTCATGATAGATAGGGTTAGCAGCTATCTGAAGAGCTGACTTGCTGTCACTAAATATTTCAGCTGGAAGTGTCAACTCAAGATCAATCTCTTTCATCAAACCTAGTATCCACACAAGTTCAGCAGTTACATCTGTCATGCTTCTAATTCTGCCTTGGCTGAGCTTCTAGACACAGTAGTTTGTTTTTTATTTCCAAGACACCACAGAGACCAATCTTCACAAGATACCCAGTGATTGACCTTCTAGTCTAAGGACAAGATGCCCAGTTTGCTTCATAATAGGCACTTACCTAACTATTTGTACTGCTGGATAGAAGCATTTCTTGACCTGGTTGATTCTTGATGTACTTTACCACCCTTATAGCTGCTTCCATATGAGATTTTTTGGGGTGTTGAAGGAACTGACTTAGTGTCTGAACACTGAAAAATATGTCTGGTCTGGTCATAGTTAAGTACAACAACTTCCCAATCAGTTTCTGATAAGCTCCTTGATCAGCAAGAAGGTCATTCTCTGATTTTCCTTTAACATGCTCATCAAATTCCATAGTAGTCAGCTTTGCATTCTAATCAATAGGAGTTGTTATAGGTTTGGCTGTTGTTAATCCAAGATCAGACAAAAGTTGTAGAGCATATTTCCTCTGATGCATTAGGATCCCTTTTTCAGACCTTTCAAACTCAATGCCCAGAAAGTATCTCAATTCTCCAAGATATTTCATTTTGAAGGCTTATTGTAGGTCTGTTTTTGTCTCTTCTATCAGTTTCAGTTTCAGGCTTTTACCAGTAATCAACATATCATCAACATACACAAGTATTAGCACCATGCCCTTATTTTTTCTTCACATATAGAGATGGATCATAATTGCTTTGAATAAACTAAAACTTCATCAACACTTCTGAGAGTTTTGAATTCCATTTTCTAGGGGCTTGCTTCAATCCATATAAGGATTTGATAAGTCTACATACCACATTCTCCCCCTGACTTGCAAAACCTTCTGGTAAGTTTATGTATATCTCATCAGTAAGATCTCCATTTAGGAAGGAATCATCCACATCCATTTGATGCACAAACCACTTTCTCTTTGCTGCAGTAGATAATACTATTCTCACTGTCTTCATTTTAACCACAGGTGAAAAAGTCTCTTTGTAGTCTATACCTTCTTTTTGGCTATAACCTTTAGCAACCAATCTAGCCTTAAACCTTTCCACCTCTCCTGTAGCTTTGTATTTTATCTTGTATACCTACCTACATCCTATAGGTTTCTTCCCTTTAGGTAATGGACAATATCCCAAGTGTGATTTGCTGTAAATGCTTCAATCTCATTTTTCATGGCAGTTATCCATCTAGTGTCTTTACAAGCTTCTAAATAGGTAGTGGGTTCACAATCAGAGGAGGAAGAAGCAACAAAGGTTTTATAACCATCTGATAGACCATCATAAGCTACATGGTTTGATATAGGATAGGAAACATCTTTGTGGATGTTAAGAGATACAAAGTCAGACATCCATACTGGTGCTTTTCTGCCTCTAGCTGACTTTCTTTGATTTTGTACCATGGGAATAGATGGTACTAGCTTAACCTCAGCTCCTTGAGGTTGTTTTTGTTCTGCACTTTGAGGTGAGATCTCCACAGGCTGTGATGAAGTGTATAAGATATACTGAGGCTGCAAGTACTCTTGTGCATCACACAAAATACTCCGTGAAGGCTCCACAGGAAACACATGTTGAGTGTACTCAGCCGACTACCCTGCTGCTTGAATGGGAAAACATCCTCGCTGAATGACACATCTCTACCAACAAACACTACTTTGCTGTCTAGATCAAACAACACATACCCCTTTTGAACTTCAGAATATCCCAGCAAAGTTGTGGCTTTAACTCTACTCTGTAGTTTATCTTGTTCATTTAGCACTTTTGCATAGCATAGACAACCAATGACCCTGAGATGACTACAATTTGGCTCTCTTCCATGTAACCTTGTATAAGGTGTTTGAAATTCTAGAGCTGAATTTGGAAGTCTATTGATGATGTACACATCAGCTAAGACACAATAACCCCACAGATGGATAGGAATCCCTGCCTGAAACCTCGGTGCCCTTGTCACCTCAAGAATGTGCTTGTGCTTTCTCTCAGCTACACCATTTTGCTGAGGAATATAAGCACAAGTAGTTTGATGCACAATGCCTGAAGTTTTAAAAATCTGAGTACATACTGAATTGACAAATTCAGTTCCATTATCAGACCATACTACTTTAATAGTTTTGTTAAACTGAGTTCTAACATAAGCAATAAACTGTTGAATCAGTACACATACTTCACTTTTAAGCTTCAACAAAAATACCCAAGTAAATCTAGAGAAATCATCCACAATTGTCAAGAAAAACCTTTTTTCATTCATAGCGGAAACTTTATAGGGACCCTACAAGTCCATGTGCACAATCTCAAAACAACCTGCAGTCTTAATGCTGCTAGAACTAAAAGGTAACCTATGTTGTTTTGCAGCAGGACACACAGCACATTTATTTACAGAATCACTTACAACTTGGTTGTTCTCAGGTACTAGTTTTTGTAGTATGTTAGTAGATACATGACCAAACCTTTGATGCAACACCTGTACTATTGCATATTTGGCATTTTCTTTGGTCATACATGATCCACCTGCTTCACCACTTGGCACTATATTGATTGTACTCTTGTTATGTTAATCTCCTAGTAGATATAAGCCTCCTTCTAGTCTACCAATCGTCCTCACCCTTCCAGTTGAGAAATCCTGGAAGACACAGAAATCAGGAAAGAAGGTCACTGAGCATTGCCACTCTTTGGTCACTTTAGGAACTGACAGTAGATTGTATTAAAACTCAGGAAAGTGATACACATCAGTAATAACATTTATATCAGTCAAACAACAGCTTCCAACATGATTAACTATGGTTGTATCACCATTTGGCAGGTACACTTGTTTAGGACTTGCAGGCTTAGTTATAGATTTTCCATCAAGCAGACTCAAATTAGAAACCATATGATTTGTTGCACCTATATCAATTATCCATTCATGTACTCTAGATGCTACCAAAAAAGCATTATTGATACCTGCTACATTAGTTGACTCAGGTTCATTAGTTGCTTTCTTATTTTGATTGATCAACTGAATAATCTGTGCATATTGTTCGTTAGTGAAGGTTGCATTTCCCATTTGATTCAGTTGAGACATCTGCACACCTGAGCTAGATTGTCCTCCTGTATTATGATGATAAGAGTATTGTCCTGAGATAGCATCTTGATCTAGTATTGCATTGTAGGTTGTACCTCTACCTCCTTCAACTCTAGGTTTCTTCTTGTTCTTAAAGTCTGGTGGATACCCAATGATTTTCCAGCAACTATCTTTAGTATGACCCATCATTTTGCAAAATTCACACTGGACATTGTAGTTTTTCTTTACCCTTTGAAATTGGCCATTTCCTCCTGTATTTCTTGAGTACATAGCAACATCACACCTTTTTGACATCATGATAGGATTAGGACCAATAATGCATTCATTGTTAGCCATAGATTTATGATTTTCATTACTCAAGATCATAGCATAAGCCTGATTAACTGTGGGTATGGGACTCATAATTAGTATCTGATAACGCTCAATCTACAGCTCTCGTAGGAGTGTAAAGCGGTCTCTAGCAAATATAGAACCCAACTGGGTTGGGTATCGATCCCACAGGGAATAGCTTGGTCAACAAGTAGGCGACTATTACCAGACTTTTAGTACAAGTCTCGTAAGTAGGGGGGATTGTAATGTGTAACCAAAGTATTAAAGTAAAAACTGAAATAGCAAAGTAAACAGAAAGAATGTTTAGTAGGTTGTAAAACAATGAGAATTGAAGCGTTGGGGTTATGTCCACCTTCTGAGTTATACGTCTCTATTGGCTATGAGTGTGTTGAATTCCGACATGCATGTGCTTATAGAGAATTGTATTCGATGGTAAATCCAGGCGTCTTTCGACCTATTCGAGGATTATTTCACTTTAACTCTTTCGAGCTTAAAGCGTGTCTAACGGTACGAATTCTCCAAGAGGTTAATCCAGTTACGGCACTAACTGTTTAATAGGGGATGGGACCCTACTACCTTGACACTATCTCTTTTCCAGACAAATAACCTTTCTTTCGAACAAGTTAAATGTTATACTGGCGGATTCTTGCGTTTGCAACCACAAAGAATTTAGATTAAGATGAAGAGAATAATAATATAAGCAGCATACGTGTCACGTACTCACAAACTCATAGCAATAGATAGTATCTCATTCGGCTTCCATAACCCCAACAGAGAAGTTTAGTTACCCATGAATGCGAAGGATATCACGGTTGACATTGTTATTATACCACAATAATAATTAATTTCGTGTAGCACAAGAGTGGTAGGCGTTTAGGCGTGAATTCCTAGGCAAAGTAACGATTCTCTTGTTGCGGAAATTAAGAATAGATGAATAGAAGAGGAAAAATAGAATTAATGGAAAGATTTGGAATTGAGAAGTAGAATGTAAGATGGTGAATGGTGAGTGTAAGAATCTGAATGCCTCCAAATCTCTAGCATGATAGGGTATTTATAATACCCATATCCTAATCTTACTAAGCTAATGAAATATCTAACCAAATCCTACTAAGCTAATGAAATACTTAACCCAATTGTACTAGGTTAATGTATCATTATCCAAATCCAAATAAACTAATGAAATACTTAGCCCAATTGTACTAGGTTAATGTATCATTGTCCAAATCCAACTAAGTTACTGCTAGTCCCCAAAGTCTTCAGAAATGTTGTTTTAGCCCGGGACAGATTTTCCATGCATCACTTTTGGTCCTTAGGCGTCCAAGCTTGGCTTTTCTCCTTTCGTGAAGCTTTCTTTGGCGTCAAGTTATCCACAAAATGCTGAATTCTGCTTCATTTATACCTGAAACTTTGCTAATTATGTTCGTTAGCTCACTTACAGGAAAAAGGACTAAAAGTGCATGAAATATATAATTTGTTCTCAAAACATGGCACAGATATAGGCAAAATATATTGATATAGGCGCGTAATATCGCCTATCATCAACACCCCACACTTAAGGCTTTGTTCGTCATCGAACAAACTATCATGTCCATCTAAATCATTAACTTAAGGGTTCACAGCAACAACACAAAATATTCGTCAAGACAAGCACAACAATTATCAACAAAGAGTAGTTTTCCGATTATTAGTAGAAACAGTTTAACCTCTAGTATAGACTCGTGATGGTGGTCAACTCATAATCAAAAGTTAAGGCATAAGGAATCATATACAACTACCCAAAACTCATCAACCATGTGTGTCTCACAATATATCACCCATAATCACTCACAAGTATAGCATATTTTTTCAAACATGGGTATCAAAATATCCTTGCTCTCGCTCTCACAAAGAATTCATATGCAGCAACTAATGACCATAGGCTTGCCCTTAGTGTAATGCTCCACTAAATGTCAGAATACTAAGCTTAGGATCAAATAGGTCTTTTGATGGTTGTAATGTAGGCTAAGGGACGGGTAGGACTATTTTGGCCAAAAATAGTGACTATGTTCCTAAGCGCTTTAATACATCACATTGTATCATCAACATTTTTCTTTCAACCTTTCTTCTTTCTTTTACTCTACCACCCTTGTTCTCCTCTTTTGTTTTTCAATTTTAAGCATAACTCACTTTTCAGCTTTCTTTTCCTTTTTTCTTTTCATAACATACCTCTTATGATAGCACTTTCTTTTTCATAACGCCTTCAAGCACCACTGCAATTTAAAGCATCATACTCACCCAATTTCCTCTTATTTCGTCACATGACTTTATACGTTAAAGCACTTAGGAATTTGGATCAAATTACGGTCTTGAAAAAAATGGATTAGGCTTACATATGAGGTTATCAAAGAAAATAGGCTAAAGGCTCAAAAGGGTTAACTAGGATAATGTCCATGGGTAGGTAAAATGAAGGTAAACATGTATAGGTTGCCAAAGAAATGCCTAAATCATCTCCTAAACTTACACTCTTTATTTTTGCTTTACATACATACCAGGCAAGTTCTAGCATCAGCCACAAACATAGAATATGCAATATCCTCACACACACAAGGCACATGGTCGACTTTATTGGAAGTAGTATAGACTCTCGACCCAACAAGTGAAGGAATTGACCCACACAATATCACATAATGAGTCACAATTAGAGCCTAAACGTCTCAATAGTCATGATGTTAGCACAAACTCTTGTTATAATCTCATGCCGCCTATTAGAATAATTTCATGCGAAGCTAAGTAAAAAAATTACTACTAAAAAAACTTAACTTAAACTAAAAAAAAATGAAACACACAAAAAAAATGAAACACATAAACCAACGTAAACAAAGTAAACAAACAAAGTGAACAAACATAGATGCGGTAGAGAAGTATAGCATGCAATACCGCCACCCCACACTTAAATGGGACACTGCCCTCAGTGGAAAGTAAATACGAAGAACCTGGTCAGTCGGACTCTTCCTCAATGTCGGGGGTCATACCCCCTTCGTCGGAATCATCATAAGAGTCATCATCAGAGTTCTCATCTACGTCGGAATCTGGCAAGCGTCGATTATCATCGGTCGGCACATCATCGTCTAGAGGTTCTTCAAAGTATGTGCCTACTCCACACATCTCCCGTGCATGCATATTCATTGGATAGTCATGGTCCAGCTGTTAGAGCTCTGCAGCAGTTGGAACACGACCTCCACTCATCATTGTGAACCGTGTCATGCCATAAAGATAACGGAAGAAACTCTCATCTCGAGCATGTCTCTCCGTAGTAGTAAGGTTGACACCATGTGTTGTTTCAACATCTTTGACCTTTGTGAGGTCAACCTTCTTCGGGTTATGTGGGAGTTTGTGATCAGCTGGTTCCTCTTCGATATCCTCCTTCCGCAAGATTGCTGTCAACAGATTACCAAAAGTGAAGTGGGACCTCTTGTGTAGTCTGGCCTTCCGCATTGTAGAGCGAATGATTGCCCCAATGTTGATAGGGACATTCGTCATCAATGCATAGACCAAACACACTCTATCTCTTGTTATTTTGGTGTATTGAGTCCCAGGAATAAGGCATGAGTTGACGATGCGCAACCAGATTCTTGCTTCCCTATTCAAAGGATCATAGGGGAAGGTGTTGTGTCGTCCGGTGTCTTGGTGTCTGCTACACCTTGCCATGGATCTACTTCCACAAAGTGTGTGTCGAATTGCTCTATAAGGAGGTCTGCTGTACAGCTCTTTGAATGGTGCTGGATCGACCGAAGGTAAGCCAAGAAAGGAGTTGATCAAATCCGCGTTGAGCTGTAAAACTTGGCCCCGAATCTTGACTTCGCTGCCCGTGGTTTTCGGCGACCAGTTGGCGTAAAATACTCTTGTCAAATCAAGATTACATTCTCCCATGTCGCGGAAGATGAAATCCAGATTCAATGCCATGATTTTTGCCAACATACACGGTTCCTTCTTCGCTAGGCTGTCCTTGTTGATCAAGTCGACATGAACATATTTGCTTTCCTTGTTGTTCCTATACCATTCTTTGGCTTCCTCCTCAAGAACCCATTTTATTCCAAACATTCGGCGGGGTAACTGCATTGAGGATGATTCTCCTTGGTCCTTGCGACCTCTCTTCTTGCCTTTTTGGGATGTGGTAGCCTTATCTTGTCTCACTTTAGGTGCCATTGTTCCTGAGATTTAAATGATATTTCATGTTAGCATCAACTCAATGGACACAATCTATAAACAAGCCATCGGGGTACCACCCCACACTTAGGTTCGTTGATACAAATCAGTGAAGTGAAAGTAGTCGATTACTTAGACTTCGTCGAAATACGTTTAAGGAGCTATATTCCGACAAGAAAATCAGTAATGTATCACTTCTTGCAACCTTTGCAATACGTTCATGTTAGGTAAAACAAGACTACTACATAGGGGTTTCTTCATGGTATAGTTTCTATCAACAATTAAAACCTCCTATGTCGGTAGGCAACTATAAGTCTTATCCCGATGAACGGGATAGCCTAACATGTAGGTATACAAGTGACAAGACTATGCAATGTTCATAGCCATAGCAATTCCGCAAAGAGTATGACAATGCAATTAAAACCAAATTCAAGTCGGAAACAAGTTAAGATTATCCTAACGTACATGTTCACTCACATGGTTTTGCATCAACAATTCAAACACTTTAACATCACCAATATTTCTTCAAGATGTAGCAATTCATGATAGACATAGCAACGTAGTACTTACGAGAAATAGATGAAGAATAAAAGAGTACTTACGTGATTGAAGCCTTTGGAGATGTTCTTGTGAATTGAAAGAGCAAAAAGAAAAATTTTGAGATGATTTGGAGTGGATGTGCGGCGCCTTTAGGTCAAGTTTCAATGTGTTTATGTTTCAAGACTAAGTCCCCTTTATATAGGAAAAGAATGGGTCGGGTTTTGACCCATTTAAAATCGGTTTTGGATACAAAAAGGGACCATAGGCGGCGCTTTTAGCTTTGCCTAAGCATGGTATAGGCGGCGCCTAGTGTAATGCATAAAGGGACCATAGGCGGCGCCTAGTGCATGGCATATGAGATTCTGAGGCCAAATGCTTTAGCATAGGCGGCGCCTATGCTATAGCATACCTGAGCATGGGCGGCGCCTATGCCTTTGCACACTAGAATCCGAGACCTTAGGCTATAGTATAGGCGTTGCCTTGTTCGTGGCCTAGTTTTACCTAAGCCTAGCCTTGCTCGATGCCTATTTTGTCATGAGCAATGCTCAATCCATAGCCTTATGCATATTTATTCCTAACTTACCACCTTTACCATACAATACGTCTAAATCGTTATTTGAAACCAATCTCCTCGTTGAATACCTCTTGCACCTATATTTGCTCAAAACCAATGAAAACGATTAGTACGATGGGTTGCCTCCCATCTAGCGCCTTAGTTTTGGTCGTGGCACGACTCCTATTTTTGGATTTTCATTAATTAAAAGCAAAACACATACTAAAAAAAAAATGAAAGACGATAAACGATAAATGATAAACGATAAACGATGGGTTGCCTCCCATCTAGCGCCTTATTTATTGTCGTGGCTTGACATAGTTACCTCGAGTACTTAGACTTCATCGAGATAAGTGATGGCCAGATAATTCATCGAGTCAAGAGGATCGATAAGGTTTAACACGTTGGCCATTCACCTTGAAGACAACACCATTATTGTCTTCCAATTCAACTACTCCGGACGAGTAGACATGGATAACTTTGTATGGACCAGACCACTTAGACTTTAACTTACCTGGGAACAGCTTTAATCTAGAGTTGAAGAGAAGCACCATATCATCCTTTTGAAAGTTTCGTCGAACAATCCGCTGATCATGATACTTTTTCATCCGCTCCTTGTATAGGTCCGATCTCTCATAAGCATGGAGACGGAACTCATCTAATTCGTTCAGCTGCTCCAACCTCAGATTCATTGCATCACCCCAATTCAAGTTCAATTGCTTCAATGCCCACAATGTCTTATGCTCGAGCTCGATGGGTAAATGACAAGCCTTCCCATAAACTAGTTGATAAGGAGACATGCCAATGGGTGTTTTAAATGCAGTCCTATACACCCACAGTGCATCATCTAGCTTCCGAGACCAATCCTTCCTATTCGCATTTACCGTCTTCGAAAGGATTTGCTTGATCTCCCGATTGGAAACCTCTACTTGTCCACTAGTTTGTGGGTGATAAGGCGTGGCTACCTTATGTTGCTTGACACCATACTTGGCCAACACGGATTTGAATAGCTTATTGAAAAAATGAGACCCTCCATCACTTATGATAGTACGTGGTACTCCAAAGCGAGAGAAGATATTCCTCTTTAAGAACGCTACAACACGCTTTCCTTCGTTGTCAGCCAACGCTACAGCTTCAACCCATTTCGAGACATAATCTACAGCAACTAAGATGTACTTCATTCCAAATGAATTCACGAATGGACCCATGAAATCAATACCCCATACATCAAAGAGTTCTACCTCAAGAATTTTGGACATGGGCATCTCATGGTGTTTCGAAATAGCACCTTGACGCTGGCATTGGTCGCACCTTCTAACATAGTCATAGGCATCTCTAAATATCGAAGGCCAATAGTAACCACTTTGCAATACTTTTCTTGCCGTCTGATTGCCTGCATGATGTCCTCCAACTTGGGAAGTGTGGCATGCTTCCAAAATATTAGGCACCTCTACATGGGATATACATCATCGAATAATACCATCCGCACATCGTCGAAACTTCTCAAACGCATACACAACCGCTAGGAGCTCTTGTTCTGTCACAGTGTAGTTCCTTTGGGCTTCATTTAGGACCTTACTTGCATAGTAGATAGGATGAAATAGCTTCTCCTTTCTCTGACCAAGCACAGCACCAACGGCTACATCACTAGCATCACACATGACTTCGAACGGGAGAGACCAATCTGGTGCTACCATGATAGGGGCTTCAATAAGTTTTCCTTTGAGGCATTCGAATGCCTTTAAGCAATCTTCATTAAAGTCAAACTTCACATCTTTCTCCAAGAGTTTGCACAATGGACTAGCCATTTTGGAGAAGTCTTTGATGAACCGATGATAGAAACCTGCATGGCCGAGAAAACTACGAACTTCCTTCACCGAAATTGGAGGTGGTAGCTTCTCAATAACCTCTATTTTTGCTCGATCAACCTCAATCCCTCTTTCGGAGATCTTGTGCCCAAGAACGATACCTTCTTTTACCATGAAGTGGCACTTCTCCCAATTCAGCACTAGGTTGAATTCTACACATCTTTGCAATGCCATGCTTAGGTTTGCCAAGCACGCTTCAAAAGACTCACCAACAATTGAAAAGTCGTCCATAAATACCTCCAAAGTGTCTTCAACCATATCAGAAAAAATAGACATCATACAGCGTTGAAAGGTGGCTGGTGCGTTACATAACCCGAATGGCATACGTTTGAAGGCAAATGTACCATATGGGCATGTAAACGTTGTCTTCTCTTGGTCTTCGGGTGCAATACAAATCTGATTATAGCCTGAATAACCGTCTAAGAAGCAAAACCATCCTTTCCCCGCTAATCGATCTAGCATTTGGTCCATAAATGGCATTGGGAAGTGATCTTTGAGTGTCCAAGAATTCAGCTTTCGGTAGTCCATGCATACTCTCCATCCAGTGACGGGTCTGAGTGGAATAAGCTCATTCTTCGCATTCGCGACCACCGCCATGCCTCCTTTCTTGGGAACACATTGTACCGGGCTTACCCATGTACTATCAGAGATTGGATATACAACTCCTGCGTCTAACCACTTGATAATTTCTTTCTTCACCACTTCTTGCATAGGTGGGTTTAGACGTCTTTGATGCTCAATGGTGGGTGTGCAATTTTCTTGAAGCTAAATTTTATGTGTACAAATCCCAGGTGGAATACCAATAATATCCGCAATGGTCCATCCAATGGCTCTAATATACTCCCTTAGAATAGCAATGAGAGCTGCAACTTGTTGCTCACCCAAATCTGCTGCCACAATGACTGGAAGTGTGTTTCCGCTTCCTAAGAATGCATACTTTAAATGAATTGGCAGCTCCTTCAATTCTAATATGGGTGGCTCTTCAACAGATGGCTTAGCTGGTGGTGTGGGTCGATTCTTGAGATCAAGGTCCAGCTTCTTGGGAGCATAGCGATATGTCCCTAATCCTGATAGAGCACAAATAGCTTCTTCACAATTTTCAGCATCCTCATTCTCTCCATTCATGAGCACAACCGCTAAAGGGTCATCAATAATTTGCTCTTCTTCAAGTAATTCTTTCTCATCATCAAAGAAAACATCAGCCACCGAAAATACACTCAGATCTTTGGGTTGCTTCATTGATTTGCACACATCAAAGCGAACCACTTCGTCATTTATTCGGAATGAAAGCTCATTAGCTCTCAAATCAATGAGCATACTTCCTGTAGCAAGGAAAGGGCGTCCCAAGATTATGGGAACTTCTGAGTCTGCCTCACAATCCAAAATAACAAAGTCTGCCGGAAAGATGAATGAAGAAACCTTTACCAATACATCACATAGAATACCAACAGGTCGTTTTACCGACCTATCCGCCATGACAAGCCTCATATTGGTTGGAGTAGGATCACCCAACCCCAACTTCTTGTAGATTTATAATGGCATCAAATTGATGCTGGCTCCTAAGTCACATAATGCTTTGGCAAAATTCAAAGATCCAACGGTGCAAGGAATAGTGAAAGCTCCGGGGTCGGCTTTCTTCTGAACTATTGATCGAGTAGCGATTGCACTACAATGATGCACATCTTCATTCAACTCATAGCTTGCTGCCCGCTTCTTTGTCAAAAGATCCTTCATAAATTTCGCATACCCAGGCATTTGTTCAAGTGCCTCCGCCAATGGAACATTAATGGTCAGCTGCTTTAACATAGTCATGAATTTGCTGAACTTCGTGTCATCCGCCACCTTCTTCAATCTTTGGGGAAAAGGTGGTGGTGGGTATGGAATTGTTCTCTCCACGGCTTTCTTCTCCTCTTGCTTCCATTTTTCCACTTTTTCAGGCTGCACGTCGCTGGGTGTGACGTCTTTGACGTCTTCCGCGGACTCCTCTCCTATTGCGTTGTCATCCAAGTCCGCGGCTTCATCAACCACTTGCTTGCCTTTTGCTGAAGTTTCCAGCACCTTACCACTTCTGATAGTGATGGCCATGCATGACCCATCATTCCTTGGGTTTTGCACAGTATCACTAGGTAGAGTGCCGGCCTTTCTTTGATTGAGTGCTGCTGAAAGTTGGCTCAATTGCTGCTCTATTTGCTTGATTGAAGTGGAATATGAATCAACTAATTGTTTCATGGAGGACAAATCATTAATTACCTCCGTTACTCCCGCGCTCGTTGCTTCCACTCCTTTCAATAATTTAGCCATCATGTCTTCCATACTTCCAGAATTAGATGTGGTGGTGTCACGTCTACCAGGGGGAACGTACAAACCACTCTTTTCATTCTTGTTCCTCCAACTACCTTGGTCCTTGTTTCCAGATTTATCATAATAGTTCCGACCTTGGTTTCCTTGGGTATTCCCACGGAAATCCCCCTGATTGTTCAAGTAGTTGGCCTCCTCTTCCGAATCAGATTCGTCTCTTCCTTTAGTGCAAGTCTCGTAAGTAGGGGGGATTGTAATGTGTAACCAAAGTATTAAAGTAAAAACTGAAATAGCAAAGTAAACAGAAAGAATGTTTAGTAGGTTGTAAAACAATGAGAATTGAAGCGTTGGGGTTATGTCCACCTTTTGAGTTATACGTCTCTATTGGCTATGAGTGTGTTGAATTCCGACATGCATGTGCTTATAGAGAATTGTATTCGATGGTAAATCCAGGCGTCTTTCGACCTATTCGAGGATTATTTCACTTTAACTCTTTCGAGCTTAAAGCGTGTCTAACGGTACGAATTCTCCAAGAGGTTAATCCAGTTACGGCACTAACTGTTTAATAGGGGATGGGACCCTACTACCTTGACACTATCTCTTTTCCAGACAAATAACCTTTCTTTCGAACAAGTTAAATGTTATACTGGTGGATTCTTGCGTTTGCAACCACAAAGAATTTAGATTAAGATGAAGAGAATAATGATATAAGCAGCATACGTGTCACGAACTCACAAACTCATAGCAATAGATAGTATCTCATTCAGCTTCCATAACCCCAACAGAGAAGTTTAGTTACCCATGAATGCGAAGGATATCACGGTTGACATTGTTATTATACCACAATAATAATTAATTTCGTGTAGCACAAGAGTGGTAGGCGTTTAGGCGTGAATTCCTAGGCAAAGTAACGATTCTCTTGTTGCGGAAATTAAGAATAGATGAATAGAAGAGGAAAAATAGAATTAATGGAAAGATTTGGAATTGAGAAGTAGAATGTAAGATGGTGAATGGTGAGTGTAAGAATCTGAATGCCTCCAAATCTCTAGCATGATAGGGTATTTATAATACCCATATCCTAATCCTACTAAGCTAATGAAATATCTAACCAAATCCTACTAAGCTAATGAAATACTTAACCCAATTGTACTAGGTTAATGTATCATTATCCAAATCCAAATAAACTAATGAAATACTTAGCCCAATTGTACTAGGTTAATGTATCATTGTCCAAATCCAACTAAGTTACTGCTAGTCCCCAAAGTCTTCAGAAATGTTGTTTTAGCCCGGGACAGATTTTCCATGCATCACTTTTGGTCCTTAGGCGTCCAAGCTTGGCTTTTCTCCTTTTGTGAAGCTTTCTTTGGCGTCAAGTTATCCACAAAATGCTGAATTCTGCTTCATTTATACCTGAAACTTTGCTAATTATGTTCGTTAGCTCACTTACAGGAAAAAGGACTAAAAGTGCATGAAATATATAATTTGTTCTCAAAACATGGCACAAATATGGGCAAAATATATTGATATAGGCGCGTAATATCACCTATCATCAATATCTAACTTATTGCTTGGATATACACATCATTCAATCCCATCAAAAATTGAAACAATTTTAGATTTTGGAGATGTACCCCAAATTTTCTTGACTTATCACACTCACAACCAGGTGCAGGCATTAAAGCCTCAAATTCTTCCCAAAGATATTTCAACTTGGAGAAATAGATAGACACAGATGCACTCTCTTGTATGCATGTAGCAATTTCTTTGTGTAGATTGAATATCCTAGCACCATCAATCTTGTTGAATCTTTTATGCAAATTATCCCAGACTACTTTAGCCTCAGAGGCATACATGATACCACCAAGTAGAGATTTGGAAACTGAATTTATTATCCAAGAAAACACCACAGTATTAACCCTTTCCCACTGGTTTCCTAGTTCTGCAGAGTCCCAACTTATTTCTTCCTAGTAGAGCAACTCTCATAGATCGATACCAAACAGAGTAATTTTCGATACCTATCAATTGAAATGATACTATTTGAATAGCACTTTGATCTACAGGATTAAGGAAAAGTGGGTGATTATAATCAATGACAAGACTGTCATTCTGCGCAACAGGTACAACTTCTCCATCAACAGAAGCCATTCTTCACAACTCAGCAGTATAACTTGTAATTGAAGACACAAAAAATAGGCTATAATATCCAAGAACTTCAAAGATCACACAAGAACTGATGCAAAACTTATCAACAATTAACCTAAATATTAATTCCCAGACCTATGATCTGAGCTACGAGCTCGTGGCTTTGATACCATAAAATAATATGATCTTTCTGAGATCTTGACTCAGCTCAATAGCATGAGATACAGAAATGGAAGAGATACAGAGTGAACAAAAGGTAAAGAAGAAGGAAGAAGAGAACTATCAGTCTGATTGTATTGTATTGATTAGTTATTATTGATACAGATTCAAGTAGTATTTATAGATCATCTATATGGTTAGTTACAACTAATTCTAATACTTAACCAGCTATGAGTTAGTTACAACTTACTTATTGAATGTAACTAACTTCCGGAAAGTAACTAACATTTTTTGTCTAGCTTACTAACAATTTTCTTCTTCTTAACAAACCTGTAGTGCTATTTTCTTTGCAAGGCCTAATGACCACATAATAGCTCAAATCAAGGATGCAGTTCGGGATGGACTACGGGCAGTAAAAAATACCATTGAAGATGAAGCGGCTGTACTCGTATGTTACACTTTTGCCAATAGAAAATAATAGTTTTATTATTTGATCAGCAATACATATCTGTGTGACTCCACATGAAAGCTCCTTCACATGAGTTTTTTACCCTGTTCATCTATTTTATACTGCTTGCTTATCTTTGATGACCAAGATGTGCTTGCATGGGTCTTTCCCTAGGGCTTTAGTTTATGATATGTGGCGCATATCATGGGTCTGAACCCCATTGTAGACATAAGTATGGCATTTAAGTAGAAGAGGGTAGAGGGGTAGTCCATCATCCACTGAGTTTCAAATCTTCTGCTACTGGTTCTCAGGTATTTCTCGGTTATGAAAAACAAATCTGAATGCATTGGAACACAGTCTAGTTTATGTGAGTGTACTGCTAGATATTATTATAACCCTGTGCATTATTTGGTATGTTCTCATTTGGGGCTAAGAAAGTGTTATAGTGTCTTATGTTGAACATTTACTAACAATGATGTACAGAAAGGTGATGGCTTTATCGACTTCATAACTCACGTTCTTTTCCCTGATTAATGGAGGTTATAACTTCAAAAATCAATCAATCAACTCTGACTCCAAAACTAGATCTTTTACAAATCACTGAATTTAATTTGTTGTCGGGGTCTATTGAAAATAGCCTCTCTACTTCTTCGGAGGTAGCGGTATGGACTGTGTATATTTTACCCTCCCCGGACCCCACTCTGTGGGAATACACTGGGTTTTTTGTTGTGAATTTAATTTGCATGCCTACATCTGATTATGGAATTTAAGTTTTCTCATTGTTTCAAGTATTGAAGCACAATTTACCTTTGCCTTGTGAAAAAAAAAGGGCTATGCATTTTCTGCTCCTAAGTTGTGTGGTCTTGAATGTTGGCTTTCAGGGTGCCGGTGCGTTTGAAGTTGCGGCTCGACAACACCTTATTAATGAAGTGAAAAAGACTGTTAAGTGCGTATATGGATTTATCACTGTCAGCTATTTCCATCTATTAAATAACTTCAAGTACCGTCTATGTTTTCTCACTCTCTATAGGTTTGTCTCGATAATATAAGTACGGCGTGCCCAACTTAGAGTGGAATCTTTTGCTAATGCCCTCCTTGTTAAACCAATGACACTTGCTGAGAATTTTGTCCTTGATACTCAAGATGTGATCATTGCTCTAACAGTATCTAGATGTTATTCCTATTCTATCTTTTCGTGCATGCTATAAAGCTGAGTCAAGTATGAAAGCTTCTTTGATTTTATTTACATGTGTGTGTATATATACAAGAGAATACAAACTAAATAAGGAAAGAATCAAGTAATAAAGAATGCTAATATTCTCCTAAATAGAAACAAAATCACTATGATATACTAAGATATGGAAGATCTGATGAGATAGGGAAGATCAATCATGAGATATCTTCCAAGATAAGATGTATGCGCCAATACGCCCCCTCAAGATAGGCAATGTGCAGCAAAGCCTATCTTGAATAGGTGTTTATCAAAGGCTGGCTTTGGTAGGGCTTTATTTAGAGTATCTGCGATTTGTTCTGCAGCATGAATATGAATAATGTGAACTTGATTCTGCTGAACTTGTTTGCGAACAAAGTGAAAGTCTGCAGCAACGTGCTTCATATGGCTATGAAAAACTAGATTTACAAATAAATAAGTTGCACTAACATTATCACAGTAAATGGTTGGTCTTTGAGGGAGTGAAACATGTAATTCTTTTAGCAGATTTGTCACCCAGTTGGTTTTAGCCAACGCACTTGCAACAGCTCGATACTCTGCTTCAGTTGATGAGCGAGCAATTGTTCTTTGTTTCCTAGAAGACCAGCTCACAGGATTTTGTCCAAAAAATAATATGTAACCAGTAGTGGAAGCTCGATCACTTACAACTCCATCCCAATCCGCATCAGAGTACATGTGTAGGTTGAAATCATTGCCTCTTTGAATGTGAAGAGCTAACTGAAGTGTTCCTTAGAGATACTTGAGTACTCATTTGAGTGCTTTCCAGTGCACTTTACATGAAGATTGCATAAATTGAGACAATTTATTCACAGAGAAGCTAATGTTTGGACGAGTAAAAGACAAGTACTCTAGTTTTCCAAGAACTCTCTTGTAGCGAATGGCATCAGTTGGTTCCGCTTTATCATGTAGTTGAGGCACTTCAGTGGCACTCAGTGGGGTTTTTGTTGAATTACAGTCCTTCATGTTTTCGTCAGAGAAGACTTCATTGGTGTAGTTGGACTGTGATAAAGTAATTCCTTTAGTAGTTCAGAGCACCTCTACTCCAAGAAAGAAGTTTAGATTCCCAAGATCCTTAATGGAAAAATGCCCAGCAAGACGAGCAATAACCCGATTTACCTCGGAGTTATGATTCCCTGTAATAATGATATCATCTACATAAACCAGTGCATACAAAATGTTGTTTGACACTTTATGAATAAAGTGTGAGGCATTAGATTCTGAATGGACAAATCCCAGATAAAGAAGAAATGTCTTAAGTTCATTGTACCACGCCCGAGGGGCTTGCTTGAGGCCATATATTGCTTTCTTTAGATGACATATGTGGGAGGGAAACTGCTCTTCTGCAAAACCTAGAGGTTGGACTATGTACACTTCTTCTTATAAACGACCTTGTAAGAATATGTTGTTAACATCAAGCTGACGTAGGGGCCAATTCCGCTGGACAGCAATAGAGAGAACCAAACGTACAGTAGTTTGTTTGATGACCAGACTGAACGTGGCATGATAATAAACTCCAGGACGCTGTGTAAATCCCTTTGCAATAAGTCGAGCCTTGTAGCAATCGATTGTCCCATCAGCTTTTCTTTTTAACCTGTATAACCATTTGCAAGAAACAATGTTTTTTATAGGGCCATGTGGTACCAAATCCCATGTCTGATTATTCAATAATGCATCAAATTCAATTTTCATTGCTCTTTGCCACTCTGGGTGTTTATTTTCTTGTTTGAAGTTGGTCGGGGTGATGGAGGGGGATAAGTGAGCCATGAAGTCAAGAATGGTTTTTGGTTTGTAAATGTTGTGTTGTGAACGGGTCACAACACGATTTGGATTTAGAAGAGAAGGTTGTTGAGGTTCTGTGGCTTGAGCAGGGTCGGGTGGAGGTTGTTGCGGAAGTGATTGTAAGATTTCGATCGACAAACACTTGCAACATGACCTGGTTTATTGCACAAATGACAGCGAACACCATAAGAAGAGTTGGTGGTGGTCGAAGATCGTCGTGGATTGGGTGAAGTAAAGTGATTATTGGATTGCTACTATTGGTTGTTGCCATTGTTATTGTTGGGGTGACAATTGGTGTGATTGTTCGACTTACCAGGCATATTGGAGGTTGCAGCAGAGGTAGCAGCAGCAACAGTAATCTGATTGGGACCTTTTTTTAACTCTTCATGTCGAAGGAAAAACTCATGATCCAGAAGCTTTTCGTAGAGTTCTTCATAAGTAATAGTGGAGTCTCGAGCACGGATTGCAGCAGAGATCTCATGAAACTCTGGACCCAAACCACTGAGAATCTTGATAATAAGTTCAGAGTTGGAGACCAGAGCACCAACAGTAGAGAGTTCATCAGAAATAGACCGAATAGTTTGCAAATATTGGGTGACTGGCTGGAATTCTTTGGTCAAACGCATAAGTCGATCACGCAGACTGAAAATTCTGGTTTGATACTTGTTCGCATAGGCGGTGTGCAGTGCACCCCAGGCTGTCTTTGCTGAGGTAGCCGCCGCAACAGTTGTGGCAATTTTTGGATCAATAGATGCCATAAGTCTATTTTGAATAAGTTGGTCTTATCGAAACCAAATAGTAAATGCAGGATTGGCACTAAGGACTGTGCCAATTGTGAGAGTGCGAGATGGGGAAGGTGTAGACCCATCAAGATGACCGTAGAGATCATGACCACGCATAAGCATGGAAAATTGCGCCTTTCACATTGCAAAATTGTGGTTGCCAAGCAATTTAATGGACAATTGGGACACAGGGTTAAATTGAACAACCAACGGGATGACGTTGTTATCAGCATTAACAACTCGAGGAGTGTTTGCCATTTGTGGAGGGTGGTTGGGAGAGAAAAAAATCTTACTCGTTAGAGTATACTGAGATCTCTGATATCATATAAAGCTAAGTCAAGTATGAAAGTTTGTTTGATTTCATTTACATGTGTGTGTATATATACAAGAGAATACAAACTAAATAAGGAAAGAATCAAGTAATAAAGAATGTTGATCTTCTCCTAAATAGAAACAAAATCACTATGATATACTAAGATATGGAAGATCTAATGAGATAGGGAAGATCAATCATGAGATATCTTCCAAGATAAGGTGTATGCGCCAATACATGCAACGGCAGATACTTCAAATCAGTGCCTTCGTAACATATCAACTATTTTCAGGGAGAGCATGACAAAGGAAATGTTGTTGGACTAAATCAACACACTGGAGAACCTGTAGATCTACAAATGGAAGGGATATTTGATAATTGTTCCGTTAAGCGTTAGATTGTTAATTCTGGGTATGTGGAGAACTTTTCATTCATTTTTTGTTGGCTGTGCTATATGTGCATGTCTGTTTAATGCATGTTTAAATTGCATCACTTCCTGGAGTTTGATTCCTCTTCTTCTGTGGTATCCCTTTGCTTTTGACAATCCAACCCAAGGGAGAAAGCTTTTTGATCTTGTTTTTATGTCTTTTAACTATTGCACTTTGTTCTTGTTTGCAGACCTGTTATAGCATCTCAACTGTTACTTGTTGATGAAGTTATTCGTGCTGGACGAAACATGAGGAAACCAAATTAGCATTTTCTGTCTGAAAATACGTCACAGATTTTCCTGTGATTTTCTTTCATTTCCGATTGTTTTGGAATTATCAGAGAGAAAAATGAAGAAAACATAAAGGTGAGGAGAGTAAGATGTTCATCGGTCAGTGTGGTATTGTTCTGAAAGATTTTGCTTAGATATTTTGGTTTTTACATTTTTCTAATATACCAATAATCATATTGAATAAAAATCGATATGTTTTGGTTTTCTTTTTTCCAATTTTAGTTTGAACAGGTAGCTGACTTTAGCATTACTTTTTAATATTCTATTCGATCAACCAAAATCTAAAATAGACAATTAAAATTTGGATTTCGTGGTTCATGAAATTAATTTTTGGAGTTGATAATTTGATCAATCAAAAGAGCACAAATTGAAATGAAGTTTCATTAAAAACTTTGAAAATATCAGATACGTTATTGTCAGACCTTACGTCGTGAACTACAAAATTTACAACGAATGCATTTGTGTTCATTCAAAAAAATAAATCTAAGGTAACAAGTTTCGTTTACCATTTCTAATGGTAAGAAAATTGCACAATAATTAACGGTCAGAACAAATTCTTCAATCACTATTCATGACTAACAGGCCACGAATAAAAGAGATTTGAGTTTATATTTTAATAGTTGTTCACGTGTGGCGAAGCATCGGAGATCTTGTAGTCACTGAAGCAATTGGTCCAAGCGTAATAGCCTGTTTGGTTAAGCTTACTTTTCTCCAAAATACTCATTTAAAAAATTAAAACTATTTGATCAAACTTTTGAAACAAAATAAGTGCTTTGCAGAAGTAGTTTTTGTTAAAAAAAAAAAAAATAGTTTTCAAAATAAGTTTATTTTAAAAGTTTAGTCAATTAGACTATAAGATTGAATATCAAATGAATACTTAAAATATATTTGATTTATTTAAATATTTGAAATTATTGACGTTCTACTTAGCGATAAAAAATTGTATGAAGAGAATTTAAAACACATATATTAAACTATTGATTTAATATTTAAGTGAAATTATTTTTTGACGTGTTGTTTAGTGGTAAAAATAAACCTATTAGGTGATGAGAATTTTTAAAATATTATATTAACCTGGTATATTTTCTAAAACAGTATATAAGTTTTTGTAAATGATAGATATCCGTGCAACAGTGCTCGAACATTACTGTTACAAACAAATTCAAAAAATATATATAATGTTAGATGACAACATCGAGTGAATTGTCATGAATTTGCTATAAGAAATCCCAAGCAAAGGAAGAGAGAAAGAGGAAGGTAGATATTTTTATTTCTCCCAGAAACTAACATCAACTAATTATTTATAGGAAAAATCACATACACTTTACTACTCTATATAAGGGAGGATCTCAAATTTAGTAGTTTCCACCGGGGCATTTTAGATATTTCACTTCTTTAGTTAAGTGAATTAAATTATCACATATGACAATTGATGGGGTCTTTTTGTTAAATATTTTCATTTTTGCCCTTATTATTTTTGTTAGAATCATTCCCACCTGTGTGCTTGTAACTGATCTTTTTTTCCTACCTAATAGATGGTCTTTTAATTAAAACTCTATTTTAAATTAACAATCACTTTAACTCAAAAAAAAAATATTTTTAAAATAATTTTAACACAAAATTAAAGTTAGCAATAATTTTCAACTAGAACCTTTATAGTTCTTTTAATATTGTTCAATTGTTCAATTCTTAAAAGTCATATAGTAATAAATAGGGTAACTTGATAATAATAAATAACACACTGTTTTTATTATTATTCTTAGTGGGCATAAAAAGGGATAAATCAATAGCTAAAAGAGGATGAATAAAATATTCTTTTATGGTGAATGTAAAAGATAAACACGATAAGTAAATGGACTGAATGAAATAATTTATTAATTTAATTTTATTATTATTTAATATCCTTATAGATCATCATAGATAATTTGAGTAAAGACACTAAATTAAGGTCATAAATATTCTTATATATACTTGAAGTCATTAAAATATTTTGTTGTATAAGACAAAAGAAATTGAATTTTGCAAAAAGTCTTGCCATGTGAAATTATGAATGAAATTAAAACTCAATAATATATTAGAAGAAATTTATTTCTATCTATAATTAGGAGATTACATATCCACGAATTCATAAAGACATCAATCTTTAATATTTATGATCTTCATCGAATTGTAATTATTAACACATTTTAAATCATGTTATTCTATAAAATACTGAATTACTTGTGGCCTTTTGATATATTCTAATTCTTCGGTAACACTCCCTTTCGCATAAATCAAAAATTTATTTAAAAATATTCAATTATGTGATTAAGAACTTTAGTAACTATAAATTGACTCAAAGAAAACATGTTTAACATGTTCGTCATTAGATTATGTTAATTATAAAGTAAAAAAAAGTATGATATGAATTATATTTTAAGATTTTAATTACTATTTTAATATCTTGAGTTGAACCCAGACTTAGCACAGACTTCGTGAAATTAATATACAATATAAGAGCCTATATTACAAAACATAAATATATTATTTTTTATTTACAAAACATAGTATTAATTTACAAATCATAACAATGGAAAATATTAATGACTCTTGATATAATTGTAGGGGGTGCGGATAACTTGTGTGATAAAATAGATCTATTATAAATACAATGGATCTATTTTTATTTTTGCGTGGATATTTCTTAACTTCTCTAAATATTTTTATTTTTATTTTTATTTTGAGTTTATTTATGTTAGTTTTATCGATATTCATATTTTGGGGGGTGATTATATGGTAATTGGTTAAATACTTTACTATAGTATTCTTTATTTTTTTTTTTAGTTTTTGTAATTCTTCTATATTATTTTGAAGGTATTCTAAATATTCTATATTTTCAAAATATCCAATTAGATTATCTTTCATAAGTTTTTCTAATAATATTATTTCTTCCATACTTTGTCTCCAATATTTTAAATATTCACAGTCTATCATTTTATCCTGTAGTAATTGCAGAGTTACAAATTTCTGTATAATAATTTATCCTAATTGTACTGTAATGTATATCTAATTCTAGATTTTCAATGCTATTTATTATTTTGTGTTGTTCTTCTCGTAGCGAGTTTTTTTAAATTATATAAACTATCACATGTACTTTTTTCTAAATTTTTTAGGGTTTCTTCTATCCATATTAATTTTCCTTTTAGATTCTCCATTATTTTTCTAATTCGGTTTCTATAATTAATTTCTTCATTTAGATTATATTGATTTTCTCTAGTTTTTCTAATGTATTCTAACATTTCTTAATCTGAATAATATCCATCTGGGTAATTATCCAGGTATAACTATTCTATCCAATTTATAGTTTCAATTTCATAGTCTAATACTTTTTCTAATATTATTCTCTTAATATTTATAATTTCTATATCTCTAAGTATATATAAGATTAATATTTTAAGACTATATATCATTTAAAATTGGTTAAATACTTTATTATAATATTTTTTATTTTTTTGTTTTAATCTCATTAATTCTTCTATATTTTCACTAAGAAATTGTATGTATTTTATATCTATTTTCCAAGATTTTAAATACATAATTTATCATAATTAGTATATGGGTTTGGTATGTAAGTATTTATAAGAGTAGTTTGGTAGGTGTGGTATATAATTAATTCTAGTCATAAAATATCTATCAAATATTTTTTCCAATATGATTTTTCTTATATCTACTATTTCTATATCCTTAAGTACATATAAAACGAGTATTTTAAATTTATCTACCATTTCTTCAGATAAATAATTATCCATTTTACATAAAATTGCTATTTTCAAAATATTCCCTTCAATCATGCACATAACAAAATATGATCACTTTAGATTGCTATATACTAGATTATTCTTAAATAACATATTCTTCGGTCACTATTAGCATGGTAATCTGGATACTTTCCCTTAAACAGCGGCTCTACTCTGGTTACTCCCCTATCACGGCTTTCTTGCCTCACCAGTTTCACCTTTAAGATGGCATAGTTCTTAGAAATTTTTCTCCTTTTCCACTTTGCTAATAAACTTCTTAACATGTTATTTTTCGAATAATTCTACTATAAAGCAACTAACATGAACTTATTTTATCATATCATGATTGTTAGGAATTTATGAATTTAGCTATTCATAATAGTAAATGAATATACCTGTTCTGGTAGTTTTGATAATTCTAAGCGTTGTTCCTCCATAGATTTTTCCATTGAAATATATCTGTTTTTTAAATAATCAAATTATTTGTTGTAGACAAGAGAGTTTTTTGCTTCAATTGTATGAAGGTTTGCCTTCCTCTGAGCAAATGCTATTCTATTTATATTTTTAAGAAAACTCGTAAACGTTTTACATTTTTACATCTTCCTAATCTATTACCTACCTACTTTACAAAAGTCTTTACACTTATTTATAAAAGTAGAAAAAAATAAAACCTTACAAAGGTCCTAAATTATTTCTACAAAAGGACAAAACTTAGTAATGGCATTTTGCCAAAAAGTCAAAAAGTAACTAATAATTTATGTAAATGAATCAAGAAAGATACCTAATCTTTCATATGTCATTTTCTAGCATTAACTTGTCTTCTTTATGTCACTTCCTAGAATTAACTTGTCTTCTTTTTATTATTGCTCCGTCTTTTTTTTATTGTTCTGTATCTCCATTATTGCTTCATATCTTGCATCTTCCAGCTGTCGATTTTATCTTCTTCTATTCCAGTTGAACTTCTGGGATAATATTATCTTCTCGATTACATTTTGAACATTGATGGTCTGGATATTAATGTCCAATTAACTTGCAATAGCTAGTTAATAATTCTTCCAAAATAAATTTTCCTCTAATGGCTCTGGCGATAAGTTTTTTCTCTGGATTGAGTAACGTCAAGATCCATTGCGTAACGTCCTCCATAGCTACTTCTCGTAGTTCCTTTGAATTTGAGTATACTATTACATTACCTCATGAATAATAACTCCATATGGGATTTCTGTTGCGATAAGTGTTTGCTAACTCTTGAAGAATCGTGGATAGTCCGATAATTCTCTTATTTACATAAAAATTTGGTATCTCAATTCTAGGTATTTCTGGTTATGGAATAATATCTTTTGGTATAATCACATCTTGGGTCATTCCTATTTTTACAACTTGTATAGGTGATTTAACTTCATCATACAATATCTCTGCTGGTGCCATGTAAAATTTTATAAAAAATAGGTTACGTTTAGTTATTCTTTTAAAAATGTTAAATGAATCATATATTTCTGGTATATTGGATATTTCATTTCCGTCTTGGGTATATATGGTACTAAGTAGTCCATATTCATAACAGGTTTTAACTAGACTTGATTTGATTTTGGGTAAAGCAATTAGCTTATTGTATCCGGTTAGCTTCTGGGTTATATAATTCGTATGTGGTTCTTGAATATTTATAGCTCTGGGGTTGGTATTAAGAAGGTTTGTATTTTTTAAATATTTTCTATGTATGTTCGGGCTGTATAGTTGTAAGTCTTTTTGTCTTGGTTTAAACTATCTCGGTATGTGGTAATTTGTGGGGGTATGAACATAGGATCTTTTGGTGTATTTGGAATAAATGGTTTATCAAATAGCCTGTTTAGGTTCATATTTGTGTTTTTCCTAACTCCTTTGCTTGTACCTGCAGAAGTAGATTGATAAACATTATGGATTTTATGGAGTGTCCCAACGTCTCCTTCTATCTCTGAAATTTTAATGTCTTCCGATCGACATAGCTCTGCACACTGCTGAGTTAGCTGATTTGTAGCTATAGACTTCAATTTAACTTTATTAGTCTTTAGCTTTTCTATTTCATTACCCATACTGTCCACTTTCATTGAAAGCGTAGTTAGGGTGTTGAATATCTTTTCTAGAGTATCCTCTTCTATTATATCAGTCTGTGTAGCTTTGTCTTGTTATGTAATCTGCAATAACATTTTTGTTAGTACTAATTACTTCAATTGTAAATGTGAAATTTAATATAGTCAAGACTAGTCTCCGAATCTCTTTTGTTGTAACTGAATTTTGTATTTTCTTTGTTAGCCACCAACGTACCTGTGTATTATCTGTTCGTACAATAAACTTGTTATATACAATATATGGCTCAAATGCTAATAAACATTTATATAATAAGCATAATTCTTTTCTATTTATTTCCCATTTTATTTTTGTTTCATTAAACGTACCTGAGTAGTATCTACAATGGTGTTCTAATTTTTCTTCTTCATATCTATATTTAAGTATTCCTCCATAACTACATTCACTAGCATCTGCTTCTACTATATATATAAATTTTCTATTTTCATATGAAAATTATAATTTTGGTAATTCTTTACAAAGTATTTTTACTTTCTGAACTTGTTTTTTATCTTATTCGTTATAATTATATTCTACATCTTTTTAAAAAAATTTCTGTAAGGGCTTTAGATTTTCTTCTAATTTTGGTATATATTCTCTTACTTGGTTTACTAATCCTAAAAATGATTGTAATTTCTTTTTTGTATCTAATTCTTCTTTTGAATTTATTATTTTTTGTACTATATGTTGTTGCATTTTTACTCCACTTTTATCTATTTGTATTCCTAAAAATTCTATTTGATTTTTCATAATTTCAACTTTCTTCTCACTTAAACTTATTCCCGAATTTTCTATTATATTTGTAAATTATTCTAATAACTTTAAATGTTCTTCTTTTGTTTTTGTATATAATAGTATATCATCTATGTATACTATACAATTAGGTAATTGTTTAAAATAATTATCCATAAAATGTTGATATTTACCTGGTGCATTTTTCTATCCAAATGGTAGTACATTCCATTCATAAAATCCTTGTGGTACCGTAAATGCGGTTAATTCCTTAGATTCTTCTTCTAACTTTAAATGGTAAAATCCTGATTTACAATCAAATTTACTAAAGTAATTATATCCTTGTATTTGTCTTATTTTTAAGATCTTATTTGGTATTGGGTAATTATATGTCATAGTTTTTGCATTTAAATTTCTATAATCAATAACCATCCTACTTTTTCCTCTTTTTTGTTCACTATGTTTATTTACTATAAATGCTGGGCTATTATGTTTACCATTATTTTTTTTGTATATATTGTTTTTCTAATAATTCTTCTATGTGCATTTTAAATTCTTTTAAATCATCAAAATTATATGTTAATGGTTTTTGAGTTATTATGCTATTTTTATCTATCAATTCAATTTTTATAGTAGTTTTATGTTTTTCCCATCCTTTTAATGGATCTTCGTTATATAATTGTTCTAATTTTTTCTTAATTATTTCTATCTTATTTATTGAAAATATAGGTATTTCCTTTTTATTTATTGAAAATACGACTAGTTCTATTGTATCTTTAGTATTTTTATATTTTTTAATTTTTGTGTAATTTTTTCACTCCCTTCTATCCAATCAATTTTCTTTCTTATTTTATTAGTAACTCTTTTTGCTCTTACTTTCTGGTTACATGGTGTTGTAAACCACCAATCCGTTCTAGTTATTATATGTGGGTATAATTTATCTAAAAACGGCATTCCTGAAAGCATATCTTTTGATGTTAGCTCATAATTATAGATTTCTTCTTTTGTTAATATTTTATCCCATACTTGTGTTTTACATTCTTAGCTTTATAAGTAATTAAGCTTCCTTCGTTATTAAATCCTTTAACTATTATTGGTGTTTTTAATTTATCCCATTTACTTTTTCGTAAACAATTATATCTACATAAATTAGTTTCTGCTCCTGTATCTATCATAGGCGTATAATATCTACTGTAATACCCTTCTACTACTATCTTCATCAATAAATATATTTTCATATCATATTAAAGCTCTTCTTAAGAATAATTTCTCTCTGTTGTATGTTATGGATAATTGTGTATGTTCTATATTGTATGATTTTTACTTGTTCTAGCCATTTTATTCCTAATATTATGTTTGTTTTTTGCATTTCTTCCTTTACTTCAAATTCTATTTTTATTTTTCTAACTCCTATTGTTATTTCTTTTTCTGCTCTATTTTTAGTGTTTATTAAGCTTCTTGGTAGATCTGGGCATATATTATTGTCAGATTTTATTTTCTCATTTTTAATTAGATATCTTGCTATATAATTTTCTTCTTGTCCTGTATTTAAGAGTATTAAATATTTTTTTTCATTTATTATTCTTGTTATATAATATTGGTTTAAATTAGTTGTTGAACTTGTTTCATAACTTGTTCTTTTTTATGAACTTGATGATTCTGGTTTTTCATAAGTTATTCTTTTTGTTGTACTTATTCTGTCATTTATTAATTCTAAATTTTCTTCTATAACTATAATCATTATTATCAATTGTTTTTACAAATTGTTTGAAAGGATTTTCTATTTGTATTTTTTTAATTTTATTTTTTTCCGTTATTTTATGTTTTGTTGTTAATACATATAGATTTTTACATCTTGTTGTAAATATTTTACTTCCTGAGGTTAGTTCTATTCCTGATATTTTCCAATATAATACTAATGATTTATCTATATTTTTATCTGTTATTGCTACTGAATAATTTGCACTTATTATAAATTTAAATTCTGGGTATATTAAATTTCCTTTTATGGCAGTTATTATACTTTTTTCTATAGGTTTTATAATTCTATCATCTGCTAGGTATAATTCTATTGGTGTATCTATTCCTTCTCTAAAACATGCTTTTATTAATATCTCTGTTCCTCCAAAATATTCATATTTTATTGGGTCTTTACTTTTGATATTATTTATTTCTTTATTAATTATTCTTTTTGTTTCTAGTGGTCTACTAGCTCTTCCTTTTACATATCTACAATCTATTACATGTTCTTTTTAACTTACTACGTAGTATTCTTCTTTTCTTCTACTAAATATGTTTTTTATTGTTGGTATTTTAAATATTTTTTCTATACTTAAATCTAATTCTTTTCCTTTTATTTCATCAAATATATGACTATCAAATATTATTTTTTGATCTGTTCCTTCTTCATTTAAATATTCTTCCTTTGTTATTATTTTTATATCTTCTTCAGTTATTTGGTTTATTCTTATATCTTCTTCAGTCATTTAATTCATCTAATTCACTATCTATTTCATTATCTGTTTCATTCTCTGAAATTTCATTTATACTATCTTCACTTTCTAATTCGTAATCTATATAATCTATCTGCATATATTCTGTATTTTCTATTTTTATTTCTGATATTTGTTTATTTTGTGGGTTTTTAGGTAATTTACAATCTCTGGCTAGATGTCCTAATTTTCCGCAATTATAACAAGTACATTCTTTTATAGATTTCTTTTTCCTATATGGTCTTTTATGTTTATAATTTTTTACATAATATCTTTTTCTTGGTTTCTTATATTTATATTTTGATTTTTTGTATTTCTTATATTTCTTATGTCTTTTTATTTTCTTATAATATCTTTCTTCGCATCCAAATTGAGATGTTATTTTATCTTTGCAACATGCTAAATTTCTTATTAATATTTTTTCCATTTTTATTTCTTCTCTATATTTTTTCACATAGGTTTCTATACCATTGTTGTAAAAATTTTATTCTTGCTCCTAAAGTGTCTACTATTTTTGCTTCATCCCAACTTTTTATTATTTTTGAACTAAATGGTTCAGGTAATTTATTAAAATATAATTTTCTTATTTCTTTACTTTCTTCTGTATTATATGTTCCTTTATAATAATATTCTTTAAATGCGCAAGTATACTCATCTATGTAACACATATTACATATTGCTAATTTTAACATTAAATTCCTATTTATGTCTTTCTCTTCATTTTGTTCTTCTTCTGTTGTTGTCATGCTGCTAAATTCATCTTTTATAGCTATTTCATATTTTTTTAATAAATCTATAGGTGTTAATTTAGTTGTAGTTGTTGATGATGTTTCTTCTGTAGGTTTGTCAATTCTTAATACCCTTTTACTATTTTCAGTTAGATTTAAAAACCATAATTTCACTATTCCTATTAGTATTCTTTCTATATATTCTGGTCCATCTGTTACGTTTATATTATTATCTAATAATTGTTTTGTCATATATCCTATCCATAATTGTATTGTTTTTCTGTATCTATTACACAATCTAAGTCTAAAAAGTTATAATTTTTATTAACTATTTGTTTTGGTGTCCATTTGTCATATTCATCTTTTAGATTATATCTTTTAAATTTATTCTTATAATATGTAGGTTTTCTTATTTCTGATGTTCTAGGTGTTATATTTTCATCTTCTATTTTATCAAGAGTATTTATTTCTGTGTTTCTATTTTCTAAGTTTTCTTCATTAATTACTTCTTGTTTTTCATTGATTTCTAAAAATTTTGAATTTGTTAAGATTTCTGTATATGTTTCACTATCTTCCGAATCATAATTATCTGTTTCTTCAACATTTATTGTATTTATTTCTAATTCAGCAATCCTACTATTTTTAGTTTCTTCTATTTTTCGTATTTCTTCTGTAGTTTGTTGTTTTATTTTTTCTATTTTCTTTTTTTCTGTCTATTTCTTCATTTTCTTTTTTTATTCTCATCATAGCTGTCAATTTATCTTCTAATTTTAATTCTTTTTTTTTCTAACATTAAATATGAATGTCACCTATTTTCGTATACCTTCTTCCGAGATTAGAAAATACTATTTTTATTTTTAATCCTTCAGGGTTTTCATATATTTTTTCATCTATTATAAATTCTTCTTTGTTCATTTTTTATTTAATTGTTAATAGATCATGTTGGTATGTATATTCTAGACTATCTATTGTCAATTTTAAATTTGATATTTCTTCTTTCTGTGCATTTATTGAGTTTTTACTAACTCCGGCAATTATGTTATATTGTAGTGTTTCTATCCTTATTTTTAATTCTTTACGTTTTTTAGATATTATTTGCTTTAATTTTTTATATTTTGATAATTTTTGTACGTTAGTCATCTAAATAATATTTTGGGGAATATCTAAATGTAGTTTTATCAGATAAGTCATAATTAATAAATTAATCAATTAATAAATTAATCAAATAAATCCTCCAAATATATACTACTTCCGTAACTTTAAACAATATATTAATAACGTTGTAACCATGTGTAAAATTGGTTTATTAATAACGCTATGTGTAAAATTGATATATTGATAATTTTATGGTAACAACATAGAAATTAATATATCAATAATGTACAGAAATTGATTTATCAGCTATTTCATGGTGTCTTAAATGTATAGAAATTGATATATCAATTATTTTATGCATCTCAACAATATAGAAATTGATACATCAATAATTTTATTTTATGGTATTTAAACTATATAAAAATTGGTATCAATTAAATCATAGAATGTCAATTTATACATCCTTCTCATACAGTACCAATTTATATACCCTTTTTATACAATACAATACAATTCCATTAATTTTTTCTTTCCATTGAATACAATCTGGAAACAAATTCAACAACCAAAAGATATCTAAATCTCTACCACTTTTAACGGATCACCGAACCACATTCACATGGAATGGGTAGAAAAAATTGACAACTACTCCATGTATCAAATTATCAACGTATGCATTGGCACCAATTTACGAGGCAAATTCAACCATGTTCATGATATATAATAAAATTTTCTAAATTAAAAAAATAAATCAAAATTGAATAACCGATATCATCCGCCATACTTATTAAAACAATATACATACAACATATACACATTACATTATACTACTTAGAAAACATACACACAAATATACATAAAATAACTAGTTATATACTACTTGCAATACTACTTAAAATAATATAGATTCAATATATACTACTTGAAATAATATACATAAAACATACAACTCCATGTATCAAATTATAAACGTATGCATTGGCACCAATTTACCAGGTAAATTCAACCATGTTCATGATATATAATAAAATTTTCTAAATTAAAAAAAATCAAAATTGAATAACCGATATCATCCGCCATACTTATGAAAAAAATATACATACAACATATACACATTACATTATACTACATAGAAAACATACACACAAATATACATACAATATCTAGTTATATACTACTTGCAATAATACAGATTCAATATATACTACTTGAAACAATATACATAAAACTCCATGTATCAAATTATCAACGTATGCATTGGCACCAATTTACTAGGCAAATTCAACCATGTTCATGATATATAATAAAATTTTCTAAATTAAAAAAAAAATCAAAATTGAATAACTGATATCATCCTCCATACTTAAGAAAACAATATACATACAATATATACATATTACATTATACTACTTAGAAAACATGCACACAAATATAAATACAATATCTAGTTATATACTACTTGTAATACTACTTGAAATAATACAGATTCAATATATGCTACTTGAAACAATATACATACAACATACAACTCCATGTATGAAATTATCAACGTATGCATGGCACCAATTTACGAGGCAAATTCAACCATGTTCCTGATATATAATAAAAAAATTGAAATTAAAAAAAATCAAAATTGAATAACTGATATCATCCGTCATACTTATGGAAACAATATACATATAACATATACACATTACATATTATACTACTTTATAAAACACACACAAATATACATACAATATCTAGTTATATACTACTTTCAATACTACTTAAAATAATATAGATTAAATATATACTACTTGAAACAATATACATACAACATACAACTCCATGTATCAAATTATCAATGTATGCATGGTACCAATGTACGAGGCAAATTCAACCCTGTTCCTGATATATAATAAAATTTTCTAAATTGAAAAAAAATCAAAATTGAATAACCGATATCATCCGCCATACTTATGGAAACAATATACATACAACATATACACATTACATATTATACTACTTTATAAAACATACACACAAATATGCATACAATATCTAGTTATATACTACTTGCAATACTACTTGAAATAATATAGATTTAATATATACTAATTGAAATAATATACATACAACTCCGTGTATCAAATTATCAACGTATGCATTGGCACCAATTTACGAGGTAAATTCAACCATGTTCATGATATATAATAAAATTTTCTAAATTAAAAAAAAATCAAAATTGAATAACCAATATCATCCGCCATACTTATGAAAAAAATATACATACAACATATACACATTACACTATACTATTTAGAAAATATACACACAAATATACATACAATATGTAGTTATATACTACTTGGAATACTACTTGAAATAATATAGATTCAATATATACTACTTGAAACAATATACATACAACATACAACTCCTTGTATCAAATTATCAATGTATGCATGGTACCAATGCACGAGGCAAATTCAACCCTGTTCCTGATATATAATAAAATTTTCTAAATTGAAAAAAAATCAAAATTGAATAACCGATATCATCCGCCATACTTATGGAAACAATATACATACAACATATACACATTACATATTATACTACTTTATAAAACATACACACAAATATGCATACAATATCTAGTTATATACTACTTGCAGTACTACTTGAAATAATATAAATTCAATCTATACTACTTGAAACAATATACACACAACATACATACGTACAATATATATTACTTAAAATACTACTTGAAATAATACACATACAAAATATATACGTACAATAAATACTACTTAAAGTAGTATTAGAAACAATATACATACAACATATGTACATTACATACTATACGACAATATATACACATGTATACATTCAATATATACTACTTTAGTCTATAAAAAATATCTACACATATAGGAAGAATACATATACAGGCCTCTGAACTTTTTGACTTTTCCTATATTGGCACCTCAATAAGGCCATGTACCTATTGAACCCTTTATTCATTCACAAATAGTTTCAATTAAGCACAATTATCCGACGTGGCACTTAGCGTGTTCTCACGTCTGTGAGGCGCGTGAAATCTGTCAGGAGCAACTTATGTGGCACTCCCAACGTTTTTATTACCCTTTTTTCATAGTTATACCAAATTTCTTTCTCTTACCCTAATTTTTTTCCCTCTTTATTCCTATATTCTTCATATCCACCATTTTTTGTCTTAAATTCTTCTTCTCTTCTTCGTATTTTTCTCCTTCTCCTCTTAAATTCTCATTCTCTTATTAATTTTTCCTCTTAGTCATTTTTAATAGTAATGTCTAATTCATCTTTTTCATTCTCCTCATCTTCTTCAATTTGCAAAAGGGGTATGTTTATGTGGGTTCAAAGCTAAAATTAAGACCTCATAGACACGACCCAATACTGGAGGCAGATTATGTTGCTGCAACACTTCAAAGGTATTCGTCTTACATCTCCATCAAATGACCACAACTAAATTTTTTAGTTTAATTTTTTCTTTAAACTTGTAGGCGAGAGGTGGATGCAATTACTTCGATTGATATGATAACGAGATGTATTCTCAAGCAACGAGGGTGATGTGGGGTTAATTAAAAAAAGTCAAATTATTTGAACAAGAGAGGAATCGATTAAGAAAATTAATAGTGATATGCATTGGTACAATTGTGATTTTGGCTATATGAAATTTCTTCAAGAAATGTTCTTAAATTTTGACTAATATTGGATTAGGTTGCTTGTATATGGGATTGTTTTGGTTTTGCTTGAATTTTGGCTAATTCTGAGTTAGATTGTTTGTATGGGACTGTTTTGATTTGGCTTTCCTGTTGTAGTTGGTTTGTTTTGACATTTAAATTATGTATGAAGCAACGAAGACAAGTTGTGAAATGTTACTCTACTCTGTTTTGATTTTGCTTTTCTGTTGTAATTGATTTGGTTAGGTTACTCTATTTTATTTTTTCGGTGTTCAAATGATTCAAATTCATACTGTCAATGTTTAACACAAAATGAAGTACCATTCAATAATAATGTAAAGCACAAGTGCAAGTGATCAACACTTTTCATACAATGATCAATCATTCAATTGCTCAAATGAGCTCCAACCATACATTAAGTATTCATCAAAAAGAAATCCAAAATAGACCATAAAATATAGTTCAGAATCTTCAAATAACCCGATAAAATACCAAAATAGTCACACAACTAATATCCAAAATACACATAGTACTTGAAACACAATTTAATTCAACAACTCCATATGCCTCCTGGTACACTAGAACTTTTAAGTTGGCTTCTCTTTTACTGACTTATACTCTACAATTGGGAAGTTGTGACAACATCCTTTCCCTTACACTTTATTCCTCGAGGCTTATAATCAATATCAATGTCTGTTTGAGTTGTATATTTGTAAACACACGAAATAACAACTCTTTATCTTCTAGTTCCAGGCTGCATAAAATAAAGTAAAACTAGATTTATCAAAAAATAATTAAGAATTACCTGAAGATATAATTCATGCTTACATTTAAAGTTTGATTTCCATTCATTTGATCAGTGTAGATACTAAATCCTACAGTCTTTGACCTTTTTTGTCCTATTGTTGATGCTCCAATGGTCCTTTTTTTTCTAAGTTGCTGATTTGTGCCTCTTCTTTTTCCTCTACTTGTACCTCTTACAGTGCCCTTGCCTCTGCTAATGCCTCTACCTCTACCTCTTCCAGCTGGCTGCACTTTTATAACTGTTAATGTATCAACATACATAAAACTGCCTTGTTGGATAAATATTTATGGCTGGTTGAAGCTTGGTCGTTGGATATAGGTTGGTGGCTTGCTAGAACTTGTTTCCTGGCTAAAAATTCCAGGTTATCCCTTCCCATCCTAACAATAAAGCATATTAAATATGTAGTATAAATATCATTATTTAACTATTGAATTAAAAGAGATAAGTGTATAACCTGAGCTTTACAGAGTGTTCTGTTATGGCCAATTTGATGACACTTGAAGCAAGTAATTTTCAGTCTTTTCCTGGATAGCTTCCCATACTTTTTCTTAGGCTTATCCTTCTCTTTTTCTATTCTTTGGTGGTCTGTCAGGCATTGGTATAGGCTCAGGAGGATCAATCACTACACCACTTATGTTAGGCCACATTTTCATATTAGGTATTGGCTGAAGAAAGTAGTCTTATGCCTTCAAGAATGTATCTTTCTTATACCACTATTTCACATAAAATTCATGCTCTGTACCTTTATACTGATAAGTCAATACAACATGTTGACATAGTTTGCCTCTCAATTGCTATCTTCTACAAGTGCAAGTCCTTACCCTAATATCAACTATATAATTATAAGAACCATTTAAAATTTCATACCCAATCTGACCATTGTACCTCACTGTACAATTTCTAGCCATGTATTTATTCCCTTCAAGTACTAGCAAAGTCATGGGGGAGATATATGAAATTCAGGTGTCAACAAACTTTCCCATTTCAATATTCCTATCAATTATCTTGTGTCTAATCCCCCCTAACGTAGTGATTACAGATTTATGTATAGTAGCTAAAATTCATGAATTAAATATCTCACACATATTATTCTCAACAATGTCACATTTAGAATGCTACCTAAAATATGCCTTGTACCATGATCTTTTAATCATAATGTAATAAGTCCTCATAGATACCCTTACCAAGTTGACTGAGTTTATCCATCTCATCCAGAAACTTCACTTCAAAATTGGCTTTAGCACATCTCCAAAATTATTTTCGTCTTTCTTCTCCTCTCCAGGTCTGATGCCAATTGTACCAGGTATGTCTAGCACACCAACTCATTTCACAATCTTGTAGTAACTCAAGTATAGTTGGCACAAGACCCTACATGAACATAAAAATAAAATCAAAACAAAAAAAAATATGAACATGAACAGTATAGTAGATAAATAAGAGATCAAAATTAAATTATAAGAATTAGACTAACCTTTTACATATTTGGCATGACATTCAGTCTATGTTGAGTGCCTAATTTCAAATCTTGAATCAGGTAGTTAATGAAGATACTTCAACTGCGTTTTGTCTCTTGATCAACCACTGCCCAGGCTATTGGAAATATTTGATTATTTCCATTTCTCCTAACTACAACTAACAATTCATCCATGCAAGCACATTTCAAAAAAACAACCATTTAAATCAATAATTTTTTTAACCCTGTCAGTCAACCTCTCTTTAATGCATCAAAGCACAAATAGAAGTAAACAAATAAATTTTTTTCCTGGTTGAGACTCTCTATTTATCCTCACCCAATAAGAACTGCTAGGATTAGTATATTTTATCACATCTGCATAGACACAGAATCTTGAAAATTTCATCTTCCAATCATCCAAAAATTCTTTAATGACCCTATGCTTTTCCTTGGAACAAATAGATTTTCCTACATACAAACCCAATTTTTTCTCACCAATTCTTGAATTTCCCACAGTTTTATTTAAGGTTTTAAAGTTATTTCATCCTTGAACTTACTTGCAAAAAACTTAGATGTGCATATTCTATACTTTGTTGTAGTAGTGCATACATGTACAGGATAGTAGTTCTTAACAACAAAGTCACTAGAATGCATATCAATGCTAGCAACCAACAACCAACCATTTACATTTCTTGTCCTCATAGCTAACTCTAACTCTATGCTTCTCATTAGGATTAAGCTTCAAGCTAACTTTGTATTCAACAACATACTCTACCACAACCTTTCTAAATTGCTTAGCATTTTTAAATATCATACCAATCTCAAATATAGCCACAACACAATCAGGATCAAATCTTACCTTTTTACTTTTCCTTCTTGCTGATAAATCAACACCTCTGACAGCTCCAGGATCCATTATTCCTACTCTCATCACTATCAAGATCTGATCTATCTATATACTCCTCATCTTCTCCTAATCTTCCATTGTATCTAACAGCCTTATTCCTTCTAATATCTTCAAATCCTCTATCAACACCTATTGTTCCAAGTTTTGTTTTCTCATTTTGGACAGGTTTCTTTGTTTTCATGCAATTTCTCTTTTCATTTTTAAGAGTTCTTAAATCTTCATCAATCTCAGAATTATCATCTTCTAGTATATTAAAATCTTGAGAGTCAGCGTTACTACCAAGATTGTTTCAGCCCCCTCTAGATCTGAGAGTTCATCTATATCAACTTCTACATCTATGTGATTAGCTTGGGTAGGTCCCTTATGTAACCTTTCAACATTAATATCATGAAATGTTGAGCTTTTTTCATCCACATTACTATTTTTACCAACCACATTACTATTTTCATCACGTACTGGCCCACAAAGATAACCAAACGGGACTCCATCTTCTACCACTTCTAACTCATCCACAACATGCTTCACATACAAGTCTAAAAGGTCTCCATATTTTAAGTCTTGAACAAGCTTTAGTAAACTCAAGTCATTTTCTACTTCAATAAAGGATTTCTTTTTAGGGTCTTTAAAGTAGAACCCACCAACAGTCAAATACCTAAATTCTTTAGTATAATAAAGCAACTCAATTAAGGAGAAGTGGTCCTTATCGATACTTACATATTCTACCTTACTTTCTCCTATGTAACGTGGACCAGGTTATTCAGAGATAAACTTGTCACCATGCTAAAAATGAGTTATAATAATGATAATATCTATCAGGTTTCTTGAAACAAATCCCCAAAAATACCTAACAAGTTATGAACAGTAAAAACCCCAAAAAAATTTAATTTTTTTCAGAAATTTTTAAACGACCATTACAAATGTAATATACTGACAAGGCACCAAGAAATGTTTACAACAACAAAATGTGACAAAAATGTGACATTATTGACATTTGAAACATACCTGAGTGTGATTAAACCCCAAATCAGTAACAATTCTTGAGATCAAACTCTAAATTCATCGCAACCCTTTAAAAAATATTGAAATCAATGTCGATCTACAACTAATCACTCAAAAACACTACGACATTTTTAAATTTACAACATAATAAACATAAATTAGTAGCCTACTTGGAAGTGAAATCACAAATTTAGGGTTTTTGTTAAAAGGGATTTAGGGGTGGGTATGGAAGGATCAGATGTTTTTTTTTGGGGGGGGGGGGGGGGATGAAGTAAAAATTAATAATTTTGTGTATTAATAATAAAGAATGTGAGGAGTATAATATAAGTGGATGTAATCGGTCACACTTAACACGTAGGTAGCGATTGCATACACGCACCCAACACTTAAAAAATGTAGGCTTTTAAAAAGTGCCACGTCGGACAGTTATGCTTAATTGAAACCATTAGTGAATGAATAAAAGGTTCAATAGGTACATGGCCTGATTGAAGTGCCAATACAGCAAAAATCAAAAAAGCTTAGGGGCCTGTATATGTATTCTTCCTACACACATATATATACAATATATACTACTTCAATTACTACTAGAAACATTATACAATATATATATACACATATATACATATATATACAAGATATGTACTACTTTAAAAAATATATAGACATGTATACGTTCAATATATACGTACAATAAATACTACTTAAAATATTACTTGAAATAATATGCATACAACATATATGCATTACATATTATACTACATAGTAGTAGTCTAAGTAATATTTGCTAACATTGTTTTTCAATTTTCATTGTATGTATATATGTTTGTTATATTTACGACTTTATGTAAAGTTTGATAGTAAAGTTTTTAAAGTATTTAATTCAAATTAGACGTCCAATTTAAATGAAAAAAATATATAAGAGTGAATGAATCTTGTATTTTATTGATTGCAAAATGATCCAAAATTTATAAGTTACAAGATTGACAATTCTACAAATTTTGCATCATTTTTTTCAACTCATTCATGTTAATATTAACGGAAAATTCTTGAGGAAAGTCAAAATCAATGGGGCCAAAGCCATGCATTGAACTTGATTGTGTTGAGTTCTCCCTTGAAGTCATAATTTTTTCAAGATTTTGTCCATCTGCCTTCTCCACCTCTATTCATTGATTTTTTTCGTTCCGCTCTAATTCTGTCTCTAAGACAAACTAGAACATTCATAGCACTGCCTCTAAAAGAGGGTTGGTTGTCTCCTGACTAAAAGCACTCTCTGATGCAATGGTTGACATTGAAACATTTAATATATCTCTAGCTAATCTTGAAAGTACATGATATTATCTTTCATTATTCTTTCATAAATACAGTGTGTTGGTCCTTGCTCTATGATCCTCTATCGGTTGTCGAAGAAAATACTTAAGCTCTTCTCGAGAAAATGTTCTATGTGATAAAGGCGGCACTCTATCCCAAATATTTAAATCAAAAAAGTAATCAGGATAACTACTATGTGCCTGTCTTTTAGAAGATGGTGGCTCCCTGGGATCTTAGAAAGAGTTGGAGCGATACGTGCCGGTACAGCATCATCAAGTAAATCGGTATAATGGTTATACAATACTTTCATGCAATTGTTCGTATCATCCATAGCCATAAATAAAAAAGGTTCTTCTTCAGGTTATATATTTAAAGTAGTATAAATAATAGAAGTAAATTCAGATATAGTATTATATTTCATACATGGATTTACTATAGCACCAATCGAGTAAATAGGAGGAAGTAGATAAAAATATTTTTTAAATTTGTCAATCATTGCACCAATAGCTTCTTTGAACCTTCTTTATCCTTATATTCGTTAAGCAAACAAGATATATCAGTTAAATAAGCTAAAATATTACAAACAGTAGGATAATAAGCACCAAAAAATTCAACCATAGCTATATAAAAAAATTTCAAAAATTTAACAAGATCAATAATCTTAGCCCAGTCAGAATCATGTAACATACACTCAGGAGAAAAATCAGCAAACTAATTTAAAGTCATCGTAATAGGATCTTTATAAATAAGGTAATTTTTAAAAAAATTATGAGTAGCATTCTAACTAGTATCACATTATCCAGACATTAACATCGGTCTAAGTCCATTTTGTTCTCATTTACTTTTAAATTCTTTAATTCTAATTTTTCGATGATTTCCTTGAATAAAGCCAACAGCAAGCCTAATCTTTTCAATATAAAGCTCAAAAAAATTCAAGATCATCTCTTACGATTAAATTATATATATGACAATCACACTTAACATTAAATATTTTGGATAACAGTGGAGAAAATTCAACTTTTAACAAGTCAACAACAGTCTTGTTGTTAGATGCATTATCAAAAGATATACATAATACTTTTCTTTCAATTCCATAATATTTTGCAACTTTAGAAATAGATTCAAAAATAAATTTTTCAGTGTGTCTACTATCTTCATCGTATAGAAATATTAAAATACATTTTTTCATAACAAAATTATATCTAACCAATGACAAGTAATTGTTAATTAATTATTTTTATTAATAGCACGATCAAGATTAGGAGTTAGAGCAACTTTACAAGAAATATTTTTTAATAATGCTGATAAATACTAAACATATCGTGCATGGAGTCTAAAAATATCGAACCAACAAGTACTTCTAGGAATATTTGTAAACATAAAACTATAAATTGCTTGAATATAATGAATAAAAGCATCAGAAGAAGCAAAAGAGAAAGGCAAACAACCCACAACTATCATTTTGGCTAATTGTTCCCGATCCTTCATTTTATTATAATTCTAAACTAATTGACCGGTTGTTGGGTTCAATCTACTTTGGTTGGCCTCCTAACTGGCTCACCACCTTTTGTCGCAGTTGGCTTTATTGGGTATCTTTGTTGTAAATGTCTCATCAACACACTCGTACCCTCTTTATTACCTCTGGTCTTATGCTCATATACTAGTTTACATATTGCATTAGGCCTTAGTTTCTCTTTCTATTTTTGTCTAAAATTTTCATACAATACTATTTTTTCTATGAGATATTACAGGGGGCAGAAGGATTGGGAGAAAGATTAAGCGATTCAGAACTAACATTAGCATTATCGACTTCGGGTGTATCACCAATATCATCATCATCTACATTTAAATCAACTACGTCTACTTCATTCTCTTCTTCTATACCATAATTTTCTTGAGATTCTAAAAATTTCATATCGTGAACACGTACACCTATTTCATTCTTAAACGGTTCGCTAATTAGTACCGGAGGCACAAAGGTATATCTAGTACTTGAACTAACTTTACCGGAACTGCCACCAATTTACTTTTTACTACCACTACCACTTTCAGGACACAAATTTCTAACACTTTTACCAACCTTTCTTAACTTATCCATATTACAAATTAAGATAATAAATATTCAAAAAATACAAAAATAATAAAAATATTCAACAAATAATACACTAATTAAAAATTAAAAGTAAGAGATGGAATGACAATACCAAATTTTTAAAGTATACAAAAAGTGAGACTTTAGAAAACTTTCACTTGATATTTATAATTGCAAAATTAAAAAATAAAATTAATTACTTTAGGAGATAATTAGAATAATTGAGAGAGCTTGAAAGAATGAGATGGTGAGTTGTGTGGAAAATAGTTTTTGAGTTAGGGTATTTATAGAAAAAAAAATTAGAATAATTCCTTTGTAAATTAAATATGCCAAATTAGTTAATTGGTTGTTGGACCAACGGTCCAATTGGCAGAATTTTGGCCAACGGTCCACTATAAAGAAAATAAATTAATTCAATCGGGTCGACCTGAGTACTCGGTGGGCCTGACCCAGTTTAATAACTGGGCTGGTCCACCAGGCTGACCATGCTAGATGACCCAGCTTAGGACCGAGGCCTAGGAATCAATTTGAGTCCACCGGTGCTGGTTCAGACTGGGCCGAATACCTTTTTAAGTTGGGTTAACTGGGCTGGACCGACCTAACCCGACCTAGTTGACAGACTTAGTTACAATATTGGAATGGAACCTGAAGCTGAATCCAACAGATGGCTTATCTATTGGGATAATAATAATGATAGTGCATATAATTTTTTTCGTTGTATATACTAGATTATTATTATTATTATTATTATTATTATTATTATTATTATTACTCTGCTATCATAATTTTTTTAACAAATTTCTTTAGGTACCATTAATGGAAGAATCAATAACAATAGGGGTTGATTGCCATGGTGAATGAATCGAGAAGAACAATTGATTTATTTTGCGTTGAAAGGATGGTGAAATATTAGAGGCGATAGCAATGACAGATCAAAAAGATGTTTTGTATGATGATTTTGTGAACTTAATCAATAACTTTTGTGGACTAAATTGTCAACCAAAAGATCTTGTCATCAGTTACATGCGTAGCTCTTTTGAAAATCTGAGGATCCTACATTTTAAGATAAGCAATTAGGTTCATTGTGTGCCTATCTAAGTGACGCAGCCAGGCCAACTTTAAGGGTGTACGTGGTTGAAAAATCGATAGAGAATTAGAATATAAAACAAAACTAACAATATATATTAGATGATGAATTGGATAGTGTGGACATGAATATTTCTGATGATGAGAGTGGAGATATAATGGAGGAGGATCAAACACCTATGCTCGTTATTGCAAGCAATATAGTGGGCAGTCCTAAATCAACACAGTCGAGTAATCTTCAAGATGATGGAACAGGTTTTTACAAAGAAATGACATTCAAGAACAAGGAAGAACTAGTCACTTTATTACATATTGTTTGTTTGAAAAAAGATTTCAGATTCAAGAAGGTGATTAATTTGCGTAGTGTGTATTATTTTAGTTGTGCACATTCAGATGCAAGTGGTGTTTAAGGGCTGTGAAATTTATAGGTTCTGACATATTTTGCATTAGAACTTATGAAAAGTGTCACACATGTAGTTCAGATCATATTACGAGCCATAATTTATATGTCACAGCAAAGGTCATCGATAAATACTTTAAAATAAACTCCATCAATGGCAAAGGCTAGTCTACAAGAGATATGGATAATCAACTCCGTATAGAATTAGGTTGTAAGCTGAGTTATTGGAAGATTTATAAGGGCATGGAGATTGCAAAGTCTTTGATTAGCGGAACACGTGAGCATGAGTATGCAGTGCTTGATGTGTACCATTATATGCATGAGTCCGCAAATCTAGAAAGTAAGACGATATTGTAGGTTAATGAAAATAGAAGGTTCAAGTACTTTTTTGTAGCCTATGCGGCTTGGATTCTTAGTTTTCAACAAATGAGAAAAGTCATATACGTCGCCGAGATATTCTTGAAGAGTAAGTATGAAGGAGTTTTGTTATCGACGGTGGCACAGAATGCAGAGAATCACATCTTTTCAGTGGTTTTTTATGTATTGGACAAGAAATGTGATGTCTCATATCAATATTTGTTTTTGAACAAATGAGAAGCTATATAGATGATACTGATGATTTGTGTATAATTTTTGATAGACATTCAAGTATTCAAAAGATGGTTTCAATTATCTATCCATCAGTTCACTATGGTTATTACATGAGCCACCTTGGGGAAAATATTCAAAACAACTATCACAATTCGAAGGTTGTGTCTCATTTTTATAAAATAGCTAAAGCGTATGAGAGATTTGAGTTCTTTGATCATTTCAATCAAATAAAGAATATGGTACCCAAGGTAGCCGAACATCTCTAACGCGTCGTATTCGACAGATGGAGCAGGCCATTTTGTTTGGGAAATAGATACGTTATTAAAAATGTAATGTCTTGTTTGAGTTTATTGTAATACCATGCTACTAAGTGATTTTTGTATAGGTATAATATTATGACATCAAATATAGCTAAATCAGTCATGTTGAAAGAGAATTTTCCATTATTGCTCTATTTGATGACATAAACATGAGGCTTGCAAAATTATTTCATGAGAGATGTATGGAGTTGGTCAACTCCCCAAACAAACTTGTTCCTTCAATGGAAAAACAAACATCAAAGTACATTAATTGGGAAATAAGTTATTGGCCCATCAAATCCCAATTACAAATTCAATATCAACGGTCATGGTGATTTTACCACGATCTATCTTCAAAGAAAAACTTGTACATGTAGAGTTTTTGACTTAGACAAAATACCTTTTCCACATGCTATGAAAGCTCTTCGAGCCTAATATGGTGCATATTTTGGAAATTAGATTTATGAGTACTCATCTTCAAATTTTGGATAAAAAAATACACAATTGCATATTGTGAGGATATTAATTAGGTGCCTCCTGAATATTCTTGAATTGTTTCCATGGAGATTATGGAGAGAGAAATACCTTCTTCATATATTGACCCAAGCAAAGTAGGAATAAGGTGAATGAAGAGGAGACATAAAGTCAGAGAATCATTTTCAACCAAAAAAAATAAGTGCTCCATATGTAAGATAGTTTACCACAAAAGAACTACATGTTTGGATCGAAGTGCTCCATAATTATTGTAACAGTAAATAGTCTTATTGTTAGTTTCATTATGAGCTTGATAATTTCAACTCATTTTAGTTGGTGATATATGTTATTTATTATATAAAATATATTCTTATTTATGGCCCATCAATTAATTTGTGAATCAATAAAAAACGGTAACAGAAAATTAAACAAATACATAATACAAAAATATTTCCAATAGATGACCCATTTTTTGCAACAGGTGACTCATTTATTGAAACAAATCAAAATAGGTCTTGCTACTTTGTAATACCCCGATCGTTTCTTAAGCCTAAATCCATCTTTTGAGTGGATATGTATGACTTCCAAAGTGATTGATGTTTAAACCATATTGTATTTCTCTAATTTCTAATTTTGTCATGTAGATCATTGAATAAGCTTTCCATCGATACCAATTTCATTGAAATCCGACATCAAACGAAGGAGTTATGGCCGTTTTACTAAACGATATCGGATCGCCCAGGTTTGACGGTCGACCTGGAGGAACATCAGGTCCCTGGTGGACCGTCAAGTGCCCCATCAAGCCAAGGCACTGACTCTTTTTTCAGGCCATCGTGAGACGGCCAAGTTGGTGGACCTTCAAAAAGTTGACGGATCGTCAAGGGGTCCGTCAGGTCGACACAGAATATCTCGTTTCTAGCCCTCGAGTGACGGACGACTTGGTGGTCCGTCAGTTTCCTGACAGACCGTCACTTCGACCGTCACACTGAGGCAAAATATTCCAGTTTTGGTACTCGAGTGACGGACGATCTGGTAGACCATCAGGAGACTTAACGGACCATCAGATCGACCGTCACAGGCCTCGATCAACGAATTTCAGCTTTTTCAAAAAGGCATTTTGGTCATTTCCGCCCCATATCATCTTATATATATCCTAGTAGATATTAGCCATTTATTTTCCTCCTTTCCTCTTCCAAGAAATATCTAAAATTAGGGTTTCTTCCTAAACCCAAAAATTCAATCTTCTTCCAAGAAATTCAAAGATCTTCTATAAATTTCTCCAAGTTGTTCGAGAATTAAGTTTCCCAAGTCAAGGGCATCAAGAATCTTGGTCTAAAAGTGTGAGAAAGAAGTTCCAAACAAGTTTCTGCATCTCCAAAATTATAATCCAAGGTATGTGGGGCTTGAACAAGAACACTCCTTTCGTTCTTGTGCCTAAAGATTTACTTTCTATTATTGATTTACATGATTTTACAAGTGGGTTTACACCCAAATTTCTTTATTTATAATTTATGAGATTTGAGTTGAATAAGTTTGATATTTATGATTATTTCACCATCATGTTTCTTAAATTGAGAATTTATTCCATGAGTTGTATATTGTGATTATGTATTGATGATTTCTAAGCGATTTAAGACAAGTGTCATGATTTGTGCCTTTCTATGAGAAATTTGACTATTAAATATATATCAATATTTGAGATTGAAAGTCAAGAATGAGTCCTATGATGTTTCCTTGAAGCTTTTGATATTTGAAAATGATTCAAAAAGCAAATGCACTTGATGTTGAGAAAGATTGTGTTGAGTTGAGTCGAGTTAGGAATCCACAAGATATTTGTGATTTATAGATGAGATATATATGTATGTTTTGGTCTTTAAAATAGACCCATGAGTTGATATTGATTAAGGTGGAATTCCTAACGCGTTCTGAGCTGAGTCTGGGAGAAGTATTTAGCACCGAGCGAAAAATATAGTATTTCTCCGAAACTACGTACCATCGTAGGATTGAAGTTGATAATTATGGACTAGAGGTCGAGTATGGGATTGTGATAATGAGATTGAGGTTGTACTCCCTGGCAAGAGTACGACACCCCCGCCAATGTGGGGTTCTCTCCTTAGGAGGTTAAAACGTTGGACTCCATGCGGCTCACATGGTGTAGTTATGTCGGTTATAAGAAACTCCCACGTCCATAATGATCTAAGTACCACGAGTTACCGAGTCACTCTAAGTCATGATTCAAAGAGTTTGAGTTAAGTTAAATGATTTATGAGATTTATGAAGCATATGTAATTACTGATGACTTACGGAAATGATGTTTTAGATAATTCAAGCGAAGAGAGTTATTATTGCCAGCATGCATGATTTTCTTATACATTTATGATATTATTTAAAATGTTGCATCCACCCCCACATACTCAGTACATTCCCAAGTACTGACTCCCATACTCTTTTGTATTCTATATTTCCTCATGATATAGGTTCAGGTGCTCAGTCTCAGCAGCGACAGTGATCTTTGAGTACCTTCATCTACATTTCTACGGTTGGTGAGTCCTCATGGTTCAAGGACATGTGCCTCCGATTTTGTCTTGTTAATAGATAACTATTTACTTTCAGTTCAGTACGAGTCAATTGGGGATCTGTCCCAATGGCTCCTCAGTCCTATGTAGTAGAGGCTTTGTCAAACTAGTGTGCCAGCATGTACAGAGATTTTAGTATTTTGTTTGTATAGAACCGTATTACTTCATATTTCAGTATGATCATGATATGGTTATTCCTCTTTATCTTAGAATGATTTGCGCTATAATGAGTTCTAAAAGTGATGACAGGTTTAGAGGGTTAGCTTGAGGCCACGTGTGGCCTTGAGTGCCATGTGATGCCTCGGGATAGGTTCTTGGGCATTACATACTTGATTGAGTTTTTTCAATAGATTACTGATGGGTCATCATCTGTTGGAAGAAATCATACCTCTTGAAGACCTATTTGATATCTTCCAATAGAAGACCCATCTGTTACAATAGATGGGTCATCTGTTGGAAGAAATCATACCTCTTGAAGACTTATTTTGATTTCTTCCAACAGATAAATCTTCTGTTAAAATAGATGGATCATCTGTTGGAAGAAATCAAACCTCTTGAAGACCTATTTTGATTTCTTCCAACTGTTGAATCATCTATTAGAAAAAATCAAACAACTAGTAAAACCTATTTTGATTTCTTCCAATAGATGATTAATCTGTTGCAATAAAGGGGTAATTTATTGGAAGAAATCAAACAACAAGCAAGACCTGTTTTGATATCTTCCAACGGGTTAGTCATCTATTACAACAGATGTCTATATTTGTTTGATAATTTCCAATAGATGAGTCAGTTATTGCAATAGGTTAGTAATCTATTGCAAAATATATCTATATCCGTTTGACTAATTTAATGTGAAATGATTCGTATTAAACCATAATTAACAATAAATAAATTGACTTAACTATAATTATCTTTCAATTGATAAGTTCAATTAAAATTTTAATCAATTTCATAGTAATTACAAGTCCAATTAAGTTTATTCGTCTTAAATAGAGTAATCGGTTAACTAAATTGATGTGAAGTGATTCCTATTAAACCATGACTAGTAATAAATAAATTGATTTAATTATAATTATCTTTCTATTAGTAAGTTCAGTTACAATTTTAATCAATTTCATAGTAATTACATGTCCAATTAAGTGTATTCTCCCAAAATAGAGTGATCAATTGACTAATTTGGTGTGAAATGATTCATATTTAACCATGATTATTGATTTAACTATAATTATCTTTCAATTAATAAGTTCAGTAACAATTATAATTAATTTCGTAGTAATTACATGTGCAATTAAATGTATGTGCCCTAAATAGAGTGACCAATTGACTAATTTGATGTGAAATAATTCATATTAAACCATGATTATGAATAAATAAATAAATTTAACTATGATTGTCTTTCAATTAGTAAGTTCAATTATAATTTTAATCAATTTCATAGTAATTATATGTCCAATTGAGTGTATTCGCCCTAAATAGAGTGATCAATAGAATAATTTTGATGTGAAATAATTCACATTAACAATGATTAGTAGTAAAAAATTGATCTAATTATAATTATCGTTCAATTAATAAATTCAATTACAATTTTAATCAGTTTCATAGAAATTACATGTCCAATAAGTTTATTTGCCCTAAATAGAGTGATTAATTGACTAATTTGATGTGAAATGATTCATATTAAATCATGATTGTTAATAAATAAATTGTTTTAACCATAATTAACTTTCAATTAGTAAGTTCAATTACAATTTAACCAATTTCATAGTAATTGCATGCCTAATTAAGTGTATAACCTATTGCAACATATTATAACTTGTTGCGATAGATGTCTATATATATTTGATTATTTCCAACAGATGAGTCATCTGTTACAACAGATAAGTCATTTGTTGAACTTTATGTCTAAATCTCTTTGATTATTTTCAACATACAAGTCATCTGTTGCAACAGGTTAGTCATATGGAATATTGTAACTAATAATGCATTTGTTGCAACAAACGACTCATCTGGTTGATTATTTTCAACATATGTGCCATCTATTGCAACAGATAATGCATTTGTTGTAATACTTGAACTTAGTAATCTATTTTTATTAATAATTTATAAGTTTCCATATCTAAGGATAAAATAGAACTCATGAAAAAACAAATGGACTTTAATTTAAATTACTAAACTATTGTCATCATCAATTAAATAATATAATTAACTAAAATACTAAAAAGAAAATATTGCTATCATAATATTGTTACACATGCAGATAAATAAATTACAACCCAAATCAAGGCTCCAAACTTTTATAGGCTACCCTAGTAGCCCAAACCTCTTGCATCCTTGTCATTGTGTTGTCATTAAATAAGGTCCTTGGAGCTGTCATGACAGTGTCGGTTATCAAATGCTCAATAAATGCAAGCGAGTATGACCCGCACGCGGCACCAATCTCATTTTTGGAACAGATAAGTCATTTGTTGCACTATATGTCTATATCTCTTTGGTTATTTTCAACATACAAGCCATCTGTTGCAACAGGTTAGTCATATGGAATATTGTAACTGATAATGCATTAGTTGCAACAGAACGACTCATCTGGTTGATTATTTTCACCATATGTGTCATCTATTGCAACAGATAATATATTTGTTGTAATACTTGAACTTAGTAATCTATTTTTATTAATAATTTATAAGTTTTCATATCTAAGGATAAAATAGAACTCATGACAAAACAAATGGACTTTAATTTAAATTACTAAACTATTGTCATCATCAATTAAATAATATAATTAACCAAAATACTAAAAATAAAATATTGTTATCATAATATTGTTATACATACAGATAAATAAATTACAACCCAAATCAAGGCTCCAAACTTTTATAGGCTACCCTAGTAGCCCAAACCTCTTGCATCCTTGTCATTGTGTTGTCATCAAATAAGGTCCTTGGAGCTGTCATGACAGTGTCGGTTATCAAATGCTCAATAAATGCAAGCGAGTATGACCCGCACGAGGCACCAATCTCATTTTTGGGAATGTCCTGTTTTCGACTTTCAAAAGATCATCTTTTACTGAGCAACTTCTTTGGAAAGTGATTCATTATGATACTTTGCTTCAACAATTTTGAGAATAACTCCAACAGTGGCTCCATGCAAATCAACAATTCCCACTCTTTAAGGACTAGTAAGTTGTAGTCGTAAACATTCATGACTCCCTCATTCATTAGGATCTCAACAGTCATAGAATATTTATTCTTCAAGTTCATCACTACAAGAATTCGCTTTGCTTTGATCCAATCCATAACACCTGGATATGGCCTCTTTCCTTTAAAATAGTCATGATATCCTCATCCCATATAAACTCAGCAATTAACTCCTTAATTTTTTTGCCACCGAGAGTTGTCACTTCTTCAATGAGTTTATAGTACCCACTTAAGAAGTTATTATAGAAGTTGAGGTACATGATCTTATCCCTAATAGCATAGTACTCTATGAAATTAAGGTGTCTCTCCCGCATAGAGTAAAGAATTTCATCAACTTACTGATATAAGAATACAATTTAAACAAATTAGAAACTTTTAATTAAAAATAGAAAAGATACAACAGATAGGTCATTTATTGCATATGTTCTCTCAACCTGTTAACAGTTACCCATGTACTATAACTTATGCAATAAATGGGTAATCTATTGCAACAGATAACTCCACACACCCAAAACTAACCTCCAAAGAAGGATGATGTGGTCGATGCCAAATATAGTAACCCAACTTATGTTGGGGTTGAACCCACACGGAATACGCAGAACAATATCTTAAACTTGACAAAATTCATGAGTAGTATGGAAAAGTAAATGGCGGGTGGGAGAATTTGAAGTCAATAGTAATAAGTAGCTGAACTTGAAAGCCTTAGTTTGTAGACAATAGGAGACGAACACTAGAAATTGTGTTCCCCCTAGCTTCATAACTACGTAATATTCTCGTGTTCAATCCACCTAACCTATTGCTTGGCATACAAAGTTGACAAGTTATGTATTATCAATCGTCTTGTGAACGTGCTAGATCTCACCCTTTACCTTATAAGTTTCAAGGCGTCGCCTTGATATCCCTTGCCTATAACCTCAGTACAACTCTCACCTTTTGAGTCTCAAATTGATTAGACGAGGGTTGATAGCCTTGAATCACTGTTGTAACCTCTTTTTCCCAAACTCAAACTCCCTTGTGGGGTTGTTCTCGAATACAGGAAAATCCCAAGCTTCTGTAGTATCTTGGGTTCAATTAGCACGAAGAAGATTGCAATACACGTAATTCCAGTAGAATAGATAAATCTTCCACTTTCATTACGTAGCTAATACCCTAGGGTTCCCACAACCCTAGTCAAGGAATTTAACCGTTCATGCTTATGCAATAATTCATGATAATAAATAAAGAAGGCATGTAATTAATTACACAATAATGAAAGAATAAAATGTGAAATCTCTAATTGAATTCGAAATCAAAATCTCAGGAACAAAATCTCAATAATCAAAGTATGTGAAAAGTATCAACATTATTGTAAAAGTGCATAGCCTAATAAAGGAATAATCCTAAGCTATTTATAGTATCTCAAAATAATAAAGAAATCCTAATAAAAATAAAATAGAAAAAGTAAGTCGGCAATTATTACGACTCGTAAGGTCCCTTACGAGTCATATGCTGCTAGTCATAGGTATTCTAGTGAATTTTCATCTTTAGGGCTTCAAGTTTTTGTTGTCATTACGATCATCAGCACGAGTTGTAGTCAGTATTTATGAGCGTGGTCTTCACTCGTTATCACTTGACCCTCAAAATTCAGGACCTTGTACACTAGTCTCATTATGATTGTTCACTATGAGTCATAGTTAGTCCTTACAACTCGTAGTCTTCTCTGAATTCAATTCTGGACATTAACATAGCTCACTGTTGTCATTACGTCTTTATATGATGACTTGTATCCACTCTTTACGAGTCATGGTCATCTTTTACTCAGCTCTTAATCTCAACTAGTAGTCACTGTTCTTTTTACAAGTTGGGCTATGAATCGTATAGTATCTTAACGATTCATAAACTGACCAGTACTTCAACTTTTCTAGAGACTTTTCTTCCAATTTTTAGCTCAAGTAACTTTCTACCTGATTTACCTGCACTCATGCAACAAGCATATCATATCTATCAAAATGACCTAAGTACAAGCATAAATTCCTCATTTTAAGCATTGAATGTGCCATGTTTCCAAGGCATATCATCGTGATAGATGTGTCATATGTGTAACGCCCCAAAAAATGGGTCCCAAAGCGTCACACGGTGCTTGAGGCTACGAGTAGCCCCAAGCTAACCCTTTGAGCCATTTTTCATTCAGTTCAACACAAATCAATGGGGTTTCCATAAATAACCCTCAAATATCAACAGAGTAATCATCATCTAAGAATAAAAGAATTTCAGAAAGATAACAAAATACGACTTATTAGTCAACTCCCAACATCTATACTAGTCTGACAAGCCTCTAAGAAAATCAATAAAACCAGCGAGCCATTGAGACATGCCCCAACTGACTCATACTCAGTCATCAAATGTAAATAATTTCGTGAAACCAACATCAGACATCACATCCTCGGAACATAAGGACTCACCACAATAGAGAATATAGAACAGCGTGCCCAAAGAATCACTGTCGAACCTGGAACTGAGCACCTGAACCTACATTCCGAAAAAATGCAGCCCACATCCGAAGATGTGGGTCAGTACCATGGAAAGGAACCGAGTATATGGGGATGTATGCAGTTGTATAAACATCATCATCATAAATATTTATAAGAAATATGCAGGATGTATGAAAGGCTCACATAGCTCGAAGAAAATCATCATAATCATGAGAGGATGAAATAAGTACAATAACACATGTGAGTCATCATATTATTTGTCAATTACTTTCAGTTCATTAAGAATATCAATTCTCATAATATAAATATCATTTAAATCTTTCGAAAGAATAACTTTCACAATTCCACTTTCAAATCACTTCACCATTCATCATAGACACAAGGAAACACATACACACTGGGAGATCCTATAACCGACATAAATCATGTGAGCTACATGGAGTCCAACGTACAACCCACGTTGGGGAGAGCCGTCCTATCCTTGCCATCGGAGTAGGACTATCGATATCAAATCCACACAAACTAGTGATCATTTTATAAATTAGACTCAGGCTCACTCCTACGGGGGCACGTAGTTTTAGGGAAGTAAGGTCGCTTTATACCTCCCACTTGGTGCTAAAGATTTCTGCCGGACTTAGCTCAGATCATTTCAAAGACAATTCATAACAAAATAATTTCAGTAATATATAAATATACATCGAGAGCCATCATGCTTCCCATCTATCAAAATCAACCACGTTGTGGATTTCTTTCATACTCAAGTTCAAAACAACTCCATTAATATCAAAAGGTCAAATCATTCAAAATATTTTAGATATTTAACATCAACGTGCTTATAACACACACTTTCTAAAAAAACACAATTTCTAATGGGGATTCACGACCCAAATATCAAAATCATGATAAATATCATTCAAGATTCATGCTTTATATCACCACATATGTAAATTCATCTTTCAAAATCATAAACATCAAGATTTCATAATAATCATCATAAGATATGGGTTTATGCTTCAAATTCATAAAAATCAAATAAAAATCACGCCTTTGTAAAGAAAATTACTTTTGGGCACAAGAACGAAAGAGAGTTCTTGTTGAAAAACTCCACATACCTTGAATGATGAACTTTAGATTGATACTCATTTTTGAGATGTTAATCGTGCCTTTGAATGATGGTTCTTGGAGTTCTTGAACTAGGAACTTGGAATCTTGAATAAATTTGCAGAATTAATGGTGAACTTTAGAGGTTCTTGAAGTTGGATGTAGGAGCTTAAGGTTTTCTTTTTTCGGGAGTTTGATGAAATATAATATAAAGTGCTTCTAATAGGCTTTAATATAAGGTTTGGACGGATTTTGGGTGACGGGGAAGGACCAAAACGCTCCTAAAAATAAAAAAAATCTCAAATTTGTCCTTTGGTGGACTGTTTTGATAGTCTGAAGTAGATCAACCATAACGTTTTACTCCGATATTCAAATTGGATGAAACCAATTTCATTAGAAAGAGAACTCTCATATATTTCCGTTGATATACAGTATCTCACCCAGATCATTGTGTATGAGGATTTATGATTGTTTGAAGTTGACCCAAAAATTCATTTTTGATAGGCTGAAGTAGATCGACCATAAATTTTTGCTCCGATAGACAAATTAGATGAAACCATTTTCATTGAAAAGAGAACTCGCAGAGCTTTCCGTTGATATATAGTAATCACCCAGATCATTATGTACAGGGAGTTATGATAGTTTAAAGTTGGATCATAAATACGCCAGGCCTCAGTACTTTTTCCTGCACGTTTTACTGTTCACTACTATTCACGGTTCGATCGGAATGTTCATAACCCATCGCTCGCGTGTCCGTTTTGGATGATCCACATATCATTGGAAAGCTTATTCGATACTCTACGCAATAGTGGGTCATAATCTAATATATTTCACACGAAAAATTTATAATTCATTCTAGAAGATAGAACCCAACACGTTTACTCACAAAATTTCAACGAAAAATTTTTCGGGGTATTACAATATATTGCATAGATTTTCTAAACCTTTGTTAATAAATTATCTAATCTACTACAATTTATGTAAAAAAATGAGTAATCTGTTGCAACATATGACTTATTTGTTAATAGGTTCTCTGAACCTGCTAATAGATTACCCAATCTACTGCAAACTAATGCAATAGATGAGTAATTTGTTGTAATAAATGACTTAGAATATTAGAAATAGAATACATAGAAGGTTAGAAAAAGTAAACTTACCCAGTACTCATACCACTTGTGCGTATCTGTCATGTTCTTGAAGTCTTTTGGCCCAAATTCATGCATGGAGTAGAACTCTGGGGCCTTTTTGGATCTGATCAATGTGTTCAACTTAGACTTTTTGGTGGCTTTCACCAGTTTGTAGATATTCACCTTCTTCAGTTGTCCCTGCTCTCTTGTGTCCCCTTGAATTTACTCAACATCGAAAGAAAGATGAGTTGTAATTTTTTTATATAATACCTGATAGTACCTTTAAAATTACTTTTATCCTCCTCTTGACCTCCAATGGAGTAAATGAATCTGTCAACTTCCTTGATGGTATGACACCCCTCTTAGATGTTACTTCATCTGTTTCAAAAAGAATGACCTACTTTCCTTTTTAGTTCGTTTTAAAAAGAATAACTGTTTTCCCTTTTTGGCAATAATTTCAACTTTCCACATGGCATGTTTAGGACCACAAGATTAAAGGACATTTTGGTATATTTGACACAACTTTAATTTTAGGCCACAAGATTCAAAATTCTTCTTTATTTTCTTAAACTTTGTGCCAAGTCAAAGTAGGTCATTCTTTTTTAAACGGAGAGAGTAATTCTTTGACAACAACAGTTAGAGCATCAATGCTTTTAATCAAGTTTTCATATTTGTCCTTGCACTCTTGACATTTACAAGCAGAAGATAGGCTTGAAGAGAACCCAAAAGGTGGTATGCCCACTGAAAGGGGTGCATCCACCATAGCCATTGGAAGTTTGACCATCATCATGGTCAACTCTTTTTTCAAATAAATTTCCATGAGTATCATCAGCATGCTCATCACCATGCCTGACACCAGCATCACTAAGTCCACACCATTACTAACACTAGCACCAACACCAATACCCTCATCACCATGCCTGACACCACCATCACCAAGTCCACACCATTACTAACACTAGCACCAACACCAACACCAATACCAATACCATCACCAGCAACAACATTAATACCAGTATCCAAATCTGTTGCAGCATTACCAAAACCATAACAATAGGCTTAGCAAGAACAAGTTAACCTTCTGTAGCTACTTTTATTTTGATGGTTATTGCTTCAATCAAGTCTTTTTTTATCAAATCCATCTTTGGGTCTGGCTTTGTTTCAACAATACCTAGTGTAAGAAGGGAAGACATCTCCAACTCTTGCTCAGTAGGTACAAGCCAGGGTCGCACAACCTATAAATAAAAATAGATCTATTAAAATTAAATAATAATTTGCAAGATATCTATAATGGATAAGTCATTTGTAATAGATTACCCATCTTTTGCATTAGTTTGTAGTAAATTGGGTAATTTGTTAACAGATTTAGAGAACCTATGCAACAGATGGATAATTTGTTACAATAGATGAGTCATCCGTTGCGATACATTACTAATATATTACAACAGATTACCCATATGTTGCATTAATTTACAGTAGATTGGATTATTTGTTAATAAGTTTAGAGAACCTATGCAACATATGACTCATCTGTTGCGTAAGTTGCAGTAGATGGATAATTTGCAGAGATAAGTTATAACAGATGAACCATCTGTTGTAATGTTTTTAACTTGAGTAAAATTATTACATTTAAAAAAAGAATTACTATATAATTAGGAGGGCTTAAAAGATTAAGGGAATCCCTCTTTGAATTATTCTTGGCAGATAACCACTTAACGATCCTTGAATGAGAAACCTCCTCTGAGTAGTCCTTGACCTGTTGCCGGAAGTGAGGAATGACTTCAAATTCTCAAGCCTAAAAATGCAAACATGATGCAAGAAAAGTCAGAATAATTATTTAATAGCATAAATAAATGAACGATTAAAGAAATAATGATGAAGTTTACCATGAAAGCCCAAGAAAAGTTGTATAAGTTGATTGTTTTTGGAGATAACTTTGTCAATAAATATTTGACAGTCAAGAAATAGCTTTCATATCCCCATGGATAATTGTTGAATGCCTTCAAATCCTGAGTAAGCACCAACAATTCGGGTTCTATGACTTTGTTGATGTCTCTAGCCCATAAAATAGAATACACAAACCAAACTAAGCACAATGGCTCCTTGTGCTTCTTCAAAAACCTTTTATTCTGCAGATCAACTAACAATTACTTGGCTTTATAGCTAGATTCAATAATGGCTAATAACTCATTTGTTTTTTCTTTGCCTTTGTTAGTTTTGGTGGGTGGCTTGGTTAGTGTCTTGCCTTTATTTGATGTTGATTTTGGTGTCCTGCTTGCCTTTGACTTTTTCAAGGGTGTTATTATGTGAAGAAGTTCAGATGGAGGATGGTATCTCAGGTCAGTTATTATGGCAAATTCTTTCATGTCAAAACAAACCGCTATGCCACAGTAGTTTATCCAGATTCCATCCATTTTCTTGTCCTCATCTTTCAATGTTTCTTCATCATCACCCTTATACTTGATTTTATGCTTGAAAAGACCATATAACATGATTATTTAAAATCATGCATTGTTTTCCTTCAGCAGATCAAGAAAGTATCTAAAGTAGTTGTACTTAAAATAATCCTCCAATTTTTCATCCCTCAAAATCTTTTACACATCAAAAACTTTACCCGTGATAGATTTAACTACAAAATCACTATCAAATCTGTAGGGTTATCTATAGACATCTCAACTTGGAATTTGTCAATACTAAAATTTTTGACAAGATCATGCTAGATTTTCGATTTATGTTTACGTTTGATCGATGATATAACAAGATCATCACCAACATCATCGTCATCATCTCTTTCCTTTCTATCCTCTCTTTTATTTTTCTCCTCGTATTCATCTTCTTCCTCCTCACACTCTTTCTCATTTTCTTTTTCCTCTTCATTATCACCTCCATTATCATATTTATCCTCATATTCGTTCTCACCTTCTTCTTCATCTCTTTTATGACTTTCTTCATTATCTCCATCTTCTTCCTTAATTTTATTTTCATCTTCCCCCTCTACAACCTCTTTTTCATCTCCCTCAACTTTCTTGTCTACATCATCACCAGCTCTTACACCTGTATCTTCTTAAGTAGATTGTGCAATATCTCTCTTTCTTTCCATATATTCATTCTCTGTAGATAGTAATACTTCATTTGTTTGTGAAAGAGCTTGTTCAACAAACCCTTCTAATGGTGTTTGTAATTTGGTCTTTTTGGTTGCTTTGACAGAAGTTGATCCACTTTCTTTTCTTTTAGAAGTCACTTTTTATTTACAAACAATAGAAAAACAAAAAAGATTACAATTGATTTGTGCATCATTAAAAAAGGGTAACAAAAAATTGAATAAATACAAAATATTACAAATATATTTTCAATAGATAACCCATATGTTGCAACAAATTACTCATTTCTTGCAATAAATAGGTCATCTATTGAAAGACTTGTTTTGATTTCTTCCGACATATGACCTATCTGTTGCAACAAATAGGTCATATATCGAAAGAAATCAAGAAAGTTAATCAATAGATATATTGTTATTTCCAACATATTACATATCTATTGGGTAGCATTATATATCAACAAGAACACCAACAACAAAAGCACCAAGTTGCTATATCACCTCACACACACTTGAACAATATCAATATTTTTGTTGTTGCCAAACACCAACACCAACAATACCAACAACACCAATGAAATAAAATATACCTAGAACACAAACAACACCAACAAAATAAACAAACAAGACCCACCAACAACACTAACATTCTCCAAATGAAGTAATTCAACAACAAATGACTCATCTGTTGCAACAGGTGGGTTATTTGTTGGAAAACCTATTTTAATTTATTCCAACAGATGATCAATCTATTACAACAGATGGGTCATCTGTTGGAAGAAATCAAAATAGGTTAACGAACAGATATATAATTGTTTAACATATTACACATTTGTGGGGAACCATTATATATCAACAAGAATAAGAACACCAACACCAAGTTGTTGCATCACCACACACGCACTTGAACAACACCAATGATTTTGTTTTTTTCAATACACCAACACTAGCAATGCAAATAACACCAACACTAACAATGCAAACAACACCAACAACATTAACAAAATAAAAAACATACCTAGAACACCAACAAAACTAACAAACAACACCAACAATACCCACCAACAACACCAACATTCACCAACAACACCAATAAATATCAAGTGAAGTGATTTAATACAACAACACAAACAATGAAATAAAATTATTACAACAGATATCTCCGAAAAAGGTTAAAGTTCAAGTTTGTGTTATTTTTACAATAATGTTCGAGAATAAGAACAACAACAATAGCAAAAATAAAAAATCATATTTTACTCAAAAAAGATACCTCAATTACATCAGCCACCATATGAGAACAACTACCACAAATTATGATTTCCTCGGGTACGTCTTTCCTTTTTAGCATGAAAACTCAAAATTATTAATCCATATTTGAAGATAATACAACTAAAGTTTTTTTTCTGCATTAACTAAAAAATTATAATTTTTCAAAAAGCAACAGATATAGAGTCTTACGTATAAAGAGAGAAAAAAATTACGGCTACAAGGAGAGAAAGAAGTAGAATATGGGTTCTCTCAAACAACTGATATGATCGAAAATGACAGCAAATTCAATTATTTGTGAAGATTTGAGGCAATCTGTTATAAAAGAGAGTTGACTTGTTGAGAGAAGAGAGAAGAGAGAAGAGAAAATGTTTGGAGTGGGAGTTTTTTAAAAAAAAAAAGCTGATGTACTGCAAATAATTGCCCTTTATTTTTATTACACATTAATTAGAATTGTAGGTTGGTTTGTATTTTGAAAAAGATTAACAAGTTTTGAAAATATTAATTTGGTCTCAATTAACTTAATTAATTTATTTAAAGGGCTTTTGGCCCTTGCCTTTGGTCAATGTCACCAAAATTTAAATGGAGACTTAAAAGACTCTTTTCCTTCAATTTTCTCAACTTTCTTGGATATATAGTGGATTTTATAGTATTTACTACAAAAATATTAGGAAAAGCGACCACAAAAAATGATTATGGATGATGGTCGCAAAAGAATCGACCATAAGTGGTCGATTTTTTCATATATATATTTTTTTAAAATAAAAAACAACCATAGGCCGTTGGTTTTACATTTTAAAATTTTGAAATAATTATTTTAATTTTTTAAATTTTTATACAAAATATATTAAATATGTTTCTAACTTTTTTTTACAAAAATCGGTCACTTGTGGTTGGATATTTAATAAAAGAATAATTTAAAAAATTAGTCAGTTTTTTTTTTTTACAAAAATGACCACACGTGGTTTGTTTTTTATTAAAAAATAATTTTAAAAATAATGAAATACCAACCACTTGTAGTCATTTTTATTAAAAAAAGAATATATAATTTAAAAAAAGAGAAAGTGTTAAATTTTTTTGTAAAAAAATAATTAAAAAAATTATAAAAAACCGACAACTTGTAATTGCTTTTTGGTTGAAAAATAAAAAAGAGAATATTTATAAAAAGTGACCACTTGATTTAAAAAATATATATATTTCTAAAATTGAACACTCGTGATTGGTTTTTTATTAAAAGAATAACAAAAAAAATTATGAAAAATCAGCCACTTGTAGCCAGTTTTTGATTTAAAAAAATAAAAGGGAAAACATTTCTAAAACTCGACCACAAGTGGTCGATTTTAATAAAAAAGAAAAAGAAAATATTTCTGAAAACCAAATACTCGTGCTCGCTTTTTGAATTAAAAAACTAAAAAAGAAATTATTCTTAAAACCGACCACAAGTGGTCAAGTTTGATTAAAAAAAATAAATTCAATCATTATATAAAATTAAATAGATTTTAATATATATTAAATACTTTTTAATTATACCAACCACGTGTATTCTATTTTTTATATAATAAAATCAAGTAATATTTAAAGACCGGACATTTGTGGTCAGTTTTTGTAAAAAAAAAATAATAATAAAAATCTACCACTTGTGGTTGATTTTTGTTAAAAAAAATTATTAAAAATAAACTTAGAAATATTAAATATATTATATAAAATAAATAAATAATGTTAAACGTAATATTTAACTTTTTACTTATGTTTAAATAAAATAAATATATTGTCCATCGAGTATGTATGTGTATATATATAAGTGTATTATCCCTTGTTGTTATTATGTTGTATTCAAAAGTTAACTGAATGTGTACAAGTATATAGAATACGTTGATATCATACAATCGAGGTAATAATATATTGTTGGAGTTATAATAATGTAAGGTAAATAATCGATAATTCATTAGAGTATAAGAAATGTGTTGTATTGTCAGGTAATATACTCATGCATGTGATATATATAGTACGCATTCAAAAGTTTATATATATATATATATAAGGGACCATCTCTTTTTTTGGTCGTCCTCACAAATCCTTTAGTGCAATTAGATAGTCACACATGTTTATTAATTTTTTTCATACATATTGATACATTTATCCTCATTTATTATTTTATGATATTTTTATTTGTATATTTATAATTGAATTATACATAATAGTAATTTTTTTTATAATCTTATTCTTATTCCTTATTAGATTACTTGTTCCTTTTTACTTATTTCTTATATTAAACCTTAACTAATTTTTTTTACTTATTTATTTTAGTAAATCACGAAAGATTTATAACTTTTTCCTATATTATTGTTGTTGTTGTTATTACTATTACTACTACTACTACTACTAATACTACTACTACTACTATTATTAAGTAATTACATAAAGCATTAATAGTTAAATTTAAATTTTTGTAATTAAGATAATTTTGTACTTTTTTACTCTTAATATTTGATTCTTAAGTTATTTGTCAAGTCAAAGAAACAAGTAAAAAGGAATTGAGAAAGTAACTTTTTATTTCTCTTTTTCATTTTGCTTGACTCTTGTACTAAATAGAAAATTCTCTTTTTACTTATTATTTTAGAAAATCAAGAGAAGTTTATTATTTTCTTCTAATATTATTGTTATCATTAAGTAACTATATAACTACTTATAATACTTAATATAAGTGAGGATCTTGGGGGTTTGGTCGTCCTCATAGGCCCAATAATTGTCAATTATATACTTTCAAACATAATTATCGAGATACATAAATAAACTCCTATTAAATAACTTTTCAATAGGAGTACCAAATCAACAAATGTAAAACAAAATGAAATGGATAAAGTGCATTATTAATTGTTTTGACATTTTAATAAAATTTGTGCAACTTTAAAATTACAGTCTCGTTTTCAATCACAGCAATTATTATTTCTTAATAATAATACCTATTTTCTTTTGGGTTATGTTTGGTACAAACATGTTTGTTTTTATGAAAAATATTTTAATTTTAAAAATATTTTTCAAAAAAGTAGTGTGGTTTTTACTTTTTCTTGTATTAGGTATGTAAGTAAAATATTATTTAAAAATTATTTATATATAATTTAGATAAGTACTATGAGAGGTGGGGTATGGCGTGATGAGAATGGGAGCTACGGTGGGGGTGGAGACAAGGTACCTTGAAGAATGGAGGGCTCAATAAATGTGAAATGCGGGATATAATTTTTCTCCTTCCACAAAATCATTTTTATAAGTCAAAAAAGACATATTTCTCTAGAGAATTTTTTTTCTCAAAAAATATAACCTGTCAAGTATGAAAAAAAAAAAACGTGTTGGCACACAATTTATTTGTTTCAAATTGAATTCTACGTATATTCATATTTGCTAATTCTCCTTCATACTTGCTTCCTCATAAATAAAGTCCTTTAAAAGTCTCTATTCATTTATATAATGAAAAGACTTTGATGATCATAATGACTTATCAAACAACACATAATCAATGTATCAAAAAATTAAATTAATTAAGTAATAGGAAAAAAGTGATTAAATTTATATTTTTTCTAAAATTAAATTTAATATTATTATATCACAAGGCTGGGCCCGGCTTAGCATGGGTCTCACACAACTAGTGTGTATGTGTGTATGTATATACACACACACACAAACATACAAACACACACACGTACATCTCATATAGTGTAGAGTGATGCATGTAGTAGTCAAAATGCTAACTAAATCAAAAAAACATTTTGAATAATACGATGGTAACATACGATCGATGTAATAATATACTGTTAAAGTTATAATAATACTGATAACTCATCAGAGTATGTATGAAATAAATTGTACTATGGGGTAATATATTCCTGTATATATATGTGATGTATATAGTACGTATTTAGAACCTGATAGTCGATAGTATTTTGTATGTGTGTGTATATACATGTGTGTGTATATCTTGTGTATTAATATGAGTCAAAAGCTAACTGAATGTATCCAAGTATACATTGAATACTTTGATTTGAAACAACTGAAGTAATAATATATTATTGAAGTTGTAATAATATAAGTTAAATTAACCAATAATAATTAGAGTATATATGCAATACGTTGTATTAAGGGATAATATACTCATATATATATGATATATATAGTATGTATTTAGAACCTGATAGTCGATTACACTTGTATGTGTGTATGTGTGTGTGTATGTGTGTGTGTGTATATATATATATATATATATATATATATATATATATATATATATATATATATATATATATATATATATATAGAGAGAGAGAGAGAGAGAGAGAGAGAGAGAGAGAGAGAGAGAGAGAGATGTGTGTGTATCTTGTGTATTGATGTAAGTCAAAAGCTAATTGAAGGTATCCAAGTATATATTGAATACTTTGATTTGAATCGATCGAAGTAATAATATACTATTGAAGTTATTATAATGTAAGCTAAATTAATCAATAATTCATTATAGTATATATGAAATACGTTGCATTACGGGGTGATATACTCATGTATATGTGATGTGCATAGTACTATTTAGAATCTGATAGTTGATAGTGTGTGTGTATGTATATATATATATCGTGTATTGATGAGGTAGTCCAAAGCTAACTAAATGTATCCAAGTATATATTGAATACGTTGATATAATACAAATAAGGTAATAATATACTATTGAAGTTATAATAGCGCAAGCTAAACAAACCGATAATTCATCTGAATATATGTGAAATACGTTGTATATGATGTATATAATATGTATTTCGAAGATGATAGTCAGTCGTATATGTATATATATGTATATCTCATATAGTGATGCACGTAGTAGTCAAAGCTAGCTAACTGAATCTATATATTCAAGTATTTTGACTAATACGTTTATATCATATTATTGAGGAAATATACTATTCGTGTTAATGTAGAAAAGGGTTTACTGTTGAAGTTATAATAACATAAGCTAATTAACCACTAATCCATTAGATTAATACGCTATATTACGAGGTATATAACACCGTATTTAAAAGTTAATTAATCAAAATTCATCCTAATTTGCGAAACGCATTGATATTATTATATGATTAAGAAAATATACTACTCGTGCTAATGTGACGATAAAATAACTAATTATTCGATTTATACACATTGCATTAAATTATTTGGATGTTATAATAACTATTATACAATTTATTAAAAAAAAATTAATAAAAACCGACAACAAATGATCGTTTTTCGAATAGTTATTTTTGGAAAAAATATACCGGCCATTCGTGGTCGGTTTTCTCAAAATATTATAACAAAATCTACGTAAATATACTATTTAAGAGTCAATATTCCAAAGCATACCGATATTATTTTTTATTTACAAAATGTAGTTTTTATTTACAAAATCTATCAACTATTTAGATGTCAATTTATATATAAAAAAAAAAGGATTGATTTTAAGCGAGTAGTTATTTGAGTTTATTGTTTGGTGGTTAACATAGGCAAGTGAGCTAAACTTAGAAATTTGTTATCTTTTATAAATATTCACGCAGAAGGTAAAATTAAATTCAAAATATTGCTCTCAATTCACTCATTTTTCTTCATTGTAACAACCCTATACTACAAATCAACTAAGAATCAACTAAAATCTTTGGTGAAGTGAAGATTTCATCTTCTTTGCTAATGTCTTTTTCTAAATAAATATATATATAAATAATTGGAGTATCAATAATTTTATGTTGCCTGACTTGTATAGAAATAGGTGTATCAATAAATCTACAGAAAAGGGCCTAAAATGTCCTTCAATTATTTAAAATGGTGCAAAAATTTCTTCCGTCTACCTATTGGGCCTAAAATGCCCTTTTCGTCTACCTATTGGGTCTAAAATACCCTTCTCTCACCTACCTATTGGGCCTAAAATGCCTTTTATGTCTACCTATTGAGTCTATTTTGCCATTTTATTTAGGCAAATTACATAGAAAGATCATCCTTAAAACTTAATTACATAAATAATAGTACTTTTTCAATATTACAAAAATAAAAGTTTTTTTTTACATATATAGCCATTTAAAAAAAATCAGAAAAGATAATTATAATTCCTAAGTTAATGTTGTAACTAATTATTAATTCACCGAAATTTAAGAGATATATTTTCAATCTTCAAATTAAAAGTGGAAAAGATAATCACTGCTTTCAAATATTTCTCTATCTTATATTCAAAATTCAAATATTCTTAAATAAACTAAGTATTTCATTATTTGTACGTGTATGTTTCATTGTGTTTCATGTATGTTAATCATCTAGTATTATGTTATTATCATGTATTTTTAATTCTAACGTAATGGGTTAACCATAATTTCTTATGGATAAATATTTATGAAATAAAAATCATTATGTTGGAAGTACAAATATACCATGTATTTTTGTTGTGTAGATATAAATTATATCAAAGTCAAATTATTATTATATTTTTGGTATAATTTATGAGATAAATATTCATGGTATATCTCATTATTTCGAAAGTACTTTTCTTATTAAAAAATTATTTATTAAATATAAATATGTATTTTCAATACTACACGGTATAAAATTTTTATATCTAAAATATATCATGTATGTTTATGGTATAAATATAATTTGTATGGTATAAATATACAATTTATTTTTATGATATAAATATAATTTGTATAATATATAAATATACCATGAATTTTTATGGTATAAATATACTATATATTTTTAATGGATGTATCGTGAAAGCAGGCAATAAAAATGAAAAACATAAGATTTTGATATAGTATATTAAATATGAATGAACAAAGACTTCCATAAAAATAAGCAATAAATACGAAATGTGGAATTTAATATATAATTATTTTTCTATATATTAGAATCTGTTATAAAAGTAAATATTTTATATGTTATATCTGACAACCAACTAATACGATTATGTATATGTAATAATTTTTTAAAAATGGCTATTTCTGTTGTTTTTCTTTTTGTTTATCAAATCAATTTAGAATAACGAAAAATTGATATTGTGCTCTATTTATTTGGTTAATATTAATAAAAATGATATGAATTTTATGTAGTTTAATAAAGATAAGTTGTGGTATTATATAATTTTTCTTAAATAAAAGGGTAAAATAGCCTCAATATGTAGATGGAAAGGGCATTTTAGGCTCAACGGCTAAACATGAAGGGAATTTTAGGCCCAATAGGTAGATAGAGAGCATTTTTGCGTCATTTCACATAGTTGAAGGACATTTCAGGCCCTTTTCCTATAATTCTATGGTTACTGAATTGTATATAAATTGATGTATCAATAATTCTATCGTGTCCAAACTGTATAGAAATTGGTGTATCAATAATTTTATGGTGTCTAAATTATATAGAATTTGATGTATCATTATGAAAACTGGTGTATTAACAAAATGATATTGATTTAAAAAGTGGTTTCTTATATTTCATATACCATTTCATATAATATTTTCAACAACGTAATTAAATAATCATTCCAAATACCAGTTTCAATACCATTTTAATTGAGGTGTATCAATTAAAATATATACGTTATACTATTTTTTATACCATTTTGCATACAACACTTTCAACAAGGTAATTAAATAATCATTCCAAACACCAATTTTTATACCATTTCAATTAACTTATACCAATTAAAATATATGCGACATATCTGTTTCTATACCATTTTCATACGATATTTTTCATAGAGATATTAAATAACCGTTTCAAACACTAGTTTCTATATCATTTTAATTGATGTATATCAATTAAAATATATACATAGTGTCAATTTTCATACCATTTTCTATCAAAACATTCAAAATATTGCATTGATACTAAATAAAGATAAAGCTAATATAATTTGATGTTGAAAACATAATTATTTAGTATTCAAAATATTACTACAACATCTTACTTTTAAAATATGAATTTAAATACAAACATGTAAGTACTTGTTTAATTCACACAATTTTAATATAGAATTTTTTAAGAAACTAACTATGTATCTTCTTTGAGTGAATAGGGAAATTAGAAAACAAAACATTGTGAATTATCAACGTAAATCATGAGCTTGAATTTTATTCTGCATTTTTTTTCCTTTTTAACCTTATTTAACCTTATTGATAAATTTTGCCAGTTTTTTGTTGGTATATTTTGAAAAGTTGAAAACTATCGGTAGATTTTGTTAGGCGAAATTGTCTCATGGACCCTTATACTTGTTCCCATTTGTAAAGTGGATACCTCTACTTAGACTTTGGTCATTTGAATCCCTCAATTTAATAAAACTAAATATTTTAAACCCCTTTAATGCATATGTGACATTAAATTGCTGAGGTGGAAACGCATGTAAACACGTGTTTTTTTTGGGCGAGTGAATTAAAAAAATATTTAAATACAGTAATTTTTTTTTAAAATATCTAAAAGGACATTTCTTCTTCACCCCTCCTGCTCCCTACCCCCACCCCCACCCCCGCCACCCCGTGTCCCTCCATGTCATCCACCACCCCACCTCGTCCCCCCTACGCCGTCCACCAGCCTCGACCCGTCCCCCCCACGTCGTCCACCACTTTTCCCTATTGAATCGGCCAAACCACACTGTTGGTGAACTGCCCAAACACCACGATCCCACCACCAAGGTAACCTCTGACCCATAGAACCAACCAACAACCAAATGCTCTATTAACAACATCCCAAATCCAGTGAAATCCCATTCAAGTTCAACTCATGAAATCTGTTGTGTGGTTCTCTATTTATAAAATTTCGAATAAGGTTTTAATGTTTTGGTCTGATTTGAGGTTCTTTATTTGAGGGTTGGATCAATTCATATTTGCTCTTGTTAAATTTGGTTTGACATTCTTGTTTAAATAATTTAATCGTATCAAGTTTATTAAAAGTTCGATGTTGGTCCCCCCACACTGTCCACCACCCTCAACCTGTCCCCCCTCCCTCACGCCGTCCACCACCCTCCACCACGCAGCACAACCACCACCAGACCAACCAACCTTCCGCCCCTTAGTCGTCCTCATCCCCCACCTCTACATAGCACCACCACCAATAAAGCTTTCCCCTTCTCCTCTCCACCCCACCCCCCACAATACCACCTACATTAGTCAAAATAGCCCCCCCCCCCCCCCCCCCCCCCCCAATTTTATGATATATAAATTCTAATTTAAATTATAAATTAATTAAAATTATATCAATAGGATAGTAATTGTCATTTTTAATTTTTAAATAATAATGCAGATGAATTTTAGTTTTAAAAATAAATTTTTAATTTATTATTTTGCTATTCATTTTGTCTTTATTTAATGGTAGAGATGAATTTTGTTAAATAATGATGAAGATGATTTTTTTTGTAGTTGAAGTTTCTGATTATATGATATACAGTGAAATTTTGAGTTAAAATCTCATCTTCGTTGTTGAAGTCTTTTATTTTGTAATATACATTCGTAAATTTTTAAATTTTGAATCGTAACTTTTAATTTATTATATTATTTTTATTTAATATTATTAATTAATAATTTTAAAATGAATTAATGAATATATTATGACATGTCATGATTTATATGATGTGGATATGAAATGGAGTTGATGTAGAATTTTTAAAGGAAAGTGAGTCACACACATAGTCAGAAAAGCTTAAAATATTGAATTTTGATGGATTGGATAGTTCAGATGATAAAAGGCTGAGTAAAAGTATTCACTTTACAAACAGGAATAAGTATAAGGATCCACGACACCATTTTGCCATTTTCCCTTATTATATTAACTCAAATTTGTAATAGAGGAAAGGACGAGAATGACCTGTCGACCAATATATTTCCACAAAAATGACCCTCAAATTCATATTACCATATAGTAGCCATTTCCACCAAAATGGCTCCTCAATGTTGCATTTCTCTTTCTTCCTTTTTTTTTTTTTTTTTTGTTTTTCACTATTTTTTTCTTTTTTTCTTTTAATGTTGTTAGTATTTTTTTTTTGCAAAAAGTCCACTTTGTCCACCCATTTATTTTTTCAGATGCGATCACAGAAATAAAAATATGAAATACAAGTCCATCTATAATTGTTCTATCTCTTTTTATATGAGTTAACACTATAACGACACTTCGACTTTTTTTTTCCTGCTATCTCTCTCTTTTTAATAAAAAAATTAAGGAATGTTTCGATAGTAAGAGTACAGGGTTTAATAAATTTTGTATATGCTTGCACAAATTTTCACAAAATGTTAGGTGAAGTTAACAAATTCACGAATAACGAATTACTGTATATGCTTGCACAAATTTTCTCTGTAAAAGGTGTATTTATGTGGTATATATACTATATCAACGTGGTATAAAAGTGTATCAATGCGGTATCAAAGTGTATCAATGTAACATAAAAGTATATCAATGTAGTATAAAAGAGTACCAATGGGTCTAGAGACTGCACGTACTTACATAAAATTTCCTTTCTCTTTTCTAAAAAGTGTATCAATGTGGTATTAAAATATATTAATTGAGCATAGAGACTGCATGTACCCAATTGGGCCAAATGACTAAAAAAAGGAATTAATTTAGTCGATTGACTACAATATATCCACTTTTTCAAATGTATAAAGGGAAAATTTCAGAAATAGCAACTCTGTAGCCTTAATTATAACTTTTATAGTAACAGTTTCATAATTACGAAAAATAACAAATTGTATTTTGTATTTAAATAAAAGGTTGCTATATAAATACATATACAAATATATATGTATTACTCATAAATACATAAGTACAACTGAAAAATACATATTCTTCTATTACTATAAAATAGATAAAATATTGCTACTTTTGTTATAAATTGCAATTTTAAAAAAGTGTTGCTATTTATTGTAATTATAGTATTACTGATGCTTGATTTTGTAATTTTTCCTTTGTAATTACTCCTTTTCCCTTCCTAATTACCCTGTTTCCTTTCTAATTACCCTAGCAGCCCAAACAACTCTCAACTAACTCTCACCGACGGGAGTGGAAAGCAGCAGCAACAGCAATTGGACAGCAACGGTCTCTCCGGTTATTCTCGTATAAGGTTAGGATACAAAAGTTAGCTTTATATTTATTCGACTAATCAATAGCGGCACAGCTTCGTGTTCTTTAATTTCCATAGCATGTAGCTGCTTTTCATTCTATGATGGTCCAGCAACAATTCAATTCTGTGCGAACCTTTGGGCAATTACTAGCAAGTCTTCTAGTAACATAAGAAATGGCATCACTAATCTTAGTCTTGACAGAAGAATTGACTTTCCTGTCAGAGAAACTGTTAGAATATGAATAGGAATAGCATATTGAATTCTACTTAGAAAGGAATTGTAATGTAGTGTCTATTAGGAATAGAATTGGAATGTAGCGTCTATAAATAGGGTCTCAATCTAATAATTTAGAGACAACAATTCAATAATATTTTCTCCATTATTTCTCACATGGTATTAGGGAAGGTTAGAAATATTAGAAAAGATAACTCAGTTACTGTGCGTCAATTCCGGTGACTGATTTGGGTCAATTTTTATTTTATGAGTTGTGTGAAAAATACAACATCACCAAAAGGATCGGAAAGATCAGGCGACAAAAACACGACGAAAACCGCCAAAAAATTACCCTCCACGCGCTGCCACAAGCCAGCCGAAATTCAGAAATTCCAGCGAGATCTGCATCACGCGCCGGCACGTGAGCCCATCTCCGATCGATTTTTGAGTTGTTTCTTTTTCTATTGGGGTCGCCGGTCTATTCTGACTCCGACCACTTGCTCCTTTCCAGATTCTGACAATTATTTTGAGATTTTGACCGTCGGAACCCTAATTTCGGCGACATCAATTTTCTTTTTTTTTTTGGATTTTTTTTCCTTTAGAAATTTAGATCTGGTTCTTGGGATTTTCAAGTCAAATTCCCAAGATATCTTTTGGGCATGATATTTTTTTTGGTTCCAAAAATATTGAAATTGGAAGTTCAAGTCCTATGATTAAATCTGAGCCCTTAATGAGTAAATCAGAAAATCAAACATCACAGTCCATGAAGAATCGACGAGGGGAAGGTCGATTTCGAAGATTTCACCCTAGGTGTAGTTATTGTAAAAGGCTTGGACATACTCGTGGCGTATGTTATTCTAGACCTAAGTGTAATTATTGTAATAGGCTTGGACATACTCGTGGAATATACTATTCTTTGCATGGTCGACCAACTAAAAATGCTTATATTGCTTAGTCTAACACCACAGGTGATCAACGGGTGTATTTATCTGACAAGTAATATAATGCTAAGTTTCTCAGACTCGAGTGCGGGTGTCCGATATGGGTACGAATCTAGAGGTCGGATCCTTCACGGTCTCAATTTAAGATTCGGGGATATGGATCTAAAAATGGATACGGGTGCGGGGATTCGGCGAAAAATAATTTAAATATCTAAAAATAGAGTTATAAAACATAAATTTTGAGATATTATGTGGAAAACTTAAGGACAAAATATTTTTCAAGAAGAAAATCCTGAAAGGAGATTAAAAGAAAAGCAATAATATAGAAATTTCTATATACAAGGTATTCCATTTTCTTCAATTTCACCTTAGCTTTTATTGTGATTATAGAATTTCATAAATCTGTCCGGACTTTCCCAATTGATTTTGGTCAAAGTACCCAAAATTGGTTGATCATATCGGATACAGATCCCACACCCACACCCACACCAATGTCGTGTCGACACGGGTGCGGCACCGAAAGTGAAGAGTCCGAGTAACTTAGATATAATGAGTATCTTCAGTATCAACAAGTAAGCATATATTTCTACCAATAGCCTCAACTGTACAATCTCTTACCTTTGGATCATGGGTTGTGGACTCAGGTGCTTCTGATCATGTTTCTGGTGATAAATCACTTATGTCTGATATTGTTTATTCACAATCTCTTCCGGCTATTACTTTAGCTAATGGAATTCGAACAGAGCCAAAAGGAGTTGGACAAGCCAAACCCCTATCTTCTGTCACTCTAGACTTTGTTCTTTATGTCCTTGGTTGTCCTTTTAATCTTGCATCTGTTAGTCTTTTGACACGTGCCCTTGATTATAGTATAACTTTTTTTGATGATTCTTTTCTAATGGAGGACCGCAAAATGGGACAGACAATTGGCATAGAAAACGGATCACAAGGCCTTTACCATATTACCGCTTCAAATTCATTCACAGCATGCTCCGCTACAGATTCTCCCAACCTTATTCACAAACGTTTGGGACATCCTAGTCTATCCAAGCTACAAAAGATGGTGCCTAGTTTGTCTAGTCTATCAACATTAGATTGTGAGTCGTGTCAACTTGGGAAACACACCCATGCTACATTTTCATGTAGTATTGAGAGTCGCTCAGAGTCTATTTTCTCATTAGTTCATTTCGATATTTGGGGTCCTAGTAGAGTCAGTTCACCGTTAGGATTTCGTTACTTTGTTACTTTCATCGATGATTTTTCAAGATGTAATTGGGTTTACGTAATGAAAGATCGTTCCGAGTTATTCTCTATATTCAAAAGTTTTTATGCTGAAATACAAAATCAATTTGGTGTTTCTATTTGTGCTTTTCGTAGTGATAATGCCTTAGAATACTTATCCTCCCAGTTTCAGGAGTTTATGACTCATCAAGGAATCATTCACCAAACATCATGTCCATACACCCCTCAACAGAACGGTATAGCTGGAAAAAAAAATAGGCATCTCATTAAAACTGCTCGCACTCTTCTCATTGAATCCCATGTTCCACTGCATTTTTGGGGCGATGCGGTCCTCACATCTTGCTATCTCATTAACAGAATGCCATCATCTTCGATCCAGAATAAGATTCCCCATTCCATACTATTTCCTCAGTCATATCTCTACTCTATGCCCCCTCGTGTTTTTGGAAGCACATGTTTTGTTCATTACTTAGCCCCAAGAAAAGATAATTAGCCCCTCGTGCTCTCAAATGTGTCTTCCTTGGTTACTCTCGAGTTCAAAAAGGGTATCGATGTTATTCACCTAGTGTGGGTCGCTACCTTATGTCTGCTGTTGTCACATTCTTTGAATCTCAACCTTACTATACATCTTCTGATCATCTTAATATCTTTGAGGTTTTACCCATACCTCCAGTCTTACCCACACCAATCTTTGAGGAATCTACGGTTACTTCTCCATCTCCAGCCACAGTGCCACCACTTTTGACTTATCACCGGCGCCCACGTCCAGTATCAGTCCCAGATGATTCATGTCCTGAGCCTGGCACTTCCCCTACTGCGGACCTGCCACTTCCTAGTCAATCAGTTGCACTTCAAAAATGTATAAGATCCACTCGTAATGCTAACCCACATTATACTTTCTTGAGTTAACATCGTTTGTCATCACCCCATTATGCTTTTGTATCATCTTTGTCCTCTATTTCCATTCCTAAGACTATAGGTGAAACACTTTCCGATTCAGGATGGAAACAAGCTTTGATTGATGAGATGCCTGCTTTACATACAAGTGGTACTTGGGAGCTTGCTTCCCTTCCTGCAGGTAAATCTACTATTGGTTGTCGTTGGGTTTATACAGTCAAAGTTGGTCCAGATGGTCAGGTTGATCGGCTGAAGGCTTGACTTGTTGCCAAAGGATATACACAGATATTTGGGTTTGATTATAGTGACACTTTTTCTCCCGTGGCTAAAATAGCATCAGTTCGTCTTTTTCTCTCTATGGTTGCCGTTCGTCATTGGCTTCTTTATTAGTTGGACATTAAGAATGCTTTTCTGCATGGTGATCTTGAGAAAGAAGTTTATATGGAGCAACCACCTGGTTTTGTTGCTCAGGGGAAGTCTAGTAGCCTTGTATGTAGATTGTACAAGTCACTCTATGGTTTGAAACAATCCCCTCGAGCCTTGTTCGGAAAGTTTAGCACTGTTATTCAGGAGTTTGGCATGATTAGTAGTGGAGCTGATCATTCAGTGTTTTATCGCCATTCTGAACCAAATCTGTGTATTTATTTGGTAGTTTATGTTGACGATATTGTTATCACCAGCAATAATCAAGATGGTATCACTAACTTGAAGCAACATCTCTTTCAGCATTTTTAGACTAAAGACCTTGGCAGATTGAAATACTTTCTAGGGATTGAGGTTGCTCAGTCCAGCTCAGGTTTTGTTATTTCTCAATGCAAGTATGCTTTAGACATTCTTGAGGAAACAGGAATGATGGGAAGTCGACCCATTGACACTCCTATGGATCCAAATGCTAAACTTCTGCCAGTACAGGGGGAGCCACTCAGTGATCCTGGAAGGTATAAGCGGTTGGTTGAAAAGTTGAATTATTTCACAGTGACTAGACCTGACATCTCTTTTCCTGTGAGTGTTGTAAGTCAGTTTATGAATTCCCCCTGTGATAGTTATTGGGATGCAGTTGTTCGAATTTTGCGATATGTAAAGTCATCTCCAGGTAAAGGACTACTCTTCGAGGTTCGAGGATCGAGGCCATGAGCATATCATTAAATATACAGATGTTGATTGGGCAGGATCACCCTTTGATAGACATTGTACATCTGGATATTGTGTTTTAGTAGGAGGTAATTTGGTATCCTGGAAGAGTAAGAAACAGAGTGTGGTTGCTCGATCTAGTGCCGAAGCTAAGTATCGAGCAATGGCTGCAACAACTTGCGAGCTAGTTTGGATCAAGCAATTGCTGAGAGAATTAAAATTTGGAGAAACTGGTAAGATGGAACTTGTATATGATAATTAGGCAACCCTTCATATTGCATCTAATCCAGTGTTCCATGAGAAGACCAAGCACATAGAGATTGATTGTCACTTTGTCAGAGAAAAGATACTCTCGGGAAATATTGTTACAAAATTTGTGAAGTCAAGTGATCAACTTGCAGATATCTTCACGAAGTCCCTCATCAGTCCTCGTATTAATTACATTTGTGACAAGCTTGGTACATGACTTGTATGCACCAGCTTGAGGGGGAGTGTTAGAATATGAATAGGAATAACATATTGAATTCTACTTGGAAAGGGATTGTAATGTAGTGTCCTATTAGGAATAGAATTGGAATGTAGTGTCTATAAATAGGGTCTCAATGTAATAATTTAGAGACAACAATTCAATAATATTTTCTCCATTATTTTTCACAGAAACCATACAGTCCAAGCAAGAATTTGCATCACGTTGCTGCACTTGCATAAGTCTTAGCATTATCCCATTGGAATCTAATCAATTCCAATCCTTGTCTGTATCATTAAGATTACCCATGGCATCAAGTGTCTCTTTCATCTCATACACTACATCTTTCAAGTCACCAATACAATCTTTAGTGGCACATTTATCCATTTTACGTTTTCACAGCTAAATGTTGATTTTAATGAACAATTTTGGTATCTTTTTTTTTTTGTTCAAAGTATCGTTTAGGAAAAGAATATTACTTGTCCAATTAAGAAGCTTAATAATTCTGATTTCACCATTTCTAAAGCTAGAACACTTATATGTGTTTAATTTTGATGGATTTACTTCCGTCATTGCTTCTGTTAGGTTTCTGTGGTACTGGCCTAACTTCAAGACTCACAACCCCTTTTGGACTTTTGTTGATTAAATTTGTTGCTTGTACTCAATTTTTGTTTGATTTTCATTTTTGGGTTTCTGTGGCACTGTCCTAACTTCAAGACTCACAATCCATGATTGTTTTTTGTTGTTTGAATTTGTTCTTTTTCTTAATTCTTGCTTGATTTTCCTTTTCTGGGTGTTATTTATATTGTAAGAATAGTAAATGACACAATAATAACGTATACCTAGTGAAATTCTACCAGTGGGATCTAGGGAGAATGATGTATGTCGTCTTTTTTTCTATCTTGTGAAGGTAGAAAAATTAATTTTCATAGTTCTTTTTCGTCATACTTGATTGTCTCTTTACATTTAGGAGTGCAGTGGCTTTGAAATTTTTTGATTGGGATATGCATAGGTTTAGAACTTGTTTTTATAGCTCAGGTTTTTGTTATGGGGCTGATTGTTGGGATGCTATTGATGGTATAAATCATAAAAAGAACCTATGTGCCATTGAAAGGTTTGTACTTGGGATTGAACTTGTGTTGGAGCATTGCAATTTGCTAGTATCAAATAAGCATAGATCTTTTGATGTGTCTCAAGCTATTAATATTTATTCTAGGAGGCCAAAATAAGCAATTAAAAGACTTAGCAACTGTCATGAGACACTTATGGAGTAGTTTTTTCTGTACAAAAAGGGGACAGGGGCAGGGCAGCAGAAGAGGGCATTCAAGAAAAAGGAAAAGGAAATTCTAGAGAGTTCTAGCCTCTTGAATGACTAGAAATGTGGGAGAGTTCTAGCCTCTCGAATGTCTAGGAAGGGTGGAATTTGTATAATCTTAGTATTAAGTACTATATTAGCGAATTCCATTCATGTCTTAGGTTGTATTTTAAGGTGTTAGCAGTTTCCTAGTGTATGTTTGAGAATTCTGGTTGTAATATCAGTATATTTAGTATAAAAAACCAGTATTTGTTCCTTTATTTACTGTTTTTTTGCAGTAAGTCTATCAATTTGGTATCAGAGCAGTAACGTTCGGATATGGTGAGTAAAATGGAGGGACGCGTTGAATAGGTAGAGACAAATTTGACAGGGGTAAGGGAAGATGTCAAGAGAGTCTCTTGCATGAATTGAAGCCCAAGGATGAACTATGATGGCAGAAGCATCCCCTTCTCAAACCAAATCCATCAGAAACCAAGAAGAGGGAAGCAATGTCAACTTGGTTGGAGAAAAAGATGGGAAGAAGTTTCGGAAACTACAATTACCAGTTTTCGAAGGAGAGGATCCTTTAGGATGGATTTTCAGAGTGGAATGATATTTCACAGTGAATGAAATTTCTGAAATGGAAAAATTACGGGCAGCAGGTGTTTGTTTGGAAGGAAAAGCCTTAAATTGGTATTATTGGATGGAATCTCGACAACAAATGTCAACTTGGGAAGACTTCAAAAGAGAGTTGTTGAACCGATTTCATGATACTCAAAAGATCAACCAATTTGCTGTCTTAATGGGGCTGAGGCAGATTACCATAGTCGCTGCGTTTCATGAAGAATTTGAAAAGGTGTCAGCATCTATGACTGAGCCATCTGACGAAATGTTATCAGGAGCATTTCTGAATGGATTGAAAGAGGAAATTCGAGCAGAAGTGATGCTGTTATGGGCTCAAACATTGAAGGAGATAATGGAGATGGCTCAAAAGGTGGAGGATTGAAAATTCTGTTTTGCAGGAAGTTCAAAGTTTTAAATTTGAATCAAATACAGGAAGTTCATGCAATAAATCAGTTGGGTTTAGACCTAATTATCCCCGAGTTGCAAACATACTTGAAACGCGTGACTCAAGAACTGGATCAGCAGGTAGTAGCACTGATTCACCAGTGCATACTACGGCAAAATCAGAGGGACAATTCAGAAGTGTTCCGATTCGGAATTTGCTCGAAAAAGACAACAAGGGTTATGTTTCAGATGTGATGAAAAATGTGGCCCCAATCATCGTTGTAAAAATAGGCAGCTTAACCTATTAATTATTTTGGAGTCACCTAATATAGATGAAGGTGATATGGACAAATTCTTTGAGTCTACTGGAGAAGATGCAGTTGAAAGGGAATCTAAGAGTACTACGAGAGTGTAGAATATGCAATTATCGATCTACACTTTCCAAATTTTCACCTTGAGGACAAGGTGACACTTATAGGGGAGGGTAATGATGTGCCTCAAGCTATTAATATTTATTCCAGAAGGCCAAAATAAGCAATTAAAAGACTTAGTAACTGTCCTGAGACAGTTATGGAGTAGTTTTTTCTGTACAAAAAGGGGACAGGGGCAGGGCAGTAGAAGAGGGCATTCAGGAAAAAGGAAAAGGGAATTCTAGAGAGTTCTAGCCTCTCGAATGACTAGAAATGTGGGCGAGTTCTAGCGTCTCGAATGTTTAGGAAGTCTAGGAATGCTGGAATTTGTGTAATCTTAGTATTAAGTACTATATTAGCAAATTTCATTCATGTCTTAGGTTGTATTTTAAGGTGTTAGCAGTTTCCTAGTGTATGTTTGAGAATTCTAGTTGTAATATCAGTATATTTAGTATAAAAAAACCACTATTTGTTCCTTTATTTACTGTTTTTTCGCAGTAAGTCTTATCATCTTTGCAGTTATTTTGTCATTTTCGGATTATCTATGTAGATACTTGAAGAAAATTTACTATGTTTGCTTCATTTTCGAATGTGAATTCGAACTTGTGTTTTGAAAATGATTTAGTTTAGTAACTTGAGAATGTGAACTTGTGTTTTGAAAATGGTTAAGTGTAGTCACTTGAAATGTGAATCAGTAACTTGAAAATGGCGAATGATAGCAACTTGAAATGTGAATTAGTGACTTGAAAATGGCCAAGTGTAGTTACATGAAATGTGAATTAGTAACTTGAAAATGATTAAGTCTACAACAACAACAACAACAACAAACCCATTGTATTCCCACCTAGTGGGGTCTGGGGGGGTAAGATATACGCAGTCCATACCTCTACCTCTAAAGAGGTAGAAAGGCTATTTCCGATAGACCCCCGGCTCAAGACACGAGATACCGCACAAATACATAGTAAAGCACAGAACAAGATTTCATAACATAAATACGGCACCCATAAGTAATAAAAACAGAGAAAAGCACACAGATTCGTAATAAAACATGGAACAAGGTACCATAACAAGAATAATACCCCCACCAAGTAATTCCCTACACTAGCGACCCAAACTGACCCTAGCCTTCTGCCCTAATTCGCGTCCTCCAGATCTTCCTATCTAGGGTCATGTCCTCGGTGAGCTGTAACTGCTTCATGTCCTGCCTAATCACCTCACCCCAGTACTTCTTCGGCCTATCCCTACCCCGCCTAAAACCATCCAACGCTAGCCTCTCACACCTACGAACCGGGGCATCCATGCCCCTCCTCAACACGTGTCCGAACCATGTCAATCGGACCTCCCGCATCTTATACTCCACTGGGGTCACACCAACCTTCTCCTTGATAATCTCATTCCGAACTCTATCCCCTCTAGTCAGCCCACACATCCAACGCAACATCCGCATTTCTGCCACCTTCATTTTTTGGATGTGGGAGTTCTTAACTGGCCAACACTCCGCTCCATACAACATGGCCGGACGGACTACCACCCTGTAGAATTTGTCTTTAAGCTTGGGCAGCACCTTTTTATCATACAACACCCCCGACGCGAGCTTCCACTTTATCCATCCCGCCCCAATACGGTGCGAGACATCCTCGTCAATCTCGCCATTACCCTGGATCACAGACCCGAGATACTTGAAACTATCCCTCTTACATACCTCCTGTGATTCCAACTTCACTACCACCTTATTCTCCAGCCTCACGTCATTAAACTTGCATTCCAAATACTCTGTCTTGCTTCTGCTCAACCTGAACCCTTTAGATCTAGTTACTTGAAATGTTGATTATTGACTTGAAAATGTGAACTTGTGTTTTGAAAATGGTTGAGTGAGCCGCTTGAGAATGTGAACTTGTGTTTTGTAAATGGTTAATGATAGTTACTTGAAATGTGAATTAGTTACTTGTGAATGGTTAAGGGTAGTGACTTGAAATGTGAATTAGTTACTTGAAAATGACTACGGATAGTGACTTAAAATGTGAATTAGTGACTTGAAAATGGTTAAGCGTAATTACTTGAAATGTGAATTAGTGACTAGAAAATGATTAATTCTAGTTACTTGAGAATGGTTAAGGGTAGTGACTTCAAATGTGAATTAGTTGCGTGAAAATGGCTAAGGATAGTAACTTGAAATGTGTATTAGTGCATTGAAAATGGTTAAAGCGTTGTGTCATGCCTGTATATATAATTTCCACCGGCAGCATGTATGTGTCATGCCTGTAAGTATGACTATATAAAGTGGAAATTCAGACTTCAAACTGTAATATGTTTGACCAAAATATGGTAAGTAACGACTTCTTATCCTACTTTCAAGTCATGTCTTCTGTAGTCTCGTAAAATTGTCCATCTCTTACTGTTGGTCCTTTCCCTTCATTGACATTTATGGTTAAGGAGAAGCATGAAGGGAAACACCAGGTTTGTAGTTCTCTATATAGGTGATCATTAGTTTGGACCTCTTTATCCTCAAAGGTGCAAAATCTTCCCTTCTGATGTTCGTTTTACGACACATAGTGAAAAGAGACGGATGAAAGTTTTTATTTGGACCAACTGGTGTCTCGCTTATTCACAAACGCGTTCAGTTCTCTAATCTTCCCTTTCCTTCCCTAGTTTCTAGCCAGTAAAGAAAAGGAAAAAAAAAGTGAAATAGGTACATGGTTTTTTGTAGAGAAGAATCAACAAGATATAACAAGTTCAGGTGTAGCTCAGTATTTCTTTATTTTTTTATTTTTGATAACCATGGTTTTCAGGCCAAGCTTTCATGCACCTTGAGTAAATTCACGGGATGCCTATCACCTCCCACTAGCAACAAATATCAGGCAACTCTGTCCACCAAGGTTATGCCGGGTGGAAGACCTAGTGTTTTTTTGTTTCTGCTGAGCTTTGAACCCGAGACCTCAGGTTCTCAACCCACTTTATTGACCAATAGGCTACACCCTTGATTGCTAAGGTGTAGCTCATTATCATTTTCTTTTTTAGTAAACCCCACCACACTGCACCCTTAGACACTCTTTGTCCAGGAGTCATGGGTGGTGCTCCCATGGTTCTCTCTGCATTCTCCTTCTCCTTCTGTTTGACGATAGAGTGAATTGTTAAGATGAGTGAAGAAAATAGAACTATAGAATAATCGATGTCTGCTACTTTAAACTTTAGTTTCTTATTGATAAAGAGATGAATTTGAATCATATAGGGATCACTGTACACAAATCCAACTCGAACTCGATTGAATATTGTTGTTAGTATAGTTGGTGTTTTGCACGCATGCGAAGAACATCAAACAAACAAAAAAAAAGGGCAGCCCGGTGCACTAAAGCTACCGCTATGCGCGGTGTCCGGGGAAGGGCCCCACCACAAGGGTGTATCATACGCAACCTTACCTTGCATTTCTGCCAGAGGCTGTTTCCAAGGCTTGAACCTGTAACAAAACAAGTGAAATAAAATATCAATGAAAAATTTTCTCCTCTTGCCTTGGAAAGCAAATGCTACAATGTAAAATTTGTTACAATAAGATATAAGAAGCTTTCCAGAAAGTAGTCTCCACTTGCCTGAGCTCATTGCACAATTTATTATGTAGATTGTAGCCTCCGTTATTAATTATTTTACAGCATTCTCTAATTGCTGGAGTTAATATGATTACCTTTAACAATAAAAAAAATTCTATATGCTGTTGATAGTAATTTATATTTATAAAAATTATCAGATGTTATTAATTTAAATTTTAAGTGCATTGAAATATAGATTATTTTGTATTTGAATCAATTTAGAATAGAAAGGCTCGTAGTAATCAGCTCTTTTATAGTATTAATAGAGTTAAGGATATTTCAGTCGTTTAACAGAAAAAAATACTTACTAGCACTTGTTTACCTGGCACATAGCAACATTTATCCAGCTTCAACACTTCTATTCAAATGCATAATTACTTATTTATTTTAAAAAAGGGTGGATGGGTGGTTCAGCACTTGTTTCCTAAAAGCTACTTAAATTCAGCTAATCCAAACAGACTCTAAAACTGAACCAGTTCCGTGACAATCGCTTTTAGCCTTGAAAGTCTTGCCACCGCTCCCGCTGCTAACTTGCTCTCTTTCCACCTGTTCCTGCAGCTAACTTCCCAGTTTTTTGTTTATCTGACAGAATCAAAGGTATGTTTCTTCTATCTTCTCTCTTTCCTCTAAGTACTTCCCTTTAACTTTTACTTTGAGTAGACATTAGACAACAACCCTTTCCAAGGATATATTATACATTTGTGTACGTGCAGGGACAGAGGTGAAAGGCAAGAAAGAAAATGGGGAAAGTTTCTTACATGAAGCTGAAGGGAAGCCAGAACTTGAGACTACGTCTTTTACTGGCTACCCTTTCATCCAAATCGATTATTATTGAAGATATACGTGCTGATGCTACTTGGCCTGGCCTTCGTCCACATGAGGTTTCTTTTCTCCACCTCCTTGAAAAAGTCTCTGATGATTGTGTTGTTGAAATCAATGAAACCGATAAACTTCAGCTCCACCATCCCATTATTGCTGACGTCATGTGCTAAATTGGTTCTTTTTTTTTCCCCTTTTAGCGTATATTGGGTTATAGTGCTGTAATGTACATAAATCTATTGTGCTATATTTGGCAGGTACAAAACTAAAGTACAAACCAGGAATTATTATGGGAGGAAGGCATTTAGTTCATGATTGTGGTGTCAGTCGCTCCATTAGCTACTTCTTGGAACCCTTGATTGTGCTTGGTTTGTTTGGAAAGAAATCACTCAACATTAGGCTGAAAGGCAAGCTTTACTCTCTTTTTGATCCGCTTTAACTTCTTTGATCTTTTAGGTGGTTTGATGCCTAATTTTCCCTTCAGCTCTCACTACTTTCAACTTATTCCATTAGGGAATAACTTTATACTAATGCTTGTTTAATCATGAATGCATTGTTTACTTTTACTAGATGCATTTTTTAATATTGGAATGTGCAAATGACAAGGAAGAAGTGGATTGATGTATACATATATTCAGATTTTATGTGCCTCTCTTGAGGTCCAGCTTCTTTTATATCACGTAAATCATCATGCAGCAACAAAAACATACCCGGTGTAATCCTACAAATTAGATTGAATCATGAAAATCATCGTGATTTGGTCTAATTTCAGAATTGTGGCAAGGGGAGTATCTAATTAGCAAGATCAGTTAATTAGCCATGGGTTATTCATTTTTATCAATGGTTGTAGAGTTTGATGTGTATTGGATTAATCAATCTGGAATGTTAACTATGACATCTTATCTCTGTCATTTTCATACTTTAATTGCTGCAATATATATCACATGTATTCACAGTTTTCTTTGCCACTCCAATCTCCTTGTCACTAATGTATTCCTAAAACATCCTTAAACCATTTTCCTCATCTTAGATCTTGTTCATCTTTGCCTGGTTCTATCAATTCTCTCAGTCTGCTGCTGAAATCATTGTTAAATTGTCTCTGTTTCCCTTTTCTCTTTTGTCTCAGGACATCTATCATCTCTTCCATGTCTTTGAACCTACTTTGGACCAGATTACCTTTGTTGATCGGCAACATGCCTTATGGTTATTCCAGCTTCACCTAAAATCGAAGCATGATCAAAGAAATCAAATTCCTTCTTGGAACCATATTAGATTCTTATTCTACTTCCTCACATGCTGCAATCTTCGATTGGCTTCAACCGACATCAATTTCATCTGAGGATTAGATGACCACATACACAATCACACTTTGGTCGCTTAAGTCTTTGCATACAAATTTTGAGTGGAAACGGAGAAGTGCAATAACAATGACTAATGCAGAAATTCTCTGAATTATGATGAGAAAGCTTAAAAGATGTTTAGGAAACTATAAGTAAGAGATTGCCAGCCTGACAGTTGCAGTTTCCGAGGAAATAGCAAATCTGTAATCCTTTTGATAGGTGTTATTAGTCTTATCTGTCCTTTGTAAGGAAATTGGCATGTTTTTGACTCCTTTGGTTGGTGGTTCAATGCAAATTGTAGAGTACTCTTAGGCTGGAGATAGGTTTGTTATCAAGTAAAATTGCTTGGTTTTAGTAGCTCAAGAAGCTCACTTGAGCTCTAAATCACTCCCCTAAAAAGTTGTGAAGTGCATAGGTAAATCCCAAAGAGTACTGGAACTGACCCTCGTTTGAATCCACAGCTTTTTGGTGGCTAAAACCATTGATATCCTTTAACCAAATGTGAGTCAGAAAATGCTGCAATTATTTTATGAATTTGGTCATTATCATAAAACTTGAAACAATTTTTTCTCAGGAATCACAAATGATTCAAAGGACCCATCTATTGATACTTTCCGCTCAACTACTTTACCTATACTGAAGCAGTTCGGAGTCCCTGCAGAAGGATTGGAACTAAAAATTGAGAGCCGGGGAGTCGCTCTTAAAGGTGGTGGAGAAGTAGTTCTTTCAGTCCCTATGGTCCCGAATAGTTTAAAGGTGAGTTTTTTCTCATTGGCTTCATTGTTTTGTATCCTGAGGGGAGCTCAGAAAACTATAAATGATTTTTTGACCAATCGTTTTGGTGGCTGCTGTTATACGGGCTACTAAATGGGTTGATGAAGGTCTGGTGAAGAGAATCAGAGGTGTTTCCTTTTCAACTAGGGTCTCTGTTCAGTTTGAGAATACCATGATACATGCAGCTCGTGGAATTTTGAATCCTTTGCTTTCGGATGTTCACATCTTTACAGATCACAAAGCTGGAGCACAAGACGGAATGTATGATCTTGTGGATATCTCTCACGCTTGCTGTCTTTTTATGTAGATAATCCAGGTCATACTTTTACTTAGACCTACTGATTATATCTGAAGATTAACTTTGATTTCAGGTCACCCGGCTATGGAATTTCTCTAGTTGCAGAGACAACATCTGGTTATGTTATATCTGCCGATACTGCAGTTTCTTATGCAAGAGGAGAAGGTGATACTGACTTAGATGATGACAGGAAAGATCTGATTCCTGCTGAGAAAGTTGGCGAGCAAATTGCTTCTGCACTACTTGGGGAAATTAAACAGGGGGGAGTAGTTGATTCAACACATCAGGTGTGTATAACTCCTGACAACCTTAATCCTTTTAATGAATTCTAGCTGATCATGTCAGGCTCCTTCAGCTTTCTACATGACAGTCTGGCTGTCTTTTACTTTTGCATCTCCTCATGAACCTTAACTGAGTCCTATTATGCATTTATCAGCATTGCAGACTTGTAACACGTGCTTCAACAAGTGACATTTTGATGTCCTAATGAGTACTCCCACAGTTGAATCCTGTAACAAGTTTCTCCCAGTTCCCATAAACGTTGCCTAGCACTATTTATGGCTGAAAAGAACAAGAATATCTACTTTAAGATGATCTGATGCTCCCTCGCGTGCCATAAATTCATGTTTTTAATGCTCACCAATATCCTGTGTCTGTACTAACAGGGACTGCTGTTTCTTCTATGCGCCTTGTGTCCAAAAGATGTTTCAGAAGTTTGTGTTGGGAAACTATCACCCTACGGAATAGCAGCATTAAGGCACATCAGAGACTTTTTGGGTGTTAAGTTTGTCATGAAACCTGATGCCTCCACAGGAACTGTCAGTCTCGTGTGTCTTGGCTCTGGATTTCAGAATTTATCCAGAAAAGTATCATGATTAATAAATGGTGTTGTGTGTGGTGGCTTAGAGTGAAGGGCTGGATCAACATCTTTGGGATGCCTTGTCGAGTGAAATCAACATCATAGGCGAATTTGTTTTTTGTGGTTTGCTAATTGTAATGAGAGAGTGATATAGGAAGCAAATGTGGAGATCATATTCGCGCTCTCCTTGTCCGGTTGAAATTTTTGGTGTCAGAGTTCTAATTCACATATATTTGAAAATTCCTCTGCTGCTTTTGTTTGTAATTGTCTTTTAACATTTGTTCCTGAGTTTCCAACTAAAAAATATGAAGTAAAATAGAATTCAATCATTTCCGTTACCAACGCATGGTACTGCCAACCGCAACAAAGAATTAATGCAAAACAGCAATCTATTATTATCAACCTAGACTAAACTCTATAGTTTTACTTTGAAATTTAGTTGAGGATGTATTGGACAAATTTAGTGCTACTAAATGAATGATACATAGCACTATAGATTGTACTTGCTTTTTACTACAAATATAAAGATACAATTATATATCTGTTTAATTATAGTAAACTCTAATTTATATTATAGTCAAGCTAACGAAACTTACTTGAGGAAAATACGAAATTAGTATGGAATTTTTACTGTGAAATTGCAGTTTAGTTAAAGGGTTGATTTGGTTGTGCTTGCAATTGGGAGGATTTGAGTTGTAGTTTGGAATTTGCTTATTTTCTTGATCTTAGTTGTTGAATGTTATGAGAAAGCTTATGGACAGTTTTGGTCAAACTTTTGTTTTTTGTTTTTTTGAAAAGGTAACAATTTTGTATTATAAACCAGTACTTATGTAGTACTGAAAACCCTTTACAAAAAAGTAGTGAATCATAAAAAACACAATATTAGTCCTATAATGAATCTAAAACTTCTAGGATTACTTCTGCATCTACAACGGAACTTTGTACACCAAAAACAAAGTAACAGAATACAATCTGTTTTAATCTTCTGTAAGGATCTACTCTTATCCTCAAAGCTCCTAGAATTCCTTTCTTTCCAAATGATCCACCGAATGCATGCGGGAATAATCCTCCAGTAGCCTATGTTCTTTGCTCCCTTCCCCACTCTTTCCCAGCTAGAAAGAGTGTCAAGAATCTTACTAGGCATTGTCCATTGGATGCCTCTGAGATTGATGAAAATCTTTCATAATTGATCAGTGATTTTGCAATGAAGGAACAAATGGCTCACTGTCTCAGCTGCTTCCCCACAAAGGCCGCAATGTGTCACTAAAATAATGTCCCTTTTCCTCAAGTTCTCGTGCGTCAAAGCAACCTCTTTTGCTAACAGCCAAGTGAAACATGCCACCTTGAGTGGTATCTTGGCTTTCCAGATCTGCAACCAAGGCCAGTTGAGGCTCTTTGACATGTCCAAGTTCATGATCTTGTACCCTGAGCTCACTCTATAAATCCCCTTACTATGTTCGGTCCACCATAAGCAGTCCACCCCTTCCTTCGTCCCTTGGAATATTTTCAGCAGTTTTAAAAGCTCAACTAACCTATGTACTTCCCAGTCGTTAAGATTTCTTCTGAGAGATATATTCCAACCTTGCGGAGACCACATTTCTGCCACTGATCTTTCTTTATGAAGTGTTAAGTCGAACATATCTGGGAAGATTTCGAACAAACTTCTGTTGCCCAACCAACTATTTTTCCAAAAGCTTGTTTTGTTGCCATCATGGACTCTGATGACAGTGTGACTTTTTAGAAAAGGCCACCAATGCCCAATTGATCTCTATACTGTTACACCATATGGGTTGTGTACTTTTTTAGTAACCCAAGAATCCATTTCTCCATACTTCATGTTGATCACTTTGCGCCACAATGATTGTGGTTCTTAAGTATATCTCCACAACCACTTCAATTTTAGTGTCTTGCTTTGATTTTTCAAGTTTTTAATGCCTAGACCTTTTTTTTCGAGTAATCAAAACTTTCCACTTTACCAGGGTGAAAACCTTTTCTTTTCTTATTACCTTGCCAGTGAAACAAAGTTAGCATATAAGTGGGGAGGGCATCCAGGACTGCATTGATCAGTGTAAGCCTGCCCCCCATGGACAAGTATTGTGACTTTCATCTAGTCAACTTCTTCTTACATTTCTCCAAAACCAAGTCCCAGATATGTTTAGAATTTGACTTTGTCCCCAAAGGCATTCCAAGATAAACAGAGGGCAATACTCCCACATCACCGTCTAACACAGATGCCAACTGATTCATGTTAGGAATTGAGTTTATAGGATATAGGTGGCTCTTTCCCCAATTGATGTGAAGACCTGAAATACCTTCAAATAGTACCAGAATGACCCTTAAATATTTTAGTTTCTCCCCACTTGCATCACAAAAAATTAAAGTGTCATCTACATATTGGAGATATGTCACCTCTAGACTCCTCTCATTGTTTGTGGATACCTCAAAACCAGTGATCCATCTATTTGCTTTTGCTATCTTGAGCATGTTGTTTAGACCCTCCATGGCTAAGATGAAAAGGCATAGGGATAAAGGATCCCCTTGTCTAAGTCCTCTTTGTGCTTCAAAAAAACCTTCTGGGGCTCCGTTAATAAGAACAGAAAATTTCACGTTTGAGATACATAAGTTGATCCATCTGATCCACTTATCCCCAAATCCCATTTTTCTGAGGATATTTAGAAAGAACTCCCAGTTAACATGATCGTACGCTTTTTCAATGTCCAGTTTGCACAAAATTCCAGGCTTTTTTAGGGTCAATCTTGAATCTACAACTTCATTTGCTATTAGCACAGCATCCATGATTTGTCTGCCTCTGATAAACGCTATTTGTTGTGAGTCTACCAATTTATCTATCACTCTTTTAATTCTCTCAGTCAAAACTTTAGACAATAGCTTATAGAAACTGCCTATCAAGCTTATTGGTCTAAAATCTTTTAATTTCTTTGCACCTTTTTTCTTCGAAATCAGAGCATTATAGGTGGCATTGAAGCTCTTCTCAAATATTTCCTGCTCATAGAAGTTATGGAAAGCCTCTATGATATCTGGTTTCAAAACTTCCCAACATTTGATAAAGAAACCCATAGTAAATCCATCAGGACCGGGGAACTAATCAATGGAACATAATTTCAAACAATTGTAAACTTCCTGTTCTACAAATTTGGCCTGCAGTAGTGTCTTTTTTGTCTCTGTTATTGTGGGGCAATTTACTAGATTCCCAGTTGGTCTCCATCTTTCTGTTTCCGTATATAGGTTCTTGTAGAACTGTAAAATTTCTTTCTCACTCTGTCCGGCTCCATAAAGGTTCCCCCTATACTTCCAAATGGTCAATTTGATTATTCCTCTTGTGTGCATTAGCCGAGTTATGAAAAAATCTTGTGTTCTTATCTCCTTCTTTAAACCATAAGGTCCTGGACCTTTGTCTCAATGCAGACTCCTCCTTCTTAAGAAGTTCTTCATATTCCAAGAAAGTTTCTGCCTTCGTGGTAGCCTCTTCCTCTGTTAGCGCTCTACCATCAATCAAAGAGTCCAATTCTTCCATTTTGCTTAACAGGTTGGATCTATGGATATGTAAGCTTCCTTTTTCAGTTTTGCTCCACTCATTGAGGCAACCTTTCAGAGCTTTTAATTTGCAGGCTAAGATGTAGTCGGGTCTCCCGTAGAATGCAAAAGAGGTCCACCATGAATTGACCCTGTTAATAAAACCTTCTGTGTTTAACCACCAATTTTCAAACTTGAAATAAGATTTGTTGCGATTCTAAGGACCACAGAGTAGAACTACTGGGACTTGATCGGAAGTCAGTCTCTGAAGAGTGGTCTACTTTATCTTATTAAACTGTTCACTCCATTCAGAAGTAAATAATATTCTGTCTATTCTTGATGCTGTTTTATGTGTGCCTCCTTTAAACCATGTGTAATGACCTCCTTCTAGTGACATGTCGATAAGTTCCAGGTCTTCTATGATATCTGAGAATTCTATCATTGCAGAAGATCTTCTTTGGCAGTCTCTCTTCTCAGAGGGGAACCTACATATATTAAAATCACCACAAATAATCCAAGGTCCCTCCATTAGACCCCTGACATCTCCTAGCTCATCCCACACCTCTCTCCTTTCCACCTTACAATTTGGTGCATAGACCCCTGAAATGTGGCAATTGAAATTTTAAAGTAGAGCCTCAAAACTGCAAGTTAAGGTGTAAGCTCCTCTTTGGAATATTTCACCCTTCCAAACTCTGTAATCCCATAACATAATAATACCACCTCTTGTTCCACTTGCCTCAAGACAACCATATCTGTCCCATCTTCCTCCCTAAATTTGCTTTACTAAGTCTTGAATATTCCTCTGTAACTTGATTTCCTTCCTGTAACCAAATTATATCAGCCTTCCAAAGATCTATACAATTTTTCACCACCTTTCTTTTCCCCATATCATTTAGACTCTTTACATTTCTGGACACTAAGTTGAGCTTCATAATTCAGGCAGTGAAGATCCCTTACCCTTATTCGTACCTGCACTGCTTTTGATTTTAACATCAAAAGTGATTAAGTTCTTTAATTCATTTGCTCCTTTGGATCTGGTCTTTTTTATTTCTGTGGTGTGTTCCATCCTTCTGGCTTGTCAACATGTATCTATTTGCAGGAGGAGTTCTGTTGCTTCCTTTTCATGACCTTTGAAATCAACCCCAAACATCTTGCCTAGCTTGATGATGTTTTGGTGTACCCAAACTGATGTAACCCTTTCTTTGACAACTATTTCGTTCTCTAGCTTTGTTGCAATGGGAATTGCTTTCGCTACATCTCAAATCTCTCCTCCAGTGAACGAGTGAACGAATTTTCGATCATAACCTGTTGGTCTTCTTGAATGTCCATCCCCCTCTCCTTCTCCCCCATGTATATTCCAACTGACTTCTCCGGGCTATTTCCGTCTTTCTCTTCTCTTTCTGTGAAATTTTCCATGGTAGATTTAGTTGCATATGGATGTACGTCTGTTTTCTTCCTGGGTGAAAGGTCCTCAGAATTCCGTAGAATATCAATCTGTTTCCACATCTCTTGTAAGGGTAAATCAGTTGTGGGCTGGGTTGTAACTTCATTTAATTGACACTGATTTTGAGAGGATTCTACATTGGGCTGGCCCATCTCCTTTAAAAAAGAAAATTCTGGTTTCTTGCTTGTCACATGCCCCTCACATATGTTTGTGGGACCTTTTTAAAAATTCCCAAAACACATTTGGGTTGACCAATTTACCGCTGTCAAAGAACTTACTTCAGCAATAACTTCAAACGAGGCTTTAGACCTCTGGTTATTAACCATCTCCAAAGTCTTTTCTCTCTCTGACCTCTAGGTAATAGCTTGCCTTAGGGTTTTCCTTGATTCTTCCATCAGTGCAACTTCTGTCTGGGTTCTTGCTGGCGCACATGTCGATTCTTTCTCAAAGGTTGTTTGCCTTTCGATCCATATTGGGATTTTGAAAGTATACCCCTCTTTGTAGATAGAAACCTCATTTGGTATATTTTGAGCATCACCAAAAACTTTAATTCTAGCCCATTAGTGATGATTTCTAAGTTCTGTCTCTTCCTCTGTACATTTCCAGCCACCTCACATGTCGCAGATCTCTTTTAAGATCTCTTTAGATCACAAATGGAGTAGAAGCCCTATAGCTCTGATCCAAGATGATGGAGTCTTTTGTTGGTTCGGCGTGCAGCCGACTAAAGGGTTCCACCACTCTAACTTGACCTGGGTGTTCTTCTAAAACCATTCCCCTCGTAAAATCTGCTCCGCCATGTTTCTATTTGGAAATTTAATAAGGAAAATTTTCCCAGTCATTTCATAAATGTTAACTCCAAAAGTTTTTATCCAGTTGGATGATGCCCATCTCCTGATATCTGCAAGAGTGGGAGGGGGGGTTTCAGCAGCCCCAAAAAGACCAGTTATGCATCTGCCTAGTACCCCTTTCCCAACATTGGTGTCCTCCTTAATTTGTGATTGCCATTTACTACTCTCTAACACCTTTGCAAAAGGGACTTCATTCATTGCTAATCATTTTTTAGGAATGTCTGACAGTCAGCACAGGAATGCCTTAAATGAATCTTTCAATCTTAAATGCTATGTTTCTCCAGCCTGCATTTATGGCTAGTTCCAATAATGACTTCTCTTTCTTCCCTTTTTAGCAACAGAATACTCATGTACCTCCCATGTTCGTTGTACTCATGTCCCTCCCATGTTCGTTGTACTTTCTGGTGCCATAGAACTCTGCCACTTGGTCTTTATTCCTTCATCTTCTCACCAAATTTTTCTAGTCACTCGACGCCTCCTTGAGAATGTGACAGATCCATTCCATAATATTCATGCTCAAAGTAATTCTTCTCATCCTATTTCTGCTTCTTTCTACCCATTTGAACCAGTTGGTATTTCTTGAGCTCCACTGAGTTATGTCAAAAGATTTAAAACCAGCGTTGAAGTAAATTCTATTTTTCGCCATAATGCTGCTAGATCAGGGCAAAGAAATGAAGCAAAAAAGAGAAAGGTTGAAGCAATAATCACAGTGGATGATTACTGATTGGCTTGGAAGGAGGGGTTAGAAGGTGTCTCCGATTGTAGAAGACCACCGAAGGAGGAAGGGATCAGAAGCCCAAAAGGGACTTCTAAAAAGTTGTCTTGAGGAATGTGCCTGGGAGCTTTTTTTCATTCAATGACACCGGTTTTAAAAGGTGGCTGTGTGGTTTTTTGGTCATACTTTATTGATGGTTGATTAAGGTTTTGGAGAGGTCGCTTTTGTGCATAGAGAATATTATACTTTGGATAAGAACTTTTCGTTTTCTGAACTTTGATTATCTTAGATGTAGATAATTTTTGTGTATTTGGCCTATACAATTGTGAAATGACAAATTCAGTTGAACCATCATCATCTATAAGCTTTACTTCAACTTCCAACACATTGAATAGTGGGTCGATTGGCATTAGCCAAGACACATGTGCCTGTGGTGGCTCTGAGACAGGTATTACTTATGAAATCACAAGCTTGAGTAAAGTCAGTAATAATTTAGAGAAACTCTTGTTGGATTCTAGTTCTGATTTTAGTGATGCTGAGATTGTTGTTGAGGGTGTTTCAGTTGGTGTTCATTGTTGTATATTAGCTGCCAGGAGTAAATTTTTTCGGGATCTTTTTAGGAAAGAAAAGGGGAATTGTGGAAAGGAAGGTAAGCCAAGTTATTCTATGATCGATGTTTTGCCTTATCGTAAGGTTGGATATGAGGTGTTTCATACTTTTTAAAGCTATTTGTACTTGGGAAAGTTGAAGCAGTTCCCTCTAGAGACATCAACATGTGTGGACACTTTATGTGCCCTTGATTCTTGCAGACCAGCAATCAATTTTCCTGTCAGGTTGATGTATGCCTCTTACATGTTTCAGGTTCCAGAGCTAGTGTCACTTTTTCTGGTAGGTAACATCCTTTCTGCTGATTAATATACATTTTAAGTGGGTTTGTTGTGATCATTGTGATTCAAGCTAACAAGGACGAATGCAAAAGGTTATACGTGTATCTCGATAACTGATAATTTGATTATATTATGAAATCTCTGTGTGAGTTTTTGGTTTGAAATAATTTTTCTTCTAAAATGATGTTAAATTATCAAAGAAAGAAAAAATCAATACATTAATCATATTGAAGTGACATCCAGATAATGCATATTCTGCTTTGTCATACACTGCAAGATCATTGTGTTGTGAATCCAAATTCATGCATTGCTCATACATTAGTCGCTACTTTCATCATGATATTCTTTTCAGTTAATATTGGTTGCTTGGAAAAAAGTAGTTCTAAGTTTGTTTTAAACAGAAAAAGTTACTCATTGCAATAGGACCATGTCGAGTTTACATGAAATATTTCCAACTCATCAATGGATATAACATTTAGAAACTCACTTGATGTTATTATGCAATAAATTTGATTTGTCTGTGTTGGAGTTTATTGATATCTTTGAGTTTAGCTTGCATATTTAATAGTTATGCATTAGGCAGTTGGATATCATTGTTAGTTTAAGTTTTGAGGGTAGTGGTCTCTGTGGTAATCTTTGTAAATCTGTATTATGTTTAATAAACACAATGTATATTGGACACACGTAATCTATGGTTGCTTCGAGTTTCATAAAAGTTGGATGCATTTGTTAAAAATATATAGAGTTTTTTTAGCAACAACCAAGAGGATTCTTTACTAATTCACTGCAAAAAAGAAACAAAACAAAAAAAAATTGTAGCATTTAATTTTTTCAGATTCACTGGATTTCTGGTTCATATTTTCCAGTTACTATCTTTTTCCTTGAGTCTCTGGTTTTACTAGTCATTTTGTTTATCTTGTCCTCATTGTTGTCATATATGATGTGCATGCAGATACTTGATTTAACTGAGAAAGCAGTTCACCATAGCCTGGCAAGTTGTTAAAATTAGTGCCTCAAAAGCTACAGATTAGTTGTACCAGTTGCTGTAAATATAGCTTTAAAGTAGGATTTAAATTTATTAAATGAGGCTGCAATCATGCAGAATCAGCTTTATTGCTTTTGCTTATCTTAGGTCATAATTATTAGAAATAATGGTAGCTTATTTTACTCCTTTTATTGAGCTTTTTCAGTTATGTTCTTATGTATAAATGTGGCAGTGATCAATGAAACTTGACAACGCTTTCTGCTCTTTCTTTTCTTTGTTAAGATCTGTTTTTCTCTCCAACACAAGTATAGGACATGCAACTTCTAGAAGTATGGACGTCTATTCGTGGAGTTTCAAAACTACATGCTTCCATTGTATTTTGATCTTTGTCAGGACATTAGTCTTTGTCATGGTTGTATTACTTATTCGCGTGACTTAGTAGCCAACCCTTTGTTAGTGAAGATACAACAGAACTCTTGCTTTTCTTTCTATCTTTGTATTGTACCAGAAGATTTCTCATTAGTAGGGACATGTTGAGATGATAGGCGATCCTTTAGATGTTGAAATATAAATTCAAAATACCTTCATTACTCTCCTTTACTTATACTTTTTTTGTGATATAATTTAGTTTATGTTTAACTCGATCTGCTTTATGTTGGACATATTATTTATTGTTTTTATCATAGTTGCAGTTTCTCTCTCATGTTTACTGCTTGAATAAATGTTGAAAAATTGAAGACTCTTGTAGTGATGGGTAATGAGCCAGGTAAAGAGATATTGAAGATGGTTGCAAGAACGACATTGAGAAGAAATGTTTCTTCTGCAATTTTAATTTAATAAAGATTTTAATTATGTTGTTGATATGTTCTTCTTTTCCTACTAGTGTTAATGCCAATTTGTCGTTTTGGCGCAGTTGTATGAATCACTGCTGATCATCTGACTGACATTATTGTGAACGCTGTGAGCTCCCTCTTTTATTAATCTTCAAATATTGGTCCTTATTTGACTAGTTTCTTTTTTCTCTTTGTGACATGGTGTTCTGGGGGAAGAGACACCAGCTGATGCTAATCTTTATCGCGTTTGAAAGTTATATATATTAAGAGTAGTATCTAAAAGGAGATAATTCCTCATTGATCTATTCAAACTTCAGTGTTGTTTTAAGGAAGAAATACGCCTAAGATTTGACGCTGTGATGACTTATTCTCTTTTGGGGAAATCATGCATGATGAACTATATTGTTTGTTTTTCCGCATCATCATTCATTAAATTCTTTGCAACTTGTTTACGGGTTTTTATGCCCAAACGTTGCAATAAAATTCGTACTTTACAACTTTCTGCCATAGGTGCTCTGCATTCGCAATCTTGAGGAAGCTATTGATCTTTTTATGGTTGTGATAATGTACATGTGTCACAAGTTTGATGTAGACACTCATTTGGTATGTGCAATGCTATTCCTTGGCCTTTCTACAGTTTGGTTGACATTTTTATAAAATGATAGTAGTATTGAAAATAGTTGTCAGCTATTGACCATGATAACATCACTAAGCAGAATAATGAACATCCTATTCTCATTAGTTGACTTCTAGACTGGAGAATATTGGCGATTTCGGAGCAGAGATACTACTTTTCAGATAAAATTTAAATGTGTGAAAACCAGTTTAATGTACCTCATTCTAAGATTAGGTGATAGTAAAATAAAGAACGCTGTCTACCGAAAATATTTTCATTCAGTTACACTTTTATAGTTTTTTCTCTTGGTTTAATTTAGGATGGTGTAGAAGGAAAAGTATGATTGGACTTATTTGAAAAACAAAAAAGAGAAAAGTAGGTCAGTACTTAGGGTAGAGAAAGTGAAACTTAACCTTACACATCTAATGATAGTCATAGACAGTGAAGGATGCCTATTTAGTATACCCGGGCTTAATTGGTCAGAATATAAATTGAGCTGATGAATATTGTGACCATGTTTAAGGTCTTGAAGGTACATTAGCATGCGAGTTAAGGAAAGAAATGGTATACATATAGTGCATATTTTATGCAGCCATGTGAATTTCACCAAGTATGCCAACTTCCTAGATGTAGATGCACTTGTCCTCACTTATGCATGATATTTCGTGCTGCCAGATGAACAACAACAACAAACCCAGTTTATTCCCACATAGTGGGGTCTGGGGAGGATAGAGTGTACGCTGTCCATACCACTACCTCAAGAGAGGTAGAGAGGCTGTTTCCGACAAACCCTCGGCTTAAGATAAAAAGGCAGTAAACAAAAGCATCAAAAGCATAGGACACGATTAAATAACATAGGTACGACATCCACAAGAATAGTACATTACCAAACAAAGGACAATAAAGTCCACCTAAATACTGACTACGACTCATCCACACCCTTAGCTCTCTATCCTAATACTTTTCCTCCATAAATTTCTATCCAGGGTCATGTCCTCGGTCAGCTGTAACTGTTCCATGTCACGTTTAATCACTTCTCTCCAGTATTTCTTTGGCCTACCCCTACCCCGCTTGAAACCTTCCAAGGCCAACCCCTCACACCTACGAACCCGTGCATTTGTGCCTCTCCTCATCACATGACCAAACCATCTCAACCTCACTTCCCGCATTTTATCCTCCACTGACGCCACCCCAACCTTTTCCCGAATAATTTCATTCCTAAACCTATCAGCCCTTGTGACTCCACCCATCCAACGCAACATCATCTTTTCCGCCACCTTCAGTTTTTGGATATGAGAATTCTTCACCGGACAACACTCCGCTCCATACAGCATAGCAGGCCGGACTGTAACTCTATAAAACTTGTCTTTCAGCTTGAGAGGCACCTTTTTGTCGCATAAAATTCTCAAAGCGAGCCTCCATTTTATCCAACCTGCCCCTATACGGTGAGAGACATCCTCGTCAATCTCACCGTTTCCCTGAATCATAGACCTGAGATACTTAAAACTATTCCTCTTACAAACCGCCAGAGAATCCAACTTCACTTCCACCACCTCCTCTTGCCTCGAGTCACTAAATTTGCACTCCAAGTACTCCGTCTTGGTCCTACTCAACTTAAAACCTTTAGACTCCAGGGTTTGTCTCCAAAACTCCAACTTATCATTAACCCTTTGTCGCGACTCATCAATCAAAACTATATCATCCGCAAAAAGCAAACACCAAGGCACCTCGCCTTGTATACTCCGCGTCAACACATCCATCACTAAAGCAAATAAAAATGGACTAAGAGTTAATCCCTAGTGTAACCTTGTCGAGACTGGGAAATGCTCAGAATATCCTCCCACTGTCCTTACCCAAGTCTTCGCTCCCTCATACATGTCCTTAATCGATCTGATGTACGCCACCGGGACCCTCTTCGCCTCCAAGCATCTCCAAAGAACCTCCCTAGAGACCTGGTCATTCGCCTTCTCCAAGTCAATAAATACCATGTGAAGATCCCTCCTCCTCCCTCTATACTGCTCTACCAGCGTCCGCATAAGGTGAATTGCCTCAGTCGTGGAGCGACCAGGCATAAAACCAAATTGATTTCCCGAAATAAGACATAATCTTCCTCAACCTCTGCTCTACCACCCTCTCTCAAATCTTTATTGTGTGACTTAACAACTTAATACCTAGGTAGTTGTTGCAACTTTGAATGTCACCCTTGTTCTTATATAAAGGAATCATCGTGCTCCATCTCCACGCCTCAGGCATCTTAGCTGACTTGAAAATGTTGTTAAACAAGTTGGTCAGCCACCTCAACCTTGACCCACCAGAGAAGTTTTAAAAATCCACCAGAATCTCATCTGGCCCCATCGTCCTTCCTCTTCGCATCTTGCGAATAGCCTTACTGACCTCATCTACCTTAAACCGCCGATAATAGTCAAAGTCGTGATCCTCCCCGGAATACTCCAACTCCCCTAACTCAACACCTCTATCCCCTTCCTTATTCAGGAGCCTATGGAAATAGGACTGCTATCGCTTCTTAATGAGGTCGTCTTCTACCAAAACTCTGCCATCCTCGACCCTTTCGCTCCCTAGCCTTGGCAAGCCTAAACATCCTCTTCTCCCCGCCTTTCTCCTCTAATTCCTTATACAAACTCTCAAAAGCTACAGTCTTAGAAGCCGTGACTGCTAACTTAACCAGATGAAGAATAAAAAAATATGTGCTTGTTTTCCCTTACTCCTTTTTCTCAAGGGTTGGGGGTTTCCAGATAAACCGTCATGCTAATTTTAATGTGTCACCTCATTAATTCTTGTTGTTGTTAGGTTGAGGGCCTTGTACTTGATCATGGTTCAAGACATCCAGACATGAAAAGGCGAGCAGAGAACTGTTATATTTTGACTTGTAATGTCTCTCTTGAATATGAGAAGAGGTAATAGTGTTAATCTAGGTTCACACTGCTTAAATTTTCTTGGTCTTGATTAGTTCATACCATTGATCAACCTTCTCCTTTCTCAGTGAAGTAAATGCAGATTTTTCCTAATCAAATGTAGAACATAGAGAGGCATTGGTTGCTGCAGAATGGCGTTCTGTTGATGAGAGGGTGTAAAAAATAATTGACCTATAGAACAAAGTATGTTGTGTTGGTGGCTATTTTCCATTACTCCATTTTAGTGATAAGAAAATCTTTATAGCATTCAGTGCTGCTGGTGCTTCGTTGTGCTGGAAATGAAAATAATTTTGTTGTTATCAATCATAAGGGGATTGATCCTCCATCTCTTGACCACCTTGCTCGGGCAGAAAAGTTGTTTCTCTCTTTATTTAGTTTTTAGTAGCTGAATCCTTCAATCAACCAAGCTTGTGCCCTTCTCATTTTGGTTTCTATGGTTTCTTTGCTAGCACCTTCTGGAATAATTAGTCCGATTATGCCTATATAACTGGGGGTTGTCTTGGTAAATAGAGAGAACTCGTTAGAACACCTTTAATCCCCCTCTTCATTATTTTGTTAGATATACAAAAGAAAGGCTGGGGAAGAGGGGCTTGATGGTAATAAAAATGCTTGAATGGATCTTTAAGTCTCCAGATATTTTCCTGAGAAGATCAACAGATATTTTGAACTTGTGGAACTTATCATAAACTGCTTAGTACGACGGATCTTGCCTGTCTCCTCTTTTTCTTTGTTAGAACTCAGAACTCATTAGAACACCTTTAATCTTCTCTCTTTATTATTTTGTTAGATGTACAAAAGAAAGGCTGGGGAAGAGGGGCTTAATGGTAATAAAAATGCTCGAATGGAACCTAAAGTCTCCAGATATCTTCCTGAGAAGATCAACAGACATTTTGAACTTGTGGAACTTATCATAAACTGCTTAGTACAACGGAGCTTGCTTGTCTCTTCTCTTTTTCTTTGTTAGAACTCAGAACTGGTTTATTCCATAAGCTTTGTGCCTTTTCAAATCACTTATTTTCGACCCTCAAAAGGTTCTGTGAGAGCATATGTGAATAAGCTCGCTCTACTACACAAGTTCTGTGCCTTTCTGAATAATTTATTTTTGGTACTAGATCAAAGTATCCGCTGACCCTAATTTATTTGGGACTACGGAATAATCTAGTAGCACTCAATCAAAGGATCCATGATAACATATGCAATAAGCTCTCTCCATTTTATCATGTGCAAGAGCTTGAGTTGGTAAAAATATTTAGGAGAACTATTTGATGTAGTAACCTTTTATCCTGGAGTTTGGTTCCTCTTCTTCTGTGGTATCATCCCTTTGCTTTTGATAATCCCAACAAAGGGAGAAAACTTTTTGTTCTTGTTGGTTTGTGTCTTAACTATTACACCTTTTTCTTATTTGCAGGCCTGTTATAGCATCTCAATTGTTACTTATTGATGAAGTTATTCGTGCTGGACTGTAACGCCCTGAGAGTACACCCTGGATGCCACACGGTACTTGGAACCACAATTGATCCCAAGCTAACCCATGAACTGGCATACTGTTAAGCAACTGAATTATAATAAAATAAATAACTAGTTCTACTGTGCGGAAACATAATCCTGGCATAACATGAATAAATAGATTACTGATAAAGTTTACAATCTAATAGAACTGAAGGAAGAAACTGAAATTTACATGACTGACATCTATGAAGTCTCTACTATACTGACTATAGATAGCTGGGATATGCCACCAATTACCACTAATCAATACATATGAAAATAAATGAACTGTACATAAACTAAAACTATCTGGAGTTCCCAAAATAAGAGAACTCATCACCTGCTGGCTGAAAACTGCAACTGTCTGATCATGGTGTGCGGGCTATAAATGGTACCTACATTATGAAACAATGAAGCCACACAGACGTATATGTGGATCAGTACTACTGGAATGTACTAAGTATGCAGGGGTGAATGCAATAAGTAAAATTGATTTCATGCGTAATCTTAAAATATACATACTAAGTGTAAGTAGACTCACCAATAGGCTGGAATAAACGGAAAGCTAAAATATCTTAAAGCATGAGTGACAAACATACTCTGATAAGATGGTGAATCTCTACACTTAGTTTTTGTAAAACTTTACTTTAATGATATAAGTAGAACTGAAGCTGGGATATGGTAAAACATGGATACTGTATGAATACTGAGCCTTTAACTACGTGATGGAGACTGACATAACTCTAGGATCTGAATATACAATTATACTAAGCACGAATACCTAAATATACAAAACAAACGTGACATATACTAATCTTATCTAATTAACTGAATGACCGATAGCTGAGTACTGGTCATGTAAGACTGGAATGTACTTAGTCTAAATAACTGGACTAAAACTGTGGAGTACTATACATATGAGACAAGGACTAACTGAACAACACGAGATGACCGAACATGGATGCATGTAAACTGTATTATCTAAGAATGCAAGACCAAACATATAACATGATTCTGAAATAGTCAGTAAATTGAAATACTTAAATATTGATAACTGATAACTGTATGATATGGTCAAGCAAACTTGAAACTAAACTCTGAACTGAATACTGAACTGAGACTGTAAGTGAGACTGTGGGAGGTGTCATCTAACCGACATACCCCAATCTGAGCTAATCGGGGTTCAATCTATAACCTCAGTTGAAAGGGTGCCAGTACCGTGCCACGGGTACTAACACTGGCTGTGTGGATCTACTAAACTGGTATTCTGAAGGACTAACGAGTAACCCTATATTGGCAGAAAACTCATGAGATATGTGTTAACCCTAAAATGGCAGGAAGACATCTCAAATCATCGCTGGCTACATAGTTCTGTAACTCAGGGATTGCTACTAAGGGTCAAACCCTAAACTGGCAGGAATGCCCCCATCCCTGGGTTCGCTCGGTGCTGGATCCTACTCCCAACTGAATGACACTGGAATACTAACTGGTGCATGCATTATTAGCTGATAACCGATAAGCTCAGATCATGATATTTGAAAATAATAGTGCATACGAATTCTGAGGTAATTATTAACGTATAAACTGATACTGGGATTGAAATCGGACTGAGCTAACTTAATTGGACTCACAACTGACCATATTACTGACTGAATGATATTTCCTTTAGTATAACTGAAATCATTCTGTAGATACTGAAAATTAGGTAAACAGTTAAATTTTAGGTATTCATAACCTCCAAGACTCGATAGCAATAATAATAAGATCATACTAAGACTCTGAGGACATGATAAATAGTCATTATTTAAAGAAACCCATCACTTGGGCATTTTATCAATCACTTGCAATTCATGGTTTAAGCTAAGCATGTGGATAGTTTTAGGCATGTAACAATAGCATGAATTCAATATTAAAAATTGCCAATTAAGGCTTTAACATGGGACAATTCATCAAACACATGGGGACCATAAACTAGTGCATTAGAATAAGCAAGAATGCAAAAATATCATGGTTACACGAATCAATTCACAACTTCAAAATTTGATACGAAGATCATAACATTCAAATTATGTATTGGCTCATTCCATTTGAAAACACATATACCCATAACTTGAAATCAAACACATGGGGATCATGAGTTAAACATGGGAGTAGTTAAACCATGAAAATCACAAAACTTTCAATATTAGAAACATGGGTTAAGGCTTGAGCATGTGAAAATCATCATTTGAACATATCAAGGCAATTTCAACGAAAACTATTTGTAACCATGATACATAATCAAAATTCATGAAATTTCATGGATATAATTCATGTTAACATGTAAAGATCATAATTTTGAACTTGAAAATGAACTTTTGGGCTCCATAGGTGCCTTAATAGATGATTTGAAATTGAAAGCTTTACTTGAAAGCCTTGGGAATGTTATTGAAAGCTTTTTCTTGAACTTCTTGAATTAGGAACCTTAATTTCTTGATTGTATTGAAGAAAATTTGATGAAGTTATTGGTGTTCTTAATGGGGCTAGGGTTTTCTTGGAGAGAAAAAGATGAGAAATCATGTATCTAATGCTTTTGGGGGCTGAAATTAAGTGTTATAGGCGGATTTGGGTGAGGGGAAGTGACCACAGTGCCCCTAGATCCTTTAGGAACTAAAATAGCATGTGAAAAAGTTTCGTAATGCGGTTGCCATCGATTCGTGTCCCAATCGCATCGACTTACTGTCTCTCACAAAACATGCCATAACTTTTTGTTTGGGTATCAGATTAAGGCGAAATTGGTGTTGTTGGAAAGCTAATTTAATTATCTACAATTTGGTGGGTCTTGAGCTGCAAAATTCCACGTATATTAAAAGTTATACACATTTAAAGTAGACCCTTGTAGAGTTAAATACCAAACTTTGGACGAATCAAAGGTTCTAAGCTCAACTTTGTTCTAAGTGATTCTTATGAACATTTTTCACCTCGAAAACACATCAAACACGAGGATAACGATTATGAAACTTATATTTACAAGAGAATCATTTGGATTATAGCGTTTACACATAGGAACGACGGTTCATAGACTAACTCGAAAATACTGGGTGTTACATGGATGAAACATGAGGAAACCAAATTAGCATTTTCTGTCTGAAAATACGCCATAGATTTTCCTGTAATTTCACCTTGCAATCGTTTTGGAATTATCAGAGAGAAGATTGAAGAAAACATAAAGGCGAGGAATGTAGGATGTTCATCGGTTAGTTTGGTATTGTTCTGAAAGTTGTTGCTTCGATATTTTGGTTTTTCATTTTTCTAATTACCAATATCATATTGAAATAAAAATCAATATGTTTTGGTTTCCTATTTTTCAATTTTAGTTTGTACGACTAGCTAACTTTAGTATTACTTTTTATAGTTCTATTCGATCAACCAAAATCTAAAATAGACAATTAAAATTTGGATTTTGTGATTCATGAAATTGATTTTTGGAGTCAAAATTTGATCAATCAAATGAGCACAAATTGAAATGATATTTCATAAAAAAACAAGACAAATTCTTCATTTGAAATCATCAAACACGTTATTGTCAGACCTTACATCGTGAACTACCAAATTTACAACGGATGTGGTTGTGTTCATTCAAAAAAAAAATCTAAGGTAACAAGTTTAATTTACCATTTTTAATGGTAAGAAAATCGCACAATAATTAACGTTCAGAACAAACTCTTCAACCACTATTCATGACTAACAGGCCACGAATAAGAGGTTTGAGTTTAAACTTAATAGCTGGCGAAGCATCAGAGATTTTGTAGAATCATTGAAGTAATCGGTCTTAGGAGTCGTTTGGTAGAGTGTATTAGAAAGTTAATGTATGCATTAGTTTAATGTGTATTAGTAGTACCTTGTTTGGTATATCTTTTTATCCTATGTATTACTAATGCAAGCATTAGTTATACACTCTATTGTGTATTGAGGTGTGTATTACTAATACCTCAAAATCTATGGCATTAGTAATGCAATGGATCTAATGCGTGCATTAACATGCTTAAAGATCCTATTACCACTCAAAAAAATTTCAGCATCCTTTCCAACATATATATTGAGGGTATTATGTAAAAAAAAATATTTAAAAAAATTATGTAATTCATATTTTTTTTAATACATCGAACCAAACACTGCATAAGAAAAATACAAGCATAACTAACACAAGCATTACTACTACATCATATTTTGCATTATTTTTATACATTCTACCAAACAAACCCTTAGCGTAATAGCCTGTGTGACCAAGCTTATTTATCTGTAAAAGTGCTTATTATTATTTTTTTCAAAAAACACTTATTTTAAAAATTTCAGGTATTTGATTAAGCTTTTGGGAGAAAATAAGTGCTTCTATAGAGTTACAGAAGTAATTTTTCATAAGCTAAAAAAATAGTTTCTCCCCAAAAATAATCAAAAGTGCTCTTTTAAATATGTTGGCAAACACAACTGCTTCTAATCAAAAGTGTTTTTTTGAAATATTTTTGAAACAACAACAACAAATCCAGTGTATTCCTACTAAGGAAAATCTGTGGAGGATAAAATGTACGTAATCCATACCATTACCTCAGATGAAGTAGGGGACTATTTTTGATAGACCCCCAACTCATGAACTTTTAAAAAATTACCTTTTAAAATAAAACTGATTTTAGAAGTTTGGCCAAACAAATTATAAGATTGAATGTCAAATGGATATGTAAATATATTTAATTATTTATATATTTGAAATTATTGATGTTCTACTTAATAATGAAAAGTTGTATGATGAGAATTTAAAACACATATGAAGCTATTTATTTAATATTCAAGTGAAATTATTTTTTGACGTGCTGTTTAGTGGTAAACTATTAGGTGATGAGAATTTGAAAAATATTATATTAACCTTGTATATTTTCTAAAACAGTATATAAGTTCTTTTAAAGACAAGATATCCGTGCAACAATGCTCGAACATTACTATTACAAACAATATCAAGAAAAACATATACTAGTATATGACAGAATCGAGAGAATCGTCATGGATTAGCAATGAGAAACCCTCAGCTAAAAAAGAGAGAAAAGAGAGAGAAATAGAAAAGTAGATAATTTTCTAATAATGGACATGTACATATAATGAAATGAACTACAAGTAATCAGGTGTTGCTCCGATTGAGCCTTTTTCAGTAGGCCCAGTATCCATGTTAACACCCCCCTAAAGTTGAAGAGGGATACACATGCAACTTGAAAAGTAGATGATGATGATGAAAAACCACTATAAGAGACTTACTTAGTAATAAGATCTGTCAACTGATCTGTAGAACGAAGAAAATTCAGAGAAATTAAATCATTAGTCAAACAATCTCTAACAAAATGACTATCCACATCAATATGCTTAGTGCATTTGCGAAAAACGAGATTCTTGGCAATGTAAATCATAGCTTGACTATCACAAAGACATAGGAGTGAATATGAAGCCCAAGATCACCAAGAAGCCGTTTGAGCTAAGATAGCTCACCACAACTTTGTGTAAGGATCGATAGTCAGCCTTAACCAAAGATAAAGATATAATAGGTAATTTTTTGCTTTTTCAAGAAATGGGATTGCCACCGAGCGTGACATAAAATTCAATAACTGATCGATTAGAATTGCCACAACTTGCCCAATTTAAATCAAAATATGCAACAATGACAAAATCAACATAATTAGAAAGTAGAATGCCACGATCAAGGGCATTGAGATCGTATTAAAGCACATATATCGCAACCACCATATGAGGAAATTTTGGAGCTTTGAGAAACTGGATTAAATGTTGAACTGAAAATGAGATATCCGACCGAGTATGTTGTAAATAGTTCAACTTGCCAACTAAATGTCTATATGGACAAGAATTAGTGAGAAGTGCACTCATGTCAACCAACAACTTCACAGAATAGTTAAGTGGAGTAGATACTGAAGATTAATTATCAAATGAAATTCAAGTAAGAGGTCTAATGTGTACTTGCACTGACCGAGGACATAACCATCAGAGTTTCAAACAACTTACAGGCCTAAAAAATAATGGACACTGCCTAAATTTTTATTTTGAATTAATCATTAAGGTAAATTTTAAAATGGTCAATTTAGTGATGTTATCCCCAAAATATCAACCACATATACAATAATGACAATTAGAGAACCAGAATGATCCTTAGTAAATAAATAATAGTCATTTTTGTAAGAGGAAAAGCCTTGAGATGAAAAGGCCTCAGATAGCCTAGAAAATCATTGTCGAGAAACTTTTTTAAGCTCATTCTGCAAACTAGAGGAGATGATGAAGAAAGGGCAGCTACTTGAAGACCAAGAAGAATTTTCATATAAACCTCTTCATGAAGATTACCATGAAGGAATGGATTATTAAATCAAACTGAAAAATAGTTCAACACTTTTTATCAACCAAAGTGAGAAGGCATTTAATAGTAGTGGGTTTGATAATAGAGAAAAATGTTTCATTATAGTTAATGCATTCCTTTTGAGTATCCCCCCTAATGATAAGTCTAGCTTCATAAATCTCTATAGAAACACTAAACTTTTATTTGATCTTATATACCCACTTACAAGGAATAACCTTGTTATAAAGGGGGAGAGGGACAATGTCCCCAGTCTGATTGGCCTTAAGAGCCTGAAATTTTTTCAATATTGCACTCTGCCAAGAAGGGTGTGAAGTAGCCTGATGATAATATTGAGGCTCAGGTATATGTAACACACTAGGTGGAGTAGTGGAGGTAAGAAAAATAGGATCTGGAAGAACAGAATGCAAACATAATCAAGGAGATGTTAAGGTTTATGAGTAATTCTAAAAGATGTCCTGGTAGGAAGCTGAACAGTAGGAATAGAAATAGGAGCAAGGTCGGGTGGTAGGACACAATCAAGAATAGATAGAGGAGGAGGGTCAAGAGTGGGTGAAGGATTAGATAGAGCGATTGGTGGTGGAGGAGGAAGGACAGATAAAGGGGTGGGGGTATATCAACAAAAAGAGCTAGTGAACTGGGCAATGAAGTAGAAATAGAAGAATGGTAAGGGAGGACATGTTAATAAAAAATGACACCTCTAGCGTAAAAAATGAAATGAGATTGAGCTAAAAGTTTATAAGCCTTTTTACCACAAGAATAGCCTAGAAAAACAACTAGAATAAACCTGGGTTGAAATATATCTTTCCCAGATTTGGAAAAAGTAGCAAAACAAAGACAACTAAAGAATTTGAGGTGGTTATATGAGGGAGGATGATCATATAACTTATCACGAGGAGAAATATTATGTAAAACAGTGGAATGTAGTTTGTTAATAAAATAGGTAAGAGATAAGACACATTCACCTTAGTATTTTTTAGGAAGATTGGACTGGAATAGGAGGTATTTGAACACTTCAAGAGATGTTTATATTTTCTTTCAATCACCCCATTTTGTTGAGAGGTGTGGGGTATACTGGTTTGGTGGAGGATTTCATGTTCATTGAAAAATTGTTGACAAGAATGACTACCACCCAATTTTAGGAAATTATCTGAGCTGAAAGATTGGACAGTACGTTTAAGATGAGTTTTAATCATAGACACAAAAACCTTTAAAACAATCAATGCATTACTTTTGCATGAAATAAGTGTGTCCAAATAACTCTGATAAAATCATCAACTAGGATGATGAAATATCTAAAATTAGTGTAATTTTTGGTGTTGTATGGCCCCTATATATCAACATGGACTAATTGGAAAGGAATAATTAATTTTATAGTGTTAAGAGGAAAAAAAATACTCTGTTTCCTTGACATAGAGCAAATGAAACACATGAAGTGGTGTTTCAAGGATAAATTATCATGCAAATTATAAATAGATTGTATTCTATGAAAAGATAAGTGGTCCAACCTTTAATGCTAGAAATATCCATTTTATTACCAACAAGAGTATGTATAGATGAAGCATCATGAAAAATGCAAGGTTTGCTTAAATCAGTATGTGCTCCATAATGAGAATCATAAGAAAAAGATGGAGTGATAAAAATAAAGAACTACAGGAAAAACTGAAACCAGGAAAGATAGAAGTGATTGACACAGCAGTATCTGAAGCAGTAGTAGAGTCTTGATGTAAGAAGTGCAAACCATTTGTAGCTTTACCAATCTCCAGTGGCTTTTTTAGAGAAAAGCCATGTAAGAAGCAAGCAGAAATGGTAAGATTAACATAGCATTGAAATTGGACAATTAACTTGTGAATAAAGAGAACATCAAGTTAAAATGGAAAGGAACAAAAAGTATATTGTGTAAAGTTATATATTGTCTGAATTGAAAAAATCCAATAGATATAACTTTTACTTTGTATTCATTTGGTTAAGTAACTAGAAATGATTTGGATAAAGATGGTATATTATGGAGAAAATATTTATGTGGAGTCATGTGGTTAGTAGCCCTTGAGTTTAGAATCCAAAAATTACTATGTCCTAGTTGTCACAGATATAAGAATCAATATTATTGACAACTGAGCTACTGGACATACCTGTAAAAGCACTAAAATCAGCCTAATCACCAAAGTTTCCCTTGGGAGAAGGGATAGTTTACTGTAAATTCAAGAGGTACTGGTAGTTCTAATATTGGTCCTTGGTAAAAGGAATGGAGGGACATGGATGCCCCGGTTCGTAGGTGTGAGAGGCTAGCGTTGGATGGTTTTAGGCGGGGTAGGGGTAGGCCGAAGAAGTACTGGGGAGAGGTGATTAGACGGGACATGGAGCAGTTACAGCTCACCGAGGACATGACCCTAGATAGGAAGGTCTGGAGGGCGAGGATTAGGGCAGAAGACTAGGGCCAGTTTGGGGGCACAAGGGTAGGGAATTTTTTTTTGGTGGGGGATTATTCCTGTTATTCTTCCTACTCTTATTTTTATTCCTATTCCTATTCTTCTTCTTGTTATGATTTCGGTGTTCCATGTTTTATTATGTATCTGAGTGCTTCCCGATGTTTCCTACTACCTATGCGTTACTTTATATTTATATTTATATTTATATTTATATTTATATTTATATTTATATTTATATTTATATTTGTGTGGCGACTGTCTTGAGCCGGGGGTCTATCGGAAACAGCCTTTCTACTTCTTCGGAGGTAGAGGTATGGACTGCGTACATCTTACCCCCCCCAGACCCCACTAGGTGGGAATACACTGGGTTTGTTGTTGTTGTTGTTGTTGTTGGTAAAAGGAATGGATGAAGAAGCATTAGGATCAATTACAAATTTTGCACTCCGTACATAAGAAGCAACAATTAGAATTTTTTTTTTTCTGGAGGAAATCCATGTAGTCTATGACAATCTTCAACAACATGCTCAGATTTCTTACAATATTTACAAGACACAATGAGATTGTAGGCATTTGAAGGATAAGTATTTGAATTGTAGGCATTATTCTCTTTTTTGGAATCAAACTGGATTCTCTTATTGTAATTAGGGGAATAACCTCTCCTGTGGTAAGAATTTGAATCGAAAGATGCTGAAAAAGTGATAAAATTATTGACAAAAAATTGGGGTGTAAGGGTAATTCTCTTTTTGATGTTCATATGATGTAACATAAAATAAGCCCTACCGATACAGGGAGAAGGAGACATCATTAAGATGTTTGTTTTTAATGAAGAGTAAGACTCATTGAGTCCACTCAGAAATTAAAATAATTAATTTTTCTCAAGCAATTTGAGCAATGAACCACATGTGCAATTAAGTCCTACATAGGTTGTGTGCAGTTCATTTCACAAACTCCTTATTCTAGTAAAATAAGTGTCTATATCAGAGGACCCCCCCGGCTAGTAGCACTAATTTCACATTGAATCTGGATATATTTGACCTATTAGATTACTCAAATCTCCCATTTAGGTCTTTTTAGATCTCTTTCGCAGTGGAGAAATATTTCTAAACATAGAATTAGTCATTCAAGTGACTAACATATCATTACAAAGTTCCCAATCAAGATAGTAAGAAAAATCCTCTAATGGTTGTGGGTTACGCACAGTAATTACACCCAATTTATTCTTGGCAGAGAGAGCAACAACCATGTTCCTCTTCCAAGCAATAAAATCATTTCCATCAAAAGGTGGTGAAACTAAAAGAGTATTAGGATTATTAAACGGGAGAATATAAAATGAATGAGCTTGATCGATAAAAAAACCTTCAATTCTGGCGAAAGCAGATGAATTATTTGTCTTAGTCGCCATATAAAACAACAACGACCTAAAATATAACAAATAAGCAAATAATAGAAGTATTCGTATTAATGATAGAACCTAATCAAAACTATCTCAAACAATATCCCACATAGGTAACCTCAATATGTAGAAATATAGAGAAAATTACCATACTTCCGAATACTTGAAGAAGTAAAAGTCTTGTTCAACAAATGTAGAAATTTCTCATCGAAAAACTCTGAATCTCACCAGAATAATTAAACATCGCTGAACTTATCGAGAAAACCTTCGAGGGTAGGATCGATCTATAGCAGAGAGTGAATACTACTACAAGCTCTTATATCATGTTAGATGACAAAATCGAGTGAATCGCCATGAATTTGCTATGAAAAATCCATAGCTAAAGAAGAGAGAAAAGCGAGAGAAAGTGGAAAATGGATATTTTATTTTCCATCATTCTAGAAGCTTACATCAACTAATTATTTATACAACTTTTTTAAATATAATGGACATTTACATATAATAAAATGAACTACAACTAATCAGGTGTTGCTCCGATTAGGCCTTTGTCAACAAGCCCAATATCAATGTTAACATATAGAAATCTTATTATATAACTTAAAACAACTTATTAAAATTTAAATTTAAATGACTAGCTTTATCAAATCACTAATTTGGATATTAGCATGCATTTTATATTGGATAAATTACTTAAAAATTCATAACTTTACTTTTTATTATTACACAATTTCCCAAATCCTAAAATTAATTACAAATATTTTATTTTTATAATTCCTCTCTTTATAACCTATATACATATCTCATATACCCTATTCTTACTCTTAGTTTTCCTCAAAGAGTGCCTACAGGAGATGCAATTGCCGAAATCAATCCGAAATTTTTCAATCTTTAATTCTGATCGTTGAAATTGATTTGGTATTTCAAAATTTTAAAATTGAAAAGTTGTTACTGAATTTAAAGGATTCATTAATCACAATTTCATAAATATAGAGTTAATTGTGTTAGATATTTAATGCAGATATTTCATTTCCTTAATTATAGTTAAATTAGTTAGTTCAAATATATAAATTGTAATGTATATGAACAACAACTTATGTATAAGAATACGAAGAGAGAAATTTTAATTGAAAAAAAGGAAGAAAAGATAATTATGTTTGGAAATGATGGGATTTATGTTATTTACACTTTTATATTTCGATTGATTAAATTACTACTCTTATATTGTTGTAGTCTATATAATAATACAATATATTATATTTTATGTAACAATATTTTGATATGGCGTCGATATTTTTAAATAGTATATTATCGAATACTAATATTTTTAAAAGTTTATATTGAATACTGTGTCAAATTTGTCAATTATGAAATACAAAAATTAAAATATCAAGATATTGAATTTGGATCGATAATTCTATTTCTATTACTCTATCTATTTCAAATAGTTTGTCTGATTAACTTGACACGAAGTTTAACAAAGCAAAAAAATTTCTGAATATTGTGCTCATAAATTAAAGATATGTGGAATATAATAAAATGCCATTTAATTTAATGATTTTAACATGTCTCATAGAAAGTTGAAACTAAAGAGTTGCCAAAAAAGAAATAAATATTCTTCTTTAAACGGGCTATAAATTAAAACAAATAAATTAAAACAGATAAAGAAAATCGTAAGTTTTACTTATTACATTCATCCTCACATACTTAGTACATTTCAGAAGTACCGATCACATATGTCTATGTGGCAACATTGTTTTATAATGTAGGTTCTGGTGTTCGTCCGCAGCAACACTACTAGCCACGATCACCATTTCCTACATCCAGCCAGTTGGTGATTCCTCATAGTTCAAGGGCCAGACTTATGTTGGTTCCAAATGTTTAGTACTATTATTTCAATGGTTATGCTTTCAGTTTCGCATCAGCTGTGGTCTGTCCCAATGGCTCTTCAATTTTAGTTAGAAGCTTGTGAAGACTAGTTAGACGATAACAATGCCTATAACGTAAAACGATTATAAATTGTTATCAGGAATTGAAGTCGTGTTCCCAAAGAGAATTTGAACACCTTTTACTGTTGAGTTGAGGTTTTAGATTGTATCAAAAGAGATTCAACATTTAAGATAACTGCGGCAGCGGCGTGTGAGATTAACAACATCAAAAAAAAAAAATCATACTATCCCTGTGAGGATGACAAATTTATAGGATTCTCGTTTATATATATATATATATAAATAATTAATCCTATTTTTCAACAAAGAGGGTCCGGTTAATCCTTTCCTTCTACCTAAATCCGCCGCTGGCGTTGACAAAAGAAGACGTTATTTGAGAAATGGCAGGTTGAATCGTATCTGAGTTTACTTAATACATATTTTCTCTGCCATGATACAGGAAACAAGTCAATCATAGTGAATTCCATTTCCATGATAGTGAAAAATGAACTTGTTTGTTTTTGTTGTTCATATTCCGACAATGTCGGCCAACAGGGTGGTGCTAGAAGCCAATTTATGAGTTCGAGTTCTGTAATAGTTCAAATCCTATTTTTTATTAAGAAATTCACTATGTATAAAAATTAAATTTAAAACGGAATTCCTAATAACTGGCATCATTATCCTAAAATTTGAAATCTATAAAAAGAACTTATGGGACTCTTCTTGTTGGAACTACCCAGATATTTAGTTCTTTGTTGTAATAAATTAGTGTTTGAATTAACTTATTTTAAGTGTTTTTCACTTTTAATAAAAAAAAATTAACTAACTTTTTGCGGCGTTTAAGAAAAATACGAAAGTTTTATAACACTTTATTTTAGGTGAAAAAAAAAAAAAAAGAAGCTAAAAACTATACATCCATCATAATATGCACTATTAAGGTTGATGTCCTAAGCGTGGACCTTAAAATAGCAGCTGTTTCATACCCAACCATCGCAAGCTGCAATGCCAAGCCGATGCCAATATCAAGCACCAGTTGAGAAAGATTGGAGACTGATCAAAATGTACCGTCGAAGCTCAGATCGAAAGTTTGCTGGATTCATGTTTTATGTTTTTTGTGACAATATTCTGCGTTAAATCCAGTGGATTTCTAAAATTATGAATATAGAATTTAATACTCCCTCCGTTTAAAAAAGAATAATCTACTTTGACTTGACTCAAAATTTAAGAAAATAAAGAAGATTTTTGAATCTTGTGACCTTAAATTAAAATTGTCACATGTACTAAAATGTTCTTTAATCTTGTGGTCCTAAACATGCCATGTGAAAAGTTAAAATTAAAGTATTGCCAAAAAATAATAGAGGTCTTTCTTTTTTAAACGGACTAAAAAAAAAAGTATATCATTCTTTAGGAGGACTAATAAAAGCTTCTGTGCTGATCACTACTTTTATACAGAATTAGTTGAATTCCTCGGGTCTGGTATGTCTTCAACTTCATTGGTGAAAACCTAGTAAGTTGGGCATTTATGCTATTTGGTACAATGATTTTTGAAATGTCAAACAAAGGAAGCATAAGATACCCTGGAGGAAGAAGTCCAATAAGCTTCTAAAGCCATTGAGGCACAAAAGACAACTGGAGAAAAAGATAAGTCCCAATCCCTGCCGGGGATGGGGAGTATTCCTTTGAAACCTTCGACTCAAACCACTGGGTCAACTCTATTAGAACAAATCAAACAAATAAATTCAAACACTCAAAAACAATAGTCCCACAAACCGAGGTCTAGGAGGTACAGACCTTACCTCTAGCTTAGAACCCAAAACAACAAACTGAACGAAAAACTAACAAGCCAAATTGATGCCATCAGCAGTTGCTGTCAGGCATCTTTAAGTTCACACAAAAAAAAATTAAAAAGTATCACCTGTAGATTGGACAAAAACACACAACAATAAGAACAGCAAACATATTAAAATTGGCGCACATAACAGGCTTCGCAGGAAAAACCACGTCATTCTTGCCAAAGCCCCGAATAGGTAGCAACTTAAAGGCACTTAAAACATCAAGATGGCAACTTGCTGGTCCTACTTATATAACATATCCATTATAGAAATAGTTTGAGATCCAAGACTATCCATTCACAGTGAATGAGGGCATTGAATTACTACACATGGCAAGATAGGAAGTATGTCACACGGATTTAGAAGATAGAAAAACAAACACAAAGTATATGAAAATTGTAAGAGGTCAAAGTGCACTCCTGTTTCATCCATGTCATTCATCAAACTCATGCATGTGATCCAACAGATAGTTTGCAGCCAGCTCCTCGTTTTTGTTGCATGCAAAAAATACTTGCAATACCAAAGCTCGATCGAAACCCATAGCTTCAAGCTGTTAAGACCATACCAACAAAGCAGAAACGGACAGCACTATCATGTCAGAATAATCTCTCATGTCTGCTAAAACTCAGTGAAATATCACAACTGAAAACTTAAAATTTGGAAGACCGAGTAACATCTCCATCATAGCTTGCTTCTTTTTCAGCTTTCTAGATAAAGTGCTGAATTTGGTGAAAACAAATGATATTATCGAGACCCAATAGTCTTTCCAGAAAATCAAATGCAATTCAGCATGGACTGTCAAGGTACAGAAGCTATTCTTGCTTTACAGGTTTGAGGGGATTAGCTTGAGAGTAACTAGGTAAGATCAATTTTTTATGAACTATTGTATGAAGGCCACACGAGCAAGAATCTTTCATGGAAACGTGATAACGATAAAGCAGCAACATTCCCTCAGGAGTCAGGCGGGGGTGCAGGATTGTGTTAAATGGTTTTAGGCGCCCAAAGGTGAGGCCTATTGTTCTGTAATGTGGGATGAAAATCATGGAAGACGAGGGTTTCAAATCCTCGCAGAAAAAAATGATTTCTTCACATTCGCTAAGTCATGATGGGCAGAATAACCCAATAGCTGTGGGGGTAGGAGGTAGCATATGTGCAGATCGAATAATTGAGGTGCACACCATCTGGCCCGACCACCAGAAAATTTAAAAAACAAATGCTGGCAGTTGTCACCTAATGTTTTCCTCAGATTTACCATTTGGCTCTTGATATGAGGAAGAAGAGACTGCTAAAGGTAATTCAATGGAAGTAAGGTACAACAATTGAATGGTGTACCCACCTAGTAACTCATTCACATGTCCATGGAGTTCGGAAGCATATAAGAGAGCCGTGATTCTTTGGAGAAGTCAGATTCAAGGCAGTTACTGGTGATAAAAAGCGAGAAAAGAATAATATGGCAAACTATACATTCTTACATTTGGCGGAGAATATGGAAAGCTAGGAATCTTACATATTATGGGGAAAAAACAGAACAAATAGCAGAATCAAGTTTAACTGTTTCTGTCTGCTGTATTTTTGAGAAACGCAGAATGTAGAGAAAGTGGTAAAATATTCTTTAGTGCTCTTTGCATTAAGAATCCGTCGACGCATTTGTTGTGGAATATTATACATCAGGTGGTTACTGAACACAGCATTTAGAAATGTACTGGTAGCATAATACTGGTCATCACTCGTGTCCTTACAGTTTAAGCACCTTCCAGCTAAACTCTGTGATGCGGTTGTTAAATATGGCATTCCTAGATATGAAGGATCTATAAGAAAAGAAATTCTCCAAGCTCTGCAATTTCAACACATCAGTACATGAAAAATCCTAGAAATAAGAGGTGCAGGCAGACTACAGTTTCTAATGTTTCATCCAAGAGAATTTTGGTTCTGCACTGCACCATCAGAACTTCAAGTAATATTTGCAACTCCCATCAGAGTCGTGTAAAAGGAACAAAGAGGAGGCTTGTCCATGCTCGCAATGATTTATGATCATTGGAAACTCATATCATAGCTTTGGTGATGGATGTGTTGACGCGGCGTATTCAAGGGGAGGTGCCGTGGTGTATGCTTTTTGCAGACGATATAGTTCTGATTGATGAGACTCGAGGGGGTGTGAATGATAAATTAGAGGTGTGGAGACAACCTCTTGAGTCTAAAGGGTTCAGGTTGAGCAGAAGCAAGACAGAGTATTTGGAATGCAAGTTTAATGACGTGAGGCTGGAGGATGAGGTGGCAGTGAAGCTGGAATCACAGGTGGTATGTAAGAGGGATAGTTTCAAGTATCTCGGGTCGATCACGGCAACGGTGACATTGACGAGGATGTCTCGCACCGTATTGGGGCGGGATGGATGAAGTGGAAGCTCGCGTCGGGGGGTGTTGTGTGATAAGAAGGTGCCGCCCAAGCTTAAAGGCAAATTCTACAGGGTGGTAGTCCGTCCGGCCATGTTGTATGGAGCGGAGTGTTGGCCAGTTAAGAATTCCCACATCCAAAAAATGAATGTGGCAGAGATGCGGATGTTGCGCTGGATGTGTGGGCTGACTAGAGGGGATAGAGTTCGGAACGAGACTATCAGGGAGAAGGTTGGTGTGACTCCAGTGGATTGCAAGATGCGGGAAGTCCGATTGAGCTGGTTCGGACACGTGAAGAGGAGGGGCATGGATGCCCCGGTTCGTAGGTGTGAGAGGCTAGCATTGGATGGTTTTAGGCGGGGTAGGGGTAGGCCGAAGAAGTACTGGGGTGAGGTGATTAGGCGGGACATGGAGCAGTTACAGCTCACCGAGGACATGACCCTAGATAGGAAGGTCTGGAGGACGCGAATTAGGGCAGAGGACTAGGGCCAGTTTGGGTCGCTAGTGTAGGGAATTACTTGCTGGGGGTAGTATCCTGGTTATGGTTCCGTGTTTCTTGTTTTAGTACGAATCTGGGTGCTTTCCTCTGTTTTCTTTTACTTATGGCTGCCGTATTTATGTTATGTAATCTTGTAACCTTGTTCGGTGTTTTACTTTGTATTTGTGTGGTATCTTGTGTCTTGAGCCGGGGGTCTATTTGAAACAGCCTTTCTACTTCTTTAGAGGTAGAGGTATGGACTGCGTACATCTTACCCCCCGACCCCACCAGGTGGGAATACACTGGGTTTGTTGTTGTTGTTGTGGAAACTCATATCATAGATGCTATCACTTCGTATTACGTAAAAGAAGAGAATAATTCCAACAATGTAAAAAGGCAACAACAATCACTCAGAAGTTCCCCAATGACATTCCCCTATTACCGGGAAACTGTTATGAAATGAACAGACTTTAACTGAATCTGAAACCATGTGGCACAAGCTAAAAGATAAACAAGGAGCTTACTCGTTCAATAGCCTCACGCTCTTCAGGTGTGACAGTCACAGCTTGTGGTATAGCCCCTGCCGGCTGCCCAGGCACATTCCTGATAGCACCATATAATGACAAATCAGCCTCATACAGATATGGATATGTCAAAGAAAGGAATTTGGACAGCTAGAAGCTTAAAGTTACTGCATATGATATGCATCCAGCTCCCCAATGCAAAACAAGAAGTTCTCACCCTTCCCCCTCAACGGGTTCATTGATGAGGCGCAAAAAGTCAGCTTGATGTTCTTGAATCAGCCGCATCAATTGAGGATTTTGCTTACCCAACTCCTGGAGCATAGGCTGCATGGTAAAAAACATAAGTTTTCCAGGTTCCAGAAAACATTTGTAAAAACTTTGAGCAAACCAAAAAAAAAAAAAAAGCCACATGTGTGTCATACCTGCAATATCTGTGGGTTTGCTTGCACCATTGCTCGAAGGGCTTGAAACTGTTGAGGAAAAAAGAGGCTATAAAATTATGCTTACAAATTTAATAACCAATTTTACAAAGGCGGGCATGTGCACCTGCGGACTATTACTTAAGAAATCCAAATTTCCGGCTCCAACATTTGAACCCACATTTGGAAGGCCCTGATAAATTTGAGATCAATTTTTAGCATTTTGAATAACAAGTGAGCACAAACTTAAATTTTCTGGTGGATTTCACCACCTGAGGAAAGAGATCCAGAGGATTAGCATTTGGCCCACCGGACGGAACTGCTGGCTGTGAAGACTGAACTGGAGGATTTACTGCCTGTCCACTGGCAGGAGCAGCAGCAGCAGGCGGGATTTCTGCTTGCTCAGGAATACCCTGAATGACATTAGTGTACTTTGAAGTCAATAAAAAGATGACTATAGAAAACAAATAAAATCCTAGAATCTAGCATAACACGAGCACTGACTGCCAACAAAAGGTGAACATTTTCCTACTTAATGAACTAATAATATTTTCTGGGTAAAGTAACTACAAGAGAATATGAAACTTCAGGAATGCTACCATAGAAGGGCATTGCAATGCGATGCACAAAGTAAAGAACAATTCAAGTGACTATAAACTCACGGAGTATAAGTATTCAATAGCTCTCTCCGGATTGTTATATGCAGCACGTAGAGCACGCACAACCGTATCTCGTTCCCAACTTCCACCACCCATATCAAGAATCTGCTGAACCGTAGTTTCTAAGGTACTTCCAGCAACAAGATTTGATGCCGCTTGGCCATACACATCCGTCACAGGACTGTTCGACAAAGAAAGTAATATGAAACATGACCCAACTAATCACATAGCATCACCAAAAAGTAATTTCTAGTCCAAGATATCATATGTACTCACTTAGCAGCAGCTGGCGCAGGAGTAGGAGCAGACTCAGGAGCAGATTGTGCACTAAAAAACAGATAAGCTTAAGCCAACGTAAAACTTGATTCCAAGTATCTTCCAACCGAAGTAAATAGTTAAGGGGAACAGAAACTCACGGTGGCATACTAGCAGCAGTTGCTTGAGGTGCTGCTACTGTCTGTGTAGGTTGGCCTGTGGATGTTGCAGGTTGGGCCTAGTCAAACAGAAATCATCAGCTCCCAGATAACCAATACAGATTCATACAACCATCTTTAAATCGTTCAAAGCATGAGATATTAGACCTCAAGTGCCCCAGAATAGCACAAGTAATATAACCATTTCCAAGCCTCAGCAAATCATTCTCTTTCAGATCACAATTCAACTATAGAACTCATAAACCAAACACATGTCCTTCCATATATGAGTACAAGTGTAGGTTACAAAAGCAATCACCATCACATGTTCTTTGCAACAGGATAACATCAAACAGATGTGATCAACTATCAAATAACCATTATAGATTTTCTTACAATCATCATCAAATGGTTCACAACATAAGATGTTAGGCTGCGAGTGACCCAGACATAAGGGAATGTCAGTTGTTGATAATTTTGTCCGCAGCCAATCGTTCTCGAATGGGGCCATTCAAGGATGTAAAATATCATATTGTGATAAAAGAACCAATTAAAGGAAGGTAATTATCGCAACAGAAAATGTATATATATAATTTAGAGGAAGCTGAATTCAATCTCAATCATCACACCAGAAACAGATATAGTCAAGTCCAGCCGTGGAAGAAACTGCATCAAAGAAACCAGAGAGTAAATAAGCTCTCACCGAATTTGAAGGTGCTGGCTGTGCAGCTGAGGCTCCACTTGTTGAGACCTTATTCTACAATGATCATGGGAGGAAAAAATTGGAGATGAACCATTAGCAGACAAAATAAACAGAAAAATATGTATTCACACAACTCATGGAAGCATGAATTACCCCTAAAATCATCTGGAAAGAGCAACTATTTCTAACCAAACAACAAACAAACCCTGTGTAGAGCACATACTTAAAATTACTATGAAGAATTGGTACCTTGGAAAGCATTACAACAACAAAACTACTTTCAGCAACTTTGTTTTCCTCCAATGTTGTAGTGTCCTTGAGAACTTTACCCTGGTGGATAAGCATCTGTTGTGGAGCGGGGTAGACATCTGGACCTTGAGCTGTTTCTATGCTTTTCTTCACATCAGCAACCTGAATATTTATAAAATGGACCACATCAGTTTGTGCAACAGAGGAAAAAGAGAAAGAAAGCACTGAATTTTTTTTTTACAAAAATGAGTAAATATCAGGGCTTGGTTGCTGTACCGATCTCTCTTTATTGCTAAATTTACTCTATTTTTAAACAAGAAAGGGTGTATTGAATGTGACTGTACACAAAGAGGACTTCAGCTAGGGAAGAAGAATAAACAGAAAAAGGCTAAATTAGGAAGGGGGAGTAGTAACTGCTGCACAAGCTCTTTCAACCCTGTCTGTACACTATTCATTGCATTAAACAGAAGGAATGGAAACCACAAAGAGACAAAAAGGAAAAGAAAAAAAAAGGAGTATCAACGAAAAACCAAACATAAGAAAAAACAAAGCAGAGAGTTCTCTAATTCAATGGATGCAGATTCAATGGATGCAGGAAGTTTTACCATCTTCATACAATGTAATTCTAATTCTTGTCTTCTAACACTTGGAAAGTTGGCTTGAGTAATTGTAGCTTAGAGCACACCCGGGTCAAGACCAAATTGCATACACAAGGAACTTATTTGGCTCCGTTTGGCCATGAAAATCATAATTTTTCGGAGGTGGAGTTGGAGTTGAAGTTGGAGTTGTGTTTGGCCATGAATATAAATTAAAGTTGGTTTTGAAATTTTGTGAGAGAAGTATGAGTGAAAAAAGTGAAACTTGTTTTCACTTTTCCAAATACAATTCCGGAATTGCATTTGGAATTTTCATGGCCAAACGCATCTTGTTTTCACTTTTTTCACTAAAGTGAAATAATTTTCAGAAAAAAAGGAAATAATTTTCATGGCCAAACGGCTACAAAGGTAGTGGATCCTACAAAGTGCTTAAAAAGGGGCAGTGGGCCTAATTCAACTCCAAAAGCTAGCTTTGAACCGTACACGAATTGGACCATACTACATTCTCAAAAATAGAGAAACACCATTAACACAACCAATGGCTCGGCTAACATTTAAAAAAAAACAATTAAAAATCACTCCCAAGTCCAAACTCAATCGAAAGCACTCCCAACTACCCTCACAAGAAAAAACAACAATTTGTTTCCTTGAAAAGTAAGGGACCTGCACCAAGTTTCCACCAGTTTAACTTTATATGGAAAATAATAATTTGAAGCATTCCTTACAACCAAGGTTTTGTGCTCATCATAGTGCTAAACATATAGCTGGGCACTATAGAATCTACTCAATAGTAAATAATCATTTACCCGAATCCAAATCCAATTCTACTTGAAGATTCAAATCTAATCAATAGTAAATAATCATTTACCCGAATCCTAATTAAATTCTACTTGAAGAATCCAATCTACTCAATAGTAAATAACCATTTACACGAATAACCCAAAACCAATTCTTCTTGAACAATCCAATCTACTCAACAATAAATAATCATTTACCCGAATAATCCAAAACGAATTCTACTCGAACAATCGGCATAAAATTAACCAGCATTCTATACTATCAATTCACGAATCAAAACTAGTTCAATATTACTTGAAACAAAACCCTCCCAAACTAAAAGTTGCCACTCTGGAGCGGTAAATGCTGCTCTCAGCCATGTCGCCACTAACTTTGACTAGAACTAAATATAGACTAATTTTTTTGTCACAAGTCCACACTCATTATTAATACAGAGGACTCAAAACCCTGAATTTGCATCAGAATCTGCTCAATAGTATATAATAATTTACCCAAATCCAAATCCGATTCTACTCTAACAATCCTCATAAAATTACTTAGCAGCATTCTATATTATCAATTAACGAATCAAAACAATAACTTCAATGTTACTTGAACCAAAATCCTCCCAAAGCATGCATCACAAGAACCTAAAATTCACAAACAAAGTTGATGCGCTCTCATAATGCCGCCACTAGCTTTGACTCGTCGAATTATACATAGTTAGCTTATTTTTTGGTTACAATTCCACAGTCATTACTACAGAGGAGCATTCGGTGACTCTATTATAGTAGTCGGTGACTTAAAACCCTAAATTTTTGTCAGCTGCTTTGAAATCCTAATCAAAGCCCCATCGCAACTACAACAACTCACACATGAAATTACGTGAATTATGCATCACAAAAGATATATATAGAGATCGATAGGTACCGTGTCTTCGGGTTTCACTTCGATCTCGAAGTGCGTGCCTTTCAAAGTCTTCACAAAAATCTTCATTGTTCTCAAACTTGTTTACACCGGCAACTACACTTACGGTCACTGCCGGCGGGCGATGAATAGGTGAAGGTTAACGAATGTGCTGTTATAGAAATTTTTGCACACAGACGAAAAGGCTTAAGCAGCCAAACAACGGTAGCTAATGTCTCTATCACGCTTTATATACCCTGAAAAAAGAAGGGTAATGATTTGGTCACTGCTAGGTTTCGTCACAGCTCAGAATCCACCAACAATGTGATGACACGTCAGATACAGCGGTGTTTGTGGATTACGTTGATTTTTGACAAATCCTAGTAGTATGCTACTTTAATTACTTTTGTGACCATCTAAATATGTTTATTTACAACATACAATTATACAAGTGTTCAAGATGTTTTATTCGCAACAATATATCTATAATTTATGTCGATAAAATAAATTATATCTATATCTATAATATATATATTACTTAATTTCGACGAAATAATTTTATTGACCCTTGTACTTATCCGAATTTGTAAAGTGAACATCTCTGCTTAGAGTTTTGTCATCTGACACCTCAACTCAATAAAACTCAACATTTTAAATTATATTTTGGTGTGTGTAACACAATTGCTTTCACATCATTTCTAAATGCTGCATTCAATTCCACGTTATTTTTAAAATGTCACATAAAAAGTTAAATATTAAAATAAATTTAATTAAATAAATAATTTTTACAAATTATAGAATTTTTCATTTCAAATAGTTGAAATTCCTCTCCAATTAAGTTAAATTTTCAACTGTAAATTCAAATACACAAACACAATAAATTTTAAAATTTTTAATTTTGAATATATTTGAGAAATCACAAAAACCCATTTATTGCTCTTCAAACTTGAACTTCAAGTTTTTTCAAGCTTATGCATGAAGTTTATTAATTTTTCAATATCCACTATCACTCACTTTCGATTCAAGTTTAAATTTTAATCCTACAAAAAAATGAAAAAAAATTGAATTGAGAAATTAATTTGCAGAAAAAAAAGAATAAAAAGGTAAATCTCAAATGTAGGGGAAGAAAATTTTGAAGAAGGAAGATGGTTTTTTTTTTCTTTTAGGTGCGTGGGGATGAGGGTTGAAGAAGAAAAATAGTGGGGTGGGGGAGACGGGGTGGGGTGAGAAAGAAGAAGAAAGAAAAAAATTGGAGGGGGGATGGGGCGTATGGGACGGGGGAGGGGGGAGGAAACTTGCTAGATGTGTGAGGGGAGGGGCAGGAACAGGGAGGGTGTAACACCCCATACTTAATTATGTGCATTAGCCATGGTTATATGTGTCGGAGTATATGTATTGATCCTAAGTTAGGTATATATGAGTTTGAATATGAGTATTGATTATTTTGAGATGGTTTCAAGTGTATAGTTTGATTATATGTGTATGGAATCGACTTTATTTATACCGGAATTTTTCCGTCGATGGTTCCATACGAAGTTTATTGAATAAGCTTTCCAACGATATAAATATTTCCAAAAACGGATAAGTTTCGGATATAATCGAGCACGTTCGAAACTATAAAACGGCGGCCGGGATAATTGTGAACAGTAAATGTGCAGGAAATTCAAACTACTGAGGCCTGCCAGTTTTTTGGGTCGATTTTGAACGATCATAACTCCCTCAATATAATGAACTAGGAGAGCTACCACCTATCAAAATAAAGATCTTTGAGTCTTCTTTCCAATGCAATTGGTTTCATCCAAATCCAACATCTGAGTAAGGAGTTATACTCGTTTTACTTTAGCCTCTCAAAACAGTTTTTTAGGGTCAACTTCAAACGATCATAACTCCTTGTACAGGACGAACTGGGTGGCCTACTTTATATGAAATGAAAGTCCTTTGAATTATCTTTCCAACAATACCAATTTCACCCAAATCCGATATCGGAGCAAAGAGTTATGGCCGATTTACTTTAGCCTGTCAAAACAGTCCACCATGAACAGATTCGGACTTACTTAAAATTTTAAGGGCAATATGGTCATTTTCCATCACCTCATGGACGAAAATTAGTCTTTATATACATACACTTAGCCTCATATCCATCATTTTTATCCAAATTATTGAAGAATAAGGAAACCCTAGCCTAAGTTCAACTCCAATTATCTTGTGATTCAACCGTAGAAAATCCAAATTGATTCTGTAGTTGTGTTCACCGTCTCAAGGGCTTCGAGAAGCACCCCTTATTTGGGCCAACAGGACTTCAAAATCAAAAGGGTCATTTTATGGTAAGGATGTAAATTATGTTGGTGTTATTTATAAGGATATGTATATATATATATATATATATATATATATATATATATGCATGTGAGCATAAGAAGTATGTTATTTGATTGTTGTTGAAAGATGATTGGAAATGATGTTGGATCATTCTTGTGCATGGTTGGATTATGTTGAATTGTGAAAGTATTTGGTGTGATGATGTGGTATTGATGATGTGGTATTGAAATGATGATTATATATATATATATATATATATATATATATATATATACACATAAATCTATTGTTCAAGTTGGTTTTTGGAATGTTTTGCAAATATTGGTTGTATGGAATTATGGAAGAGAATTGTGGTATTGGGTTGCTAATACTAGATTCCAAATATTTCATTGTAGATAAGTGATTTGTAAAGGCGGGAAGTTGTGTTGAATTGGTATCCGAATCTACGACGAGGTATGTAAAGCATACTCTAACGATGTTCTTTGGCATGAAAACACCAATGTTCCATCAAGTAAGATTCCAAGGTTGTCCAAAAACATGTATTGTTCTACATTACCAACGAAGTTGTTTCCATTCTATAAAGTGTCAAAATATTTCATTGATATACCAAAAGGCTCCTATTTCATTATTGTGATATTGATGATTCTGAAGCACATTGTTGATGTACCAATGAGTCCTTATTACATTGTTATTGTATAGAAGGTCTATTACTTGATTCCTATTGATGTATCATTGTTCCAAAGGTACTATATTGGCATGAACACTAATGTAATAATCTCAAAAGCTTTTGAACTAAGTTATTGGAAAGATCTCTTATGTGTGTTACTTGATATACGTGTGGGTGGTATCCCAGGGGCATAAGCCTAGCATGGGTCGATCCCTATTTATGTGTTTATGAGTGGTATCCCAGGGGCATAAGCCTAGCATGGGTCGATCCCGGTTGATATGTACTGGAGGCAGCCTAATGGTCACAGTACGGTACAGTATTGATTATTGTTAGGTGGTTGGAGGTTCGGGAGGAGGAGGTAATGGCGAATGATAATTATAAAGAATGAAATGAACGAATGTATACCGTTCCACAAATGTGTTTGAATTCAAGAACCCAATTCAGATTAATGATAATGTACATGATCCTAAAAGTGTTTATGAAGTGTGGTTCACTTCTATTATGATTTATTCACTTGCGTCTGATTTTCTTGATCCCCTATATCACATATGATTATTTACAGCTTTACATACTCAGTACATATTTCGTACTGACGTCCCTCATGGGGGACCTGCATTTCATGCTGCAGGCAGAGGTGCTTCAGCTCACTCACAGCATAGATAGGAGCCAGGTCATACAGCTATTGTTGGTGAGCTCCAGTTTGCTTCGGAGCTTTCCGAGTCGGTTCCTTATGTTTTGTTATTGTACAAGAGTCATGTGTGGGCGGGGGTTTGTCCCGACCCTAGTGATGTCATGTATATATATCCTAGAGGCTTTGTAGACATAAGGAAGGGTAAAGTCATGGAAGTTTATATAGTGATATTATATCTGTATACGTGGTGGCCCCGACGGCCAAGTGTTATATATATATCTATATATTTGTGCGTGTTGTGCTGATACAGGTAGTTAGATTCTTCTATATACAGCGAAGTGCTGTCTAAATTTTTGGTGACATGTAAGTGAAAGTACAGGTATTTAAACGGGTTCTCCCGGGCCTTCTCGGCTTCGGGTGCCAGTCCGGCCCGATGGGATTTTGGGGCGTGACAAAAGTGGTATCAGAGAGAGGTTCATCCTAGTGAGTCTACAAAGCCGTGTCTACGTAGAGTCTTGTTTATCGGTGTGTTGTGCACCACATCTATAAACAGGAGGCTATGGACATTTAGGAATTGTTTCTTTTCTTCATGTCTTAGATCGTGCGATAGAGCTTATATTGTATATGAAGTCATAGTTGACCACTGAATCAGTTTGTTTCTCTTATTATAGTAATGATGCCGGTTACCAGAAGCAAGAATACCGGTAAACAAGTAGATATGGTTGCTTAAGTCTTATGCTTGTTTACTACACATTATCTACGTCATGAGAATGAGTTGGGTAATTGACAATGTTGAACCTGTCAGACACAACTTTATTTGATCTCCTTAAACCTAGCTCTTGGGATCTCTAGTCTGTTAGGTAGAGTTATCGCCATGCTGACTCGTCCTAGGCCTTAAACCCATTCCATTGGATGTTCTTTCCACTCCTTCTCTAGATAGGCCTTTTGTAAGTGGATCTGACACATTATCCTTTGAATTTATATAGTCAACAATGATAATTCCACTAGAGAGAAGTTCGCTAACAGTATTATGTCTCCGTCGTATGTGATGAGATTTACCATTGTACATCATGCTCCCTGCCCTACCTATTGCCGCTTGACTATCACAGTGTATACATACTGGTGCCAATGGTTTGGGCCAATAAGGAATATCTTCCAAGAAATTCCAGAGCCATTCTGCTTCTTCACCGGCTTTATCCAATGCGATAAATTCAAATTCCATTATAGAGTGAGCAATACAAGTCTGTTTGGATGATTTCCAAGAGAATGCTCCTCCACCTATAGTAAATACATATCCACTTATGAATTTTACTTCATTCGATCTGGTGATCCAATTTGCATCACTATATCCTTCAAGTACCGCTGGATATTTATTATAATGTCAGGCATAGTTTTGAGTGTATTTAAGATACCCAAAACTCTTTTCATTGCTATCCAATGAGTTTTGTTGGGATTACTTGTGTACCGACTCAATTTACTAATAGCGCATGCTATGTCTGGTCATGTACAATTCATTATATACATTAAACATCCTAATACTCTTGCGTACTCCAATTGTGAGTCACTTTCACCTTCATTCTTTTGAAGTGCAAAGCTCACATTCAAAGGAGTCTTGGCAATACCGAATTCCATATACTTGAATTTGTCAAGTACCTTTTCTATATAGTGAGACTGTGACAATGCCAACCCTTATGGAGTTCTATGAATTCTTATACCTAAGATCACACCCGCAACTCCAAGGTCTTTCATATCAAACTTGCTCTCGAGCATTCGCTCCATTGTATTTATGTCAGAAATGTCTCTACGGATAATCAACATATCATCCACATATAAACAAACTATGACTTGGTGATTTGGAGTGTCTTTAATATAAACACATTTATCACATTTATTTATCTTGAACTCGTTTGCCAACATGGTTTGGTCAAACTTCGCATGCCATTGTTTAGGTGCTTGCTTTAATCCATACAACGACTCAATTAGTTTACACACCTTATTCTTCTTTCCTTGAACCACAAAACCTTCAGGTTGTTCCATGTAAATTTCTTCCTCCAATTCTCTATTTAGGAATGCGGTTTTCACATCCATTTGATGAATTTCAAGACCATACACCGTCGCCAAGGAAATTAACATTCGAATCGATGTTGAGTATGTATCAAAGTAATCAAGACCTTCTTTTTGTTTGAAGCCTTTAACTATAAGTATTGCCTTGTATTTGTCAATAGTACCATCCATTTTTATTTTCCTTTTGAAGATCCATTTAGAACCTAAAGGTTTATTTCCTGGAGAAAGATCAACCAATTCCCATGTATGGTTGCTTAAGATTGAATCAATCTCACTATTGACTGCCTCTTTTCAAAAGGATGAGTCCGAAGACGACATCACTTCTTTAAATGTTTGAGGCTCATTTTCTAAGAGAAATGTTACAAAATCCGAACCAAACAAAGTTGACATTCTTTGACGTGTACTACGTCTTGGATTTTCTTTATTATGTACATTCTCACTTGGTTCATCTCGAGGTTGTTTAGACCCCCCACTAGATCGTTCATATCTAGTTTTATAAGGATAAATGTTTTCAAAGAATTCAGCATTATCTGATTCAATTACCGTATTTTTATTTATATTCGGATGTTCGAATTTATGAACCAAAAATCGACATGCTTTACTGCTTTTAGCATATCCTATGAACACACAGTCCACAGTCTTAGGTCCTATCTTAACTCTTTTAGGCATAGGAACTTGGACCTTTGCTAGACACCCCTACACTTTGAAATATTTCAAGTTGGGTTTCCTTTCTTTTCATTTTTCATAAGGAATTGATTGTGTCTTACTATGGGGAACTCTATTGAGTATACGATTACTTGTAAGGATAGCCTTTACCCACAAGTTTTGCGGTAAATTGGAACTTATAAGCAAGACATTCATCATTTCTTTCAAAGTTTGGTTTTTTCTTTTCGAAATTCTGTTAGATTGAGGTGAATACGGGGCCGTAGTTTGATGGACAATTCCATTCTCTACACATATTTCGGCGAAGGAAGATTCATATTCTCCGCTTTTATCACTTCTTATAGTTTTGATCCTTTTTTTAACTGATTTTCAACTTCAGTTTTGTATTGCCTAAATGCATCTATTGCTTTATCCTTACTATTTAGCAAGTAAACATAACAATATCTAGTGCAATCGTCAATGAAAGTTTTGAAATACTTTTTCCCACCATGTGATGGTGTTAACTTCATATCACAAATATCAGTGTGGATTAAGTCTAAGGGATTGAAATTCTTTTCAACGGACTTATACGGATGCTTAGCATACTTTGATTCCACACAAGTTTGACACTTTGATTTATTGCACTCAAAGTTTGGCAAAACTTCTAAGTTAATCAGTTTTTGTAATGTTTTGTAATTAACATGGCCTAGTCGTTCTTGCCACAAATTGGGAGACTCAAGCAAGTAAGAAGAATTTGAACTTTTATTGATTTCGACATTCATTACATTCATTTTGAATAGACCCTCATTGAGGTAGCCTTTTCCTATATACACTTCTCCTTTACTAAGTACTATTTTTCCAGAAATAAATACACATTTGAATCCGTTCTTATCTAGAAGTGAAACAGAAATCAAGTTCTTTCGTAACTCAGGAACATACAAGATATTGTTAAGTGTCAACACTTTGCCGGAAGTCATATTCAAGCACACTTTTCCTGTTCTTTCCACTTTTGCAGTAGCGGAGTTTGCCATATAGATTTTTTCTTCTACTTGAGCCGAAGCGAACGTCAAAAATAACTCCTTGTTAGCATAAACATGGCAGGTGGCACCAGAATCTGTCCACCATTCGTGAGGATTTCCCACCAAGTTGCATTCGGAAAGCATAACACACAGATCATCCATTTATTTCTTAGACTTAGTCAGATTTGCTTGGTCCTTCTTCTTTCCTTTCTTTGGGGCACGACAATCCGTAGACTTGTGGCCAATCTTGCCACGGTTGAAACACTTTTCCTTGAATTTCTTCATGGGTTGATTTCTTTCATTTTTATTTTTTTTTTCATTTTTTAAAGTTGTTTTTGTCATCTTCTATAATGTTTGCTCCACTCATTGCAGAATTGCCTCTTGATCTTCTTTCCGCAGCCTTGTTATCTTCTTGAATGTGTAGTCGTATAATCAGATCTTCTACTGACACCTCCTTACGTTTGTGTTTCAAATAGTTTTTGAAGTCTTTCCACATAGGTGGTAGCTTCTCTATTATTGCTGCTACTTTGAAACACTTCATTCACAATCAAACCTACAATAAAGTTTATGTGAATACCAAGAACATTTTTAAACTGCTCAACAATGGTATTTGTCAAAATCATACCTTCCGCTAGGAGATCATGGATGATCATTTGCAGTTCCTGCACTTGGGAAACAACAGAATTGTTGTCTATCATTTTGTACTCTAGGAATCTTGCAACAAAGAACATTTTAGTTCTGGCATCCTCCGTCTTGTACTTTCGTTCTAGCGCTCCTCATAACTCTTTTGCAATCTTAGTTCCGCTATACACATTGTAAAGGTCATCTTGGATACCACTCAAGATATAATTCCTGCAAAGAAAATCTGAGTGTTTCCAAGCCTTCACAATCATGAAGCATTCTTTTTCAGAGGTTCCCTCAGGCACCTCCGGAGCTTCCTCAATCGTGAACCTTTGAAGACACAGAGTCATGAGGTAAAAAAACATCTTTTGCTGCCATCGCTTAAAGTCAATGCCTGCAAATTTTCTGGGATTCTCCGCAGGTGCCATTGGTTGCGGAACATTTGGTCGACTCGTTGAAGCAATTCTAGTTGCCCCCACAGTCGTAGCCGCATCTTGTATTTGACTTTTGTTAGTCATTTTTTCTATCACCACAAGACAATAAAATTTAGTATTTTCAGAATACTATTTATAAAGTTAAGCAACTTTAAACTCTTCTTCTTGTTTCTAGTTAACGAAGAATTTTTTATGACTTCCAATTGTCAACCGAAGGATCTTTAACTTGTAATGAAGATTTTATGTCTTCGAATCACTAGTTAAGTTCAAACGGAGTAGAAAACTTAAAGCTTTAATCTCCAAAAACAAGCAATACAAATTCTGCAAAAGATTATTCCTTAAGGTTGTTATCTTTTATGTATTCAGGTACAAGAATCTGTATATAAGAAACACAAACTTCAACACTAGTTCAAGTCCAAGACAAGAACACTTATGAAGTTCTGTAACACCTTCAACACTAGATTACAAATAATCTATCTAAGAAGTGTGTTAAGATTCAGAAAAGAGATAAAATAAAATTTAAGACCAAGTCCTCTAAATTCACGGAGTGTCCTTAAGAAATAATTTCCCTCACTGTACCCGAGGTTTTGGAACCTTCCTCCCAAGATAAAATGACCTTCAATCTGAATAATAGCGGTACCTCAAATTGTTGGATTCAGCGAACTCACTCAACGATTTGATAGATCACACAGAAGTTTTTTCAAGACAAGAAAAGAGTTTGTATTTCAGGAGAATTCGTACCTAAACCTGTGGATGAAAGCAAGTTTATATAGCCAACATGTGCCTCTTTTGAAAAGTGGCAATGGTTCACTTAAAAGGTGTGACCTTTCTGGAAAAGCCATGTCTGTTCGTCCAAAGAATGTGTCTTTTTCGAACAGGCATACCATTTCATGAATCAGTATTTCATTTCGTTGAAGGGTTGCATCCCTTCGTTTCAACACTGCACTATTTCAGAATCCGCATGCATGCATATAAATGCAGTATCAAAACACAAAAAAAAGTTGTGTTTTTCCCTTTGGTATTTTTGAACTGAATTTCTGAATTTCTGTCAAATAAACTTTTTTCAAAAAGATAGATCTCATCGATCGATCATTTGACAAATCTAAATCCAAATTCTAAGCCGAGCCGAGCGAGCGACGATGACGATGGCGCGAGACATCTCTTATTTCTTGTCTCACTTACCATGTGGAGTAAGTGTTCCTTATTTTAAACACTTACAAGTTCTCTTCTTCCACCAATGTGGGAGAAAGAGTGAACTTTTCAATTTGGGAGTACACTTTCTAAATTAGTGTCTCCCTTCTCTCCACCATTTTTCCTCCATTTTTCATTCACACTTTTTTCATATACTTTGAACCCAACAGAATCTTCATACATATTCCTACATGCATGAACTTTTGTTGTGACGAATCAAAATTGGGCGACAAAGCTTCTAACATTTATTGTTGGTCAATTTTTTTTCTCCAAAAAATTAGATACAGTAAGCTTCAAACTTTAATGTTGGTCAGGTTTTCCTTTTAGAAAATATTTTTTTTTCTTTTTGAAATTCGTAATTTCTCCTGATGTGCCTCTTTACTAATAACGTTGTGCTTCTACGAGGGTGTTTGAAAGAGCTTAAAAAGTTGATCAACATGGCTTTTAAGTCATTTTTTATTTTTTGGAGTGCTTGACAATTTTAAAATTTGCTTAAAAGAAATCAAAATTTGCTTCAAAAAGCCAAAAGCTATAAGTAACCTATTTTCTACTTTTTTTTTTGGCTTATAAGCTATTATAAGTTGACCAATAAAAAGATATTTTTATCCCTTATAATTCTTTCTTATTCCAAGATTACCCTCGTGTAGCCCTAAAACACCGTTCTTTTTCAATACAACTCACTACACCGTTCTAATTTATAAAATATAATTTTTATGTATTATGTTCCTTATTTAATATAATTTTTAAAATTTAAATAATTATTATAGTACAACATTTGAATTCCTTTAAGAAAAAAATAACTCACCAACCTAGATATATGGAGAATACTCACTGAAGATATACAATTTCATGAACGATTAATGAATGATCCATCTATATTTCACAATGCAACATTCATATTCGATAATGTTTTAATAGTGATATAGTCATTACTCAATCAACGAGTAATATATTTTTCAATTAAGAGTCATTCTATCAAACAAATAGTATCATTTGTGACCAACTATTTGTCTATTAATGTAATTATAATGATTAGTAACATATATATTTTGCTTGATGATTTAAACTTTTTTAACCAAAAAAAAAAGTTTTTTAGCGCATAAATTTAAGTCATTCAAGAAAATATTTATATATATATATATAGAGAGAGAGAGTAGTTAAATTGAAACTGAATTAAAATATACATAAATTTTAATTTAAATTATTTTAGAAATTAAAATTAATAATAGTTAACTCTATATTGTTAACAGCTTTAAGGATATTTTAGACATTTTGACAAAAAGAAAGGGGTCAAAATCAGTTTCCCTCCCCAACTTCGTCTTAAAAATCAAATTCCCCCCTCAACTTTGAACTATAATCATACTCTTCCTTTATCCTAATTGACTTTTTAAAATTCTCATTTTACCATTTATCATCAATTTTTTTTTTCTTATTTTTTAACTTCTTTAAAATCATCATATTTTTATTTTTTTTTTAAAATCAGATAACAAATTTTTCATAAAACCATAAACATTATCTTCTAGAAAAAAAAGGTAAGTAATACTAATTAAGTATATAAGCTAATGATGATCTTTATGAAGTAAATTAGCATAATAAGAAAATTAGCTTTATTAATAATAATCAAAACTATAATATTTATTTTACAAGTGAAAATAATAAGTAATACTAATTTTATATACATATTTCAATGCAGAAAAAACAAGCAATAAATGAAAGAGATAAGCCTCTAGTACCACACACTTCAACTTCACAGGGGCCCTATTATTCCCTGTACTCAAATTTAGCTTATTTTTGTCATTTTTTTGTGCTAATATGACACCTCTATAACATAAAATGGAGCCTACATCAAAGGTGTCACGCCATCTAAAATGATTGATAAAAGGTATCACGTTAGCTAAAAAGATTGACAAAAATAAGCTAAAATTTAGTTTAAGGGGTAATAGGACCTCCGTGAAATTGACGTGTGTCGTAGCAAATTTGGTCATATTTCAAGGGTACTAGATGTTTTTCTCAAATAAAAATAAGGTTAAATTTTTAAGATTATATTTATTTATATAAATTATAAAATATGTAATACCCTATTAATGACAATCACAACTTATTTACTGATATAGACAATAGATAATATCGTTTCTTATCACTTGATTCTCATATTAAAAATAGACATTTTAATTTATCTGCTCAATTTGTGAAATCAAGATAATTGTATTATATTTTTTTCTACTAAAGTAACAGTATAGACAAATTTAAAGTTTCAAATTGTCATTAATAAGGTTAATTTAGCAAAATATATCTCTAAGTAAATTTTTCTTAAGGATATGTTATATCAACAAAAAGTTAAGTAATACGAAACAAATTTAGTAAGAGAGTGATAAAACACAAAAATATACGCACATGCATGTATATATATATATATATGTATATATACACATTTAGAGGTGGGTTGTTTGGAAACAAGTTATTCCGGAATTAGTTATTACAAAATAAGTGTACTAACACGTATTGTGGTATAAATGGTGCGACAAATAATTTTGAGACTACCTAATACATCTCATTAAACGCATAATAAATAATCATGAACTTTATCTCTGAATTATTATAATTATATCTCACACCAAACTACTCTTTAATACATATAATACTAAAATAAAGATCTTAAAAAATAACATTGAATTTTATGATAAATTTATAAAAAGTATTAATTTGCTTATAAAGTTAATAAATGTAAATAAAATGCTACAAAGATCCACGTTAAAGAAATATTCATTACATATAATATAAAAAGATATTACATAAATATAGGATTAAAATTACAAGGACAAAATGGACACTGCATGATAAAAGGGGGAGTGTGATTATTGTTCAATATTGAGTGGGGAGTTTGATTTTTTAATCAAAGTCGGGGGTGAAAATAATTTTTATCCCAAAAAAAGTGCTTAACAACACTTGTTTGCCAAACACATCAATAACTTTTTTTCAGTTTCAACACTTTTATCCAAACACGTAACTGTTTATTTTTAAAATAAGTTTCAACACTTTCAAAAGCACTTATAAAGAACTATTTAAAAGCCACTTTTATCTAGTTTATACAAATGGGCTCTGTATCTTTTATCAGAACTCATCTATTTTCTTTCAATATTGACATGGTTTATATTTATCTAAAATTATAACGTAATTTTAATTTATGTTGCAGAGCATGCATCGGCAAAATAAGTATATCATCGTGAATAGTGACATGATAGACTTACATAATATTATATTCTTTGGATGTAGAGCTCAAAACGATGCGAAAATATTACTCAAAATTCTCATGAGCCAAAGAAAACTCATAAGTCATTATATTTAACTCTATTAATTATATATTAAGAGAAAAATATTTATGTATTTGAAGAAAATTAAAAATTTACTATATTTAACTCTATTAATTATATAATAAAAGGAAAAAAAATATTTGATCCATTTAGTTTGATTTGCCAGATGAAGAGCCCAAATAGTGCTATCAATTAATACCATTTGCTTTCTTATATTCATCTGTTCTTTATTTGTCTTTTTTCACCAATATTACTTTAATACTAGTGGAATGGGGCCGCGCTTCGTATGGTGATAAACTATTTTATTGAATAAAAATGTAATTTTTACGATTATTCAAGTGCAATGAATACGTTAAGATTTCTTTTATATTCAAATTCAAAAAATTAAAATTAATACTTTAAATTCATAACATTATTTAAGTTGTGTAGTTTATTCAAAGTGAACTCTTTGAAAATTTATGATCTTTTAGGGATACTTGATTTCATCGATCTCTATGTAGAATTTATATTTTTTTACTAAAATTTTTATTTAATATATATAAATAATATATCAAAACACAATACATATAAAAATTATAATTAAAAATTCATAAATTAAAAATATTATTTTGATTTTGTATCTGCGTATATATAATGCTTAAATTCTAAAGTAATAAAGTTTTAAAACTAATTTAAAAGCATTACAAAATAAATTATCAGGATCCTTAGTTATTATTAAGACTCACTTTCTCTTAATTTAAAAATATATATTAAATTTATATTTGAAAACTCAAACTTCTAATTCTCACCATCAATACACATATGAAGCTAGGCATTAGAAAAATGATGTGACACCTTTATTTGGCCAAAAAAAATATTTTCTTTTTCTTTTTATATTTTGGGATAATTCCTTTAAATTTAATTTACTTATTATTATTATTTTACAAAAATAATTATGTCAATTACTATTTCCTTTAGTCATTTATATTTCTCAGCAATTATATTAAAATCACGAAAATTGTATTATTTTGCATAGATAAGAAATTGTCATAATTGACATGTGAGAAGGTGGTAGTATTAATTGCTAATTAATTTGAAAACTGAAAAATAATTAAAACTGTAAAACTTCATCAATTAACTAATAATGAAATTTAAGGGGTACAAAAATATATGCTTGCACTAATACTTTATCATAAATAATTTGAAGGGTACGCCACACGATCACAATATACATAAACTTAATTGTAACTACATCTTTTAATGTTGAGTTGTAACTACCAATAATTATAATGAGAAATATGAAAAGGATAGTAAATTCCTAATTATGATAATTAAGGAATCAATGTTTACATTAATTACTTAGAAAATAGAAAAAGCCAAAAAACAAAGGAAAAAATAAGTTAGGTATTGTATTAAAATGTAAAAATAAATAATAATTATCTGAATTAAAAGAGATGCTTTCTATATAACTTTAAAGAGGCTATATAATTATATAAATATAAATTTATGGCCTTATATGCTATTTGCCTTCTTCTTTTCTTTTCAAAACAAAAAATTGCGAATGATATTTTAATTTCTTTTATTTTTTTCACTCAAATACTCTATTTTATTGTCAATTTTTGTAATTTAATGTTTGAACAAAGAGGGTATTGATTTTTTAATTTTTGTTTTTTAGAAAAATAGCCAATAAGCTAAGTGCTTAAGTTATAAGTTGGACATATTCAATTTTTTTTACTTTTAGCTTATTTTTATACTTTTTTGACCTAAAAGTAAATGTTTAAAAATATTTTTTTTCAAACACCAAAAAAATAAAAACAAAAAGGAGATTAAAAGCTAAAACACGTAAAATAAATTAATTCAAAAACTCTCAAAGTTCTTGAAGTTATTAAATTTTTGTTCTTCAAAATACTTCTAACGATTTTTAGAATGTTGCAAAAAATATCATAATAAAAATTTACAAAATCTAATCACAACTTAACAAAATGAAATATGTATGTACAACTATAGTCATATGAAAGAAAATAAAAAATAAAAGGAGGTCATTTCTCTTTTTCAACAATCTATTTTGTCTTATCTATTATCCTATTCTTGTCGTCATTATGTTTTTAAAATACAATTTTAAGAAATAAGAGAAAAAATATCACAATAAAAATTGACAAAATCTAATTATAACTTAACATAATGAAATATGTATGTATAACTATAGTCCTATGAAAGAGAAATAATAAAAGGAGGTCATTTATCTTTTTCGTTACTACTCTAGTTATTCATTACAATTATTTATTCTTTATTGCCTTCACTTTTTTTTTTCTCATTGACATTAATTTTACAGTTACAACTACATAATTCATAAAAGGAAATTAATTATCATTAAAATTATGTTATATTAATTTTTTTTTATGTGGGTTGTCTCAAACAAATGGAGTTTTGATATTATTTCTACGGTAACTAAATATGTAAATATATTTGTTATAAGAATAGTAAGAATAGTAAATACACGAGAGATCTAAGATCAACATTCCTCACCAACACACTTTTCAGTCAAAGCTAGTTGAATAAGAGATTGTTTGCCACATACAACGTCCATGGTCTGAAATCTGCCAGACTTTCTAACAATCTACAAGAAAATATGTTTAAGATTCATTTGATTAATAGAAAAAATAATCTCCCAATTACAATGACGTTTCTAAAATGGAGAACACCTGGAACTTGTTTGAATCCTAAGATAGTTGAGAAAATAGCTTTAAGCAAGTTACACAAAGATGAAATATCAATAGGTTCAAAACTTGTAACCATTTTTGCAACATGAAAAGAAATTAATTATCATTAAGATTATGTTATATTAATTTCTTTTATGTGGGTTGTCTCAAACAAATGGTGAATTGGGTTCTATTGAAAAAGATTAATTTTAAGGATAATTTTGATTTATTTTATGAAATTCTTAATAATCTATTTATTTAGTAGATTATGTAAAAAAATAAAAAATTAAGGTGTCACATCATCTTATCTATATTTCTTATGTATATCTATTTTTGGTATAACGACAAATAAAAGTGAACTATGTAGTAATTTAAACTATATAGAGAAAGTAAAAAGAATATATATAATTTTTTAAAAAAGACATTCATCTCAAGTAGTTCTTATATTCTTCTGCTCAAATCCTTACATAGTCATCATTTCATCTTTATTTCATTTATTCACTATTTGATCTTCTTTTTATCCCTGTAAAAAATAATACATCACAAAAATTAATATATTATGAAAAAATTATAAGAAAATAAATTTAAATTATATATGTTCTTTTTCAAAAGTTACAAACAAGTGTAAATAACATAAATACCAACCTTTTAAAAGTAATTACACTCTCTCCCACTTTTTTTATTATTTTACTCTCTCTTTCTATTAATATACATAACATAGCCAACATATACATAACATTTTGTGTATATGTGAGAATTTTGTAATATGTTTAGAGAGTTGAGATTTTTTGTAATATTGAAAACATAAGTTGTGTATTTGTGTAGTTTTTAGTACAAACAATATAAGATAACAATAACAACAAATTTGATGTAATCTCATGTATGAGTTTAGCAAATCAATAAAAATGTCAAAGGAACAATACATATAGAAGAAGAAGAAGCAATAGCATACCCAAAAGAAAACAATAAGGAGGACATTCTAGAAGGTATACAAATGATTTTTTTTAAAAGAATATATAAAAGTTCAAAAAATTTATAGTGAATGAAATATCCTTAATTTTGATGATGGAGGAAAGAAGACTTATAATACTTCTATTTATAAGACAACAATATGGAATATAAAAAATATCATGAACATGACTATTAATATAATTTAGGAGTTATGATCATCAAAGGTCATGAGAGTAATGGTAAAGAAATATTAAATTTCTATATTAAAGCATAAAAATAAATGAAGGAGTAGTAATTGGTTCATTCATTTTGATTATTTAAAAAATTAATTAATTAATAAAAAAAAGAAAAAAAAAGTTCAAAAAACCCACAAAAAAAGATAAATACCACTGGAGGCTTCTAAGATATGCCACATAGGATTACCTAAAGTTCTCCTTCATATATATATATTGATTTATACCTATATTTGATCCATTTAATTTGATTTGCCGGATGAAGAGCCCAAGTATTATTATCAATTAATACCATTTGCTTTCTTATATTCATCTCTTCTTAATTTGTCTTTTTTCACCAATTTTGCTTTAATATTTATATTTTCATAACTCACTAATTAATTTCTACTCTTAATATATTTGTAACTCTCAAGCTATTCATGTTTTTATATTTATAACCCTAATAATATAATATAAAAGTTAAGATACCTTGTGGTATTTCTTCATTTTTATGTATATAAAATTCATATTTTTTGTTTCACAAGATTCTATCCAAGGTACCTGTAACCCCCCCGAAAATTCAAGTCAATATTAGAACCATGCTTCAAGTTCGTGTAAAATCAAACATCATGTTTTGGTAGTTTGATAAGTGCTATATACATATATTAAGGTGTCATGACCCGAATTAGGGCCTGACCGTGACGGATATCTCAAGTTTCACGTGGATCGGAGATCACCCCCTTCACCTAACCTAACCAACATATAAACCACAAGTGTCAGATGAATTTCAAACATATAACAAGATAGAGTTAAATGCAACAAATGGTAACTCATAATATGTCTAAGCCAATCCACCAGACTATACTCTAAACCAACACACCCAAGTCCACAGTAATCCACAAAGCTTCTACAAATTCAAAGTTAATGAAATATCGGGACATGCCCCCAACGATAGCCAAAACCAAATCTAAACAAAGTCTGAAACATAGAACATAACGACTATGAAATGTATGCCTTCCAAAATATGGAAGCTCACCACTTCACAGTCAACCCACGAACCACTCGAACCACCTGGTCACTGGCGCAGGAAAAGAAGAAGAAGCTCCAGTACCTATATCGCGGTTGGAGTGCTAGCATATAACTCAGGGATAAAAGAACAAAATAATGTCATCATTTAATCCAAGCCAAAACCTCATATGTAGTCACATGTATACACACACACACACATATATATATAGTGCCGGGAAAGGGGACAAGGCTTAGCATGAACTTTGAAAATATTAACCTGGGTTGTGTAGCATAACCGTCACAATACAAGGCACCCACGGGCTATATGGACCCAACTCTCCCCTAGCTGGAAGGGCCCCAGTGCGTGTAGCCACACCAACCAGAGAATTATCCATAACCGCATATGCCATCACCGGGGACTCGAACCTCCTGGTATAATCAAGATGACTTAGCACCAATGTATACAATATGAGGGACTTGAACCTCCCATTCATATATCCATTCGGGGGACTCGAACCTCCTAGTCATATAGACATCCACACCAGCTAGCGCAATTTCCAGTGTTAGTCCTTAGGACTCCACTTTCACGGTCCAGCTACAAATCCCACTTTAAAATCCAATTAAAACATCATTTACACAACCATTAGTCCAATTTCTTACCAAGGTATCTTGTTGGTATCGTCACACCAACCCCACTTGCAAGCGTACAACATGCCATAACCATTATCATTCGACTTTGGGACTCGAACCTATTCTCTAACAAGAACATCAATTCAATTCAACATTTAGGGACTCAAACCCGTTTAGCCATTTAAACCACCAAGGTTACAATTCAAATCAACATATCGCTAATAAGGCCTTTATGAAACTATTTACCAACCATTTACATTGTTAGGCCAACGCCCTAGTTCAAATCATAATTCAATTCAATTTATGGTCATCAAGACCTTTACAAAACCATTCATTCTTCATTGACATTCTTTTACCAAACATTAGTTCAAAACACAATTCATCATGCGACTAGATTCTTCTCATAGACATTTTCACAAACAGGTTGAGGACATACCATTATTAAACCATTATTCAAGACATAAACCATCAAGTTATGGTTTACCATGACTCCTTAGTTTAAATTATAATTTTCAAGCACCCATATGTGAAAAACCATTATTAAATCATACATAAACACAAGTTAAAACATGAGAGAACAAAACATTATGCACTCAAACCCTCAACCATGGATTTCAAAACCATCATTTATGATTCAAGAACAATGTTTAAAACATATGATTTTGTGAACTAACAATGACGAAAGAGTTACATGCCTGAGTTACGAAGATCCACAGAGAGATTTTGGTCTTGAAGCTTCTAGATGACCACCTTGAGGAAATCCTAGCCCAATTTTCTTGAGAGATTTCTAGAAAGTATTTTAGGAGTGTTTTGATCTTTCAAAATAAAGAATGAGAGACCAAATGGTGTTATAAGACGTGGGGTCATAAGGGCTTGGGGTAGGAAATGTCTAAAATGCCATCAGCTTAAAAGCTGTAAAAGACTCACAGGAGGGTACGGTTGGGCCCCTTCACTTGTACCCCATCATACTGATGGTACCTTTAACTCGTACTTTGATCAGAATGATGGACACCATATTCTGTCCAACACACGACTCCTTAGCTTGAATCGTACCCTACCATATGAGTAGTACCCATTCAAGTCGTACTCTAACCAGTATGTCAAGGCTAGGTACTGAACAACATACGATTTGGCACTATACTTCTCATATCATAATCATACGAGTCGTATGATGCCTTCTCGTACCAAGAACAGAACTGACTAATGTGATACCATCCAATATACGACTAAGGTCCTTGACCCATACCCACACCACACGAGTAGTATGGTGAGTCGTATGATACACAGAATGCCCAAGACTTGGGGAATTTTGCAAGGGCCAAAGTTTGGGGTGTTTCAGTCTCCCCCCTTAGGATTATTTATCCTTGAATGATGGGTCAAGGCATACGAGCACGGTTAAAGCCCAAACATCTTTACTCTCACCTTTAAGACAGAAAACAAACACCAAGAGATTCACAATCTATCATCAACAAAGATATAAAACAAAGGTGTTAAGTACAAGGCATACCTCAAGCACGATTTTTCGGAATCAGGAATAGGAATGGATACTTGGACTTTATGTCCTCAACTTCCTAAGTAACTTCCTCGGACTTTTGGTTTCGCCATAGAACCTTTATCGAAGCCACATCCTTTGTTCACAATCAATGAACTTGCCAATCCAAGATCCTCACCGGGACCTCATCATAGGACAAAGAATCTGAAATACCAATGTCCTCCAAAGGGACAATCAATGAAGGATCACCCACATATTTCTGCAACATAGACACATGGAATATCGGATGAATTGAACTCATGCTAGGAGGCAAATCTAGCTCATATGCAACATTACCAACCTTTTTTAAAACTATATAAGGGACAACATATTAGGGACTAAGTTTCCCCTTCTTCCCAAGCCGCATCACTCCCTTTATAGGAGACAGTTTCAAGAATACCCAATCCCCAACCTCAAACTCCAAATCCCTTCGCCTTACATCCGTATAGGACTTTTGGTGACTATGGGCAGTCTTAAGCCTATCCTGAAACACCTTCACCTTTTCCATGGCTTGGTGAACCAAATATGGGCCAAATATTTTTGCTTCACCAACCTTGAACCACCCAATATGAGATCTACATTTCCTACCATACAATGCCTCAAACGGGGCCATACCAATGCTAGAATGGTAACTATTATTATAAGTAATCTCAATCAAGGTCAAATGGTAGAACCAACTACCACCATAGTCAATCACACAGGCTCACAACATATCTTCCAAAGCCTGAATAGTCCTTTTGGCTTACCCATTCGTCTGCAGGTGAAAAGCCGTACTAAGACTCACTTTAGTCCCCAAACCACGCTTAAATGAGTGCCAGAAATGCGATGAGAATTGAGTGCCGCAATCTGAAATAATCAAGATAGGTGCACCATGCAACTTTATGATTTTTTGAAGATACAACTTCATATAATCCTCGGCAGAATAAGTAGTCCCTATCGACAAGAAGTGAGTGGACTTAGGCATCCTATCCACGATGACCCAAATAGAGTTACACTGATTTCACGATCGTGAAAGACCAGTAACAAAATCCATATTTATTATCTCCTATTTCCACACCGATAATTCAATCTCTTAAGCAGTCCACAAAGCCTCAGGTGTTCCACCTTCACTTGTCGACATACCATGTACTTAGCCATATAGTTAGCCACATCCCATTTCATGCCATTCCACCAATACATCTCCTTAAGATTATAATACATCTTTGTTGAATTGGGATAAACCATAGACTGTGATTCATGAGCCTCGGCCAATATCCAACCTTGCAACCCATCCATATCCGGAATACACAATCTTCTTTGGTACCTCAAGATACTATTACCACCGATCTCAAAGGCCATCACCTTCTGCTTACCTATATCATCCTTGATCTTTATTGGAAGAGGATCTAATACCCGTTTATCTTTTAATTTTGATCCATGAGATGATTGTGCCACCTGTTGTACCAATACACCACCTTCCTCGGAGTCCAAGAGACGAACTCCAAAGTTAGCCAAACGATGAATATCCTTTACCTATTCCCGCTTATCCTTATCCACATGTGATAAGCTACCCATGGACAACCTACTAAGAGTATCAACAACCACATTAACCTTACCTGGATGGTAGTAAAAACTCATATCATAATCCTTGAGAAGCTCAAGCCATCTCCTTTACCTGAGGTTAAGCTCTTTCTGAGTGAACACGTACTGTAGGCTCTTATGATTAGAAAAGATATTAACATAGACCCCATAAAGTTAGTGATGCTAAATTTTCAATGCATATACCACATCTAACAATTCTAAGTTATGAGTCGGAAAGTTCTTCTCATGAACCTTCAATTGTCTAGAGGCATAAGCAACCACTTTACCATGCTGCATCAACACACATCCCAAGCCAACTTGAGATACATCATAATAGAAAACAAAACCTTCTGTACCCTTAGGTAGAGTTAAGACCGGAGCGGAAGTTAACTTATCTTTTAATTTCTCAAAACTATGCTCGCAAGCATCCGACCACAGTAACTTTACCTTCTTCTAAGTTAATTTGGTCAATGGAGCAACAATAGAAGAAAAACTTTCCTCGAACCTCCTATAATACTTGGCTAAATCCAAGAAGCTCTAAAAATCATTTGGAGTCGTGGGTCTAGGCCACTTCTTAACCACAACCACTTTCTGAGGATCCACCATGATCCCCTCAAAAGACACAATATGAACGAAAAAAGTTATGACATGCAATCAGAATTCACATTTGGAGAACTTAGCATACACCTGCTGATATTTCAAGGTCTGCAACACAAGACAGAGGTGATCAGTATTATTCTCCCCAAAGTTGGAGTATACCAAGATGTCATCAATGAAGACAATGACAAACAAATCTAGAAACTGGTGGAAGACCCTATTCATTAAATCCATGAATACCACAGGGGCATTGGTCAACCCAAAAGACATAACTAGAAACTCAAAATAGACATACCAGCTACGAAAAGCTGTCTTAGGGATATCTACTTCTCCAATCTTTAACTGATGATACCCAATCAAAGATCGATCTTAGAAAAAATTTTGCACCTTAAAGCTGATCGAAGAAATCATCAATTCTCAAAAGGGGATACTTGTTCTTTATCATCACCTTGTTTAATTACTGATAATTAATACATATCCGAAGGGAACCATCTTTCTTATGCATGAACAACACTGGTGTACCCCACAGAGACACAGATATACTAGAACGGATCAAAACCTTGTCTAAGATATTCTTTAGTTGCTCCTTGAGTTCTTACAACTCAACCAGAGTCATTCTACATGAGGGAATAAATATTAGACAAGTGTCCGAAATAAGACTGATCCCAAACTCAATCTCCCTATCGGGAAGGACATTAAGTAAATCATCAGAGAAGACTTCAAGAAACTCATTTACCACAGGAACAGAATGCAAAGAAGGACCTTCCAAGTTAGATTCTTTAACCTAGACTAAATAATAGATACAACCTTTGGAAATTAACTTTCGAGCTCTAAGATACGATATAAACTTCCCCTTAGGAGCTAGGGAACCACCCTCCCATGCAATAATTGGCTTATTAAGGTCATTAAGCATGACCTTACGGGTTCGACAATCTAAGGTAGCATAGTACGAGTGCAACCAGTCCATTCCCAAATTAACATCAAAATCAACCATGTCTAACTCTATCAAGTCCACTAGAGTTTCAGGCACCGCGATGGCACCACATCATGCCATCAGACCAATTCCCAATCATTAGTTTCCAGTGAAACGGTGCAATAGCACCGCATTGTACTATGTGCCCAACTCGGGTTTTAAATGATGAAAATTAAAAACTTTCTAGGGGAAATAGGGTCTTTTTCCATGACCCTGATCAGCCTTTAAACATAAAATTATGCTCTAAATACCCTATTATGTCATTTTCCCCACTTTCTCTCAAGAACAAAATTAATCTCTTTCAAGAGGCAGAAACCCTAGTTCAATAAATCAAGGTCAAGCCTAAGAAATCCTTCAAGAACTACAAGAATCTCACAAATTAAGGTATTTTAGATGTTCATCTATGGGTTCCTTTCACCCATAGAGTCCAAGAATCCCTTTTTAAACCTACAAGGTCTCAGATTTATGAATTCCATGTTTGATTTAGATTGAATTCATGTTCATGATATTAGTTGGGTTCCAATCCATGATTTAAATGCAAGTTTTCATGAAGTTAAATGACATGTGTGATGAATATGTGATTATCTTGATAAACCCTTGAATGTACAAAGTGATTAATGAATCTATGATGTTAATTTGGTTTGCAATCCATGATTATGATAAGATTCATAAAAAATAGAATAGTATTTAGGTGGAGTTATATGAATTACATGCTAAACCCTTGAATTTGCAATTAAGTATTGTATTCATGATGTTTATGTGATAACCATTATCATGTGAAATACTCATGATCCCCAAGTATTTGCTAAAATACTTATGTGAATTGACTAGTGAAGGCATGACATGTTATTACGTGATCCCATTTATGTACAAGTTAATGCATTACAAGTGTTTGATGAAATGTCTTTATGAATGAATTATGACCAAGTGAACATTGCAATGTTATTCAAGATTATGTTTTGCTTTACTTTTCATGCTATCGAGTTCTGGGGGTATTTAATACCGGAAATTTAGCTGTTTACCTAGAGCCAGTGTTAGTTACTGAATAGTATAAGTCATGTCATGACCAGTAGTACTCTCAATCGGTTATAGAACTCAGCAGAACTTAGTCAGTTACAGAACTCAGGAAAACTCAGTAAACTCAATCTCAGTCCAGTCCCGTTCAGTATACTCAGTTCAGTGTCTTTCAGTTGGGAGTAGGATTTAGCACTAAGTGAGTGTAGGGATGATGGCTTCCTCGTCAAATAGGCAGAGTCATTAGTAATAGTCCCTATACTCCAGAATTGTGTAGCCAGTGCAGGAGAGTCACCCTTAAGACTAGGCTTGACTACCTTCCAGGGGTCACCCATTAAATTAGGCTTGATTCGCCCAGGTGTCACCCGTCAGTTAGGCATGACATTCTGGTTTTTTAGTGTTAGTACCCATGGCACGGAAACTGGGGTTACAGGTTGGACCCTAATTAGCTCAGATTGGGGCATTTTGGTGAGATGATACCTCCCACAATTTTAGTTTCAGTTTTGGTCTTCAGTAGGGAACTCAGTTCAGTTCTACAGAATTAGAACTGTCAAGCACAGTTAATTCAGAACTAATAATTCAGTTATCAGTAACTCAGATATCAGTTACTCAGTTATTAGAATTCAGTACTTAGCTTTAGGAAAGCTCAGTTACAACATGTATATAAATGCACATATTGCATACTCAGTAGTTGTCGTAGTTCAGATTATCTATGTACTCTCATGTTTGATTATTCTATATCATTTAGTCAGTTATTGTTCATGCATATGAACCCGAATTTAGCCTTACCTCATCTAGCATACCAGTACAATCTCATGTACTGGCGTATACTTTCCTGTGCTATGATGTTTCATATCATAGGTTCAGACGCTCAGGTTCCCGTCCACACATAGTAGATTCAGATTCAGGCATTCGCAGTAGATTTAGCAGTGAGTACTCATTATTCAAGGATATTTTATTATTTCCTATTTTCAGTAGATGTAGTAATTTAGTAGATGGAGTTAGTGCATAAAGTCAGTAATTTAGTTAGCTCTCAGGCGAACAAGTACGTATGGTTTTCCATCTTTCCATCTAGTTGAACTAGCCAAAGTTTCATGAATATAACCATTCCAAGATAGAGCATCCTAGTAGTAACGAGTTCATCCCAGTTTACACATTATGTCTCAGTTTTAGGTCCCCTTAGTATTTAGTTATGATTCATTTTGTAGGTGCCCCGTGTATCGTCTCAGCTTTCCCTTAGTATCTCAGTCAAGTTAACATTCTTCTAGGGATATAGTATCCCCAGGGAGAGATGCACTATAACCCTCGAGCTATCATGATCTAAGCCTTCTATTTTCTCTTCACGTAATGAATTCAGTTGGAGCAATGGGTCCTCATAGTTGACCCTCTAGTTCCAATCTCAGCTATAAGCTATGTACTTAAGGGCTCTGTTTAGTTCACGATATTACGTTCGTGTATTATATTTCAAACTCATTCATGTTATCATGTTCCCATTCATACATGTTCAGTAGATGATCTTAGGATTATCAGTGTTCTCAGCTTAAGGTAACAGTCTTCCTTAGATATACTCAGTTCCATATTCAGTTACAACTATAATTTTACTATCAGTTATCGTTGCATATTCAATCATGCATTTATTAATCAGTTTAGTCATGTATTCCATGCCTCAGATATATATGTACAATATTTAAACTCAGTCTATTAGTAGTACATAATCAGTCTCATTCAAGGATGAATGTTCCCAAGGGGGAGATATTGTAACACCCTGTACTTTTTCCTAGCTTAAATTCATCCCAAAAATGTCAAAAACTTTCTTTAAATATTAATACACTTTTATAGATATGTAATTTTTAAGATTTTGACTTTTTATTGTGTGGGAAATTGAATAAGCTTTCCATCGATACCAAATTCGCCCAAATCCGACACCCGAACGAAGCGTTAGAGCCATTTTAGTAAGACAGTGTACCACCTGGTACTCTAACGCGTCACGGAGACAGTCCAAATGACATTTGTCATTTTCCAGTGAGACAACGTGATACCACCACATCTTATCACTAGCCTTTTTCCTAATTGTCACTTTTCAGTATGACTCCGCAATCATGGCGCATCGTGCCAAAGGGAAAATTTGGAACCAGTGAGGCACCATGATGGCGCCGTATTACGCCATTAGCCCAGTTCCCAATCGTCGGTTTCCAGTGACATAGCACGATAGCACCACGTCGCGCCAGGTTCCCAACTTAGGTTTTCAGTGACGAAAATTAAAAACTTTCTAGGGGCAATAGGGTCTTTTTCCATGACCCAGAATTGCCCTTAAACACGAAATTATGCCCTAAATACCCTATTATGTCATTTTCCCCCACTTTCTCTAAAGAACAAAATCATTCTCTCTCAAGAGGCAGAAACTCTATTTCAAGAAATCATGGTTAAGACCAAGAAAACCTTCAAGAACTTCAAGAATCTCACAAATTAAGGTATGTTAGATGTTCATCTATGGGTTCCTTTCACCCATAGAGTCCAAGAATCCCTTTTTAAACCTACAAGATCTCAGATTTATGATTTCCATGTTTGATTTAGATTGAATTAATGTTCATGATATTAGTTGGGTTCTAATCCATGATTTTAATGCAAGTTTTCATAAAATTAAATGACAAATGTGATGAATATGAGATTATCTTGATAAACCCTTGAACGTACAAAGTGATTAATGCATCAATGATGTTAATTTGGTTTGCAATCCATCATTAAGATAAGATTCATGAAAAATAGAATAGTATTTAGGGGGAATTATATGAATTACATGCTAAACCCTTGAATTTGCAATTAAGTATTGTATTCATGATGTTTATGTGATGACCATTATCATGTGAAATACTCATTTTCCTCAAGTATTTGCTAAAATGCTTATGTGAATTGACTAGTGAAGGCATGACATGTTATTATGTGATCCCATTCATGTACAAGTTAATGCATTACAAGTGTTTGATGAAATATCTCTATGAATGAATTATGACCAAAACATTGTTATGTTATTCAAGATTATGCTTTGATTTACTTTTCATGCTATCGAGTCCTGAGGGTGTTTAATACCCGACAATTTAGCTGTTTACCTAGAGCCTATGTCAGTTATAGAATAGTATTAGTCATGTTACGCTATCGAGTCCTAGGGGTATTTAATACCCGACAATTTAGCTGTTTACCTAGAGCCTATGTCAGTTATAGAATAGTATTAGTCATGTTACGACCATTAGTTCTCTCAGTCAGTTACAGAACTCAGTAGAAATTAGTTAGTTATAGAACTCAGGAAAACTCAACAAACTCAGTCTCAGTCCAGTCCCGTTCAGTATACTCAGTTCAGTGTCTCTCAGTTGGGAGTAGGATATAGCACCGAGCGAGTGCAGGGATGACGACTTCCCCGTCAGATAGACAGAGTTGTTAGTAGCAGTCCCTGGACTCCAGAACTGCTTATCCAGTGTAGGATGAGGAGTCACCCATCAGACTAGTCTTGATTACCTCCCAGGGGTTACCCGTCAGGTTAGGCTTGGTTCGCCCAGGTGTCACCCATCAGTTAGGCTTGGCATTCTGGTTTTCTAGTGTTAGTACCCATGGCACGGTATTAATACCCTTCCAACTGGAGTTACAAGTTGGACCCTAATTAGCTTAGATTAGGGCATGACGGTTAGATGATACCTTCCACAGTTTCAGTTTCAGTTTTGATCTTCAGTAGGGAACTTATTTTAGTTCTACAAAATCAGGACTGTCAGACACAGTCAATTTAGAACCAATAATTCAGTTATCAGTAACTCAGATATCATTTACTCAGTTATTAGAATTCAGTACTTAGCTTTAGAAAATCTCAGTTACAGCATGTACATGAACGCACAGTATTGCATACTCAGTAGTTGTCGTAGTTCAGATTATCTATGTACTCTCATGTTCAGTTATTCTATATCATTTAGTCAGTTATTGTTCATGCATATGAACCCTTGTATTCAGCCTTACCTCATCTAGCATACCAGTACATTCCCACGTACTGACGCATACTTTCCTGCGCTATGATGTTTTATATCGTAGATTTGGACGCTCAGGTTCCCGACCATGCATAGTAGATTCAGATTCAGCCAGCCATAGTAGATTTAGCAGTGAGTCCTCATCATTTGAGTATATTCTATTATTTAATATTTTTAGTAGATATAGTAGTTTAGTAGATGGAGTTAGTTGGGGGATTGTCCCATCAACTCCACTTTCAGACAGATTCAGTTAAAGGTTTTTCAGACAGTATTCAGTTTTTACAGATGTTATATTTTATCAGTCTTTCAGATGTTTTAAACCTTATGTCATTTCAAACTATTTTTTGCATTAATTATAGTATTATTATTCAGTGCCCACAATAGATATCATTCACGGGTTAGCTTATGGTCCTTTGGGGTCGTATACACCATGTGACAACTAGGGGATGGTCTCGGGTCATTACACTATGTTTACTTTTTATACTATCGAGTCCTGGAGGTATTTAATACCCGACAATCTAGCTATTTACCTAGAGCCAATGTCAGTTACAAAATAGTGTTAGTCATGTCATGATCAGTAGAACTTAGTCAGTTACAAAACTCAGGAAAACTCAGTAGACTCAATATCATTCTAGTCCAATTTAGTATAATCAATTCAGTGTCTATTCAGTTGGGAGTAGGATTCAGCATCGAGCGAGCCTAGGGATGAGGGCTCACCTATTTGTTAGGTCTGGGTCCTTAGAAGCAATCCTTAAGTTCTAGAACTACGTAGCCAGTGTAGGTTATGAGATGTCACCTGTTAGATAAGACTGAGATACTCAGGGATCACCAGCTAATTTAGGACTAATCTCAGTGGTCACCCGTTAGTTAGGACTGACTCCCCAACAATTGTCTTTACTCGTGGCATGGTATTGACACCCTTCTAATTAGGGTTACGCAGCTTCCACCGTTGGAACCAATGAAGCAAAAGATTGGATCCTAACTCAGTTATCTAATCTTATTTGGGGCATGTTGGTTAGATGATTACTTTCCACAGTTTTAGTTTTAGTCTTTAGTCTAGAACTCTGTTTAGTTCTACAGAATCAGGACTATCAGATATAGTCACTCAGTATCAGTAACTTCAGATTATCAATTACTCAGTATAACAACTCAGTACTTAGCTTTAGAAAAGCTCAGTTATAGTATACATATATGCACAACATTACATACTTAGTATTTACAGTAGTTTCAGTTATCCATGTACTCTCATATTCAGTTACTTTATATCATTTAGTTAGTTACTGTTCATTCATATAAACCCTTGTAATAAGCCTTACCTTATCTAGTATACCAGTACATTCCACGTACTGACCACATACTTTTTCTTTGTGCTATGATGTCTCATATCATAGGTTCAGACGCTCAAAATCCCTATCGTATTTAGACAGATCCAGTCAACAGTTGCAGATTTAGTAGCACATCCTCATCTATCGGAGATATAATTTATTTCAGTTTATCAGTAGTTCAGTAGTTGGAGTTAGTTGGGGGCTTGTCCCATCAACTTCTTGTTCAGACAGTTTAGTTAAAGGCTTTCAGACTAGACCAGTTCAGATAGTGTTTAGTTTTCAGTTGTCTTGTCAGATATTATTGTTTATTAGCGTTTAGATTTTGAAATCATGGCGAAATAACCTAATTCCACATTTATTTCAGTATTATTATCCAGTGCTCACAGTAGATATCAGTCATGGGTTAGCTTGTGGTCCTTCGGGTCATAAGCACCGTGTAGTGCCCAAGGTATACTCTTGGGGTATCACAATATGATGTTTAAAGAATACATAAATATGGTCTTACATACCTCAAATATGCTGGAAGAATTGTGATTGGAATAGAGGGATTTTACTTGATTCTTGAATTGAATTCTCATGGATTCTTAATAGTTGTGATAGGGAGGAGAATAAGGGGTGTTATATGCTGAAAAATGTCTTAAAACTAATAAAAAAAGAGGCTTTAAAACTTTTTGGGGTTATTGGAAAAGAAAGGGATGAAATCACCCCCAAGAATGTTAGGAGTTAAGAAAAAATAGAAAACTTTCGTCTGGTAGGCTGTTCTGACTGTTCTTAGGAAAACACATGCAACTTTTTACTCGAGACTCTGATTTATGAGCTGTTGGTGGCATTCGAAAGAAGATTTAAAAATATTTAATTTGATTGGTAATGGGTCACATAACTCTAAGTATTCTAGGATAAATGCTTCTATAAGTTTGACCCTTGTATGAACCTATACGAAAACTTAATCGTTAAAGAACCTTTACACTTAAATTTATTTAGAGATTTATTATACCCTTAATTCATATCCAACACCCCTACACTTAAGACATGTCCTTTACACCTAGATATAATAAATTTTCTAGATTTAGGTATAAGTACATGTGAAGAGTGGTCCAATTTGTTTTATCTTTAGCTCGAACGTTCAGGGTGCTACACATTAACACATTAACCTCAGTAATTGTCCTGAAATCAAGGCTAAATAGGCTAGGATGACAAGACTAAAGTGCATAAATACATCTCAAATCACAATTTCAAAAAATGGTCGGAGATTGATGCATCTCTATTCTTGCTCATACAGTGAGCAAATAAGAGTAAGAGATATGGACAAATTTAGAAGATTCTTAGTTCGAAATGCGTGCTTGTCATACGGAGATGTATGGATCGCGTACGTAGAATGAATTTTGGGGCGACACCATTTGGTTCTTGGCAGGTTGCTTGTCACTGGTTGGGTCTTTGGTGCTTTTGTTATTCTGTCGCTCTCTTATTTTTATTGCCGTTGTTTCTGCATTTGGCTGCTATCGGGTTAGGGGATTGGGCTGCTTTGAAAAGGGAAGTGGGCTGGGTAATATAAGAGGATTTTGGGGTTATTTAAAAGATAACCCAAATAATTTAGGATTTAGTCTACTTCATTTAATTTTTGATCGAATTGAAAATCAGTTTGGCCAATTGTATTGCAATTGTGGCCAATTTGATTTCACATAAGGACAAATTTAACGAGTTGACTAAATTGAATCGCAATCTGACATGAATTTAAGTACTAATTTAATTCTTAATTTCTTGGTTAAATAAAATCAAACAAATTTCAAATAAACCATTTTTAAGGACAAACTATTGTTAAATCAAGATTTTACTCATTTGAATTAATTATCAAGATAAACTTTAATTAAAATTCAATTTTTCATAAAATAATTATTTAAGTAACAAAATTATACGATCTTATAGATATGAATGCGAAAACATATACTCGCTTCTCATAGTGGCAAAATTACCTAGATAAATATTTTTTGGAAAATTTTTATATGGACAGAATAAATATTGTAATTTTATTTAAAATTAAGGACATTCATAATTAAAGTTAGTCGTGGAGGGGAAAGATCAGATTTCAACACCTATGATTCAAAGCCTAAGCCATTGATACTGCTTCCAGGAGTTTTTTGTACAATTTTGGAGAGGTTGTTTGGTCTTTTCTCATAATTTAACATCAAAACTACGTTGTTTAAGCTTTCCAAGGCCTGAATCATTACTCTAAAATACCCCTAAGTTCATTATAAATTTAGAGAGAGAGAGAGAGGTGATTTTTTTCTCCAAGCAAAAAATAGGGCTTTTCAACTTTCAGCTTCAAATCCAAAGATTTCTTCAAGGTTTTGAACCTCAAGTATGTGGGATTTCATCAATGGGTTTGCTTTCACCCATTGAGTCCCAATGATAACTCAATTTCTCAAGTTTAATTCACCCTTTAAGTTTAGGGTTTTCATGGAAGGCATAAATTTCTTAAGCTTTTAGTTTATTTCTTTAACTAAACCATGAATATATGTTTTCCATAAATTTGAGCATCTTCCCATACTCAAAATTACAAAATTTCATTATATTGATAAATTCTTGATTTTTGGGCTTGAGTTGTGAGATTTCTTACTATGTTAAGATTTTAATATTGCCATAATTAGTTGCATTCTTCAGAGATGACCTAGGATTTCATGTATACACTTACAAATGTTAGATTCTCCAGCTTACATGTTATTGAGTAATTTCATATTATACATTTATTATTGATTTTTAGAATATTATTATTATTAAGCATTTTCAATTATCAGCGAGATTCAATTAGGATTAGTACTTAGCACCGAGCGAACGCAGGGATGGAGGCTTACCTATCTGTTAGTTTGAGACCTGTAGTAGAAGTACCTAAGTTCCATAACTATGGCTCCACCATAGGTTATAAAGGGTCATTCGATAATCCAAGCTCAACGGCGCTACTGAAACTTCTATTCAGGGTTGTTCCGATGAAATGTAGGTCCCACATCCAAGGGTCATTTTAACTAAATTCCACTCAATAGCTCAAAATAAGGCCAGAAGACTTGGGAATCAAACCAAGGGTTTCCCTAGCCTAAAATAAATATGTAGGAGCCGATGAACTGCTAGAATTAGCATACAAGGTTATTTACCTGAAGTTTAGGCCTGATACCTAATTCTTAATAACAAAGACTTAAAAATAGAGAATCATCTCTAAAAACTAAAAAAATTGTCTGATAACTAAACTGTAAGCTCCAACAAGTCATAAATAACTCGAGGAAGCTATGGGAATGCTCTAAATATCAAAAGATGCAAAAATATAGGAAACAACATGGAAGGTTATTGCAGAGCCATAGGCAGAAGTCGGGCACGAGGAGCTGCTCCAAATTAAGGATGAGCTAGAGTAGATTCTCTCAAGCCTGAGAGTTATTATTTCAGGGAGTACAAGCTGTAGGTGAGAGACCAGCTCAATTATTTCAGGGTTCAGTTTTTACCCCGATATTATAGGATTTGTTAATTTATCTATTTGGTTATGCTAGATGGCATTCCTCAGACAGCTATTTCATTCAATGTATCAGGTATTACTTAGACTATAGGAGGTATTCAATCACTAGCAAAATATCTTACCAATGGCTTTCTTACTTAGGCATACAATCAACTATTTTGGTACCCCCTCGTATTGACACTTTGCCTACAAGACTTATTGTCCCTTTTATTGCTTTTTGTCTTATGATATCTTTTGATAATCATAAGAGATTTGAGAGATTCATTTGCTTAGCTCTTCCCAATTTTAGTGGTGCCATTGGAGAGAATACCTATGAGTTTTTGCTTGATTACTAGAGAGGTTGTATAGTCTCGAATCTCTTTAGACCAATGATATTTACTGCAGTACCTTTTAATTTACTGATGTGGCTAGGCAGTGGTAAAGGTCTCGTGTTAGGTATAGATTATTGGGTTCTTTTGCTGTGCCATGGACCTATTTTTTGAGGCTTTTTTGGAGAGGTTCATACCTTAAAGTTTGAAGGATCAAATAAGAGATAAGTGTCACTGTGTAGAGCAGGGATTTATGACTATTATTAAGTATAAGATAGTTTTCATGCTTTAAATAGATATGCCATCGACAGTATCTCCACCGAGCTTGAGAGGATTACAAGTTTTTCAAGGATTTTATAGGTGATTATCCGTTGGCAATAGCTCATCTTGTGGTTTTTGGTGCTCTTTTATAGAGTATCATAGATCATGGTAAGATGATTGAGTCAATTTGTCAAAGCACTCAACGTGGTCGAGCAAAAAAGATACGCCATCTTGGTAAGTTTGATAGGCATATATTTTGAGGTATGAATTTGTCTATTAAAGGTTCTTATTGTTATCAAGGATGAACATTTTAGGAAGCTTTAAAGGATTCAAATAGTAGGTATGTGTTTTTTGAGCCTTCAGATTGCCAGGGGATAGGTCACACATTTACAGGCTCTAACTTTAGTTTATTAGAAAAAGAGGGTGATCTAGTTCTTTTAGGCTTCTTCACGTGAGTCGAATGTCAAAAGGTATTTCATATATGGTGATCCAAGTCATTACCCTATAAAGTTTCCTCAACATACTCTGGGTTCTCAAATTTAGCTTTGTTATATTCCTATTTTTATAGTTAGAGGTGGTTGTTAGAGCAGTAGGGATAGTTCTAGAGGTACTCAAGGTGGATCTTAAGGATCTTGAGGTAGAGGACGCATAGTTGTACAGTCTAGTAGGGGTGAGGTCATTGCTATGCTATACTTGGGAGACGTGAGGCAGAGGCCTCTGATGAAGTTATCAAAAGTATCACTCCAGTTTGCCATCATTCTACTTCTATGTTGTTTGACCCTGGGTATATATTCTTTATTTCTACTGGTTTTGATACTGTATATGAGTCCTTTGCTGTGCCTATTTATGTGTCTACCTTTATAGGAGACTCTTTAGTGATGGATCGAGTGTACCAATCATGTGTAGTGACCTTTGCGAGGTACGAGACCTGGGTATATTTTATTATCCTAGATATTATTCATTGTGATGTGACCTTGGGTATGTATTTGTTAGATCCCTATCATATAATTTTGGATTGTTTTGCAAGACCATGACTTTAGCTACTCTCAGTGTGCCAAGTTTAGCATAAAAGGGTTCTTTTAGTATGGGTTTGAAGGGGGTAATATCTTTTTTACATGCTCATCACATAGTAGAGATGGGGTGTATTTCTTGTTTGGCCTATGTTCGTGATACTAGTATTACTTCACAACCTTTCTTGAATTATGTTCAAGTTGTTAGAGAGTCCCAAGATGTGTTTTCTATGGACTTACGGGGTATGCCTCTAGAGTGGGATATTTATTTTTCTATTGATATTGAGCCGATTACCAATACCACTTTTCTCCTTATAGGATGACCCCTGTTGAGTTATTCTTGGGTGCCCTTGTCTTGTTTGTAAAGAAGAAGGATGGATCTTTATGTGTGTGTATTAACTATTGGAAATTAGACAAGGTAACTACTAATATAACAAGTATTTTCTTTCTATCATTGATGATTCATTTGATCAACTTTAGGGTGACTAGGTGTTTTCCAAGATTGACTTGAGATCCAGTTACCACAAGTTGAGTATTAGAGATTTAGATATTCCAAAGGTAACTTTTTGGACACGGTTTGGTCATTAAGAGTTTTTGGTCATGTCTTTTGGGATGACTAATGCCCCAACAACATTCATGGAGCTGATGAATCAAGTATTTTGACCTTATATTAATTATTTTATGATTGTATTCATTGATGATATCTTAGTTTATTCTAAAAATAAGGCTGACTATGTGAGGCACTTGAGGACTGAACTTAAGAGATTGCGAGATTATAAGTTGTCCAAGTTCTATAAGTATGAGTTTTAGTTGGATTTTCTTTTATTTATTAGGTTATGTGGTGACCAATGACCATATTATGGTTGATCTAACCAAGGTAGCGACAGCTCATGATTGGGCTTGACTTATTTCTCTCATTAAGATTCACAGTTTTATTGGGTTTATGGGCTATTATCGATGCTTTATCCAAAGTTTCTCTTCTATTGCAACTCCTTTAACCAAGTTAATTGAAAAAAAATTGTCTTTCATTGGTCAAATGCGTGTGAGGAGAAATTTCAAAAGCTCAAAGAGTTTTTTACTTCGACTCCTATCTCGACATTGCTAGAAAAACATATGGGTTTCACAGTATTTTTTGATGCTTCTGGAGTTAGCTTAGGTGGTGTACTGATGCAAGACAGTTAAGTGATTCCCTATGCTTTTTGACAATTGAGGTCTTATGAGAAGAATTACCATACCTATAATTTGGAGCTGGCTTTAGTTGTTTTTGTGTCGATGTTGTGGAAACATTACTTGTATGGAGTCCATTATCAGATTTTCTCCAATTAGTGTAGCCTTTAGTATTCTTTTTACCCGTGAGATCTTAATATGAGGTAACATTAATTTCTTGAGTTGCTTAAGACTATGATCTCACTATTCTATATTATTCGGGTAAGGGTAATATAGTGGCGTATGCTTTGAGCCGGAAGGCAACAAGTATGTGAGTTTAGATCATCTTTTGATTCAGGAGCGACCTTTGTCCTTAAATGTTCAGTCTTTGGCTAACTAATTGGTTAGTCTTGATATTTTGTCATTCAGGCATATTTTAGCCTTTGTTGAGGCTAAGTCTTCCTTGATGGAGCAGATTCGAGATCATTAGTTTGATGATGAGAGATTGAGTATGATTTGGGACAAGGTGTTTAGTAGAAAGTCTAAGACAACATTACTTGATCCCGAGGGAATTTTGAGGATTAATTGTCATATTTGTGTGCCTAGAGTTAGTGGATGGGTTAAGTTGGTCTTAGAAAAATCTCATTATTCAAGGTATTTTATTCATCCAAGAGCGCCAAAGATATATCATGACCTGAAGCAATATTAGTGGTGGGGTGACATGAAGAAGGACATTGTGGAATTCGTGGCCAAGCGTTTGAATTGCCAGAAAGTAAAGTATGAGCATCAATGAATGGGTGGTAAGATTTAGAGGATTCCCATTCCTAAGTAGAAGTGAGAACGAATCACCATGGATTTTACTATTGGCCTACCCCCAAACTTGGGGAAGTTTGATTCTATTTGAGTGATTATGGATAGATTGACCAAATTAACACATTTTGTACCTATCAAAGCAAATTATAATGCATAGAAGTTGGCCAAATCTACATTAAAGAGGTGGTTTGATTTCATGGCATGCCAATCTCTATTATTTCTTATATAAGAACTTAGTTTACCTTAATTTTTTAGAGTTCTATGCAATGTGAGTTGGGTACTCAGCTTGATTTGAGCACCTCTTTCATCATCAGATGGGTGTCCAGTCTGAGAGGACTATTCAGGTGCTAGAAGATAGGCTTCGATCTTGTGTTGTGGATTTTGGTGGTCATTGGGACCAATACTTTCCCTTAAAAGAGTTCTCCTACTATAACTATTACCATTATAGCATTTAGATGGCATCTTTTAAGGCTTTGTATGTGTGGAAGTGTAGATCCACCGTGGGACAGTTTATTCATTTTAGGTGATACTTTGAGCCACAAATTTGTTGAAAGATTTGATGGATCGGGTGAGACTGATTCAATAGAGGCTTATGGCTACCTAGAGTAGGTAGAAGAGTTTTACTGACCATTAAATCTGTGATGTTGCATTCATAGTTGGAGAGCGGGTGTTATTGAAGGTTTCACCCATGAATAATGTGATGAGGTTTGGAAAAAAGAAAAAGCTTAGTCAAATGTGATGAGGTTTGGAAAGAAGGGAAAACTTAGTCCTAAGTTTATTGGCCCTTTTGAGATCCTTGATACGTATAGAGATATGGTGTATACACTATCTTTACCTCTGCATATATCATCAGTACATTTGGTATTCCATATTTCCATGTTGAAACGATATCATCCAAATAATGCACATGTGATATGGTGGGATTATGTTGTATTAGACCATGATTTATCCTCCGAGGAGAAGCCCATTGCTATTTTAGACATGCAGACTAGAAAGTTGAGGTCTAAGCATATTTGTTCAGTAAAGGTCCAGTAGAGACATCGCCCTATTGAGGAGGCTACATGGAAGGTTAAGTCCAAAATGAGAAGTAAATACCCCCAACTTTTTACTGTTTAGGGTACTTTATTTCCTTTTTAGTTCAAGGACGAACTTGTATTTTAGTATTTAGTAATGTAACAATCGTAATTGTGAATTTCACCTTTTTTGTGTGTTAGACCTTTTTTATAGTTGTTAAATGCTATGTTAGCGCTATTGGATTGATTGACATGATCCCCGATGCGTTCTGGAGTGATTTGAGTGATTTTGAGACCCTAAAGGCTTTTAAAATGGATAGTTTGACTTTGGTAAATATTTTGTGATTCGAGCGTTGAATGATGATTTAGGCAGTTCCATTAGAGCTGGAATACCAATTTTGGATTGTATTATCATTAGCTCAGGACCCAAACCTTTATATTATATTTTGACCTTTTAGATAGAAACTAATTAAAACAAGCTTGAAGGGGGTTCCAGGGGCTAAATTATCATAAATGACCTTTTTTCATTAATCGTACGGTTGCACTTAGTCTGGAATATTGAAAATAGCCTAGTATCATATTTGAATTATTTCTGTAGAGTCTCAAATGAATCCAGATGGTTTATCAGAGGTTTTGAAAATATGATATTATAGCTGAGTTATTGTATCTGGTGTAGAGGAAAGACCTTCATGTTTGCGGGCTCCCAGTCGCGATCACAAAGGGGAACATAATCTTTATCATGAATGCAAATGTGGGATCGAGTTTGCACAGGGTTGAACTTTGTTTATTGTATTCGCGGCTCTATGCTCATGTTCGTGAAGGTTTCGGTCTGAGTCATCACAATTGCAATAGAGTTCACTCAGTAGAAACGACCATTTTTATTTCAATCAATTGTTAACCCTTGAGGTCACCAAGGTTTGACCACGATCGCTAGGCATCATGAACCAAGACCGTCAAAATCTTCAATTTCATGATTTTTTTCTATTTTTCACATTTGGGAGCTTGGAGTGAGGTGAATTGAAGAGATATTTTCCCTAAATTTTGTAGGTAAGCTCCTAAACTCATATTCTAATCTTTTTTCATTGATTTCATCTTCAAAATAGCTTTAAAAAACTTGATTTCATATTGAATTTGGGTGTTTTTAATCGTAAAGTATAAAATTTATTTTGCTTAGATTTTAAGTACGATTTCAAATCGGTTTTACTTGAGTTTTCAGATTTACACTCCTATTGACATGGGAAATATGATTCATAAATAAATTTTAGATTATCCTTTTTTATTTTGAACCTATTTTTGAAGTATTTTTGGATTTGGTGTAAATTTAGTTAATATGGGTATCATTGGACTCCTTTTGATGTATAGATTATGTTTTTGATACATAGAATTTGTTTCAAGAATGTTCGTGAAGGAAAAGTTCCATGTTAAAGGTTCTAGGTTTTGATTTTGGCTTCTCGAAGTAGGTTATAGCTTAAATTTTTAGACTAGGCTGGGTATCTAATCACTTATGTAAAACAGTCTATGGGATGGGGAATTAGCTGTGGGTATTACATTTCTAGATGAGTATTATTAACATTTTGCAGGGGTTGGGATTATATGCATAATGTTTTTGATTTTACAGGTCATATTTATTGTGATGCCTGTGTAGGGGCTTTATTTGACATTATAGGCCTAAATTATCCATTAATTATTATAACAACTTATGTGATGCCCGTGTGGGGTAGGGTGAGGGGGCTTGAATAGAATTATAGGCCTTATTTTGAGTAGTATTTGCCTTTGTTATTATATTAATACTCGAGAGAGGATCTTGAGATGATATTAGAGATGTCTTACATGACTATTTATTTCAGTGGTGCAATAAGATGATCTATAACTTGAATTGTTGCCATATTGAGTTGATTTTGGGCTCATTTGTACCTGGATTGAATTGACTAATATACTCATACTATTTAGTTATGAACATTATATCCTCATTCATTCATATATATTCATGAGATTGGCATCACCGAGCAACATCTTTATAACAACCTTAGTCAAGGGATGCGTCGGCAAGGAGATAGTGAAATACTATTTTTGAAAAAAATGAGATATCTTTATAACAACCTTAGTCGAGGGATGTGCCATCAAGGAGATTGTAAAATACTAAATTTGAAAAATATGAGACATCTTTATAACAAGCTTAGTCGAGGGATGTGCCAGCAAGGGGATTATGAAACACTATTTTGAAAGAAAATAATACAATTTACAAAATAACTGTGTTTTGTTTCCTTGTACTTGACTTTATTACATTTCGTGTGTAGTTAGACTTTTTAGATATCATGTTATAAAATTATTAGTAGAGATGGTGTGAGCTACCACTGGGAAACTTTTTGGTATGTAGATGGACGTGCTCATAGTATGTTTTTCTTGCTTATTTTTCTATTTTTCTCAGCCAGCCTATGATACCTACTGAGTACAAGTGGACCGTACTCACTCCTACTTCCATGACCTTATGATGAAAATCTCAGTATGAACATGATTTACGATGGTTGACTAGTGTGGTGAGAGGTTGACATTTTGAGGTACTGGCGGGTTCTAGCATTCGGGTAAGACTTCTGGACCTCATCGTATTCCATTTGTATTTACATACTTTTCAAAGATAGACTCATGTATTATTCAGTTTTCAAATTTGTAATAGATGCTCTTCATACTTACAACATTAGGTCTTGGGATTTTATGTATTTTCTTTCAGATAGTGCTAAAATCACTCGAGATCAACTAGACTTCTCTTGGAAACTAACTATATTGAGATGAGAATGAAAACTGTAATCAACTAGTTGTATTGAATAGAGTTCATCCCATTACATTGAGCCTTAGCTGAGTATTTATAGACTATCATAACTTGTTCTAAAATCTTCTAATCTTCGTAACAAACTAACTAACTCAATCGACTATGACTAATCTCAATTTAACAGTAATAACTCTAAAAACTCTCAGTAATAGACTCAATGGAACAATAAAGTAACTAACTTACAAACTGTATATAACTAACTCTTAATCTTATATATTTTATCACTCCATCTTAGGCTGAATGGTGCAAGATGTTAAGCACATCAAGCTTTCTTAACAAATGAAAATGTTGATCTTGACCGAGACCCTTAGCGAGAATATCAACCACCTGATTTTTAGTAGGAACATACACAGTTTTCACCTATCCTTCTTTAATTTTGTCCCTGATTAAATGGTAATCAATCTCTATATGCTTTGTCCTTTCCTAAAATATAGAATTAGCTACTAATTAAATAGCAGACTTGCTATCACTTAGAATTTTAATAGGCTTGATGATAGGAATATTTAGTTCAACAAACAATCCTTATAACCGGGTAATCTCTGTCAATGCTAAAGCCATACTCCTATACTCTGCCTCAGTTGAACTCCTTGACACTATATGCTACTTCTTAGACTTCTAATACACTAAAGATCCTCCAAAATTATGACATATCCAGTAACTGATCTCTTTGTGTTAGGACATGAAAACCATCCTGAATCACACAAGAAAGTTAACTCTATAATAGTCTGAGTCTTCATCCACATACCTTGACCTATAGTGCCCTTCAGATACCTAACTATTCTGTTAGCAGCTTCCATATGAGACTTCTTTGGTTGTTGCATAAACCGACTTAAAGTCTCATATGGAAGCTGCTAATAGAGTAGATAGGTATTTAAAGGGCACCTAATATCTCGCCAAGTAATGGTGGCATGAGCTCTCCAACCAATTTTTGATAAGGTGTAGCATCCTTAAGAATGTCATCTCCAGTTGCACCAGTAGCTCTAGCAAACTTTACAGACGTCAGATTGGCATTTGATTTTAATGGTGTAACAACAGGTTTTGTACCAACAAGTCTTGTCTTAGATATGAGCTCTAGAATATACTTTCTCTGATTCAGTTTAACCTTTTTTTCAGACCTTAGCACTTGAATACCTAGAAAGTATTTAAGCTCTCCTAAATTCTTGAGCTTAAATTATTGATGTAAGATTTCCATGGCTTCATTTATCATGGCTGCATTGTCACCAATGATAAGTCATCCACATATACTAATATGACTACAGTTCCTACTTTATTTTTTAAGGTGAAAAGAGAGTAATCATAGGTGCTTCAGCTGAAACCTACCTTGATCAGTGCTATAATAAGCTTGATATTCCATTGCCTTGAAGCTTGTTTGAGTCCATATAGTAATTTGGTGAGTCCTCTTACTTTGTATGGTCCTTCATTCTTGAAAACTTCTACCATCTCACGTATACTTCTTAATCTAGATGTCATTATAAAAATGCATTATACACATCTATTTGATACGTACACCATTCTTTTAAAACTACCAAAGCAATCATACACCTTATAGTAACCATCTTTGCAATAGGAGATAAGGTATTATGGTTATCCAAACCTTCTTGTTGATTATAAACCTTGTCTAATAGTCTTGCTTTGAACCTCTCAATATCTTTATTTGCTTTATACTTAATTTTTTACACCCATTTGGAGCCAATGACATGTTTACCTTGAGGAAAATCAATAACTTCCTAAGTATTATTGTCTTCTAGTGCCTTGATCTCCAACTTCATAGCCTCAATTCACCTCTCATCCTCAGTAGCGTGGCTATAGCACTGAGGTTCCACTAATGTAGAAAATCTTGATATATATCTCTGGTAGATAGGAGTAACATTTTAATAAGATAAGTATTTGGAAATAGGATATCTTGTCCCTTTTCCCTTCCCCGGTGTTGCATAATTATTCATCCAAATAGTTTTTCTTGTCGATTTAGGTGTTCTTTTTGGAACAACATACATAGGTGGTACAATAGTATTAGTATATAGATCAGTAACTAGCTCAGTTGATGAATTAATTATAGTATCTTAAGGTAGTACATCTGCAGGTGAGACATCAGCAATAACACCATAAACTACACTTGGTATATCAGAGTGTAAAGAAAGATCTTCTAAACAAGAGTCTGCATTGCATCTTTATGATCATCAACACCTGATTATTCTTGAAGGAAATTTGTAATGGATTCATTTGTGTTTCTAGTTTCAAAGGAAAGACATGCTCCTAGAACACAACATCTCTGGTCACAAATAGTTTGTTAGTGGCCAAATCTATAAGTAAATAGCCCTTTTAAGTAGGGGAATAACCCATCAAGACTGCTGGTTTGGCTCTTTTTGAGAACTTATCACCCCTTGGTAATACAGATGTAGAACATAGAAAACCACAAAAATTCACATGCATCAAGGATAGAGGCTTAGGGCTCATTTGTTTGCACTTAATGAAGGTCTGAATCTAAATGGTTCAGACTTCAGACCATTAATTGCATTTGTTTTTTATTAAGATTTTACCTCTTAATAGGTTTGAATAGGTCTTAATTATTCAGATCTAGAATCAAGTCTTAATAGGTCTGAAGAGGTATTTTGGTATTGAATAATATTCATTGCCACTCTATTCATAATCATCAGTCACCACCACTAACCACCTCTACCACCGCCACCATAGTCAACCACCACCTACCATCACCAACCACCTCTACTATCGACAATAAATATCACTACCAACCACTATTGTCAACCGTTACCACACCTAATACCTTTATTATTCTTATTATATTCATCGTTACCACCGCCGTCAATAGAACCACCATTATCAACCACTACCCGCCAATCCGTACTATCGACCAACTCATTTATCACAACTAGAACCATCGCTAACTACCACTATATATCATAACCTCTACACATTCTTCGATCGCCACCACCACTATCACTTGTAACACCACCTTTACCATCACTTCAACCACTACCATCGCTATAATTTATCTCTACTAACAACTATCTCCACCATCACAACTAACATCTCCAACTAGCACCAACACATCGTCAACCATCATGAATTCATTTTTCATCCATCATAATCTACACCTCTGACTACTAACATCAAGCAATGTCACATCAGAACCACTACCACCACTATCAATGACTACCATTATAACAGTCACTACAGTACCAACCATCATAACTATCACCACCAATATTACTAATCAGTAACATCAATCATTGTCACCGCAATCACCATTATAAAATATCTTCACTATCACTAACAAAAATAAATATTTTTTTCAACCAAATAATAATTTTATTATATTAAATTACATACTTTTTTGATATGTAATCATTCAGTTATCAGATCTAGAGACAACATCTTAATCATTTAGATGTGTATTCAGATTCAGACGTCTAAATCTTACAAAAAACAAATGCATCCTTAGAGAACAACATCTCACAGAGACTTCTACCTTCAATAGAAAAAGAAAGTAGTCTATTTATTATATAGTTTGCATCTTTAACATTTAGATCCCAAAATCTAATAGGCATTTGTGATTGAAACTTGATGGCTCTAGCTACATTTAAGATTTGTTTGTGTTTTCTCTTAACTACACCATTTTGTTGAGGTGTATAAGGACAAATGCTCTAATGTATGATACCTAGAGACCTAAATAAGTCACTATGTTGTGGGTTAAAAACTCTATGCCATTATCAGATCTTACAATTTTAATATGTGAACTAAACTGTGTCTGTATCATGCATACAAAAGTATTGACAGCCATAATTGCTTCAAATTTAACTACAACAAATGAATCCAAGTGTATCTACTTATAGGGTCCCCAGAGATCCATACGTACAACATCAAAACACTGAGTAGCTCTAGTCTTACTTATAGGAAAAGTTAGTCTAGTCTGCTTAGCTAAGGGACATATATGATAATTATTCAAACCTTCTACATCCTTATCATAATTTAAAATGTTTAGCAATTTCATTACTGAGCTAATGGATAACCAAGTCTTTTGTGCCATAGACTTTAATCCTGCCTAAATACTCCTGCTATACATTTATGAACCCGATCTTGGGGCCTTTGTGACTTATGATCTTCACATTATCCTTTGTGAACATACAAGCCACCATTTTCCTTACCAATGCCCTTCACCCTGCCACTGTGAAGGTCCTAAAAAACACATAATTCAGGGTAAAAAGAGAAAAAACATGAAAGCTACCCAGTTATTTTGGACACCGACAGTAAGTTAAGTTTAAAATTAGGCAGAAATAACACATATCTCATAGTTCTATCTCTAAACATGTGTGCTTCTCCTGTATGAAACATATTAATCTTATCACCATTAGGAAGATGTACCATATCCTTCTTTGAGATACTACTTTGTAACATTTTGACAGAGCATCCTTAGTTGCTGAACATGATGTGCCGTACCAGAATACATTATCCATTCTTCTGACATCTGATGAAATAATGAACAAATAGCTTTACCTGAAATGTTACTATGACTGGTATCAGGTGTATCTTTGTTCAACATTTCCATAATTTGTTTGTACTCTCTATCAGTTAATACTTGTCCCTTAGGTAGAATAACAATGTGTATTTCCTTGTTGTCTGCATAACTAGTTGAAGTAGCCTGCCCTGTACCTCCGTAAACCTAATCACCAACTATGTTATTAGTTGAATATTTAGCATTTTTATGTACTCCATATTGATGAACATGATTATCATATCCACCAGGTAAGACTGATTATTGCCTCCTGTAAGTTTAAATACTCAATGCAATCCTCTTGATCCACCATTGTAAACTTCTCTTCTTCTCTGCTTCCAACCTATTTACTTATAACAAGTTTCTTTAGTATGGACACTAAAATAAAAGTAATCACACTTCTTTTTTTTGTTGTTTTGTGATACATAATTATTCACTGAATTTCTACTTACTTATATGGTAATTGGATCGGTCTTTCACTAATAATATTTGCACAAGCCAGTTGCTGAATTTTATCTACTATTATCATTGCATAAGATCGATTGAGTGCAAGTGTAACTCCTTTAATAGAATTTATCTTCTGGATAATCATATGAGTCATTTGATGTGCTATAGAAATATAGCACTTTTGATGCTTAAAATGAGAAAAATATGCAAGTTTCTGAGGTTATTTTGTTAGATATGATGTGTTTTGGGTATGTTTTGCAGGAAATCATGTTTTAGATGCTAAGTTCATGGAAAATATAAAAAAAGTTTTTTTGGCTACTTATTGGAGCAATTATGAATGTTTAGGACACTTTACAGCTTGATCATGATTAAAGCATGTACAAAAATTGAAGAAGAGCTAAAAAGATGACTCCCGACACTTACTAAGTAAATATGTGTACCGTAAATGGGAAAAGAAAGTGCCAGAAGTCCAAAATCCTGAGAGTTGACCTGCAGAATTTTTGGGTCCTGGAACTTGTTCCCACTCTGCAGGCCGCAAGTGCTACCTACGCTAGGGTCAGGCCGCAAGTGCAGACAATAAGTGACCACCGACCCTGTTTTCTCTTATTTTATTTGGGCTTTGGTTTTAGGGTTTTCTCAGGTACTATAAATATACTTTATGTGTTTTTAGAAGGAATTATGCATTTTTGATGTTCACAAATATATTTTGATTCCAAGATTAGATTTTGATCTTAGGATTTTCTTGTATTAACTTCATTGATTAATTTAGTCACGATTGTGGGTTTTTCTACTTCTTATAATTATGCTTTCATCTATGATTTCAATCATGAATGTTGTTTATTACTTCACAAGCATGAACGGCTAAAAACCCATAGCTAGGGTTGTGAAATCCTGACAGATTGATGAAGTAGGGAAAGTATTATTATTATTATGAATCGATACCCATGCATGTATTACTTTATCTTTAATATAATAGTTTTCTTAATAGGTGTATATGTTAGGATCCCGCCTATATTATTGCTACTTAATCCAAAAGAGAAGTAGTGACTAGGAAAAGATACAAACAACAGTAATTTGGAGTTTAGCTATCGATCCATGCTTCTAGGGTTTATCTACATAAGATGGTTAGATTTTATCTAATAATCAAGACTCAAAAGGTAATAGTTAACTGGGATCAAGATAAGTGTCACTACCTGAGGCTACCCCCTAGTCGTAACATGGTGCTAGAATCATGTACTGGCATGATACTTAAGCAACTGATTCTAAGCTAACCCATGCACTGGCATGATACTTGAGTAATTGATTTAAAATGTATATACAAGCTAAATTTACTGAGTAGAAGTATAATTATGTGAAAATCTAAATGAACATAATACTGATAAAGTTTACAACATGATAAAATGGAAGAGAGAATTGGAATTATATATGATAACTATGACTGACTATCTATGAAGCCTCTTCTATACCAACTATAGAAAGTTGGTGTATGCCTCCAACTACCACTAACCAATACATATATATGATTAAAAAACAACACATGAACTGCAATGAACTGGAGTCCCTGAAATAAGAGGACTTATCACCTGCTGGCTGAAAGCTGAGAATTATCTAACCTTAGTGTGTGGACTATATCTGGTACCTACAGTATGAAGGAAAATAGCCATAAACGCATTTATGTGGTCAGTACTTTGGAATGTACTGAGTATATGGAGACATGCACTAAATACTGAAAATACTTAAAACATGCTTTAAAACTGAGGACATAAGTTATTTACTGAAACATGTATTTAGAAACAGGCTATACACGAAAATTACAAGTCATAGTGAGATTTATAAATCATGAGTTGAAAATAATTCTGTAAGTTGAGAAGAGGTAGAAACATGAATACTGTATGAATTTCTCATGTAAAGCTGAACATGCTGTAAAATGTACTGAGGATTATGTATGAATACTGGGTCTGAAACTATGTGATGGACACTGACATAAAATCATGCATATATGAAATGAAATGTAAACCAGCATAACTCAAGGATCTGAATATACAAATATACTGAGCATGAATACTAAATAAGTACTGAGTAACTAATGACTGAATACTAAATAACTAGCATTTGAATACTTATTAACTAATATCTGGATACTGATTAACTGATACCTGAATACCGATTAACTGGTATCTATATACTGATTATCTGATATCTATATACTGACTAACTGATGTTTGAATACTGATCATGTAAAACTAATGTAACGCCCCGTAAAAGTCATGCATGTATTAGACTGTAATTTCTGAGCTTTAGACTTAAGTTTTAAATTCTTCTAAGTGTTGAAATGACTTAGACTCATTCTTAGCTGGCAACCTTCGGATACAACTTCTCGACCTTCCCGACCTTCATTTTTGGATTTTTTTGTTGTGTTACGATGGGGCAAGGTTGTAGTACATCTCGGAGAAAACTCAGAACTTTTGGACGAGCCTAAGGCCTCGTTTGGATTTTGATCCAGTGGCAGTGCGCCATTAGCCCGCGCCGCCTGCTGGATCGCGCCCGGCCAAAATGTTCAGTCTATCTGAATTTTTAATGGCATTTCCATAAATACTCATTCTCCTATCAACTTAAACACGGGAATTAAATCCCTAAAGAGCCAAAATATCATTATATTCTTCAAATTTGCTCAAGAACCCTCCCTGGGTTTCAACATTAAAACCCAAGCAACTCATGATTTAACCGCGGGTTCGTGAAATAAATTACAGATTTGGAATCCTCTCGACGTAGGCTTCGATAGACACCCAAAATTCATGGAGAACAAGGTACGCGGGGTTTTTCCTAAATTCTCATGGGCATAAAAAAATCATGTTTTAGAATGGGGTTTTAAATTATGTATATATATTTATGTATAAGATGTTTTAACATCATTGTTTTGGTCTTTTGACCATCTCCAAAGAGATTTGACAGTTTATATACATATATGAATGAATGTGTTTCAGTTTTGAATACATGAACTTGCTAAAGACATTTGACCACCAGGTGTTTGATGAAATTTCTGCATGAATTGAACTTTAAGTTTCGGAGTATGAAATCCTTTACATCAGTTACATGTTTTGGTGGTCTAAACTATGTTTTGAATGAAAGCTCTTGCTTAATACATTATGGCTCAGAAAAATCATGACTTGCAATGTCTTGGTATGACGATACCAATTCAGACTAACGCCATATCAGACTCAGACTAACAGACATTTCAGACTTTCATGATTTTAGACATTCAGAATGTTGCATGTACAGAAAAGGTTAAAAATGGGCATACAGAGATGTTAGGTGGTTCCCCGAAGAGGGTTTGAGTTCAAGTGACTCAATTCCTAAAGCCGTGGTTTGCCGACCTGGGTATACTATTATGCACTGACTTAAATGTCCTGTGGCATATCAGACTCAGACACTCCAACCCTTGTGGCACACTTGGGTTGGGGGCTTCCCCGCCGAGTCAATGGCGGATTCCATACAGCCCGTGGAATATCAGACTTGTAGTGGAATACCACCTAACTCAGAAGTAAAACACAGATCTTGATTTGAAATGAACTGGCAGGTTACATGTTTTCAGAAGGTGCCCATGTATTTTTCGGAAATAGTTTTATACATGATGTCTTGATGAAAAATTGCTTTCACTTAATATATATATATATATATATATATATATATATATATATGTATGTTCCATTATACTATTTTTAGATTGCTTCGCGTGCCAGTACTTTTGTGCTGAACCCCCCTCTTCCAGGTCCTGAGGCACAGTCTAGGGGTCCAGCTACTCAGTAGACATTCTCGGATTTGCAGACTTGATCTCGTAGTGGTGAGCCTTCTATTATTAGGAAGGCCCAATTATGTCAGACATTATCTTATTTATTATGTTTTTGGTTTACTGGGGGCCTTGTCCCAGTTTCTTTTTAGACAGATGTTTGTGTTCTTAGTAGAGATTTTGCAGACTGATGTCAGGTAGTATTATTCAGAAATGTTGCAGAACTTGACCATGTATTCCGTACTCAGTTTCAATTCTGCATTTTATTATGATTACGAATGTTGTGCATGATAACCAGATAGAGAATGGGTGTTCCGGGCCTTCATGGTTCGGGATTCTCATCACGGCTAGGGCCTAGGCTCGGGTCGTGACAAACTTGGTATCAGAGCACGGTTCATGATCCCAGGGTGTCTGCGAAATCGCGTCGAGTTGAGTTCTGTTTATGGGTGTGTAGCGTGCCACACTTATAAACAGGAGGCTACTAGGCATTTAGGAATGTTTCCCTTCTTTGTGATTTAGTTCGTGCTTCAGAGTCTAAACTGTCCCCTAATCAATGATCTCTTGTATTTCAGAAACACGACTATGCCTCCCCATCGCAATATCGATCAGAGTGCTCAGGCAGATGTGGTCCGTCCCACCCATGGGATGCGGACCCATAATAGAGCTTCCACGCCAGAAATTGTCCCTACTCCGGGAGTCTCTCCAGTCCCAACCAATCCACCTCGGGCTCCGCGGACTAATGTCAACCGTCCACCAACTGCTCAGAGAGATATCTCAAATGCAGAGTTCAGACAGTCTATCCATATGCTGACACAGCTGGTATCTAACCAGGCTTAACGATCGGAAGATGTTGGGTCTGCATCTATTACGTCTGAGGCTACTAGAGTCGAGAATTTCATGAAGATGAATCCACCTAAGTTCACTGGTACAAAGGTGGAGGAAGATCCACAGGAGTTCGTGGATGAGATGGAGAAGATCTTTAAGGTAATGCATGTAGATGAGATTGAAGGAGTGGAATTTGCAACTTATCAGCTTAAGGAAGTTGCAAATCAGTGGTATGCAGACTGGGAAGATGCAAAAGGTGAGAGTGCTGAGCCTACAGTTTAGGGTGAGTTTGTAGAAGCTTTCCTTGACAGATTCTTTCCTCTGGAGTTAAGGGAGGCCAAAGCAGAAGAGTTCCTGAATCTGAAGCAGGGCAGTATGAGTGTACAGGAGTACACTTTGAAGTTTAATCAACTAGCCCACTATGCACCAGAATTGACTAGCAATATGAGAGCTCGGATGAGGAAATTTGCATCCGACCTTGCTGATAACCTGGTACTTGAGTGCCAGGGGGAAATGTTGAATAGGGAGTTAGACTTTGCTAGACTGACAGTCCACATGCAGCAGGTGGAAGAGAAGAAGAGAAAGATCACTGAATCTAGAGAGAAGGACAGACAGGCCAAGAGAGTCAAATCTGCGGACCAGCACCAGAGTCAACCACAGAGTGGTAACTGGGGAAATAGGTAGTCGAAGAAGACGAGGTTTTGGAATAATACACAGTCAGCAGCCAGCGCCCCAGCGCCCAGACCTCCTGCAGACAGACAAACTCAGAGCTTTCAGACTCCTCATGGATCTAGAGCACCAGATACTCAGTCGTAAGGTAGTGTGGCTCAGCAGCATCGCACTTACCCGCGATGTGAAAATTGTGGTAGGAATCATCCGAGGAAATGTCAGTTGGGCACACTTGTATGTTATTCATGTGGTCAGTCAGGCCACTTTCAGAGGGATTGTCCATCTGCTAGGAGGAGTGCTGGTGGTGCAAAGTTTCAAGTCAATTCCACAGCGCCACCCCCATCTCAGAAGGGCACCACATCAGCTGTCGGGAACAGTCGCAACCAGTTATATGCCTTGACCAACCGCTAGGAGGCGAAAGCTTCCCCAGATGTTGTTACCGGTGCGATACAAATCTTTTCCCGTGATGTCTGTGTGTTACTTGATCCCGAATCTACCTTATTCTATGTGACCCCTTATGTGGCTATTGGTTTCGGGTTTGAGCCTAGTGTGATTTCTGAACCCTTTTCTGTTTCTACCCCGGTGGGGGATTCTGTTGTTGCTAGAAGGGTATATAGGGGTTGTGTGGTGACTGTTGGTAGTCAGGATACGGTGGCAGACCTTATAGAGTTGGACATGGTTGCATTTGATACTATCTTAGGGATGGATTGGCTCCATTCATGCTATGCCATATTGGATTGTAGGACCCGTAGAGTTACCTTTTCCTTCCTGAATGAACCAATGATAGAATGAGAGGGACATTCTTTAGCACCCAAAGGGCACTTGATATCTTATCTCAGAGCCCGAAAACTCATATCTAAAGGTTGCTTGTATCACCTTATTCGAGTCAAGGACTCTAAAGTTGAAAATCCTCCTCTTCAGTCTGTCCCTATGGTGAGTGAATTTCCAGAAGCCTTTCCTAAAGATCTCCCAGGGATACCCCCTGATAGGGAGATAGAGTTTGGTATTGATGTGTTGCCAGATACCCATCCCATTTCTATTCCGCCATATAGAATAGCTTCCGCAGAGCTAAAAGAGTTGAAAGAGCAGCTAGCAGACCTCCTAGATAAGGGATTTATACGCCTCAGTGTATCTCCTTGGGGTGCACCTGTACTTTTCGTGTGTAAGAAAGACGGTTCCCTTCGTATGTGCATAGATTACCGTCAGTTGAATAAGGTCACAATTAAAAACAAATATCCTCTTCCTAGGATTGATGTTCTTTTTGACCAGCTTCAGAGTGCTAGATGTTTTTCAAAAATAGAACTTCGTTCGGGCTATCATCAGTTGAAAGTTAGGGAGTCAGACATTCCCAAAACAGCTTTCCGAACCCGATATGGTCACTATGAGTTTCTTGTCATGTCCTTCGGGTTAACTAATGCCCCTGCAGCCTTCATGGATCTTATGAACAGAGTTTTCCGTCAGTTTCTTAACTCGTTTGTCATTGTATTTATTGATGATATTCTGATTTATTATAAGAGTAAAGAGGATCATGCCGATCACCTTCGAATCATTCTTCAGACCCTTAAGGATCATTGATTGTACGCCAAATTTTCCAAGTGTGAGTTTTAGTTAGATGCTATTGCCTTCTTAGGGCATATTGTGTCCAGTGACGGGATTAGAGTGGACCCCCAGAAAGTTGAGGCAGTGATAAAATGGCCCAGACCCACGACTCCAACCTATATTCGGAGCTTCTTGGGTTTGGCAGGTTATTACAGAAGGTTCGTAGAGAGTTTTTCATCCATAGCGGCCCCACTCACTAAACTGACTCAGAAAAAAGTAAAGTTTGTGTGGTCTGATTTATGTGAAAATAGTTTTGAGAAGTTGAAAGACAGACTGACCACTGCACCTGTTTTGACTCTTCCCAAGGGTGTTGATGGTTTTGTGGTTTACTGTGATGCATCCCGTATAGGATTTGGCTGCATTTTGATGCAACATGGTAAGGTGGTAGCTTATGCATCTAGGTAGTTGAAGGTGCACGAGCGGAACTACCCTACTCATGATTTGGAGTTAGCGGCTGTGGTGTTTGCCCTTAAGATTTGGCGGTACTACTTGTACGGTGTTCATGTTGATATCTTCACTGATCACAAGAGTTTGCAGTATGTTTTCTCGCAGAAAGAACTGAATCTCAGGAAGAGGCGGTGGTTGGAACTTCTGAAAGACTATGATATGAGCCTGCATTACCATCCAGGCAAGGCAAATGTTGTAGCCGACGGCCTCAGTAGGTTGTCTATGGGCAACCTTTCTCATGTAGAAGAAGAAAAGAAAGAGATGGTGAAGGACATTCACCGCCTTGCGAATCTGGGAGTGCGACTGTTAGATTCCAAAGACGGAGGGGTGATTGTTCATGAGTTAGCTAAGTCATCCCTTTGTGCTGAAGTGAAGGAGAAGTAGGTTGAAGATTCCATCTTAATGCAAATCAAGAAAGATATGGGTCAACAAAAGGTGATGTCTTTTGAAATTGGTGGTGATGGCGTTCTGAGGTTTCAGGGTAGATTATGTGTTCCGAATGTCGATGGGCTTCGAGAAAGAATTCTTGATAAAGCTCACACCTCGAGGTATGTTGTCCATCCTGGTTCTACTAAGATGTACCATGATTTGAAATCTATGTTTTGGTGGAATAATATGAAGCGAGATGTGGCTAACTTTGTTTCTAAGTGCTTGAATTGCCAACAAGTGAAAGTAGAACATTTGAGGCCAGGAGGTACTTCCCAAGAAATAGCGTTGCCCTTGTGGAAGTGGGAAATGATCAATATGGACTTTATTACAGGACCTCCAAAGTCCCAAAATCAGTATGACTCTATATGGGTGATTGTAGATAGGCTGACCAAGTCAGCTCACTTTCTGCCTGTCAGGACTAACTATTCGGGGGAAGATTATGCTAAGCTGTTCATTGCAGAAATTGTCCGTTTGCATGGAGCGCCTATCTCTATTATATCCGACCGAGGTACGCAGTTTTCTTCTCAGTTTTGGAGATTGTTTCAGAAAGGTTTAGGTACCCAGGTGAACTTAAGTATAACATTCCACCCTCAGACTGATGGGCAAGCTGAACGCACCATCCAGACCCTGGAGGATATGTTGAGGGCCTGTGTGATTGACTTTAAAGGTTGTTGGGTTGATCACTTGCCACTAATAGAGTTTGCCTATAACAACAGTTTCCACTCTAGTATTAAGATGGCACCTTTTGAGGCATTGTATGGTAGGAGATGTAGGTCTCCAATAGGTTGGTATGAAGTAGGTGAGATGCAGATGTATGGGCCTGATCTTGTTCATCAGGCAATGAAGGATGTGAAACTTATTAGGGAACGACTTAAGACAGCTCAGAGTCGTCAGAAATCCTATGCCGACGTCAGAAGAAGAGAGTTAGAGTTTGAGATTGGAGATTGGGTTTTCCTCAAAGTTTCTCCCTTGAAGGGAGTTCTGCGTTTCGGGAAGAGGGGTAAGCTATGTCCTCGCTATATAGGCCTGTATCAGATTGTAAGGAGAATAGGTGGAGTTGTGTATGAATTATAATTGCCTGCAAGTTTGGGTTCTGTTCATCCAGTATTCCACATATCCATGTTGAAGAAGTGCATCGGAGATCACTCTTTGGTGGTGCCCATTGATGAGATCAAGGTGGACGATTCCTTGTCTTACGAGGAAGAGCCCGTGGAAATCCTAGATCGACAAGTGAGAAAATTGAGGAGTAAGGAGATAGTCTCAGTTAAAGTGTTATGGCAAAATCAGAAAGTTGAAGAAGCAACTTGGGAGTCGGAGCATGACATGAAAGTGAGATACCCAAGCCTATTTGAACCAGCAAATAGCGAATTGGAAGGTACAATTCTTGCTTTATGTTTCCTTCTACGTATGAATTTGCTTGAAATCGTGCGTGACTATTCCCGCGTCATCATTCAGGGACGAATGATCCCAAGGGGGGGATAATGTAACGCCCCATAAAAGTCATGCATGTATTAGACTGTAATTTCTGAGCTTTAGACTTAAGTTTTAAATTCTTCTAAGTGTTGAAATGACTTAGACTCATTCTTAGCTGGCAACCTTCGGGATACAACTTCTTGACCTTCCCGACCTTCATTTTTGGATTTTTTTGTTGCGTTACGATGGGGAAAGGTTGTAGTACATCTCAGAGAAAACTCAGAATTTTTGGACGAGCCTAAGGCCTCATTTGGATTTCGATCCAGTGGTAGCGCGCGATTAGCCCGCGCCGTCTGCTGGATCGCGCCCGGCCAAAATGTTCAGTCCATCTGGATTTTTAATGGCATTTCCGTAAATACTCATTCTCCTATCAACTTAAACACGGGAACTAAATCCCTAAAGAGCCAAAATATCATTATATTCTTCAAATTTGCTCAAGAACTCTCCCTAGGGTTTCAACATTAAAACCCAAGCAACTCATGATTTAACCGCGGGTTCGTGAAACAAATTACAGATTTGGAATCCTCTCGACGTAGGTTTCAATAAACATCCAAAATTCATGGAGAACAAGGTATGCGGGGTTTTTCCTAAATTCTCATGGGCATAAAAAAAATCATGTTTTAGAATGGGGTTTTAAATTATGTATATATATTTATGTATAAGATGTTTTAACATCATTGTTATGGTCTTTTGACCATCTCCAAAGCGATTTGACAGTTTATATACATATATGAATGAATGTGTTTCAATTTTGAATACATGAACTTGCTAAAGACATTTGACCACCAGGTGTTTGATGAAATTTCTGCATGAATTGAACTTTAAGTTTCGGAGTATGAAATCCTTTACATCAGTTACATGTTTTGGTGGTCTAAACTATGTTTTGAATGAAAGCTCTTGCTTAATACATTATGGCTCAGAAAAATCATGACTTGTAATGTCTTGGTATGACGATACCAATTCAGACTAACGCCATATCAGACTCAAACTAATACACATTTTAGACTTTCATGATTTTAGACATTCAGAATGTTGCATGTACAGAAAAGGTTAAAAATGGGCATACAGAGATGTTAGGTGGTTCCCCGAAGAGGGCTTGAGTTCAAGTGACTCATTGCCTAAAATCGTGGTTTGCTGACCCGGGTATACTATTATGCGCTGACTTAAATGTCCTGTGGCGTATCAGACTCAGACACTCCAACCCTTGCGGCACACTTGGGTTGGGGGCTTCCCCACTGAGTCAATGGCGGATTCCATACAGCCCGTGGAATATCAGACTTGTAGGGGAATACCACCTAACTCAGAAGTAAAACACAGATCTTGATTTGAAATGAACTGGCAGGTTACATGTTTTCAGAAAGTGCCCATGTATTTTTCGGAAACAGTTTTATACATGATGTCTTGATGAAAAATTGCTTTCACTATATATATATATATATATATATATATGTATGTTCCATTATACTATTTTTGGATTGCTTCGCGTGCCAGTACTTTTGTGCTGACCCCCCCTCTTCCAGGTCCTGAGGCACAGTCTAGGGGTCCAGCTACTCAGTAGACATTCTAGGATTTGCAGACTTGATCTCGCAGTGGGGAGCCTTCTATTATTCGGAAGGCCCAATTATGTCAGACATTTTCTTATTTATTATGTTTTTGGTTTACTGGGGGCCTTGTCCCAGTTTCTTTTTAGACAGATGTTTGTGTTCTTAGTAGAGATTTCGCAGACTGATGTCAGATAGTATTATTCAGAAATGTTGCAGAACTTGACCATGTATTCCGTACTCAGTTTCAATTCCACATTTTATTATGATTACGAATGTTGTGCATGATAACCAGATAGAGAATGGGTGTTTCGGGCCTTCATGGTTCGGGATGCTCGTCACGGCTAGGGCCTAGGCTCGGGTCATGACAACTAAACTGTTCTTAGTCTGAATAATTGGACTGAAACTGTAGGAGGTAATATTGTAATACCCATAATTTTTCCTGGCATAAAATCATCTCGAGAATGAAAAGAAGTATCTTCTAGAATGAGTGATATTTATTTCAGGTGGAATTCTTTATATTTGGACTTTCATGATATAGGAAATTGAATTAGCTTTCCAGCGATATATGATTCGCCTAAATCCGATAACTGGGTAAGAAGTTATGACTATTTTAAGTTTCAGTCATAAAACACCGCCATTTAGGGCATTAATGTGTTGCGGAGGAGGTTTAAATGGTGATTGTCAATTTCTAGTGGCCCTCCGCGATATTGGCACATCGTGGGAGAGCCAAATTCCCATTGTCCAATTCCAGTGAAGGTCCGCGATAGTGGAGCATCGCGCCAAGTTTCTACGTCCTATCCAAGGTGGTAAGGCAATACCACCGCATCGTACCACCATGCATTTTCCCAGTTGACATTTTTCTAGTGGCTTGGGGCGATAGTGGCGCGTCACGCCAAGGCCAAAAGTCGGGATTTTTTGGGTCGTTTTCCAGTTCCACATTAGATATGAATATGGGTATTTTGGTCAATCCCTAGGGCACCAATCCATACAAAACACCTCATTAATCATATACTAAGGCACTTTATGCTTATTTCATCACTTTTCTCTTAAAAGTAAACCCTAGTTCATCAACTTCCTCCCCAAGAAGGCCAAAATTTACTCCATTAATCTTCCAAGAAAATTCAAGATTTAGAATTTTCAATTCAAGAACATTAGGAATTCATCCCCAAAGCATCAATAGGAATCTAAGATTCAAGTTTTCATCAAAAATCATCAATTTAAGGTATGTGATGTTTGAACAATGATAATTATTTCATTCTTGTACCCAAAACTTTATTTAAATTAAAAATTTACTGCAATTTATATGATTTCTTATGAAATTCAAGTTAGGGTTTATACCCATTATCATTATTTGCAAGATTATGAGATTTTCCATGATTTAGAAGTTGAATTACATGATTAAGTTTATATTTTCATGTATATTGCTGAAATTTCCAGATTTATGATGAATTATAAATGTTTACATTACCAAGCATGAATTTTAAGGTGTTTTATTATGAGATTGATGTATGGGTCCTTAAGCCCTTATTAAAGATTTCTATTCCATGATTATTTGTGCTATGAGCACCCTCAGATAAGATTATTCTCAGATTTTGATAAAGATTTGAACTTTTGGTCCTAAGCTAAGATAAAGAATCCACTTTGTTCATATGACTTGAGATTTAAAGAAAGAAAAGCATAATTGGTTTTCTTGTAAACCCTTGTGCTAGTTTTGAAGTGAACTTCTTAAGATTTTGATCATAAGATTGGGAGTAGTATTTAGCACCGAGCGGGAAGTGTGGGATTAGTGTGCCCTACCTTTCATAGAACTATGTGCCACCATAGGTACATATTCAGATTATTCCACTTCTATATGGATGACTCAGATTGTGATCACACAAATAAGATTGTTCTATTCCGATGGCAAGGGTAGAACAGTCCTACCTAATAGGGGCCAGTCATGGGACTTCATGAATGCTCACATGGTGTATATGTCGGTTAGAAGAACCTCCAGAACTGATGTACCCTACTCTTGAAATAGTTTAATTGATTTGAAGCCTTAAGATATGAAAAATAAGTTTTCATATTTCATTTAGCCTAAATGATTTGAGAATAAGAATAGGAAACAAATTTTAGAACTAAGTGTAATGAATCATAAGATTTAGATTACATGTTTATTATTCATGATTTGAATTTCAGATTTCAGATTTACTCAAGCTTATGTGAGTCATTTACATTTAGCATGTATAATATTTTCTATAAACTGTGATGATATTGTCTATTTATTGCATGCACCCCGATATACTCAGTACATCCTCAAAGTACTGATCCACATATACATCTATGTGCTACATTGTCTTTTAATGTAGGTTTAGGTGCTCAATCTCAACAGTGACAATGATTTTTGAGCATCACATCTACATCCCTGCAGTTTGTGAGTCGTTATATTTCGGGGACTTAGCTATTTATGTTCTCAGTTTATTAATAGATATTCAAGTTTAGTTTGAGTCAGTTGGGGCCTGTACCAGTGACTCTCTAGATTCAGTTAGTAGAGGCTTATCGGACTACCAAATTCAGTCTTAGATCTCATTTGTCATCTTCAGACTTATCAGTATTTGTTTAGTTAGATTGATGAGATTAGTACCTTCAGATATATTTAGATTATTCAAATAGTTTTTTGTAATTTATCATGATTTTATACTTATATTTTCCCATGTTGAGATTCAAATATGTTAGAAGGTAACCAGGGTTAGCTCAAGACTACTTATAGTTCGGAGCACCGTGCGGCATCCTCGGAACTAGATTTCAGGGCATTACAAACTTGGTATCAGAGCCTATGGTTTAGAGAGTCCTAGGGAGTCAGACACACTGCATTACATAGAGTCTTGATCATCGGTGTGAAGTGCACCACATCATGAGCAAGAGGCTATGGAGCCTTTTAGGAAAATCCTCTTTTTTCTTTCATAATCCATCGTGCTTATAGCTGTATCTATCTTTTATTAACTCGTGCTATTTTATGATAGAATATACCTCCTCGTAGAGCTAATGCCCGTAGAAATAATAACCAACCACCTCATCCCAGAGATCCTTTGAATGAGAATGTGTCACATGCAGAGTTTCGAGCAGCTTTTCAGGCACTATCCCAAGCTGTAATAGCTAATGTTCAAGGTAATCATCAGGATATAGTCCCACCTCAACAGGATGGGGATTTAGCAGCAGCTAGAATTCAAGAATTTATGAGAATGAACCCATCAGAATTCTTTGGGTCAAAAGCAGGTGAGGATCCACAACTGTATCTTGATGAGGTGAAGATGATCACCCAAATTATGCCTGTTTATGAAGAAGAGAGTTTAGAATTAGCATCCTATAGACTGAAGGATGTTGCTTATTATTGGGTGGTTAGAGGGGAGAGTACAACTCCCAGACTTGGTAGATGTTTCAGGATGCATTATTAGATAAATTCTTCCCACTTGAGATAAGGAAAGCTAAGATAGAAGAGTTGATGAACCTGAGGCAGGGATCTAGATAGTAAAGGAGTATTGCCTTAAGTTTAATCAGTTGTCTAAGTATGCCCCTAATCAGATGGTTGACCCTAGATCAAGCATGAGTAAGTTTATGATCGGTATATCTGGATTAGTAGTTAAGGAGTGTAGGATTGCTATGCTCATTAGAGACATGGACCTTTCCAGGCTGATGATGCATGCTCAGTAGATTGAGGTAGAGAAAATGAAAGAAACAGAGAGAGAGAGAGAGAGTAAATAATAGGGCTAGAATAGAGTAGTTTGACTACAATCAGAATAGGTCAGGAGGAGAAAACCGTTCTTAATTTTAGAATTGGTCATTTATGCCTACACCTTCTTCAGCCAGTGCTCCTGCACCCAGAATTAGGCAGGAGTAGTGGGTTAAGTCTTATATGTCTAGATCTCAGAGTAGTGTGAGTGGAAAGCCAAATCATCCCCTATGTTCAAATTATGGTAAGCATCATAGAGGTAAATATTTGTTGGGCCAGAAAGGTTGTTATGGTTATGGATAGAAGGGTCATGAAATCAAGGAATGATTACATGCTATACAGGAGAATAGAGATGTTCATCCCCAGACTCAGGCTAATAATGCACCAGCTCCTTTAGGTTGCCCATCCCCTCCCCAGGGTGCATCATCCAGTACTGTTGGCGGTCAGCACCAGAACAGGTTCTATGCTTTACCATCCCATTAGGAGCAGGAGGATTCCCCATATATTGTTACAGGTATGCTTCATGTCTTTCATTTTGATGTGTATATGTTGTTAGACCTCGGGTTAAGTTTTTCTTATGTGACCCCATTAGTTGCTGTGAATTTTGAGATAAATTCTGAAAAGATTCCTGAGCCTTTCTTGGTTTCTACCCCAGTAGGTGAGCTAGTTGTTTCTAAGAAAATCTATAAAAAGTGTTCTATCACTGTCCTTCACAAAGTCATGTTAGTAGACTTGATAGATTTAGATATGGTTGATTTTGATCTTATTCTTGGTATGGATTGGCTCCATTCCTGTTATGCTTCTATAGATTGTCGCACCCGAGTGGTGAAGTTTCAATTTCCAGATGAGCCAACCTTTGAGTGGTTTGGTAATTCAGTGTCTCCCAAGAGTCATTTCATATCTTATATTAAGGCCAGAAAGTTGATTTCTAAAGGTTGCATTTATCATCTAGTTCGATTTAAAGATTCTAAGTATGAGACCCCAATAGTTTAGTCAGTCAATGTAGTAAATGAGTTTCTAGATGTCCTTCCAGAAGATCTCCCAGGGGTACCTCCCGACAAAGAGATAGAATTTGGTATTGACCTCCGCCATTCCTATGCGTGGATGTTTCAAAAGCTTCAAATCCTACATAAATTTAGTGTGTTAATCAATTATGTAATGTGGGAATCTATTTGAGCATGAATTTAGATCATAGAGGTCCCCTAACTCAAGTACAAGTTGAAGGCTTTCCTATCGTTCAAGTTTTAGTGAGAGTCAAAACTTGGGTACACTTCAATAGACCATAACTCATTGTATATGAAGAACTGAGTGTTTTAATATATATAAAATAAAATATCTTTGAATTATCTTTCCAATAATACCAATTTTTTCTAAATCCGATATCGGAGCAAAGAGTCACACCCATTTTATTCCAGCATGTCAAGCTGGAAAACGGTGATGACGTTTCTGATGGGCTATCACGTTTCTGACGACCTTTTTGACAACGTCGTCATATTCTGATGATGTTGTTAGCCTTGGGCAGAAAATCAAGAATTTGGACCCCTTTTGTGATGATCATTCGTGACGGCCTATCACGGACCTGACGGCCTGTCATGGATGGCATCAAGTATATTTTTCCAACAATTCAAGGGCATTTTTGCAAGGGTATTTTGGTCATTTCCTTCACCTTCAATGACTTATAACCTTAAAGAGGTGCAATTTTTATCATTTTTCTTCAGTTAAGCATCTTAAAAACCCTCTCTCACACTCTCAACTACAAGATTAGGGTTTCCATCAAACTCATCTCTCAAAAGCAAGATTCAAGCCTTTTTCCAAGATAATCAAGAATTAAGTTTCCCAATCCAAGAACTCTCCAGCAAATCATCAAGGTTTCCTTTCTAAGGTATGCGTGTATTTATGCATGGACTCCATTCGCCCATGAAGTTCAAAAACCCTTTTCTAAAACTATATATTATGGTTTTCATGTGATGAACGGATTGTTGATCATGTTTATGTGTGGAATGATGCCAATATAGAATCTTTATGTGTTATTGTGAATCTATGACATCATATGAGTTGAAAACATGTAAGTTTGATTATTTATGATGAGTAATTGTATGATTTACACCTATGCCTAAGTTGTGCATGTAAGGTGTTTGATAAAATACCTAAGAGACTAGAAATCATGCATTATAGCTAAATTATGACTAAGTGAAGGATTCATGATAGGCCTCTATGATTCAATGTCATCCATGTTGATAATGTGTCTTGTGAACACTGTTGGATTACTCATGAACCAGTCTTATGGAATTATGCTATGCTTAATTGCAAAACTCGCTCATGTAGAAGATGTAGAATACCTATGTAATTCATGAAATTCCCCAAGTTATGATATTATGGATTGTGGTTGTAATATGTAATGAGCATGACATTGAAAGCTATGCAAGTATATACATATTGTATGAAATTCCCTTCCATGAAATAGATTGTTGAGAACCATGCTTAGTATGAAATCCCTTATTTATGATATTGTGGATTATGAACTCTACTCTTACGATCAAGTCAGTCGTGTCTGTCAGTTTTCTTCCATCTAGTCCTGGGGGTACTTGTACCCGAAAAATATAGCTGTGTGCCTAGAGCCATGTCATGTTATCACGATACTCTAAGTTAAGCCATGATCTATAGAATTCAGTCAGTCGTGTGACTCAGGAAAACTCAAAAATCTTAGTAGTTCAATAATCTCAATACACAGTTTGTAACTTCAGTATTGACTGTCAATCTTAGTAACTTCAGTACTCTCAATTGGTCCCCAGAACTTAGTACATTTTGTTAGTCATCGGAATTTAGTAAACTCAGTTTAGATCCTCTAAACAATACCACTAGTATCAGTACAGTTAAGTTATTTAGTTTATCCCAGTTATTCAATTCAGTGTCTTTCAGATGGGAGTAGGATTCAGCACCGAGTGAGCCTAGGGATAGGGACTCACCCACTAGAATAGGACTGAGATCCCTTGAAGCAATCCCTAAGTTCTAGAACTATATTTCCAGCGTAGGTACGAGATGTCACCCGTTAGATAGGACTAATCTACTCGGGGGTCACCCGTTAGCACATTTATATGTATAGGATTGATCCTAGGAGTCAACTGTTAGATTAGGACTGAATTTATAGCAGATGTCTTTACTGGTGGCGCGGTACTGGCACCCTTCCATCTAGGGCAGAGATTGGACCTCAGTCATCTTAGTTTGGGGCATGTCGGTTAGATGAACACATCCCACAGTTTCAGCTACAGATTCAGGACTGTCAGAAACAGTTAACTCAGCTTAGTAGTATAGATTCAGTACTGTTAGATACAGTAAATATTTATCATCATAAATAGACTTTAAGATGACCCATTAGCTAGGAATGATCTTAACTATGATTAATCAGTATCAGAATTATTAGATTTAAAGATCACCCGCTAGATAGGACTGATCTCAAACTAAGTCAAATCATCCTTATTATCAGTATACTTATGATCACCCGCTAGATAGGACTGATCTTAGATTTAGTTACTCCAAGTAGAATGAAACTCAGATAGTTCCATCATAAATTAGACTGTCAGATACAGTTGCTCAGTAACTGTTATATCAATTAGTCTGATCATTATAGTTTTATCAGCTATATCAGTTGTCATAGCTCACGTTACTAGTATTCAGTTTCAAGACTGTTAGACATAGTCATTCAAACCAGTTCTTCATAGTTTGAACTGTAAAAAATAGTCAATAATCTATTCAGTACCTTAGTAACAGTAAAGTCATGCCGTCAGCATTCAGACTCAGTAGTCAGCTTTATCATGAGTTCAGTTATAGTTGTGTATGCATGCATGTATTCTCACATTTATATTAGTTAGCATTGTTCATGCATATAACCCTTTGTCTTTAGCCTACCTTACTCGTATACTCAGTACATTCAGACATGTTGACGTATTTGTACTATGGTGTTTTCTCTTATGTTACACCATATTCTCTTATGTTACTCCATAGGTTCAGAGGCACAAGCTCCAAATCAGCAGTAGCATTCCATTGTTCAGAGTTTGAGTGAGTCCTTCTTATTCGAGGGAGATATGATTATTGCTACATTTACTATTCGGTTGCTAGATGGAGTTAGTTGGAGACATGTTCCTTCAACTCCTTATTTAGTTCAGTTATAGGCTTTCAGACTAGATGTCAGATTAGATATTCAGATCTTATTATTTTCAGTATTTATGACTTATTTTGGTATTGTTATACCTTTTTCAGACATTTTGTTATTAGACGTTTATTCAGCTCGAACCTTATGGCCTTTCATGTTCATGTTTCCGCATTTTATGATATATTATGCAGTATACTAGTACAGATATCATTCATAGGTTAGCTTGTGGTCCTTCGGGGTCATGATCACCGTGTAGCATTCTGGTTTAGAAAATTGGAGTGTTACAAACTTGGTATCAGAGCCTAAGGTTCAATAAAGTCCTAGGAAGTCTGAAAGCCGCATCTAGTAGAGTCTTGTATATGCGTGTGTTTTGCACCACACCTATGTGCAGAAGGCTATGAGATGTTTTAGAAACAGTTTCTCTTCATTCAGTATTCATGTGGTAGCAGTGAGCAGTCTAATTTGTATAGCTTGTTTTCTCATCCTTCTATCTATTCATGCTATCCAAAATCTTAGAGAATGTAACTATTTCAAGGTAAAACCTCCTAGTAGTTGCAAGTTCAGTTCATCTCATGCATCATGCATTAGTTTGAGACTCCCAAAGTTTAGTTATAATCTAGTTCGTAGATGCCCTGTGCATCACCCAGTATTTTCGTAAGGTAAGCATTCTTAGAGGGACATAGCGTCCCAAGGGGGAGATACCCCACTTTCTCTTAACGCTCTTATGCCTTAGATCCTTTAATTTCTCCTTACATAACAAATTCAGTATAAAATAGAGGGTACTCATAAGTTGACCTTCAAGTTAGACCTTAGCTGTAAGTCAAGTATTCAGAGGTTCAGTTCAGTTCATGATGTTCAGTCCATATGTCACATAGTAAAATCAGTCATGTTCTTATGTTTCAGTTCAATCTTAGTGACTTTACCATTGCATGTTTAGTCGCATGTTCGTGAGTCAGTTCATTCATGTATTTACACATCAGATATGCGTGGTCAGCTTATCAGTACTTTCAGTCATGCGTTCACGTATCATGTTAGTCATATAATCATGCATTAGATATGCATGGATTCAACTTACCAGTTAAGCATCAGATATGCATTCTCAGTTTGAAAAACTCAGTTTATCAGAACACTCAGCCCTACATTCATAAATCAGCCACCCATGCATCAGATATGCATGTACAGTATGATATGCTCAGTTTTCAGTCATGAAATCATGATCAGTCATTCATGATATATATTTGTGTAAGTTTTCTTTTCTCTCATCTCAGCATTATCATTCGAGGATGAATGTTCCCAAGGGGGATATATTGTAATACCCCACATTTTGGACTAGAATAAAAATCTGTCATTCCTATACGTGGATGTTTCAAAAGCCTCAAATCCTATATAAATTTAGTGTGCTAATAAATTATGTAGTGAGGGAATCTATTTGAGCATGAATTTAGATCATAGAGGTCCCCTAACTCAAGTACAAGTTGAAAGCTTTCCTATCGTTCAAGTTTTAGTGAGCGTCAAAACTTGGATCAGCTTCAATCGACCATAACTCATTGTATATGACGAACTGGGTGGTTTACTATATATCAAATGAAATCTCTTTGAATTATCTTTCCAACGATACTAATTTTTCCTAAATCCCATATCGTAGAAAAGAGTTACGCCTATTTTATTCCAGCATGTCAAGCTGGAAAATGGTGACAACATTTCTGATGGGCTATCACGTTTCTGACGACCTTTTGGACGACGTCATCACATTCTGACGACATTTCTAATAACGTGTCAACCTTGGGCAGAAAATCAAGAATTTGGACCCCTTTTGTGACGACCATTCATGACGGCCTATCACGGACCTGACGACCTGTCACGGATGGCGTCAAGTATATTTTTCCAATAATTCAAGGGCATTTTTGCAAGGGTATTTTGGTCATTTCCTTCACCCTCCACGACTTATAACCTTAAAGAGGCATAATTTTTCTTCAGTTAAGCATCTTAAAAACCCTCTCTTACGCTCTCAACTACAAGATTAGGGTTTCTATCAAACTCATTTGTCAAAAGAAAGATTCAAGCCTTTTTCCAAGATAATCAAGAATTAAGTTTCCCAATCCAAGAACTCTCCAGTAAATCATCAAGGTTTCCTTTCTAAGGTATGCGTGTGTTAATTCATGGACTCCTTTCATCCATGAAGTTCAAGAACCCTTTTCTAAAACTATATATTATGGTTTTCATGTTATAAAAGGATTGTTGATCATGTTTATGTGTGGAATGATGCCACGATAGAATCTTTATGTGTTATTATGAATCTATGACATCATATGAGTTGAAAACATGTAAGTTTGATTATTTATGATGAGTAATTGTATGATTTACACCTATTCCTAAGTTGTGCATGTAAGGTGTTTGATAAAATACCTAAGAGACTAGAAATCATGCATTATAGCTAAATTATGACTAAGTAAAGGATTCATGATAGGCCTCTATGATTCAATGTCATCCATGTTGATAATGTGTCTTGTGAACACTGTTGGATTACTTATGAACTAGTCTTATGGAATTATGCTATGCTTAATTGCAAAACACACTCATGTAGAAGATGTAGAATACCTATGTACTTCATGAAATTCCCCAAGTTATGATATTATGGATTGTGGTTGTAATATGTAATGAGCATGATATTAAAAGCTATGCAAGTATATACATATTGTATGAAATTCCCTTCCATGAAATAGATTGTTGAGAACCATGCTTAGTATGAAATCCCTTATTTATGATATTGTGGATTATGGACTCTACTCTTACGATCAAGTCAGTCATGTGTGTCAGTTTTCTTCCATCGAGTCCTGGGGGTACTTGTACCCGAAAAATATAGCTGTGTGCCTAGAGCCATGTCATGTTATCACGATACTCTAAGTTAAGCCATGATCTATAGAATTCAGTCAGTTATATGACTAAGGAAAACTCAAAAATATCAGTAGCCTCAGTAATTTAGTAATCTCAGTGATCTCAGTACTCAGTATCTAACTTCAGTATTCACAGTCAATATCAGTAACTTCAGTACTCTCAATCAGTCCCCAAAACTCAATACTTTTTGTTATTCATCAGAATTTAGTAAACTCAGTTTAGCTCCGCTAAACAATACCACTAGTATCAGTTCAGTTAAGTTATTTAGTTCAGCCCAGTTATTCAGCTCAGTGTCTTTCAGATGGGAGTAGGATTCAGCACCAAGTGAGCCTAGGGATGGGGACTCACCCACTAGAATAGGCCTGAGATCTCTAGAAGAAATCCCTAAGTTCCAGAACTATATTGCCAGCGTAGGTACGAGATGTCACCCATTAGATAGGATTGACATACTTAGGGATCACCCATTAGCACATTTATATGTATAGGACTGATCCCAGGAGTCAACCGCTATATTAGGACTGACTCCACAACAGATTTCTTTACTGGTGGCGTGATACTGACACCCTTCCAGTCAAGGCAGAGATTGGACCTCAGTCAACTTAGTTTGGGGCATGTCAATTACATGAACATATCCCACAATTTTAGTTACAGATTCAGGACTGTTAGACACAGTCAACTCAGCTTTGTAGTACAGATTCAGTACTGTTAGATACAGTCAATGCGTATTAATGTAAATAGACTTCAAGATTACCCATTAGCTAGGACTGATCTTAACTATGATTAATCAGTATCAAAATCATTAGATTTAAAGACCACTCGCTAGATAGGACTGATCTCAGACTAAGTCAAATCATCCTTATTATTAGTATACTCATGATCACCCGCTAGATAGGACTAATCTCAGATTTAGTTACTCCAAGTAGAATGGAACTCAGATAGTTCCATCAGAACTTAGACTTTCAGATATAGTCGCTTAGTATCCGTTTTATCGATTAGTCCGATTATTACAGTTATATCAGCTATATCCGTTATCATAGCTCACATTACCAGTATTCAGTTTCAGGACTGTTAGACATAGTCATTCAAACCAGTTCTTCATAGTTTGAACTGTCAAAAATAGTCAATAATCTATTCAGTACCTCAGTAATAGTAAAGTCATGTTGTCAGCATTCAGACTCAGTAGTCAACATTATCACGAGTTTAGTTATAGTTGTTTATAAATGTATGTATTCTCACATTCATATTAGTTAGCATTGTTCATGCATATAACCCTTTGCATTTAGCCTACCTCACTCGTTACTCATTACATTTAGACATACTGACGTATTTGCACTATGGTGCTTTCTTTTATGTTACACCATAGGTTCAGAGGCACGAGCTCCAGATCAACAGTAGCATTCTAGTGTTTAGAGTTTGTAGTGAGTCTTTCTTATTCGAGGGCGATATTATTATTGATACATTTACTATTCAATTGCTAGATGGAGTTAGACATATTCTTTCAACTCCTTATTTAGTTAAGTTAGAGGCTTTCAGACTAGATATTAGATTAGATATTCAGATCTCATTATTTTTAGTATTTATGACTTATTTTGGTATTGTTATAACTTTTTTCAGACATTTTGTTATTAGACATTTATTCAGTTCAAACCTTATGTCCTTTCATGTTCATGTTTCCATATTTTATGATATGTTATGCAGTATACAGGTACAGATATTAGTCATGGGTTAGCTTGTGATACTTTGGGGTCATGAGCACCGTGTAACATTCCGGTTCAGAAAATGGGGGTGTTATATTAGAGTTATTAAAGAATTATGACATGAGTGTGTTGTACCATTTGGGCAAGGCCAATATAGTGGCAAATGCCCTTAGTAGATTATCTATGGGTAATGTTACTCATGTAGAGAATAATAAGAAAGAGTTAGATCGAGAAGTTCATCATTTGGATAGATTGGGTGTTAGGTTAGTTGATTCAGCTGAAGGGAATGTTTGGGTTCAGAGTAGTTCCAAATCTTCCATAGTTTTGGAAGCGAAGGAGAAACAAGATATGGGTTCTAGTTTTGTCAAATTAAAAGAGTCAGTAAAGACCAAAAGGTAGAGGTTTTCTCCCAAGGGGGAGATGGTGTGTTGAGATACCAAAGTATATTGTGTGTGCCTTGTGTTGATGATTTGAGGTAGAGAATTATGGCAGAAACACATGGTGCATGTTATTCTATTCATCCAGGTGCTACCAAGATGTTCCATGATTTATGGTAAATCTATTGGTGGAATGGTATGAAGAGAGATATAACGGAGTTCATAGCTAAGTTTGCAACTCATCAATAGGTTAAGGTAGAGCACCGAAGACCTGGTGGTACATTGCAAGAGTTTGGTATCCCCACTTGGAAGTGAGAAGAGGTAAATATGGATTTTTTAACTGGTTTACCTTAATCGTGTCGTCATTATGATTCGATTTGGGTTATTGTAGATAGATTGACTAAGTCAGTGCATTTCTTGCCCGTTCACACGTCTTATATGGCTGAAGATTATGCTAAGTTCTATATCCGAGAGTTAGTCAGATTGCATAGAGTTCCCTTGTTTATTATTTCAGATAGGGGTACTCAGTTCACTTCTCAGTTTTGGAAAGCCTTTCAGAAGGGTCTTGGTACCCAAGTCCACCTTAGTTTAGCTTTCCACCCCCAGACAGATGGTCAAGCAGAAAGGACCATCCAAACTTTAGAAGATATATTGAGGGCCTATGCTCTTGATTTCAAAGGTAGTTGGGATGGGCATTTGCCATTGATTGAGTTTGCTTATAATAACAGTTACCATTCTAGCATTCAGATAGTCCTATTTGAGGCTCTTTATGGGAGGAGATGTAGGTTACCCATAAGTTGGTTTGAAGTGGGTGAGGTCGCTTTTCTTGGGCTTGACGCAGTGTTTGAAGCTATGGAGAAAGTTAAGATGATTAGTAAAAGATTGAAAATAGCTTAGAGTCATCAAAAATCCTAGGTAGATATGAGAAGAAGGGACCTCGAGTTTAAAGTTAGTGATTTAGTGTATTTGAAGATTTCACCCATGATAGGGGTGAACAGATTTGGCAAGAAGAAGAAGCTTAGTCCATGGTATGTTGGCCCTTATAGAATTTTGAGTTGTGTTGGGAAAGTTGCTTATGAGCTTGAGTTGCCCGCAAACTTATCAGTCATTTATCCTGTATTCCGCGTCTCTATGCTTAAGAAGAGTATCAGTGACTCCACCATTGTAGTTCCTTTAGGAGGCTTAGATATTCAGAACAACATTTCATACGAAGAGATTCCAGTTGTGATTCTACATCATCAGATCCGTAGACTAAGGAACAAAGAAGTTCCCTTGGTCAAAGTTCTTTGGCTGAATCAGTCTGTTGAGGGTGCCACTTGGGAAGCAGAAGAAGATATGCGTGCCCAATACCCTCACCTCTTCTCCACAAATTTAGATATAGCTGAAGGTAATACTCTTTCTTAATTCAGTCCTTTTCTAATCATAGATTCAACTATATAATTGTTTTCATGTAATTTCATGCACTCACAAAATTACTCAGAAACTCAGAATGATTTAGATTTAAATATTCAGTTCATTTTAGTTGTGAATGCTATCTTATATTCTCAGATTCCTTAGAAATTCCAGCTTAACTAGTAACATTCGAGGAATAATATTTCCAAGGGGGGGAGATATTGTAATACCCCACGATTTTTCCTATCTTAAACTCATCTCGAAAATGAAAAGGAGTAGCTTCTAGAATGAGTGATGTTTATTTCATGTGGAATTATTTAGATTTGGATATTTCATGATGTAGGAAATTGAATTATCTTTCCAGCGATATAAGATTCACCTAAATCCAATTATCGGGTAAAAATTTATGGCTATTTTAAGTTCTAGTCGTAAAACACCGCCATTTAGGTCATTAGCGCGTTGCAGAGGAGGTTCAAGTGACGATTGTCAATTTCAAGTAACCCTCTGCAATATTGGTACATCGCGGAGAGATCTAAATTCCCAATTGTCTAATTTCAGTGAAGGTCCATGATAATGGCGCATCGCACCAAGTTTCCAGGTCCCTTCCAAGGTGGCAACGCGATACCACCACATCGCATCACCATGCATTTCCTCAATTGGCATTTTTCCAGTGGCTTGTGGCAATAGTGGCGCGTCCTCCAAGGCCAAAAGTTATGATTTTTGGTTCATTTTCCAGTTCCATTAGATATGAATAGAGGCATATTGGTTAATCCCCAGGGCCTTTATCCATCCAAAACACCTCATTAATCATATACTAAGGCACTTTATGCTTATTTCATCACTTTTCTCTCAAAAGTAAACCCTAGTTCATCAACTTCCTCCCCAAGAAATCCAAAATTTCCTCCATTAATCTTCTAAGGAAATTTAATATTTAGAATTCTCAATTCAAGAACATTAGGAATTCATCCCCAAACCATCAATAGGAATTCAAGATTCAAGTTTTCATCAAAGATCATCAATTTAAGGTATGTGGGGTTTGAACAAGGATAATTCTTTTATCCTTGTGCCCAAAACTTTATTTTAATTACAAATTTACTGCAATTTATATGATTTCTTATGAAATTCAAGTTAGGGTTTATACCCATTATCCTTATTTGCAAGATTACGAGATTTTCCATGATTTAGAAGTTGAGTTACATAATTACGTTTATATTTTCATGCATATTGCTGAAATTTCCAGATTTTATGCTGAATTATAAATGTTTACATTACCAAGCATTAATTTTAAGATGTTTTATAATGATATTGATGCATGGGTCCTTAAGCCCTAATTAAAGATTTCTATTTCAAGATTTTTTGTGCTATGAGCACCCTCAAATAAGATTATTCTTAGATTTTGATAAAGATTTGACCCTTTGGTCCTAAGCTAAGATAACGAATCCACTTTGTTCATATGAATTTAAAGAAAGAAAAGCATAATTGGTTTTCTTGTAAACCCTAGTGCTAGTTTTGAAGTGGATTTCTTAAGATTTTGAGCATAAGATTGGGAGTAGTATTTAGCACCGAGCGGGAAGTGTGAGATTAGCGAACCCTATCTTCCACAGAACTACATGCCACCATAGGTACAAATTCAAATTATTCCTACTTCTACGTGGATGGCTCAGATTATGATCACACAAATTAGATTATTCTATTCAGATGTCAAGGGTAGAACAGCCTTACCTAACGGGGGCCAGTTGTGGGACTCCATGGATACTCACATGGTGTATATGTCGGTTAGAAGAACCTCCAAAACAGATGCCCCCTACTCTTGAAACAATTTAATTGATTTGAAGCCTTAAGATATCCAAAATAAGTTTTCAGATTTCATTTAGCCTAAATAATTTGAGAATAAGAACATGATACAAAATTTCAGAACTAAGTGCAATGGCTCACAAGATTTAGATTACATGTTTATTATTCATGATTTGACTTTCAGATTTCAGATTAACTCAAGCTTATGTGAGTCATTTACATTTAGCATGCACAATATTTTCTATAAACTGTGATGATATTGTCTACTTATTGCATGCACCCCCATATACTTAGTACATCCTCAAAGTACTAATCCACATATACGTCTATGTGCTACATTGTCTCATAATGTAGGTTCAGGTGCTTAATCTCAGCAGCGATAGTGATTTTCGAGCATCACATCTACATCCATGCAGTTGGTGAGTCCTCATAGTTCGGAGACTTAGCTATTCATGTTCTCAGTTTATTAATAGATATTCCAGTTTAGTCCGAGTTAGCTGGGGCCTGTCCCAGTGACTCTCTAGATTTAGTTAGTAGAGACTTGTAGGACTACAATATTCAGTCTTAGATCTCCGTTGTCGTATTCAGACTTGTCAGTATTTTTTAATCAAATTGATGAGATTAGTACCTTTAGATATATTCAGATTAGATAGTTTTATGCAATTTATCATGATCTTATACTTATACTTCCCCATGTTGATATTTAGATGTGTTAGAAGGCAGCCAGGGTGCTCAGGACTACTTGTAGTTTGGAGCACCATGTGGCATCCCGAGAACTAGATTTTGGGGCATTACACATGTAACTAACATTCCCCAAAATAAGCTAATCGAGGTCCAACCTGTAACCCCAATTAGAATGGTGTCAGTACCTTTACATGGGTACTAACACTTGCTGATGATGTAGATCCATAAGGCTGAGATGATGTCTCGAAAGACCAGGGAGTCACCATCTACTGGCAGGTGCTCCTATGAGATATGTGTCAACCCCCGACTGGAAGGAGGACTCTCAAACCTACCCTGGCTACGTAGTTATGGAACTCAAGGATTTCTACTAAGGGTCACACTGTCTACTGACAGGTGAGCCCCCATCCCTGGGTTCGCTCGATGCTAAATCCTACTCCCAATTGAATTGACACTGGAACTAACTTAATTTTATTTGAACATAACAATTGATAGTGCTCAACATTGTCATAACAACTGGATATAATGATAAGATTCATGGTTTGGTTGACTCATTACTTGAAAGGTCTTAAACGTGAGTAAACATATAGATATCAGGTGTTCATAACCCGACAACACTGAATGATACTTTAAAATATGATAACATCATCTAAAACATTAGTAGTAAATCATAATTTGGGGGACCTAAAATATAATGCGTTTGAATAACTGCTAACCTCATGAATTTAAACATAGAAATAAGTTAAGCTTGAGTGGATATCCTGTTTACATGACTAAATACAAGAATTTGACAACTTGAGTTGGTATTGACCAAACATGACATGTAAGTTTGGAGTTTAAATCATATAGAATCATAATTTACATGGACAAACTAATAACATGACTTCAATGAACAATAATGAGGAAACATAAATAATTTCATGAATTTCACTGAATTAAATCTTAGTAAAGAGTAAAAATTCATACTCAAACCAAAAGGAGGATTTTTGGGACTCAATGAGTAGAAGGAACCCATTGATGAATACCCTACATACCTCAATGGTTAGGTTCTTAAAGAAGGCTTAAACTTGAAAACTTGACCTCTTCAATCCTTTGGAGGGGAATCTTGAATTCCTCGCTCTAGGGAAGGGGGAGGGTTCCTATGTGAGTTATTTTGATGATAATGAAAAAATAATGCCCTTTTGGGAATTTGATACGTCATTTTGGTGCTTGGGGCAAGGGGAAATGACTAAAATGCCCCTTAGGCTGTTACCTATGGATACAGAAAACATATCCTCTATGTTGCGGAGGCTAACACAGGGCCTAAGTCTGCATTGTGGAGCTATCGCAGACCCTTACTGTTTCTCATGAAAATGGTCATAAATTTTTCTCGGGTATTAAATTAAGGAAAAATTGGTATCTTTGGAAAGATAGTTCAATTATCTATAATTTGGTGGGTCTTGAGATGAAAAATTCCACATTTTAAAAATGTTATACACGTTCAAAGCTGACCCTTTTAGAATCATATACCTAATATTGGCCAGATCAAAGGCTCGTAGCTCAACTTTGCTCTAAGTGATTCCTATGAACATTTTTCACCTAATAAGCACTATTCACACTAGGACAATGATCATGAAACATGTATTCAAATACAAATCATGGAATTAGAGTATACACACGTAGAAACTACTGTTTGATTTCTATCTCATAAATACGGGGTGTTACATTATCTTCCCCTTGGAATCATTCATCCTCAAATAATGGATAGGAACTTATTGAAACTTTAGAAGTATGAAATAATGTATACATGACATATCTACTAACGAAGGATATAGCTGAGTTAAAACATTAAAACTTCCATCATGGAACTGATTTCTGAGCTTACTTGACTCTATTAACTAGAAGGAGCTAATTCATGCTGAGAGTTTAGAACTCACTTGAATATTCATGATATGATCTTAATATGGAACTGCGAAGTGATAATTAATGCATTGAAATTCCAAAATTACTAAGGAGGGAATAAAGCACGTAACTTCTCATTAAGAATTATTCCTCAACAAAATACGTATAGAAATAAAAAATGGGCTTTATGGTATTGCCAAGTACATTATGTAAGCATGAATCATGAGATAACGAGACCAAGGTCGTACAATGGGTATCACAATATTTGAGCTAGAATACTTGGAAATCTGAGATCATGTACTGGACACTTATGTACTGAGTCATGACTAAATAGCTAAATTTGAAACATGATGCATGAACTGAACTGAATTTGCAACTTACATGTATGTGAACAAATTACCTCATGGAATAGATATATTCATGAAACTTTGGATAGTAAGACTAGATGTAAAGATGGAAAATCATAGGAGCTTATCTGTCTGACTGCTAATCTGAATTGCTGGCTATACAAAATGAATTATACTGAAAGCTTATACTCAACTGAAGCATTTCTTCAACACTCTTTGCAAGAAGTTATAATAATTTTCGGGTGCAAAGAATCTTAGGCATGATCTTAATAAGATATTTGAGTAAGGAATCTTAATATGGCTATAACTTTGTAACATGGAGCATAGGCCTATGAAACGTAAGTCGGGATAGAATTACTAGGTCTAGGTAATGCAACTACCTAATTCAAGCTTATCCTCGCTCCTTAGATACTCACATGGGTACATATAACTACTCCAACCAAAGTCTGAGTTGAACTACATACTCTCACCATGTTCAAGCCTAACTCAAAATCATAAGTTACTGAACATAACACCATAATACTAGTCTGAACCATGAATTCAATACCACATGCATTTTCACAACTTCTTATCTCAAGAATAATTCTTCTTACCACTTCAACAACTAAATTCAACCTCTTACTAGGAATTCACTAGAGCACAATGCACCCATCCACTTATATACCAACATGACATTCAAGCCTATCATTATAACCATATATGAACTTCTAGGCAAATGCCCATAAAAACATATTTCTCATATTCTCTAAGTCTCCATCAATGACCACTTTCTTACACTATTCTTAAGAAGACATACATGGAATTCTCAACTAACCAGAAAATATACCAAAAGCTTTACCTCAATTTTCCTTCATACTTACAACCTTAGATAAAACAAGAATACGACAGTCTTTCCCCAACATAAAATATTTACTCTCTCCCATCTAAACAATTACTCATCACTACTATCCTTTCATAGAAGAGGTCACTGAAAGGTTAGAAAATGAGATCTTGAAGCATGGAAGGATACTATACATAACTTTGACACTTAACTAAGGCCTGAGGAATAGAATATCAACATAATGAATTCATCAAAGATATCTAATCTGAGGACCTACATGACATAATCTAAATTTCACTGGTCATTAAGGGTGTACCATATGTACCTGGACCTGAACATTTTGTATAGCATGAGTGAACTGGAACTCCTTCTACTAGGAACTGTGACATGCCCCCAAAATGGGCCATGTCATATGGGAACCTCAAGCCCACATAAACCGGAGGTTGCCTCGATAACCCAACCTAATCGTCATCACAACAACCACAAGGGTCGGGTGAATCCCAACCTTATAAGAAGCTAGAAAAAATATAAGACTAATAAGAAATACTTACACAATATCTAACATTTCATTAAGGTCAACAGTCTAGCGATTATACCCAAGTCCACAATCATCCATAAAACCTCTACCAAATTGAGTCAATAATATGTCGGGACATGCCCCCGATAATAGCCAAGTACCAAACCTATACAAGTCTATGACATAGGATAAAGAGACTATGAAAGGTAGGTATTCTGGAGTATGGAAGCTCATCACTTCAAGGTCGATGCTCGAACAACTCGAACACTCAATTACTACGTAAAAGAAAAAGAAGATGCTTTAGCCCCTATGTTGCATAGGAACATAGTGTTTGGAGATGGTTAGCAGTTGGAGTGCTAGCATGTAACTCAAGGATAAGGATAAAATAGTGAACTTGTTTAATCTAGTCAAATCATCATATGCAATCATATTTGCACAAGTATAGGCATATATGAAGATACATGTACATATAGTTACACAATGTGCCAAACAATGGAACGAGCTATAACATGCATTCTTAAATCATTCATTCATGAGACATGGAGTGAAAAACTTTCAATCTTCCACCTTAATAATTTTATAACCTTGAACTTCTTCGTTACATTAGTTAAGAGGATCCAAACCTCAAACCTACTCAACTAATTTAATCAATTTATTAGGCATGGGACTCTATCACATGCTTACATATTTAATCAGGCATGGAACTCTAATAATATGCTCCCACATTCAATCTAGCATAGAACTCTAATCACACACTCCCACATTCAATCGGGCGTGGAACTCTAATCACATACCGATTCATAAGGAAAGGTATTTTAACCTCAAGCAATCTCTTTAAGCAAGGGAATCCACCCATAAGCCATTAGACGAGGGACTTTAACCATAAGTCCATAGATAAGGGACCTTAACCATAAGTCAATAGATGAGGGATTTTAACCACAAGTCATCTAATTACCATCATTAGTCAACATTTGAACTCCTAACCCATCAGTTCATGCATTAACATCCATACAATTCATTTCAACATTTAAGGGCTTGAACTAATTTAGGTAATTCTAGTCACCAAGGATACATCAACATCATAGAAAACCACATAGTCTTTGCCGATCCAATTAGCCATTAATCATACAGATAGGCCCAAGGCCTTAGTTCACAACACAATGCAAGTTCATTTATGTTTATTAAGACCTCTACAAACCAATCATTACTTATTACTATTCTTACACACACCTTTCATTCAAACACAATTTGAGTTCATGTTTTAGGGACCATGTCCCATTTGACCAACCAACTATTAAGGATATCTCTTTACTCTTTGCATGGACAACAAGTCCTCTAGCAATTATTTACCAAGTGTTCACATTCAATTAACAACATCTTACCTCATTTATTTCTACTAGACCAATACCATAGATACACATTTGGACCTCACACAACCATTTAACCACTAATCACATCAATGGGCTAAATTTCTTAGTTCAATTCATCATTTAATTCAATATACGGTCATCAAGACTCATACAAACTATTCATATTTCATTAGCAAGCTTATAACACATTCTCACCACATTTTAGTTCTACACACTATTCAAATTTAATTTTGTGACTAGGAACTTTAATCCCTTATTAGCCATCTACCAAAAAGTTTATAAATTATATAATACATGGCTCATAATACCTTCATGATATTATTTATCAATCATTCATGCTTATTGTGCCATTTCCCAAATTTAAAACATCACCAACATATGACTAGACAGTTTACTTAGACATTTTCACAAATACCTTATGTGCATATCTTTAAAAAAGGCTATTTTAATGGTAGAAATTATCAAGATTAGGGTTACTCAAGACCCTCATGTTAAACCACATACAAAAAGCACCTATATATGCAATTCATCATCAATAACAGGTATAAAAACAAGTCTAAGCAAGGAACAACATTATTCATCATTAGGCAACAAAACCCTTTTCATTTGATTTCAAATCACCATGTACACTTACTAATCCAAGTGTGAATGTAACAACTCGCATTTTGGGCTAGCACGTAAACTGTCATTCCTACACGTAATAGTTCCAAAAGCCTATAAATCCTATGTATATTTAGTATGTTAATCAATTATGTAGTGTGGAAATCTAGTTGGGCATGAATTGAGATCATAGAGGTCCCTTAACTCAAAGATGAGTTGAAAGCCTTCCTATCAATTGAGTTTTAGTAAACGTCTAAACTTGGGTAAACTTCCATCGACCATAACTTTTATATATATCTAATTAGGGCACCTAATACATATCAAATAAAAGATATTCAAGTCCTCTTTCCAATGACACTGATTTTACTTTAATCTAATAGTAGAGTAGAAAGTTATGCTTATTTTACTTTGAAGTGTTTGTCTGCCAAAATATGACGACGAGGTTAACAACCTATCAACTAGGTGACAGCCCATCAACCCTAGTCATCAGCCAAGGGAAGAAAGTGATAAAATACATCACAAAAGTGATGATCTAGGTAATGGCCTATCACCTGAGTGAAGGCCAATCAACCTTAGTCATCAACGGATGAAGTTCTGCAACTTTTTTGGTTTCCTTAGGGGTATTTTGGTCGTTTTCTCACTCCAAAAAACTTTCGCATGAATTTAGTTACACTCTTAATGTTATTAATCAATCATCCTCAGTTACACAACATCAAAATTCTCTCTTCACACTCAAATAAAATATCAAAATAGGGTTTCCTCCAAGAATAAGAAATCAAGAAAATCACTCCTTAAGTTCAAGATTTCTAAGGAACAAATCAAGATTCGAGTTCTACTCTTTAAACCTTGTAATATAAGGTACATGGTGTTTTCCTAAATTACATAGGCACAGTGAAATAATTTTTAAAATATTTGAATGTTGAGAAATCATGAATTTACAAAGGGGTTTGAATTAACAATTTCAATCATGAATTATGAAACCTTCTTGATATAAATGTTTTGGTCTTGAGGCCTTTCCCCTTAAACTCAATTTTGTTCATATATATATATATATATATATATATATATAAATATACATATGTATGCATGTGGTTTGATGGTTTAAACTTGAATTAATAGCACAAAGAATTATAATCCCTCTCTTGTTATAAAACCCCCTTTTTCATATATTGTGCGTTATTCAATTGCATATTGAGAAGCATGATTCAAATGTCTTTAATAGTTTTTTAGCCTTAATTTTGGATATGAACTAAAGAGAGGGTGATTCTTTCTAATATAAATAAAAAGTGGTGATTCAAACAGATTGCATGGCTTGTTACAAAATACTTAACCACCACATGATTGTTGAAATGTTGAAAATAGAGAGTCTTTGCATAATTTGAAATATGTTTTGAAATATGAATTCTCTTGAACTGTTTGAATGATATAGTGGTTCAAAGTTTCTATTTTGAATGAGGAGATTGGAACTTCATATTTTTTGGCTTGGAGATATGACTTGCAAGTCTTGTTATGACGATACCAAATTAGATAATGCCATAATAGACTCAGAACAGATTTTGAATTCAGAAAGATGCATGTTTAGAACAGGTTAAAAATGGGCACCAAGAGAGTTAGGTGGTTACCCGAAGTAGGCATGAGTCATACAATTCATTCTTGAAATTATGTTTTATCGATACAGGTTTATTATATCCCTAATGAGGGATTATACATTGGTCTAGTGCGCTGTGGCATATCAGATTTAGATACTCCAACCCTAACGAAAAACTTGGGTTTGGGGATTGGCCGCTGAGTTAAGGGTGAATCGTATATAGACCGTGGGATACTTTCAGATATGTAGGGTGTACCACCTAGCTCTGAAGTAAAATAAATCAAAAGGGATTGAACTCATAGAATTTCTTTAAGATTATATAAAACTGCCCATATGTTTTCAAATTACTTCATGCATCAGGTTTTGGTGAAATACTCTAACTTATGTTATTTATTAAAGTACATTATTTTGGATTGCTCTATGTACAAGTACATATGTATTGGCCCTTTTATCTTAGGATCTGAGGCACCATCCCGGGTCCCATCTAGCAATACGCTTGAGTGCATCAGAAGTTACAGTTGGTGAGCCTTCTTTATTTCGGAAGGCCTGATTTTTAAATTTTGTTGTTTTCTTATGTTTATGGTCTACTAAGGGCCTTGTCCCAGTTTTAGATAAGATATTGGTCCCTATGTATTAGAGATTTCACAGACTATTGTTAGATGTTGTTAGAAGTTATTCCATTTTGAGTTATTCTTTTTATTAAATTATTTGACCATGATTTTGTATTGATATGTATTTCTGCATTGTCTTTTATAACATGTGAACATCTGTATGATATCCAAAAAGTGAAGATCTCTCGGGCCTTCATAGTTTGGGATGCTCATCACGGCCAGGGTCTCGACTCGAGTCGTGACAAACTTGGTATCAGAGCTTGGTTCATAGTCCTAGGGTGTCTGCAAAATTGCGTTGGGTAGAGTCCTGTTTATGGGTATGTAGCATGTCACACTTATAAATGGGAGGCTACAAGGCATTTAGGAATGTCTCTCTTCTTTAATGCTTTAGTTCATGCTATAGAGTCTGTATGTCCTCTAATCAATGATTTCTTGTATTTCAGAAAGTTAACATACCTCCTCATCGATCCAACAAACATAATGCCAAATCTAGGGAGGTACACCCTACCCATGGGATGTAGACTCGTAACAAAGCTCGCACTCTAGAGTTTGTTCATACTCCAGGAGTTCCTCTAGTTTCGACCAGTCCACCTCATGCTCTATAGACCAATGTTAACCATCCCTAACCTCCTCAGAGGGTTGTACAACTGGTAGCCTCTTATACCCGTCGGTCTGAAGATGTGGGTTCTGTATTGGATTTATCTGAGATTACCCGGGTTGATCAATTCATGAGATTCAACCCACCTATGTTTATTGGCATAAAAGTTAAGGAGGACACCCAAGGGTTTATTGATTAGTTGGAGAAGATTTTCAGAGTTATGCATATGAATAAGGTTGAAGGTGTAGAGTTGGATGCCTATCAATAGAAGGATGTGGCAAATCAATGGTCTAATGAGTGAGAGAATTCAAAGGGTAATAATGTTGATCCTTCTGTGTGGGGTGATTTTGTGGAGGCTTTTCTAGAATGTTTCTTTCCTCAGGAATTGAGGCAAGTAAAGGCTGAGGAATTCATGAACTTGAAACAAGGGAGAATGAGTGTCAAAGAGTGCACATTGAAGTTCAATTAGTTATCCTGCTATGCCCCAGAATTGATAGGTAGTATAAGATCCCACATGAGAAAGTTTGCATCCGATCTCTCGAATGATTTGGTGTTGGAATGCAAAGGGGAAATGCTGAACAGAGATATGGATTTCTCCAGATTATTTGTTCACATGTAACAGGTTGAGAGCAGAAGAAGTGTGTTGTTGAAGCATGGGAGAAAGACAGGCAGGCTGAGAGGGCCAGATCTGTGGACCAGAATAACATTCAATAGTAGGGTGGTAATTAGGTAAATAGGTGGACTAAGTTTTAGAGAAACGCCCAGCCATCAACTAGTGGTCCAGTACCTAAGCTCCCAATGGATTAGCGATTTCCTCACTTTTTGGCTAATTGCGATCCAAGGGTTCAGGATGTGCAGTCACAAGAGAGTGTGACCCAGCCTACTAGGTCATACATTCTATGTGACTCATATGGAAAGTATCATCCAGGGAAGTGCCAGTTTGGCAAGTTAGTGTGTTATGCTTGAGGACAGCCAGGCCATATTTCGAGAGACTGTCTGTCTGCTAGAGAGAGTTTTGGAGGTTCTAAGTCTCAATAAAATTCCTTATCCCCACCACCACCACTAAAGGGTGCTACTTCAGCCACCGGGAGCGGCCACAACCAACTATATGCTCTATCCAATTGCCAGGATATAGAGGCATCACCAAATATGGTCACGGGTGTATTACGAATTTTCTCTTGTGATGTGTATGTGTTACTTGATCCTGGATCTACCTTTTCTTATGTGACCTCGTATATGGCAGTCAGTTTTGGTTTTGAGCCTAAAATTATTTTGGATCTCTTCTCTATTTTTACTTTTATTGGTGACTCTATATTGGCTAGAAAGATGTACAAAAATTGTGTGATGTTTGTGTGTAATCATGATACTGTGGTAGATCTTGTAGAGCTTGATATGATTGACTTTGATGCTATTTTAGGAATGGATTAGGTCCACTCGTGCTACACCACCCTAGACTGTAGAACCCAAAAAGTTACTTTCTCTTTTCTGAATGAAATAGTGATAGAATGGGACGAGTATTCTTTAGCACCTAAGGGGAAATTCATATATTATCTCAGAGCTCGTAAGCTTATTTCCAAAGGCTGTTTGTATTTTCTTATTCAGGTCAAAGATTTCAATGCTGGAAGTCCTTCCCTTTAATCTGTTCCCATAGTTAATGAATTCCCAAAAGTCTTTCCCGATGATCTCCCAGGTATACCCCCTAATAGGGAGATAGATTTTGTCATTAACTTGTTGCCAAATACCCATCCTATTTCTATTCTGCCATATAGAATGGCTCTTACAGAATTGAAAGAGTTAAAAGAATAGTTAAAAGATCTTCTTAACAAGGGCTTTATCCATCCTAGTGTTTCTCCCTGGGGTGCACCTATACTATTTGTGCGTAAGAAAGATGGTTCTCTCCGTCTGTGTATAGAATACCTTCAACTGAATAAGGTCACTGTTAAGAACAAATACCTTCTACCTAGAATTAATGATCTGTTTGACCAGCTTCAGGGTGCCAAATGTTTCTCCAAAATAAACCTTCATTCAGGGTATCACTAGTTGAAGGTTAGGGAGGATGACATTTCCAAAATAGCTTTCCGAAACTGATATGTTCATTATGAATTCTTAGTTATACCTTTCGGACTGACCAATGCTCTTACAACTTTTCTGGATCTAATGAATAGGGCATTTCATTAGTTTCTGGATCTATTTGTGATAGTTTTCATCAATGATATTCTGGTTTACTCTAAGAATGAGGAGGATCATGCCAATCACCTCTGAATCATCCTTCTGACCCTCAAAGATCATGATCTATATGCAAAGTTTTCCAAATGTGAATTCTAGCTTAGTTCCATCGCTTTCCTGGGGCATATTGTTTCTAGTGAGGGGATCAAGGTTGACCCCCAAAAGGTTGAGGCAGTGAGAAAATGGCCCATACCTACGACACTAATTGACATTCGAAGCTTCTTGAGTTTGGCAGAGAATTACAAAAGGTTTGTAGAGAGTTTTTCCTCCATAGCTACCCTTTTTACTAAATTGACTCAGAAAAAGGAAAAATTTGTGTGGTCAGACTTTTGTGCTAGTATTTTTGAGAAACTAAAGGATAAATTAACTATCATTCTAGTTTTAACTCTCCCTGATACTACAAAAGATTTTATGGTGTACTGTGATGCATCCCGGGTGGGACTGGGGTGTGTGCTTATGCATCTAGGCAGTTGAAGGTGCACGAAAAGAATTATCCCACTCATGACTTAGAGTTAGAAGCTGTAGTGTTTGCACTTAAAATCTGGTGGCACTATCTGAATGGGGTGTATGTAGATATATTTACTGACCACAAAAGTTTGCAGTATATTTTTACGCAGAAAGAATTGAATCTTAGGCAAAGACGGTGGTTGGAACTATTGAAGGATTATGACATGAGCCTGCACTATCATCTAGGCAAGTCAATTGTGGTGGATGACTCCCTCAGCAGGCTATCTATGGGCAGTCTAGCTCATGTTGAGAAGGAAAAAAGGGAGGTGATAAAAGATATTCACCAGCTTGTAAATCTAGGGGTTTGACTTTTCGATTCCAAAGATAGAGAAGTAATTGTTCATGAGTTGGCTAAATCCTCTTTATGTGCTGAAGTTTAGGAAAAGCAGGCTAAAGACCCTATCTTGTTGCATATTAAGAATGATATGGGTCAATCATTTGAGATTGGCGGTGATGGGATCTTGAGGTATCAAGGTTGACTATATGTGCCGAATGTAGATGGGTTGCAAGAAAGAGTTCTCAGTGAAGCTCACACCTCGAGGTATGTTGTTCACCCAGGATCTACTAAAACGTATCATGACCTTAAGATAATTTATTGGTGGAACAATATGAAGCGTGATGTTGCTGAATTTGTTTCTAAGTATTTGAATTTTCAACAAGTCAAAGTGGAGCATTTGAGACCAGGTGGTACTTCCCAGGAGATAGCCTTGCCTATGTGGAAATAGGAGATGATCAATATGGATTTCATCACAAGGATTTTGAGGTCCCAAAACCAATATGACTCTATTTGGATGATTGTAGATTGGATGACCAAGTCAGCTCACTTTCTGCGTGTGAGGACTAACTATTCGGGGGATGATTATGCCAAAATGTACATTGAGGAAATAGTTTGATTACATGCAGCACCAATATCCATTATATTCGATCGAGGTATACAATTCTCTTCGCAGTTTTGATGGTCTTTTCAGAGGGGTTTAGGTACCCAAGTGAACTTGAGTACTGCCTTCCACCCCCAGACTGATGGGCAAGATAAGTGCACCATTCAAACCCTTGAGTATATGTTGAGGGCCTATGCAATTGAATTTAAAGGTAGTTAGGTAGATTAATTGTCATTGATAGAGTTCACCTACAATAATAGCTACCATGCCAGTATTCAGATGGCTTCTTTTAAAGCAATTTATGGGAGGAGATATAGATCACCAATTGGGAGGTATGAAGTGGGTGAAACCTAATTTTTTAGGCATGATATTGTTCATCAGGAAATAGAGAGTGACTTAAGATAGTTCAGAGTCATCAGAAATGCTATGCCGATTTCAGGAGAAGGGAGTTGGAATTTGAGGTTGGTGATTGGGTTTTTCTCAAAGTCTCCCCTATAAAGGGAGTCATGCATTTCAGAATGAAAGGGAAGCTTAATCCTCGTTACATAGGACCGTATCAGAATTTTAAGAGGATCGGTGGGGTTGCTTGTGAGTTAGATTTGCCCGCAAGCCTGGCTTCTGTTCATTAAGTATTCCATGTGTCCATGTTCAAGAAGTGCATTGGAGATTATTCCCTAGTGTTGCTTGTAGAGGAGATCAATGTGAAAGACTCTTTGTCATATGAGGAAGAACCCCTTGCCATCTTGGATCACCAAATTTAGAAGTTGAGGAGGAAGGAAATAGCTTCGATTAAGGTGATATGGAGGAATCAAAAAGCCACAGAAGCTTCTTGGGAGTCAGAAGATGACATACGTGCGAGGTACCCGCCTATTTTCGAAGCCATGGATGATGATTTAGAAGGTATAAATCCTATACTACTCTTTTTCTTCCACTTAGTTCTTGAAATCATGCATGTTGTGTCCTAAATCATCATTCGGGGATGAATGATCCCAATGGAGGGATAATGTAACAACCCGTATTTCGGGCTAGCACGTAAACTGTCCTTCCTATGTGTAATAGTTCCAAAAGCCTATAAATCCTACCTAAATTTAGTGTGTTAATAAATTAAATAGTATGGGAATCTAGTTGGGTATGAATTGAGATCTTAGAGGTCCCTTAACACAGAGACGAGTTGAAAGCCTTCCTATAGATTAAAATTTAGTGAGCGTTTAAACTTGGGTAAACTTCCATCGCCCATAACTTTTTGTTTATATTGAATTAGGGGCCTAATATATATCAAATGAAATGTCTTCGAGTCCTCTTTCCAATGCCACCAGTTTTTCCTTATTCCGATATCAGAGTATAAAGTTATGCTCACTTTACGTCAAAGTGTCTGTCTGCCAAAATGTGACGACGAGGTTGACGACCTATCAACTAAGTGACGGCCTATCAGCCCTAGTCATCAGCCTAAGGCAGAAAGTGGTAAAATCCATCCCAAAAATGATGACCTAGGTGATGGCCTATCACCTGAGTGATGGCCCATCAACCTTAGTCGTCAACTGATGAAGTTCTGCTACTTTTTTGATTTCCTTAGGGGTATTTTGGTCCTTTTTCACTCCAAAATTTAATTACACTCTAAACGTTATTAGTCAATCATTATTAGTTACACAACATAAAAATTCTCTCTTCACTCTCAAATACAAGATCAAACTAGGGTTTTCTCCAAGAACAAGTAATCAAGAAAATCACTCCTAAGTCCAAGATTTCCAAGGAATAAATCAAGATTCGAGTTCTACTCTTTAAACCTTGTAATCTAAGGTATGTGGGGTTTTCCTAAATTACATGGGCATGGTGAAATCATTTTTAAAATATTTGAATGTTGAGAAATCATGAACTTACAAATGCGTTTGAATTAATAATTTCAATCATGCATTATGAAACCTTCGTTATATAAATGTTTTGATCTTGAGGCCTTTCCACTTAAACTCAATTTTGTTTGTATATATATACTTATACGTATGTATGCATGTGGTTTGATGGTTGGAACTTGAATTGACATCATGAAGAATTATAATCCCCCTCTTGTTATAAAACCCCTTCTTTTCATATGTCGTGCGCTATTCAATTGCATACTGAGAAGCATGATTCAAATGTCTTTAATATTTTTTAGCCTTGATTTTGGATATGAACTGAAGATAGGGTGATTCTTGCTAATATAAATGAAAAGTGGTGATTCAAAGAAATTGCATGCCTTGCTACAAAATACTTGACCACCACATGTTTGTTGAAATGTTGAAAAGAGAGAATCTTTGCATAATTTGACATATGTTTTGAAATATGAATTATCTTAAACTGTTTGAATGATATCGTGGTCCAAACTGTATGTTTTTAATGAAGAGACTGGAACTTAATATTTTTTGGCTTGGAGATATGACTTGCAATTTTTGGTATGACGATACCCAATCTGATAATGCTATAATAGACTCAGAATAGAACATAAGTCAGATCTCATTTAGATTTTTAGATTTTGAATTCAGAAAGATACATGTTTAGAACAGGTTAAAAATGGCCACCAAGAGAGTTAGATGGTTACCCAAAGTAGGTATGAGACATACGATTTGTGCCCAAAATTGTATTTTGCCAATATGTGTTAATTATATCCCCAACGAGGGATTATACATTGGCCTAGTTCCCTATGGTGTATCAGATTCAGATACTCTAACCCTTGCAGCAAACTTGGGTTAGGGGCTTTGCCGCCGAGTTAGGGGCGAATCCCATATATCCTATGGGATGCTTTTAGATATGTAGGGTGTACCACCTAGCTTAGAAGTAAAACAAAGAAAAAAGGATTGCACTTACAAAATTTCTTTAAGATCTTATGAAACTGCCTATGTGTTTAAAGTACATTATTTTGGATTGCTCTACGTACCATTACATATGTATTAACCCCCTTTATCTTAGGATCTGAGGCACCGTCTGGGGCTCTCGTCCTACAATAGGCTTGAGTGAGTCAGAAGTTTCAGTTGGAGAGCCTTCTCTATTTCGGAAGGCCTGATTTTCAGATTTTGTTGTTTTCTTCTATTTATGGTCTACTGAGGGCCTTGTCCCAGTTTTAGATAAGATATTGGTCCCTATGTATTAGAGATTTCACAGACTGTTGTTAGATATTGTTTGAAGTTATGGAATTCCATTTTGAATTGTTCCTTTGAATTATATTATTTGACCATGATTCCATATCGATATGTATTTATGCATTGTCTTTTATAGCATGTGAACATGTGTATGCTGTTCCAAAAGTGAAGGGCACTCGACCTTCATGATTTGGGATGCTTGTCGCGACTAGGGTCTCGGCTCAATCCGTGATTGTGAAATACATGGGTTTAAAAATATTTAAAGAGAGGAAGATATACATTCCTTAAAAAAGATGACATACTAGCATTATTGGCTCCTTCTTTCCACTGGATGAGCTCCTTCCAAACTATAACCTCTAATCTTGCTTCAAGAAGATTTAGAGTCTTTTGGAGTGTTTCAGTCTTGTAAATAAGGGCTTAGGAGGATACAATGCCTTATATAGTGAAGGGGATTGGGGTATTATAAAAGGGAAATGACCATAAAGACCTTAGTTAAAAGATGAAAAGTTAACTCACCTAGGGGTATGACTCCCTTAGTAATGTACCATAGGGTACGAGTGGTTCCCTAACTCGTACCTTAGGCTTCTCCTAGGTCAACCATACTATTGTGGGTATGAGTGGGATCCCTCGAGTCATAACCAAAGGTTACGAATCACCACCTAATTGTATACATAAACCGTATACCCTACAGTCCATCCCAAATAGAGACTACCCTTTATACGATTGAGTTACATATGACTCATATGCTTATGGTACGATAAAAGAAGGTAATGTCATATAGAAAATAGTATGCTATCCTAACATGCTGTTCAAGGTACAAGAGGGGGAGGGGAGAGTGGATACGACATGTATCCATGGGTACGACTCAAGCTCCAAGTCGTACCCAACTTAGAGACACCAAAAATAGTTATTTTTCTCAAGGTTCGAGACCTAGGTGTTTCAAACTCGGAGCGCACATGTTTTCTATGATGTGCATGAATATGAACTATGATCATGGAGATGACATATAAGGCATGATTAGATGTCATGATGACTGAAGTATGAAACATTGTACTGAGATAAGAATGGGTCGGGCATCTTCCCCCTTACTGATATTCTACAATACACTGACATCATTACTAGAATATGAGAGCCTTACTTGGCTTCTTATTCTATCATCTCCCCCTTAGATTAAAGCTATCAGTCTAAGTCTATGGGCTCCTTTAATAAACACTTAACTAAATTGCAACCACTTTTCTCTAGAGTCTGGGATAACACAATACACATCAATAATATATTCACCTTAAAAGTCTGCACCTAAAAGTATAAAACCCACTGCTAATACTTCCTTCTGAGATACTACTCTTAGCTTTCTATAGCCCATAACTTATCCAGTAAGAACATCATATACTACATTTCTGGTCTCATTCGTACTTAGAAACTCAAGGATACTATCTAAGCACACACATTAAAACTTAGAAATAATACAATTCAATATTTCCTTGGGTTCACCTCTAAATCATAGCCGCATCATTGTACTTAATTTTGAATCAATAAACTTAAATTCTTGCATACACAGCTTCAAGCCTACGGGTTTACCTTTCATACAACTAGTCCCATGGATACATAACCTGCTAAATCTAGACAAACACTATCCCTATTTTATAGCTGTTAAAACTTCTAGATTCATGCTTCTAACTATAGGTCATATGCTATCATAGGATTCAGAGAAGGGATTCGAAAGCACATCTGACTTTGGATTAGTGCATAGTTTTAATGAACATGAATTAAATCTTTCAAACTTCAAAACTTAAAAACACTGATGGGATACTTTTGAGCCGCTGTGTAGTCCCATAACTGTCTGTGGGGACTGTCTAAGAAAACTCTATTTGTAAGGATTTAAGCCTGTCTATTTCTATTGCCTCAAGAATAAGGCAGAGTTGGCACGAATCGATTAACGTAAGAATTTGCATAAGTTCCTTAGAGATCACTTCTACTACATGATCTGAGCCATGAAAGAAAGGAAACATTTCTTAAATGCCGGGTAGCCTCTCGAAGAAAAGTACAGACGTCTCCGTACCATTTTGCAAGACTCTACTAGACATAGATTCATAGACACCCTAGGACATGTGAACTCTGTTCTCTGATACCAAGTTTGTCCCGACCGAGGCTACCCCTTAGTCATAACACAAAGCTTAGAACCATAAGTGATCCCATGCTAACCCATGTACTGGCATGATATCTGAGCAACAGATTTAAAATATATAGACAAAAGACATTTTCTAAGCAGAAGTATAATCATGAGAAAATCTAATTGAATATAATACTAAGAAAGTTTACACCATGATAAAACTGAAGAGAGAACTAGAATTACATAGCATGACTCAGAATGACATCTTTGAATTGTCTACTATACTGACTATATATAGCGGAGACATTTCACCAACTACCACTAATTAATACATATGGATAATTAAAATACAATACATGAACTGTAATGGACTGGATTCCCCAAAATAAAAGGACTTATCACCTGCCGGCTAAGAGCTGAGAACTGTCTGACCCTAATATGTGGACTACATCTAGTACCTACATTATGAAGAAATATAGCCACAAATGCATTTATGTGCTCAGTACTTTGGAATGTACTGAGTATTTGGATACATTAACTAAATCATGAAGATATTTAAAACATGCTTTAAAACTGAGGACATAAGTTATTTACTGAAACATTCATTTAGAACCTGGCTATACGTGAAAACTATAAGTTATAGTGAGATTTATAAATCATGAGCTGAAGACAATTCTTTAAGTTAGGAAGCGGTAGAAACATAAATAATGTATGAATTTTTCATGTAAAGTAGAATGTGCTGTAAAACTATATTGAGGATTATACATGAATAGTGGGTCTAAAACTATGTTATGGAAACTGACATAAAATCATTCATTTATGAACTGAAATATAAATTGGCATAACTCGAGGACCTGAATATACAAATATATTGAGCATGAATACATAAACATACAAAACCAAACATAATACTGAGTTGGTATGAATAACTGAATGACTGGTATCTTTATAACTGAGCAATTGGATATTTATGTAGCTGGATAATTGAGGTCTGCATACTGGGTAACTGATATCTGAACACCGACTAACTAATATTTGAGTACTGAGTAACTGATAAATGAATATTGAATAACTGACATCTGAATACTGATAAATTGATATTTAGATACTGATTAACTGATATCTGAATAATGATTAACCGGTAACTGTAGCTGATTATCTGATAGTTGTATACTTATTAAATAATATCTATATACTAATAATGTAAAACTGAACTATACTTAGTCTGAATAACTAGATTGAAACTATGGGAGGTATCATGTAACTGACATTCCCTAATTTAAGCTAAAAGCAGTCCAACCTATAACCCCAGTTGGAAGGGTGTCAGTACCTTGCCACATGTACTAACACTAACTAACGATGTGGATCCATAAGGCTGAGATAATGTCCCAAAGGACTAGGGAGTTACCCTCTACTGGTAGGTGGCCCTATAAGATATGTGTCAACCCTCAACTAGTAGGAAAACTCTCAAACCTATTCTAGATACGTAATTCTGGAACTTAGGGATTGCTACTAAGGGTCACACCCTCTACTGGCAGGTGAGCCCTCATCCCTGGGTTTGCTCGATGCTAAATTCTACACCCAACTGAACTGACACTGGTACTGACTTAAGTTCATCTGAACATAAAAACTGATAGTGCTCAACATGATCATAACAATTCGATATAATTATAAGATTCATGGTTTAACTGACTTATTACTTTATAGGTCTAAAACATGAGTAAACACATAGGTACTGGGCGTTCATAACCTACCAACACTGAATAATACTTTAAAATATGATAACATCATCCAAAACATTGGTAGTAAATCATAATTTGGGGGACCCAAAACCTAATGCACTTTAATAACTGCTAACCTCATGAGTTTCAACATAGAAATAAGTTAGGCTTGAGAGGATATCATGTTTACATAACTAAATACATGTATTTGACAACTTGACTTGGTATTGACCAAACATGACATGTAAGTTTGGATTTTAAATCATCTAGAATCATAATTAACATGGAAAAGCTAATAGCAAGACTTAAATGAATAATAATGAGGAAACATGGATAATTTCATGAATTTCACTAAATTAAATCACAGTAAAGAGTAAAAATTCATACTTAGATCAAAAAGATGATATTTTGGGACTCAATAGGTGGAAGGAACCCATTGATGAATACCCCACATACCTCAATGGTTAAATTCTTGAAGAAGGCTTGAACTTGAAAACTTGAACTCTTGAATCCTTTGGAAGAGAATCTTGAATTCCTCATATTGGGAAGAGGGAGGGTTTCTACATGATTTATTTTGATGATACTGGGTAAATAATGCCCTTTTGGGGTTGTAATCCATCACTTAGGTTCTTGGGGGAAGGAAAAATGACTAAAACGCCCCTGAGGCTGCTACTTATGGATGCAGGAAATACATCTTCCACATTTCAGAGGCTAATGTAGGGCTTAAGTCCGTGTCGTGGAGCTATCGCGGACCCTTACTGTTTCTCATGAAATGGTCCTAAATTTTTGCTCGGGTATTGGATTAAGGTGAAATTGGTGTAGTTGGAAACCTAATTCAATTATCTATAATTTGGTGGGTCTTGAGATGCAAAATTCCATATATTTAAAAAGTTATACATGTTCATAATTGATCCTCTTAGAATCAAATACCAAACTTTGGCCGAATCAAAGGCTCTTAGCTCAACTTTGATCTAAGTGATTCTTATGAACAGTTTCACCTAATAAACACTCTTCACAATAGGATAGTGATTATGACACATGTATTCAAATACAAATAATGGGACTAGATTTTACACAAGTTGAAATGATGATTTTATGTCTTGCTAAAAATGCATGGTGTTACAATAAGAGTTAGTAAGGCAACATCCTGAGACTCAAAAGCTAAAGGGTGAGATCATTCTACTAGACCAAAAGACTTTAGAAGGTACATAACTTATCGATTCTGCATGCAAGGTATTAGGTTGGTTCAACATAGCATGACAAGCTTACAAATTTAAGAAGCTAGGGGGAACACAATCCTAGTGTTCATTTACGACTGATTACAGCCAAAGTTGATATTTTCCACTTATTAGACATTAATACTCAAAACCCCCATTTACTTTTCCAATTCCGCTCGCTGATTACAACAACTAGGATCCATGATTCCACGTATTCCCTTGGGATTTAAGTCCAACCTCTATTGGGTTACTATATTTGGCGGAAACCATATCATAAACTGAGAGAAGGTGTATCTTAGATGTTACTAAATTTTGCCACAGTTGCCAGGGAATATAGTGTTGATTTGTGATTTGAAGTTATTAAAGCTTTTGGGTTTATTTTTGTTTTTATTGTTAGTTGGGCATATGCCGGTATATGCCTAGCACAAGGAGTAGAGGCAATCCCTTACTCCCAGTAAATCTAAATCCAGAGAGGATCCTACAAACACTTAGTAGGATAGAGAAGCAGAAAAGAGATGATAATTTTAAAGGGATTCATGATGTTGTACCCCCTCCTCCTGAAGGAGTACAAGATATTATTGGTCGAAAGATCAGTCAACTTTTAGCTCAAGTTGAGAATGAGAGAAGGGTAATGGAAGAACCTTAGCATGTAGATCAGAAGAAAGAGCCAACTGAGCAAAGACAAAATCATACCACCGAGAAACACTTAGTTGTAATCATAATAGCGAGAGGTGCCCGTGTTCAAGTTATCCCAGCATACCAGTATGTGCAGCCATATATATATGATGAAGAAGATCTGGGATACGTTGAGCCGACAGGGACTGGAGCCATTATTTCTCCCTTCTTACCCCCAGACATCACGTTTGACATAACAAGTGAATTGATCCAGCTCTTAAATCTAAAGGGTGTGTTTGCAGGTCTGTCTACAAATGATGCAAATTTGCACCTTGCTAATTTTATCTGGATCTACAACTCAATACAAATCTAGGGGTGAATCAGAAAGCACTTAGACTGAGACTGTCCCCCTTCTTACTTACAGGAGAAGATCTTTATGGTTATAGAAACTGCCAAGAGGCTCTTTCACTACATAGAATGAGTTACGCATGCAATTTTTGAAAAAGGGTTCTTTCCTCTACCCAGGAAGTTGTAGCTTAAGGATGAAAGTTACAATTTTAGGCAGTTGTAGTCATAATCTATGTACGAGGCATGGTTAAGGTTGAATAAGAAGTTGAGTATGGTGCTCAACCATCATTTGAGAGGGATGAGCTTATAGGAGATTTTATCGAGCCTTGACTGTCAGCTCCAAAGCCATGGAAGACACCATATCTAGAGGAAATTTTATGAGACTATGCTGGGAGAAAGCTTCGAAGATGGTAGATCAGGTTTCACTCACTAACCAAGGGTGGCAAACTTAGGAGGCTGAGAGGGGATATAGCACATATGCTATTGGTGCCTCCGATGAACAAAAAGTAGTTGATGATTCAGTAGCACAAGAAATTATGTTGCTCCAAACTGATATAGGGGTACTAGCAAAGCAACTTGCAGCAATGACTTTAAAAAAAGTAAACTAGTAGCAGCACAGAGTCAGCTTCTAAAGCTTATGAGTCAGAATTGTAGGAGCAAACAAATTATTAGAATTGTCAGTTGGCGAGTTTCTAAGGCAAGGAAACCAAGGTCTGAAACTACTATGATAGATATAATGACCGTAGTAAGGAGTGAGATGGTGAATGGAGGAAAAAAGATAACTACAATGAGAAAGGAGATAGGTACATTCCTCCTAGCAAATGAGATGCAAAATCAAGAATAGAAGAGATGCCGGCTAAGCTTGTGAAGGGTCAAGAAAATTAAGAGATTAACCTTAAGGAGATTAAGGTCGACATTTAAGGGTTGACCCAAAAGGTTGAATTTCATGCCACTATTATCAAGCAGTTGGAGCACCAGTTTGGACAGATGTTAGCATCTCTGAATCAAAGGCATCTAGGTACCCTTCTGAGCAACACCATGCAGAATCTAAAAAACAATGGTCATGTACTTGCTATTACGACAAAGAGTGGTATCACTACTATAGATCCATCACTGCCTGCTGTGAAAGCTAATGATGATGAGGCACTTGTTGTGGAGCTAAAAAAATAACAAGTGGTGATGATGCTGTTGCTAAGGAAAGAGGTAAGGGTTTGGTTGTTGAGTAAAAAGTAAAACATTTTGAGAATGCCACCACCTTTTCCTCAGCGATTGAAGCAGAAATGAGAGGAAGGGAATTTCAAGCGATTTACTAAGATGCTGAAAAAATTGAGATTGAATATTCCTTTTCTCAAGTTGTTAGAGCAGATGCCTGAATATATCAGGTTTATGAAATAGTTGGTCACAAGAAAGAAAGGAGCAATGATTTAGGACGTTGATGCGGTGCACCAGTGCAATGCAGTCACTAAGAGGTCTTTGATATAGAAAAGGTAATCTCGGAGCATTCACTATACAATGTACTATTAGGTCATCCTAATTTGCCAGAGCCTAATGTGACCTAGGAGCTAACATTAATTTGATACCACTGGCCGTATTTAAGCAATTAGGTTTGAATCCTGAAAAATTAACTTCAATACGGTTATTGATGGTTGACCGCATAGTGAAAAAACTTGTTGGTATCTTTTTTAATTTGATTGTGAGAGTGGAAAATTTTATATTCCTGACTGACTTTGTCATTCTAGACTGTGAGGTTGACACTGAGATGCCCATTATATTAGAGAGACCATTTATGGCCATAGGTAGAGCGATGGTTAATATGGATAAATAAGAGCTAAAATTGAGAGTCAATGGTGAGGAGGCCATGTTCAATATCCAAAAGTCAATGAAGCATCCTACCGACATGAGGGTGGTATCGGTGATTGATGATATTGATGACCTTGGAGGATACTCCTATGGGTATCTTGATGAATTTTGGGTAGAAAAGATACCCCAGTTGTGTCGCAATGTTATCAAACACTTCATGGGAGGCAACCCATGGTCTTGTTGGTGAAGTCTGAATAACCAACACAGTGATGTAGTACCACAATATTAAATCAAGTGCTGAGTGAGAGGCAATCCACTATTTTTAGTTTTCACATTTTTGTTATTTTTCTTTTTGTAGGCTTTTATCTCTTGGACTTACCCGAAATATGGTAAAACTTACTACATTCATCGATTTCCAAGTAAGGGGACTGTGTGATCAACCCATCATGGTCACAATTCCCACATGGTAAGTTGAGTAATAAATTGCAAATTAAAAATTTTGAGGATGAAAAATGGAAAGTTTTGAACTTTGCTACCTAATTATACTTTTGGGACCTAAAACATAGGTTACGGGACTATAAGTAGCTAGAAAAATATCAAAAAATCAAGTTCAGATTGCAGGAAAGAAGGGCCAAAATATTTAGCCCCGTACTTGCACCCTGCACCTGTTGGCCGAAGGTGGCACTTGCACCCCATGCTTGGCTGCAGGTGACAAACACAAGTGGATGCCGCGGCTAGGTCTTTAGTGGGACTAATTTTAAATTCAAATTTTGAGCCCACCAAAACATAAATGTATATGACCTAAAACAACCCCCATCCTTATTTAAACATCCTTAACCTCATTCCAACTCACTCAAATCCCCAAAACTTCACTTTTCTCTTTGAACTCAAACTTTACTCCTAAAATATAAACTAACCCCACACTTGAGTAAAGGCTATATTGACACTTGTTTGAGATACAAACTTATCCCAATACACTAAAAACATGTTCCAACTTTGATTATACTCAAGTTCTTCATTATTCTCTTTCGGTTCATCATAAAAGAGGTAACTTTCTCAGCTCCAAATGGTTATATATTGATTTATTTAGTGTTTAAAAAAGTTGATATATGTATTTCATTGCAAAATATATAAATTATATCATGCTTTTATGTAGGATCCTTGAAGTAGCCTAAAATCATAATGTAGGTCCTTGTTTTGAATTGAAATTTAGGGTTAGGCCCTAATCAAAGATTAAACTTGAATGAATATCATAATATCACTAGCTGAGCATGTTTGTTTGCCTTAAAATTCATGGTTTTTATATAAGTGTGTGAATATTGGACTTGTTGGGATTTCAAATAGGTTATAGGTCTATGAAAGTTAAGGAAAAATTCAAACTTTTCAAATTTTGAGTTTTTCTTCAACTTTTGCTATCCCTTATTTTTGTTGGAAAATAACGACTAGTTTTTTAGGTACATATGGCACCTAAAGCTTTGAAGAAGAAGAAGGCCAATACCTTGAGGAGACGGGCAGAGTCTCCCAAGCCTAGTGGTTCATAGGAAGAGTATCCAATGCAGAAACGTCAAGACACAACAATTGGGGTGATGCATAGAGTTACTAGAGAGCAGATGTGCCCGGCAGTTGAAAACTGACTATGGATAAAGTCAGCACAGATGTCACCCCTACACACTCCTCCAACTGATGATGATGATATAGAGGAGACAAATTTTGAGTCTACTCCATCGATTGTAGATCAGGACCCCCAGTCTTAGAAGGGGTCCTAGGATTCATCTAAGGATACTGAGCAGAAGGAGTCATCAATGGTACCCCAGTCTGAGGAGGGTACCACCATATAGTACAACAGTCAAATATACATCAGTATGAGGAGGGTACAGACCAGGATTCCCATGATGTATCAGTATAGTACGGGCTGAGTCCGGCACTAATAAATGCTATAGAGGAAATTTTGTAGTGGTGTGCAGAGGATATACGGGAGATATTTTATATGGACAATCATATTTAGGAGGCAGTAAGGCCTAAACAGGTTATTTATGAGAAGCATTAAATTAATTTATCTGGGCTTAGTCGAGTACCACAGTTGCAGGTGTTCTTTGATCGATATCAGTTAGAGTGGATGACCAGACCACTCGATTCTTATAGCCCTTCTATAGTGTATGAGGTTTATACATCATTCTGAGCTATAGTAGAGATTCCCTTGCACAGATTGTCAGGACCGACAAGGCACATGGAGTAGTCGCAACTTGATCATATACTTGTTAGAGAGGTTAGAGTTGATATTTCAGCAGAGACTATTCGTAGAGTCATCTTCAACCCAGATTGCATTACTTCTATATCTACAGCTGAGTGTGACTATAGACTAAGTGTCGTACTTGATTGACATATTATGCAGGAAGCTAAGCACAGATGAGAGAAGGTTGAGATGGCTAGGTGGATAGCTAGATATATTTCACCATTGGGTGACGCTACCCTATGGATTGAGGGGCATGGTGTGATCAAGAAGGGTTCATTGATCTTTGAGGCCAAGTTTTGGTGGTTGCTAATCAGATACCAATTGTTCCCCATTGCTTTGAATAATTTGTTGACTTAGGATGAGAAATCCTAGATGCAGGTATGATTGCTGGTTATGCTATTGATTTTGCAGCTATCCTTCGGTATGAGATCTACGACAGAGCATCTGGGGAGTTGACTAATTTGTTATTTCCTTGCATTATTTAGAGACTGTGCGATGAGGCTGATGTACCTGAGATATCGGGCATAGATAAGAGGTTACATGCTATAGCTATAATATAGACAAAGAGTATGAAGGGTCTGGCATAACCAGCCCTTCCTAAGGAGATCTACAGAGCCAGTCGCAGTACCTAAGGCCCAGACTGAGGTCCCAATAGTTTCCACAGAGCCTACTAATGCATATAGAGGTGATATGGGTATTTGTATTAACATAAATATAGGGGAGCATAGAGAGGCTCCAGATTCAGTACACAGGGTGAGGGGATACCATGTACTTCTTCATCAGCCTCAGATCCAACCTCAAAGCTAGGGTTGTGTATCTTTAGAGCCTACTCTCCCATCTACTAGAACTCTTACTACATGTATGATCACTATATCTAGTGAGTTTTTTTTATAGCTTAGTGGACAGCCAGAGGGCCACTGATGCTCGATTGAGGGTCATTGAGACCAAGATGACTACCTTCTATGAGCAGATGAGATTAGGGTTTAGGACCAGATTTGAGCAAGCAGAGGCTAGATAGGAGGCCGCATAGAGAGCTGCACTATTTGATATATGTACTGAATTCCACACACATTTGGATGAGTTTAAAAGATAGGTTATAACTTATTTCATGGAGACAGATGTGCTAGATCTAGCACAAATAAGGAAGGATTTTTATATATTATGATAAGAGGTATGCTCTCTCAAAAAAATCCATGTAGTAGCCACTCCCTCAGTTATACCCCTTGTGGTCCAGATATCACCTTTGTGCACACCAAGATAGTTTGATTTTTTTATGGAGGGTGATGAGGAGGTCCCAACAGTTGGGGCTAAGAGAGGTCACATAGGAGACTTGTAGGATCCTGATATGCTATATGACCAAGCTATTAAAAGGAACAAACATGATTCGATGGAGACTGTAGTTGTTTATAAGAAGAGGTATGTGACTATAGCTGTGGGTACTTCATTTAGTAGAGCACCACCACTACCACCGCCTCCACTAACTGATATGCCCCATTTGAGGATGCTAATGACACGGGCGCCTAGTGCGTCCCAGGTATGTTCTTGCTCACTTCCCTCTATTTTACTTTATTTTAGCGCATTGAAGATAGTGTACAGTTTTTAGTTAGAGGTGGGATGTACCATAATCGCCGTGGGTTTTTATTGTCCTTTTTTTCTACTAGACGCGGTATGGTTATAGAACTGGCATGTCTAGGAAAATTTTTGTAGTATTGTGTTTTGTTTCGTATTGTGTTTTATTTTTGTTTTATTAGGAAATATTTAAGTATTTAGGGTAGTAGTCATGTTTTTTATTATTTTTTGAGAAAAATTGATACCCCTATAAATATTGTGTTTTAGAACTGTGTGAATGTATATACGTGTGAAATTTGTGGATCTTGTTATGACATTAGGATTAGGGGCATGATAATCATTTGCTGTCAATTACATGAAACAGATAGGCAGTAGTTGTAATATTGACTCTATGCCATGTGAGTGAGAGATACTACCTATTTCCCTTTGTGTGTTAAATTTAAAACTTGCCTGGTTAGTCTTCTAGGTTGAAGGATATTTGGTTAGGAAGGATCCTAGGCCTTTTTTTTAATTTCAGTCCACTTTTAGCCTAAATGACCTTCCATGTGTGAATTATATCCATTGATCCCTTGTTTTGAGCCTTATAGCCTATTTTTTTGGTTTCACCACACCTTGCTATTTGTGTTACAATGAACCTGTTTTGTCCCTAGTTTTCTTTGGACATTGTGCACCTTAACTCAGGCAAAATACCTAAGTTAAGGGTGGCTATGATAGGGGTGCATAGTAAAAAATTGGTATATAGAATGGTAAAATAAGAGAAAAATTTAGTAAGGCTGGGTATGGTCGCAAAAGAAAAGAAAAAAAAAGAGGAAAAAACTTGTGAAAAAGAAAGAATAAAAGACCACAACCAACCTGAATGTGCAATAAAGAATAAAAAGGGACAGATAAGGGTAAAATAAAAATAAAATTGGCTATTAAGTGAGACCCCAAGGTTACTATAGTGCCAAGGAGTCTTTGTCACTTGATATGTCCATATGTACCATACCAGCCCCCAAGACTACATTACAAGCCGAGAAAATTCCTATAGTGAACCTAACTTGACTATCCAAATGCTAAGGTAAGGAAAATAAGGGTAAACCTATGGTATTTGATGCACATTGATTGGAACATCTCTTTTACGTATGAGTGTCTCTTGACTGTCCCAAGAATTACATGTATTATTTCATATGAGTGAGTGAGACATCTTTGTTGTGAGGGAACTTGAGTCATATTGCTAGTTATTTGCTTTTTTTAGGTAGTGTAACATATACATATGCATGGTTTTTCTATTGCTAGTGTAATGCCATACCTTGATCCCTTTAGGTCACACTATTGTGCTTTATGTTCATACACAATTGGTTTTGAAAAAGTGATACTAGATAGGGTGTTGTGTTTTGAGATTAAAAGTGTTGATTGACTGCCTTGAATAGCTTAGATTCTTCTAGCTAAGCATCATTTTTGTTTTGTTGTGTTCTGTTGCCTGAGGACATACAAACGTTCTAAGTTGAGGGTCTTGATGTGCTATAGAAATACAACACTTTGGATACTTAAAACAAATAAACTATGCTAGTTCCTGAGGTTATTTTGTTAGATATGATGCATTTTGGGTATGCTTTTAAAGAAATCATGTTTTGGATGCTAAGTTCATGAAAAAATAAAAAAGGTGTTTTGGCTACTTATTGGAGCAGTTATGGATATTCGAGATAATTTTCGACTTGATCGTGATCAAAGCATGTTCAGGAATTGAAAAAGACCTAAAAGATGACTTTCGACACTTACTTAGTCAATATGTGGACCGTAAGTAGGACATGTGGATCACAAGTGGGAAAAGTAAGTACCAGAAGTCTAAAATCCCAAGTGATGACCTACAGGAATTTTGGGTCCTGGCACTTGCCCCTATTCTGCAGGACGCAAGTGCTACCTACGCCCAGGTTCAAGGCTCAAGTGAAGACAATAAGTGGCCACCAACCCTATTTTCTTCTATTTTATTCGGGCTTTGGTTTTATGGTTTCCTCATGTACTATAAATACCATTTATGTGTTTTTAAGTAGGAGTTATGCATTTTTGATATTCATATATATATTTTGATTCCAAGATTAGATTTGATATTGGGATTCTCTTGTATAAACTTCAGTTAATTAATTTAGTTATGGTTGTAGGTTTTTCTACTTCTTATCATTGTGATTTCAACTATACTTTCAATCATGAATGTTGTTGATTACTTCACAAGCATGAGTGACTACCTAGGATTGTGGAAACCCTGACAGATTAATGAAGTAGGGGAAGTGATATTGTTGTTCTAAATTGATACCTATGCATGTATTGATTTATCTTCAATATAAAAGTTTTATTAATGGGTGCACATAGTAGGATACCGCCTAGATTATTGCTACTTATTCTAAAGGAGGAGTAATAACTAGGAAAAGATAAAGACAATAGTAATTTAGAGTTTAGCTGTCAATCCAGGCTTCTAGGTTTTATCTACATAAGATGTTTAAATTTCATCTAATAACTAGAGATTCAAAAGATAATAGTTAATTGGGATCAAGATAAGGGTTAGTAAGTGTAATACCCCACAAAGTCCTAGTCATTTCAGTCCTATGTAGCATGTCAAAAGAGGTCCCAGACTTGGAAAATTTCAGCGAAGTGTTGACACTTAGTCTCATTTTTGGCCTCGATATTTCAATGGCATTATTTACAATCTTTTCGTCCTTAGATTGTCAATTTTTAAATTGATTTATGATCAGGGATGTCAATAGGTCAAATTGGGTGAGTTTTGGAATTTTGGAACTTAGTTTGAGTCATGTTTGGATGACCAAACCAGCAAGCCAACGCAATCATGATGCGTCGCATTGGCTATCATGTTGCACCCATCGATGCAATACGTTGGTGATTGCATCAACCCCATTGATGCGGTGCTTTGGGTATCGTGTCACTTGGCCCAGTTTGCTCACTTAATTATGGGTTATAAGGGTATTTAGGTCCTTTTCCCCTCCCCCAATTCAGCAAAAATATGAAATTAAGGATCCAAAGGGGCAAGATACCGTTATTATTCACTCAATCCTCTCAAGAACAAGTCCTAGTTTCATCAAGCTTAAGATCAAGTCCCAAGAATCCACCACTATTTCCACAAAATCAATAATCAAGGTATGTTAGGTGTTCATCCTTGGGTCTCCTTCAACCCTTGGAGTTCAAGAAACCTTTTAAAAAACTTGAATTATGATTTCCATGTTATGAATTGAATTATTCTCATGTTTGAGTTGTTGTATGGATTTCAATTTGTGATCTTTTATGAGTTCCATAAAATTATGTTAGCATGTGTGTTGAATTATAAATCTTTCACGTCAAAACCCTTGAAATTGCAAGTTTAAGTTGTAGTCATGATGCTTATGTGTTGTTCATCATCATGTGCATTAATTATTCTCCCTAAGTGTTTGATAGAATGTCCATATGAATTGAATAGTGGAATCATGACATGTTAGCATGTGTTCACAATCATGTACAAGTCCATGTCCTCCAAGTGTTTGACAAAATGACTTGATGAATAAATTATGAACAATTGACTATTGCTATGCTTTCAAGATTTTCTATGTTTTATCCATTATGCTATCGAATCCTAGGGGTATTTATTACCTGAAATCTCCTTGTTTACTTAGTTGCAGTAGTTATAGAATAGTCCTAGTAAAGGTCAAGATCAGTAGTACTCAGTCAGTTAATAGAACTCGATGAACTCAATCCAGTCCAGTCAGTCCACACGATCAGTGTCAGTTCAGTCAAGCCTAGTACAACCTAGTGATCAGTTCAGTGTCGATTCTGTCAGGAGTAGGATTCAACACTGAGAGAACCCAGGGATGGGGTATTCCTACCAGCAGAGGGTTTGACCCTTAGTAGAAGTCCCTGTATTATAGAACTACATAGCTACATAGGGTAAGTCGTCCTCCTGCCATACTATGGTTGACGCCATCATATATATATATTTCATGAATCTTCCTCCCAGATTAGGGCTGACCCAACATTATTAGTATCCCGTGGAAAGGTGATAACACCTTTCTACTGGGGTCACTGGTTGGACCCCAACTTAGTTTATAACTGGGGTATGTCGGTTAGATAAACACTCCCATAGTTACATTCACAGTTATAGTTATAATTTTAGTTTTAGAATTCAGTAAAGAACTCAAACAGTTCTACAGAACCATGGCTATCAATTATCAATTACTCAGCCATCAAAATTCAGTACTCAGTTTTAGTATAATCTCAGATACATAATGTATATCTACATATGCAGTATTGTATATCCAGTATGTTCGGCAGTTGCAGTTTTGCATGTACTCTCATCCGGTTACTTCATGATGTTCATTCAATCGGTTATTATATCATGTATATGAACCCATGTAAGCCTTACCTCACTTAGCATACTAGTACATTCCACGTACTAACGCATACTCTATTTTACACTTTGATGTCTCATATCATAGGTTCAGAAGCACGGGTTCCTAATCATACTTAGAAGCTCAAGATATTAACGACAGATTCAGTAATGAGTCCTCATACATCGAGCATATTATTTTATTTTAGCATTTCAATATTTTAGTTAGTTAAGTAGTTATTTCAGTCGAGGTTAGTTAGGGGTTTGTCCCATCAACTCCACATTCAGATAGTTTGAGGCTTTCAGACTAGATTACTTCAGACAGGTGTTCATTATTTTCAGTATTATAATCAGTATTCAACATTTGTTTTTATTTCATGAACTTAAGGCATTTTCAGCCTAACTTCCGTATATATTTTCAGTATTATTATTCAGTGCTCACAACAGGTACCATTCATGGGTTAGCTTGTGATCCTTTGGGGTCGTAAATATCGTGTGACATCCAGGGTGTAGACTCGAGGCATTACAAACTTGGTATCAAATCCTAAGGTTCTAAAGAGTCTAAAAGTCGCATCAAGTAGAGTCTTTTTCATGAGTGTGTAGTACACCACACTTATGGACAAGATGCTATGAGACATTTTAAGAAAAGTTTCCCTTCTTTCAATATTCATGTCGTTCGAGTGAGCATGAGATCAAGTTAAACTCTCTGTTTAATCCAATTTTCCCTTTCATTTACAGAAAATGCCTCTCAAAACTACCAACAGAAGAAGAAATGGAAACCAACAAGCACCTCTACCTGTTCAGGAAGATCCCGTGAATGAGCATTTTTCTCATGAAGAATTCAGAGCAGCTTTCACCACCTTAGCTCATTCTGTAGCAGCCCAGAATGAATGCCCAGCTACTTTTTAGGCCAGCCCAGTAGCCAATACTGCTGCAACCAAAATTTGGGACTTTACCCAAATGAAATCCTCCTTCTTATTTGGGATCCAAGTCTGAAAAGGATCCATCAAAATTCTTCGACATGGTGCAGAAGGTAATAGACATTATGGGGGTAACCTCTAGTGAGAGTGTTGAGTTAGCTACCTATCAGTACAGGCTATGGCTCATACATAGTTTAAGCAGTGGAAGGTAGATAGGGTCGCATATTTAGGGCCTGTAGAATGGAAAGAGTTTGCTACTACCTTTCTAGATAGTTTTTTCTCATTGGATTTGAAGAAAGCTAAGGTGTTAGAGTTCAGTAACCTAAAGCAGGGCAACATGAGTGTGAAAGAGTATTCCCCTAAGTTTACTCAGTTGGCCAGGTATGCTCCTCAGGTGGTAGCTGATAACAAATCTAAGATGAGGTAGTTTGTGTCTGGTGTATCCTATAGTATGGTCAATGAGTGTAGAACTGCAATGCTGATTAAAGAGATAGAATTGGCTAGGTTGATGGTCTATGCTAAATAGATAGCAAAACAGAAGACTAAGGAGAAAAATAAGGACAACAAGAGGGCTAAAATAGGTAGCTTCAACTTTACTCAGTCTAAGTTTGAGGGTGGTAATCGCCCTTAGTTCTGCCCGAAATCTTTAGTTTTGGCTCCATCCTCAGCTAGTGCTCCGGTGCCTAAATTCAAAAATAGTAGTAAGGATAGGACGCTAGGCTCTAAATCTTAGGGTAGCATTAGCAGTGCCCGAACAAATCCTCTTTGTCAAAAGTGTGGCAGAAACCATTGGGGTATCTGTAGAGCTGGAAGTGATGTATATTTTGAGTATGGTAAACTAGGTCATAGAATCAGAGAGTGTCCTCAGGTGGGTTCACAAAGTTAGCATAATTGTCCCCATCTCAGTCTGATGACCCATCTCAGCAGGGTGCCGCTTCCAGTGCCACTAGTGGGCAACTCCCAAATAGACTCTATGCACTCTAGTCCTGACAAGATCAGAAAAGTTTTCCTGATGTGGTCACTAATATATTACAAGTTTTCCATTTACATGTTTATGCTTTGGTAGATCTAGGAGCTTCTTTGTCCTTTGTAACTCTTTATATAGCTGTTGACTTCAAAATCAATCCTGAAATCCTAACAGATCCCTTTTCAATCTCTACCTCAGTGGGTAAGTCTATCATAGCCCGAAGGGTATAAGGAACTGTCCGGTTATGGTGTCTCAAAAAGTTACTTCAGCAGACTTAGTAGAGTTAGAAATAACAAATTTTGACGTCATTCTCGGCATAGATTGGCTCCATTCATGCTATACCTCAGTTGATTGTAGAAATAGAGTTACCCATTTCTAGTTCCTGAATGAACCTATCCTAGAATGAAGGGGGTAGTACTTCCGCACTTAAGGGTCAACTTATTTCATACCTGAGAGTGAGAAAAATAATATCCAAGGGGTGTGTCTATCATCTCGTTTGAGCTAAAGATTCTAGTTTTGAGACTTCTAATCTTGAGTCAGTTCCATTAACAAGTGAATTCCTAGATGTGCTTACTGTAGATCTCCCTAGAGTTCCTTCCGAAAGGGAAATTAATTTTGGAATTGACCTTCTTCTCGATACTCAGACCATCTCTATTCTTCCATACAAAATGGATCCATCTGAACTTAAAAAGTTAAAGGAACAGTTGAAGGATCTCTTATATAAGGGATTCATCAAGCCCAGCATCTCTCCATGGGACACATCAGTTCTATTCGTGCAAAAGAAAGACAGTTCTCTCAGAATATGTATTGACTACCATCAGTTAAATAAAGTCATAATCAATAATAAGTATCCACTTCTTAGAATCAATGACTTGTTTGACCAACTTCAGGGTGCCAGTTAATTCTCTAAGATAGACCTCAGATCAGGCTATCATCAGCTCAGAGTCATTGAATGTGACATTCTGAAAGCAATTTTCAGAAGTCAGTATGGTCACTTCAAATTCCTAGTCAAGTTATTTGGTCTTACCAATGCCCCAACAACTTTCATGGACTTGATGAACCATGTGTTCAAATAGTACTTGTACATGTTCATCATAGTCTTCATAGATAACATCTTTGTCTACTCCTGCAGTGAAAATGATCATGTAGGCCATCTTAGAATAGTATTACAAACTCTCAGAGCCCATCAGTTGTTTGCCAAATTTAGTAAATGCAAATTTTGGCCAAGGACAGTAGCTTTCCTTGGTCATTTAGTTTTCGATGATGGCATTAGAGTTGATCCTCAAAAGACCAAAGCAGTGAGAAACTAACCTAGACCCATCTCTCCATTAGATATCAGGGGTTTCTTGGGTTTGGCTAGCTATTAAAGATGGTTTTTTGAAGGATTTTCATCTATTGCATCCCCCATGTATAGATTGACTCAGAAGAAAGTCAAATTCCAGTGGTTAGATTCTTGTGAGAAAAGTTTTCAGGAGTTGAAGACTAGACTCACTACAGCCCCAGTTTTGACTTTGCCCAATTGTTCAGATGGATTTGTTATGTATTATGATGCTTCCAGAGTTAGTTTGGGGTGTGTTTTGATGCAGAGGGGTAAAGTTCTAGCCTATGCCTCTAAACAGCTTAAGCCCCATAAAAATATTATCCCACCTATGAACTAGAGTTAGTAGCTATTGTGTTTGCCTTAAAGATTTGGAGGAACTATTTGTATGGGGTGCATGTGGATATGTTCAAAGACCACAAAAGCCTGCAGTATGTATTTTCCCAGAAAGACTTGAACCTGCGTCATAGAAGGTGGCTAGAGTTATTGAAAGATTATGACATGATGTTCTATATCACCCGAGCAAGGCCAATGTAGTGGATGATGTTCTCAGTAGATTGTCCATGGGTAGTGTTGCTTCTGTTAAAGAAAGTAAAAAGAAGTTAGCTTAGGAAGTTCATCAGCTTGCTAGGATAGGTGTCCGTTTGGTTAATTAGGATGAGGGTCGTGTTTGGGTGCAGAATAGTTCAGAATCATCTTTGGTTTCCAAAGTAAAAGAAAAGCAGGACAGGTATCCTAGTTTAGTTAAGCTGAAAGAGTCAGTCAGAGACAAGAAGGTTGAGGTTTTCACCCAAGGCAGATATGGTATGTTGTATTGTCAGGGTAGACTATGTGTGCCATGTATGGATGGCGTAAGATAGCGAATTCTTACAGAAGCGCATGGTGCACATTACTCAATTCATCCAGGGGCTACTAAGATATACCGCGACTTGTGGGAGATCTATTAGTGGAGTGGGATGAAGAAGGATATTGCACAGTTTGTAGATAAGTGCTCCACGTATCAGCAGGTTAAGATTGAACATCAGAAGCTTAGTGGGTCTATACAAGAGTTCAGTATTCCCACTTAGAAGTGGGAGGAAGTGAATATGGACTTTGAGATAGGCTTGCCTCATACTTGTCGTCAGCATGACTCGATTTGGGTCATTGTAGATAGGATGACCAAATCAGCCCATTTCTAGCCAATTCATCCCTCATATTCAGCCAAGGATTATGCCAAGCTCTATGTTAGAAAGTTGGTCAGATTATGCAATGTCCCAGTGCCCATTATTTCATATAGAGGTACGCAGTTCACTTCTCATTTTTGGAAAGCTTTTCAGAAGGGTCTTCGTACCCAAATCCACCTTAGTACAACCTTCCACCCTCAAACAGATGGTCAAACAAAAAGGACCATTCAGACCTTAGAATATATGTTAAGAGCGTGTGTCATTGACTTTAAGGGCTGTTGGGATGACCACTTAACTTTGATAGACTTTGCATATAATAACAACTATCATTACAGTATTCAGATGGATCTGTTTGAGGCTCTTTATGGGAGGAGATATAGATCTTCTATTGGTTGTTTGAAGTAGGTGAGGCCACGGTAGCAGGGCCTGACTTGGTGTTTAATGCCTTAGAGAAAGTGCAGTTAATCAAAGAAAGGCTTCAAATAGCCCAAAGCCGACAGAAATCATATATAGATATGAGAAGAAAGATATCGAGTTTGAGATTGGTGACTTTATGTATTTGAAAATCTCTCCTATGAAGGGAGTGAAGAGATTTGGAAAGAAGGGGAAGCTTAGTCCTCGATATGTTGGTCCTTACAGAATCCTAAGTCATTTCGGTAAGGTATCTTATGAGCTTGAGTTACCTGTAGACTTAGAATCAATGCACCTAGAGTTTCACATCTCTTTGCTAAAGAAGTGCATTGGTGACCCATCAGTTGTAGTCCCTATAGAGAGTGTAGATGTTCAGAACAACCTTTTTGATGAGAAAATCCCAGTTGAAATCTTTGATCGCCAGATTTGGAAATAAAGGAACAAAAAATTTTCTTTGGTCAAAGCTCTTTGGTAGAATCAGTTCGTTGAGGGAGTTACTTAGGAAGAAGAAGAATACATGAGAACCAAGTATCCTCACCTCTTCTCTACAAACTCAGACTCAACCTAAGGTAACAGTCTTTCTTATATTTACTCTATTCCATACTCAGTTGCAGCTGCATAATGTTCCCATATCATTCATGTATTCATGAAACAGTTCATTCATATGTCATGTCTACAGAATTCAGTCATGCTTCAGTTATGTATGTTAGTGTAAGTACAGTTTATCTCAATTCAGTCAGTCTCATTCGAGGACGAATGTTCCAAAGGGGGAGATATTGTAAGACCCCGCAAAGTCCTAGTCATTTCAGTCCTATATAGCATGTTAAAAGAGGTCCCAAACTTAAAAAATTTCAACCAAGTGTTGACACTTAGTCTAATTTTTTACCTCAATATTTCAATGACATCATTTATAATCTTTCTGGCCTTAGATTGTCAATTTTTAAATTGATTCATGATCAAGGATGTCAATAGGTCATATTGAGTGAGTTTTAGAATTTTTGGACTTCGTTTGAGTAGTGTTTGGATGGCCAAAAGAGCAAGCCAATGTGATTTTGATGTGTCGCATTGGCTATCACATTGCACCCATCGATGCAATGCATCGGTGATTGCATTGACCCCATCGAAGCGGTACATCAGGTGTCATTTTTCCCTCACCCAATTCAGCTAAAGCAGAAAATTAAGGATCCAAAGGGGCAAAATACATTTACTATTTACAAAATCCTCTCAAGAACAAGCCCTAGTTTTATCAAGCTCAAGATAAATTCCCAAGAATCATCACTATTCCTAGGAAATCAACAATCAAGGTATGTTAGGTGTTCATCCTTGGGTCTTCTTCCACCCTTGGAGTTCAAGAAACCTTTTCAAAAATTTGAATTATGATTTCCTTGTTATGAATTGAATTATGCCCATGTTAGAGTTGTTGTATGGATTTCAAGTTGTGATCTTTTATGAGTTCCATAAAATTATGTTAGCATGTGTGTTGAATTATGAATATTTCACGTCAAAACCCTTGAATTTGCAAGTTTAAGTTGTAGTCATGATGCTTATGTGTTGTTCATTATCATGTTCATTAATTATGCACCCAAGTGTTTAATAGAATGTCCATGTGAATTGAATAGTGGAATCATAACATGTTAGCATGTGTTCACAATCATGTACAAGTTCATGACCTCCAAGTATTTGACAAAATGACTCAATGAATGAATTGTGAACAATTGACTATTGCTATGCTTTCAAGATTTGCTATGTTTTATTCACTATGCTATCGAGTCCTAGGGTATATATTACCTGAAATCTAGCTATTTACTTAGTTGCAGTAGTTATAGAATAGTCCTAGTAAAGGTCAAGATCAGTAGTACTCAGTCAGTTAACAGAACTCAGTTAACTTAGTCCAGTTCAGTCAGTCCACACGATCAGTGTCAGTTTAGTCAAGCCTAATACAACCTGGTGATCAGTTCAGTATCGATTCAGTTGGGAGTAGGATTCAGCATCGAGATAACCCAGGGATGGGGGCTTTCCTGCTAGCAGAGGATTTGACCCTTAGTAGCAATCCCTGCATGACAAAACTACGTAGCCAGCATAGGGTAAGTTGTCCTCCTGCCAGACTAGGGTTAACACCATTATATATATATATATATATATCATGAGTCTTCTTACCAGATTAGGGTTGACCCAACATTGTTAGTATCTCATGGAAAAGTACTAACACCTTTCCAACTGGGGTCACAGGTTTGACCCCAACTCAATCTATAATTGAGGTATGTCAGTTAGATGAACACTCCCACCGTTACAGTCGTAGTTATAGTTATAGTTTTAGTTTTAATATTCAGTAAAGAACTCAGACAGTTCTACAGAACCATGGCTATCAGTTATCAGTTACTCAGTCATCAAAATTCAGTACTCAGTTTCAGTATAATCTCAGATACATGATATACATCTACATAAGCAGTATTGCATGTCCAGTATGTTCAACAGTTATAATTTTGTATGTACTCTCATCCAGTTACATCATCATGTTCATTAATTCACTTATCATCTCATGCATATGAACCCATGTATATCAGCCTTACTTCACTTAGCATACCAGCACATTCCACGTACTGACGGATACTCTCTTTTGCGCTATGATGTATCATATCATAGGTTCATAAGCAAGGGTTCCTATCATACATAGTTTCTCAAGATATCAGCAGCAGATTCAGTAGTGAGTCCTTATCCATCGAGAATATTATTTTATCTCAGCATTTCAGTATTTCAGTTAGTTCAGTAGTTATTTCAGTTGGGGTTAGTTGGGGGTTTGTCCCATCAACCCTATATTCAGATTGTTAGAGGATTTCGGACTAGATTACTTCAGACAAATATTCAGTATTTTTAGTATTATTATTAGTATTTAGCATTTGTTTTCAATTTATGAACCTTATGGAATTATCAGCCTAACTTCTGCATATATTTTCAGTATTATTATTCAGTGCTCATAGTAGGTACCAGTTATGGGTTAGCTTATGATCCTTCAAGGTTGTAAGCACCGTGTGACTTACAGGGTTTAGACTGGGGTGTTACAGTAAGGTGACATATTGAGACTCAAAAGGTAAAGGGTGAGATCATTCTACTAGTCCAAAAGATTGTAGAAGGTACATACCTTATCGATTATGCAGGCAAGGTATTAAGTTGGTTCAACATAGCAAAATTAGCTTACAGAGTTGAGAAGCCAGGGGGAACACAATCTTAGTGTTTGCTTGCAATTGATTACAATCGAAGCTGATATTTGCCATTTGTTTAACATTGATACTCAAAACCCCCAATTTACTTTTCCAGTTTCACCCGCTGATTACACTAACTAAGAGCCACGATTCTACGTATTCCCTTGGTATTCGACCCCAACTTCCATTGGGTTTCTATATTTGGCAGTGACCGTATGATCTTCTTAGAAGAGGTATAGCTTGGATGACACCATCATTCAATCCACTCAAAAATTGTATTAGTCTTAACTCAGATAAGTGATCTGCATAGTCTTTGGATTTTGGACAAGAACATGATGGTGCAGGAATTACTGCATCATATTTACTCCACAAACTCTTAAATTTTGTGAAATAAGCTGCTAATGAGTCTGTTCCTTGTGACAAAGTGTTAATCTAACTATACAGCTAATAAAGCCTTATATGATTCACCTTATCAAACCTTTATTTCAGATCTTACCATACTTCAAATGCATTTGTTGCATATATGATTCCACTGAGTAACTCTGCATTAACAAAACTCATTAACCACGGCAACACTATAGCATTGCAGGTTTCTCATTATTTATGCAGATCTTTTCTCTATACATCTTTACTATATGTTCTAATTACAAATCCATATTTTATTTTCCCCAAAAGTGCAATTCATATTGATCGGCTCCATGCTCCATAGTTTTCTGATCCTACAAGCTTGATTGGTATTAAGGTTGCACTAGACACATCTGATACTCCAATGAACAAGGGATCGCTAGGATCTATTTTAGGTGCCATTTTCAAACTTCAACAATCAAGTAACTAGATATAGAAATCAAAATCCACTATCAACTATCTCACTTTCTTATAGTATCACAAAAAAATACAACTAGAAAACAAAGATATACTACAACAATTTAGAATTTAAGCTAAGAACTGCAATTCAAAATTTAAGCTAAGAACAAAGATTGAAAACTCTACCACAATGGAGATCTAAACTCCAAATATTTATTATCGATCTCCATGACCGAGTTGGAGCTCTGATACCATGTTAAAATCACTCGAGATCAACTGGAACTCTCAGGAAACTAACTACATTGAGAAGAGAATGAAAAATGTAACCAACTAGTTGTATTGAATAAAGTTTATCCCATTACATTGATCCTTAGCTAAGTATTTATATACTATCACAACTTGTTCTAGAAGTTTCTAATCTTCCTAACAAACTAACTCAACCAACTGTGAATAGCATTAATGTAACAGTAACAACTCTAACAACTCTCAGTAACAGACTCAATGGAACAATAAAGTAACTAACTTCAAACTGGATATAGCTAACTTTTAATCATGTACATTTTATCAGATAGTTATGTTATTTTGATATCATGGTCTGACTTTATTCTAGAAGTTTCATATTTTTTATTTATTCTATATTTCAATAAATACTTTCTTTGTGGGTTTTGGATTACCTACTAGGTTTGGTCGAGGTAGGTGTCATCATGACCTAAACTTTTGAATTGTGACAATAACCTTAAACTTTTAAGACATGTCAATGAAGAAAAAATACAATAAAGTTATTTCCTAATGTATGTGAAGTTCTCATCACATATATGCTTCTTTATCCCATGTGTGACATTCTCGAGGTTAAATTTCCACTCACCAAAGTGGGATTTTCATAGCTATATGCATCACAAATTGATTAGTCATATCCTCCCTCTAGAATTTGATTAATTTATCAAATGATTCATATTTTTACATAACTATGCTATAAATACTTCACACACAAATAATAAGTGTCATGAAAAATTGTGAACCAACTTAGACATTTGGGTAAGATTGATTAATGGACTTAATATATCATAGATATAATAAGCCTCCTGAGTTTGCACGATGCATGTTCTTAAAAATGGTTTTGGTTTTTTTCTATCCTGAATGAACTAAGAGTAGGTTTACTAAACACATAATTATCAAGTCGACTACTCAAGTGAGAAGGCTACATGGTCACATGAAAAATTTGAACACCTTGATCATATACCAACTCTCCTAAATTAATAATTTTTTTTTAAAATTTATAGAGCACAAAACACGCCTCATCTATACGTGTGCTGATATTTGTTTTCCTTTCGAATTAAAAACTGCTCCATCTTTGTTTCAAAAGCCATGATAAATGTTGCAATCCATCCTTCATATATCACTTATTTACATTGATGATATTTTGTTATTCAGTGATATATAAGAGGAGACACAATGATTTTCTCAAAGAAAATATGCATCTTTGGTAAGCAAAAATGACATCATGCTTTGGCAAAAAGTTTTTTCAAAAAAAATGTGAAATTAATTATCAGGGATACATTTTGCCCATGATGAGTGCATTCCAAATCCTTACATTTCTGAGGAACTTCCTAAGTTCTCGGGTACTATTTTTCATAAAACATTTAGTCATTTTTGTAGGTAATAAATTATGTAAGAAATGTTAGACTTGAGTAGGTTCAATTTTAAGTTTTATTAAACGACTTAACCCAAGTAAGATAGATTTTAATTTTTATATCATTTCAATTTTATCACCTAGCCTTGAAAGAGAAAGTAGTTAGTTTTAATCAACATACATGCCTTTTTGATTCCTTTCACTTGAATAATTACTCATAAGTCTAACATCCCTTGCAACATGATCTAGTCAAAATTATTTTTGTGAAGCTAAAAAATAACAAGAAGATAGAAAACATGTTTGTTGCAATGTGCCATAACTATCGATCAAATAGAGCTTTTCCAACTTTGAAGATTCCAAGTGAGGGATATATTAACTTGGATAAATTAGGGAACTCCTAAATTTAGTATTACAAAAATCAAAGACATCACTTTTAATGACGTTGTATTTGATGTATAGGCTAACTTCAATCTTTTAGAAGCTTAATCCGTATTATGAGTCACTCTCTCATCCTATATATAGTGACCTATAATCTTAATTTTTCTCTTTTGTGATTTTTTTTAACTTTCTTGGATTGCAGGATAGAAGCGATGGTCATGTCCAGTGCTTTGGATAGCTGGACTGGTCCTAACTTCAAAATTTATGTAGACAAAATCTATCTAATTTATGAGGTTAAAATCTAAATAAATTTTGAATGCCATCATTAGTATTACACATCTCAAGAAGCAAAAAACTTTGTGACCAATTCAATTGAGTGCACAGTATCCACAAAATTTAGAATTCATCCTTAATAACCTGTGGGGCACTACAGGGGATTCTAGCAATTAGAGATGGAAACCGGGGGGGGGTGGATGCGAGGTGGTTTTTCTCTTAAACTACAAAATATAACTCCAACCTGCCCCCGACCCGCATAGCATTTTCACCCATATTTATTCGCCCCTCATTCACCTGCTTTGCTCTGCCCCACTTAAGTGTTTATTTCCCTTCACCCTGTTAGTTTTATTTTGTTTAAATTGCTACAAGTATATTTATACGTTAAATTAGAACTCATTTCTCACTAATAGTATAATTTACTCATTGAGAAAAAATAAAAAAGATGACTGCAAGGTAATTAATCTACTGAATGATAAATTTGAAATTACAAAGATCATTTTCTATTTTGCAAATTTTAATAGTTCTGGAAACTCATATTTGAAACTTTTTAGTCAATTATGAACTAGTAGTCATTTTTGCTGCCTAAGAATTAAATTCATAGTTAAGGTTTTATTTAATATAAACCCGCAATTCGCCCCTGACACGATCCGATCGGGGGTTTTATCGTAATGGGCATCCCAAGTCCAACCAGGACCGAGGACCACCCCGTTACCGAACCCAACACCAGTATACCTTGACTCTGCTGAGCACCAATCAAATAACAAGATAGCATAACTGAGAAAGGAATGACTTTGGGATAGGTCTATTCCTAGATCAACCTTGTCAAGTTATCCCATCACACCCAACCATACCAACCGAACCACCAAACTAAATCAATATCGAACCAAGGGCCATAAACCAGGTCATAACCAAATAAGTTCAAAAATATAATATAATTAATCCCAAAATGAAATACGATGGAACAACCAACAATATTGTCAACCATCATCAACCCCAATACCAATGCTAATGCTAGGGCTGAGACCAATACACCCACAGAAGTACCACAAAGCCTCTAACAAAAAGAGCAAGAATATCTGGTTGGGACATACCCCCAACCATAGCCAAAACCAATGTCCAAAAATAAATTAGATGTATAAAAATATCCATAACATGAAATAAAGCCTTTTGGAAATATAGAAGCTCACCACTTCAATCCAACAACTATTTAGGAGAAGTAGAATGGTCAATTCCTACATAGCGTGGGTATATAACCGCCCGAAGATGGGTTAGCGAGTGATCTCTAGCATGAACTCAGGATAAGGATAAAATAATTCCATTTATAAAACCTAATAAAACCATCTACATGCTTAAAACTATACATATATATATATATAACCATATCGAGAAACAGAATCACTCTTAGCATGCCATTAAAACCTTTACCTGGGCTGTGTAGCTTTTGCCGTCCTAACCCATGGGCTATATGGGTTTAGCTCCCCCTACTGAAAGGGCCCCAGTGTGTAAATCCACACGACCAGGGAAAAAACTTGGAATGACTAGTACATCCCCAAAATATAAAGTCTGACATGATGCATACGGTCACCAAGATTAACCTCACATCGGCAAATATGAGTATCCAATTTTTCCCTTGGGACCTCCACTTTCCACGACTTTGGTGCACACCCCGATATTATTACTTAATTAAAACCATTACCAAAAAACCAACCAAACTATTAACTATTTTTAACAAAGTCCATTAATAGTGGTATTATCATACCAACAATACTTGCAACATTTGTCCATAGCCAACCATATATAGGTTTAAGGGATTCCATGTACCCTTCATGATTTTCAATTAACCAAAACCATGGCCACCAAGGCCTTTACAATCCATTTAAAACCATTTAAAGCATTCATATCCTTGAGGGTTCCATTACCAAGTTTAAGCCATGCATAAGTTCCATTGAAAAGTTAATATTGTAATGAAAACATTGTTAAAGGCATTTTATCAAACACATTGGGGGCATAGTATTTCTAAAAACAAAGTCCATTATCAAAGAACCATTAACATGCAACCAGTTATCCAAAACCACCATTAATGCATATAAAAACATAATTAAAATATGGGAAAACCATAATTAAGCATTTATAATCAAAACCCCAAATCATAGTTAAAACCCCAAAATTATACAATAATAAAATCATAAAAATATTGCATAAAACCATGAATTTAGTTGGAACTAACAATGAGGGAAGAGAACATGACTTAATTGGTGTAATGGACAGAGAGAAACCACCAATAAGATCCCTAAATTAGTCCCCTAGTTGAAACCCTAGCCTTCTTAACCAAAAGCTTTCGAGAGAATTATAGAGTGTTTAGGAAGAGTTTCTAAGTGTTAATGAATAGAATAATAGGGTAAATAGCCTCCAAAAAACATTAGAAGTCATGGGACCTTATTAGGATAAGTGAGAAAATATCCAGAATAGCCCCACTTAAATTACACAAAACCCCATCATAGGGGTATGACTGACCCTCACAAGTCGTACCCTCTAATACGAGTGGTACCCACCACTCGTATCCTAAGCCTCAATCCTTGGACCCAATATTGTTAAGTATACGACTCATCCTACCCAAGTCATATTACGTGCATATGATCCATACCCTTCACCTATATCCCTGGCATGATATAATCACAGAAGGTTTGAACACTATCCATTATTCAATTCCTGGGTATGAATCATAGCCTAGCTTATGGATCACGGTGAGCCACTCGTACTCATATCCAACCTAAGTAACCAAATATAAGATTAAGTTAAGGAATCAAATGATCCGTACCTACCAATACGACTCATATCCCTAAGTCGTATCCATTCCAGTAACCAAAATCCATCCTACCGACCAATACTGGTTATCATACGACTGGACCATACCATCCATACCCCAACATACGACTTATACCCATGAGTCATATTGGATCTAGAGACCAAAATTTGAGGAAATTTTCTAAGGTCCATAAACTTGGGTAATTTAACCCCACCCCACATCAAATTTTCTATAAATCATTTCAACCCACCCTACACCCACCCCACCCCACCCCACAAAGACTTGACCCCACCCATTTTGTATAGCCTACACCGCCTCATTTCCATCCTATAATGACCTTTTTCATTGTTATGTAGGATTTCTATGCTTAAAATTCTAAGTTCAAATTCCTTATGATTTGGAAGTTATAAAATTTAGGCTAGGCTAGTTTTGAACAATTTCAGAGTAAGTACGGTCTAGGAAAATATTATACTGATTTAGACTTGTTGGGTGACTTTGGTATGAATTTATAATTATCTAAAATGTTAATAAACCCATAGGATTTTACAGAATCAAATTTGAATAAGTAAAACTCTTAGAATTGACCTTAGCGTAAAAGACATTATTTGGAAATTCTAGGATTAAGATATGTTGTATAATATGGGATTTTAGGGTGAATACGTTCTTTCTGTCTTGTCAAAACTGCTATAGCAGCTGGTACACTTTTATACTTGTAAACTTACTGCTATGTCGGTGTTAAAAGTGGTCAATACAGCTATAGCGATGAAAACTACAAATTTATGTAATATTTCTCCAAAATAGTTTTTTATTTTCTTAACTTATTTTGGGGCAAAGGAAGGGAGAAATAGGGCAAATTTCATCTGAATTTCATTGTTTGGCTTTGTTAAGGTAAGTAGTTCATCCTCGTGAACTTGTAACTGACAGAATCACTAATTCACGAAGTTTAGGGAGAGAATTAGGATTGGATTTGGTAAATTACTGGTGTAAGGGGGCATTAAGGGCTAAACTAATGGTGTTAGCTTGATTCGTGCTTAATTACTCATACTTTTCATAAATTTCCTAATTTTTTCATGAAATTGATAGTTTTAGATGCATTACGATAGAAAAGTCCTAGAACTAGAAGAGAATGATCAAGAACTTAGCCTCAGGAGTTGGGTGTGAGTTATAAATCCCAAAATGTTAGGTCATTTCTTGGTATATGTATTTATATGCATGTTTTAGACCACGAGCAAGCAAGAATTACATGGAAAGGTAAGGCTCCGGCTTAAAGAGTTATGCAAGCTTGATTTAAGGTAGGTGATGGTATTGTAGTTAATCCAGCTTATATCACATGTGTATATGTAACTACTTTTTAGCGTGGTTGGTTAATGCATGTTGTTTTTTATGGTCAATGAAATGCCTTCTTGCTTAATGATTTGACTGAACTTGTTTCTAATTGTGGAATATTTTGATATTTAGAACATTTTCATGGGTTATTGGTGAAACAAGGTTGGCAGGCACTTGAGTCTAGGATTTAATACATGGATAATAATTGTCCCATATATTCATGGCTAGAGGATGAATAAAATTTCCTTAGCGTATATATATGAGGGTCTGGTGAGTTTGCTGGTTCCATGGGTGAACCAAAAAATTATGCTTCTATGCTTAATAAGTTGTCTTGACTGGCTTGACTTAGCTTGACATTACATTACTTGGTGACAACATGTTGATTGTTGCTTGACCTTAACTTTTGTTGTTGTTTATATGCTAAATATATGTGTGTTTATCATGGATTTATTGGTGTAATATATTTTGGTTATGTGTTCATATTATCATCTTAAGTTGGCTAAATAACCTTACCAGTATGTTGTTATTCTTATGTGTTGATACTACACCTGTATTTGCTTTTGCAAGTGCAGCAGGTCTATTAGAGTCTTGTGGAATGGTACAGAGGAGTCTGTACTTTTCTTTAGGAGGCTATATGACTCTAGGTAAAATTTTTATTCTTATTTCCTTTATTTTATAACTTGATTTGAATTGGTATCTAGTGATCCAAACATGTATCTAATCATTTTCATTCTTTTATCCGTAGATGGTGAATACTAGTTCCAACAAAACCCGATAGCAACACTTGCTTCTGCTGCTCCAGCTGGTAGGGGAAGAGAATGAGTGAGAGCTGGAGGTAGGGAAAGGAGAGAGATAACTACACTAGCTAGGGGTAGATCTCAAACGACGGTTGGCCAAAATTTTAAGAGGATACCTTACCTCCCTATATCAAGATTATGTAGAGAAAGTAGATACAGTAGAAGAGTAGGGTGAAGGGCCAGAGGTAGCAATTCTAGTTGGGGTTGCAAGATTTCCCCCTATGTTAGCTGAGGTTGTTCAGTAGGTATTATATTTTCTAAGTATGTTGGTTGAGACTAGATCCACACCTATATTATTGGCTTATTAGGTTTAAGTAGTTCATCCTACTATCATCGTGGATCTTAGTATAGATGAAACTTCAGGGACTGATGCTTTTCCTTGTCAGGTGTTAAGTTTGATGATTACTGGTACTGAACATGAGATGTTGACAAAGTTTCTAAAGATGAAACCTCAAACTTTCCAAGGTACTAAGTATGAAGATCCTTTTGAATTCATTATGGATTGCTATGAAAGGTTGCATACGATGGGAATTGTTAGGAGATTGTATGTTGAGTATCGTTCACCTATCTTACCTTCATTGACTTGGGAGTAGTTCCATGCCTTTTTCTTGGAGAAGTATGTGTTATGGACTCTCTGTGATAGTAAGAAAGATGAGTTCTTGGCATTGAAGCAGGGTGATATGTCAGTTTCAACCTATGAGGCAAAGATTTATGCTTTATCCTGCTATTCTATGGATATGATTTCCATAAAAAAAGGATTTAATAAAGTTTCTGATTATGTGACGAAGTTGGAGGGGGTTAATCAAGAAGGTCAAGCTAAGATGTTAGCAAAGAGACCCATGAATGTTGGTAATTTTGATAGATTTTATGGTAGGGACCACGTTAGTAGGCCTACGAATCCCATCCTATTCAGTCACCCATGCCATCTTCTACTGTTGTGCCAACTAAGGATTCTTCTTAAGTACAGGGTGTTAAGGTCCAAGGTACTTCTTATTCTTATACTGGGTGACCTTCTTTTGAGAGGTAATGTTTTTATTGTAGCGAGTCTAGTCATTTAAAAAAGGAGTGTCCTATGAAGAAAAAATGCCCAGGCATAGCAGTAGACTTGGTCCATTATCCCAGTAGGTAGAGGAAGAGGTAGGTACAAGTGACGTCCATATGGTGGATAGGGAAATTATACTGGTGGTTGGGATGGCTGATGAAAGTGTGGCACACCGAGAGGGGCACAACCAAGAAGGGATTTAGCTCAAGTTGATTATCGGGGTCACTGTTATGAATTTTCGGGAAAGACTGATATCGAGGCTTCAAATATAGTGATTAGAGGTACTATTTTTATATGTGACTAGATGGCTTCTATTTTATTCGGCTCAGGGTCTACTTATTCTTATGTGTCTACCTAATTTGTTGTAGTTCTAAATCTAATTTGAGATGTACGTGATTATCCTATTCATGTATCAACTATAGTTGGAGAATCCGTGATAGTAATCCATGTTTATCGTTATTGTCATGTATTATTTATGGGTTTTCAGACTTGGGTAGACTTGATTATTCTAGATATGTTAAACTTTTTGATGTAATTCTGGTTAGGTCCTACTTATCTCCAATATTATGTTGTTTTAAATTGTATTGCTAAGATAGTGACTTTAGTGATGTCGGGCATGGATATACTGGAGTGAAAGGGAGTGTACGAGGCCAAGCTAGTGAGAATTATATCATTCGTTCGGACCAGAAGGTTAGTGAGGAAGGGGTGTTTAGCATTTTTAGCTTATATTTGGGAGGTAGACACGGGTCCCCTCTTAATGAGTCAGTTTTAGTGTTTTTTGAATTTCTGGATGTGTTTTCTTCAAACCTAATGGTATGCCTATGGATAGGGATATTGATTTTTGTATTGATCTAGAAATAGGAACCCACTCAATATCTGTTCCACCTCATTGAATATCTTCGGCGGAGTTGAGGGAACTCAAAACTCAACTGTAGGAGCTACTTGATAAGGGTTTCATTCATCCCGGTGCTTTACCTTGGGGTGGGCCGATCTTATTTGTTAAGAATAAGGATGGTATATAAGGATACATATTGATTACACACATTTGAATAAGGTTACCATCTGGAACAAATATCCCTTGTCTTACATAGATGACTTGTTTGACCAGTTGCAGAGTGCATCACTATTTTCAAAAATTAATTTGAGGTCGGGTTATTATTAACTAAAAATTAGAATCCAGGATATACCAAAATCAACTTTTAGAACTCGGTATAGCCATTACGAGTTTTTGGTGATGTCTTTCGGGTTGACAAATGCACCTGCAACCTTCATTAGTTTAATAAATAGGATCCTTAAGTCGTTCTGGATTCGTATATTATTGGATTTATTGATGTCATTCTTGACTACTTCAAGATTAAAGAGGAGCATTCAAGTCATCTCAGCACAGTCTTGGAGACTTTAAGGGAGAAACAGGCTAAGTTCTCCAAGTGTGAATTCTAATTTATCTTTGGTTGCTTTTTTGGAGCATGTTGTTTCTGTAAAAGGGAGATGGTGAATCCCCACAAGATTGAGGTGGAAAAGAATTAGGTTTGGCCTAGTGTAGACACGCAATTTTGACCCTCTCGAACATTGTATTCTCAAATTTTATCCCATTCAACGCACCCTTATGTCACACCCTTACCCTATTTAATAATCCCTTTACGAAAGATAAAAAATAGCAACCTTTGACAAAGTTCCTACCTAATATTCCCCCACCCCATGTTCCCTACCCCAACTCGTCACTCACGTTTTTTACTCACTCATCCTCATCATAATAGGAACAAGAAAAAAGAGAAATATATTCACACAGAAAACTCCCTCATCATTAGAAGTTCACTCCCCCCATTGACAGAAGGAGCAACCAAATTCCTTCTCTATTCCAATTTTTTCATTTTCTCACTATCTACACAACAATACATGGGAAAGGGAGAGAAAAATTGAGAAAAAGAGATCAGAGAAATGAGAGAAGAACGGAGCAGCCATCTCTATTCATCAACAAAGCTCATTGTTCCGGGGATTTCCCCTGAACACCTCTATTTCCAACTCAAAATCACCGACCATCGGAATCATTTGTCGAAAAACCCATTAAAAATGATAAAAACACCAGATTCTCCTAAAATCCACAAAATTGATGACCAAAGATCCACCCCCATCAAAATGAGTCCAAACAACAATAAAAACCACTCCATCTCAATTTTTTTGGCAATTGGTAAGGCCCTACTACCTAGCTCAATAGACGATGTTGCCGTCAAAATCCATCAAAAATTGCCACCCACAAGCTACCTTCCATCTCTTCTTATTTCATCCAAGAATACAAACCCAAAAGCTCTGTTGTCGTTTAGATTTTTGGTTAGATTTAGGGATTTTTTTCCCATTTTCTCATTTTCTTATGGATTTCTGTTCAAATCAGATTTTGGGAGAATTTTGTGGAAATTTTTGTTCGTAGTTTAAATTTTGGTAATTGTTGAGGTTCTTGATGTGTCCCTTTATTCTCATTCTAAAACAATCAAAAATATGTTTCAAAGGTCCATCTCTTATCTAACTTTTTTTGATATTTTGTAGGACACTTGTTGGTTTTGTTTGCATGAAATTAATCATTGGTTTGTTTGAATTACATATCAAGTTGAATGTTTGGTTGAAATTTATGAAGGTGTGGGATTGAAATAGATTAATACATTACTTAAACGTTTGTTTAATTCAATATCATTGTTAATATGGATGTTCGTTTCAATCGGTAGAATCATGATTAAGCCAAAACAATCACCCACAGTCCAGCACTCCGACAACACAAAGTCATGACCAACTTGGAATAGAACACCAAATGATCAAACAGTCATGAAAACTAAAATAGTAGAACCAAAACCAACAAAAGCTTAGAGTTTAGAAATTGAAGTTTTCCTTCAATAGAATTGAGTTCAAACCAAGAAAATAGAAGAAAAAGAATAGGAAGAAGAAGAAGAAGACGAAGAAGAAGAAGAAGAAGAAGAAGAAAGAAAAAGAACCTAAAAACACACTTACTCATTGGTAGTGACTTTGTGTTATACTACACATCAACAATACTAGACTCTGTTCCACTATAAGTCGTTTTTGAAAAAATATGAGACACTTGTTAGTTGATAGACAATATATATAAGAAATTATTTTTGATATAATTATTACAAAATCAAAAGTTCTTAAAAACTTCAAGTTACTCAAGATACTCTAAATCTTTCTCTATATTAATTGGAATAGGTTTACGTCTAAGTCAATCTTGAAGATAAATAAGAGATTGCACTAGTTTAGGAGTCAATGAACTCCTAAACGTATCAATAACATGATCTACCGTTCTAAATCCACATTCAGATGTGACACTAAAAATGAGAATTACTAAAACATCACGATCCATCTCTGCGAGAATGGAAAATTTTGGCTCATTAACTTTCCACCAACCTACTATATTAAAAAATATTAATTTGGTTCAATTTCTTCAGCAAGATATTTTCTCAACTCATATTTACTGCGTGAACCTCTACTAACTTTATTATGTTTCTCAAATTGTTGTTTTGTTCTCATCATTTCTCTAAATTTAAAGTTTCCATAACCACTTATGTACAGATGATGATTTTAAAAAATAAGAAAAAGTAGATGAAGATGAAGAGTTTTTGATTTCTTAACATAATGATCAAACAAGGCTTTCATATATGTTTCCATTGAATCGGATAACTTATCCCCAATTTCTTTTTCAAACCTATCCGCAATTTCAAAAGGAACATACTCAAGTTTATGTGGGGAATCCAATATGGATGAAATAAATACTATTTTGTTCATTTTCTCTAGATCACCCAATACTTTCTAAACTTTTCTCTTGTATTTTTTGTCATTCTTTTTTAAATTAGAATTTTCATTTTTTTATCATATTTTTCAAAATCAAATCAAGCTCATTAATTTCCATAAAGTGTAAAGTATTAGTAACATATTCTGAATCAGAAACTGATGTGCCATGAATTCATGGCACATTCGATGCTTAAAATGATGAAAATATGCATTTACTTAGGTTTTTTATCGGATATGATATGTGTTTGTGTGTGTTGCAAGTAAATTGGGTTGGAAGTGGTGTTTGACTGAAAAAAGGAGGAAAACCTCTAGAAAGTGAAGTTCTAATCAAGCCATGAGTTGTTAATTCACTTTGCGACAAGTAGTTAGACCCATGATATTAATAGTGGCAAAAGCTGAGCTGAAGGAGTTAAGTATAAACTAACCACAACTTGTAAGGAGTGACTACGAGTCGTGGTGTGCAACCATAATGAGCACAGTAACTAAAACTCTCGAAGATCAACAAAATATGTCCTAGTGGGAACGAGTGAAGACCATGTGTTGTAAGGACCGACTATGACTCGCGGTGAGGAGTCATCCTGACAACAGACTTAGAAATCTTGAAAGGGGAAATTAAGTAGAGTGACTATGACTAGTAGCCTACGACTCATAAGGACATATAACGAGTCATGATCGCTAAAGGCAGAAAGAGCTATGACAGTAGGCAATGAGTCGTGACCAATCCTAACTACTCGTTGCTAGAGGTGTGACCATTGCTGACTTAGTTTTCATATTGTTTTTAATTATGTTTCCTTTGTTATTTTGACACATTATAAATACCCTTAGGGTACTTTTATAATAGTTTATGCACTTTTGATATTTTTTTTACGTAAAATGACTTCCTACTACTTGATACTTTAAATCTTGGATTTTTGGTTTCATAATTAATTAAAGATTTTGGATTTTATTCTTTTCATTCTTGTGTAATAATTCTATATCTTCTTCATTGATTGTCGTGGATTATTGCAAAACCATGAGCGGATAACTTCCTTAACTAGAGTTGTGGAAAGGAAGTGGGGGATTCATCTAACTTGTTGTGGCTGCATGTATTGTGATCTTCTTTATATTAATTACTTCTTAGCTATTGCAGAAGCTAAGGACTTTTTTGTATTCGAGATCATCCTCATGAGGGAGTTTGAGATTAGGAAAAGTAGGTTACGAGAGTGATTTAAGGATATCAACCCTCGTCTAACCAAGTAGAGACTCAAAAGGTAATAGTTGTACTGGTTTAAGGACAACAGATAGTAAGGTGACACCCTGAGACTCAAAAGCTGAAGGGTGAGATTTATCAATACGTTTACAAGACGGTTGATAATACACATCTTGTCAGACTTTGTATGCAGAGCAGTGGGTTAGGTAAATCAAACACGATAAGCCTACTAAGTTAGAAACCATGGGAACACAGTCTTAGCATTCATATTTAATTATTTCCAACCTCAAGCCCTCAAGTTCGGTGATTGTTAACTGTTGGTCTCAAATCTCCAATTTACTTTTTTGCATTACTCATGATTTCTTAAAGTTGAAGATATAATTCCATGATTTCCCTGTGGGTTCGACCCCAACCTATTTTGGGTTACTATATTTGATATCGGCTGCAGCATACTTCTACAGAGGTGCAGTTTTTGGAGACATCAAAATTTTGGCATCATTGTCGGGGAATATGGTGTCGGGTTGTTAATTAGATTTGCTGAAGTTTTGGATTTTTATTTTCTATCTTTAGTTAATTGAACATTGGTGGATGCCTAACACTAGGAGTCAAGTCAATCCCTTACTCCTATTGAATCTTGAACCAGAGAGAATTTTACAGCCTAATTGTATGATAACAAAACCAATACGTGCAGGTAATTTAGAAAGGGTGTGAGATGATCTATATGCAGTACTCCCCTGCTCCAGGTGATCCATAGAATATTGATAATAGACAAATGGAACAGATGTTATCAGAAGCTGCTAACTAGAAAAGGGAGGCCGAGGAGGCCCAGTTTACTTAGTAGGCAGAACTAGCCAAGCCAAGATTGGTAGATGATCGTCGAGCAATACATGACGCTAATCGAGATAGAGTTTGATTTGGTCAAGCCTAAGTTATACCACCATTCCATTAATTTTAGTTGTATGATGATAAGAAGGATATGGGATACATTAAGTTGACAAAAATAGAAGCTATCATCCCTCTTGCATTGCCCCCTAATGTGAAATTTGACATAATAAATGCTATGATCTAACTCATAAACTTTAAAGGTGTATTTTTGGTCTCGAATATAGATAATTCTAATATGCACCTTGCTAAATTTGTGAGGATCTGTACTTCTTATACTATTCTAGGGGTTGACTAATGTAAGACCCCATAAAGTTTCCTCGTCGTCAAAGCCTTTGAAGAAAATTTATAGAAGCTAAACACTTAGAATTTTAGATAAGTGTCCCAACACTTAGTTCATTTTTGAGCCCTCGAACTTTGATGAATTATTTCGCGACTTTCCCGACCTCCATTTCTTGATTTTGTTATTGTGTTGCGATGGGACAAGGTCGTAAGGTATCTCGGGTGTGTTTTAGAATTTTTGAAATCCATTTATGGAACTTTTGGGATTCCAAACAAGTAGATAAAGGCTATTAAGAGGTACTGCCTAGCTTATCTAAGGAGCTGGGCAAGGCGCTGCCCACCTTAGCAAAGGCTTTGGGCAAGGCGCCGCCCAGGCCATAGCCTTTGTGCCCAGTTTTCAGCTTCTTTTCTCTGTCTCATTAAGGGTAAAGTTGGCATTTTCCCACTCCTTAATCATTCTTAACATGATATTACACCCCAAAAATACCATATTATTCATACTTTCATCAAAAACTACCAAGAACATAGCTTAGGGTTTCTACACACTTTAAGAGAACTCAAAAGTTAACCATCAGTTTTCAATAATTTTTTGAGAATTGGAATCCCCATTTCGAGGGCTACAAGAAGCACCATTAATTTCAAGAATAGAAATCTAAATTCAATAATTCACTCAAAGTTTTAATTTCAAGGTATTTGGGGTTTGAACAAGAACACTCTTTCATTCTTGTGCCCAAAAGTTTTAGATTTTTTAAAAGAATTTCGTATTTCCAAGATGAATTCATATTATTTTACTATATTTCAAGTTTATGAGATTATGGAATTGTTCAATTCTTGAATTTCATGATTATTTTGTTCAATTATGATCTAAATTAAGAGTTCATGATATAAATTGCACATTCCTATATTGATATCATGTTACCAAGAATTTCCAAGTGTTGTTGTCATGAGTTGAACTTCATTGTGAAAATATGAGTCTTTGAGGGTGAATTATTGATACTCCAAAAAGTGTACATATATTTCCATGTTGTTGAGATTTTAAAACTTCGATGAAAAGTCTATCAAGATTTCAAGAAAAGAATTGATTTTTGATCCAAAGCTAAGAAAGAAATCCATATTATTTGTTAGATTTGAGATAAAGGGAAAGCATATTGGCTCCCATTAAGTATTGTTGAATTTTTTAAGGTGGTTTTTCTTAAAGTTTTGAGCTAATTAAAGGAGTAGTACTTAGCACCGAGTTGGGCTGGATTCCGAGGTCTCATGCCCTAGAACTACGTGCCTCTATAGGTGTCTGATTTATTCTAAGTGGGTTAAGCTAGTGATCACTAAAAGTTAAAGGTTCTACTCCAATGGGAAGGATAAAACAACTCTCCCCAACGTGGTCAAGACATTGGACTCCATATAGCTCACATGGTTTATGTCGGTTAGAAGAAACTCCCAAAGTTGTATAAACCTGAGTTCCAAGTGTCCCAAAGTCTCTTAAGTTTTCTAGAGTCTCAAGTATTAAAGTTCCTAAAGTATCAAGTTCTTGAGTTGTAAGAAGTTTTACTATCCTTAAGCTAAAAGTGTAAGTTTGAAGATATATTGATTTTGAAGGCTATGACCCTATGATTCCTAAAGTTTTCACGTTTCATGATTATTAAGTTCCTAAGAAGTTTCTTCCTTTCATGAGATTATAGCTTATGTCCTAAAAGTTGACATTTTAAGATTTCATCTAATTTATAAGTTGAGAACAAAGAAAGAATACAGATCCAGAATAAAGTGAAATGACTCACGTGATTTCTATTATCTATTTCCTAACCACAACTTATGAGAATTTTTCAAGCTATGTGAGTCATCTATTATAGCATGCATGTTTTCTATTAAGACTTGTGATACTATTTATTTATTTGCATACACCCCTACATGCTCAGTGCATTTCCAAAGTACTGATCCATATATACGTCTGTGTGCTACATTGTCTTATAATGTAGGTTCAGGTGCTCCATCCCAGCCTCGTCAGTGATCCTCGAGTGCCCTTATTAAAATATCCACAGTGGTGAGACCTCATGGTTTGAGAACTGGTTATATTCAGATATTCAGTTTAACTAGTAGTTGTTCATTTCTTTTTAGTTAAGTATGAGTCAGTTGGGGACCTATCCCAATGGCTCTCTAGTTCTTGAGTAGTAGAGGCTTTGTCAGACTAGTTGTCAGATTGTTAGTATGTCAATATTTCCATTATTATTGTTGTTCGAACAAAGTATTTTCATAGTATTTCTTATGATTTGATATAACAGTGCTCGTGATTTGTCTATTTCATCTCTAAGCAAGTTATTATGTGAAGTAGCAGGATCAAAGGGTTAGCTTGGGGCTACTTGTAGCCTTAAGCACCGTGTGATGCTTTGGGACCCATTTTTGGGGCCTCCTATGATTGTAGTGTCCACTAACAAGCAACATTACAACAGTCATTATTTAGCTATCATCACTCAAAGTGGTAAGTCTATTGTTGATCCCCCGTTGTCTATTATTGATGTGCCTAGGGATGATAGTCCTGTGATTATTGATAAACCTGATCTGGAAGTAGAGAAATAAATTAGTGTTGATCGTGTTTATATAGAGGATAAGGGTAAGGGTAAGGCTTATGAGCTAGTATTAAAAAATATTCCGTGACCTCCCCCTTCTTTTTCTTGGATGTTGAGAAAGAACCAAGAGGAAGGGAAATACCAAAAGTTTTTGTTGATATTGAAGAAACTATCTGTCAATATCCCTCTTGTAGGGGCATTGGATAAAATTCCATGCTATGCAAAGTTTATGAAAGATTTTGTCACTATGAATCGGACAATGTGTTTTGAGCCCACTGACAATGTGCACCATTTTAGTGTTGTTGCTTTCAAATCCTTAGTAGAGAAGAAGGATAACCCAGAAGCCTTCACTATTCTATGTACTATTGGATCCTTCAACTTCACTCGTGCTTTATGTTACTTGGGATCCAACATCAATCTAAGGCCACTTAAGGTTTATAAGTAGTTGGGGTTAGGGGCATCCAAACCAACATTGATGAGATTGTTGATGGCCAACTGCACTGTTAAGCGGACGGTTGGTATTCTTTGAGATGTGTTGGTGAAGGTGCAATCATTAATCTTCCAAATTTATTTCATCATTCTTGACTGTGAGGTGGACTTCTAATCCCCTATCATCTAGGTAAGAGCCTTCCTAGTTGCGGGTAGCGCATTGGTTGATATGAATTTAGGGTAGATAAAGTTCAAGCATAATGATGAGCAAGTAATCTTTAATGTGTGTGAGTCGATGTGGCAGATTAATGATATGAGGGTGGTGTCTATCATAGACACTATTAATGATGATGTTGATGTTGTAATTGTGCCCATTGAAGAGAGACTTAGGGTTGAAGTATTGGCAGCGGTAATCATGAACTTCGATAGAGATAGCACTGATGAATATGATGAGATCGTGATCTTATTGTATGGTGGAGGTTCTTACAGTTATGCTCCAAAGAAGCTTGATATTGATTGAAAAATAGAACCACTCCTCCCACTCGATCTTCTATTAAGGAGCCACCGATCTTGTAGTTGAAGGCCCTCCCATCTCACTTGAGCTAAGCATTCTTGGGGGACAATAATAGCTTACTAGTTATTATGGCAGTTGACTTAATTAAGGAGGAGGTAGAGGCATTGATATCAGTTTTATAGAGATTCAAGAAAGCTAATGGATGGACGATTGTAGATATTATGAGTATTCCACCAGGTATTTGTACTCACAAAATACAACTTGATTCGGACAAAATCTCCCAGCATTGAGCATCCATAGAGATTGAATCCTCCCATGTAGGAAGTAGTGCAGAAACAAATTATCTTATGGATCAGATGATCGACAGGTTAGCAGGAAGAGGTTGGTATTGTTTTTTTGATAGGTTATAATGCTCAACTTACACATCGAATTAAGTGCAAGGCGGTCTTTGTCAATATAAACCCAAAAAGAGATGGGTCGAATCCATTAGGAACAATGTGAATGGTGATCAAGTAAGTTCAAAATGAAAGTTGTTTGCTAAATTCAAACCTAAAATACAAATATTTTGGGGGATTTTAAATTTTCTTAAAGAATGACAAATTAAGGCTTCTAAAGTACTAGCTCGGGGATGATGTCGGATTTAGATTACCCACATCCCTCTTTCAAGGATGATGTGGGATTTAGCAAAATTGAGGCTTTTGCTAACAACTTCCATTTTAAAGACAAACATTTGTGAAACCCAACAATATAAACAAATAATTAAAGCTAACAATCACAACTCACACACACTTGCACCCTATTCAAAAATAACCCCAAGAGGAAGAACTAGAAATTTATAAAGAGATAAACAAAAATATACCAAAATCTCTGTCAATTTGATTCATAAAAAATAAAGAGAATGCAACCCATACTTTAGTTTCCAATGAATCCTCAATGGGATTTGCGATTTCTTCACTTAGGAGTCACTCTAATGTCTTCTTATCTCAAGGTTAGAAGAAATTTTACTCCAAGCTATGAGTGATCATACCCTATAAACTAAGATAAAATTGAAGATTGATGGATGAAAATTCCCCCAATGTGTAAGGGGTTTGAACTCTTTGAGAATTTAGGGTCAGCTGTTAATTTACAAAATTTCCCCTGAGCATAATCCTGCATTGTCACGATCGCGGCAGCTTGCCCACGATCATGGGAACTGTGGTCGCCTCTAAATAAATACAATATTGGTCTTTTACCTATCTTGACTGGCTATGATCGCTTCCCTCAAACCGCGATCACGGTACCTAAGACCGTCTCCTGCTCTAGGTCTTCCAACTTCACTTCTCATCTCTTTTTGATCCCTTTTTAGCTCAATTCCACATCTTTCCTTTTCATCACATGTATACCTATAAAATATGGAAATTAGTGCATTCAACTAACAAAGTTCTCATTCATACCTTCAAATCATAGTAGTGTGCATACTTTTGGACGTAAATAAGTGATAAATTCACCACTCATCAATACCCCCAACTTAAACCTTTGCTCATCCTCAAGAAACACTACTTCTTACTCAAATGGGACAATGCAAATTTAAGCCCATTTATACGACCAAATGCTCACAATGACTTCAAACTTAATTACTACTACAAGTAACTCTTCAAACATGGGCAAATCTATTTTCATGACACCCCTCACCATGAACTGCCATTTTCAAGGATGCAAAAGACTTGAAAAGAAAATGATACAACAATCACTAACATTTTAGAAGTGATTCACCTTTGACCTTAACTCCACTATATGCCTTTTACCTCATTATTTAGAAGATGACAATGTCACCCACCTTAATTTATTTACATGCCTCCTAACAAGAAGGGAAATCCCACACACACTAAATTCTCAAATATTCAACAAGGGATTTAAGTGTGAAATCAGTCTATCAAGGGAGATACTTGGGAAGAAGAAGAAGACATGCATACCAAGAATCCTCACCTCTTTTCCACCAACTCAGATCAAGCTCAAGGTAACAGTCCTCGTTAAGCTTACCCAGTTTCATATTCAGTGTTCATCACAAACTTGGTATCAAGTACTATTGCATATTCAGTTATGCATTCATGTATCAGTTCAGTTATAAAATTATGCATCAGACATGCATTCTCATTGTGATAAACTTAGTTCCTTAGAACACTCAATCATGCATTCATGAATCAATTATACATGCATCAGGTATGCGTGTCCAGTATGATATATTCAGTTATCAGTTATGTCAGTCATGAGATCATGTTTTAGTTATTCATGTTTAGTATGTGTGTTAGACAACTTAGAGAACTTGGACTTGGGGGACTTTGGAAATCTCAAAATCAAACTTTCAACATATATATACTTTTATCTTAATTAGAGTAGGGGACTGCTTTGGGAGTTTCTTCTAACCGACATAAACCCTGTGAGCCACATGGAGTCCAACGTCTTGCCTATGTTGGGGAGAGATTCTCTACCCTATCCATTAGAATAGAACCTTAACTTTAGTGATCACTATCTCAGCCTCAGGCCCATAATTCTCGATTCTATGGTGTCACGTAGTTCTGGAGTATGACACCTTAGAATCATACCCAACTCGGTGCTAAATACTACTCCCATACTTAGGCTCAGAAATTTTAGAAAATCCACCTTAAAATAACTCAAGGGTCTATAATGAAGAACAAATTATGCTTCTCTTTGCTTTAATCATAAATAGTGTAGATTCCTATCTTAGCTTAAGATCAAAATCAATCTTTGCTTTTGAAAGCACTTATCAAAGCTTGTCAACAAAACTTGAGATCCTAATCTTCTTATAAACTCATCATTTGTACTTAGGACTCAAAATATAAAGCTTTAATGCATCAAAATCATATTTAAACTTCATACTTAACAATCATGTTAGAAAGTTTTCAATCATCTCAATCAAGATATTGGAAAATAACTCTTAATATGAATCTCATGATTTCAACATCTCAAAATTCATGCTTGAAAACAAAACATTCATAATCATCTTAAAATTTGAAAATTTTAGCTATTTATACCAAAATATAAACATACTCATGTAATTATACTTCTAAGACAATGAAAATCTCATAATCTCATGAATAGAAACATAGGGTGTAAACCCAACTTTAATTTCATAGGAAAACATGTAAAATTAACTAACTCTTGTAATATAATCAAGTTTTGGGCACAAGGACGAAAGATTTATCCTTGTTCAAACCCTACATACCACGAATTATGAATTTGGATGAACTCTTGCTTTTGAAACCCTATTCGTACAATTGATGGGTGTTTCTTGTAGTTCTTGCAAAGGTGATTCCAAATCTTGAATAAATTTCTAAAAACGATGGTTGAATTTTAAGGGATCTTGATTTTTAGTTTGAGACTAAGGGGTTTGGTTCTTGAGGGAATTGGAGAAAATGAACATATTTTGGTCAATTGGGAGCTTAATCCCGTGTTTATGGTTTAATAAGGTTGAAAGAAAAGACTAAAATACCCCTAAGGAAATAAACAAAGTCGCACTTATCCCTCAGTTGACAGGCTGATAGGCTAAAGTAAATATGGCATAACTCTTTACTCCGATGTTGGATTTGAATGAATTTTGTTGCCTTGGAAAGAAGACTCAAAGATATTTCATTTGATATATATCATCCCTCCCAGTTCATTATATACAACAAGTTATGATTGTTAGAATTTGACCATAAAATTATGGCCTGAAATGCGCCCGAGATGCTGGAGCATTTCAAAGGCATCTCAAACCAGTGTGTTATGTCCCTGAAATGTTCCGAAGATGCTGGAGAATTTCATAGGCATCTCAAACCAGTGTGTTATGCCCCTGAAATGTGCCTAAGATTCTGGAGCATTTCAAAGGCATATCAAACCAGTTTGGACGGAAAATACTTCATTTTGCAAAGTCATAACTTTTAGCTCGGGTATCAGATTTAGGAAAAATTGGTATCATCAAAAAGGTAATTAAATTATCTACAATTTGGTGGGTATAGAGATGAAAAATTCCATGTATCTAAGAGTTATACACATTTGAAGTAGACCCTTGTAGGATCAAATATTGAATTTTTGACTAATCAAATGATCTTAGCTCAACTTGGCTCTAAATGATTTCTATGAACATTTTTAACATCAAAAGAAAATAAAATATGAGGATAAAGATCATAAACTTTTATTCGCATGATAATCTCTTGGATTAGAGCGTAGACGTGTCGAAACGACGGTTAGAATTCTAGCATGAAAATAAGGGGTATTACATTATTTCCCCTTGGGAACATTCATCCTCGTATGTTGATAGGAAATTGTTGAAGCCTTAAAGTTATGGAATAACATGAGAATGATATGTCTTCTAACAAAGGATATAACCGAGATGAAACATTTAAACTTTCATCATGAAACTGAATTCTGTGTTGACTTGACTTTACTTGCTTTAAGGAGCTGATTCATGCTGAAAATTTAGGATTCACTTGAAGTGTTCATGATCCAATAATACATATTGAATTGGAAGGTGATAAATGATGAAAGTACGAATCATGAGATAACAAAACTTAGATCGTACAAGGGTCTTACACTGTCTGAGCTAAAATACTTGGAAAATTGAGATTATGCACTAAACACTTATGAACTGAGTCATGACTAAATAGCTGAAACTGAAAGTAATGCATGAACTGAACTAAATTCGCAATTTACATGGACATAAACTCATTATATAATACCCCGCAAAGTTCTCTTCTAGTCTGAGCCTTAGAGCGTATCCAGCAAAACAGAAAATCTGAGACTAAAACTTTCAGAAGTATCTTCTGAAGTATGAAACACTTTGAATCATGTGTAATTCCCCTAATTTCTAATTTTAGTCCTGCATAGAATTGAACAAGATTACCATCGATACCAATTTCATCAAAATCTGACATCGAATGAAGAAGTTAAGGCCATTTTACTGAGCATCGTCGGAATCGCAGGTTTGACGATCGATCTGACGGACCACCAAGTCCTTGGTGGACTATCAAGTGTCCCATCAAACCAAGGCAGTGTCTTTCTCTTTCGGTCATCATGTGATGGCCAAAGTGGTGGACTATCAGAAAGTTTACGGACCATCAAGGGGCCCGTCAGACCGAGGCAGAATATCCCATTCTTGTACCCAGAGTGACGGACGATCTGGTGGATTGTCAGATTCTTGACGGATCGTCACTCTGAGGCAGAACATCCCAGTTTTGGCACTTGAGTGATGGTCGACTTGGTGGACCGTCAGTCCCACTGACGGACCGTTAGGTCGACCGTCATAGACCCCGATCGGAATTTTCTAGACAAATTTTAAAGGGGCATTTTGGTCTTTTCCACATCCTCCCCCAGTTTTATAAATACCGGACCAAGGGACTTCAACTTCATTTTTCTCTCTTTCACCCCAAAAAATTAGGGTTCCCAAAATCAAAATACTCTCTTCTCCTTTCATAAAATTCAAGAGAGATCAAGAAGGATCTGGAGAAATCAAGAACTCCTTTCAAGAGCCTTCAAGAAAAGAAATTCCCAAGTTTATAGATGTTGATTCTTGGGTCCCTTTTATCTAAGAAGCTTAAGCACCCTTTTTTTTTTAAATTTAAGGATTTTATGCTTTGTGATATTCCATGATTTGTATGAGTTCAAGTTGATGTTACTTGTGTTGTTGAGTTTGGATTCATGATTGTTTGCAAGATTTATGGTCTTTGACCCTAGTATGTGGAATTTATGTGATGTTGTGATGAGACCTTTTGAAGTTGGTGTCTATGTTAGGTGTTCATGACATTAGGGTGTAGAGATGGATGAATAAGTGGAGTATGCATCCCATAGGTTGGATGAAAGGCTGAGGCAAAGCATAGAGGGGCATTGTAGTATGTTAAAGGGGAAACCTAAAGTTGTGGGTTAGTCCATGCACACCTAGTGTTTGATAAAATTCCTTAGTGAGTGGAATGAGCCATAATAATAATATGGAATCCCCGAGTAGGTGAGAACCGGACATGTCTAGTGGTTGTCGAAAGACCGTAGTAAGTTGAGATAAAATAGTGGTAAATCTCCCAAGTGAGTGCTCTTTGATTTATTTTAAGTTTTGGATACATGCTAAGTAGTTAGCAAGAGAGTAATGACATGATAGTGTGAAGTTTTCCCAAAATCTCGTGATATCTAGATATATGTCGAGACTGATATAGGTGTGAAGTACTTGATGCAAGACTTCATTGAATGGGGTATAATTTAATAGCATGTCTTTCTTAAGGTAGTTTGTGACGATGAATTGATATTGATGACCCCCTAAATGTTGGGAGCGATCCTTTGGTAATTATGATGGTGAATAGAGGTTTATGTTTCCTAAATGATAGATACGATACTGTAAGATTTGTGAGGGGGAAAGTATGTTATGATTCTGAAATACTTAGAGTGACCCCTTGGTAGTTGTGATGATGAGTAGATGTTTGTGAATCCTTGGAGGCTTGAGGTAATGTTCTAATGATTGTGAAATTGAATATATGGCATTATTTTTTTGAGTTTCTTGTGAATATGCCTGAATGATGGTAATGATGCTTGGATACTTGAATGAATGATGATGCTTTACTTCTATGTTATGAAGTCCTGGGGGTATTTATACCCAAAAATAGAGCTGTTGTCTAGAGCCCTGTCAGTTTCTCAATAATTCCAACCGAGCCATAATTTTCAAAATTCAGTGAACTATAGAACTTTGTATCCTCAGATAAGTGCGAAGCTTAAAAAAGCTCAGTAATCTCAATTATCTCTGTAATCTCCGTATCGCTAGTAATCTTGCCTCAGACTTGTACTCAGCCCAGTCCTAATGTAACTCAAGTGATTCAATTCCAATCTCAAAAATGATTTGAATAATCTAATCAAGATATTATCATCACTCAGATACCGTGATTTGATATTATTTCTTTCAGATACAGAACTAAGTGATCTCAGCATATTTCAGCTAGATCATTTGAGAAACATAATCATGTAAATAGATTCATCTTTATTGTTTTTATTCTAAGGGTTCAGTGAGAGTCTTTCAATTGGGAGTAGAAACTAGCATCGAGTGAGGGAAGGGATGACGATTCCTCCCATCATAGAGAGAGGCCAAAGTCATTAGTAGCAATCCCTGAACTCTAGAACTGCGTAGCCAGCACAGGATATAAGAGTCCCCGTCAGTAGAGGTTGTCACCATCAGAGAGGTTAACTATTATATTGCCTCAGGTCGACTTCCTGCGAGGGTCATCCCATCAGAGAGGCTTGACCTGAGAGTGAGTCTTTTCCAATGGCACGGTATTGACACCCTTTCAGCTGGGGTTAAAGGTTGGACCCCACCTGTGGTAGGTTGGGGCATGTCGGTTAAGTGACTACTTCCCACAGTTGCAGTTTCAATATCAATCTTCAGAAGTTAAGACCATGTGGTACAGTCGTCTATCTTAGTAAGGAACTCATATAGTTCCATTGATTCATAGACCATCTCGTCAGATAGGCTTGGCCTTATATACAGATGTTTACTATCATATTTAAAGATCTACCATTAGAGAGGCTTGATCTCAGCCTCAGATCATGTTGAATATTTGTATTATCATATTTAAAAATCTCCCGTCAGATAGGCTTGGTCTCCTTCTCAAAATTTGTTGAGTATTCTTGTTGTCGGATTCAAATATAATCCTATTTTTTTATCATTGATAAAGCTTTCGAAGTTATCTATTAGAAAAGTTGAATCTCTAATTTTGTCGGTTGAAAATGGTAAGCTCAAAACTCAGTCTTTGATATAAGTATACTTAATTCCTCAGTTATCAGTAACAGATGAGTTAGTGGTTCAGTATCTCAGTGATGGTAGTGAGTTTATCTCACATTAAAGCGGTATCAAAGGTCAAGTATCTAGAGTTGTGATGATTATGAGTATGATTTATGCATTCTTGTATGTCTGTTGGTTTTCATGCGGGATTCTCAGGATCATTTAGGTTATACATATTTTACATGCATGAGCCTTTGCATTTAGTCTTACCCCTTCTATATACTAGGTACATTTTGTGCTGATACATTTGTGTTATGGTGTCTCATTTGAGCCCATAGGTTTAGAGGAGCAGGACCCAGAGTATCATCAGTAGATCAGTCCCAGTTAGCAGCAGTAGCAGTGAGTCCTCTTCTTTCGAGGATGAGTTTATTTTTCTATTATTGTAATCAGAATTTTATTTACTTTCAGTTGACGAAGTTAGTTGGGGACCTATCCCATCAACTCCACAGTTCAGTCAGATTAGAGGCTTTTCAGACAGATGTATTGTATAGTATTCAGTTTTATATTTTGAGTGTTTATAGATGTGTTGAACCTTATGGCCAGTTTCTGCATTTATTCCAGATATTATGCAGTGTACAGGTACAAATATAAGAAAAGGGTTAGCTTGTGGTCCTTCGGGGTCACAAGCACTGTGTGAAATCTCGGGATGGGATCTAGGGGTGTTACAAGCTTGGTATCAGAACCTAAGGTTCAAGAGTGTCCTAGGGAGTTTGAAAAGACGCATCTAGTAGAGTCTTGTGCATAGGTGTGTAGCGCACCACATTTATGTACAAGAGGCTACTAGATATTCTTAGGAGAAGTTTCCCTTCTTTCAGTAATCATTTCATGCGAGTGAGCATGAGCTCAGGTTGATCCTCAGTGTAATCCACTCCTTTCTTTCAATTATACAGTACGCCTCCTCGTAGAAGTTTTGTTCGTAGGGTCGATGATCAGCCCCCTCAACCAGTAGGATCTGATAATAAAAGTGTGTCACATGCAGAGTTTTGGGCAGCTTTTTAGGTTCTTACCCAAGCTATGACTAATGTTCAGGGCAACCTTATGGCTGCAATCCTACCCCAGCAAGATGGGAATTCCGCCGCAGCTAGGATTAGAAATTTCATGAAAATAAACCCTCCAGAATTCTTTGGGTTAGTAGTAGGTGAGGACCCGCAACTTTATCTATAGGAGGTGAAGAATATCACCCAGATTATACACGTTTCTAAGGAGGAGAGTGTGGCATTAGCATCTTATAGGTTGAAGGATATTGGTCATAATTGGGTAGTGATGTGGGAGAAGAGTAGAGGGGAGAATGTAGCTCCTGTGACTTGGTCAGAGTGCCTTTCTAGATAGATTCTTTTCTCTTGCAACGAGAGAATCTAAGGTAGAAAAGTTCATGAACCTAAGGCAAGGTTCTATGATTGTGAAAGAGTATTGTCTTAAGTTCAACCAATTAGCTAAGTATGCTCCCGACTTGGTAGCTGACCCTAGAGAGAGCATGAGTAAGTTTCTGTCTGGGGTTCTAAGTTATGGTGTTGAAAGAGTGTAGAGCTGCTATGCTAAATAGATATATGGATCTTTCTAGGATAATGATGCATATGCAGCAAATTGAGGCAGATAAGATGAAAGACGGAGAGAGTGTGAGTAAGAAAGCCAAGACAGGTAGTCGTAGTTTCTCGCAGTCAGGGTCCCAAGGTAGTAGTGGTTCTCAGCATGGTTATAGATTTTTAGTTCCAGCTTTATCTTTGGCTAGTGTACCCGTACCTACGTAAGTGGTGTCAGATCCGAGGGAGCGCCAAGCTCCAAGGCCCAAAGTAGTGCTATTGGTGTTCGTACCCATCCGCTTTGTGGAGAGTGTGGCAGGCACCACAAAGGCATGTATAGATCCGGTAGTGATATATTCTTTGGGTGTAGTGATCCAGGCTATAGAATGAGAGACTGTAGAGTGTTAACACAGAGGGGTAGACTTCGTACGCTTCAGGCTCGTCTTGATCATGAAGGTCTCCCCGACATAGACCCGAGTATGTTATCAGCCCTTCATCTATTTGACATGCATTGTTAGATCCATCGATTTCATATTGATCTTTATATGTTAGCATGAGTCATGCATGAGTTTTAGATCTCAATCGATCAATCATGACCCAGGTGGTAGGTGCCCCGTGCACCGCTCTAGTATTTCAGCAAAATGTGTTTAGAGGGACATAGGGTCCCAAGGGGGAGATACCCTATAGTGTTATGATGTTTGCATATCCTTAAGTTTGTTTAGATGCATGTTAATATTATTCTAATAAAGCTAGCATTGGTGATCATTGTATTGTCAGTCGTGCTTCCGAAGGTTAGTTCAGTTAGACATTTATGCATTACATATGCACGTTCAGTAGAAAGAGTTCAGCTTGTCAGTGCTTGTTCATCAATGTATTCGTGAGATCAGCCTATCTATGAGTCCATGCATCATATGTTTATGGATTCTATGAGGATTTAGCTCCAAGTAGATTCAGTCGAGTGTTCCATGTGTTAGAGATGCGTACCCAGTATGAGTACTTAGTATGTTAGTCGTTCTAGTTGCGCAGTCATGCCTTGAGATATTTCTATTTCTTGAGTAAGTTCTATTGATCAGTATTCCCAGGCTACCAAGCGACATTCGAGGATGAATGTTCCCAAGGGGGAGATAATGTAATACCCCGCAAAATTCTCGTGTAGTCTGAGCCTTAGAGCGTATCCAGTAAAGTAGAAAATCTAAGTCTAAAAGTTTCAGAAGTATTATCCTTAGTATGAAACAATTTGAATCGTGTGTAATTTCCTTAATTTCTACTTTTAGTCATGTAGAGCATTGAACAAGCTTTCCATCGATACCAATTTCATAAAACTCTGAATCAGACGAAGAAGTTATGGCAGTTTTACTGAGCGTTGTCGAAATCACAGGTTTGACAATCGATCTGACAGACCGCCAAGTCCTTGGTGGACCATCAAGTGTTCCATCATACCAAGGCAGTGGCTTTCTCTTTTGGTCATCATGTGACGGCCAAAGTGGTGGACCGTCAGAAAGTTGATAGACCATTAAGGGGCCCGTCAGACCAAGGCAAAATGTCTCATTCCTGGACCCCGAGTGACGAACGATCTGGTGGACCATTAGATTCCTGACGGACCGCAACTTCGACCGTCACTCCGAGGTAGAACATCCCAGTTTTGGTACTTGAATGACAGATGACTTGGTGGACCGTCATTCCCTCTGACGGACCATCAGGTCGACCGTCACAGGCCCCGATTGGAATTTTCTAGACAAATTTTAAAGGGATATTTTGGTCTTTTCCACATTCTCCCCCAATTCTATAAATACCAGGCCAAGGGCCTTCAAATTTATTTTTCTCTCTTCCACCCAAAAAAATTAGGGTTTCCAAAATCAAAATACTCTCTCCTTTCATAAAATTCAAGAGAGATCAAGAAGGACCTAGAGAAATCAAGATCTTCTTTCAAGAGCCTTCAAGAAAAGAAATTCCCAAGTATGTAGATGTTGATTGTTGGGTCTCTTTCATCCAAGAAGCTTAAGTACCCTTTTTTTTTAAACTTAAGAATTTTATGCTTTGTGATATTCCATGATTTGTATGAGTTGAAGTTGATGTTACTTGTGTTGTTGAGTTTGGATTCATGATTGTTTGCAAGATTTATGGTCTTTGACCCTAGTATGTGGAATTTATGTGATGTGCTGATGAGCCCTTTTGAAGTTGGTGTCTATGTGAGGTGTTCATGACATTAGGGTGTAGAGATGGTTGAATAAATGGAGTATGCATCCCATAGGTTGGATGAAAGGCTGAGGTAAAGCATAGAGGGGCATTGTAGTATGTTAAAGAGGAAACCTAAAGTTGTGGGTTAGTCCATCCATACCTAGTGTTTGATAAAATTACTTAGTGAGCGGAATGATCCATAATAATAATATAGAATCCCCTAGTAGGTGTAGAACTGGACATGTCTAGTGTTTGTCGAAAGACTGTAGTGAGTAAGTTGAGACAAAATAGCGGTAAATCTCCCAAGTGAGTGCTTTTTGATTTATTTTAAGTTTTGGATACATGCTAAGTGGTTAGCAAGAGAGTAATGACATGATAGTGTGAAGTTTTTGCGAAATCTTGTGATATCTAGATAAATGTAGAGATCGATATAGGCGTGAAGTACTTAATGCAAGACTTCGTTGAATGGGGTATAATTTAATAACATGTTTTCCCTAAGGAAGTTTGTGATGATGAATCGATATTAATGACCCCCTAAATGTTGGGAGCAATCCTTTGGTAATCATGATGGTGAATAGAGGTTTATATTTCCTAAATGATAAATGTGATGCCGTAAGATTTGTGAGGGGGAAAGTATGTTATGATTCTGAAACGCTTAGAGTGACCCCTTGGTAGTTGTAATGATGAGTAGATGTTTGTTAATCCTTGGAGGCATGAGGTAATGTTCTAATGATTCTGAAATTGAATAAATGGCATGATTTTTTTGCGTTTCTTATGAATATGCCTAAATGATGGTAACGATGCATGAATTCTTGTGATGCTTGAATGAATGATGATACTTTACTTCTACGTTATTGAGTCCTGGGGATATTTATACTCGACAATAGAGCTATTGTCTAGAGCCCGTGTCAGTTTCTCGATAATTCCAACTGAGCCATGATTTTCAGAACTGAGTGAACTATAGAACTCTGTTTCCTTAGACAAGTTCGAAGCTTAATAAACCTCTGTAATCTCAATTATCTCTATAATCTCTGTATCTCTAGTAATCTAGCCTCAGAGCTATACTTAGCCCAGTCCTAATGGAACTCAAGTGATTTAATTCCAATCTCAGAAATGATTTGAATAATCTAATCAAGCCATGTATCATCAGTCAAATACCGTGATTCGATATTGTTTCTGTCAGATACGAAACCAAGTGATCTTAGCGTATTTCAGCCAGATAATTTGAGAAACATGATCATGTAACCAGATTCAGCTTTATTGTTTTCATTCTAAGGGTTTAGTAAGAGTCTTTCAATTAGGAGTAGAAACTAGCATCGAGCGAGGGAAGGGATGGCGATTCATTCCATCAGAGAGAGAGGCCGGAGTCATTAGTAAAAATCCTTGAACTCTAAAATTGCGTATCCAACACAGGATACAGGAGTCCCCGTCAGTAGAGGCTGTCACCGTCAGAGAGGTTGACTATTATATTGCCTCAGGTCGACTTCCTGCGTGGGCCATCCCATCAAAAAGGCTTGACCCAAGAGTTAGTCTTTACCCGTGGCACAATATTGATGCCCTTCTAGCTGGGGGTACAGGTTGGACCCCACCTGTGGTAGGTTGGGGAATTCAGTTAAGTGACTACTTCCCACAGTTACAGTTTCAGTATCAATCTTCCAAAGTCAAGACTATGTGGTATAGTCGTCTCTCTCAATAACAAACTCAGATAGTTCCATTGATTCAAGGACCATCCCGTCAGATAGGCTTGGCCTCATATACAGATGCTTACTATCATATTTAAAGATCTCCCATCAGAGAGGCTTGATCTCAATCTCAGATCATGTTGAATATTCTTATTATCATATTTAAAGATCTCCCATTAGATAGTCTTGGTCTACTTCTCAGAATTTGTTGAGTATTCTTATTGTCGAATTCGGATATAGTCGTATTTTCTTATCATTGATAAAACTTTCAAAGTTATCTGTTAGAAAAGTTGAATCTCAAATTCTGTCAGTTGAAAGCGGTAAGCTCAGAAATCAGTCTTTGATATAAGTATACTCAGATCCTCAGTTATCAGTAGCAGATGAGTCAGTGGTTCAGCATCTCAGTGATGGTAGTGAGTTTAGCTCGCAGTAAAGCGGTATCCAAGGTCAAGTATCTAGAGTTGTGATGATTATGAGTATGATTTATGCATTCTTGTATGTGTGCTGGTTATCATGCGGGATTATCATGATCCTATAGGTTATACATATTTTGCATGCATGAGCCCTTGCATTCAGCCTTACCCCGTCTACATACTAAGTACATTTTGTGCTAACGCATTTGCGCTATGGAGTCTCATTTGAGACTATAGGTTTAGAGGCACAGGACCCAGAGTATCATCAGCAGATCAGTCCCAGTCAGCAACAATAGTAGTGAGTCCTCTTCTTTCGAGGATGAGTTTCAGTTTTCTATTACTGTAATCAAAATTTTATTTACTTTCAGTTGATGGAGTTGGTTGGGGACCTGTCCCATTAACTCCATAGTTCAGTCAGATTAGAGGCTTTTCAGACGGATGTATTGTATAGTATTCAGTTTTATATTTTGAGTGTTTATAGATGTGTTGAACCTTATGTCCAGTTTCTGCATTTATTCCAGATATTATGCAGTGTACAAGTACAGATATCAGAAAAGGGTTATCTTGTGGTCCTTCGGGGTCACAAGCACCGTGTGACATCTCAGTATGGGATCTCGGGGGGTTACACATTACCTCTTGGAATGGACATATGCAGGATACTGCTTATAGTAAGACTAGGTAAAAAGTTGGAAATCTATAGGAGCTTATCTGTTTGCTTGCTAAACTGGATTGCAGACTATATGGACTGAATCATACTGACTGCCCATACTCAAATGGAGTATTTCTTCGGCATTCTTCTACGAAGTTCTACCAACATTAGGGAGTAATGAATTTTGGGCATGATCTGAGTGAGATAACTGAAGAAAGAATTCTCAGTATAGCTATAACTTTGTAACATGGAACATAGGATTCTTAAACATAAACTAGTTTAGAATTTCTAGGCCTTAGGCAATGCAACTGCTAGTTTTTCAAGCTTAGAAACACTTCTCAAATATTCTTTTCAACTTAGTTTCTCCCCTTTAATACCATGCTCACACGGGTTCATATAACTTCATATACTAATGTCTGATCTGAACTAAATTCTCTCACCATTTTCAAGCCTAACTTAAATCACAGCTTACTACACATAACATTATAACACTAGTATGAACCATGAATTCAATACCCTAAGCATTTTTACAACTTTTCCTCTCTAAGATAATTTTTATCATCACTTCAATGACTAACTCTAAACTCTTACTATGGATTTACTAGCGCATATTACATTCCTCCACTTACACCCCAACATGACATTCAAGCCTATCATTATAACTACATATGAAATTCAAGGAAAACACTCATAAAGGCTTAATCCTCCTTTTCTCTAAACCTCTATCAACAACAACATTCTTGTACTATTCTTAAGAACATACACACAAATTTTTAACTAACCACAACATGTACTAAATACTTGGCCTCAATCTTACTTCACACTTAGCCTTAGCCAAAACGGGCATACGATAATCTTTTCTCAACAACAAATATTTACTCTCTCCCATCTAAACAACTGTTCATCATCACAATCTAAACATAGGAAGAGGTCATAGAAGGGCTAACACATAAAGACCTGAAGCACGAAAGAATACTATACATAAATTTAACACTTAACTGAGGCCTAAGGAATAGAATGTTAAAGGTATAGATTCATTAAAGAGATCCAAACTGAGGGCATACATGACATAAACAAGATTTCACTAGGATCATGAGTTTCTAAGAACTAATCATACTATGAAACATGAGTTCATAATTATCATGAGGGGTTCAACATAAGATTGGAGTTCATAGATTTCTGAGGAATGACTCAAATCATAGACTGGAGATGTTACTTACTAGAAACCGATAATGGACTTGAGTACACATGAAGTGTATAAGCATTGGCCTTAGGCATGGATCTATCACTCATGACATGAATCTGATGTGACAACGATTGAAATCCAAGGAATACTCTAGAGGAAGAAAGGATCACTATCTCATCGCAACTCTTGTTAACAGATAACCCAATCTAACTCTCAAAACTTGATTTGGTTCTTCACTCTACCATCTCCCCCTTAGATCAAAGATGACATTCTAAGTCTATGGAACCCTGTACTAACTCTAATCTAACTGTAATCCCTTTACTTTAGAGTCTAGGGCATAATAATACCCATAAATAATAAACTTACCCTGAAAAACTACACCTTAAAGTGTAAAACCCACTGCTAATACTTCATTCTAAGATGAAACTCTATCTTTCTGTGTCCCCAATATTCATCATCTAATAACTTGAACACTTACTAACTTAGAATCTTTAGGAGTATCACCATACCATGAGTTCACACTAACTAGTTCTTCAACTCTACTTTCTATTAGATCAATCTTCAAAAACTCAACTTAGGTTCCAACACTTAACATGAATATTTTCAAACCTTAATGATCCATACTACATCCGTCATAGCTTACCAGTATCGTATATCTAAGCTTATATCTCTAGACCATGAGAATCAAGATCGTAACAAAAGGATCAACACTATCAATCAAAACTCCTTAACTTAGCTATTTATAACACCATATACCATCTAACTAGTCTTTATCCACCAAGAAAATCAACAGTACTACTAGCCACACACAACATGCCATAATCCTAAAAAATAATGTAGCCCTATATTACCTTGGGCATACTTCTACATCATTCATAAAACACTATACTTAATCTCAAATCAATAAACTTACATTCTTGCATTCACTGTTTCAAGACTATTGGTTCACCTCCATATATCTAGCATCACTAACCAAGCAATCGTTATTTCCACCTTGATGATCATCTACTATTCAAACTTAGTGTCTAGTGCTAGGCATGATTAACAACAAAACCTCATATACTATTCTTACTTGGAAACCATAAAACAAAGCATCAAGAAATACTATCCCACTAAAATCTCATAGCCACAATAATTGATCGATAATCGTATGGCCTATCTTATTTATAATCCATTATCACATCCTCCTTCTACACATCACTACCAATTACCTATCTATACACCTAAACTTCTTTCATAGTTCTATAAGTTTCAACTAAACTCCTTTTTGTAGTACCAAGGGATACCTAAATTGGCAATACTAAACCACCCAATACTTTCATCAACAACCCATACTTTCTAACAAAACAAATACCATCAATAACTCTTTTCACAATTCAAGCAAACAACAATTCAACTTAACTAACAACACCTTCTCTATCTTCCACTAAACTAACACACAAAGACATATCACTTCATTACTAACTCAATCTTACGCAAAAAGATTTGGCTATACATATATTCAATAAATCGCCCTTACCACTTTTTTGGTCACTACTCCTATAAACCCCTAGTTCTAATTGACACAAGAATAACAAGATAAACAACAAGTTGCTAGTGAATTGAAATAAGCCCCACACGGCTTCACTAGTTTTTGATTGTTTTGTTTTGAACAAGAAAATAAGATGAATAGCAAGAAAACTATGCTAGTTAATTGGAAGAGCCTCACATGACTTCACTAGACTTTTATTTTCAATAACACAATGATAACAAGATTACAAGAGATAGAAACTTGACACATAATATTCAATGATCTAAAAATACACATCTTACTCTATCTTAAATGAACAACTCATAAGAATGAGGGCATAACTTTAAACTTGAGTAGCTTATCATACACTACAAGGCTCATCTCAAGCCGCTTTGTAAGACTTCTAAAAATGCTTGCTAACAAGTTTGAGAGCATTAATTGGGGAGGAATTGGAACTTGATGATCATGATATCTCCAGAATAATACATGGATAGGGAAGTATAGATTTACATTATGGATTCTGAGGAGGAATTTGAAAGCACATCTAACTTGGTCTTAGTGCATGATTTTCATAAACATGAATAAAGCACTTCAATCTTCGAAACTCAAAAGAACTGATGGGATACTTTATAGCTCTCCTATAATCCCATAACTTTCTGTGAAGACTATCTGAGAAAGTACTATTTTTAAAGATTTAAGCTTGACTATTTTTTATATCCTAAAAGTAAGGCAGAGATGGCCTGAATAGAGTAGGATACGAATCTATATAAGTTTCTTAGAGAACCTTTTTATAGCACAATCTGAGACTTAAAAGAAGGGGAACATTTTCTAAATGCCTTGTAGCCTCTAGAATAAAAGTACAAATGTCTCCATACTATTCTGCAAGACTCTACTAGACACGGCTTTACAGATACCCTAGGACACTTGAAACTTGGCTCTGATACCAAGTTTGTAATGCCCAAAAAATGGGTCCCAAGACGTCACACGATGCTTAGGGTCGCAAGTGACCCCAAGCTAACCCTTCTACTGGCATACTTACAAGCAACTAAATTAAATACATAAATCTAAACAAAATTAGCAGAAACAATAAAACTTCTCTAAACTTGATCAATACAACATCTGAGTTTGCAAGACTACAACTTTGCTTTTACAAACAAAATAGAAGTAAAATACATCGACACTACTGACTGTCTATGAAGCCTCTACTAGTACTAACTATAGATAGCCGGGTCATGACTCCCAACTATCCTAACTCAATTCGACTAAATAAAGAAAATGCAATACTTCTCAAACTGTATAATTGACTCGAGCCCTCAAAACAAAAGGATCCATCACTTGCTGATTGGAAGCTGCAAACCTGACTGAATATGGTGTATGCGCTACAACTTGTACCTATATTATGAGACAATGTAGCACATAGACATAAATATAGATAAATACTTTGAGGATGTACTGAGTATATGAGGGTGTATGCAATTAAATAATCAATATCATCAAACTTTAAAGAAAGCATGCATACAATTGTAGATGACTCACATAGCTGGAATAAAACTGAAATCTAAATCTCAAAAATCATGAATAAAGAAGCATGTAATATAAATCCCGTGAGTCATTACACTTTATTGTAAAATTTGTATTCTCCTCTTATTATCAAAACTTGTAGGCTAAATGAAACTTTAAACAATAACTTTCAAAACATATATTTTTATCTTAAGAAGGATAGAACTTTTGGGACTTAGAGAACTTGGACTTAAGGGACTTTGGAATCTCAAAATCAAAATTTCAACATATATATACTTTTATCTTAATTAGAGTAGGGGACTGATTTGGGAGTTTCTTCTAACCAACATAAACCTTATGAGCTACATGGAGTCCAACGTCTTGCCTACGTTGGGGAAAGCTGCTCTACCCTTGTCATCAGAATAGAACCTTAACTTTAGTGATCACTATTTAGGTATTAGGCCCACAAATCTCAATCCTACAGTGGCACGTAGTTCTGGGGTATGAGACCTTGGAATCATACCCAACTCGATGCTAAATACTACTCCCATACTTAGGCTAAAAAATTTTAAGAAATCCACCTTAAAATAACTCAAGGGTCTATAATGAAGACCATATCATGCTTCTCTTTTCTTTAATCATAAATAGTGTAGATTCCTATCTTAGCTTAGGATCAAAATCTATCTTTGCTTTTGAAAGCACTTATCAAAACTTGTCAACAAAACTTGAGATCATAATCTTCTTATAAACTCATCACTTGTACTTAGGACACAAAATATAAAGCTTTAATGCATCAAAATCATTTTTAAAATTCATGATCAACAATCATGTAAAAAAGCTTTCAATCATCTCAATCAAGATATTGGAAAATAACTCTTAATATGAATCTCATGATTTCAACATCTCAAAATTCATGCTTGAAAACAAACATTCATAATCATCTTAAAATCTGGAAATTTCAGCTATATAAACCAAAGTTTAAACATACTCATGTAATTCAACTCCTAAAACAATGAAAATCTCATAATCTCATGAATAGCTACATAGGGTATAAACCCAACTTTAATTTCATACGAAAACATGGAAAATCAACTAACTCTTATAATAAAATCAAGTTTTGGGTACAAGGACAAAATGTTTGTCCTTGTTCAAACCCCACATACCTCAAATTACGAATTTGGATGAACTCTTGCTTTCGGAAATCTATTTGTACAATTGATGGGTGTTTCTTATAGCTATCGCAAAGGGGATTCTGAATCTTGAATCAATTTCAAAAAATGGCGGTTGAATTTTGAGGGATCTTAATTTTTAGTTTGAGACTAAGGCATTTGGTTCTTGAGGGAATTGGAGAAAATGACCATATTTTGGTCAATTAGGAGCTTAATCACATGTTTATGATTTAATAAGGTTGGGATAAAAGACTGAAATGCCCCTAAGGAAAAAAACAAAGTCGCAACTATCCTTCAGTTGATAGGCTGATAGGCTGAAGTAAATTATGCATAACTCTTTACTCCGATGTTGGATTTGGATGAAATTTGATGCATTGGAAAGAAAACTCAAAGATCTTTCATTTTATATATATAAGCCTTCCCAGTTCATTATATATAGAAAGTTGTGATCATTGGAATTTAACCCAAAAATTGTGTCCTGAAATGCGCCCGAGATGCTAGAGCATTTCAAAGGCATCTCAAACCAATGTGTTATGCCCCTAAAATGCACCCAAGATGATGGAGAATTTATAAGGAATCTCAAACCACTGTGTTATGCCCCAGAAATGCGCTCAAGATGCACCCAAGATGCTGGAGCATTTCAAAGGCATGTCAAACCAGTTTGGACGGAAAATACTCCACTTTGCAAAGTCATAACTTTTAGCTCGGATATCGGATTTAGGCTAAATTGGTATCATTGGAAAGATAATTCAATTATCTACAATTTGGTGGGTCTTGAGATAAAAAATTACATGTATATAAAGATTTATATACATTTGAAGTATACCCTTATAGAATCAAATATCGAATTTTTGACGAATCAAATGATCTTAGCTCAACTTGGCTCTAAATGATTTCTATGAACATTTTTAACCTCAAAAGCAAATAAAAAATGAATATAAAGATCATAAAATTATATTCACATGAGAATATATTTGATCATAGCTTAAACTTGTAGGAGCGACAGTTAGAATTCTAGTATAAAAATACGGGGTATTACAGTAAAGGACCAAAAAGGCATGGAAAACCAAGTTGCAGATCACTTCTCTAGAATTGAAGAATAACCAATACAAAAAGTAGGGGATGGTATTAAAATATATGATAATTTTCTAGACCAGCAGATCTTGGCAGCATCTCAAGACCTAATCTCATAAATTACTTCATAAGTGATCTTGTACCAAAAGACTCCAGCAGCGCAAGAGGTTTATGTATGAGGTAAGCAAAAATTTCTGGGATGAGACTTACCTATTCATGATCTGTATAGATGTTATGATTCATAGATGTATCACTGAGGTAGAGACGATAATCATTCTTGAGGCTTTTCATGCATCACCAGTTGGGGTCACCATGGAGGAACCCGCACAGTTAATAAAATCATTCAATACGGGTATTACTGTCCTACAATCTAAAAGGATGCTCATGACTTTGCACTATCCTATGGCCAATGACATTGTCAAGGCAATATTTCATGATGCCATGAGCTCCCCATGATGCCCATTATTGAGTTAGAGTTGTTTGATGTATGGGGAATTAACTTCATGGGTCCATTCGTGAGTTCCTATGGTATGGAGTATATTTTGGTGGTGGTTTACTATGTATATAAATGGGTGGAAGTTGTTGCTCTTTCTAATAATGAAGGAAGAAGTGTCACCACCTTTCAGAAGAACCATATCTTTTCCCGATTTGGCACTTCACGTATGATAATTAGTGACGATGGGTCACATTTCTGCAATTGTCTATTCAAAAGTCTGCTTGAAAAATATGGTGTGAATCATAGGTGGAAACACCTTACCATCCTTAGATAAACGAGCAGGTTAAGGTTCCAATAGAGAGATCAAGTCCATATTGGCAAAGACTGTGAATGCCAATAGGACTGATTGGTTAAGAAAATTGGATGATGTATTGTGGGCCTATTGGATAGCTTAAAATACACCAATATATGCCTCTCCATATCAGCTTGTGTAGGGAAGGCATTCCACTTGCCTATTGAACTTGAGAACAAGGCACTATAGGCACTGAAAAAGCAAAATTTTGAGTGGCAGGATGCAGGAAAGTTGATAATGAGAAAGGTGAATGAGTTGGATGAGTTCTGACTTTGTTTTTATGACAGTTCTACTCTGTACAAGGAGAATATGAAGCTGAATCATGACAGAAAAATTGAGAAAAGAATGTTTGAGCTCAGTGATCTGGTCTTCTTGTATAATTCGAGACTTTGCTTGTTTCCTAACAAGTTAAAGTATAGGAGGTATAGACCATTCACCATGGTGATAGTTTTCCCATATGGTGCTACAGAGATGAAGCATAATGGTGAAGCCCTGTTCAAGGTGAATGGGAAAAGGTTGAAGCACTCCATAGAAAATACTGAGGAAGTAAAAGTGGTTGATGATTCGAGCCTTGGTGAAGTATGAGTAACCAAGGAAACAGTTAGAACCCTTAGGGGTTTCACCACACAGTCAGGGACCAGGTCCCTCAAAGTCAATTACAAGTGATAGAATAGTAAAGCAACTATGAAGTGCTAGAAAATTAAGAAAGTGCATGAAAGTAACAACACACAAAATTCGTGGAACACCCCCCCCCCCCTCATTTTCTCAATGAAGGGAAAAACCATGGCTTGCCTCACAAGCACCTCCAAATCCACTATAATCAAACGCTTGATTACAACCTTCACTGAACCTAACTCTAGATTCCTTTCGCTTGTAATAATTCTAATACAAGCTCATCTTGGAGACTCTGCCAAGGACTCTCTTCACTGATTAACTTTAATTAGTATCAAAGTTAGGAAACTCTACCTAAGCACTCTCTACTCAAAGAGAAAATTTCATTACTCTTATATCACGAGTAAGTCATTTACAAATTAGTACTCACTAAAGAACAATTTTTATTTAAGCACACATAATCATCTAAGAACTTGAGCAATGTTAAAATAGGGTTTTTGTTGCCTCTTTTCACTCTTTGTAATTGCAAAAAACCATTTGATAAAGAAGCATATCTTTCCTTTTATAGATAAGTGATGATTAGGATTTAACTATCATTGGACCAACTGTCCTAATCAGTACAAGCAGCACCTACAAGTTTGTTACACGAGAGGAAAAAACTGTGCAAACGCATGCCAGTTGTACTATACCATGAATATCCAAGGACCTGGTCCCTTGCAGTTAGCTTCTCATCATCCAAACTATATATAGAAATTTTCTCCTTTTTTGATGATGACAAACTAACCATATAGCTTTGAGCATCAATACACATCCATCGTATTTAATCAGTGTGATTACCACTTTGAAGATGAATGTTACCCCTATCATCATGCTTCCCCCATCATGTAACACAGGGACCTGGTCCCTTTTTGCCATTTGCAGCAAAAAATATGAGCACATGTTTGCTTTTCCCTATCTATTTGCTTTCTCCTATCACTGTGCCTTACCATACTTCCCCTTATTAGTATCACATGTATCTAAACCACCTGTAGCACTCTTATTAGAAGTTTTTTAGTTCTAGTTACCCCCTTGAAATCCCTTCCTCTATATGAGATCAGTATTTCTCTTTTTGGCATCATTGAAAAGGAATAACAGTAAGCCAAGAGTAATAGTAAGCATAAATTAGTTAACTCACAGCCACTGGGGCAACACTACCATGAAGAATATTTTTAAAGTAGAATCAGATAAAGAGTACAAAAGCAAGGAATCATTCATGTTCAATAGGTTATGTATCATTTCAATACAAAGATTACAATTCAAGTTCCATAGAAAAATCCACATAACTTGGAAAAAAATGTGGAGGATTTAGGAGAAGGTTTGGAGAAGTAAGGTCATCTTAAGATAGTTTAACAATTCAAGATCAGTGGCCTCATTGATTAGAATTATACCCTTCTTCTTCAATTCATCATTTCTCATTCCCAAGTTAAGCATTTTCTTATTTTACACCAAAACTCATCAAATTTTTGAATTTTTCAAGCATTAGTCTTGTTTTTCTTCTGTTACAAGCCCTACTAGGTTCATCAGTTGACATTCTCATCTTCTTGGGACCAGGTCCCTCAGAAATCTAGTGTCTTTTAATAGAATTTCCAGAATTAACTTAGAAGGCTTATGTTTTCAATCTTTTTAAATTGTTTCATGGACTATCTAGACTTTTTTCACACTATCAAAGGGATAATGTATTTTTAGAGATGGATCTTTACTGGAAGGGTAAGTGAAGAAAGGATTTGTCTTTTGATAATTAGGGTAAATGAGTTGGGCAGGGTCCATGGAGTTACTCCAAAGATGAATTTTCTTTCAATTTTTTCTAAAATAGATTTTATAACATGGATAGAAAGGATGTGACCTTTTCTATCAGAACAAGAAAAGAAACATGCACATTCATAATACTAACTCGGGAGATGGGACCAGGTCCATCTCTTTCTTTGAATGATTTCTCAAATTTGTGCATACTTCATCTATTTTCTTCCAAATATGTTCCCATAGGTGTATACCTGTAAGGGTATGATACTATGTTAGACTAATAACTATATACTTTACTAAGGATACCTGTCTCCTAATCATAGTCAATTTTGTGGAGAACTAATGATTCACATGGTAGGTTAGGTCATTTTGATCAGGCCTAAATTCAACCTTTTCTCCATAAATTGCTCCTTGTGAAGTACCTTAGTAAAGATATCTACTATCTAATCCTCAGTCTTGTAGAACTTCATGCAGATTGCTCATTTCTCAATATTGCCTCTTAGGAAGTGATGTCTCTCATCAATGTGCTTAGTCCTCATATGCTACAGTGGATTCTTGGCCATGTTTAGAGAACTTTTATTGTCACACATTAGAGGGATAGTGTCTGAGACAATAACAAAATCTTTTAATTATTGCTTGATCCATAACAGTTGTGCACAACAAGAAATAGAAATAATATATTCAGCCTCAGCAGTAGATATAGCAACTAAGTTTCTATTCTTAGATCCCCAAGATCTTAAGAATGATCCAAGGAAATATGCCATTCTTGGTGTGCTTTTTCTATCTACCAAATATCCAACATAGTCAGTATTAGCATATCCCACCAAGTCAAAACTCTCTTCTGATGGATAGTATAGGACCAGATCCCCTGTCCCCTTCAAATACCTAAGAATTCTTTTTGTGGCTTTCAAATAGGATTCCTTTGGGCATGCTTGAAATATGGCACACATTTCTACACTGAAAACAATGTCAGGCCTACTTTTAATGAGATATAGTAAGGATCCAATTATCCCTCTATACATTGTCTCATTCACTAAAGGACCCAAATTATCATTTGCCATTTTTGAGTTGGTTCTAATTTAAGTATCAATTGGTTTCGCATCTCCCATGTTATACTTCTTCAGAAGCTCCTTGATGTACTTCTCTTGACAAATCAATCCCCTGAGGAGTTTGCTTAATCTGCAGGCCTAGGAAGAAGCTTAATTGATCCATCATACTCATCTTAAATTCACTCCATATTAGATTAGAAAATTCTTCAAATAGGGATTCAGAAGTAGCTCTAAAGATCATGTCATCAACATATAACTTGATAGTCAATAGGCTACTACCTCTGATCTTTAAGAATTGATTATTATCTATTTCCTCTTTTTTGAATCCATTTTCCAGGAGAAACTCTAGGAGTCTCTCATACCATGCCCTTGGTTCTTACGTCAAACCATAAAGAGTTTTATCCAATTTAAGTATGTGTTGGGAAAATCAGCATCTTTAATGCCTGGAGGTTGTTTGACATAGACTTCTTCTTTTAGGTTCCCATTTAGGAAGGCACTTTTGATATCCATTTAAAATATTTTGAATCCCATATATGGAACAAATGCAACAAGAATTCTGATTGCCTCTATTCCTACTCTATGATATAGGTTTCATCATAGTCAATCCCTTCTTCCTAGTTATAACCTTGAACAACCAACCTTGCCTTATTTTTGTTGATAGTTCTACTTTCATCTTACTTATTCTTGTACACCTATTTGGTCCTAATAATTGTTCTGTCTACAGGCCTAGGGACCAAATGCCAGACTTTGCTTCTTTCAAATTGATAAAGCTCTTCTTGTATTGCATTAATCTAATCAGCATCTTTCAGGGCCTCTTTTACATTCTTGGGCTCAATTTGGGATAAAAAGGCTAAAAATGCCAAAGCATTCCTGGCTTGATCTCTTATTTGAACTCTAGTTTCCAGGGGTATAGTTAGGTTCTCTAGGGGATAAGAGAATTTGTGTCTCCAGTTTTTTCTTTTGAGATTGATACCACTGAGACCAGGTCCCTATTAATTCTGGTTGGTTTCCTTAGGTTGTTCTTCTAGTGGAGCTCGAATTTGTGGTTGAGATCCTGGATCATCATCACTGTTATCAATCTCATCTGTATCATTAATCCATTGATTATCATCTTCAGTATTAACATCCCTTTGAACAGGAATGAGTTCTTTATCTACTGAACTTTCACCATCTCTAGTGTTCATTTGACTTTCTGATTTATTAAAGATCATTTGAATACTTTATTCAACACATAGATTTCTTTTATTGAAGACTCTGTAAGCCTTTCTAGTTGACGAGTAGCCTACAAACACAGCTTCATCACCCTTGGAATAAAATTTTTCCAATTCTCTCTTCCTATTGTTTAGCAAAAAACATATGTTCCAAAAAGGTCTGAAATAGTCTATCTTGGGATTTCTATTGATACCAGCTCATATGGAGTTTTATTCATAAGTGATATAATCAAACACTTGTTAGTCACATAGCAAGTAGTATTCACTACGTCAACCCAAAAACTCTTTGGAATACCACTATCAATTAGGATAGTCCTAGCAATCTCTAAGAGAGTTCTATTTTTTTCTTCAACAACTTCATTTTATTGTGGAGTTATGGGGGAAAAAAAGTTGTGACTAATTCCATGCTTAACGTAGAATTTATCAACTTGAGAATTCTTAAATTCAGTCCCATGATCAAACCTAAATTCAACAATTTTGCAATTTAGCCTCACTTAGATTTTCTTGGCAAAATCCATAAGAACACCATACGTTTTATCCTTGGTTCTTATAAACATTGTCTAGGTGAACCTAGAATAGTCATCTACAATAACCAACACATATTTCTTTCCTCCTCTACTCTATACTTTAATAAGTTTGCATAAATCCATGTGAAGTATTTCAAGGGGTCTGGAAGTACTTTTTTGTTTCTTCAATTTGAAGGAGGATCTAGTCTGTTTACCTTTAACACAAGAATTACAAACTTTGTTGTTTGGAAATTTCAGCTCTGGCAGGCCATGGAACAGGTCCCTTGAAATTAGATTGTTTAACAAGGAGGAACTCACATGCCCTAATCTTCTTTGCCACAAATTAGCATCTTTATCTTTTTCACTTAAACATGTTGATTCCCCATTAGCTACAGACTCCATATTAGTTTGTCTTTGAGAATAATCTTTCCAGATTTCATGTTTGATACAGTGCATCCATCAAATGAGAATTGTACCTCATTTACTTTGTCACAGATTTGAGATACACTTAGAAGATTGTACGTTAGCTCATTCACATAATACACATCTTCTATTGCTTGATAAGGTGATTTTCTAATATTTCCAACACCTTGGATGTAACCCTTTTTGCCATTTCCAAAAGACACACCTCCTCCTTAAAGTGCCTTGAGAGAGAGAAAATAATCAACCCTCCCAGTCATATGTCTAGAACAGCCACTAACCATAAACCAGTTTTGATTGTCATCCCTTTTTTGTACCATATTTTCTTCTCTATCTTCGATAGTGTCCATTAGAGAGCTACAGAATCCTGAGATTATTTTACTCTCACCATGTTGTAGTATGAAACCATTTCTATCCTCCTTTTCTTTCTCAAATTTATTTTAGGAGTCTTCCCATGCAGCCAATACATTCTTTATTATAGCTAGTTAAATCTTTTCTTCTTGATTTTTTAGGATTTTGATTATACTTTTGCGTTTGGTATTTTATTATGAATGTGTCAGTGCTACCATCTTTGTGAAAGCCTTCAATCTTATCATTTCTTTTCCTAAGATGACCATCTTTTTTCTAAATATTTAATAATTCTTATTGCCAGAAGTGCAATATCAGTGTCTTCTTCACCTGGGTCAAACTTTAAATCCATCAAGGTTGGGAATATCTCTCTTTTTGCTTCCTTTCTTTCCACCCCTAGTTCAGTTATAGTAGCTATGATGACCAGAATACTCTAGGTATAAACCTTTTAGAGAGAACTTTCTCTAATACCAATTGTTAGAACCCTTGGGGGTTGCACGACACAGTCAGGGACCAGGTCCCTCAAAGTCAATCACAAGTGATAGAACAATAAAGAACTATCAGGTGCTAGAAAATTAAGGAAGTACAGGAAAGTGACAACACATAAAATTTAACTTGGAAAGTCCCTTGCTAAAGGAAGGGAAAACCATGAATTTTCCTCACAAGCACCTCCAAATCTACTATAATCAAACTCTTGATTACATCCTTTACTAAACCTAACTCTAGGTTCCTTTCGCTTGTAATAACTCTACTATAAGCTTATCTTGGTAACTCTGCCAAGGACTCTCTTCACTGATTAACCCTAATTAGTATCAAACTTAGGCAACTCTACCTAAGCACTCTCTACTCAAAGAGAAAAGTTCATTATTTTTATGACATGAGTAATTCATTTACAAATCAGTACTCACTCAAGAACAAATTTTGTTTAAGCATAGATAATCAGCTAAGAACTTGAGCAGTGTTGAAAAGGGGGTTTTCCTGCCCTTTTCACTCTTTGTAATTGCAAAAAATCATTTGATAAAGAAGTGTCTCTTTTCTTTTATAGATAAGTGATGATTAGGTCAGAATTTTCATTAGACCATCTGTCCTAATCAGTACAAGTAGCACCTGCAAGTTTGTTACACAAGAGGACAAAATTATGCAGTCACACGTGCCAGTTATACTGTATTATGAACTTCTAGGGATCTGGTACCCTGCAGTTAGCTGCTCATCATCAAAACTACATATAGTAGCAATTGTATCGTGCTACAATATTAAATCTAGCATTGCATGGGAGGCAACCCATGGGGATGGTTGGTGACGTCTAAGTATCCAAGCTAGCCATGTCGTGTTGCGATGTTAAATCAAGTGTTGCATGAAAGGCAACCCATGTTTTGTACTTATTTTATTATAGGGTAACTAGTGTGTTCAGTGCGAAAAACAGGTAATTGCAAAAAAAAACAAAAACAATTTGGGTTCCAGGCTATACGACTCACTTGATGATTTATTGTCTAACCTCATGACTCATCATTTGAGTCATAGGGAGAAGGAGTCTAGGCCACCCTCAGGTATTTTAGTTTGTGGAGTCATCACAACTCTGAGAATGAGTCGTAGTCAATGACTACGACTCGTCACCTTGAGTCGTGATGACTGGAGACCAGGTAAGGTTCCAACCATCATAGGGGGAGTCTACGTCCTGTAATTTGAGGTAACGAGTCATTATGTTGACTCGTTACTAGGCCCAACATTACAGGCCTATCGGGTCAACCTAGTCCGATAATAAAGGTTTAAATGATGATAATTAAACACGATTGATTCCCATTCCTATTTTGAAACCCAGTGACTCCCTTCATTCCCATAACTGAACAAAATCTTAAAAACATTCCATTTTTTATCCCCTCACATCACAATTGACCAATCAAACATACCCAAAGTAAGAATTTGCAAGATCTAGGGCACAAATCTCTAATACATTGTTTCAAGGAACTAAAGTAATTCAATCAAGTGTTGTATGTTTAATTCTTTATATATGAAAGTATTACTTCAATGTGTAAACATTTCTTTGTTTCCTTGATTAATATACGTGCATAAATAAATCGTATGCCTTGTTCTTGAAAAAAAATGCAATGTAATGTACTAATAGGAGTAAAAATGTAATTTGTGCTAAATGTTGTTGTTGGGGATGAATTAGTATAAACTGATGTTGTTTAATTGTGTATTGTTGTGTTGGGATTGAAAATAAAAACCAACTACTCTAAACACTTATGTTACAGTGGCTACGAGACTCTTAAGAACTCATAGGGTCACCTAATTAGTCATTACGTGACTCATACCACATATAAAGGAGTTGAGATTCTGCTCATAGTACAATTTATGTCATGAGTTGTAATCATACTAAAGGACTCATAGTGAGGACTCATAATGACTAGAATGGGTAAAACATAAAGGAAATAGTTCTGGTTAGACAATGAGTGTTGGTAATAAGTCATTGTCTAATAGAATGATCGTTAGGAAGACTCTTTATCTAACTAGTGACCATTCTTGATGCAAAGATTTACCCTATGAGTCTCATAATGACACAAAACCCGAGATCACGACTCATACCCTGAGTCCTAGGTACCCAGTCCGTGCAACACTAACACTAAATTTTCTTTTCTTTTGTTAGGACCTACTAACGAATATGTTTTAACAGGTACCAATAGCTCCAAAAGTAAATTTGGTGAAGAAACAAACGACAAAAAAAGTAAAACATAAAAAACAGCCCTAAAATCCACTCATCAACTCATAAAAGAGGACACCAATAAGTTAAGCAAATCAGTCGAGGAATATCCATTGGTAGGGCAGGTAAAGCCAAGGAAGTAGGTTCCTTGGGGTGAAAAAGCAACCTTAGAGGATGTCACACCACCCAGAATAAGGCCTAGGATGAAAAATCCTAGCACATAACTACCCCACTCATCGTCCTAGTCTGAGAAAGATGGTGATGATGATAATGTTGAAGGTGATGATGATGATGATGATGATGGTAAATCTAGCTTCGAGAAAGAGAATGAGGAGGAGAATGTTGAGAATGAGGGTGAAAGTAAGGACAGTGACTCCCCAATTAAAGTTCATTTACCATGACCATCTCCCACTCCACTTTCCATATAGCCTGCTCTGGTGCCCATCATTAAATAGTAGGGGTACACCAAAATGTAATCCCTATATAACCAAGATACCGCCACTAACTCCTCTACTAGAAAACCATAGAGAGGCATCTATCTAGAGAGGAAGATGACCATCACAGACATGTATGAGATGCTTGTATTTGATGCCCAATTTAGATAGTATAATTTTAATTGGATGACCAGGGCTCCAGGATAGTACAATTCAGCTTTGGTACGTGAGATTTATACGGCATTCCAAATGGAGTTGAAGTAGTTACATCCCCATGGAAGAATGTGAAAGGGTGTTAACCCATTGACTGATGTATTGATTTGAGGTGTTCAATTGAACTTCTAAACTCAGACTATTTCTAGACTTTTACATGTGCCATAGTTCCTACCTTCGGCCAACGCTACTGAGATCGGCCACCATATAGAGGAGATACATAAGGTGAAGCTAAAATAGATTGGGTCAGAAGATAAGCTTCTTCATTTCTAGTGTATGGTCGAGATAATTGCTGATGAACAAGATGAGGCTCTTTAGGTAGTTGGAGATATCGGTGGCTCATTGTAAATTAAAAAGGGTAGTTTGAATTTTACTATAAAGGTCTTATAGATGCTTGTGCATCATAGGTTGAGTACCACTCATGGGGAAAATATGTTGGGACCTGATAAAGCATCCCTGGTTGCGGGCATTATGGTGGGCTACGAGATAGATGTAGCCAAGTGGATAGCGAGAGAGATCCAAGATTGAGTGACGAGCACTAATACAATCATGGACTTCTTGTGTTTGCTGACATGGATATATTTAGATGTGGCAGCCCAAGAAATCCCAGATGATGATCAATTTATCCAACCTTTGACCAGGACAGACTTGGGTTTGATTAGAGATGATACTAACCCTATCTCTAAGGTAGAAAAGATGGGAGCTACTATGATTAGAGAGGCATATGAGGCCGGAGGGCATAAGCATGATACTACAGGGTTCACTGACATAGGTGAGACCCCAATGGATACTGACCAGTCTAATCCTCAGACCTGCACTAATACAGCAGGCACCTTCTGAACCCCAACTCTACCACCTAATGTGGCACCACACCCATTTACTTTTAGACCAGTCCCTGCCGATTATGTCTTATTGTGTAATTGTTCTTAGCTAAGATGAAGAAGAAATTGGGTATGGTAGAGACGAAGGTAAGACTAATAGAGAAAGAGGTAAAGCCCTAGGAAGATAGATGGATTAGAGAGTTGATAAGGATGATACATACCAGATTTAATGGGTTTGAGTAGCGTATCAGCTAAAGTTTGGAGGGTATCTAGTCCCCAGATTTAGCAGTTGTACATGCTAAGCTGGCTATACTCAAAAAGGTGATTGAGGATCTGCATGATAGACCAGTCTTATCAATGCCTATTATAGAGGAAATACATGATGAAAAGGAGGTACAAGATATATAAGGTGCTAGAGACTCGACCCCTATGGCTGATGTTGATAGAGGTGAGAAAGGAAGGAAGAAGAAAAGAGAAATGGAACAAAGAAGGAGAATGTTTAGGTTGAGAAAGGAGCCAGTATTTAGAGTTAGTTGGACTGGTAGGTACGGGTCCATGAGATGGCGGCAGGAGCTGGTAGTTCCTAACCTACTGTTGTTGCTGATTTGAGTAGTAGTATAGCCCTTTCTCCAGAGGCACCATTGAGCGCATCTCTCATAACTGATGCCACTATTGATGCAAGTGTTCCAGCCCCCGTTGGGACCACTGATGCTGAGAGTAGGGCCCGTATTGAGGCCCCTCCTGCTGACACTACATAAGTCGATGCCTCGTGCGCCCAGGTATGTCTCCGCCCCTTGTTTTTAGTTTATACATAAACTGGTGATAGTGTATATATGTTCAGTTGGGGGTGGGGGTGTACTGCATAGCTGTCGCCGGTTGTTTTTATCGTGATTCTTTTCCTGTAGACTATGGTTTGAATATGGAACCGAGATGTCTATAATAGAATTGTATTTTTTTATGATGTTTTGTGTTTATGTTGAATTAAGGAGAAAATTTGTACCTGCGACAGTTGACAATTGACATGTTTTGAGTGATTGTGATGAAATTGTTAATGAAAATGATACCCCTCCTACAAGTTTTATTTTACAATTGTATGATATGTGTATGCATGTGAATGATGTGAATCTAGAAATGACATTAGGATTAGGAAAATAATAACTGGGGTGAACAATTGCATGAACTGGATAAGTAGCAACTTACGATATGAAGCTATACAATATGTGTGTGAGGCATTACTTGGTTCCATACGTGTATGTAACGCCCCAAAAATCTGTCTCGAGATGTCACACGGTGCTTAGGACCACAAGTGATCCCAAGATAACCCTTTTACTGGCATAACTCATAAGCAACTAAATAATATGCATAAAATGACCTAGTATATTTTACGGAAACATAATAATGATGGAATCTAGAAAACACAATATTAATACAACTTTAACATTATGATAAAGTCTGAAAAGAAGGACTAAAAAGTTAATTTACATGAATGACTCTAACTGATATCTGTGAAGCATCTGCTATACTAACTATAGATAGCTGGGACGCGACTCTAACTATCACTAATCAATACATATGAATAAGAAAGTAAAGTACATAAATAACATTTACCTAAAGTCCCCGAAGTAAGAGGACTCATCATCTGCTGGCTGGAATCTACAAACTGCCTGAATATGGTATGCGTGCTACAACTGAGCTTATACCTACATTATAAGACAATGTAGCACATAGACATGTATGTAGATCAGTACTTTGAGGATGTACTGAGTATATGGGGGTGAATGCATAAGTAAAAATATTATCTCATCATCATAATTTGTAAAAAATGCATGCTAAATGTAAATGACTCACATAAGCTGGAATATCTGAAATACTGAAAATAATAATCATGAGAAGAAAATCATGCTTTATAAATCTAGTGAGTCATAACATTTAGTTTTAAAAGTTGCGCTTATATTCTCCCTTTAAATCATATTGTCTAAGTATAGAAAGGACTCACTCTTAAATCTAGAATCTGAAAGCTAAAATCTGAAGCTAATATCTTTCTGTAAATAATAATCTGAGCAAAACTGTGAGCCTTTACACCTAGTTTTCTAAAAGCTTATCGATTCTTAGTTTACTATCAAGGAGAATACTTTATTTTTAAAATCATTGCTATTAGGCTTTTAAACCTTTAGGGAGATCTTTCAAAGCTTTTGTTTACTAGTACAGAAAAATACTTTAAAACTGTTTTGGAAATCTTTACCGTTAGGCCTTGAAACTTTAGGGAGCTTTAGAAATTTTGGAACTTTGAGACTTAGGGACTTTGGGAGTTTCTTCTAACTGACATAAGCCATAAGAGATGACATGGAGTCCAACGTCTTTCCCACGTTGGGGAGAGTTATTCTATCCTTGCCATCAGAATAGAACCTTAACTTAAGTGATCACTATATTAGCCCATTATGGGCATTTAAAACCTACAGCGGCTTGTAGTTCTAGGGCATGAGACCTTGGAATCATACCCAACTCGGTGCTAAATACTACTCCCATACTTATTGCTCAGAATCTTTAGGAAATCTACCTTAAAACAACACAAGGTTTTATAATGAAAACTAATTAGGCTTTCCTTTGCTTTAAATCATAAACTGTACGAATAATGTGGATTTCTATCTTAGCTTGGATCAAAAGGTCAACTTTCTTTATCAAATACTAAAAATATTTAATCATGGGATGCTTAAAACATAGCTATTTTGAAATGTTAACATACAAACTAAGGCTTAGTTACCCATGCTTCAATTTCATGTCAAACACCATAAGGTTTGGGCTTGATAATGCAATTATTCATAATTCAACTTAAAATCTGGAAAATATGATCATACACATACATTTTTAGAAAGTAGACATATAACTTAATATCCAAATCACTTAAAATCTCTAAAACATGAAATTAGAAATATTGGGTATAAACCCTAACTTTAATTTCATGGAAATCATACCAAAATTTAGAAATTTGTAATTTAAAGTAAGTTTTTGGGAACAAGAATGAAAGATTTGTCCTTGCTCAAACCCCACATACCTTGGATGATGAACTAGATGAACAAGCTTGCTTTTGAGATCCTATTTGTGCTCTTGAATGATAATTCTTGGTGTTATTGAATTGGGAACTTTGAATCTTGAACTAATTTGGGAAAAGAATGGTGGAATCTTGGGGATTCTTGAAATTGAATGATGAAGATTAGGGTTTTGGTTGAGAGAAATTTTGATGAATATAAGCATAGAATGCTTGTAATAGGGTTAAATCTTATGTTTTGATGGATTTGGGGGCTTGAGAATTGTCCTAAGTACCTCTTTTAACTTCTAAAGGAAACTGGAAAAATGACCAAAAATATTGATTTACTAGGACACCGCGACGTGCCACTATCGCGGTGGCTCACTGGAAAAGGACGAACGGAAACTGGGCGCTCACCACGACGTGCCACAATCATGGTGCCCCGTGGATTGCTATTTTGGCTTTTGGCGCGACGCGCCAACATCGCGAAGTCTTACTGGAATGGGACAAATGGAAATTTGGACCTCTCCATGACGCGTCAATATCGCGGTGGTCTATTGGAATTGACAATTATGAATTGTGCCTTCACTGCGACGCGCTGAGAGTCTAGGTGACATACTGTCAACTTAAAAATGCGATAACTCCTTCACAGAGTGTCGGAATTAGGCGAATTTGGTATTGATGATAAGCTTATTCAATTTCCCACACAATGAAAAGTCAAAATCTTGAAAATTTTACATAGAATAAATATTATTCATTTTGGAAGATATCCCTTAACATTCTAGGAATGAATTTAAGCTAGGAAAAGTACAGGGCATTACAATATCTCCTCCTTGGGAACATTCATCCTTGAATGTGGCTAATTAGACTAAAATTACTAAGGAATATGGGGCTATAAGCTATCATACACAAATAAAATAAATTGTATGACTGAATCCCTATATAGTGGGCTACTGAATTAATCTGTGAGTGCATGAACTTTCATGAAAATAGTTATATGGCTGAGATTGAAATGAAAGAATCAACTTATGGGTAACAATTTCTTTAGACTAAATCTGATTTCATGAGAAAAAATATGAAAGGTTTATGACATTAAAACTCTATGAAAACTCGGGGCATTACAACCAAATCACCCCTTTGGGATCGCTCGTCCCCAAATAATACTGATTTGGTTGAAATACTAGGAAAAGCCTGAGATGGTACACAGAATACGTATGAACTGAATCATGACTTAATATCTGAATTTGAAACTGATGCCTGATGTATATACTGAGCTGAATCCACAATTTTCATGAATGCGAACAAATTTCCTCTTAGGGTGGCCCTGCCTTACTCGCGAGACTTTGGGTAGTAGGACTAAATGGAAAGTTGGAAATCTATAGGAGCTTATCTTTTTGATTGCTAATCTGGATCATAGTCTATATGAACTGAATCATACTGAATGCTCACACCTAACTAGAGTATTTCTTCAATACTTTTCTATGAAATTTCTAATTTTATTAGGGAGTAAAGAACTTTGGGCATAATTTGAACAAGACCTCTGAATAAGAAATCACAATATTGATACATATCTATAGCACGTAGCATAGACCCATAAATCATAAGCTAGGATAGAATTACTAGGCCTTAAGTAATGCAATTTCTTACTTTCAAGCTTAGCAACACTTCTCAAACACTCCCGCAACTATATGATTCCCCTCAAATACCATACTCATTTGATTCAACTTATAATTCTCACATGAGCATGGATAAATCTGTCTATTAAAGTCTAACCAAACCAGATCCTCTCATTGCAGTCAAGCCTAACTCAAAATCACAGGGTACTACACATAACACCATACACCAGTCTGCACCATGGATTCAATACCCCAAGCATTGGCACAACTACTCACTCTAGGATGATTCTTCTTACCACTTTAACAACTAAAATCAACCTCTCACTAGAAATTCATTAATGCACAACACACCTATCCTCTTAGATACCAACATAACATTCAATCCTATTTTCATTACCACACATGCACTTCTAAACAAATACCCATAAAAGCATCTTTCTCATATTCTCTAGTACCTCTATCAATAACAACTTTCCTGCACTATTTAATTCTTAGGATGATACAGATAAAATATTCTCAACTAACCAAGCCATACACAAAAGCTTTACCTTAAAAATTATTTCAAACATATAGACTTACATAAAACAAGCATACAACCATCTTTCCCAACATAAAACATCTATTCTTTTCCATCTACAAAATTTTAATTATCACGATTTTGATCTAGGGGAGGTCACTAAAAGGTTGGAATGCCAGGGTCTGAAACATAAAGGGATACTAAGCATAACTTGACACTTTATTGAGGCCTGAAGAATAGAGTATTCACGACATTGATTTATTAAAGAGATCTAATCTGAGGAGGTACATGATATAACTCTGAATTTTACTGATCATTAAGGGTGTTTCATGAGTGTTGGAACTAAAAATACCGAAAGGCCTGAGTACATGAGTCATGAGTTGTATGACCTAAATTTAGAGTTCATAACTTATAGAATGTGATTCCAACTGCTTGATGAATTGGAACTCCTTTTACTAGGAATTGGGAGAGTACATGATTCTATATTATACGCATGAACATGAACTATGACCATGGAACTAACATGAAAGGCATGAGTAGATATTGGAATCACTGAAATACCAATACTGAAATAAGAATAGGTTGAGCCTCAACCCCACTCTCTGATGTTCTATAACATACTGGCATCACTACTAGAATCTGAGAGCTTGACTTGGTTACTCGTTCTATCATCTCCCCCTTAGCTTTAAGCTATAATTCTAAGTCTGAGGAACCCTTAACTAAACTCTAAAATGGACTATACTCGTTGCACTCTGGAGTCTGGAACACAATGATACATGCAAATAACAAATTTACTCTGAAAGACTACACCTGAAAGTGTAAAACCTGCTTCTAATACTTCCTTCTGAGGTACAACTCTATCTTTTTATAGCCTTCACTAGTCGTCATATAATACCTTGAACACTTACTAACTTAGAATCTTCATGAGTATCACCACTTCCTGAATTCACACCATCTAGAATTCAACTCTTATTTCTATTCACTTATTCTTTAAGGTTTCAAACTTATATTCTAACGCTTAAAATGGATATCCCCAAACCTTAATGAATCATACTTCTTCCCTCATAGCCTATTATTACCACATCTCAAAACTTATATTTCCAAACCATGAGAATCAATATCATACCAAAAAGGCATAACATTATCTACCCATAACTCAATTCCTTAACCTAGCTATTTAGAACACCATATACCACCTAACTAGTCTTCTTCCACTTAGCAACTCAACGGTACTACCAACCACACAAAACACGTAAAAACCTTAGAAAATAAAGCAACCACATATCACCTTGGGCATACTTCTTTATCATACATACTATATCCTAAATAATTACAAATAACTGGACTCAAACTCTTGCATACACTATTCAAGCCTACTAAATCACTTCCATATAACTAGTATCACTAACCAAGAAATCATTTCATCTACTTTGATGACCATCAATTATTTCAACTTAATGTCTATTGCTATTCTTACTTGGAAGTTATAAAATAAAACATCAAGAAATAATAGTCCATTAGAACTTCATAACAACAATAATCGATCATAATTATATGGCCTATCTTATCATCATTCATTAACACATCCTCTTTCTACACATCATTACTATTTACCCTTCTATACATATAAATTACTATCATAGATCTATAATTTTCAGCTAAGCTCTTTTTGGCAACCTCAAGGAAGCCAAAATTAATGATACTAACCACCAAACACTTCATTAATATCCTATACTTTTCAAACAACTATAAATATCATCAATAACTCCTTTCGTACTTCAAGAAAACAACAATTCACCTTAACTAATAACTCCTTCTCAACCTTCCTCTAAACTAACACACCAGGACATATCACCATAATGCAAAATCTATAGCATGCATATGTTTATCTCTATACTTTCTATCAATCGTCATGCTTACTATTCTTGCCACTACTCTTCTATACCCATACTTCAAACTATAATAGGGTTCTACTATTTATAAATCATAACACTGAGGTTCATAATATCCCTCGAATGCACACTACATTTTACAGTCTAGGTTCATACTATCTCCACTCATGAGCACTATCTGTACTGAAGGAATAATGAGGAACCTGAATGCATATGTAATTCGGTCTCAACTGAATAACTCATAAGGATGAGAATATAAACTTTCAAGTCAAGGGACTTAACACACCAGGGAGCTCCTCTCAAGCCCTTTGTATGACTTCTAAAACTTCTTCTAGCAAATCTAAGAGCATTTTCTGGGGAGGAACTGGAACTTGCTAATCATGTTATCTCAATAATAATACATAGATAAGGAATTTTAGGGTAACACATAAATAGACAAAAGATTCTGAGAAAACAACTTCACTGCACGATCTATAGTAGGAAAGAAAGGAAACTTTTCTTAAATACCTCGTAGCCTCTCGAAGAAAAGTACAAACGTCTCCATACCATTCCACAAGACTTTACTAGACATGGCTTCACAAAAACCCTAGGATACTTGAACTTTGCACTCTGATACCAAGTTTGTAATTGCCTAAAAATCTGTCCAGCAACGTCACACGGTGCTTAGGACCACAAGTGATCCTAAACTAACCCTTCTAATGGCATAACTCATAAGCAACTGAATAATATACATAAACTAACCGAGTATAATGTGCGAAAATATAATAATGATGGAATCTGGAAACACAATATTAATACAAATTTTACATTCTGATAAAGTCTGAAAAGAAGAACTAAAAAGTTAATTTACATGACTGACTCTGACTGACATTTGTTAAGCCTCTACTGTACTGACTATAGATAGTTGGGACGCGATTCCAACTATCACTAATCAAAGCATACTAATAAGAAAGTAAAGTACATAAATAATATTTAGCTAAATTCCCTAAAGTAGGAGGACTCAACATCTACTGGATGGAATCTACAAACTATCTGAATATGGTATGCGTGCTACAACTGAGCTTATACCTACATTATAAGACAATGTAGTACATAGACTTGTATATGTATCAGGACTTTGAGGATGTACTGAGTATATGGGGGTGAATGCATAAGTAAAAACATCATCTCATCATCATAATTTGTAAAATAATTTATGCTAAATGTAAATGACTCACATAAGCTAGACTATCTAAAATACTGAAAATAATAATCATGAGAAGCAAATCATGCTTTATAAATCTAGTGAGTCATAACATTTAGTTCTAAAAGTTGTGCTTGTATTCTCTCTTTAAATCATACTGTATAAGTGTAGAAAGGACTCACTCTTAAATCTAGAATCTAAAAGCTGAAATATGAAGCTAATATCTTTCTGTAAAGCATAATTTGATTAAAACTGTGAGCCTTTACACTTAGTTTTATAAAAGCTTATCGGTTCTTCTTTTACTATTAAGGAGAATACTTTATCTTAAAAATCATTGATATTAGACTTTTATACATTTAGGGAGATCTTTCAAAGCTTTTCTTTACTAGTCGGGAAAAATACTTTAAAATTCTTCTGGAAATCTTTACTGTTAGGCCTTGAAACTTTAGGGAGCTTTAGAAATTTTGGAACTTTAGGACTTAGGGACTTTGCGAGTTTCTTCTAATCGACATAAACCATGTGAGCTGACATAGAGTCCAACGCCTTGCCTATGTTGGGAGAGTTGTTCTATCCTTACCATTAGAATAGAACCTTAACTTAAGTGATCACTATCTTAGCCCACTATGGGCATTTAAAACCTGTGGTGGCTCATAGTTCTAGGGCATAAGACCTTGGAATCATACCCAACTCAGTGCTAAATACTACTCCCATACTTATTGCTTAGAATCTTTAGGAAATTCACCTTAAAATAGCACAAGGGTTTATAATGAAAATCAATTGGGCTTTTCTTTGTTTTAAATCATAAATTATACGAATAATATGGATTTCTATCTTAGCTTGGATCAAAAAGTCAACTTTCTTTATCAAAATCTGAAAATAGCTAATCATGGAATGCTTAAAACATAGTCATTCTTGAAATGTCAACATACAAACTAGGGCTTAATTACCTATGTTTCAATTTCATGTCAAACACCATAAGGTTCAGGCTTGATAATGCAATTATTCATAATTCAACTTAAAATCTGGAAAATATGATCTTACACATACATTTTTTGAAAGTAGACATGTAACTCAATATCCAAATCACTTAAGATCTCTAAAACATGCAATTAGCAACATTGGGTATAAACCCTAATTTTAATTTCTTGGAAATCATACCAAAATTCAGAAATTTATAATTTAAAGTAAGTTTTTGGGCACAAGAATGAAAGATTTGTCCTTGCTTGCTTTTGAGATCATATTTATGCTCTTGAAAGATAATTCTTAATGTTCTTGAATTGGGAACTTTGAATCTTGAACTGATTTAGAAAAAGAATGGTAGAATCTTGGGGATTCTTGAAATTGAATGTGAATCTTAGGGTTTTGGTTGAGAGAAATTTTGATGAATACAAGCATAGAATGCTTGTAATGGGGTTAAATCTTATGTTTAGACGAATTTGGGGGCATGGGAATTGTCCGAAGTACCCTTTTTAACTTCTAAATAAAACTAAAAAATGACCAAAAATCCTAATTTACTTGGCCACCGTGACGCACCACTATCATGGTGGCTCACTAAAAAAGGATGAACGGGAACTGGGCACGCACTGTAATGCGCCACAATCGCGGTGCCCCTTGGATTGCCATTTTGGCCTTTGGCGCGACATGCCAACATCGTGGAGTCTTACTGGAATGGGACAAATGAAAATTTGGAACTCTTCACAATGCATTAATATCATGGAGGTCTACTGGAATTGACATGCCAAGAGTCCAGGTGACACACTATCAACTTAAAAATGCCATAACGTTTTCACCGAGTGTTGGATTTAGGCGAATTTGGTATCGCTAAAAAGCTTATTCAATTTCCCACACAATGAGAAATCAAAATCTTAAAATTTTCAAATGGAATAAATATTATTCTTTTTGGGAGCTATCTATTTACATTCTAGGGATGAATTTAAGCTAGGAAAAGTATGGGATATTATAGTGTACTGAATCTAGCACTTGCTTGATTAGTCTTAGCTAGGTTATAGGATAGGTTTTTAGTAAAGGATCATAGTCCTTTTTTCAAATCAGTCCACGCCTAAAATAACCAACCAAATGTAATAATTATACCTTGATCCCTACTTTGAGCCTTAATAGACCTATTTTTTGTTTACATTGATTCACCTTCCCATTTTTAACTACAATGAACCTGTTTTAGCCCTTGTCCTCCTTGGACACTATGAACCTCAACTCAGGAAAATCTTCAAAGTTGAGGGTGCCTATTAAAGGGGTGCGTAGTCTAAAGTGGGTATGAAGAAATGGTGTAATAGAAAAAAGAAGTAAGGTTGGGTGTGGTAGAAAAATAAAAGACAAAAAGAAAAGAAATATTTGAAAAAAAAAAAAAAAAGAAATAATAAAAGAAACCATACCCAACTTGAATGAGCAGAAAAAGAATAAAAAAGGAGATAGAAAGGCAGATTGAAAGAAAAGTTGGTTAATTGAGTGGACCCAAAAGTAATAGTAGTGTCAATGAGGCTAAGTCACTAAAAATTCCAAAGATATCATACCAGCCCCCAACCCTATGTTACAAGACAGATAAAGTCATATAGTGATCCTAACCTGACTGTTCGAAAGCTCAAGTAAAGAAAATAAGGGAAAGCCTATGGCATTCTAGGCATACTGATTAGAATTTCTTTGTGAGTATAAGTGTTTGTTGACCATCCCTACACTAATATTATTAATTAAATTGAGTGATTGGGACTTTTTTGGCTGTGGGGGTACATGGGTTGCATTGTTAGATTGCTTATCTATTTGGGTAATGCGACTTGCATATGCCTAGTTATTTGTTGCTAATATAATGCCATCACTTGATTCCTATGTGTTAGATTGTTGTACTTCATCGGTATACACAATTGAGTTTAGAAAAGCTAAAAATAGAAGAGGGTAATATGTTTTGAACCAAAGTTGTAACTGACTGCCAAAGTTATCTTAGGATCTTCCTAGTTAAGGTGTTTGTTATTTTTTTGTGTTTTTGCTTGAGTAGTGCATCCAAATGTTCTAAGTTGAGGTGTTGATGTGCCATGGTTTCATGGCATATGTGATGCTTAAAATAATGAAAATATGTATTTACTTATGTCATTTCAATGGATATGATGTGTGTTTGTATGAATTGCAGGTAAACTATATTAGAAGTGGTGTTTGACTAAAAAGGGGAGGAAAAGGCTCTGAAAAGTGAAGTATTGATCAGACCATGAGTCATTAAGTCACCAAATGACTCATAGTCAGACCCATGATGTTAACAGTGGAAAAAGATGAGCTAAAGGAGTTAAGTATAAACTGACCACTACTCAAAGGAGTGACTATGAGTCGAGGTGAGCAACCGTAGTATGCATAGTAGCCAAAACTTTTGAAGATCAAAAAAAGAGGTCCCAGTGGTAACGAGTAAAGACCATGAGTCGTAAGGACTGACTACGACTCATGGTGAGGAGTCATCCTAACAATAGACTCAGAAGCCCTAAAAGGGGAAATTAACTGGAGTGACTATGACTCGTAAGGACACATGATGAGTCATGACAATTGAAGATGGAAAAGAGATACAATAGTAGGCAACGAGGCTTGACCAATCCTAACTACTCGTTGCCAGAGGCGTGACCACTGCCGACTTAGTTTTTCTATTTTGTTTTAATTAGGTTTCTTTGTTTGTTTGACACTACAAATACCCTTAGGGTACTTTTGTAATAGTTTGTGCACTTTTGATATTTTCTCACGTACATTGACTTCTTGCTACTTAATACTTTTGTTCTTGGGTTTTTCGTTTCCTAATCAATTAAAGATTTTGGATTTTGTTCTTATCATTCTTGTGCAATTAATTATATGGCTTATTCATTAGTTGTCGTGGATTGTTGCATAACCATGAGCGGCTAACTTTCTTAACTTGGGTTTTGGGAGCCTTAGCAGATTAACAATGTAGGGGAACTAGGAGATTCATCGAACTTGTTATGGCTGCGTATATTATGATTTTCTTCATATTAATTGCTTCCTTAGCTATTGTTGAAGCTAAGGACTTTCCTATATTCGAGATCATCCTTGCAAGGGAGTTTGAGATTGAAAAAAGGAGGTTATGATAGTGATTCGAGGCTGTTAACCCTCGTCCAATCAACCAAAGACTCAAAAGGTAATAGTTGTACTGGGGTTAAGTACAAGGGATAGTAAGGCGACGCCTTGATATTCAAAAGCTGAAGGATGAGATTCATCAATAAATTCACAAGACGGTTGATAATACATAGCTTGTCATACTTTGCATGTAGAGTGGTGGGTTAGGTAAACCAAACACGATAGGCTTACTGAGTTAGAAGCCAGGGGGAACACAGTCCTAGTGTTTGTCTTTGATTTTTAACAACCTCAAGCACTTAAGTTTGGTGATTTTTGACCGTTGGTCTCAAATCCCCTCCCCCCCACCATTTACTTTTTTGCACTGCCCGTGATTTCTTCAAGTTCAAGATATAATTCCATGGATTCCCTGTTGGTTCGGTCCCAACCTAGTTTGGGTTACTATATTTGACATCAACCACAACATACTTCTTTGGAGGTGCAGTTTTGGGTGACATCATAAACTTTCAAAGAAAGATCATAAAATGTTTTCAAATATTTTACCATTGCCCCACTTTTTACTAGTCCTCACTTGTGAAGGCACCAGCATGAGTTTTATCTTTACACGGAGAGATACAAAGATAATCTAAAAACACTATTATTATAGAAACTATATCTTTCATATGCAAGATGAAAATTTTTTGTTATTTCAAGCATCAAGTATGTAGAGTTCCATTGAGTAGGAACATTTAAACACAATGATTTCTTACAAGTTATCGATTGAGATTCACAATATTCTTTGAACTTTTCAACTCTTGCGGAAGATTGTTCAACATACTTCACAGCTTGTTTCACTCTCTTGGCATACTTAACAATTTCCCTCGGCTCATCTTGTACAATAAGATTAAGGATATGTGTCATACACCTCACATGAAGATATTGACCCTTTATTACGTTAGTTCCTCAATTACTTAATTGTTTAGACATTTATATCACTATAAAATCATTGAAACTAGCATTATCAACTGTAATGCTAAAAACAGTATCCAAACCCCATTCAAGCAAATAGTTAGTAATGGAAGCATTTATATCAACACCCTTATGACTATAAATCACACAAAAAATTATCACTCTTTTATGCAATTTCTAATTTGTATCTATAAAGTCAGTTGTTAGACACATTGTCACGATTCGAGACTGCCTCTAGTTATAACACGATGCTCAAAGTTACAAATGACCCCAAGCTAACCCATGGCCTGGAAAAATACTAAGAATACTGAAGAAAATAATGAGATATTGAGCAAAACTAAACTAAAATGACCTGATTATAATAAAGTTGAAATCAACACTGAATGTCAAAACTAAGACTGTCTAACGTAATCAATATGCTAAAAATATAACTATCTTTCTGAAAGATTCTAAAGCATATCAGTTTTTGAGACAATCACCCAACTAACTTCAATTGTCTGAAATAAAAAAATACTAAAAAGAAATGTTGATAATTAGCCCATGAATGATAAGGACTCACCAAACACTACTGCTGATATAATACAGAATCATACTAAGTGCGATCTGGATGTTGAGTATCAAAACCTATATTATAAGACAATATAGCACAAATTAAGTATGCAATCAGTACTTTGAATATACTGAGTATGTAAGATGGGAAAATAACTGATATAGGCTGAAAATAATGTATGTGATAGTATAAGTTGATGTAAGACCACTAATAAACATGTATTGTATGATAAGATGAACAACTGAATATATGTCATCCAAGCATCTAAATTTAAACTATAAATTATGGATTATGGGATCTACCATTAACCGATATACCCCAATCTGAGCTAACCGAGATCAAACCTGTAACTCCAATTAGATGGGTATTCAGTACCTTATTAAGGATACAAACACTGATTGGCATGGATCTACTAAATTGATGTTCAAAAGAATTAAGGTGTCAACCTGGTGTCATGACCCAAAATAGGGCCTGGTCGTGATTGGTATCTCAAGTCCCATATGGATCGGAGATCACCCCCTTCACCTAACCAAATCAAACACACCACATCCCAAGTTCGGATGAGTTCCGAACATATAACAAGATAGCATACAGTAGCCTAAGATAGTTTTAAATGAATGTCCATAACCAACCACCGAAGATCGGCCTAATGACCATCTGACACTGCCCAATAGCCATAATAGTCCAAACAAAGCCTTCTAAATATTGATCCAAAACTGAATATCAATAAAGTGTTAGAAAATGCCCCCAAAAATAGCCAAAAATAAGTCTAAGACATAAGAGGAATAAAGCATGAAATATAGACTTTCGATGTATGGAAGCGTGCCACTTCAATGTCAACTCACGAACTGATCTCGAATCTTAATCATTGAGCAGGAGGAGTAGAAGTATGACCAATTTCTTTATCGTGTGGGGATACAGTATCTGAAGATGGTTAGCGGAGTGAACGCTAGCATGTAACTCAGGGATAAGGATAACACAATGATATGATCAACAGTTTAACATCATTCAAACCAATGCATATAATAAGATCATTATGCATATATATATCAAGGCTTAACATACATATTCAAAACTTTAACCTGGATTATGTAGCTCAACCATCATATAATAGTACACACAAGCTATATGGGGCCCAGCTCTAACCCCTGGTCGGGCCCCAGTGTGTGTAGCCACATAAACCAGGGAATAATCTCATATATATATATGCATATGAGGAACTCAAACCTCTTAACATATACCAAGGTGACTTAATCACCCGATCATATGATGATTTACGGAGGATTTGAACCTCTCTAATCATGAAATAATAATAGTAAGGTGAAATCGAATCTCCCTAGTCACTTTGACCCCCCGTGTCAACAAATGCATTTTCTAGTATCGGTCACTCGAACCTCTACTTTCATGACTTAGCTACACAACCCTTATTAGAGCCTAATTAAAACAAGCATTACACTTTCTCATTCATTTAACCATATTTAGGCTTACATTGTTAATCTCATCATACAAACTACACTTGCAAGGAAACAATAACATGCCAAAATAATTCTCATTAACATAGAGAAAACAACTCCCTTTGTTCATTAATACATGGTTGAGGACACCGATTCCTTTTGTTCATTAAATCATACCATTGTACTTCAAATACCTCTTTATATCATGCAATCGTTCAAGATTAGTTCAATTTTACAAAGTCACACAGTTCTCATAATTAAAACTATTTCCACATTATGGGGTTGGGGACATAACATTTCTAAGGTCACAACCTAGTTCATTCACCATACCCATGCACCCACAAGTTCAAAACAATAATTAAATCATGAAAATCATATGTAAACCATGAGAAACATTGTTCAATTCATAAACATTCAAAATCAAGAACATTTTTTTCAAAACCCATATAAACATCTCAAGAACAATACTTTGAAGCACATGCCTTTGCAAAATTAATAATGAGGAAAGATTAACATTCCTTAAACGCCAAGAAATTTGGAGAGAAATTGACCCTTGATCCCTTAGATAACCAACTTGATGAAACCCTAGCTTGACTTGCTTGAGAGAATTAAAAGAGCATTTTGGGAGTGTTTGAGAGTTACGTAGATTGTTTCTGAGAGATAACAACACCCTAAAGAGTTTATAAGATATGGGTTTCTATTTGGTAAGAAGGAAAATATCCAGAATTCCCTCAACTTAAAAGCTGAAAAAAGTGCCACCTTTGACTATCGGTCAACCTCTTAACTCGTAACCACTCCTTACGACTCGTCACCATAAGTCGTAACCAAGGAACTACCACCAAGTCACCCTACATTGTTGACTTTATGACTTAGCCACAAGAATCGTAATGGGGCCTTATGACTCGTAGGGTCCAATCATAGTCAACACAGAACTCAAATTGGGACCTACATTGGACACCCTATGATTACACCTAATGACTCAAAACGTATCATTATGGCTCTTAGCGATCCACTCGTACTCAAAGTAGAATTTAGCCATAAATATACTGATTTGGTTACAAGTCCTCCCAATGACTCGTCGGGATACCCTATGACTCATAGGGTCCATTCATAACCAGGGCAGTGAGCTCAAACCTTAAGAAATTTTTAAGGGCCAAAATTCGGGGTGTTTCACCTGGTCTGAAGGGTAACCCTTTAGAACTTATGGTAATATCGTAGTTCTAAAACTTAGGAATTTCTACTAAAGGTCTCAACCTAATTGATGAATGAGACTATCCCTACGTTTGCTCGATACTAAGTACTACTCCCAACTGAATGACACATATAATTGAAAATGCTCAATATTAATAATAATCTAAAAATTAACAATAAATGCATAATCTAAAAGCATTCAATAATATGTAAGCTGGAGAATCTAGAATTCATAAGTGTATGCATGAAAACCTAGGTGATCAAGTGTTCATAACCCACTATCTCTGAAGAATACAACTAATCATGGCAATATTAAAATCTAAATATAATAAGAAATTTCAGAACTAATGCCCAAAATTTAGAATTCATCAATATAATGAGATTTTATGATTTTGAGTATGAAAGGGTGCTCAAAATTATGGGAAAATAAATATTCATGATTTAGTTAAAGAAATAAATGGAATCTTAAGAAATTCACACTTTCCATGGAAACCCTAAGCTTAAAGGGTGAATTAAACTTGAGAAATTGAGTTAACTTTGGATATAAATGGGTGGAAAGAAACCCATTGATGAAATCCCACATATCTGAGGTTTAAAACATTGAAGAAACTTTTGTATTTGAAGTCAGAGAGGAAAATCGCCTATTTATCTCTCTAAATTTTTTATGTGTTGAATGAATTTTAAGGAATGGGGGACTTATGGGAATTTTGGTACAATGATTCAGCCCTTTGAAAGCTTAAAAAATGTAGTCTTGGTGTTAAAATGGTGAGAAAAGACCAAACAACCCCTCAAAAATTATTTGAAAAACTTCTGGAAGCAGTCCTGACGTCTTAGGCTACAAATCATAAGGTCTAGATATGAGTCGTAGCTTGAGTGGTAATAAAACTACCCAAATTTTGGTCCCCATTACCGTGATGACGAGTCACCTAACGATGATGAGTCGTCACTGGCAGCTTTGACAGTGCTTTAGTAATTTGGCTGTAACTTTTTACTTTGATATTGGATTAAGGAAAAACTGATGGCGTTGGAAAGATAATTAAATTATACATCATAAAGTGTCTCTTGAGCTCAAAAAACTTATTAATCCAAAATTTATTCTCATTTGTAGATGACTATAGCAATATTCTTCACAAGAATTCAATTGGTAAGAAATATTTTGACTTGTCTATAAGCTAGGAGTTATTTGAGACTTAATATATGTCTAAATAACTTATCAAACTATCAAAACATGATGTTTGATTTCGCATGAACTTGAACCTTGGTTCTAATATTGACTTGGGTTTTCTAATTGTTACACAAATGTAGTTAATTTTTTGAATAGACGTCTAAGTATTTGTGTAAACGATATAACTATTTTTCTGTAAGAAAAAAAATCTTATCTTAACAAATTTGTCAAGTTAGTTAATGCAAGCTTTCCCCATGGAAAATATTCATAACATCCATCCTCTACAATTTTGAAGTCTTCTAAGGTAACTGATGCTTCATGTAGTTGTAAAAACACAAAGGTATTTATGAAATATAGGATAGCCATGTGACGAGCATCTTGACGGTTGTCGAAATTTTTTATTTTAAATCGTTGAAACAAAGTAAGTTTGGAAATGCCTGTTATTGACTCTGAAAAATTCCTCTCCATCAAGAAGGCTTTGATTTGGGATACTTGAAATCTTCAGTATTATCAATGCATTTCAAATCGGTAATGACAACAAAATCAGATATTGTAAATCTAAAAATTGTGCCCTTAATATAAACATGAAATTTATAGGGATTATCCTGCTCCATCTCAAGCAACAAAAATATTCATTTGGTTATTTGGCCTTGAAAATTACAACTGGGCATGTTGAGATATGCTTCAAAGCAGATTTGATGGAATAAATCAACTGCTTCTTCATTCAAAAACTCTTTAAAACCATCTAGAATTTTATGGTTACAAGAACTTCCAAACCTAAGAAGATGAGGTGGGATATATTTGACAACATAGTCCATACACTACATACAAATACAACGCAAAAAGTAGTTTGTTTCGTTAAAAACAACATATTCTTAAGACATGTAACTAAATATATTTGGACAAACGGTATTTGAATGTATCTGTCGTACAAAAATCATAACAAGCTATGTATCAAAAAATGAAAAACATATTCAGTTAAATTAGATTTGTGTATCAATAAGAGCAAAATAAATACAATTTATTATTTTGTTAGTCTGATAAAATATTGTATGTATCTCTAAGACATAGATGAGTCTGATACATATCAATATAGTTTTGGTGGAAAGTCCTGTTTATGTAACTGATACATATCAATATAGTTTCGGTGGAAAGTCATGTTTATGTATCTGAGTACAGAAATCACATTGATACAAAATAAGCAATGTATTTGAAATTAAAACACACATCCAGTGAAATTAAATTAATGTATCAGTTTACGTTTTTACCACGATATATTAGTTTTATTATTCTATACCACATATATTTGACATATTCATAGCATTATACCTTTGGAAGAGGCTCATGAGATGTAAGTGCTTTAGTTCCTCTTTGAAGCAGCAACAACGGGCTTTTTACTACTGCTACAAGAATCTTTCATAACCTCTTCATCATCATAGGGTCGTTGTGATGTTTTGATCAATTTTCATGAAAAATAACGTCATAACAAAAATCAACTACATTGAATTTGAAGTATTATAATCTAATTGAGTAAGACCAATATTATACAATGATTCTGACTCCATTAGTGATTTAAATGGTGAAAAAGATGAATGGACAAACGATTGTCTTCAATATTTGAAAAAAATGACTTTAAAAAGTATGAAAACATACTAACCTCCAAATTACAATTGTTGAATAAAGATAATGGAGGTTGTAAGTAGAAGTTAAAAGTTGTTTGTTGATGAAGTAAATGAGAACACAATTGTTATTTAAAATTGGTGAGTTGGGGAAACTGACTGATACATGGCCTTAATTTTAAGTGAGTTTTGCAGAGCAGTTCGCATGTGCGCGTGTGGGGAGGGGGGCAATCTATCACAAAATTTATAGAAAGATGACCCAAAAAAGAAATCTTTATAATTAGTTTTGTGGTTTGAGATTTAATGTAATAATGATAACTTAATGTGTAATTTTAAATATTTTTTACTTTATCTTTAGGGAAAAGACATCAAAACAACCTTAAACTATACTCGAAAAATCAAAGACATACCTAAACGATTGAAGTGGCCTAGTAAATACTGGTACTATTTAAAAGTGAATTTATTTCTACCCTAAAAGGTGACATGGCACAAAAATAAAAATAAACAAAAAAGAGGCACTTTTCTGAATTTTTTTCGCATTTTCCTTTTTTTCTTGATTTTCTCACATTTTTATATTTTTATTTCTTTGTTGCATCTTCATCATTATTTTCCTCTATCTTCTCCAACACCTACATTGAACCACTATTTTTGACATTACATTCAAAGAAAACTTCATCTCCCCATTTTATTTTTCTTCAATATCATTCAAACCCTCATTTGTATTTCCTTATTAATAGTTACATCTTCATTCTTTCTTTTCCCAAATAAAATCACACACCCATTTCATTAAAATAATGAAAGAAGCTAAAATAGTAAACGACCTACAAGTTAAAAAAATGTAACTTTTTGAATGAAAAATTGTTGTTTTATTAAAATTATAGATTTTTCAGTATTTTTTTATTGAAAATTTTAATTTCTTAGAAAATCCAACTCAACGGAGTAAACAAGTTAATGGTCAAAAATCTAAAAAAAAAAATCATTGGTCATTTTTTTGAATTGTTACTGACTTTTTGGATATATGTTGTTCTTTTACTATGATTTCAAACGTATATCTTTTGATTGTATGCTAACAAGTGCTTTAGAAGTTTGAATTTAAAGAATGTTTAAAATGAAATTTTTTGAGTTCTTTGATTTCTGTTGAATTTTTTTATTTGGGCTGTAAGAGATTAAGGTTTGTTTTAATTTAATATTTGTGCAAATTATAAGAATTCTGGCTTTGATTGATGTGGTGGGTTTGTTGGGTGATGGACAACGAAGAAGAAAGAATTGATGGTGGTGGTGAAGAATAAATTGATGGCAATAATGGTGGTGCATGAAGTGAAAGAAGAAGAAGAAGAAGAAGAAGAATTGAATGTGATATGGTGATAGTGACGAGCAAATAAATGGTGGTTATGATGGCGAGACATAAATGTTTTAGTGTGAAGAGATTGCAGTGGATGGGTTAGCGATGAAGATGTATTTATTGGAATTTTAATAATAAATTAAGGATTAATTAGTGAAAAATAGGATTAACAAACAAAGTTAATAAGCAAATAAAAGAAAAGAAAAATAATATAACAATTATAATTTTTGATATGGCGCTGACGTGGTGCTGATATGGGGGGCGAGTGTAAAATACCACATGTTGTGAAAGTGACTTATATATTTCAGAGTGGTATTAAATTATCATGATATAAAAATCAAGGGCCATGATGGCACTCATCGCAGCCAACCTAAACGAGTAAGACGATCACTCAAACTGATACGCAAAGAAAAAGAGACAGAAATACCCCAAGGGTAAGGCTTCAACGAAGCCGAAACACGTAAGTGTAATAAATATGGAAAGAGTAAAATCAAAAATAGTCATAACTCCCAAAACCTGATGTCAACAGTATAAGAATGCATTTAGGACAACTCGGATCAAAATAAAATATATAAGAAAATCTAATAGATACAACTCTGTGTTCGAAAACTAGTAAAGACGTAGTCTAATGATAGAGAAGGATTGTAGAAGACATTCAAACGCCTGAAAAGTCAACCACTATTTTAAAAAGCAACAAAGATCGTCTAAATTAACCAGGCTGGGCCGCACACGAACTAGGACTTGCACCGAAGGGCGTAGTGGGCTTGAGTATGATCCACTTATACTCAGTAGGTGTCATAGGTCAACCAAGAAAAATAGATAGTAAAACATACAAAATACATATAAAGGGTGTGTCACCGATAAATAAAAAATGTCCCATATAGTAACCCACACCACTTGCACTAAAAGTTCTAATATGTATATATATCACATATATTGCAAAAATTCAACCAGGTAGAACACAAGTATTCATCATATCATATACAAGTAGAAACACGGAAGAACATGTGTATACATGTAACACCCCAATTCGCTGAACTGGAATGCTACACGGTGCTCATGACCCCGAGGGACCACAAGCTAACCCATGATTGATATCTTTACCTGTATACTAAAAATCATGATATAATAATGTGGAATACATAGAACTGTAAGGCCATAAGGTTCAACTGAATACAATCATGCAGGTGAAAATACCCAAAACAACTCAATCTGAACGTAAATCTAAACATAAATTTGAAAGCCTCTAAACTATCTGAATAAGGAGTTGAAGGAACATGTCTCCAACTAACTCCGTAAAACTGAACTGAAGAAATAAATAAATGAATCAAATCATATTGTCCTCGAATCAATGAGGACTCACTATGTCTCTGCGACTAGAATGCTACCGCTACTGCTGGGCTAGAGCTCGTGTCTCGGAACCTATGGTGTAACATGAAAAGAAAGCACCATAGCGCAAATGCGTCAGTATAACTGGAGTACTGAGTATACGAAGAAGGTAGGCTGAACATAAAGGGTTTCATACATGAACAACACTGACTGACGAATATGAATGTGGGAGTGCAAACATACATATATAGAAACTGGGACCATGAATACGTGATAGCATGACCTGTAAGCTAATACATGGTTTACTGATAACTCTCATGACTGATACTGAAATTGATAACATGGATGACTGTATTTGATACTCCTGTATCTACTGAAATCTGAAGAACGCTCTAAGTTCTTTTACTGAGACTAATACTGAAACTGTGGGAAGTAGTGTTTAACCAACATGCCCCATGTATGTTGTTATGGCTAAGCTGGTGTCCAATATCTGCCCCGACTGGAGGGGTGTCAATACCGTGCCACGGGTAAGGACAGCCTGTGAGTGACCCTTATCTGGCGGGTACTCAATAAGAATGGTGGGAACCCTAAACTGACGGGTTAAGCTACCTCATCAACCCTAATCTGATGGGTTAAGATGTCTCAACCTACGCTGGCTATGTAGTTCTGGAACACAAGGATGACTAATAAGAATCACACCCTGAACTGGCGAGTGAGTTCCCATCCTTGGGTTCACTCGGTGCTAAACTCTACTCCCATCTGGAGGGACTGAACATTAATAACTGACTGGGCATGACTTAATCTTACTGAATTTCGTTGACTGGCGGAATGTTACTGATATCTAACAACTGACTAAGATCATGAGGTTTTCCTAAGTCACATGACTAACTAAAGTCTATGGAATCATAGCTTGAGTTCGGATATGATGAAACATGACATGGCTCTAGGCACACAGCTATAGTTTTCGGGTACAAGTACCCCCAGGACTCGATGGAAGGAAACTGACACACATGACTGACTTGATCATAAGAGTAGAGTCCATAATTTATAATATCATAAGTAGGGATCTCATACAAAGCATGGTTATCAACAATGTATTGCATGGCAAGGATTTCATATCACATGGAAGTACTTGCACAAATCTTAATATCATGTTCATTCTATAATTATATTGGCAACACATACCAATAGCATGGAAGTTTATGTGGATTGCATGGTTATCATACATCTTGTTCATAAGTAGGATTTGCAAGTAAACATAGCAAAATCTCATAAGAATAGTTCATGAGTATTCCAACAACGTTTACAAGGCACATTAACAACATAGAAGCCATTGGAACGTAAGGGCATATCATGAATCCTTCACTTAGTCATAATTTAGCTATATTGCATGATTTCTAGCCTCTTAGGCATTATATCAAACACCTTAAATGCACATCTTAAGCATAGGTGAAATCATCAAATTCATACATCATGAACAACCCAATTTACATGTTTCCAACTCATATGATATCTTGAAATTCAAATCAAACATATAAAGATTCCATCTTAGGAATCACCCAATATCAACAACATGATCATCAACACCCAACAATATAGAAATCATACTTTATAATGAATAAGAGGGTTTTTGAGCTTTATGGATGAAAGGGATCCATAAATTAACTCACACATACTATTATATAGCAAAACAAACAAGCATCAACATGGGTATGATCATATCACCACAATCAACCAAGATTTTGTATTTTAAAGATTGATTCTTGAACTCCACGGACGAAAGGAATCCGTGGATGAACACTACGCATACCTTAGAAGGAAGATTCTTCATGATTGACGGAGGAATTTCCTTAAAATCGGATCTTCAAGCTTAATTATGCAACCCTAGTTGTTTTTCTCATTTAGTGCTCTTGGATGATGAGCTTTGAGATGATATTAGGGTTGTAATACGTTTAGAAGCTACATATTTCGTAGGGTTAAGTTTAGGGACATGTAAGGAGTATTTAAAGACTTAACTACCTTTAAAATAACTCAAAATGTAGTGTTTTTGACACCTGAAATTGCCTTAGGCGGCGCCCAAGTGATCGCCTATTCTTGTGTTGGGAGGCACCTAACCAATCGCCTATGCTTATTGTCTCTCACGAAAATGGGCACAACTTTTTGCTCGGGTATTAGATTAAGGCAAAATTAGTATCGTTGGAAAGCTAATTCGATTCTCTATAATTTGGTGGGTCTAAATCAGACAAAATAACACACTAACATCAAGTTATACTCGTTCAAATATGACCCTTGCAAAATCAAACACTAAAACTTGATGGATTCAAAATCTCTTAGCTTGTATTACCTTAAGTGACTCATATGAACATGATTAATGCATCATAAGCTATCTTATCACTAGGTTATTCATGGTAAGTCATGTACTCAAGTATGAATCACAGGATAGGAGACTTCAAATGTAGGAATACTTATTCACTTTCTAGCTTAGAAACATGCGGGGTATTCTAATATCTCCCTCTTGGGAACATTCGTCCTCGAATGAGAATTTACTGAGAAGGGATACAAGACAATAGAACCTGAACTGAACATGAAGAACTGAAACTTGATCTCACGACTGACATGCTAAACATATTGAACTCGTGCATATCTAATGCACGGGCAACTGACACATGAATGCATGACTGAGTATGAAATGGTTAATAGGTACCAAGTTTATACTGGAAAAATAAACATAAACTGAATAAGATTAAGGAGAAATGTTACCTTAAGCTTGATCTGAATTGGCGAGGAAGAGGTGAGGATACTTGGTACGCATATCTGCTTCTGCTATCCAAGTAGCTCCCTCATGAGACTGATTTCGCCAAAGAACCTTAATTAGATGGACTTCTTTGTTCCTCAATCTACGAGTCTGATAATCTAAGATTTCAACTGGAATCTCTTCATAAGAGAGGATATTCTGAATGTCGGTGCTCTGAATTGGGGCAACAACTGCAGGGTCACCTATGCACTTCATTAGCAAAGAGACATGGAAGATTGGATGGACTAAGGCTAGATCTGAAGGCAACTCAAGCTCATAAGCTACCTTGCTGAAGCGACAAAGAATTCTGAAGGGACCGACTTACCGGGGACTGAGTTTCCCTTTCTTACCGAACCTCTTCACTCCCTTCATGGGAGAGATCTTAAGATAGACATAGTCATTGACCTCGAACTCGAGATCTTTTCTACGAACATCTGCATAGGACTTCTGTCGGCTCTGAGCAGCCTGGAGTCTCTCTCTGATCAACTGAACTTTCTCTAAGGCGTCGAAAACTAAGTCAGGACCTATGACTGAGGCCTCACTAACTTTGAACCAACCAATCGGAGATCTACATCTCCTACCATAGAGAGCTTCAAATGAAGCAATCTGAATACTAGAATGATAGTTATTGTTGTATGCAAACTCAATCAAAGGCAAGTGGTCGTACCAACTTTCCTTGAAGTCAATTGCATACGCCATTATCATGTCTTCAAGAGTCTAAATAGTCCTCTCTACTTGACTATCTATCTGAGGATGAAACATTGTGCTGAGATGGACTTGGGTACCGAGACCCTTTTGGAATGCTTTCCAAAAGTGAGAAGTGAACTGGGTACCTCTATTTGAGATGATAGATAGTGGAACACCGTGTAATATAACTAAATCCCTGATATAGAGTTTGGCATAATCCTCGGCGGAATAAAAAGTACGAACAGGAAGGAAATGAGCTGACTTGGTCATTCTATCTATAATGACCCAGACTGAATCATGCTGATTACGAGTTCTAGGTAAACCTATCACGAAGTCCATGTTAACTTCTTCCCACTTCCAAGTAGTAATGGTGAACTCTTGCATGGAACCATTAGGTTTCTGATGCTCTATCTTAACCTGCGACATGTAGAGCACTTAGCCACAAACTCTGCAACATCTCTCATTATCTCACTCCACCAGTAGATCTTCCGCATGTCGCGGTACATCTTAGTGTCCCTTGGATGAATAGAGTATCGCACACCAGGAGCTTCTGCAATAATTCGCTGCCTCAATTCAACTACACCTGGAACAAATAGACGACCCTAACAACGAAGAACACCATCTCTCCCTTGGGAGAAAACCTTAACTTCCTGATTATGAACTAACTCTTTCAGCTTGACAAGGATAGGATCCCTGTCTTGTTTCTCTTTCACCACAAAAACTAAAGATGACTCTGAACAACTATGAACACATACACCACCCTCTGAAGAATCGACTAAGTGAATGCCTAGTCTGGAAAGCTGATGGATCTCCTGAGTCATCTTTTTCTTACTATCCTCAATGTGAGAAATACTACCCATGAAGAGTCGATTGAGAGCGTCGGCCATAACATTGGCCTTGTCCGAATGATAAAGAACACTCATGCCATATCCTTCAAGAGATTTAACCACCTTCTCTGGAGAAGATTGGGATCTTTCTGGGAAAAGACATACTGGAGGCTTTTATGGTCTGTGAAGACATATACATGAACTCCATAGTGATAATGCCTCCAAATATTCAAGGCTAAAACTAACACTGCTAACTCAAGATCATAAGTAAGATAATTCTTCTCATGTGGCTTTAACTGTCTGGAGGCGTAGGCTATGACCTTATCATGCTACATGAGGACATAACCTAAACCCACTCTGGATGCATCACAATAGACTACAAAACCATCTGAACCATCTGGAAAAGCTAGAACTAGAGTGGAGGTGAGTCGATTCTTCAACTTTTGAAAGCTATCCTCGCATGAATCTGACCACTGAAACTTAATCTTCTTCTAAGTCAATCTGGACATGGGAGATGCAATAGAAGAAAATCCCTCGACAAACCATCTGTAATATCCAGCCAAACCCAAGAAACTCCTAATATCTAATGGAGATACGGGTCTGGGCCAGTTTCTTACTGTCTCGGTTTTCTGAGGATCTACTCTAATTCCATCACCGGAAACAATATGGCCAAGGAATGCTACTGATATTAGCCAAAATTCACATTTGCTGAACTTAGCGAATAATTGGTGATCCCTGAGAGTCTCAAGAACAATCCTGAGATGGTCTGCATGATCACGCTCTATGCGAGAATAGACCAAAATATCATCTATAAAGGCTATGACAAGCATGTCCAAGTAATGCTTTAACACACAGTTCATCAAATCTATAAAATCTAAAGGGGCATTGGTAAGACTAAATGACATGACTAAAAATTTGAAGTGACCATACCAAGTACAGAAAGTTGTCTTCGAAATGTCACATTCTCTAACTCTGAGCTGATGATAGCCTGATCTGAGGTCTATTTTGGAGAAGTAACTGGCACCCTAAAGTTGGTCGAATAGATCATCAATCCTGGGGAGAGGATATCTGTTATTGACCGTGACCTTGTTGAGTTAATGGTAATCAATACACATCCTGAGAAAACCGTCTTTCTTGCGCACGAATAATACTGGAGCACCCCATGGGGAAATGCTAGGTCTAATGAATCCCTTATCTAAGAGATCCTTTAACTGATCTTTTAGTTCCTTGAGTTCTGCTGGTGCCATTCTGTATGGTGGAATAGAAATAGGTTGAGTATCCGGAAGAAGGTCTATGCCGAAGTCTATTTCCCTTTAGGGAGGAATGCCTGGAAGATCTTTGGGAAATATATCTGAGTATTTATTAACAACAGGGACTATTTCAAGGCTAGGATATTCAGAACTGGAATCTTTAACATGCATGAGATGATACACACACCCCTTAGAAATCATTTTCCTTGCCCGAAGGTAGGAAATAAGTTGACCCCTGAACGCTAAAATGCTACCCTTCCACTGTAGGACGGGCTCATTCGGGAATTGAAATTGAACTATCCTGTTTCTGCAGTCAACCATCGCACAGCAGGAATGAAGCCAATCCATGTCGAGAATAATATCAAAATCAGTCATCTTTAACTTCACTAAATATGCTGACGTGGATTTTTGAGATATCATAACCGAGCAGTTCCTGTATCCTCGCTGAGATATGATGGTTTTACCCACTAAGGTAGAGACTGAGAAGGGCTCTACTATGACTTTAAAACTGATTCCAAAATTGCATGCTATGTATGGAGTAACAAAAGACAAAGATGCACCTGGGTATAGCAAAGCATAAAGATGATCATGGAAATTCTGTAACGTACCAGTAAAGATATTAGGAGAATTTTCCTGATCCTGTCGGGACTGAAGATCATAGAGTCTGTTTGGGCGTTGCCCGCTGGTAGCTCTAAATAGCACACTGCTGGTTCGGGCGACTGGACTGAGCTGTAGAATAATTTTGCAGACCCTGAAGACTTGACTGCAGACACTCCCTAATCCTGTGGCCTAGCTTTCCATAACCAAAATAGCCATCACTACCGGCTCTGCAAATGCCCTTGTTGTTCTTACCACAAGTATGACAAAGGGGATTTGTTCGGGCACTACTAACACTGCCCTGAGATTTAGAGCCTGGCGCTTTGTTTCTATTGACATCTCTAAACTTTAGCACTGGAGCGCTGGCAGAGGAAGGAGCTGGAACGGCTGACTTGGAGTGAAACTGTGAACGGTTTCCTCCATCTGACTTGGGGTAACCAAAGTTGAAATTACCTGACCTTGCTCTCTTATTCTGCCTCTTCCTAGTCTTAAGCTTCTGCTCTTCTACTTGCTGGGCATGGTTCATGAGTCTGGCTAAGGTTATATCACTGATCAGCATCGCAGACCTATACTCATTTACCGCACTATCGTTGACCCCTAACACGAACTTGCTCATCTTAGCTCTATTGTCTGCAACCACATGAGGAGCATACCTGGCTAGCTGAGTAAATTTGAGAGAATACTCCCTAACCGTCATATTCCCCTGCCTGAGGTTGATGAACTCAAGAACTTTGTCTTCCCTCAGCTCTTGGGGAAAGAATCTGTCTAAGAAAGCTGTGACAAATTTCTCCCACTCGATAGGGCCTGAATCATCTAACCTGTCAGACTTCTACTGTTTGTACCAATCATGAGCAACATCCTGTAACTACTCAGCACTCTCAATAGAAGTAACACCCATGATGTCACTGACCTTCTGGACTTGGTCAATGAACTCCTGAGGGTCCTCATCAGACTTAGACCCATGGAAAGATGGAGGGTTCATCCGGGTGAAGTCCTGAACCCTAGCTACTTTGGGATTGGCCACTGCATTGGCTGGAATAACTGGTGGTCATTCATTTAGTGCAGCCATGGACTGAGCAAGTGTGGTAAATGCGACTCTAAATTCTGTATGGAAAACATGTTCGGCCAAAGGATCTTCGGGCTGAGGAGCTGGCTGGTTTCTTCTCTTTGGGGCCATAGTCTGGAACAAGAGAAGAATGGATTAGACTGACAATTTAACTTGTGATTATGCTCACTAGCATGACATGAATAATGAAGAAAGGGGATTGTTCCTAAAATATCTTATAGCTTCCAGCACATAAATGTGGCGCACAACACACCCATGTAAAAGACTCTACTAGATGCGGCTTTTAGACTTTCTAGGACTTTATTAAACCTTAGGCTCTGATACCAAGTTTGTAACACCGCGATTCGCTGAACCGAAATGCTACACGGTGCTCATGACCCTGAGGGACTACAAGCTAACCCATGAATGATATCTATACCTGTATACTACAAATCATGATATAATAATTCGGAATACATAGAACTGTAAGGCCATAAGGTTCAACTGAATACAATCATGCGGGTGAAAATACCCAAAACAACTCAATCTGAACGTAAATCTAAACATAAATCTGAAAGCCTCTAAACTATCTGAATAAGGAGTTGAAGGAACATGTCTCTAACTAACTCTGTAAAACTGAACTGAAGAAATAAATAAATGAATCAAATCATATTGTCCTCGAATCAATGAGGACTCACTATGTCTCTACGACTGAGATGCTACCGCTACTGCTGGGCTGGACCTCGTGTCTCGAAACCTATGGTGTAACATGAAAAGAAAGCACCATAGCACAAATGCGTCAGTACAACTGGAGTACTGAGTATACGAGAAAGGTAGGCTGAACATAAAGGGTTTCATGCATGAACAATACTGACTGACGAATATGAACGTGGGAGTGCAAACACACATATATAGAAATTGGACCGTGAATACGTGATAGCATGACCTGAAAGCTAATACATAGTTTATTGATAACTCTCATGACTGATACTAAAACTGATAACATGGATGACTGTATCTGACAGTCCTATATCTACTGAAATCTGAAGAACGACCTAAGTTCTTTTACTGAGACTAATACTAAAACTGTGGGAGGTAGTGTTTAACCGACATGCCCCATGTATGCCGTTATGGCTAAGCTGGGGTCCAATCTCTGCCCCGACTGGAGGGGTGTCAATACCGTGCCACGGGTAAGGACAGCCTGTGAGTGACCCTTATCTGGCGGGTACTCAATGAGAATGGTGGGAACCCTAAACTGATGGGTTAAGCCACCTCATTAACCCTAATCTAACGGGTTAAGATGTCTGAACCTACGCTGGCTATATAGTTCTGGAGCACAAGGATGACTACTAAGAATCACACCCTGAACTGGCGGGTGAGTTCCCATCCTTGGGTTCACTCGGTACTAACCTCTACTCCTATCTGGAGGGACTGAACATGAATAACTGACTGTGCATGACTTAATCTTACTGAATTCCGTTGACTGGCGGAATGTTACTGATATCTGACAACTGACTAAGATCATGAGGTTTTCCTGAGTCACATGACTGACTGAAGTCTATGGAATCATAGCTTGAGTTCGGATATCGTGAAACATGACATGGCTCTAGGCACACAGCTATAGTTTTCAGGTACAAGTACCCCCAGGACTCGATGGAAGGAAACTGACACACATGACTGACTTGATCATAAGAGTAGAGTCCATAATTTATAATATCATAAGTAGGAATCTCATACTAAGCATGGTTATCAGCAATGTATTGCATAGCAAGGATTTCATATCACATGGAAGTACTTGCACAAATCTTAATATCATGTTCATTATATAATCATATTGGCAACACATACCAATAGCATGGAAGTTTATGTGGATTGCAGGGTTATCATACATCTTGTTCATAAGTAGGATTTGCAAGTAAACATAGCAAAATCTCATAAGAATAGTTCATGAGTATTCCAACAATATTTACAAGGCACATTAACAACATAGAAGTCATTGGAACGTAAAGGCATATCATGAATCCTTCACTTAGTCATAATTTAGCTATATTGCATGATTTCTAGCCTCTTAGGCATTATATCAAACACCTTACATGCACATCTTAAGCATAGGTGAAATCATCAAATTCATACATCATGAACAACCCAATTTACATGTTTCCAACTCATATGATATCATGAAATTCAAAACAAACATATAAAGATTCCATCTTGGGAATCACCCAATATCAACAACATGATCATCAACACCCAACAATATAGAAATCATACTTTATAATGAATAAGAGGGTTTTTGAGCTTTATGGATGAAAGGGATCCATAAATTAACTCACACATACTATTATATAGCAAAACAAACAAGCATCAACATGGGTATGATCATATCACTCACAATCAACCAAACTTTTGTATTTAAAGATTGATTCTTGAACTCCACGGACGAAAAGAATCCGTGGATGAACACTATGCATACCTTAGAAGGAAGATTCTTCATGATTGACGGAGGAATTTCCTTGAAATCGGATCTTCAAGCTTAATTATGAAACCCTAGTTGTTTTTCTCCTTTAGTGCTCTTGGATGATGAGCTTTGAGATGATAAAAGGGTTGTAATATGTTTAGAAGCTACATATTTCGTAGGATTAAATTTAGGGATGTGTAAGGAGTATTTAAAGACTTAATTACCTTTAAAATAACTCAAAATGGAGTGTTTTTGACACCTGGAATTGCCTTAGGCGGCGCCCAAGTGATCGCCTATGCTTGGGTTGGGCGACGCCTAACCAATCGCCTATGCTTACTGTCTCTCACGAAAATGGGCATAACTTTTCGCTCGGGTATTGGATTAAGGCGAAATTGGTATTGTTGGAAAGCTAATTCGATTCTCTACAATTTGGTGGTCTAAATCAGACAAAATACCACATTAACATTGAGTTATACTCGTTCAAATATCACCCTTGTAAAATCAAACACTTAAACTTGATGGATTCAAAAACTCTTAGCTTGTATTACCTTAAGTGACTCATATGAACATGCTTAATGCATCATAAGCTATCTTATCACTAGAATATTTATGGTAAGTCATGTACTCAAGTATGAATCACGGGATAGGAGATTTCATACGTAGGAATACTTATTCACTTCCTAGCTTAGAAACATGCGGGGTATTACAATACAAGGATGCCAAGTACAAATAACGGAAGACAGAACAAATAGATACATGATAAGTCAATATGGTAATTCAATCACAACATAAACACAATAAAGCAAGTGCAATGTATAAGATGGAAATGATGATGATGATGAAGCATGAGATTGACTCAAAACCTCTGTATACACCCACGGAGGCAAGCCTCAGACGTAGGACCACGATGGTACCATTTATTTCATGAATGAGTATGATATGAGGATGTAATGCTCACAACCAATCACAATGAATATTTTCACAACGAACCATATGATGTACTTCCACAACCAACCACAATGATATATTCCACGACCATGTGAGCCAATATCTACTCATTATTTCCACCATCCATGAATTTTCATATGATTTATATGATAATAAAGTATGAATATGACACAATACACCAATGGTACCACAATAGATATTTTAACAACATAATACAATTATTCACATGTATTTCAGGCTATCAACATCACATAGGACCCCATACGGTCATATATATCACACAAAATCTCAAGTCAATAATTACATAACATATAGGCCCTCGCATGTGCTAATCACATTAAGATTGCCAAATTCATAATTAGTTCTCATCCCCTTAATATGCATTTTGTATACAAATAACTACCCACCCAGTCTGAAGAGTTAAGTCATAACCTACTTCAAAGGTTGCAACTGATCCGCTACGCTTTAACCCACGACCTTACTTCTCACAAATGACCTCGAAATCAACTAAAACTGAGAAATATAGAATCTACGCATTAAAATAAAGCTAAAAATACTCATTTGCCTACTTTTAGTTCGGGGTCAAAACGGACCCCCCAAAATGGGTTTTCAAAAAAAAAGTGCAAAATTGTAAATTTATCTTAAAAATGTGTTTCCCATACTTTTAGAAATCTATAGCTGAAAACCCAAGTCAAAACAATTTGAAAATGAGGATCAAATCAAAGAAATATCATTTTTAAACTTTACTGGGTAAAACCTTTGAAATCCGCTTTAAAATCAAGAATCGAAGTTATTTTGAAGATGAAACCGAGGAAAATAAGTCATTATAGGATTAAGAACATTATGCAAGTGAAAGGAATTTGGGGATAAAGCAGGTACTAAGGTATTGGCACTTTTTGAATATTTAATCAAGAAATTTGATTAAAAAAAGGGGGGGTGAATTCTCACATTAAATGTTAAGAGAATCAAGAAATAGATGTAAATCTAGCTTCCCAAGCACCCACAAGATTCACTTTTAAGTTCTCATACTATTTTAGGGTTTATCTCTCAAGAGGCAAGATGAAAAATGAGTAAAATCAGGTAAAAAGGGCCTATTTATACTCATACCAAGTTACCAGGTGCATAAGGCATAAAACGTATGCCCCAAATGCATTTTACCCTTTGTGGTCCAGGTTGCACCAGTAACTTAGAGCACAAGATTTTTTTAAGTCTAAAACGGACTTCGATGAGGTGCCCGAATTCGTTCAGAATTTGATATATGCAAACGAACTATGTAACCACACTAAATTCGATGCTTCAGATTCAATGCGATCAGAATTTTTAAAAAACATCATTTTCACAAAGTCAACCCCCTAAACCCAAAATCACAATTTTTCAAACCGAGGATTGAAATGAGATTTAAAAGCCATAAAATCATACCAACCATGTTACCACCCTAAAATAAACATTTTGAATCTGTTGGCATAGTCCGTTCAGCCATCCGTTGCACGGATCAAAAGATAACCATACCAATAAAAAATAAGGCTCTCGAAGACACCAAAAATCACAATTCGCATAAATGATACCAAAACGAATAGGGAACTGTGCCAATCAATCCCACACCCCAGAAATACCACAGTGTAACTATAGGGAGAGGTAAAATAGTCAAATAACAAAATCATAAATTTCACATATTTCAGCAATTCAGGTCGTTACATCATCCACCACTAAAAATCTAGTTCGTCCTCGAACTAAAGACAAAAGAAATACATAAATCCACAAAGAGTTGGGGATAAGAACTACACATATTAGACTCGACCTCCCATATAGCCTCATATATAGGTGAATGTTGCCACTGAACCTTAACAACAAGGATACTCTAGAACGCAATCACCTAACATCCCCGCCTAAAATAGAGACTGGCTCCTCAACAAAAGAAAACCTCTCATCTAACTAAACTGACTCCCAACGAATGATATAAGACTCATCCAAAATACAACCGCGAAGCACAAAAACATGAAAAATTGGATGAACAACTGATAAAATTAGAGGCAAAGTTAACTCATAGGTCACATCACCATCCATCTAAGGAATCAAATGGACCATTATACCTGGGGCTAAGTTTGTCCCTTCTCTCAAACCTCATCATACCCTTCATAAGTGAGACTCGAAGGAAAATACGATCACCAACACCGAATCTCAAGACACGAAGTCTATGATCTACATAGCACTTTTGCCTACTCTGAGTTGAATGAAGCCTATCTTAAATGATCCAGATTCTATCCAAGGAATTACGAAGCAAGTCCATACCTCGGGGTATAACTTTAGAAACATCAAACCAACCAATTGAGAGAGACAACACCTGTCATAAAAAGCCTCAAATAGAGCCATGTCGATACTGGAATGATAGTTGTTATTATAAACAAACTTTCCTAAAGCCAAATATTGCTCTCATTGGCCACTAAAATCTATCACAAACATGCGGAGAATATTCTCTAAAACCTGGATAGCCTTCTCGGACTGACCATTAGTCTATGGGTAAAATGTTGTACTAAGGTTAACCCGTATACCCAACGCATTCTAAAAAGTCATCCAAAAGTGTGAAGTGAATACAAAACCCCGATATGAAATGATAGACACCAGAATACCATGAAGTCGCACAATTTCGTAAATATAGATATGGGCTAACCTCTCAGCACTGAAGAAAACCTACACCAAAATAAAATGTGCAGACTTGGTCAATCGATCCACGATAGCCCAAACACTATCAGACTCATGGAAAGTGCGAGGCAATTCGATCATGAAATCTATAGTAATTCATTCCCATTTCCACTCGGTAATGGGTAATCTTTAAAGTAATCTACTAGGTCTAAAATTCTCGGCCTTCACCTACTGACAACAAAGGCAATGAGCTACAAAGCTTGCTACATCCTTTCTCATACAACCCCACCAGTAATGTTGCCTCAAATCGCAATACATCTTAGTCACTCCTGGGTGGATAAAATACCTGGAACAAAGAACCTCATCCAAAATCAATCTAATCCAATTTCCCACTCTCGGCACACAAACTTAGCCCCTAATCCCCAAGGCCCCATCAAAATCAAGTGAGGCTTCCTTAGCCTCGTCACTCAACACTTTATCTCAAATCGATCTCAATCTCACATCATCAAACTGATGAGCTCAAATCTTCTCCATCAAAGAAGACCTAGCCTCTACGAAGGCCAAAACACACCCAGGTATTAAAATATTAAGCCTAACTATCTAGTTAGCTAAGTAATGAACCTCTAAGGCCAAAGACCTCTCCTGGGTCAAAAGATATGCCAAGATACCCATGCAATTGGACTTTTGGCTCAAGGTATCCGCAACCACATTAGCCTTGCCCAGATGATGAAGAATAGTCAAGTCATAATCCTTGAGCAACTCAATCCAATGGCACTGCCTCATATTAAGATCTCATTGGGTAAAGAAGTACAAAAGGCTAAGGTGATCTAAGAAGATCTCACAACGGACTCCATACAAGTAATGCCTCCACAATGAAAAATCAAATACAAGTGCGCATAACTTCAAATCATAGATAGGATAATTTCTCTCATGAGGATTCAACTGACAATAAGCATACGCAATCACCTTACCCTTCTGCATCAACATAACACCCAATCTAACACCTGAAGCATCATAAAATATGGTGAAACCCACGACCTCCTTAGGCAAAGTCAAGATAGAAGCTGAAGTCAATAAATCCTTAAGCTTTTGAAAGCTCACCTCACAATTATCTAACCATTGAAAGAAAATATTCTTCTGAGTCAACTTAGTCAATAAAACACTGATAATAACCTGCCTAGCCAACAAAACTTTTAATCTTGATGAGCGAAGTAGGTCTAGCCCAATCACGAACCACTGTAATATTGGTTGGATCAACCATAATACCTCCTTAGTCACCACATGACCCAAGAAAGAAACAACCTCCAACCAAAACTCATACTTGGAGAACTTAGCATACAACTTCCCATCCCTCAATCTCTGAAGCACAATCCACAAATACTCCTCATGCTCAACCTCGCTCTTGGAATAAACCAATATATCATCTATAAATATAATAACAAAAGAGTCGAGATACGATCAAAACACCCTGTTTATAAACTCCATGAACGCGGTAGGGACATTGGTCAACCCAAAAGATATTACCAAAAACTCATAATGTCCATGTTGAGTCTGAAAAGCAATCTTTGAAATATTTGAAGCTCTAATCCTCAACTGGTTATAACCTTACCTCAAATTAATTTTTGAAAACACTGTGGCACCCTGAAGCTGATCGAATAAATCATCAATACGAGGAAGATGATACTTATTCTTAACTGTCACCTTGTTCAATTATTGATAATTGATACACATATACATAGACCCATCTTTCTTCATAAACAAGACAGGTGCACCCCAAGGTGATACACTAAGTCGGATAAATCCCTTATCCAACAATTCCTGCAATTGATCCTTTAATTTTTTCAACTCGACTAGGGCCATCCTATAGGGAGGAATAGAAATGGGCTTAGTTCCCAGCTCAACATCAATAGCAAATTCAATATTATGATTTGGAGGCATACCAGGAAAATCAGTAGGGAACACATCCATGAACTCAGGGACAACACGAATAGAATCTAAGAAAGGAGGTAAAACAACACTAGTATCATGAATATGAGCCAAATAAGATAAGCATCCCTTCTCAACCAATCTACAAGCCTGAACATAAGATATGATCCTTTTAGGACTCAAATGAAGTACATCCTTTTAAGTTATCCTTGGCACCCCCACCGAAACTAAAGTCACAGTCTTAGCATAACAATCTAGGACAGCATGATAAGGTACCAACCAGTCCATACACAAAATAACATCAAAATCAACCACATCTAACACAAGCAAATCTACCAAAGTCTCACGCTAAGCAAAAGTCACAACACAAGATCGGTACACTTGATCCACCACTAAAAATCACCTACTATGGTAGATACATGAATAGGCAAAGCGAGAGGCTCACTAATAGAATCAAAACCCAAAGCTAAATATACAAACACATAGGAAAAAGTCAATCCAATATTAAATAACACAGATGTAGATCTAAAATAAATAGTGATGATATTTGTCATTCAATATCTGAAGCCTCTGCCTTAGGTATAACTGGTATAGAATAGCAGTGGCCATGACCACCAATTGCCTGAGTAGACCCAAGACCACCACCACAAGCTCTATTACCTATGCCTCTAGCATCTCTGGTAGTACCCCTACCCCTCACAACAGAAATAAGAGTGGCTCTAATCATATAATGGGGGAAGTCCTTAGCCACATAGCCAATCTTATCATACACAAAGCAACCTCTATAGCCCGACTCGATAAGAGAAGGTACAACTAGGACCGAACGAACACCCTAAACTGCTGAACCAGAAGATCCACCACTCAAACACTACAAAGTTGCCTTAACAGGCCTGCCTTAATATCCAGGAGAACCTCTAAAATCTCTTTCTCGAGAAACATGACCTCTGAACTTACCAAAGCGGCGCACCTTCTTGATGCCTCCTTGAGATGCTCATAAAATACCCTTGTTCATCTTAGCATGATCTACTATACTCTGAAAAATGCCCTAAATACAACCATATGTGATGTAGCCAACTAAAGAGAGACATCCAAACCCTTTACAAACTTCTAAATCTTCTCAGACTTAGTGGAAATATTGGCATAAAAATATCTAGAGAAGGCATGGAAACATTCCTCATACTCTGATACACTCATAAAGCCCTGATCCAGGCAGTCAAACTCACAATGCATTCGATTCCTCAAACTGTAAGGCATAAACCTCTCCAAAAATACATTGGCAAACTAATCCTAAGTCATATAGAGAAAATCACGATCTCTGCAACTAACTAGTGACCTCCACAAATCTCTAGAAATATCTCTCAACTGATAGGTAGTATAAACAACCCCATACGACTAAAGCAATCCCAAATTATACAATTTCCCTTTGTAATCAATTAGGAACTCATAGGTATTCTCATCTACAACACCACTGAATCTAGGAGGAACAAAATGAGTAAACCTCTCAAACCTCTTTTGATCCTTAAAATACATAATAGTACTCGCAACAAGAGAAGGCATAGTGAATCTGGAAAGCTAAGATCCTATCTGAGGAGGTAACATAGATGAAGACTTAACTTTTAATCTCAAAACACCATACTCTGATGCCAATGCTAAAATAAAAATAGGACTTGGGGTCTGAGGTGTACCCAAAATAAAAGTAGGTGTAACAGGATGATCCACACTCAAAACTGGAAGAACACCCAATATAACCAAAGGAGAACCCTCTAAGTGGGTCAACAATCGCACCAACAACCCCTCCAAGATTAGGGTAGATAAACTCTAAGAAATTAGAGTTGAAATTAAACCCTCAACATGCTCAACTTGAGGCTCAGGGAAGAGTCCCCTAACAATCCTCTTAGGCGAGGCTGATCTATGGGCCTATCCACTCTTTTGAGTCCTTCTACAACTCAAAGCCCATCCTCATAATTGAACTCTCTCTGTCAAAATAGGCTCCACATCTCTAACCTTACAGAACCTAGTCAACACCATTTATGCAGAAAGAGTGAAACACAACTTAGAACACAAAGTATGAAAGAACTTTTCATAGTAAGGAATAAAATAAGGAAAGATTCCTAAAGACATCCTACAGCCTCACAAAGAAAGATACAGACATCTATGTACTGATTCGCGAGAATCTATTAGACATCTCATCATTACACCATTGAGACCAATGAAACCTATCTCTGACACCAATTAGTCATGACATAAAAACTAAGGGTCATAATGGCACTCATTGCGGCAAACCATGATGAATAATCCTCTCACCTAGCCGAAACACAAAAGGAAAAATACAAAAATACCCCCAGGGTAAGACTTCTAGAATAAAGCCAAACCATATAAGTATAATAATGTGGAAAGAATAAAATCAACAATACAACCATAACACCCAAAACCTGATGTAAATAGTAAAAAAACGTATCTAGTACAACTTAAATCCAAATGAAATACATAAGAAAACCTAATAGATATAACTCTGTCTCTGAAAACTAGTAAGGACATAGTCTAATGATAGAGAAAGATAGTAGAAGACATTCAAATGCCTGAAAAGTAAACCACTACCTTGAAAAGCACCAAAGATTACCCGAATCAACCAAGTCGGGGCACACGAGAACTAGGACCTTTACTGAAAAGGCGTAGTAGGCGTGAGTACAATAAACTTATACTCAATAAGATCATAGGACAACCGAGCAAACTAGATAATAAATTATACAAAATACACAAAAAGGGCACGTCACCTACAAATAGAAAATGTCCCATAATAGTAGCTCACATCACTTGCACTAATAGTTCTATTATGTATATATATCATATATATTGTAACAATATAACCAGGTAGTACACAAGTATTCATCATATCACATACAAGTAAAAACAAGTAAGAACATGTGTATACAAGGATGCCAAGTACAACTAATGGAAGATAGAACAAATAGATATATGACAAGTCAATATGGTAATTCAGTCACAACATAAACATAATAAAGCAAGTGTAATGTATAAGATGGAAATTATGATGATGATGATGAATGATGGTGATGATGATGCATGAGGTTATCGCAAAACCTCTTTATACAGCCACGGAAGGAAGCCTCCTGATGTGGGACCCATGGGAGTTTGTCAACCTATATAAAATCCATATATATATATATATATATATATATATATATATCCATATCTCCTCTCCAGCATATCCCTTGAGGAGGGATTTATAATATGTCATATTTTTTGTCATAACAAGGTATTACCAGTGTTTCTCAGATGTTGCCACAGAGGTACCATTTGTTTCATGAATGAGTATGATATGAGGATGTAATGCTCAAACCAATCACAATGAATATTTCTAAACCCAACCAAATGATGTACTTCCACAATCAACCACAATGATATATTCCACAACCACGTAATCAACTATCCACTCATTATTTACACCATACATAAATTTCCACATAATTCGTATGCCAATAAAGAATGAATATAACACAATACACCAACGATGGAACAATAGGCATTTCAACAACGTGATATAATTATTCATATGTGTTTTAGGCTATAAATATCACATAGGACCCCATACGGTCATACATATCACATAATATCTCAAATCAATAATTACATAACATATAGGCCCCCACACGCACTCATCCCATTAGGACTGCCAAATTCATGATTAGTTCTCATCCTCTTAATATGTATTTTGTATACAAATTAAATACCCCACCCAGTCTGAAGAGTTAAGTTATAACCTACTTCGAAGGCTATAACTGATCCGCTACGCTTCAACCCACAATCTTACTTCTCACAAATTACCTCAAAATTAACTAAAACTGAGAAATATACACTCTACGCATTAAAATAAATCTAAAAATACCCATATTTCCTACTTTTAGTTTAGGGTCAAAATGGACCTCCAAAATGAGTTTTCAAACTTGGTATCAGAGCCCAAGGTTCAATAGAGTCCTAGGAAGTCTGAAAGCTGCATCTAGTAGAGTCTTGTACATGCGTGTGGTGTGCACCACACCTATGTGCAGGAGGCTATGAGATGTTTTAGGAACAGTTTTCTTTCTTTTAGTATTCATGTCGTGCCAGTGAGCAGTCAGATTTGTTTAGCTTATTTTCTCATCTTTGCATCTATTCATGCTATCCCAAATCTTCGAGAAAGTAACTATTTCAAGGTAGAACCTCCTAGTAGTTGCAAGTTCAGTTCATCTCATGCATCATGCATTAGTTTCAGACTCCTAAAGTTTAGTTATAATCTAGTTTGTAGATACCCTATTCATCACCCAGTATCTCCGTAAGGTAAGCGTTCTTAGAGGGACATAGCATCCCAAGGGGGAGATACCCCACTTTTTCTTAACGCTCTCATGCATAAGATCCTTCAATTTCTCCTTGCATAACGAATTCAGTCTAGAATAGAGGGTACTCATAAGTTGACCTTTAAGTTAGACCTCAGCTGTAAGTCAAGTATTCAGAGGTTCAGTCAGTTCATGATGTTCAGTCCATATGTCACATAGCAGAATTTGTCATGTTCTCATGTTTCAGTTCAATCTTAGTGCCTTTACCATTGCATATTCTATCGTATGTTCGTGAGTCAGTTCAGTCATGTATTCACGCATCAGATATGCGTGGTCAGCTTATTAATACTTTCAGTTATGCATTCACGTATCATGTCAGTCATATAATCATACATCAGATATGCATGGATTCAACTTATCAGTTAAGCATTAGATATGCATTCTCAGTTTGAGAAACTCTGTTTATCAGAACACTCAGTCCTACATTCATAAATCATCTACCCATGCATCAGATATGCATGTACAGTATGATATGCTCAATTTTCAGTTATATCAGCCATGAAATCATGATCAGTCATTTATGCTATATATATGTCATTTTATACTTTCTCCCCTCTTAAGCAGTCATCATTCGAGGACGAATGTTTCCAAGGGGGAGATATTATAATACCTCAAAAAATCTAAACCAATATTAGAGCCATGTACCAAGCTCATGCATAGTATATCATGGTTATTTTATAGTTTATGATTAAGTTAGATGTATATTAAGGCTTCAAATAACTCCTAGCTATCAGACAAATCAAAACATTCCTTACCGATTGAATTCTTAGAAGGATATTGGTATAGTCAACTTCAAACGAGCATATCTCTAATTATACTTAGAATTTTTGAGATCATGACCTATCAAAAGATAGATAATTGAATTATCTTTTCAAAGATACTAATTTTTCCTAAATCTAATATCGGAACAAAGAGTTATTCCAATTTTACTCCAGCATGTCAGGCTGGAAATAGTGTGACGACATTCGTGGTAGCTTACCACATTTGTGATTCCCTATCACAAAGGTCGTCAGCCCTAGGCAGAAACCAGCTCCTAAGTGACAAAATTCATGGTAGCTTACCACATTTGTGATGCCCTATCACAAAGGTCGTCAGCCTTAGGCAGAAACCAGTTCCTAAGTGACGACATTCATGATAGCTTACTACATTTGTGATGCCCTATCACGAAGGTCGTTAGCCTTAGGCAGAAACCAGATCCTAAGTGATGATATTCGTGGTATCTTACCATATTTGTGATGCCCTATCATGAAGGTCGTCAACCTTAGGCAGAATCCAACTTCTGTGTGATGATATTTTTTATGGCCTATCATATTTTTTATGCCTTGTCATAAATATCATCAGGCTTAGGTGGAAACCATAAATTCCATCTCCTGTGTGATGACATTTTTGACGGATTGTCACATTTTTTGATGTCCTGTCACAAATCTCATCAGGTATGATTTTCAGCAACTGGGAATTTATTTCATAAGAGTATTTTGGTCATTTCCTTCACCTTCCATGACTTATAACCCTAAAGAGGCGTAATTTTTCCTATTTTTCTTCAGTTAAGCATCTCAAAAACCTTCCCTTATGCTATCAACCACAATATTAGAGTTTTCATCAAACTTATCTCTCAAAATCAAGATTCAAGCCTTTTTCCAAGATAATTGAGAATTAAGTTTCCTAAACCCAAGAACACTCCAGCAAATCATTAAGGTTTTCTTTCTAAGGTATGCGTAGTGTTCATGCATGGGTTCCTTTCATCCATGGAGCTCAAGAATCATGTTTTAAATTATAAATTGTGATTTTCTTGTTGTTTTATGACTATATTCATGTTAATGATTATTGTTTGGATTCAAGGTTGTGTCTTGATGTGTTTTTCATGAATCATGTGAATAGGTTAGTTGGAAACCTATGAATTTGGGTGGTTCAAGATTTCTAAATTTGTTAAGTACACCTATTCTCAATATTATGCATGCAAGGTGTTTGATAAAATGCTTAGGATGCTAGAAATTCATGTTTACATGGTTCCATGATATCTAAATGACAAGTCCATGTTAGCTATATACTTCAATATAAATTCTATTCTATTGTTGTGGTATGAAGCATGTATGAAAATGGAGATATACTATATGTACATGAAATATGTCCATGCACTCCCTACCATGCTTAAGATGTTGAAGAACTATATGAAGTATAATATCCCTACTTATGACAATGTGAATTGTGGACTCCAATTTTATGATCAAGTTAGTCATATTGTGTCAGTTTCCTTCCATCGAGTCCTGGGGTATTTGTACCCAAAAAAATAGTTATGTTCCTAGAGCCATGTCATGTTATCACGATACTCTCAGTTAAGCCATGATCTATAGAATTCAGTCAGTCATGTGACTCAGGAAAACTCAAAAATCTCAGTAGTCTCAGTAGTTCAATAATCTAAGTGATCTCAGTACTCAATCTGTAACTTCAGTATTCACAGCCAATCTCAGTAACTTCAGTACTCTTAATTAGTTCTCAAAACTCAATACATTTTGTTAGTCATCAAAATTCAGTAAACTCAGTTTAGCTCCACTAAACAATACCACTAGTATCAATTCAGTTCAGTTATTCAGTTTATCTCTGTTATTCAGTTTAGTGTAATTCAGATGGGAGTAGGATTCAGCACTGAGTGAGCCTAGGGATGGGGACTCACCCACTAGAATAGGACTAAGATCCCTAGAAGCAATCCCTAAGTTCCAGAACTACGTTTCCAGCATAGGTACAAGATGTCACCCGTTAGATAGGACTGACATACTCAGGGGTCACCCGTTAGAACATTTATATGTATAGGATTGATCCCAGGAGTCACCCGCTAGATTAGGACTGACTCCATAGCAGATGTCTTTACTGGTGCCGTGGTACTGAAACCCTTTCAGTCAGGGCAGAGATTGGACCCCCGTCAGCTTAACTTGGGGCATGTTGGTTAGATGAATACATCCCACAGTTTCAGTTATAGATTCAGGACTGTCAAATATAATCAACTCAGTTTAGTAGTACAAATTCAGTACTGTTAGAGACAATCAATCCTTATCATTATAAATAGACTTCAAGATCACCCATTAGACAGGACTGATCTCAACTATAGTTAAACAGTATCCGAATAATTAGATTTAAAGATAATTCGCTAGATAGGACTGATCTCAGACTAAGTCAAATCATCTTTATTATCAGTATACTCATGATCACCCGCTAGATAGGACTGATCTCAGATTTAGTTACTCCAATTAGAACGGAACTCAGATAGTTCCATCAGAACTTAGACAGTCAGATGTAGTTGCTTAGTATCCATTACATCGGTTAGGTTGATCATCACAGTTATATCAGTTATATTAGTTTTCTGAACTCATGTATTAGTCATATTAGTTATCAAAATTCATGATATCAGTATTCAACTTCAGGGCTGTCAGACATAGTCAACCAGACCAGTTCTTCATAATTTGAACTGTCATAACTAGTTGTTCATCTATTTAGTATCTCAGTATCAGTACACTCATGTTGTCAGTATTCAGACTCAGTAGTCAGTATCTCCACGAGTTCAGTTACAGTTATGTATGCATGTATGTATGCTCACATTCATATTAGTCAGCATGGTTCATGCATATAACCCTTTGCATTTAGCCTACCTCACTCGTATACTCAGTATATTCAGACGTACTGACGCATTTGCGCTATGGTGCTTTCTCTTATGTTATACCATAGGTTCAGAGGCACGAGCTCTAGATTAGCAGTAGCATTTCAGTGTTCAGAGTTTGCAGGAGTCCTTCTCATTCGAGGACGATATGATTATTGCTAAATTTATTATTCAGTTGCTAGATAGAGTTAGTTGGAGACATATTCATTCAAATCCTTTTTCAGTTCAGTTAGAGGCTTTTAGACTAGGTGTCAGATTAGATATTCAGATCTCATTATTTTTAATATTTATGACTTGTTCTGGTATTGCTATACCTTTTTTAGACATTTTGTTATTAGACGTTTATTCAGTTCGAACCTTATGGCCTTTTATGTTCATGCTTTCGCATTTTATGTATATTATGCAGTATACAGGTACAGATATCAGTCATGGGTTAGCTTGTGGTCCTTCGGGATCATGATCATCGTGTAGCATTCTGGTTCAGAAAATTGAGGTGTTACATATCTCTAACACACTATTGCAAATATTAAAGTTGTGAGATCGAATCTCCAAGAAGAAGAAGCAAAAAAAATTAAACTTGCTCACTGGTTCATTGGTCAATTAAATTGTCATGTAATCTTTTCTTATGTGTGGTTAATATGGATTTTCTCCTCTCTTAAGGAATATATGAAAAGATAAATACAAGAGACTTGATTCAGGTTGTCATGTAATCTTTTCTTACGTATGGTCAATATGTTTTTTCTCCTCTCTCAGGCAATGTCTAAAAAGATAGAATGGATAGAACTTGAATCACAATCAGAAAAACAAGGTATGTATGTCACTGATAAATGTGCTAACTTCGTAGCGAAATGGACCTTCTGCCTATTTAAATTTTTAATAGAATTAAGCATTTATGTCTTATTTTATAATAGAGTTAACTTTTATTCTGATGTTAGATGTTGTGATATTATTCGAGGTTACACTACCATCCTCATACCTCACTTATCGGATTACACTCCTTATGTTATTGTTAGGGTGAAATGTTGTGACATTGTTCTAAGTTACAAGTGCAACGCTTGTAGATGATGAGCATTGACAAGTCGTCTGAGGCAGATGCTAAGGCGCTCTTTTGAAACTGAAAAAGGAGGAAGGGTTAATTAGTAGTTATTCTAGTTATAAACTTTTATATCCATTGAAGTCTTTTGACACTAAATTCCAACCATATTTTCGGATGAACGGGAATTTAAGAGTAAGGTTCATAGGAAATTCAATGGATTCTTTGACAAAAGACCTGGTGAGATCGTAGAAGTTGAGACTAATGACGGACCGGTGAAAATCTCAAAAAGGACTACTGAGAGTTTTTACCTCTAAATTAGATTTTCTCTACGCAAATTCAAATTAATCAGATCCTAAAGTCGTTATAAATCAAAAACAAAAAGATTATAATAATGTTATATTTGTTACTTACTATAGTATAGCTTATCATATTCCTTTTGCTTTGACTGCTCTGCAGCAATATTTGACATTACTAATATCAATAATTGAACGACATAATGTCGCACCTCTCTTAAAGATTAGTTTTACTATCTGATGGTGCTATTTTTCCTTATTGTGAATAGCACCCTCCAAGTATGGTTTCTGCAACAGTATTGATACAAATTTTGGAGGTGAAGAAGAAGATCGGTCTGAGCTGCTCACTTTTGAAAAAAGAAGTATATGAATCCCTTTTGGATACGATTTTGCAGAACCTTTTGAAATAAGCAAAGGTAAATATTGTAATCAACAACTTAATAAGATTTAAATTTGAAAATAGTTGTTGCACTAAGAGTTTCACAAGTACTTTCAACTTTGTTTTGAGAAAGATGCAGTACTTTCACCCATTTTATTTAATGTAAAACAGAAATTTGATCTTTTTTTGTTCCTTCTTCAAGATGAAATTAGCAGTAGTACTTAATACCTTAATCTCTACATGTCCTTTAACCAAGAAATAAAGGTTCATTCTTTTTACTATGTCTCTGTAACATCACCCCCTCTAGCCCAAAAGGACACGTCGAGTCCAAGATAAGCACGAAAATGGAGTTTCTTTTGGTATTGAGTTATCTTTTCTATCAACTTTATCATTGGAAATAATGGAAGGGGTAGGGTAATCTTTGACACAGCTATATATAGTAACATACTACAAAACCTCTGAAAACTGTTTTCAACTGATCACCATACAGAGTAAAAGTTGAAGCATATTTTGTGACAACCTGCATCTATTTATCTATAATTTTTATATTGTTACATTATTTTTATAAATAACATCGACTTATTAAAAACCTATTGTTAGAATAAAAATATAATTGCGACAAAGTAGATGCAAGAGAATGGTTGCACTTTTCTTGGTCAATTTCACTTGCACCTATATGAACTCAATATTTGAATGATGAATGTCCTGGCACACTTTAAAGAAGGGGTTTCGTTAACCACGCTATTAAGACTTAACCACCATAATAATAATATCACAAATTAAATAAATCTCAATACCTTGTGTAGGTCAATATTACTTCATCCTTGGTAAATCTATCTTCTTGCGGCCCAATATTGTGTAAATATAAACAATCAGGAATGGTGCAGGGTTGGACCAAAAGAAAACTCTTCCTTTAGAAACATTAAATTTATGTCATTCTAGAAAGACTCAACAGATGACCCACCACACTCGTCAACCAAGCATAACAGCAGTTTCTTGTTCAAAAGAATGCTCTGTCAGCAAGACAGTAAAAATAATATCTGAAAATAATAGTCGAAGCTGCAAATCATAAAATTTTCAATCTAAATGGCATAGTTTCTGATGGTTTGTCCTAGAACATTGTAAGCTTTCTCTGATGACCAAAATTTTCTGAAGCAATTGTATGCTTTGAAATATAGAAATATAAATTCATGTGCCTCTACATAAGATTCATGGATCAACATTTACACTCTTCTTATCAAAACAAATCAAAGAAGTGATCATTTACCCCAAATTCCTGTAAATTGCCAAGATAGTCATATAGTTTTAATCAGCTTCTTATATCTTCAGTTTAGTCTCTGTATGGAGTTCATTTATGTTTCTTAGCAATTTGTACTTTACATTTTCTGAATCTACGGGATGCCATCAACGAAACAAGTGACTTTGTAGGAAAAAAGTGACCTCTTACCCCAAATTTGTGCGTGCGGTCATGTATGTATGCATGTATATATATACATATATATACACACACGCACATCTACATCTACAATATATTTTGAGTATGAAAACCTTTAGAAAATTTATTTGAACTTTTTACCCTTCATTAAAGTATTTGCAATAGACAAAATTGTATTTTCGTTATTCTTTATTTATTATTATTTCAATTAATATATGGGAAGAAGTCTAATTATGCAGAAATTATTCTCCTATTGAAAAACATGTGAATGCACAATTTGGTTCCATAATAGCTTTTGAAATTGATAAAGGAAGAACAAAATCTCGCCTCTAATTTCATCAACAAGGTTGAATCCTTCGACTTAAGTATCTTATTAATTAACTTCCACAAATTTATCATCATAACATAATATGTGCATTTTAACTTCAATATTGCTCAAAGAACTTTTCTCTGGTTGATCTTTTGTTTTATTTTACAGCAACTGAGTGTGACTGTTCGGTAAATTTCTTTTTAGATTATTCTTTGATTTTTTATTTTATTTATTTATTTTATTTATTTATTTTATTTATTTATTTATTATTATTATTATTATTAATTCTTCAATCAAGAATTTATAAATTTTGTGTACATATATGTTATTGTTGTTGTTCTAAACAGTCAAAAAAGGTATAGGTAAAGGAAAGGCACACGTAGAGGACGCTAAGGTGTATGGTAGTAGAGATCGTTGGGCAGTCAGGTTCCCAATAAAATAAAAGGTGATCAACAGTTGTTGGAAGTTCCTGTTGTAAAGGGAAAGCCAAATAATGATTTTTGTGCAACAACTATCGCATGACTACGACTTTGTTTTGGGCGTTGACCTATGCATCAACATCGAAAAGATTAGCATCTCATATCCTATTATCTATATATGTCCAAGTTGTTTTATAAGCCATTTTATGTTAATACTTTTATTAGATTCACTCAATAAAGATTGTGTTCATGCTAATATTATGATCTTCTCTTTTATGTAGGGATTTAATTATTTTTTTTATATTTAAGACTTTGAAATCCACTAAATTTTGTATATTAAATTCTTTATTATTTCAAATATGCAAAATATCATTCATAAAATTAAAGAAATAGCCAAGAAATTGAAACAAAAGTTAAGTCGATATGGTGTAAATCAACTCTATCATGAATTGATTCTTACTCAAGTCTACATTTGAGCAAACCATATCCATTCATGATGATTACCCTGTTTGTAAAGATACTTATTTTCTCAATAAGGAAATTAATTATTTTTATAATCAAATAAAAATATCTCTCTCGAAGCAAAACTATGTCCTCGGTAATATGTTAATTTATTTAATCAAAGTTCTATGGTTTTGGATGTTTATTTTGATATTCAGTTAATATAAAATCCAAAAATATTTATTTTGGGGTTTATGATTAACCCTAGTCACACTATATGAAGGTATACTAAATATATGATGTTGTTTTTTGCATTTCTAGCAATACAACAAACAATGGCTAGAATATTAAATTAATAATGATTTTATTGAGTTACGTGCTCAATAATAATATTTTTTATGAAAGTTTCCTGTTTTGTGATTATTTTGACGTTTGAATAAATCTTAGACATAATCATGTGTATATTTTGTTCATTATGATCTATATTTTTTCATATCCTTAAGTTGATGGTTTATGAAAATAAATATTGACATTTGCGATATAGATTTGTCTTATTGAATGATATCTAAATGCATAAAGATCTCCAAGAAAATATGAATTAGATCACACCACAGTAGCTCTCCTAGAAATATAGAGAGGGAACTATTTGGCTACTTTAGAAATTAACAACAGAAAATATTATCATGCCAGCTAGATCATAGGGCTACTTGCCAATTACTTTCGAGCAAAGTGAGGCCTAGGACCTCACTTTCAGTTCAGGCAAATAATAATAAGTTATTCCTTCCGTTTAAAAAAGAATGACCTACTTTGACTTGGCACAAAGTTTAAGAAAATAAAGTAGACTTTTGAATCTTATGGCCGTAAATTAAAGTAGTGTCAAATATACCAAAATGCTCTTTAATCTTGTGTCCCTAAATATGGCACGTGGAAAGCTGAAATTAAAGTATTGCCAAAAAGGGAATGGAATTATTCTTTTTTAAACGGACTAAAAAGGAAAGTAGGTAATTCTTTTTTAAACGGAGGGAGTATCATGTTTGTATACTAAAAGAGTTATCAAATTAAATTCCATATAAAATGTTATCCTTCAGATAATTGCCCTAAAATTTATGAGAAGGACCATAGTAAATTAAATATATGAAAAAAAATATCTATTTTTAATATTTGTGTCTAATCTTAAATCAAACGAGAGTCAGCCAGATTATTGAAATCCTAAAGCTATAACAATATCATGCAAGTAAGAATTCTTAGAACCCACTCGTACTACTAAATCAAGAATCAAGAATCTTGATTTCATTGTATAGAAAGTTAATTTATTTTGTTAGTATATTTTTTATTTGTTTAATATGTTTTCCGTTTGCTTGAAGGGTCTTCCAAAATAGCCTTATATCTCCTTGAAGTAGGGTTAAGGTATGTGAATTAATGTTTGCATACATTTTATCCTCTCCAAAACCCATTTATAGGACTATACTAGGTTTCTTTTTGAAAAAATAACATAAACATACAACTTAACTTATCATATTTACACAAATTCTCACCCTTACAAAGTAATTACAAAAATCTCAATTAATTATGTACTCCATTCATCCCATTTTATGTGTCACCTTTGACCAAACACATAGTTTAAGAAATAAATGATGACTTTGTAACGTTTAGAGAATTGCCCCTCTTAAAGTCACTTTGATGTTATTTTTTAGTTGTCTTTTCTTATTAAGTGGTGTAATGACCCTTTAGGTCATTTTTTATATTTCCTCTTATTTTTATCGTTAGATCTTTTATATAACTACCCAAGTCATTTATGACATATTGGAATTGACAGTATGATTATCAGGCAATTCGTTTAGTTTTTAGAGCTTATTTTCTGTTTTGAAGTCTTCTTTGGTTCTAAATGGCCACTGGAAGAAAACTTCAGTCAAACAATCTCACATGCAAATTTACACTATTTCAGTAGTTGCGGAATATTTATTTTAGGTTAGGAGGACTCTTGGTTTGGGTCCCAAGGCACCCGAGCTTATTTAGACCTATTGGTCAATAAGTTAAGAAAATGGAAATTGGGTGTGGGACCCACAATTTATCGAAATAACCTTAGATGAAAATTTTGACTTCTCTATTGTGTCCAAAATATCAAATTTGGTATCGTTACATAGTTTGTTTGCATATATGATATTCCAAATGGATCCCGAGGGGTTGGTGGAGACTTGGAAAAATTTTAAGTCTCAATTGTCAATTGGTGTTGTCGCTATCGCGAGCTAAGAGTCGTAATCATAAAAACCTTGGCAAGGCACTAGTGCGATCACGGTGTGCAGGTCGTAATTGTGACCAACTTGTGCCGCACAAGATGTGGTGATTGAACACCCTGGGTAGTGATAGCGGAACTCGAGGGTCTGGGTTGGGTATAAATGGAACCCTTATTTCGCGATTTTATCCATTTATCATCTATTTCTTAAGATCTTAAACCTTAAAGAGTGAGATTAAGTAGGATTTAGTCTTGTGAGTGACTAGGAAGCTTGATTAACACTTGTTTCCACAATTATCTTCCAATTTAAGGTAAGAATTCACCCTTTTCTCTATAGATTTTATTGATTTCTTGTTCAAACCCCCTAAACCATAAGGGCTTAATTTTATCCCTAATTTATCTTGAATTTTACCTATTTTCTAGGGTAATGATTCCTTGAGCATGTGAGAAGATTGGGTTGATTTTGGAAATATGATTTTCTTGAGTGGGACCCACATGGGGTTTTAATGTGATATTTGGACTCGAAGCACTATAGGGAATTATGGTTATCATTATTCTAGTAATGATATTTAGAACATGGTTTTGATAGCTTGGCCTCTTACAAAATCTTCTTGAAAGGGAAAGGCGATGATTTAACGGATCTTTGAGCTTTCCTTGACGTCGAGATAGGCTAGGTTTTACACTTGTTAGATTGAGCTAACTCATGGTATTTTTATGATATTGTGGTTATATTTGGGATGGGTTTTAGGTGTTCGTATGAAGATTTGAAATACTTGGGTTGTATTTAGGCAAACCAAAAATTGTAATTTAGGCATAATTGACCTAGTTGCTTATATTTTAGGTGAATTTCCTATCTTAGGGATAAATGAGGCTTGTTTAACATCTAAAAGTGGATTTAGATACCTTAAGCCTAGTTTGGATAGAATTTACCTAAAATGGAACTTCGAGTATTAGAAGTGGGCCCTTGACCCACCTTAGGCTAAGACACATGCTAGTTTTTTTAGATCTTTATATGTTTGTTAGACTCTTGGAAATTCTTATGAGGTAATATTGGGAAATTTGGACACTTGATGATTATGTGGTTGATGTGAGGGTTGACGCCTATTGATTATGCTATTATTTATGCGATTGATGATACTATTGATTACATTGATAGAATTATATATAACAGTTTAAGTCTGGCTATTGATGATATATCTATTGGTTCAAGTCCAACTATTGATGATATATTTGTCAATTTAAGTCCAGTTATTAATTATATTTATTGATTCAAGTCCGGCTATTAATGATATATTTATCAGTTCAAGTTCGAATATTGATGATATAGTTTCCAGCTCATGTCCGACTATTGATTAAAATAACCAAATCAAGTCTGACTATTGATGATATATTTATTGATTTAATTTCAACTAATGATGACATATTTATCGGTTTAAGTCCGACTATTGACTATCTTTATTGGTTCGAGTTTGGATATGCATATTATGCTACAATGATATACTTATTATGATATGATGGCATTGGGATGTGAGATTGATAATCTAGATAAGTCAAAAATGAGGAAATAGTTATAATGTGGTATGATATAAATGAATTCTAGTGAAATAATGATTAGGTCATAAGTGTTGATCAATTGACAAGTGATGAATATGGGAAGTCGATGGTTATAGTGTGCCATGACTTGGATGAATTCCAATAGTATTATAAAAGTTGATAAATAACACTGGTGGGATATGTTATCTTATTTGTACCTTTCAGATTTATGAGGAATTGAGATAGGTTTTTTACCTTTCTACACTAATTGGTGTATGGGCGCCAATTTTGTAGTTATGTTTACGTGTGTTGGTACTTTATGTTATGTATGCTATTATTTTGGTTTATTTACCCATGTATGCACAGTGATGTTGGATTTGATTTAGGTTCATTTTCTTACATTGACTTAGTTATGTTATCTTGCATTCTATCATACTTATATCATAATTTAGCTCAGTCAGTCGATGATGCCTACTGACCACCCATGGTTTTGGTACTCATACTACACTTCTGTATCTTTTTGGTGTAGATCCAAGTACTAGTTGATATCGTTGATCAATGTTCATGTTGTGTTCATATTCAGGGATAGGGTTAGCTCTTGGAGTCAAAGTCACTTATTTTCTTCTATCTGACTTATGTCTAGTCTTTAGTTTCAAGATAGGTTGTATTGACTACTCTAGATACTTCGATTATATTTATAGTTTCTTTTGTAATGGATCTACCAGGTCATGGGATGGTATTTATATAGTGACAACCTTTGAATTATTTCTATTTTCTTACTTATTTCTTGTGTTGGTTTACCTATTTGGTCCTTTTTGGGGCATTTCCACCAAGTTAACCTATTGTGTTTAGCTTCAAGTAATAGTTTGGCTTACCTACTAGTGGGATATAGTAGGTGCCAGCATGACTCATAAATTAGGTCTTGACAAATTGGTATTAGAGCCAGGTTACACTGGTATTGTTGGTACAAGAGCAAGTGCCTATTAGAGTCATGTGGATTGAAATGATGACGTCTATTTCCTATATTCAGGAGGCAATGGGTCATTCTTAAGAGTTATTCACTTCTTTCACTTATATTGTGCTAAGAGTCTGAGTTGGTTTATAGAACATTTATTTGATTTCACAATTTTATAAATAGCTAAGACACATCCTAGCGCTACACATGATGAGAGTCTCGAGACCGATCCTAGGGATCCAAATCTTGTTCATGGAATACCCAAAGGTTGTGGATAGTCTATATATGTGTCGCCAATTAGGGGACAAAATAGGGGTCCTTCACCAGACCTTGTTCCCTCTTCTGAGAAAGAGATTCTTTTGCTCTAGCCATCGGTGGGCAAATTCCAACCCAGGATCCACCAAGGTTTATTTCTTCTTCAGTGCTCAGGGATACTTTGGTTCAACTTTTGGGTATAGTTAGTGGTGCATCATTTGATAATGTAAATTCTGTAAATCAGAGTGGTATGGAGGCAGGGGCACAGCCTATAGCTGCAATTCCTAGAGTTGAGGTCCCTCCAGTTCCAGTAGTTGCTCAGTCAGTAGTTGTTCAACCAGTGGTTGCCGAGCCTGCTATGTTTGAGCAAAAAATATTGGGTAGATTCTTGAGATTAGATCTACCTAGGTTTTCTGGTGCTCTCGACGATGATTCATACGAGTTTTTGTTTGCTTGTGAGGACATGCTACATAATTTGGGCCTACTTGGGACTCGTGGTGTGGATTACACCATATTTCAGTTAGACTTGGCTGCTCGACATTGGTATAGAGGTTATATGGATTCTAGCCCAGCTGGATCTTCTCCTTTGACATGGACTCAATTCTCTGAGATGTTCTTGGAGAAGTATATGCCTTGCATCCTTAGAAATTATTTGAGAGATCAGTACTTTAGATTGGAGAAGGGCCTCATGACTGTTACAGAGTATGAGGCTCATTTTTACAAGTTGGCTAGCCATGCTACTTCCATTCTGGACACTAAGTATGAGAGAGTTTATTGTTTTATCAAAGGGATGAGACTTCCCCTTTGCACGTCTACTTAGAGTATGATTGTGTAATACCCTAAAAATCCAAACCAATTCTAGAGTTATGTTTAAAACTCATGCATAGTATATTATGGTTCTTTGATAGTTTTATGAGTTAGTTTGATGTATATTAGGGTCTCAAATAACTTCCAGCTATTAGATGAATCGAAATAACCATTACAGATTGAAATATTTATAAGAATGTTGACTTTGTCAACTTCAAATGAGCATATCATTTTCTCTACTCAGAATTTTCCATCTCATTACCTATCAAGTAGTAGAAAATTGAATTAGCTTTCCAACGATACCAATTTTGGATAAATCTGATACTCGGGTGAGAAGTTATGGCATTTTTAGTGAAAGTAGTAGCTCAATACAAGCAACACCGCATCACGGTGAACCCAAAAATGGCGTTTGTCCTTTTCCAGAGTGCCATCATGATAAGCGTCATGTCGTGCTGATGTGCCATTTCACAGTTGACAATTTCCAGTAAGGCACTACGATGAGGCTGCATCGCGCCAAAATACCAGTTCAGAATTGTCCTTTCCAGTGGCACAACGCAACAGCACCACATCGCACCGTTGGACAAAATGGGGATTGCCCTTTTTCCAGTGGCCCTACACAATTGTACCACGTCACGCCGGGTATCAAAATCGAGATTTCCAATTTTCAGTTGAGTTTTGATTTTCCCAAGGGCTTTTAAGTCTTTTTCCTTCACCTTATTTAGTCCAATTACGGGATTTAAGTCCCTAAATACCCCTTTTACATCACTTTTAACAATTTTTCCCAAATTGAAATCACTTTTTCTCAAAAGAATAAACCCTAGCCTCCACAATTCAATATCAAATCTCAAGAATTCACCATTAATTCTCACGAATTCATCAACCCAGGTATGTTAAGTGTTCATTCATGGGTTCCTTTCATCCATAGAGTCCAAGTACTATGTTTTAAATTCAAGTTGTGATCTTTAAAAGTTATTATGATTTTAAATTGGGATTTTTACGATGAACTCCCATGACTTGAAATTCTATATCATGTTTACATGAAATTATTGTTGTTTTTCAAACCCCACAGGTTCTAATGTTGTTGTTCACCGATTTAAATCATGATTAAGTGTTATTGATGTCGAAATCATGTTATTACTCCAAGTTTCATACTATTCCCATGATTAGTTTAAACTATGGACTTCAAGTGTTTGATAAAATGCCTACAAGAATGAATATTTTATAAAAACTTTCATGTTGTGTCCTCCAAGCTTAAGTATTATTTTACTATTATTACTATTAAGTCCTGGGGTTTATGAATACCCAAAAACATAGATGTTTACTTAGTCTCAGTATCTTTAGATTAGTTTAAGCATATATTATGAGTATTATCAGTTCAGTCAGTTATCATAACTAGTTAAACTCAGAACAGTTCAGTCTTTCAAGTTAATTTAGTTGGGAGTAGGATTTAGGGTGTGACCTTTAGTAGCAGTCCCCGCATTCCAGAATTATGTAGCCAGCACAGGTTGGGATGTTAACCTACCCGTTGGGGGTTGATCTCATACGGGTACTTACGAGTTGAGGGTAACTCTTAGACCTTCGAGACAACACTTTAGTGGATCCACACAGCCAGTGTTAGTACCCGTGGCACGGTACTGACACCCTTCCAACTGGGATCACAGGTTGGACCCTAAATTGCTTATTGAGGCATATCGGTTAGATGATAGCTCCCACAGTCTCAGTCCAGTAATCAATTTAGTAATTCAGTTTTAGATGCTTGACCATAGCATACAGATGTCAGTGATTCAGTAATCATATTTCAGTATTTTAGTATTTACAAATTATATTCAGAACATGTTATATGCTTGATCATGCATCCTTAGTACTTACAGATCTCATGCATATTCAGTACTTACATATTTCATGCATCCTCAGTATTTACAAATTTCATGCACTCTATTCAGTACTTTATGTTATATATATATATATATATATATATATATATATATATATTCTATTCATGAAACCATGCATATTAGCCTACCTCATTTAGCATACTAGAACATTCAAAGTACTGATTGCATACTCTTTTCTTGCGTTATGATGTATCATACCATAGGTTCAAACGCTCAGTTCCTGAATCACGCATAGATTTTCCAGACTATCACTCGTGGCAGTGGTGATTCCTCATATTTCAAGGACATGATTTAGTTAGTTCAGATTACTTTATTAGTTTCAGTCATTTCCATTCAATCAGAGTTAGTTGGGGGTTTGTCCCATCGACTACTCAGTCAGTCAGTAGAGGCTTTTCAAATTATTTCAGACAGTTAGTTAGTTTCTCAGATTTTAGTTATCATTATCAGATATTTTATCAGTATTATTAGTTATGCCTTACAGATTTTATCAGATTTATGACTTAAAACCTTATGGCATTCCTCAGTTAAATTTCGCATATATTATGTTATTATTAGTTTTACTCAGTGTTCACAACAGGTACCAACTCATGGGTTAGCTTGTGGTCCTTCGGGACTGTAAGCACCGTGTGGCACCCAGGGTGTACTCTCAGGGTGTTACAAACTTGGTATCAGAGCCTAAGGTTTTAAAGTGTCCTAGGAAGTCTGAAAGTCGCATTAAGTAGAGTTTTATGCATGGGTATGAAGCATGCCACACTTATGTACAAGAGGTTATGAGGCATTTTAGGAAAAGTTTCCCTTCTTTCAGTGTTCATGTCATGCGACTGAGCATGAACTCAAGTTAAACTCTATCTAATCTATTCTTCCTTCCGTTTACAGAACATACCTCCTAGAAACACAAACAGAAGAATAAACATACACCAGCCAACACCACTACCCATTCAAGAAGATCCCCTGAATGAGCATGTTTCTCATGCAGAGTTCAAAGCTATATTCAATTACTCTAGACCACTCTGTGGTGGCTCAGAATGCTATGCCAATTATTGTTCCATCCAACCCAATGGCTAATACTATCGCAGCTAGGATTTGGGACTTCACCTAAATGGATCCTCCTCTATTTTCAGGATTCAAATCTAAAAAAGATCCATAGGAATTCTTAGATATGGTGCAAAAGGTAACAGATACTATGAGGTGACTTCTAGCGAGAGTGTTGAATTGGCTGCTTATCAGTTTCAGGATGTAGCCTATACATGGTTTAAGCAGTGAAAGGTAGATAGAGGCGCAGTTGCAGGGCTTATAGAATGGGAAGAGTTTTCTACAGCTTTCGTAGATAGATTCTTCCCGTTGGAGCTGAGAGAAGCTAAGGTGTTAGAGTTTATTAACTTAAGGCAGGGAAACATGAGTGTGAAGGAGTATTCCCTCAAGTTTAATCAGATAGTTAGGTATGCTCCTCATGTGGTAGCTGATAGCAGGTCTAAGATAAGCAAGTATGTGTCTAGTGTGTCTAATAGTGTGGTCAAGGAGTGTAGGACCACAATACTGATCAAGAAGATGGACTTGTCTAGGTTTATGGTCTATGCTTAATAGATTAAGGAGCAGAAGACTAAGGAGAGAGATAGGGAGAATAAGAGGGCTAGAACAGGTAGTTTTAGTTTTAATCAGCCAAGGTCAGAAAGTGGTAACCATTCTTAGTTTCTTCAAAAAATTTCATTCCTAGCTCCATCCTCATCTAGTTCCCCAGTACCCAAATTCAAAAATGATAATCGAGATAGGTCGCCAGGCTCTATTTCCCAAGGTAGTATTAATAGTGGTCGTACGAATACTCTTTGTCAGAAATAAGGTAGAAACCATCAGGGTGTTTGTAGAACTGATAGTGATGTATGTTCTGGGAGTGGTAAGCCAGACCACCGAATCAGGGATTGTCCAAAGAGTGGTCAGCAGGGTCAGTCCAGTCTTCCCCCATTTCCAGTCGGCCACCCAACTTAGCAATGTGTTGCTTCCAGTGCTACCAGTGATCAGCGTCCAAACAGATTGTATGCACTTCAGTCCCTATAGGATCAGGAAAATTCTCATGATATGGTTACTGGTACGTTACAATTCTTTTATGTACATGTTTATTCCTTATTAGACCCCGGAGCTCTTCTTTATTTTATAACCTCTTATATATTCGTCAACTTCAGAGTCAGTCCTAAAACCTAAGTAGAGCCTTTCTCAGTTTCTACCCCAGTGGGTGTCTCTATTATAGCTCGATGGGTAAACAGGAAATACTCGGTTACCGTGTCTTAGAAAGTCACTTCAGTGGATCTTGTGGAGTTAGAGATGACAGATTTTGACGTCATTCTCAGCATGGATCGGCTTCACTCATATTATGCTTCATTTGATTGTATAAATAGAATAGTTCATTTTCAGTTTCCAGATGAACCAGTCCATGAATGGAGGGGTAGTACTACAGCTCTTGGGGGTTAGCTTGTTTCGTACCTTAGAATGAGAAAGATGATATCCAAGGGGTGTATTTATCATCTTATCCAATTCAAAGACTCTAATTCCAAGACTCCTAATCTTGAGTCAGTTTCGGTAGTGAGGGAATTTATAATACCCCATATTTTTCAAGCTTAATTTAACTCTAAGTACACGAGTTATCCTATATTAAATTGTTAAAGTACTCAGTATTTACAGTAGTTTCAGTTATCCATGTACTCCCATATTCAGTTACTCTATATCATTCAGTCAGTTATTGTTCATGCATATAAACCCCTGCATTCATCCTTACCTCATCTAGAATACCAGTATATTCCACGTACTGACCGCATACTCTTTATTTGCGCTATGATGTCTCATATCATAGGTTCGGATGCTCAGGTTCCCGACTGCATTTAGAAATATCTAGTCAACATTCGCAAATTTAGTAGTGAGTCCTCATCTATCATGGATATGCTTTTATTTTAGTATTTTAGTTTATTAGTAGTTCAGTAGTTAGGGTTAGTT